>OY728132.1:686998345-688312273 GCA_963277665.1 Viscum album | reverse complement strand
TCTATGAAATTCAATAAGATGTATCTATTATGATGGTTTATTAATGTATGGTTCACTTAACATGAAACCAAAGTATGAGATCTCAATTGTTTTTGACTAATTTATTTCAACACTTACCGATATTGAGTAATGATGGTTAGTGGAGTCATAAGACTGAATAAAATTTTCCATATCCTTTATATAAATGTTTTTCACCAAATAATGGTCAATATCAATATCACCAATGATCAATTTATTAAATAGGGAAAAAATTTCACAAACATCACTACCATCGGGACAATATAAACACATTGGTTCAGGGTTCACCTCACATATAACAGAATTTTCAGAATCATGGATTGGAAATGAAGAATGTTGGATAATCATATTTGAATCAAATAAACGAACATGTTTATTCATTTTCCCCGTTACCATTCCACTTTCAGAATTTGAGGTCATAAGAAAAATGAGATTCCAAAGAGTTTTCAATATCCTTTATATCAATGGAGTCCTTATTTGTAATGTCAACATCAACTTCTCCATTTTTTATTTGGTTAATGAGGATGAAATATTCAGAAACTCCTCTTTTATTAGAACATGAAGAACATGATAGATTGGGATTCAACACACACTTAGAGAGCCTTTCAGAAGAATGGATATAGAATACTGGTTGATTCTTTGATGGGTACCGTATGGATTGAAAAATATTGAAGGTGAATGTTTGGTCACCAAATTCCATGGATAATATGTCAGCATGGACATCAATTTTGGTTTTAGATGTCATAAGTGAAGGTCTTATCAGAATCATATGAAATTTTCATGAAGTTGTCTCACCTTCCATGTCAAGGACATAGAAATTAGCTAGGAAGATAAGATCATTAGCATGAACAAGAACATCCTCGATTATACCCTCAGGACTAGCAGTATGTAGATTGGATAATTTAATGACAACACCTGTTGGTGCAAAGGACCTAGACCATGGTTGGAGAAGATGGATTTGGGCATGACATTAATTGAGGATCCTAGGTCAATGAGTTCATCATTGAAGTTGGAACTTCCAATTTAGCATGGAACATTAAAGGTACCTCAATATTTTTTACTTTATTTGAATTGACTACTGGGTGGAAAATTTTGCATAGGTCTTATTTTTCCTCTTATAGGTGCTTAATTCCTTAAGAAACATGGCATACATAGGTATTTCTTTATGGAATTTAAGAGGGGAATTTTTACTTCAACATGTCCAAACATGTTGATCATTTAATTATTAGGTTTAAAAAACTTGTTTGGATTATAAACGGATTGAGGAAAAGGAATTCGATCCCTAAGTGGAATTGAAGGAGGTGAGGGATTCGTTTTAGGTTCCTTTTCGAGTTTATTTTTCATTTCATTTTCTAGGTAAATATTTGAAGGGGGTAGGAGAACTTATCTTGGGGCATAAAAATTTTCTTCCCTAATCTAAGTTCAATTGCACCTACATTACCATTAGGTTGGGAAATGGATGAGTTGAGAGTTGGGAAAATTTTGATTTTTTTGCTGGATCAGGAAGGATGCAAGTTGCCCAATTTGTGTTTAACTGTTTTTAGGCTGTAACGGGTGAAGAATGAAAGATATTACACTACACTTTCCCATGGATCCATAGAAGAAGAGGCTTGTCCTGGATTAGGATTACCTTGAGTATGGTTCTTGGAAAAGATATTATATCGGATTGAAAATTGGGAAGGCTCACTAGGATAGTGGAATCTAGGAGGATAAAGAGGAGGATTGATCCTTTGAGGTTGAGGAACAAAAGGTCATGGTTGGTAAATGTTACCAACACCTTGACCATATTGTAATTGGTTTGGGTTTTGATGAGGGTATAGAGGGGAATGAGAAATGGAATTCCCACATCTCATGTTATGGTTATATGTAGAAGAGAAGGGCTCAGAATATGGTTGGTTAAAGTTTCTAACAAACTAACCTGATTTTTCAGTGTTGGTGTTCCTATGAGCCTATGATACATTGATCTCCATTGGTTCGGATGAATTCAATGGATCCTGTTGAAGTTTTATAGTGGTGTCAGTTGTTAGAGATATTGAGATATACATTCCACACTTTCTAATAGGTAAAAGGAATAGATATTTTAACACCCCGAACCCAGTTACCCAGAGTCACTACATTATTTTAATACATTTGAATTATTACAAGGAATCAAGTTCCAAAGGAACGATTAGTTTATAAGTCTTGGAAAATAGATTACATACATAAAAGTTACATTACAC
This sequence comes from Viscum album, assembly GCA_963277665.1. Classification (NCBI taxonomy): domain Eukaryota; kingdom Viridiplantae; phylum Streptophyta; class Magnoliopsida; order Santalales; family Viscaceae; genus Viscum; species Viscum album. Next base: position 688,310,036 of record OY728132.1, on the reverse strand, counting down.
TTTATAACATACAACACAACACAAATAATCCATTATGAACACCATTATTCCCTTAGCTTAACCCTATTATCAATCACAATACATTTCATGGAATCTTGGAAAAAATAGAACATAGAAAGGGGTGATCTCAGATGCTCAGCAATGATAACAATATAGCAGAAACATTCATAAATAAGCATAAACATTTAAGGCAACGTATAACTAAAGCAGAATCATTTTAAAGTTGAACTTCAACAAAATATGGAAAAAATAAATGAAATAATGCCATTTACTTATTCACATGGATATTCTACTCGTCGAATAATCACATGCAATATCAATAATCACATTCATAATGATGGAATGCATAATGCTATACTATCATAACCACATAGTCAAGGCCTTTTGACAATACTAAAAATAAGATTTTGACAAGGCCTTTTGCTAAGACACTAGTTTGTATCATGAGACCTACCGATGCATCAATCAGCTATATCGGGCTCCACCTGTCACATACTTAGTCCAATGCATTCCTCATATGAAATTGTTTAAACATAACATAAACATTCGTATTAAAACTAGCATAAGGAATGTCAACAATTTACCCATAAACCATGAATGGTATAAAAATAACACATCCATATTCAAACATATCACAAAACCTTAAATTAAATATAGAAGATTTGTATCATGATAAATCAACTTCAAAACAAGTTTAAAATCCATTAAATGATTTTAACATAGATGAAAATTATTTGTAAATCTCTTTAAGAGAAACACCCCTTTTTCATTAAAACATTTAAAAGTCAGACAATTTAGAAAGGAAGACATTTGAAGACATTTTTGAATCAAAGTGTCAAATACCACTTTGAAACTTTTGAATGGAATTAAAATTTTAAAAACATTCATGTCCATATAAATATATCCTTAAGAACCAATTTGAAGACATGGAAATTAATGAGAAATATTTAAAAGAATAAATATTTAAAACATTTTAAATGATGTTTTAGTAAAAAAATTCACTTAAAATAATCCTTTTGAAATCTTGTTCACGAAACATGGAAATCAATAATAAATATTCCCCTGTAGATACTTACGTAAAAACAACCTTGGATAATAAAGAGATTGTGAAATTAACCCTTACCTTGTTGTAATCAATCAAGTCATTATTAAAATAGTCTATAACCACCAAATAAATCAAATAATATCATGAATATAAATAGAATCATGATAATATATATCAAATTTCAGTACAAAATACACCACATGAAAACAATAAGTGGTGAATAATGGAAATCTCACAGGATTAAAAGTGAGATAAGATACCCAGTACCTCTTGTCCTACTTGACCCGTTCGTTCTTTAATATCCATAATAATAAGATAATGTTAATTTATAATTTCATAAGAACCTTATTTATGTTTATTATTCATTTTAAACCACTTATTACCATGTTATAAACATTATGTAACCATTTAAGTTAATAACGTTCGTTTTTTTCGATATTTGGCACTTGAGTCAAAAATGAACACTTTATAGTTACAAGTTGTTCACATTGTCGAAAGTTCATTATATCTTGAATGATATTCATGACATAGATATCATATATATTATATATATCAACTATATACATGTATTTATAACAGTACATATCATTTTGGGGAATGAAATGATATGCACTGTTCATGAAGACGATAAGCCATACGTACTCATGAACGCTAATTTCATTTCTATTTCTTATCTTAATAGAATTAAAACATAATGATACATAGGTATATTATAATTCCAGTATAATTTCTTATATAATATCATTAAATCTATCCTTTATACTTCCCACATATGGTATTAACGAGTCAAATCAATTTGAGGGGGCGGTCGTTGGCACATCTCAAATGAAATTATCACGTTTACCTGTAATGGAAACCATTAAGTTATGATATTAAATAAAAACACAGAATCATGAATAAAACATAAACATAATATATATATCATATGTAAATACAGTTCTATAATAATGGACACCATGAGAGTTGGTAGGAGGTAATTGAACCATCATCATTTCGTGAGACATTAGTTTTCCATCCAAAGAAACATTATATTCTTCACCCATTAGGCGGAGGATTTTGTAAGTGTAGTTTGAATCCTTATCATAACAAAATAATAGTATGTTGAGGATACATGTGTTGTTATAAAATAAAGTAATAAAAATATTTTAGGCGTTGGAGAAATAAAATAAAATAAAAGAAGATAAGAGAAATGATTACCTTTAATTTGGGTAACATCATTTGGTTTGAAAGAAAATGACTTCCTGAAGTGCCTTCTACCTAAGGTAAGGCTTCTAGGAGGAGGCGAAGGATACAGGGAGATTAATTTGGATGATTTTGGACGAGCCTAAAGGCTTTAGAGGTGTGAGGAATTGGTTATAAGTGGTCTCCTTTTATAAGGGGGAGGAGGGGGTCTTTAGGAAAGTGTGAAATTATTATTAGATTATATAATGATATTCGGTTTCTAAAGGTCCAAAAATAATTAGGGTCAAATTTAAGATCACTCATGGTATAAATAAAATTATCCAATAAGAATTGGACATGTATTAGATATTTTTTTTAATATTTATAATCTAATTTATTTAAATCATTTATTAATGAGGTAAATAGTACATCATTATTGTGTCATAAATAAATTAATTTATTCGATGCCTAAAAAATATTAAAAATTTACCATGATATACGAAATCATTTTATCTTCCCAATGAATATTTGTAGTCAAAAATATTACTTATACAACACCATATAAAAATTAATTACTAAAAGATTTTTGTTTATGTCAATTTTCCCTTTACTTTAAATTAATTAATCTAAAGTGTCATTATCATTCATAAGTGGCTCCATGGGGTCCCAAAATCGTCCCAAGGATGTCAATGGTCGTAAATAACTCATACAATAATGTTAGAACATATGTTAAGGTAATTTTGAATTATTACAATATTCTTTCTATCTTGAATTACCCTATTTACCTTTAACCGCGGTAAATAAAAGCAAAAAGTTACTATTCACCAAAAATTATTTTCATCTTATTAAACCAAATTTTACTTATTGAGGTTAACTGTGTCTCTTGGATTTTTGAAATTCAACTCACAGATGTGGTAAAATTATGTTTTATGCAAATTTGGAAATACTCCTAGAAGGTGGGTATAAGACGATAAAAAGTTCATTAAATTTTTTTATATATCTAAACTTATTATGAAATGACCCCAATGAATTATTTTAAACATATATAGGTATTATGTATCTATTTTAAATTAAAATAAATTTAATCAAAATAAATAATTATTTAAATAAAAATTCGGTTTTAACCAATAACTCAGTATTTTTCACTATTTATCAAAAATTGATGTTTCTCAGAAAAATACCAAAAAATCATCCCAAGATATATTTGATATTACGAATTCGAAAATTATGACTATTTTAAAAAATTAAAAACACATTAGTTCAATTAATTAATTTGAAATTAATTCTAGTTTCCAAAACAAATAGCATGTTTTTAAGCGACGATAACTATCAAAAGATCGATACTTGTTTATGTCCAATTTCAAAGTGAAAATAATTTCAATTAACAAAATTGAATTAAATGATAAAAATAAATTGTAATTACACTTTAAAACCAATTAAAAATTTAATCTATCCATATAAATAAATTTTATTAAAATGCACTTTTGAATTAAAATACAATATTTTTCACTATTCAATTAAAAATTAACATTATTGGGAAAATCTAAAAATGTTACACAAACTAAATTTTGATGTCTCCATTCTAAAGAATAAATTTATTCAGTCAAATTGAAAAAATATATGTTTTAAATATTGGATTTAAAAAGGGTTATCTATTAAAAGGCGATAAAATTGTATTTTTTGAAAAATTCATCTTTTATATGAAAAAAATGAATTTTTTCTTAAATTATGTCTAAGAAACTCATAATATGGATTCTAAAATTATAAGTATTATATAATGTTAAAAATTTAGTTAAAACAATTCATAATCACTTTTGAACGGCTAGTTTGGTAAGTTGTGGTGCGCTTGAACTCAATGTTGTGTGTAATGCATGTTATTGAATTACTTTGAAGAAATAATGTACTATGAAATCTTGGGGTGTTACATTATTCCCTCCTTCAACAAATTGCGTCCCCTCAATTTGAAGTTTTTCTTTGAAAATAAAAGGTTTAAAATAGATAATACCATTGTGGGAAAACACACATCAGAAACTGTGTTAATAAAATTTAGTCTTAATAAGTGCATAAGGGGAATTAAAAAGTCACCAAAAAATTATGATCTTGATTAAGATAACATTGGTGGAAATTAGAGACACATACTTGGAGGAAAAATGTAAATATTTATAGGGAGTGATTGAGGTCATCAGTCACAAAAAATTGTATAATTGAGGGCCTTAAACCCATCAATCTACGATGATTTAAAATATCATTGGTTCAACGAAACATAAGGTATTTGGATAACACATTTTGAGTTTTAAGATCCCTTACCTAAGGTTTATTAATTAATTTATTCATAGAATAAGAGAGGAAAAAATATATATATACTTGACAAGCAGAGTTCCATCTTAAACTAACTTCTACCACAAACTCATCTTTCACTCAAAAAGATAATAGAACATAAAAAATATTTTATTTATTATAATCATATAGTGTTCTAAAAAAAATAAATTTCTAATTAATCTAATATACCTTAAAAACTACATTATTCAATCTAGGACATCATGTGGGCCAATGGTAGGTGATACACCCTTGTTTCCCTTCTATTGTGGGTTCAAGTCTCAAGGCCTTGCCGGATGCGACAGGTTACCACCAGACCTTTGGGTTGTCCTTTTTATGGCAATCTAAAAATAATCTCGAACCAAACTTATCCAGAATACTTTTTTCCAAACACACAGACCAAAATTTATAAAGAAGATAAAAATAATGAAGATCCTTTTTTCCACATAATAACATGTGAAAACCTTGATCATGTATTCTTTTAAAACACTACAACATCCTGAATTACCATAAAACCTTACTGATTAAATTAATGCTCCCTTATTCTTTATAGAATACTGGATATACACCTTCTATCCAAAAATGTTGTAAACTCCATCAATGATGGAATATACAAATCATTAATCAGTTTCAATGAAGTCAACAATATCCAATATAGTTTATCAAAATCAACAATCTCTTATTCCAAAATCACTACCTCATTATCAGGTCCACATTAAGGATTAACTTTCCTTAAACCATGTATTTTGTAAAAAGTGTAGCTTACTATTAAGTCACTTTTTTTAGAACCATATAATCTCAAATCCTCAATAAAATAGTACTACATTACAATCCTTATATACTCTATAATTATTCTAACATTTACATCATTAATACAATAATAAAATGACACAATACTTTAATAACAACGTAAGGAAGCTAATCATTACTCTTCATCTTCAGTAGTATCATAACTTTATTAATATCCAATAGTAGAATTTGGGGTATACTCTGATGATTTTGACATTGATTCGTATAGTATCCCAACTCCATGTAGATGAAGCATTGTAAATTTGAAACTTTTGTCTTACCCTCACAATCACCTACATGGTGTACTTTTTCTCCTTATTTATAACAAACCCCAATTCCTTTCACGAATTTACCAATGTGATTCTTTCCACAGTTATCACATATGGGAAAATCTTTCTTTCAACTTTTCTCTTTATCCATCTTTCTCTCTACCATCTTTTTTATATCTTGCTTTCCTTCAAAACCATAGGACTCATAGAATTATTTACTTATCTTATTGACACATGATATTATTTCTTCATATGTTCAAAATACATGGGAGACAATTTCCCTTCTAAATGCTGGCCTAATACAATGAAAGATGTGATCCTTCTTACTCTTTGGATCATATGTATTGCTGGAGTTCTCATTCCTTCTACTAGGAACCATATCTAAATAGTGGCATACAGTAGGCCAGTTTATGAATCACATTTCATAATTCCAAACATGTAAAAAACTTAACATAAATTGAATAGTTTATGGATATAATCCATAATCATAAAAATGTTTTCTTTAAGGAAGTATTTACTCATAAACCCTTCATAATGGTTTGTAATGAAAATTATAATTATCCTAAGAATATCCCCCTGGAGTGTCGTAACCAAGAGTGCAGCAAGGACCGTTGTCATGCACCAGTTCCCACTCGTGTCTAGCTCAAAGTGGTTTTTTCGGGTTTTACCCCTAGGTACATCTGTGCCAGAGCACTTCTAGCTGGTCGTTTCCAGAAAGGGATGCATTTTTTGGTAAAATCAAAAAATATCTACAAATACCAAAATTCTAGGAAGTTCTTCTAAACTAATCCTCAAAGTCTATCTTAGGGATATGTACTCTAATCAATGTTTATCTAAATCTAGCATCCATGGTTTGTACTATTCTTACTCTAATACCAGCTGTAACACCTCGACCCCAGTTATCCAGCGTCGGTGCATTATTTTAATACATTCACATGATTACAAGGAATCAAGTCCCGAAGGACCGATCAGTTTAGCAGTCATAGAAAAGAGGTTACATACATAAAAGTGACATCACACATTATAGAAAACAACAAAACATAAATAATCATTTATTAATTCCATTATTCCCTTATCTTAAAAATACTTATGAATCAAAATACACTTCTTGGAATCCTGGGAAAAAGATAACATAGAAAGGGTTGAGCTTAGATGCTTAGAAAGGATAAAAATATAGCGGAAACTTTCATAAATAAGCATAAACATTTAAGGTAATGAATAACTTAAACAAAATCCTTTTAAACTTGAAATTATGCATAATTTAGAAAAAATAAATGAAATAATGCCATTTACATATTCCCAGGGATATTCTAATAGTCGACTAATCACATGCAATATCAATAACAACTTTCATAATGATGGAATGCATAATGTCAAACTATCAGATTCACATAGTTAAGGCCTTGTGCCAAGACTAAAATAAGATTTTTTCAAGGCCTTGTACCAAGACAATAGTTTGTCTAATGAGACCTACCGATGCATTGAGGAGCTATTGTGGGCTCCACCCGTCACTTACTAAGTCCAATTCATTCCTCATATTAAATGGTTTAAACATAACATAGACATTCATATTACAAATAGAATGAAAAATTTCAATAGATCACCTATAAAACATGAATGGTATAAAAATAACACACCCACAGTCAATCATATCACAAAACCTTCAATACAATATGGAAGCTTTTTATCATGAAAAAAAACTTCAAAACAAGTTTAAAATCCATTAAAGGATTTTGACATAGATGAAAATGATTTGTAATAATCTTGGAGAGAAATACCCCTTTTCATGAAAACATTTTAAAGTCACCGAATATAGAAAGGAATATATTTAAAAAAATTAATCAATGTTTCCAATACCACTTTGATACTTTTTAATGGAATTAACATTTTAAAAACATTCATGTCTGAATAAATAAATCCTTAAAAACAATTGAAGACATGGACATTAATGAAAAATATTTGAAAGAATTAATATTTAAAACATTTGAAATGATGTTTTAGTAAAAAAAGTCACTTAAAAGAATCTCTTTGAAAACCCTTTAATGAAACATGGACGTCGATAATAAATATTCCCCAATAGATACTTTCGTAAAAACAACCTCAGATTATAAAGAGATTGTGAAATTAACCCTTACATAGTTGTAATCAATCATGTCGTATAAAAAATAGTCAATAACCACAAAATAAATCATAGAATATCATTAATATAAATATAATAATGATAATATATATCAAATGGCTGTAAAACATACACCACATGAAACAAATATGTGGTGAACAATGGAAACCTCATGGGATTAAAAGTGAGATAAGGAACCCCTTACCTCATGTCTGACTTGACCCATTCATTCATTAATATCCTGAATAATAAACTATAGTTAATTTTTACTTGATTAAGAAGTTTTTTCAAGTTTATTACTCCTTTTATATAACTTATTACCATGTTATAAACATTATGTAATCATTTATGTTAATAGCCTTCGTTTTGTCGATATTTGGCACTTGAGTAAAAAATGAACACTTTATAGTTACAAGTTGTTCATGTGGTCAAAAGTTCATTATATACAAAATGATATTCATGATTATGATATCATATATATCCTCAATATACATATATTTATAATAGTACATATCATTTTGGGGTATGAAATGAAATGCACCGTTCTTGGAGACGGTAAGCCGTATGTACGCATGAACGCTAATTTCATTTATATTTATTATATTAATAGAATTAAAACATAATTATACATAGGTATATTATAATTCTAGTATAATATCATATATAATATCATTAACTACATCCTTTATACGTCCCACACATGTTATTAGTGAGTCATATCACTTTGAGGGGGCGGTAGTCCGCACTTCCTGAAATGAAATTATCATGTTTACCCATAATGGAAACCATAAGGTATGATATAAAAGAAAAATACAGAAGCATGATGAAAACTTAAACCTAATATATATATCATATGTAAATACAGTGCCATATTAATTTCCACCATGAGAGGTGGTAGGAGGAAAACGAACAATCATCGTTTTGTGAGGCATTAATATGTCATCCACAGAAACAATATGTTCTTCACCCATTTGATGGAGGTGTGTGTAAGTGTAGTTTGAATACTTCTCATAAAAAAATCCTACTATATTGAGGATACTGGTGTTGTTATAAAATAATTTAATAAAAAGAGTTTAGGGGATGGAGAAGTAAAATAAAAGAAAAGAAGTTAAGAGAAACCATTACCTTTAAATTGGCTAACTTCCTTTGGATTGAACCAAAAGGACTTCATGAGGTGACTTCTACTTATGGTTAGGCTTCTAGGAGGAGGATAGGGATGTTGGGAGCATAATTTGGCAGAGTTTGGATGAGCCTAAAGGCTTGAGAGGTGTGAGGAATTGGATAGAAGTGGTCTCCTTTTATAAGGGGGAGGAGGGGCTCTTTAGGAAAGTGTGAAAATAATTTTTTTATTATATAATGATATTCGGTTTCAAAAGGTCCAAAAATCATTAGGGTCGAATTTAAGATGACTCATGGTCGAAATAAAATCATCCAATAAGAATTGGACATGTTCTAGATATTGTTTTAATATTTATAATCTAATTTATTTAAATCATTTATTAATTAGGTAAATAATGCATCATTATTGTGTCACAAATAATGTAATTTATTAGATGTCTAAAAATTATTAAAAAATACCATGATGTAGGATTATTTTTTTATTTACAATTAATATTAATAGTAAAAAATATTCCTTTTATAACACCATATAAAAATTAATTACTAAAAGATTTTTTTAATGCCAATTTTGTCTTTACTTTAAATTAATTAATCTAAAGTGTCATTAGCATTCATTAGTGGATCCATAGGGTCCCAAAATAGACGCAAGGATGTACTTGGTCGGCCATTAATAATAAAATAAGTATGGGACATGTGTTAAGGTAATTTTGAATTATTAAAATATTCTTTTTACATTGAATTACCCAATTTACCTTTAGCCGCAGCAAATAAAAGTCAAATGTTATTATTCACCAAAAATTATTTTCATCGTATTGAATCAAATTTTACTTAATGAGGTTAACCGTGTCTCTCATATTTTTAAAATTCAACTCAGAGAAGTGGTATAGTTTATTTTTATGCAAATTTGCAAATACTCCTAGGAGGTGGGTAAATGACGGTAAAAAGTTCAATAAAATTTTTATATATCTAACATTATTATAAAATGACTCCAATTAATTATTTTGAAAATATATAGGTATTTTGTATCTATTTTGACTAAAAATAAATTTAAATAAATTAAGTAATTATTTAAATAAAAAATCAGTTTTAACCAATAACTCAGTGTTTTTGACTATTCATCAAAAATTGATGTTTATTAGAAAAATACTAAAACAATTAGTGTAAGATATATTTGATATTATGAATTTAAAAAATGATTTTTATTTTACCAAATTCAAAACACATAAGTTTCATTAATTAATTTAAAATTAATTCCCGTTGTCAAAACAAAAAGCGTGTTTTTAAGCAGCAATAACTATCAAAAGATCGATACTTGTTTATGTCCAATGTCAAAGTGAAATTAATTCCAATAAAAAGATTGTATTAAATGATAAAAATATATTGTAATTTCACTTTAAAACCAATTAAAAAGATAATCTAACCATATAAATAAATTAGATTAAAAGGCACTTTTGAATTAAAATACAATATTATTCACTATTCATTAAAAAAATGAACTTTATCAGAAAAATCCCAAAAGTTTACACAAAGTAAATCTTGATGTCCCCATTTTAAATAATAAATTTACTTAGAAAAATTTAATATATATATGTTTAAAATATTGGTTTAAAAAGGGTTCTCCATTAAAAGGTAGTAAAATTGTATTCTTGGAAAAATACTTCTTTCATCTAAAAAATGAATTTTTTCTTAAATTATGTCTTTGAAACTCATAATATGGATTATAAAATTATAATAATTATATAATGTTCAAAATTATATTAATGCTATTCATAATCACGTTTGAACGGCTAGTTTGGTAAGTCATGGTGCACTTGAACTCAGTGTTGCGTGTAGTGGAAGTTATTGAATTACTTTGAAGAAATAATGTACTATGAATTCTTGGGGTGTTACAGAGATAGTGGAGAAGATGAGGATGGTGCATTGGTAGCCACATCCAGTTTTCATAAGAGACCTTTATGTTCACTCATCAACTATTTCATCTGGTTTGGCTCTATATATTGATTACTTGAGCTTGTTTTACTTAATCATGTGCTCAAGTATGGAATTTTTGCGTGTTTGAAGCCATGATTCTTATGAGATATCATGCAGATGCAGGTGTTTTATCTACAAGAGCACCGCCACTTGCAACATCAATGATAGTTCAATCCATATCCAATAACCATTCATATATGTATTGAATCAAGAGTTGGTTAGGGATTTGGTGGTGTGTACAGGTTGCCACAAGAATTTTGAATCACTCTCACTAATCCTGGAGTGAATCATTTCAGAATTGACAGATACCACTTTTTTCTTTTTGGATAGAAGCAATATGTGAAACTGGAATAAATTTCCATAAGAAGAGTGGCTTCATATCATTTTATGTTATTATGGAACCTGGAGAGAGGTAGTAATTCCATGACATAGCAGTGTCAGCTATGGAGAAAGGGAATGATCAGAGTTTGATTTGTTTCTCACAAATACCTTGAGGTTTCATGGTAGAGCACAACACATGGAACTATTTAAGATGATGATGTGGACCCTCACCAGCTAGCATGTGGAAATAAGGAAGAAGAATAATCAAAACCAATTTTAGTTCGAAGTTGGCCTATTGGTTTTGATATTTCATACCAAGAGGATGGTAATTCATATGATGGGCATTAATTTCTTTAATTGTTTGTTCCCTGGTATTGGCTATTTCTAATTCAATTGGTTGGACAAGAATTAGTTCTTGAATGAGTTGAATATCTATTATATTCCTCCTATGTTGGTGATGTGTTAGCTCAATTTCAAGGTCAATAAAATCTGAGGGATTGGTTGGGAGGCTATGGGGAATTCAGAAATATTTTTGAAGAAAATGGAATATATGTTTTTGTTTGTGTTTTTTCTGTTTATTTTTGTAATGAAAAAGAGGGTTTTCCTTCGTGTTTTTTCCAATTTTTTTTTTTAATTTTTTTTTTGTTTTTTTTATAATAACTGAATCTAATGACTATTTAATTTCACCATCCCTAGAAACAGTTCTATTGTAAATAATAGTCGATTTTCTCATATTGACCATTCAATGTTTCAATTCTATTATAATTTGTATAACATCACTCGGGTCGAATCCTCAGTGATGATACTTTTTAATAATAGATTGTTTTTAGTTTATTATATTTTGATTGGGGGTTTGATTGAAAAGTATAAATGAAGTGATTAATTATTGGATTTTGATTTATCAATTTTGAAAATATTGTGGTGTGTTTGTTTTTATGGAGTTATGCTTGTGGTATCCTTGATCATTGAAATATATTGCATTTAAATTAACACCCACATCACAAGATAACATTTACTAGAATTTCTAAGTGTTAAGGCTTTATCCCAAGACATATCATTAATTATTCTTCTAATATAAATCATATATTGTTTATGGTAGTGTATTTATGGTTCTAATAATCCATGGAAACCACACGTTAAACAAAAAAAGTCACTAATCCCTGGCATGTAATGTCCAACATACACAATGTCAAATTAAAGAATACTCCTCATGAAAAAGCGCTGAATCCATGAATATCTATAAATAATGAATCACCACAATGGTAGATTTACACATACATTAAAAAGGTTTTTAATCTAGTAATATATGATTTTGGGGATAAATTATAAATATAAAAAAATGAACGGGATAAAAAAAGTGTAGTGCATCGAACACACACGATCGTAGAAGAGAGTTAAAAAAGTCTTTCGATTGAATGATGAAGAAAAAGATGGGAAAGTGTTTTAACTTGATTTAAATTATTTTAGGAAAATTAAAATTGAACTACATAAGTTGGATGAGAATAAGAGGTATTGAATAAGAAACTTTCATTATAACCAAATCACGGAGACCAACAGTTGTGAAATAACAAACAAAGAAAAATTCAAAAGTAAATTAAACATATTAAGGAGGAAAGGTATGTCATTTGAAAATATGAATATGGAAGGTCCACCCAAGCTTTTAGAAAATCATCTGTTGGGCCAATGTGTGCTTCTCTCTTCTAAAATGCTAGCTCTTTTGAAAGGTGCAGAGTGGATGTATTTATAGCCTAAGGTGGTGGACTCTTTGCATTCGAAAACAACACCTCCACATGGATCAATGATTTGGACATCCAGATAGCTGAATAAAGATGTATCTAATTCTACTCATTTTTCGATAAATATGTTGGCTGACTACTCCCAAAATGTGGAGTGAGTTGGACTTATGGAGCTAGAGTTATGCCTGTTTTATAAAACAATATTAATCTATTTATTTCAATTCAGAACTTTTCATTTTACTAAATGTGAATGGATTTTTGAATATTAATATACCATAAAATCTGAATGATTTATTCCACAATATTGGCCGCATATGTATCCTTTTTTCACACTAAAAATCTCAGTTTGATTTAATGAAACAATAATGATTAATGTCATGAATAGTGTCCGTATTTAAATTCCCTACCAGAATGGTGGGCTGGACTTCAAAGCATCAGTTGGGCCACTTGTGTTTGGATTTGAGCATTGATATTTTTACAAATGACTCGTTGAATTTTTTCCCGAACATTTGAGGAGAATAATTAAATTTGGAATTCTTGATTGAGCCCAGTAATTCAATCTTCAAGGATGATCTGATTTCTTCACTGATTCTATTGGCCTTATTGTTTGATATACATGATCCTTAAAATGGCATAATTGTCCAAATATCTATTATATTGAAATGTTGGATATTGAATCGGGAATCTTAAAAAAGATGAACCATACAATTGAGATCATAAGGGTGAGAGTTATTATTAACCTATTAAATACACATGAATCTAGAGAAATTGAAATAGTGCTCTAAAATTATTTTTAATATTTAAACATTAATATTTCACACAAATTATGAACATTTCATATAAAATAATTAATGGTATTATATAATTAATTCTTAATAAGTGAATAAACTCAGGTATACTATCCACCCACCTCACTAAGGCACACTAGCAAAATAACACAAATAAAGTAAATTAGTAAGCACATCGATATATGGTTACCCCACACTGCTTCCCACTGGTTAACATATCATCCCTAATAGTGATAGTCCTGACGCTACCACACTCTTATACAAGCCTCACTATCGCTACATTCTCACGTACACTTGTACTATAAAACACACCACATTTCTACCTGTACACACCTGGGAAATAAACCACACCCCATTCCTTCCTGCATACACCCATTCCTCATCCTGAAGACACCTGGAAAAGAACACCTCACCCGAACACACCTAGGCGTCACAACTATACCACAACCTGCTCAAAGAGTCTCGAGGCACCAATTCATAGAAGAGATAGTATAAGAGATCCAATAACCATCCATCCATCCTCCTACCAGGATGTTGGGAAAGAACACCCTCCCCCATGATAATGTGGGTGTTCAGCATGTAGTGTTCAACATGGGTGGGATGTTCATAAAAATCACATGGAACTACAATTATATGTATATATAGGTACCGAACACTCAACCCATGCTATGGCCAACCCACTCAAAACGAACCCTGCAGCCAATCCTACTTGAACACATCACCACAAATGACAGTCACTTCCGTAATGATGAAAAAGAAACCACCTAACATTTGATAACTTGATGATATTAATATATTACCATTTATTCCATACCTACCTAGGTAGCTACCAAACACACCACATCACAAATAACACCATTACAGACTCTCACTTCAGAAAAGTATCTGGAGACTTTGCCCGAAAGGACCGCACAATGTAACACCATCTTTCTTTAATATTATCCCTCCTAAACAATAATCAGTAGCTCTGTTTCATGAAAAACACATCCAACAAAACAAAAAATCTCAACCAGATCAGAGTCACACAGGACAATCTCCTTTCTTGAACCCTCATTCATCCACTACCACCATCGTTCATCAAAGTCATGTCGCCTTATCCTTAATTTCAACAAGAAAACCCCCAACACACCCTATCAAAACCACACTCGGAAGCCCCACTTCATAACAATAACACCACACCCATGACTCCCAGTAATAGAACATAACACAATCCAAACCTTTATCCCCACTACCCATCCAATTACCATATGTAGTTCCACTACATAAAAAGTTGAACAACTCCACAATCAATCAATCCCTCAAATTGAGAAACCATTAATTACACCAACCATACCACTCCATAATCAAAACCACACCCATTGATGTAACAACACGCGACTAGCATAAACACAAGGCCAAATAGAACCATACACAACACATATCCACATGAAATAGCAATGTGTATTCATATTTAGAAACTATCATTATTTAATCCCACTTTTATTATTCAGGGGTTATCCAAAAACAAGTTTGATCCTAGAAAATCCTTATATTTAACCATATATATATGATTAATAAAATTTTCATATTTCATCCATTCAACAAGGAAAGAAATAAAAAAATTCATCAGTCATGCAGGTGCGCAAACAAAGGTTACTAGTGGCTATGATTTTTTGAAGGCATACAACCCATACAAAAAATTACATGGATCAAGGCTAACATATAATACAGAGAGATCATAAAAATCATATTCCCATCCCCTTATTTATTACTCCTTTTTATCTTTATTAAATTGGTTTCATCTATAACGATAAGAAGATGTCTGTACACCCACCCCATAAGATACACAAATAAAAGATAGATGAAGGGTTCCCTAACTATAACACAGGTGATAAAAATTCCTCCTTGCACTAAAAATAGGGGATCACACATGTAGGATGAAGAATATAGGGAAGGATGAATCCGAAAACCACAGTACAACACATGACTCTGTGGGGAAGAACGACTCTCAGAGTACCACGAGAAAAAGAAAAAATATTGGGAAGAGAAGATATCATCTTAGAAGAGCCAAATCATATATCAATGGAAGGGAAATAGATTCAAGGGACATTAAACATGGATTGTGGTATATTCCAAATAGTACAACTATTGTAATGTCCCTAGAGTGTTAGGATATTAAAGGTATAATTTATATTTTTTGAAACACCTTTCAAAATGCTGAAACTTGGTTTTATACTCGATTTACGTCAAATAAAACATAAGAGGGGTGAAAATGGATAATCTAGAAGTGACTCACTGATAGATGTGTCACTGAAAATGAGTCATTGATGTCTGAACCACCAATGGATGAGCCACCAATGAAAATCCACCAATGCGACCTGATGATAATGAGTCACCAACACAACTCACCGATGCCCGACCTTCTAATGATTTAACCTATGGATTCCTTGACCTACTAAAGCATCGACCTATCGACAACCTGACTCACGGACTCCCTGACTCACCACTACCTCAACCTAACAATCCCTTGACATACCGAGGCATATCCTACCAATGCCTCAAACTACTAATGCATCGACCTACTGATGCCCTGACTCACCGATGCCCTGACTCACTAATAGAAAAACTAGAATTTTAGAAAACTCTTGGAATGAACTATCGTTGCTTCTGAGAACACCCCAATAATTGTATTTTGAAAAAGTAATCATCTTGGGAGGTATGTTCCATTACAAATTTCTAGTCCTGCATTTAAATATGTTTGTACAATGACAGACTGGTTAACCGATCTCTTATACACATCTTTCTTGAAGGGATAGTCACAACTTCCATTAATGAAATTTGTACCACGTCACACTAACCTCAAGGATACACCCAACCATATTGATACCTAAAACACTATTCCATAGGCTTTGAACCATAACAAACAACACATTTCATTGAAAGGAACAACAAGGGACACTAGATCAAACATCAAAAACCACAAATAATCACATGGTCATAATCAAACATGCCTCATGACCAATCACAGACCCACATGCAACGGATAACAATCATGGGTTAATCATGAATAAAAAACTTATCCTAGAAACATGATATACCTGGACTAAATTGGTAAATAACTTCCAACCTCACAGTTTTCACATCAAAATAATGGTTTGTTAAAGTTATCATCACCTAAACAACGTTCACACACCAATCAAGATGAAACACCCACCAATGACTCTTTGAATCGATTCCAATACAACACGATAAGGGTTATAGAGTAAGGAAATGAGAAACAAGTCAAAAGGTAGAACCAATTCACACCTAAGGTTGATTATTGGAAGGCATCAAGTTTGGTTGGAAGGTATTCTCGAATTTTTGATGGATCTATGTGAATAGGGGGGGAAATACGACATGGAGGTGTACAAAAAACCACAACCATGGAAAAAAGGTAACCACTACAAAATAAGGATGCACTTGAGAGACCACCGCAGTGATGGTCAAACAAATGTGGTGTGGGAACAGAGAACAAAAGAGAAGTATAGGGTACGGTGTCATGGAAAACATTGTAAAATGAGGACCATAATAGAAAGAGGAAGTCTGGAGTGTAAAATTTCTTTTATTTCTAAATTGATATGGTGTATGGACGAGCATTTTGGTATGATGAAATTTGTACAATCCTTCAAATCCCTAGAACAATGCTAATTTTAAGAAGGGAAAAGGTATTTGAAGGGTATATTTTGTGTAAAGAATCCTCCTTTATTCTTATTGAATTTCCCCAAATGAATTTTGAATTAGAGGACCCCAATAAATTACAAAATAGATCCCCAAATCAAATTTAAAATATCCCATTATGAGGATTAATTCATGAATATAGGGCATTGAACAAACGACTATATAAAAAACTACTAGAAAATGGGAATATCCCCATGTATCTTTAACCACGGTTTAGAGAAACTATGGGTATAGAATTTATGCCTAATGAAATACCAACAATTTTAAAAAACTGCAGTTACAAGTAGAGCTATAAAAATGGGTTTTCAAAAAATATGGGTATAATTATTTTTAATTTGGCCACCTTTCCTCCTCATCGAATTACTAATCTCCCCTCCCCTCCTATAAGCCTTGGCCTCCCTCTCCCCTCCACTGGGGATGTTGATCACATTAGCCAGATCTTTTTTTCCTTCCATCCTCTTCTTTATTCTCCCCTCACTCAAGCGAGGGATATTTGTATTATCCAATTTTCACCAATAATTCATGGATTTTTTGATTCCGATCTTCTTCAACATCTAATTCGTGATTTATGAGTCCTTCTTCTCTTCTGGTGGCTATTATTTTCATTTTTATATATTCTTATCATTCTAATGGAGCATATTTTCATCAATTCTATTTGAATGTTTTTAAATTTATAGTATAATAGAGATCATATATAGTATATTAAATTCATATAAGTAAATTTTTAATTATAATTTCATCATTCTAAAAACCATTCAAGATATTATTATGAATTTAACACAAATTTGAGATTCCTTTGGTGGAATAATTTAGGGATATCGATATTATTAATTTTGGGAATCATATTTAAGTTAACTATAAGGGTGAATGTTGGTTTTTATTATCCTTGAGTTCTGGAATTAAAATGTGTAAATTTAATTATTTATATTATGAATCATGGTTAAACTATTTATTAGATCGTTTTAACCCAAAAAGAAATAATTTTACTATGATGTACATGATTATACTGTTATAATTCAATCTAGATCATTTCATTATCTATGACTGTTGGTTGTTCCTAAATTCACTATTGTATTTATAGTACTTGTGAGAAATTTTTCTTAGAATTCGTTATTATGATTTAGACATGAATAAATGATACACGCGTATTTCAAATAATTAAATATTTAGATTACAAATGTTTAATTATTTCAAATCCTTTATTATGTACAAATATTTATAGAATACTAGTAGTTGGGGATTGGCATAGTGGTAAGAACCCCATTATCCTAAATGGAAAATGGAGGTTCAAAACCCATTGTCCATAGGGACTGTAGCAATACTGTAGCATATGATAGCTGTGGCGACACTATAAAATCGGCAGGCACTGTAGCAGCGGCATGTCACTATAGTAGTGGTAGGGTAATGTATCAGTGGCGTGGTACTATGTGGTAACGTAGCAGGCGGTAATGTAGTATTACTATTCACAGAATGGGCTTTGGGCCAAAAATTTGGGCCTACGGGCCATGTAATGGGATAAATGTCCACAAGGCAATCGAGATATGTAATTGGGCTCCCTCTACCCAGTTAAAGGGCATCTTTTCTATGATTTAATAATAAATGAGGCTTTGGCCCCAACCTTTAAAAAATATTTATAGAATACCTTTTTAAATTTCGTGAAATAATTATATATGTTAGAATGGAAAATTGTTGGATCATGTTTCTTTTATGAACCATGGTTTCGATTTAAAAATGTTTTATAAAAGAATTTAGTTCTTGAAAAAAACATTAATGGTATGAACCTTAGTTTCATCTATTTTGATTAACTTTTGAGTATTACTTAGTTCATTGTTAAGAATTCTTCCTTGGTTTATTTATCATGTATTGAGTTGCTAATTGTAAGGACCCGACCACAGTTTCCCGAAGACAAACAATGAATAAGCATCCTGAAGGACTGAGTAGTTGATTATAATGGAAAAAAAGATACATAAATAGGGCTATCATTACATCATGAAGGAAAAAAACAACACTAAATTATTCATCAAGAAAATATCCATGTCTTCTAGATTACACTTTCAAGTCATTCAAAATTTAATTCTTCATGCCCTGTAGAAATGAAACATAAGAAAGGGGTGTGATCAAATTCTCAATAAGTGTAAGAAATATAATGGAAGATAATATAAACATTATATTTGGTGAATAATTGAAAGCACATTCCTTTAAAAATAAATTTGAACACAAAATGGTAGGAATATGAGATGAGTAAATATTTCCACAATATAACATAATCTTTGGTATTCAACTAGTAAAATAATCACATGAAAATTCAATTAATTTCTTCATAATGAGGGAATTGCATATTACTGACATTATAAAACATTTTTTCAAGGCCTTGACAAAGAGTTCTAATAATTAAGTCCTTAGCCAAAATCCATATATCACATTGGGAAAGGCCTCAGCCAATTCATCATCTATTTGTCTCATTAGACCTATTTATGAATTGAGGGGCTATAGAAACCCCCACCCATCACATAATAAGTCCAATGAATTCAAAATATGAGAGGGGATAAACATAAACAACATATACATTCATACTGAAAGCATCATATGAAATGTAACTATCTTTCCCAAATCATTAAATATAAAACAATAACCATTTCGAGTAATATGGTTAATTGCTTTAGGATATATCTTCCAAAATAGGGATAGTCAAAAACCATTAAAACAAATATGGTAGATGACTTCATAAATTATTAAACCCAATAATACATAATAATCAACAAGATATTTGAATCAAATGAAAATAATCTAATAAAATCATTAAATAACCTAGAGATAAATGATCTTTTATTTTGAAATGAATAGTTGTTTTGAAAAATCATTGTATAAAACCAGAATTAAAGTAATATAGTATTTTAATAATAATATGAATGTTTTTTTGAAGATATTGGTTCCCAAAAAATGATTATAGAGTGCCCTTGAAAATAGATATAAATTTTAGAAATTCCCTTGAATCAGGCTAATATTTTGCGAATAGTTTAGAACGTTTATTTTAAAACATTTAACGTTCCATAAAATAGGGAAGGATTATGGTTGGTGTACATATATATAATAATAACACAGAATTTATTAGGAGTACATAACAATATATAAGAATTTCATTGAGGTAATTAGACAAAGAAAGTAACCCAAATGAAAATTGATGTTCGGGTGGAAAACCCTTGCCTTATCTCCAAACGACTTCCGCTCTCGAACCTAAGCTCCTAGAATATTAAATTATACTTATTAATAAATTGTTTAAGATCCTATTAGTCATGTATCATAATTATTTTTAGTTCATTTATTTCCTTATTGATATGATATTATATTGAATTCTATCGTTCTGGAGTATTCATTTTCTTTATTTTCATATTTGGTTCACTTGTTTTTAAGTATGAGGAATGGATGTAAATCTACATAATTAAAATGATATATCATTTATGAACATAAATAGTTGTTATTGGTAATTTATATAACTTTTTTACATGTAGAAAATATTAATTTTTATATAAAACATTAATGATAATTGTTTCGGTTAATTCGTGGGTTTTGATTTCATCGAACTCATTTCTCATTATAACTTAATACCATTTGTACAAAGGGATTATAGAATCTTAAGTATATTATATTAAATATATAATAATTTGGTTCATTCCCAAAAAAAATGGTTTCATGACCAGAATTGAGGATGATAATAGAAATTGAAAGCCCCTCGTTCTTGAATGTGGAAAATTGACACATCTCGGATGATGATCTTGCTACTAGTATAAAAGAAGGTAAAAGGGAGAGATGATGATAAGTTATTCCACCATCATGAAAAACTTCCATTACATATAAGGTATTGGATTCATCAAAATATTTATATAATTAGTGGTAATAGAAAAAGAAAACAAATGAACTTGAAAACAAAGACAACGAATTGAAAAGAGGAATTTACATCTTGAACCAAACTTCCTTGAGAACCACTTTAAGGGAGAGGCCTAGGTATATTTATGAGAACATGGATTTATATACGTGTAAAAGGAGGTTGGGATGGTATTTGGACATAATTTGGAGAAGGAATAAGGCTTGAGAGGCTTGAGAAGAAGATAGAGGGAGAGGGGGGTTTTTATAATGTAGGGCAGTGGGTATTTCTTAATATAAAATTAATTAAATAATTATTTCCCCAAAATACAAAGAATAGATAGACTTACTTGACCAGGAATAATAATTTTATTAATATGATATTTAGATCATAGTGGGATTGAATCACTTTTTATGTCAGTAATATTGTTTTTAACTGATATACAGTATTTTACCGTATTTCACTATTTATAAAAATTCATGTATTTCAGAAAAATACCAAAAAATCACCACAACCATTTATCCATGGGTAGAATCTAAAAATGAAGTCCATTTTTCAGAAATTATTTTTATAATTATGATTAATTTAATATTTAATTAAAATCATAATTTATTCAAAAATAAGCCTTAAAACATTTATTTATGTATTCTCATGCATAGGTATATCGTACATTCACTAGAATATTTGTATATTTTATATGAGGTAAGGTTAAAATTAATTAGGTCATATTAATGTTCATAAGGGTATTTTACTATTCATAAGGGTAGGTTACTATTCACAAAAAAATAATGTTTTTTTGTTGGTCTCCAAATAACATACTAATCACAACCCTGTGTATCAGATTTTTAAAATTCACATTGCAGAAGTGACAAACATATTTTTTAAAGGCCACAAAGTACTTAGTAGTATATTATGTTTTTATTTCTTGTGATTATGAAATATTTATAAGAATGGAATTTCCATTTAAAAATATCGGGCGGTTACATTCTTCTCCCCTTCAGAAATTTCTCCCTTGAAATTTCATTTTAAAAACTAATACAAAAAACTAGTGGGGGTACTTTTACATCATTAATTCATCCAGTTCCCATGTTTCCTCTTAGTACTTATGGTTTTTCCATAGTACATTGACCAGATAAGTAGTATTTCTACGTAGAACATTGTCTCTATGATCCAAGATTTTCATTGGCTGGTCCTCATAGGAAAGATCATCCTTTAACTATAACACCTTTGAAGAGAGTACATGTGAAGGTTCTGGTATGTACTTACTTAAGAGGGATACATAAAAGACTTCATGTACTATCGACATTGTAGGTGTATGTTCCAGTCGATAAGCCACAACATAGACTCAATCAAGGATCTTGAAGGGGCCGATATACTTGGGACTTAGCTTTCATTTCATTCCAAACCTCATGACCTTCTTCCATGGAAATATGTATATAAATAATAGGTCTCCAACTTTTAATTCAACCTCTCATAGACGGTTAATTGCATAACTCTTCTATAAACTTTGTGATATTGAATGGTTTTCACCTTCTCAACCTTTTCTTCGACCATTTTAGGTCTTAGAAGCTAACACTCACCGACATAATCCCAGCACACTACTGTTATGAACCTTTTCCCATAAAGGGATTAATATGGTGTCATTCATATGCTCGAGTGGAAACTGTTGTTGTAAGAGAATTAAACCAATGGAAGATGTTGGTCCCATCCTTCTTTGAATTCCATAGAAAATTCTCTCAACATGTCTTCCTATGTCTGAATAGTCCGCTCAGATTGGAAATCAGTTTGAGGATTATAGGTCATACTAAAGTTCATTTCAGTGCTTAAAGCATGTTGGATATTTTCCAAAATGTCAAGGTGAATCTAGGATCATGGTCAGATAAAATAGATTTTTGCACTCCATGCAGCCTTACCAATTCATTTATGTAAATCCATGCAAGTTTATCTAATGAGAAGTCGTCTTGAATCCCGATAAAATGAGTTGTCTTTGAAATATGATCCACAACCACCCATATAGAATTGTTTCCTCTGGATGTCCTTGGATGTCTAGTGACAAAGTCCATGATAATATTCTCCCACTTACATGATGGTTTGGGTAGTGGTTGCATCATCCCCTTAGAATTTTTCCTCTCATTCTCCACTTGTTGACATACTATACACTTTGATATATATTAATCAATATCTCTTTTCATATTGTCCCACGAAATTTTTTCCCAGAGATCTTGATAAATCATTGTGATACCAGGGTGTATATAGAAATTAGAGCTATGATCATCATCCAATAGTTCCAACTTTATCTCTGTAATAACCAGAACACAAATCCTCTTCCCAAATTTCGAAATTCCACCATCATATGTGAAGTCAGTCAACATCCCATCATTTATAGATTTTATTTTCTTTTGTAACTCTTTATCATCATTTTGAGAACATTTTATAAATTCTAGTAAAGAAGGATTTGGAAACCATTTGAAAAAGTTGTGATGTGTCACCATACTTGATAATTCCCATATCCATATTTACAAGATCCATGAACAAAGGATACCTTTCAACTCTAATCTTGTTCAGAACTCCATGATCCATTCTTCTCAAAGCATATGCTACCTTATTTTCCTTCCATGGGTGGTATTTTATTGTGAAATCATAATATTTGAGTAGATAAATCCATTATCATTGTCTCATGTTGAGTTCTTTCTGTGATAATATATATCTGAAACTCTTATGATCTGTATATATCTCATATTTTATTCTATAGAGTAAATGTATCCAAATATTTAGATCAACTATTACCACTAATATCTAAAGATCATGAGTTGGATAGTTTTGTTCATGAATTTTTAGCTTCCTTGATGCATAGGAAATCAATCGATCATTCTACATAAGGACACAACCAAGTACTTTCTTTGATGTATTACTATAGTTAACGAAACCATCATTCTCCGATGGTAGGGTTAGGATCAGAGTGTTCACTAACCTCCTCTTCAATTCTTCAAAACATTATTTACATTCCTTTTTCCATACAAACTTAAACCATTTTCATGTGATCTTGGTCATTGTGTTGGCTAAACAGGTGAAGTTATGAATGAAATACTGATAATAACTTGCTAAAAAAATAAAACTGTGTAACTCAATTACATTTTTTGGAGTAGGCCATTCTATCACAGCCTTTATCGTCACATGATCTACAGATATTCAATCCTTATAGACAATGTGGCCCAGAAAGTAAATTGATTGGAGACAAAAATAACACTTGCTAAACTTCCCATAAGATGTATTTTTTCTAAGTGTCTTTAGGATAGTTGGAAAGTGATTTTCATTATCTTCATAGCTATTGGATTATACCAGGGTATCATCAATAAACACCACAAAAAATTTCATCAAGATAATCCTTTAAAACTCAATTAATTTGATCCATGAAGATAGATGGTGCATTATTTAGTCCAAAAGGCATCACTATAAACTCATCATGCACGTACCTATTTCAAAATGCTATTTTTGGAATGTCTTCCTTCCTCAGAAGAAACTGATGATATCCATATTGAAGATCCATCATTGAAAAATAGTGGGCTCCGTGATGTTGTTCAAATAGATCATCAGTTAATGTTAGAAGATACTTATTATTTATTATAATATCATTGATCTCCCTATAGTCAATGCACTACCCCATAGACACATATTTCTTCTTTACGAAAAGAACAAGGGCTCCCCATGGAGAAACGCTAGGGATAATAAATCCTTCATCACCCAATTACTCTAGTTGTTTATTTAGATCCACTAACTCCACAGTGGCCATTCTATAAGGGGACTTTGATATGAGCCCTGAACCAGGAATTAATTCGATGGAAAACTCAATTTTCTACTTGTGAATATTTCCAGGTATGTCATATGGAAAGACTTAAATATATTATTTTACAATTGGTACATCCTCTATCTGTATATTCTTCACCTCACACATAATTATTCCATTCCCTTCCTCCACAATAACTGAATTCAATATAGCTACTAGGAGTGGATCTAGATGAGAATCACATAGTGAGGTTTCTGCTCTAAAAATAAGGGATTCTACACCATTCTCGAAAATTTTAACTTTGTTCTTCTTGTAGTAGATCATCACATCATAATTTGATAAACAATACATATCGACAATTATAACATAGTCAACCATTGGAATGATGATTTGGTTAGAAACTAATGCACCTATATGTGTCACTAGGGGGACTAATCAACACACCTTTGTTGCAATGATACATCCAATAAGAGTTTTGTCTGATAAATTATTTATTAAATAAAAGTAGACATATTTAATTTTCATGGAAAATTGGGAAGATATAAAAAATGCGATGATCCAGAATCAAATAAAATATTTTCTATGTTTGAGGAAATGATTAAATTTCCTACCACCACATCATTTGGAACTTAAATATCATCAGTTTTGATCACATAATCTTGTCCCTACTCCCATGTATTTTTATAATGCATATTTCCTTGATGATTGGAAAAAATAATTAGCTTAGTGTCCTATTTCATTACAATTATAGCATTGAACATTAATGGATTCTTTCTTCCAATTGCATTCACTAGAAATATGGCCTTTTTGACCACATTTATAACATACTCATTTTCTCTTTAAGCATGCACGAGGTTGTTTCCTTCCACAATTATCACAGGTTGGAAATTCAACTCTTCCCTTATTCCATGTTTCCTTATTTCCTTTCAATGAGTTTTTAGTATCCCTCTTATTTTATTTCTTTCCCTTAAATTCATAATACATAGAGAATTATTTTTTTTATCTTGATATCACATGAAACTATATCCTCATATGATGAAAAACGTTTGGAGACCAGTGCATGCTGGAGGAATGGCTTTAGGCAATCAAATAATCGGTCAATTTTGATCCTTGGATTTTTTATGTAGTCCACAACTTATCTTGCTAACCTTGTGAAGTTAGCTTAATACTTTAAAATATTATCATCTTCCTTCTACCTTACATTCATGAATTGTATCTCCATATCCTCTCTTTGTTTCTGAGGAATGTATTTGTCTAGGAATAATTCTTTAAAATCTCTCCACTACATCTCATCTATTTCTTCCTCCTCTTTTGTGCATTGGATTGATGACCAACACAGATCTGCATCTCCTGATAGCTGATAATCTACAATGAGACCATCTCTTTTTCATTAAATCCCAAATCAAGAAATATCTTCTTGAGGGAACTTATCCACTGCTCTACTACAAATGTGTTTGTAGACCCATTTATTGATGGAGGCTGTTGTCGCATAATGCGATCCAGTATAGCTCCTCCATGTGGTGGATCCGGATTCTCTATATGGGTAAGGTTATTATTCATATCCTTAGTATGTTGTCCCATTAGGGTTATGAGTTTTTCAGCACCAGTCCCAACAACATAGCCAACATCATTATCTTGCATCGGAGATAAATAACTAAAGGGGACACAGGCAATCATGTGGTTTACATTACTTCCACTAGGCGCCACTTATAAATAATGGCATACACTATATTAGGTTATGAACCATATTGCAAAATCTTAACTTAAAAAAATACTTATAACAAATTGAAATCCTTGGCAAGGCTAATCCCATAATCACAGAAATGGTTTATTTTTGGAAAATTTTACATTTAATTAATTTATAATGGATTTTAAAAAAATGTGAATTATCCTAATCATATCTTCCGGGAGTGTCATATCCAAGATTGAAACAAGGCCTGTTGTCATGCACCAGTTCGCGTTCAAGCCTAGCTCAAATCGATGTTTTGGGTTTTACCCCTAGATACATTTATGCCAGAGCCACCTATATATGCTTGTATCTAGACATGGATTTATTCCCTGAAAGATCAACAGAATCTATTACTTGCCCAAATACCAGGACGTTCTTTTATGTTTATCCTCAAAACTATCTTTGGGGCTCTTCCCTAATCTTTTTTTCTGAACATGGTTTCCATGTTTTCTACCAAACGTCCTTTGCTACCAACTCTAAGGACCCAACCCCAGTTTTCCAGAGCCGATGATTTATTGGCATACAAACATGGATAATCATACTGAAGGATCGAGTAGTTTAGTATTACTGGAAATAAGATACATAAATAAGTTTATCATTACATCTGGAAGGAAAAAACAACACTAATTTATTCCACTAGAAAACATCCATGACTTCTATATTACTTTTTAAAGTCATTCATAATTTACTTCTTGATTCCCTTTGGAAATGAAACATACAAAAGGGGTGAGCTCAAATGCTCAGTAAGAATAAGAAATATAGTGGAAGATAAAATAAACATTAGATATGGTGAATAATTGAAAACACATGCCATTAAAATTAAATTTGAACATAAAATGGCAGGAATATGAGATGAGTAAATATTTCCATAAAATCACATAATCATGGGTATTCTACTAGTCAAATAACCACATGAAATATCAGTTACTAGCTACATAATGAGGGAAGTGCATATGTAGGACATTCTGAAACATTTTTTCAAGGCCTAGACCATGACGTCTAATGATTAGGGCCTCAGCAAAAATCCATATATCAGATTGGGAAAGGCATCGACCAATTCCACGTCTATTGGTCTCATGCGACCTATTGATGCATCAATGGGATATAGTGGGCGCCACCTATCTCATAATAAGTCCAATGAATTCCTCATATGAGCAGGGATAAACACAAACATCATATACATTAATATTGAAACTATGATATGAAATGTAACTATATTTCCCCAATTATTACACATAAAACACTAACCATTTGGAGTAACGTAGTCAATGGTTTTAGGATAGATCATCCAAAATAGGGTTATTAATAAACCATTAAACTAAATATGGTATATGAATTCATAAATGATTAAACCCAATAAAACATAATAATCAACGAGAGCATTGAATCAAACGAAAATACTCTTATAAAAACATTAAGAAACCTTGAGATAAATACTATTTTATTTTGAAAAGAAGAGTTCTTTTGGAAAATATATTTATAAAACAAGAAGAAAAGTAAGAGAGTATTTTCAAAATAAAATGAGTGTTTTTAGAAGATAATGGTTTCCAAGAAAATAAATTATAGAGTGCCCTTGAAAATATATATGAACTTGAGTAATTCCCTTGAACTGGGCTTGCATTTTTGAAACAGTTTTGAAAGTTTCTTTTAAAACATGCAACAATACATAAAATAGGGAAGGATTTTGGTTGTTGTACATATATAGAATACTCAAACCAAATTTTGAGGTGTAAATAAAAAAATATTATAATTTCATTGATGTAATTCGTAAATGAATGTAACCCAAATGAAAATGGAAGTTTGGGTGGAAAACCCTTAACTTAACTCCGAACGGGTTCCACTCTCGAACCTATGATCTTGGAATATGAAATTATACTTATTAATAACCTATTTAAGAACCTATTAGACATGTTTCATAATTAAGGTTAGTTTATTTATGTCCTTATTGATAATTTATTTTATTGAATTCTTTCATTCCAAAGTGTTTGTTTTCTTTATTTAAATATTCAGTTCTATTGTTTTTAAGTTACTGGATTGGATGTAAATATCAAGAATTAAAAATATATATTATTTGTGAACATAATTATTTTTTATTGGTCGTTTATATAACTTGGTTATATGGAATGGGGATGAATTGTTATATATAACTTTAATGATAATTGTTTCGGTTAATTTGTGGCTTTTGATTGCAACGAACTCACTTTTCTTTATAACTTAATACCATTTTTACAAAGGTATTATATAATCTAATGTATGTTATATAAAATATATAATAATATTGTTCCACCATAAGAAGATTGTTTTCATGACCAGAATTGAGAATCATAATAGAAATCGACAGCTCTTCGTCCTTGAATGTGGAAAATTGACACATCTCAGATGATGTTCTTACTACTAGTATAAAAGAAGGTAAAAGGGAGAGATGATGATAACTTATTCAACAATAATGAAAAAATTATAGTACATATAAGTTATGTGATTCATCACAAAATTTGGATAAGGAGCTGTAATAGAAAAAGAAAACAAATGATCTTGAAAAGAAAGACAATGAATTAAAAAGAGGAATTTACATCTCGAACCAAAATTCCTTGAGAGCCTCCTTAAGAGAGATGTTTTGGTATTTTTATGAGACCAAGGATTTATGAACGTGAGAATGGAGGTTGGGAGGGTATTTTGATTGAATTTGGTTAAGTCACATGGATTGAGAGAAGTGAATAGTATATGGAGTGAGAGGGGGTTTTTATAGTGGAGGGGAGAGGGGATTTCTTAATATAAAATTCATTAATTTATTATTTCCCCACAAGTAAATGAATAGTGATTATTCCATGACAAAAAATAGTAATTTTATCATGTGTGTTCGAACCAAGGGGGCCTGTTCCACTTTTGATTCCATGAATAGTGTATTTAACTGATATACAGTATTTTACCGTATTTCACTATTCATAGAAAATTCAAGTATTTCAAAAAAATCCCAAAAAATCACCCCAACCTTTTTTTGATGTGTAGAATCCAAAAATAATGTAAATTTTTCCAAAATAATTTTATAAATATGATTAATTTTATATTTAATTAAAAATTTTATTTATTCTAAAAACAACATTCTTAGAACATTTATTTACTTATTTCAAAGCATTGGTATACCGTACATTCACTTGAATATTATATAAATATTATCATAGCTAAGTTTACTATTGATTAGGGTATATTAAATTTCATAATGGTATGGTACTATTAATATGGGTAGGTTACCATTCCCCCAAAATTATGTATTTCTTATTGGTCTCCAAATAACTTACTAATCGCAACTGTATATATCAGATTTTAGAAATTCACATCGCAGAAGTGACAAAATTATGTTTTAAGGGTCACATAACACTTATTAGTTAATTATTCCGTGATTCTAATGTTATTAAGACATATTTATATGAAATTATTTTCCATTTAAAAATATTGGGCAATTGCATTAACCATTTATTATCACTACACTTTTAAATGAATTAAAAACCATATAACCACATTTTACCTCAATTAAGAGATTTCATCAGTGGTGATGTAATGTATGAGTTTTATAATGTGGGATAAAATTATAATACTCCAATATTTTACAGTATGTATCTTCTTAAATAAATTCAACTTATTTGATAGATTATGTTGCACACAACAGAGAGAAAAAAAGAATAATGATATACTATTAAATATTAACATGAATATTTGAAATATAAATCTATCTATTAGAATAATAACCTCAAATATTAAGGTATAAATAAAATTTAGGTATCTTATAAATGAAAATATGATATATTTATATCTTGGAATATGTAAATAAATCTTTTAAAAATGATAAATTAAGTGTTGGTATTTTTTAAAACATAAATGTTTATTTAGAATTTTGTGATTAATATAATGACTTAAAAAAATATTTTCCTAAAATATATTCCTAAATTAATAAATTTTTCATTATAATTATAATATAATTTTATGAGGAAATAATTAAATTTTCAAATTGTCATAAAAGAGGATATAATATTAAAAGTGGTATTTTCTAAATATATAATAATTATATTAAAAATTAATTATCCCATATATAAAAAATTATTTTCATAAAATGGAGCCAATTCTTTAAATCTACACATCAAAAAATGTTTAGGGTGAATTGTTGGGATTTTTCTAAAATAGTTGAATTTTAAATGTATAGTGAAATACAATTATTTTCAGTATATAACATTATAAGTTCTATAAATTAATTTTTAAGTCATTTATAAGGTAAGAACCCATCAGTTTGAAAATACATTCACTAGTAACTGTACATTATCATAATAATCAATAAAATGGATAGTCTTGATCCAAAATAATAAATAAATAAATAAATAATAAAAATACACCCCTCTCCTCAACTATAAATACCCCCACCACCACACCTTATCCTCACACATTATAAGCCTTAAATATTGTCTAAATTCTTCCCAATTACCATCAAAATAATCTTCCCCACATATAATATATACTTGTCTTACCAAAATACCAAATCCAAGTGTCTTAATGAGCTTCTTAAGAAGAAGATATTCAAGTGGAAAATCCTCATTATTTCACTTTTAATATCATTTCATTTCATATGCTATCCTCAGATCCCCTATCGAAAATATCATGGTAAATACAGTATCATATATATACTATAATTTTACTTATCTAATGGTTTATCCATCATAAAATCCCTTCTCCTCTCATTTTATTTTAAAAACTAAAACCTCATCTGTTAGGTGTTGATTTTCCACCTTCATGGACGTCGAGTTTTCATTTTCCATCACCACTTTCATATTTGGCCATATAACTATTATTAAGGTTAAATCAGATTTTAATATACATTTTATATGTTATATCATTCTCTAAAACCAATATAAAAACATAATATTAAATAAAACGCAAAAGTTCATGATGGTCATAAAAACCATCAAAATAAATTAAAATATTTTCATCAACATTTTATCTAATAAACCATCCTAATACCATATAACCAATGATACATGAGACCATTTAAATTTCTATAGGTTCATTAATGCTAAATAATTTCACTAATGGAGATTTTATTCCCATTTGAGAATAACTCCCATATTTATAATCAAGGGAACCGACCATAAAAGAATAAAATGAATGCTTCCAGAAAAACAAAATCAAACATCATTAATCATATAGATGACTATAGATAATATTAATAAAATTGTAATAAATAAAATATATGTTTAATTGTTTATTAATTATGTAATTAATTAATATAATTTGATTACCAAAGACATTAAGTAAAAGTAAATAATTCTTTCAGACATAAGGTAAAGGTTTCTCATATCACATTTCCTTCTATGAGATATATTCCATATTCAAACCTTATTTATGTGTGTGTGGTGTACATATTTTCCTTTAATATATCATATAGTTAATATCCATATCTTCTTGTAATTCAATCTTTCATTTCATGATCATTAATTTAAGGGGCATACCGTTCGATTGATTAAAAGGCAGTAAAAATTATACTACATTGTTTATGTCATGATATAAAAAAGGTTTTAATAAATTTTATTATCTTCTATTGTATTTAAACATGTCTTATTTATATTTATATCAAATACACATAATCATTTAATTTGGTTAACATTCACACTTTCTTTTAAGAAAACAAATTTAAATGTATTTTTTTCCAAAATTTAAAAGGACTTTTTTTGATCTTATACAACATGATTAGATTTTCCTGCTTCCGTGAAGCCTTAATGTCTTTATTAATCCTTTGAATGTTTACAAGGCTATTTTTAAATAAAAATTTTCATTTATAATTGAAAAACGCTTAAAATAAATGATTTTAATAAAAAGTGGTATTTCTCCCAATAATTTCTCAATGATTTTATTAGAGTATTTTCATATATGTCAACAAAAATTATTGAATCATATGATTAATTATGGTTGATCTCTTATGATACAAACTACCCTATTTTATTGAATTTTTTATAATCAGTTTGATTGTGTATATGGTATTTAGATACTATTCATCATATTACACTAGATAGATTATGATTATGTTTATTGTTTGGAGGAAGTTATTTCATATGATAGTATCAATATGAATGTATATAATGATTATGTTTCAACCCTTTCATATTATAAATTAATTGGACTAAGTAATTGATCGGTGGGGCCTACTATAGCCACTCAATGCATCAGTAGGTCTCACGAGACAAACTAGTTTGGGTATTGGATGATGTCTTACTCGATTATGTATGGTGTCTTGGAAAAAGACTTGATGCCATGTTTATGATGTCCCACAATATTCATTCACTCATGATGAGATTAGTTATTGGTATTCCATGTGATTATTTTACTATTATAATATCCATTAGTAAGTTTCATCCTCATGTGATTATTTTTATGACATTAATTCACCAGATTATATTCTTTATATATTATTCTCCCAGTTATGTTTAAATGGAATGTGATTTTAGATATTCACCATGAATTATTGTTTATACTTATTTATGATATCTTCTGCTATATTATTACCCATAATGATCATTTAATCTCACCACTTTATTATGTTTTATATTCCCCCAGTATTCCAAGATGTATATTTTGAATGACATGTAGGGATAATCTAGGAGAATAAGGATGTTTCCAATGGAGTTACTATGTTGTATTCCATTTAAAGTTGTAATGTAATAATTATGTTTTTATTCAGTTTTCCAAAGCTACTAAACTATACTGTCCTTTGGGTTGTGATCACGTGTACTTAGTACCAATGTAATGAAGTAAGGAATTGACTCTGAGCTATTAGGGTCGAGGTCTTTACAGTTGGTATCAGAGATAGTTTAGTAGAAAATTTTGAAACTATATTTAGGAAAAAATAAATTAGAGATATATACCCCTATAACTGACTTTGATGGTATTCCTAAGGTAACCAAGCTAATAATTTTGATATTAGTTATACATAATTTTTTAAGTGTTTTACTAGTTTTAACATTTCATAATCTAATATTGAATATTATATTTTTTAGAAGTGGAACCTTGTAGATGAAATGGAAACCATATCAATGCATGTATTCCATGTTGGGATTACCCTAATATGAAATATAATGATGGAAGAGATAGAACTGCTACAGGAGCTGAAAAACTTATAACTATACTGGGACAATTAACTCAGGTATGAGAAATAACCTTAATTTCATGGAGTAACCTGATCCAAAACTCAATGAAAAAACGATAGAATGTATCATGCGACAATAACCTCTATCATTAAATGGGACTACAAACCCATTTGTAGTTGATAAATGGAAATTTTTATTAGAGAATATATTTCTCAATTTGGGAAGTCATGAAAGGGAGAAGTTATCATGAGAGTTTATCATCCCTCAATAGATATGGATCAATGGTGGTCATTAATTCACAACACAAAGGAGGAGGAAAACCTTTCAAATATGGAATGGAAGTATATTGAGGATTTTTTCGTAGGAAAAAATTTCCTTCATGAAAAATGAGTAGGTATGGATAGATAATTCTTGAGTATGATACCAAAAGTGGATGAAAATGTTTCTATGTATGAATCCAACATTACAAGGTTATCAAGGCTTTCTGTATACTATATATGTAGTCTAGTGAGAAATATTTACCATTTATTTGATGTTATTTATACTAATTATAAAAAGGGCACTAGTCTTCCAAACATTATCATCATAAAAGGATATAGTATCAAGTTCCATCAAGATAAAGAAATTACTTTTTATGATATATCATGTCAATGGTAAGAATGATATGATGAGGGATGTTGAGTACTATAGAAAAGAAAATAAGGAAAAAGGGAAGAATATAAAAGTATAATTTCCAATTGTAATAAATGTGGAAAAACAATATAGAAAATTTCAATTGGGAATGGGAGTTTGTTACATGTGTGGAGAAAAAGTCAAATAGGTCTATAGGGACTGAAAGAGGTAAAAAATGTGCAATGCTTAAGATATAATAATATAGGATACTTTATAGATAATTATCATATACATCAGGGAATCTTACCCCAAATATGCCAAGGGAACGAGGACATGAGTATGCATTCAAAATAGACGAGGATGAAGTTCCTAATGATGTTGTGACATGTAATTTAATCATTTACTCAAATTCAGAAATAACTTTATTTGATTATGTATCATTGCATTCTTTGATATCATTCTAGTTTTCTATAAAAATTAGATGTTTCCAATTCACATTAACATGGGATTTTTAAATAAAAACTCTTATTGAAAACTTTATTATAACAAATATGTGTCAAGAAGATACAATTATGAAACATAAATCTTATATTATTACTGATTGTTTTATCATAAATATTGTTGCTTATAATATAATCCTTCGTATGGACTTGATTTTAACATGTAAGAAAAAAATTTATTGAAAAGAGAAGGAAATTATAATTCATGATGAGGATATGGAAGTTCACATCTTTATAAGGGATACTTCATCATCTGAGTTATATCTGGATTCACCTCTAATAGAACTTCTAAATGAGATTCTTGGAGATGAAGTGAATATGGAACCTACTGATGAAAAAGGTGTTCTTAAAATTGAGGATTTACATATTATACAAGGATAATTTAATATATTTCAAACGGAATTACCTAGACATCCTCCAAATTAGGAAGTTGAATTTTCTATTCATTTAATCCCCGATGAAAGATGTATATAAAAGTATTCCTATAGAATCTTTATATTGGAGTTAATAGAGTTAAAGAAACAAAAAGAGTAATTGAGTGATAAATTATTTGTATGCCCTAATGTTTCACCTTGGGGATCTCATATTTATTTCTTTATGAATAAAGATGGATCTTTGAGGTTGTGCACTAAGTATAGGGAGATCAATATTATTACAATAAAAAACAAGTATCATATACTAGGAATTGTTGACTTATTTGACCAACTTCATATAGATCAATATTTTTAAAATATTTATCTCCATTCTAGATATCACAAATTTTGTATGAAGTAGGAAGATATTCTAAAGACATCATTTCTAGAAATGTATGTACATTACAAATTTAAATTAATTTCATCTGGACTGACTAATGCACCATCTATTTTTATATATATAATGAGTAGAGTTTTCTAGGAATATATAGATAATTTTGTTCTGGTATTCATTGATGATATCTTATTGTACCCCAAAAGCTATGAGGACCATGGGAAACACTTGAGTATTATTCTAGAATCTCATAGAATAAAATAATTACAATGGAAGTTTATAAAGTGTGAATTTTTGCTTTAAATAGTTTATTTTATTGTTTATATTGCATTAAAGGATGGAATCAATGTTTATCCTGTAAAGAAATTTTTTTCCATTAATGGGCTACACCAATGAACATAATTGGGGTATGTAATTTGATTGGTTTAAAAAATTAATATTAGTGTTTCATTCAGAATTTTTCCTAATTTGCTAAATTGTTAACCAAGATTACTCATAAAGGTGTTAATTTATTTTGGACACAAGAATATGAATAATACTTTAATGAAATGATAAGGGGATTGTTGAATTATATGATCTTGACTCTACCACTGGTAAATGGTGTATTTGTTACTTATAACAATGCATATAATAAAGGAATTGGTTGTGTCCTTATAAATAATTATAAATTTATTTCCAATGTATCAATTTTGTTAAGAAATATTGAATATAACTATCCACCTCATGATATTGAGTTTGTTGCTATAATTGTTTCCCTAAAGATATAGAGACACTATATTTTTGGTAAAATATGTGAGATATATATAGATCACAAGATTCACAAATATATCTTCACATAGAAGGAAGTTAATATGAGGAAAAGGCGATGACTCAAGCAACCCAAGGATTATGATTGTTCAATAAACTACCGCCCTGGGACGGAAAATAATGTAGTAGATGAATTAAGAAGGTTGGGTCATATTGTTTTGAACAAAATGTGGATTAATAGAGATCTGATTTATATGGATCTATTAAATTTGGACTTGGGAATTATCATGGAAGGTGAATCATAACTATGTTTTAAAATGGTTTCCAAACAATATTTATTATAAAAGATATTAATTTCTCAGTTTGATGATGTGTTTTTAAAAAAAACTAATGTTGTAAATGATGGAAAACTGGTATAGTTCATATATGAAAATGAATATTGAAAATTTGGCATGACTCATTGTGTTCACTCTATACCCAAACTAAAAGTAATTATTGTATTATTATCACTGCTCGAATTTCTCTACACACCCTAGAAACCCTAAGATATATTTTGATCTAAAGGATCATTTTTGGTGGGATAATATAAAAAGGAAAATTGCTGATTTTGTATTAAGATCTTTAGTTTGTCAATGGGTGAAGGGTTAAAAACAATATCCTAGAGGATTCATCTATCCTCTACCTATTATTATATAGGAATGGGATGAAATTATTATGAATGTTTTCACTACATTACCAAACAATCTAATATAGTATGATGAAATATGGGTAATTATTGATTGACTCACCAAATATACACATTTCCTCACTATAATGGAGGAATTTCTACAATTTCTCTTTACATGACTCTATATGAATGATGTTTTAAAATTTCATGGTTCACCATTAACAATTCTGTCTGATCAGGATCCACATTTTACATCAAAATTCTGGAAGAGTCTTCAAGAGGATCATGATACTAAACTTCATTTGACTGCTGCTTATCACCAACAAACTGATGAGAAGTTATAGAGGATGATCCAAAATTTAGAATAGATGTTGAGGTCCTACTCACTTTATGGTAAAGGTATGTGGAATCATCATTTACCTATGGTAGAATTTTCCTATAACAATAGTTTCCATTCTTGTATTCAAATGGCACCGTGTAAAGTGTTAAATGGAAAGATATGTTGTACACCAACTTATTGGGATTAAGTTTGGGAAATGCATCTTGTAGGCCCAAATATTGTAGAGGAAATAATAGTAAAGGTAAATACTATTCAAACACATATCAAAATATCTAAAATAGGAAAAAGAACTATGTAGATAACTTGAGGAATTATTTGGAGTTTCCAATGGGAGATCACATTTTCTTGAAGGTAAATCCAGGGAAGGGTGTAATAAAATTTGGAATAAAAGTGAAAATGAGCCCTAGGAACATTGGCCCTTTTGAAATTATTGGAAGAATTAGAGCTCTGGCTAATCATTTGACAATTCTAACATGCCTTTTTAAGGTACATGATGTGTTCAACATCTCTTTTTTAAATTAGTACTTGCTAGATAGAACACATGTTATCACATCTAAATAAATATAAATAAAACCTGATTTTTTTACTTTGAAGAGTCTATTGATATTCTTGGCACTAGAGGGTAGGTATTGATAAATCTCATGTCTCAAATTGTAAATGTTATTTGGAGAAACCATAAATTAGAAGAAGTAACAGAACTTCCCAAATATTTTTATTAGGTGACATTATAGAAATTTTTAGGGTGAATATTTTAAAATAATGGAATGATATAACACCCAAATATTTTACAGTACGTGTCTTCTTAAATACATTTAATTTATTTGATTGCTTACGTTGAATGCAACACTGAACTTAAACGAACCATGATATACTATTAAATATTAACATGACCATTAGGAATAATAATTTATCCATTAGAATAAAAAACTCACCTAATAATGTGTAAATAAAATTTAATTATCTCACAAATGATAATATTATATATTTATATCATGAAATAAGGAAATAAATGTTATAAAAATGATAAATTAAGTGATAATATTTTTATAAAACATAAATATTTATTTACAATTTTATAAAAAATATTATGATTTAAAATAAAAATTTATTTTCATAACATATATTCATAAATTAATATTTTGTTTCATTATAATTATAAGATATTTTTATGAAACTATAATTAATTTTTCAGAGTGTCATAAAATCAGTTATAATATTAAAATTTGTATTTCTAGAATAAATGATGATTCTATTTAAAAATTAAATTTCTCATTTTTAGATACTTATTTTCATAAAATGGATTAAGTATTTTTAATCTACTCGTCAAAAAATGGTTACGGTGAGTTTTTGGGATTTTTCTAAAATAGTCAATTTTATAGTGAAATACTATAATTTACGATATTTTACATTAGAAGTTAAATAGATGATTTTTTTATTCATTTATAAAGTAAGAACCCATGAGTTTGAAATAAGATTCACTATTTACTATACTTACTCACAATAATCCACACTATTGATATTCTTGATCCTAAATAATAAATAAATGAAAAAAACAATAAAAAAGCACCCCTCTCCACCCCTATAAATACCACCTCTCACCACCCCATATCCTCACATATTATAATCCATTAATATTGTCTAAATTATTTCCAATTTTCCTCCCTAGACTCTTCCAAACTTCCAATTTCTAATGATCTTACAAAAAAGACCAAATCCAGGTTTCTTAAGGTGTTTCTCATGGAGATGATATTTTATAAGTAAAGTCCTCCTTCTTTCTCTTTTAATTTATTTTATTTTCCTATCCTCTACTCACCTACCATATTTAAATTGGAATGGTAATGGTTGTATGCTATATATACTATAATTTTATTGTGTAAATTTATTATCCATCATAAAATACCATTTCATATCATTTTATTTTAAAAATGAAATCAACATTCATGATGTGTTGATTCCCAACCTTCGTGGATGATGAGTTTTAATTTTCCATTACCGCTTTTAAGGATGGTCATGAAACAATTATTATGGTTAAATAATATTGAAATATACATATTATATGTTATATCATGATCTATAACCAATATGTAAACATAATATTAACTAAAATTACAAAATTTCATGATGGTTGTAAAAACCGTGAAAATAAATTAATACATTTTCATCCACATTTTATCTAATGAATCATCTTCATACCATATAAAAAATATTATATGACAGCATTAAAACATTTTTAATTTCATTAATACTAAATTATTTTACTTTAGGTGAAGTTACTCCCATTTGATATGAACTCCCATTTTTAAACTAAAGGGAACCGACCAAAAAACCTTGAAATGAACATTCTCAGAACAGAAGAATTAGTCATTATAACTAATCAAAATAGACATAAATGAACCTAATAAAAATATAATAAATAAATTATATTTTAATTAGGTTATTAATTAAGTAAATAATTAATCTAATTTGATTAACCAATATATAAATTACATGTGTAGAATGCTTTCAAACATAAGGTAAGGGTTTCTTGTATCACTTTTACTTCCGTGAGATATATTCCTTATTCAACTATTATTTTTTAATAAATACTCTTTTAAATGTTTATTTTTCAAAATTCAAAAGGAATTTCATTTAAATTATATATAATGAGTGTATTTTTATACTCTAATAACACCTTAATGTCTTGAGGAATCCTTTAAAAATTTACACAGTTATTTTTAATGAAAAAAAATTATTTTATAATTTCATACCTTTTTAAATAAATCATTTTATAGTAAAGTGGTATTTCTCTCATGAATATATTAATGATTTTTTAGATTATTTTCATCTATGTAAACAACCTTTGTTGTATCTACTACTTAATTTAGATTAATATATTGAGATAGAATATACCATTTTTTATTGATATTTTTAGGATAAGTTTGACTAGAAGTTTTCTATTTTGATACCATTCAACATATTACACCGGATGGTTTATGATTATATTTATTTTTTTGGGAAAGTTATTTCATATACTAGTTTCAATATTAATTTATATTTTGATTAGGTTTCACCACTTTAATATGTGGAATGCATTGGAATTTTTATGTGATGGGTTGGGAACACTATATCCCCTTGATGCATCAGTAGGTTTCTTGAGACAAACTGGTTTGGGTATTGGATGATTTGTACTTGATTATGTATGGTTTCTTGGATGAATCCCTGATGGTATGTTTATAATGAACCTCATTATTCATTCCCTCATTATGAGATTTGTTATTGATAATACATTTTTTTATTAAAATATTAAAATAAACATGGTTAAGTTTCATTCTCATGTGATTATTTACATGAAATTATTGGATTAGATTTTATTCCTTACATATTATGCTCAATACTATGTTTTAACG
The DNA here is from genome assembly GCA_963277665.1 of Viscum album. Lineage (NCBI taxonomy): Eukaryota > Viridiplantae > Streptophyta > Magnoliopsida > Santalales > Viscaceae > Viscum > Viscum album. The sequence continues at coordinate 688,269,208 of OY728132.1, read as the reverse complement.
GAATGTGTTTTAGTTATTCACCTTGTCTTATTATTTATGTTTATTTATTATATATTCCATTGTATGATTACCCATACCGAGTATCTATGATCACCAATTTCTTATGTTTTGTTTTTTCATAGTATTCCAAGATGTATATTATGATTAACATGTAGGGATAATCTTAGGGAATATGGGTGTTTCTAATTGTGTTACAATGTTGTATTCCATTTTAAGTTATAATGTAATACTATTTTTAATGTATTTACCAAATCTATTAAACTATTCAATCCATTGGGATGAAATTGCTTACACTCAGTACTAATGTAATAAAGTAAGGCACCACCATCAAGCTATTGAGGTCAAGGTATTTTTGTAATGGGTTAATTATTTCGTCTTTACTGATCTTCTCTAAATCAACTACAATATATATTGAAATAGAACTTCATTTAAATTATATTTTAAATTTTTCCAAATTATATAATTATTTTTAACCTTAAATAAAATCCTTTCATGACTAAATTTTATCCTCAATTATGTTTTCAAATGTAAATACCTATTTGGAAAAGAAATACACATTTTTTACATGTATTACTTAGTTTTTATTTATTCCAATACATTCAAAATTTTCAGATTTCTAGGAATATGTATTGGTTTTTTATTTTTATATTCTTCATTATATGTATAGATGGATAGTAGTCTTCTAAAATAGTTTTTTCTAATTCCATGTCTTATACTTTGTCTGGTTCATTATTTGTAATCATCAAATATAGCACATGTTGTTTCATTTATTATTTTTTCTAGATACAAACATGCTTTGATTAATTTCATATTAAAAATGGTTTCAATGAATTTTTTAATTATTGTATATAATATTTATTTGAATATAACATTTTTCCTTATAATTGAATTGATTGAATCTAGATGTATCATAATGGTCGAATTCCAATTGAGTTTCAAAAGAAATTGGATTTTTTTAGATTTTACATTTAACAATTCTTTTGATGGATGTCATATACTTTGTCTATGTTATAATTGTGTTATAATACCATGGTAAATCAGAATAAGTTAGCTACTACATAACAAAATTCAGATTTCCAAAAAAATATTATGATTGATGTCATAACGGAGAGATAATAAAATATTCTACTATTCATGAATGAAAAGAAATAAGTGGTACAATTAATTTTATATTTGAACAGTTTCCATTTGTGAATCATCATGATAGATATAGTATGCCAGGGAAATACGACAATGATATCAATACACATTCGGAACATAATGAAGATGATGATTTTGACAAAGTTAAAAAAATTATTTTTCAATTCCAGAACCCATGTATAATAGGTATGTAATAAAATGATTTTTTTTTAATTTTTAATGCAGTTATATCCTTGAAATCCATGTATATAATTTTGAACTCCTATATTGAATATATTTGAATATTTTAGAAGAAATTTCCTCCTAATTGTTCCTATATCCCCTCACATAATTATAAGGCACAGAAGTTAATTTAGAAGCTTTGATTTTCTACTAATAAAATTCATGCTTGTCCAAAGAATTTCAGTTTTTGTTAGGAAGAAACAATAAATCAGTATGACTATAAAGAATGAGGTGCATCTTGATGGAATGAAAATACACATGGAACACCATATCATGTTCCACCTAATGTCATGTAGTACTCTAAATTTATTCCAAGGATTAAAAATCTACTCATTTTTGAAAAAATTTCAACTAATATGTGATGGAATGATGATTAGATAATTAAAGATAATGATGAATTGGTTTACCGTATAGATGGATTAGATTGATGGGCATTTGATGCTAAACATACTGATTTGGTAGCTGAGGTGTATATTGTTTAGTTAGGTCTATCCTGTGATGGTTTTAATCATTTTGGTCATATGTATACTACTCACAATCAGTGTCAAATTTTTATTCACGTTTATAATCTTCCACTATGGATGAGTATTAAAAAACCTTTCAATTTTATGTTTATATTAATATCTGAACCTTCTGATCCTATTAATGATATAGACATCTACTTTCAATATTTAATAAGAGTCCTGAATAAGCTTTGAGATATGGGTGTCATCACATTTGATTCTCCTTTAATAAATATATTTTAGATGGATGCTACACTTCTATAGACTATAAATGATTCCCCTGATATTGAAATGATTTTTTTTTGGATCACAAATGGAAAATTATAATGTCTTATCTACATAAATAATACATTGATCAAGAATACTTATATATCATTGTAGTTTCAGTTTCATGGGGGAATTGATGATTCTTTCCAATTGATCACCAATACAGGAAGAATCACAAGAGGTTTAATAAAACTATTTACACTGAACAACCACATCAATGTATGTTAGGTTCTTTTGTTGTTAATATTTTGAATGACATCAGTTTTTTATTAAATAAATTTTAGATTAAATCTAAAATGATTTATAATGATGACACTTAATCCACATAAAATTATAAAAATAGTAGTATCTTTTTTGAGATTCCATTTCGGTTTACAAATTTTTTACGTCGTTGTTTATATATAATGAATATTGATAAAAAAAACATATGAAAAATGTTTCTTCCAATTCATCTAAATATCAGTGGTATGAACAAATATGAATTATGATCTTACCAATACTTTTTGGATTGTAGTATTTGACTACAACTACATTATGTGTGTATTGCTGAAAAAATGAAAATTTTCTTGTGCTTCTTATGTGATGAAAAATATAAAGAAAATTCAATTTTTGGATATATTGGAGAATATCACAGTTCTTGATGAACATTATATAAAAAATATAAAAGGTTTTATATAAGGTATTTCAAAGTAGAATCCCTAAAAACTCATTATTAGAACATCCTTCTTCATGAATTGATTACATTAGAAATCCATCATTCACTACACAATGATATAAGGGTAGTGGTGATTCGCATGTGATAGTTTTATATACACCTTTATGATAGAAATTTTTATTTGTCTTTCTTTAGAAAAATGATGTAAAATTCACCATTAAGTTAGTGTGATTTAAGTAAAAATTTCCTCCGACGTTTTTCACTTGCATGCTTCATTTAATAGTTCATCTTCCGACTGAAACAATTCTTGGGGAACCTGTTTATTTTTTGGGGATATATCCTACTGAATGAAATATGTTCACAAAAAAATCAAATGTCTAAAACAATAATCATCTTTATGTTTTCATTATGAAAGGTTATATGTCTTAGGAATGGATGGATTCTTGTTCAATGCATTTTTATGATTTGAGTTCAAGACATAACCAAAAAATGAGAAATGCATATGTGTATTATAGGGAAGTTAAACAATAATTTCAATCTATTCCCCAATTGTTAGGAATTCCATGGACAAATACATTAGCTACATTGATGTTTCAAGAGTTTTATATGGCAGAGGACTGGATATTGATTAACTATGGTTTTTTATGGCTCTATCAAGTACATAATTTTAATACTTATATTTTTTTATCATGAAATATCATTTAAAATATAACATAATATTTTATTATCATTTTATATAAAAAATATGAAATTTTTAAAAAGATTTTATTGATATTGGTATTTGAATAGAAGAGAGGCTTTTCATACAAAGAGTTTTCTTCATGGATGAAATAAATGGTATGAACATTACTTTAATTAACTGAATATATAGATAATAATTTAATTTTATTATTCATTTATATTTTAGGTATTTAGTTTACCTATTGAATTTTTATCTAAATAATTAAAATCATTAGATTTATGGCTAAATTCTTTTGTTCTTGAACGAAATTGTTAAATAATCAATTGGTATAAATTTGATACAACTATTCATGTAGTGAAAATGAGAAGACATCGTGATGGAGATATGTTAAATACTATAACTTACTATTATTCCAATCCATCAGAAAGTATGCCTTGATATAAAAATGCACCTTATTATGTAAATGTGGAGAAAATATTATTATTGGATTACTACTCTCATGGTTGAGTCATAATGATGAAATGTAAATAGTTTGATTCAATGACATGACATGGTAAATTTATTGATGATGGTGAATTCAAAGTTATTTAAATTACTCGATTCTTGGTTATTGATGATCCAAATATTTTGGAATAATTTTATAAAAAAGAGTTTTATGTGAAAGATACCTTGATACCTGATCACAATATCATTATCGATGTAATCCCAAGACATATTTCTAGGATGGTGGGGGTGAAATAGACACAATTAACACCCTTATTGGTATTGACCAAAATATTTTATTTGATTTATCAAATTATCCCATTATGAGAGTTCATGTTGAAACTAATGTAGTTGAGGTTAATATATAAAAGAAACCATATATTCTCAATGTTCATCAGTTTACCTTGATGTGGGTTCCTCAGTTTGGTACTACTATAATTACTTAAATTTAGATTAATTTTGGAAGGATATGTTCATTTTAGTATTTTTTGATTTCATTGAATATTATTATATTTATTTCTATTTAGAAAACTCGTTTCATATATTATTAATTGTATTGAATTTTGTTTTTATGATGCATTAGAAAAACAACCAGAACAAAGATTCTATGAAATATTTTCACATTTTGGGCACACAACAATGCCCGAGAATGAGAGGAACCATGTACATTAGTAAGAATATAAATAATATTTATATGTTTAAGGTATAAAATAATATTTAATAGCCAATTGGATAAATGGTAAATTGACCAAATGGTCGAATAGAAAAATGGATGTATAAAAATTTTTCCATTTCCATATTTGGAAAATCCAAATGGAAAAATTGTCAAATTGTCAAATGGTTGTATAGAAGAATGGAGAATTATGCAATTGGATAAATGGAAAACTAGACAATTGAAAATTTTTCATTTGGACAATTGACAAATTGGCCATTTGGAAATTTTTTCCATTATAACATTTTTCCATTTTTCCAATTTGGCCATTACACTATTCTTCTATTGGGCCATCAGTCCATTTTACCAATGGACCATTTGACATATTTTTCTATTTGGGGATTTGGATTATTAGCCATTTGAACAATCCAAATGGCCAAAGGAAAAGTTTTTCAAATTCGATACTAGCCAAATGGACAAAAAAAATTAGACAAATAGATGAATGTATTAATAGAAGAATGTTCGAATGGATGATTGAACTAATGTCTGAATAGATGAATGACCGTATAGAAGAATGGATGAATGGATGAAGGACCGAATGGATGAATAGTACATTGACGAAATTGTCAAATTGGGAAATGGACAAATGGACAATTGGCCAATTGCCCAAATCACAAAATGAATAAATGGCCAAATAGGACAAATAGTTTAATGGGATAATGGCCAATGAACAATTCGAAAAATTTCCAAATTACCCAATTATTAAATGTAACTTTTGGAAAATAAAAAATTGGAAAATCTTCCAAATGGAAAATAGGAAAAATTTAATTCATGTGTGGGTTATTAATTTTATTATAATCAATAATGTACAATTATAGTAATCAAGGTCATTTGAAGTTAGTGGCAATGAGAATCGAAGGCTGTGTGATGTCAATGAGGGTCCTAGTGGTGGTTTTGATGATTGTACTAGAGGTGGTGGTGGTGGTATTGATATTGGTGATGTTGATGATGACGATGATAATGATGATGTTGATGTTGGTTCTCCAAGCACTGATGGTGGTAAAAATTATTATGGAAATGGTGGTGATGGGGGAGATATTGGTACCCTCCATTATTTTTTAGGTAGATACATGTGAGGATGAATCAAAATAATTGATGATGTGGATTGATTATTTTTTTTACAGTATTGTAAATATTTTAAAGTCTATTTATAATTTGATGGTTTAATTCTAAATATATAATTGGTGTATTGCATTAAATGTGTACCCTGGTTTGTAATTTATTTACTATTTTTCAGAGAGGTGTTGGATGGTGTTGTATCAATCCAATGGGGGTTAAACACTATACTGATGCTTCATAAAATAGCAAGTATTAATGAATTTTGGACAGCCATATATACCCATGGTTTTAAAAATTGTGGGTATAGAAATATACCCATATTTTCATGTAAACAATTGGTATTACGAAATCCTTATATCATATACCCATGGTCTATATAGATACCATGATTATAGACTTATCCCTATGCCTTAAGAACCCACATTTCATTAAACCATGTGTACAACCTATACCCATGACTTTTGGGGCTATAACCATGATTTTAAACCATTGGTATACGCTAAGATACTAGAAGTGAGCTATTTGAAACTGATGTGGAATGTTTCTCTATTGTGTGGTCTCAGCCACTACAATACTGACTTCAAAATCATCTAACCCTGATGAAGGCTATGATGCAACCTCTATCAAATGGAACCTTAATCGTGAAACTCATTCCTCTATGCAATGTCCTCAAGTGTACAGTAGAACAATGGTCCAAAAAAATCTACCATGGTGTGATGCCACCCATTTTGGCTATAAGGATTACTAAAAAATTTAAAATCTTCCTCATGATTCTGAAAACCCACATGCCTTTACCCAACATGGAACAAAATAAAAACATGGGTGGAATAAGGGAAACAAGGCTTTTCAATTCGGGAAAATGATTCATGGAATTATAATTCTACTCCTCTTAATGACTTATCATCCTAGAGAAGAATCTATGGGTTCATGTTCAAACATCTCAATCCACTGATCTCAAACATTATCCTCCCACTCCCAAGTCTCCTTCTAGATCCACCCATGCTTCTACTGAGTCCTAATGAGTGGTAAAATATTCTCTCAAAGGAATTTATCACTTAGGTATATAATATGCACTAGCCATTCCTCATATGTTGAATATGGATCCAACTCAACATCCTCACATTCTATAACATGTACAAGATCAAGCATGTACCTATGAAGCTACGAAATGTGGAACACATCATGCATGGATTTATAAAATGAATTATGTTACCAATGGTACACCACTGTCCCCACCCACTCAAAGATATCTAAGGGTCTAGAAAACATGGTTTTAGCTTCCCTTTATTCTTCAAATGTTGTTTCCCTAATAGATGTTTATCTCCTAATAAAACTCAATTACCCATAATGAACATCAATGGTTTCCTCCTATGATTGACATATGATCTCTTCCTGCTCTGGGAAATAATCAACTTCATTTGAATCTTTTTCACTCTATCAGAGGTCTCCTAAACAAAATCAGACCCCACAACTACAACCTCACCCATCTCATTCCAGTAAAGTGGGGAACAACATAACCTCTTGTAAATATTCTCATAAGGTTCAATATAAATTTATGCCTAGAAAAAATTGTTATATGTTAACTCAACAAAGGATATGTGATCATCAGATAATCCACCAAATTATAGAACATAAGCTCAAAGCATATCCCCTAATATGTGTCTAGTTGGATCGACTTATCTGTTTATATGGGGATGGTACATTGTGCTCAATATTAGAAAATTTGATAGATATTTCTGAAAGAATTTCCATAATTGTGATATAAAATATGTGTCTCTATCAGACACAATACTTAAGGGTACTTTATGTAATTGTACAATATTACAGCCATAAAGAATTCCCACCTTATCCACATAGTGAGTCTACAAGATTGGTAAAAAGTGTGAAACATTCATCAACAAATAAAAAATCACACAGAAAATGTTAAAACTCTTTAGGATATTAGGTAACCCTATCCTGAATTCCATTGTGACTTCCTACAACATTCACATGGGTACAAGAAGTGGTTAGAGAAAACCACTAGAATGTTGATGCTCAAACTTTACCCTCTGGGTGCTAAGGCTTGGAAAGATGAACTCGATAATGTATCTATCCATCCCTACACCCCATAACTATCACCTAAAGTTATTATATATCATTATTATCTTGGATTTACTACCCATCTAAAGGTATGTTAATCCATCATCATCTTTCTAACAATCCTAACTACAATAACCCTGGGTCAATGATTAATTAATTACATTGGAATATATATAAGAGGTTTAATCCAAAAGTACTGATCAATTTTGTAGTATTGGAATGTCATATACATACATGATACCCATTTTACATAGGGAATAAAATATAAAACATTGAAAAACAAAACGTTTTAGATCTTGAAATCTCATTCAAAGAATTTATCTTTATATCCTATAGAATGGAAACAGAATAAGGGTGAGATAAAATACTAAGTAAAGGATACGTATGATGGAATCTATCATGATTTGATGTTGAATAATAAATATGGAAAGGTAATTAACTAAAATCACGTGACTTTTTGTCAATAACCTGATCATGAAATGCATCCTTGGATAATAGTAAAACAAAAATATCATAGATAATAATAACTTAATTCTCAATGAAAAAAATGCTTAATATTAGACTTCATGATATCGTACATGGTGATATTTATACTATCAAGACCATTCACCAAGATAGTTTGAAATAATGGGTAGGTATACACCAAAAACCCATTTAATTAGTCTAACACATTTTTTTAATGAGACAAGCCTATACATCGAGAGACTTTCTAAAATAGGGCACCACATGTCACCACATGTCCAATTTATTCTTCATATATTGAACTATCAATTAAATTAAAATTTTTTATTAATAAATAGATATATTGAGTATTTAATATGGATTTATCAAGTTTTCCCCAGACAGTCAAATAACATTCAATAAAAAATAAAATATGAAGATATAGTATATGGTTTAGGAAATAATCATATACATGATACAAAGAATATAAATTTTTAAGGGAAATGTAATATCTTGTGATCATAAGAAATTTAATATTTCATGAGAAATATAATGGCCAAAAAATCATTAAGGGATAAAAGGTGACATAGTTAAATCAGAAATATATGTTTTAAAATAAAATTATCTCTATAACAAAAATAAAGAAAGTAGAAGAAAAATATTAAAATAAGAATTAATTTAAGAGTTTTCTTTGAAAAAACACTGAAAACATGTTGAATAATATAAATATTATAAAAATTTTATGTTGATATAGAATTATGTTCAAGGCAAACACGTTAAAAAATATTCAATTTAACATTTTTTAAAGAATGTCGAAAGTGACCCTTTCAGAAAACATTAGAATGATTTATTTTATAACTTCTAAATATAGTTATGGATAAAATAAAATATACTTAATAAATTATTTTATTTTAAAAAAGTAATTTTATGAATCAATTTTAAAAAATATATATATGAAAAAAATATACTTCATTAAATGATAAATATAATCCATTTTTAAACATTTCATTACTGGATTCAAGTGACAAAGAGAGGAATAGTTTTAAGAAAATACAAAAAATAAATAATTATATAAAGGATAAAAAAATTAATGTATAGTATGAAGGATAAATTATAAAACCCCTTTAATGAAAATATATGAAATCACAAAAGAATGTGAGGTTATAAAATAAATTCTCACCTATTTGGTATCTTTTGAATTGTATCCCCACAAAAGAATAAAATTGAATAGAAAAACTAATCATCATCAATAAATAGGTATTCATCTTAGATATATCAAAAGGTTAGTATATATACTACATAAAATTAAATAGGTACATAATAAATAATATGTCTCAATAGAAAAATAATGGGATGAAATCTCTTACATAACACTTTCTTTTAGATGAACATTGTGTAATTTCATATATAATGGTTTTAATCATATTATTAATTCACACAAGATCCATATTCTAACAATGTAATATTTCTAAAGAAAAAATTGGGTTCAATATAATATATTACATGAAACACCAATATTATATTAGAATGTAGCACTCTGAGATATTATGGTGTATTTATTTTTTAAAAAAAATCGACCACATCAATATCTTTTGGAACATACAACCCATAGTATAAATAAACCATAATAATGTATAACATTATAACCTTTCCATTAAATTTAATGGTATGAATAACACTAAATAAAAAATTATAATTATGGTTATCTACCGATTAGAAATAAAATAAGAATCATTTAAATTAATGATATTTTTTTTCTAAAAAACTGTATTTTTTCTAAAAGGCAGTTTAGTCATTCATTGTGAATATAAATTCAAATTATTTTTTACCAATTTTCAAAAATATATCTTAATTTTTAAATAAATCTTTTAAATTTTTATATCAAAACTATCTGGGAGTGATTCTTGTGTTTTTTTCTGAAATGTTATTTTATGAATAGTGAAAGTACTAAATTTTTTTGAAACTTCCTTTTTGTTTAAATAATTTGAAAAAATTTATTTTATTATATATATATTTTAAATAAAATTATTTAAATTATATTACATTTAACTAATTTATTTCATAATAATCAATTTTAAATTTCATTTTGATATTAAAACCTTCTATACTTATTATATTTGTCTCTTTGGAAACCTGCCTTTTCATCGCGTCTATGGGTGTAATTTTATATTAGATTATACCAATTATATGAATTTAATTTGGAAACATAGATTCCATATTTTTATTCATCATAATTTATTTTATCTAATAAGTTCTACTTAATTTTTTAACATTGTCACACCCTAACTATTGAAATTCCTTTATTTTATATTTTTATTGATCTTGGATCCTTTGGTTGAGGTTCGGGTTGAGTCCTGATTTGAATTTTTGACTTTTTATTGAAAAATTGATGTCTTGGGATTGGAAACACATTGAAAATGAGTAATAAATGGTCAGGGAAAACTGTGGGGATTTTCCAATGTAACCATGCAACTTGTGATTTGAGGTCTGGGGCATGGTGCACTACATACACACGATTAGGGAAACCATACTGAACATGTGATGTACGGTGCTAGTTTCAGTTAATGGAACATTTCATGTTTGGTGAATGGTTGGAGAAATAATTCATTCAACTTGTGCGGGGTGCCCTCTTTTTCAGTATCTCATGCTCGGTTGGTGTATAGTTTGTCAACCTGTGGGAGTTATACAAGTCACTAAAATTTAGAAATCCCTAATAAAACCTCCACTCTTTTTTACCCCAAATTGAGTCCCCCTTCCTCATGCTCATTTTTGGTGCACGAATGTATCCTCCAACCCATCTACCATTAATTCTCCTCCCCCCCATGGATACATGTCTAAGATTCTAAGGTGAGTTTCTTAAGGTTTTGGCTCTTTTTATCTTCTTCCACTTCTCCTCTCTTGGTTTCATGGTTTTTTGGTGGTAGATTTTTTTATTGGACAATCCCTAGAGGCTAGGGTTGATGTGTTTTCTTATGTTTAATTGGTTTAGAGTGTAAATATTGTTTCTTGGGGTGTTCTTTTCCTTTCCCAAGTGTTTTTCTCCATCCACACCCCATTGAGGTTGGTGTTTCCATTATTTTCCTTTCTGATGCATTCCATTGAATTTTTGATCTTTATTAGTTACATCTAAAGAGATATAATATATCTTGTGATGTGATATAATATTTTAATTTGGTGTTTTTATGATGAACAAATTAGTGGGAATTGGTTTTAAAATGGTATTCCAGAATATGTTTATGTTTTCATGTGTGAAAGGTGTTTAATAAAATATCTCTTGGTTACTTTTTATGACACTGAGTAATTTAAGAGTATATTAGTTCTTGGTTACATTATGGTAGTTTAGGTTGATTGTGATAAGAGACCTGTGTGTGGATTGTGGAGAATTTATTCTTTTTTCACTTATGTAAGCCTTGTTGTGTTGGTGGTAGAATATGTTTCATTACTTTAATAACGGTTTTGGGTAATTTCATGGAAACTTATATTGTTCCATTGGATGTTGGAACATCAATGTGTGCATGATATGCTCACATGGATGGGAAAACAATGATAATGGTCTTATATAAATCTTTTTATTATAAAAACGTGAATTTAAAAACATTTTCACGTTCCTTTAAATCTCTTAAAGTTTAACAAAATGTCCCTTGGTATCAATTGACTCAAATATGGTTTCTATTGTTATATACCAAATTATGGCCCATTTGGTGCCTTATAAAAGATTTTTGGTTTCTAGATGATATAAAATCCCTTTTGACATCATTAACATTGTAATGAATTTTCACTTTGTCTTGAAGTGGTGTTAGAAAAAAAAATCAAATTTGAAATATAAATGCCCATTTAACTTTGTGAACATCAGAGTGGTGTTTTTTGTAGTTTTGGAAATGGTTAGAAAAATTTCTTTGTAATGTATTGTATTTAAAATATTTATGTACTTCTTGAAACTTTATAATGATTTGTAAATGAATTGTGGTTTTGGAAATACAAATGCATGGTTGGAATCATAGTATGTTTTGAGAAATGGTTGGACAGATCTTGTGATGTGATGGCCCCATTGGCACTTCTAAATATATTTTTATGAGATGGGAACCACAATGGAGGATTACCTAAGAGTGGGTTATCACATAGGTGGTGTCGATATTTTGGGTTGGAAAGTGCAGTAGTAGTAGGTCATGTGAGCTACGCATGTGAGGGTCTCCCCTTTTCACCATGTACTATTACCATGGGTTTCGAGGGTGTATTTTAGAGGATCAAGTGACAATTGATTTTCACCCCCAATAAATGGGTTGGTACCCACTGGAATTTATAGGGAATGGTCGTACATGCCTCTGGATTGGCTTGTTTAGAGCTTCTGGTTGGTTTTTGACTATGTATTTGTACCATACATCGGTAGGTGAGTTTGATATGAGTATGTCTATGGATCACTCTAGAGATGTTAATGAAAAATCCATGGTTTCTATCTATATGTGTCTGATTTTATACTATTATACATGGTTTCTATTTTATATTTATTATTTATTTCCATAAAATTTTGGGATTTCTTTGTTTCGATTCTGGTTTGGGATTAGGTTTTAAAATGGTAATCCATTTTGAAAATGAAGTTGTGGTGTGTATTGTTTTGAAAAATGGAATGCTATATTTGTTTATTGAAATGATAAATATCTATTTTTATATATTTGTTTATATCTAGTTATTGTAGTTTGTTTTGGGAATGGAAATATATGGATTCTGTGGGGGTTTCCAGCTGTGCTACTAAAGCTCACACTGTACTAGCTTCATTCGGTGTTGGTAGAACAAAGAAATTTTTAAGTTGAAGATTTCTATTTCAGTCAAGCCTTGTTAGAGGATAGTTTTTGGATAGTGGTGACCATGTGGTAAAATTTAGATCATGTTGGTAGTATTTTAGTTTGGTAATATCTTAATTTAAGTTTTGTTTTGTTATATTTGTAATAAGACCAGTTTGTATATTTATTTATAACCAGCTCTTGGATTTTTTTTTCATATTTAGTTCTAGTAATGTGATCCAATTTATTGGGATAAAATTGTTCCTATATGAATTATATTTTACTCCCAATACTAGTATCCAGCCTAAGTGGATTGGAAATACCATTCGATCCATGTCTCAGATCTGGTCAGGTGTTGGGTTAGATGGCATACTAGCTTGGTTCGGGACAAAATGGTATCATAAGAGGCCCTTCTAATATTTTGTGTTAAGTAGTTTGATATTAGGTCTCTCAGGACTCAAGAGGTAGGTACAAAAATGAAGTCATGAAATATTTCTTGTTCTCATCATCGAGTTTCTATGGGTTATATGAGATTTCTGTCCTTTGTTTTGGCTTTTGGACATGTGGATGAGGAATGAAAATGGAGTTGTGCCAGTATCATGTCATGATCTCACATGGAGTCATCACCCATGTGGACTTTAGATGCGTGGTTCAATGTCCTTAAAGTGGTTGATAATTTCTTATGGCATGGCCTACTTACCATGTCATTGGGATAGGCATGTACAGTTGTTCCTATTTCAAGTAGTTTAATGCGAGTTTTATTTTTCATTGGTTTTAGTTAGTGTGAGTGAACTTTTAAAAGTTTTTTTTAAAAAATGGAATGTATTTCTTTTATGTCATTTTCAAATTAGTAATAATGGTGTTTAAAATAATTATTTTTGTATTGAATTTTTTTTGAATGCTTGGATTTGGTATTAAAAGGGAATGTGATTCCCTTGGTATTCCTTATGAACATCTACATATGTGTGGGATTGTCTGTATAGTGCACATTAGAATTTGTGCATGGGTGATGTAAGAAGAAGTAGATAGACACATGTGTGATGGTTCAAATTATGTCATTGGTGAGTTTTTGATATAAAATGTTCGGTTTGGTTTTTCAAAAATTGTTTCTGAAAAGGAAATTGAATTTTGAAAAAGTTTTTTCTTTAAGAAGTGGGTTTTGTTTTTGAAAAGTGGAATTTGGTTTTGAAATGTGGCCCTGTAAGAAGGTAGTTTTTAAACTGAATTGAAATGGTGATTTTGAAAAGAAGGATTTTTTGTTGTGCTTGTATGTTTTATTCTTGCGAGCTGATTTTTTCGGATAGAATTATTCTATTTATTGTGTTTTGTGGTGATGTTGATTTCTGTTTTGTACATTTGTGTGTTGTTCAAAATATTCCACCTAGAAAGGTCCCCAATATTTTTAATGAATCATGACCAATTTTTTGTTCCTCCTGGTTATTGCATATATTTTTTGGTGATTGAGGTCCCTTATAAGAAATGGAACAGATTGGGGAAGTTAAGAGAATCTTATGATTTTTGAGAACTCCTAAAGCTATTAGAGTGTGTGCTATTCTAGGTTTTTTAAGGGTCAAAATTTGACCCATTAGAAGGTGATTTCCCCATCATTTATGAGTGTTGGGATGACATGAAAAGTATTTATATACATTATTTTCTGATGGTTTATACATGATGATCTGTAGATAATGAAATTGGAAGAGTTAATGAGTATTCAGCATGCCCAATGGATAGTGAAGACCTCTATCGACCATTTGAAAGAGCAAGTTTCCTTTTCTTTGGAGTGGCATCATAGGATTTTTTGATGTTTTCTCTTTTCACTGGGTGTCTTCTCTTAAAGATATTGGAGAAATACCTCTCCTAAAATGTCTTTAATTTTGAAAAGTTGTTGGACGAAGTGTTTTCAGCTGATTTGGTTTCTAGAGCACAGGTAGTTGGAAATTCGGTTTCCCTTGTCACTTATTAAAGATCCATATTTGGTGAGAGGAGTGTGTCAGAGGATCATATTTTTATATATCCCATTTTATTGGTTTTTACTTCTATTTCTTTAGATTGTTCACTTGTATGCTTCCACTATGATCAGTTTTGTTATTCAAAGACATCCAATCATAATCCTCTGAAATTTTTTCGACATTGTGGCTATATGGAAAATTTGTAATGGTTCTCTATGAAGCATTTCCCAATGAAAAATTCTTGATAGGAGGATGTTAGATTATATCTAGGAGGCTATGATTGCTTCAAGCACCAAGTCTCCAACCATAGGCATTGGAGTAAATCTACCACACATTTAGAAATACATAGGGTTCAGGGGGATGATTTATCCCCTTTTCTTTGGACTCCATTTTTTGAGCGAGATAATTATGAAGTTTTCAAATAATAATACTCTCATTCATTACATTTTCCTTTACTTTAATATGTTTTCCTATATATTTTAACAAATTTGGTAACCTTGTTCTTTGTCTTCTAGTAGTTGATTAGTATATATGTGAGTCTTAGGTTTAATATTTTTCTTTGACTATATATTGTCTTTTGATTTGGTTCTAGTTTATAGATTTATGTTGTGATTGTTTGGAGATGTTTGTGTCTTATTGAAATAATGAATTGGGTTTCATCATTATGTGATTTTATTTTCTTCTATGGGTTTTCTATAATATGGTGGACTTTTGATTTGGGATGGATGTTGTCAGATGTTATGTTACTGGGGATTGTGGGAAGTCCCTAGTTCTAGTTTATGTACGATGTCGTCTGCATGAATAAGTTTGGGTTTTTACATGTTGGGAGGTCCATAATGGGGTTGGTCCAATGTCATGTTGAGGTTTAACTTGGGTTCTTGTGGTAGGGAGAGCCCTCCTTCCTTTTTTGATCCTTTTTCATTCTAATTTCTCTCAGTTCTAGTCGAGTGTGACTTATGGTGTTAAAGGTTACCCCAAGGTCATAATTTTCGTTCTATTTCTTTTGGGATGGGATTAAATTTTTTAAATTGTTTGTCTGGGTGAATTTCTAGGGGTAGGAATTTCTTGTGGTTAGGATAATTGTCACACCCTAACATTGGAAATTACATTATTTTATTCTATTCTAGATCTTGGATCCTTTAATTGAGGTTTGGATTGAGTCCCATTTTAAATATTATAGTTTTTATTGGAAAATGGATGTTTTGGGATTGACATCATGTGACACAAGGATAGTGAAAAATTAGAGGAATACTTATGGACACTTCTAGTAACCCATGAGACTTGTGGTTTAAGGTTTGGGGCTTAGTGCATGACCTATGCATGGTTAGGGAAACCATGATACAAGAGTATAGTTCAGTTCTGGTTTCGAGCAGTGGGATAGTGTACGGTCGGTGCATAGTTTGGGAAACCATGTGGCCAGCCTGTGCAGAGCGCCCCTCCTTTCTAGTAGCTCGAGCACAATTTTTCAAACAGTGTGGCCAAATCGTGAACGTTGGATATGTATTTAGAAAGTTGGAATTCCCTAATCTACCATCCCCTATTTTTATCCCAAATAGTCCCCCTTACTCCTGATCATTTTAGTGCACAATGCGAGTCCACAATCCCTCTATCTTTGATTCTCCTCTTCCCATGGATTCATCTCCAAGCTTGTAAGGTGATTTTCATAGGGTTTTGGCTTTTTTTCTCCTCTTCCACTTCTCCCCTCATGGTTTCATGGTGTTTCTTTGGTAGTGTCTTATTTGGACGAACCCTAGAGGCTAGGTTTGATGTGTTGTCTTGTTTTTGTTTTGTTTGTAGTGTGTGTGGAATGTTCCATGGGTTGTTCTCTTCCTTCTCTAAGATTTTCTCATCATCTGCAAGCTGTTGAGGTAGGTTTTTCCATGATATTTCTTTTCAGCACATTCCATTTAATGATTGGGCATTCATAGTTTATTTTCAACTAATAAAATATTTCTTGTGACATGTTATTATAAATTTATTCGGTGTTTTTATGATGGAATAATTGGTGAAAATTCATCTTAAAGGGATTTCTTAAATATGATTATGTGTTTATGTGTGCAAGGTGTTTTGATAAAATGTCATTTTTTTCATTTTATGAAATTGAATGGATTAAGAGTATTTTTGTCCTTGGTTACATTACGTCAGTTTAGGTTGATTGTGATATGAGCTCTATGTGTGGATAGTGGTGACTTTTATGGTTTGGAAATAATGGATGGCTTGTTATGTTGGTGGTAGAACATGTGTCATTAATTTAAAATTGGTTTTTGGTATTTTCATGGATAGTTATAGTATTCCATTGAATTTGGGAACAACCAAGTGTGCATGATGTGCAGACATGGATGGGATCAAAAATGATATTGGTCTTAGATAAATATTCATAATATAAATCCCAAATTTTAAAAACATTTTCATGTTTTTTAAAACCCTTGGTGGTTCACTAAATTTCCCTTGGTTTCAAATTCCTAAAATATATTTTCAAATTATAAGTTGAAAATTATGGCCCATTTTGTGCCATAGAAATGATGGTTGGTTTCTAGATGATATGAAAACCCCAATGGTATAATTAATTATGTTTTGTGTTTCCACATTGTCTTGACGTGGTGTTAGAAAAGAAATAAAATTTGAAATAAAATTGCATTTTTGGCATTGTAAACATGAGAGAGGTTCTTTATGTTGTTTTGGAAATGGCTAGGAATTATTTTTTAATGTATTGAATAGATAATGTTGAAGGATATATTGGAACTTTATAACGTTTTGGAAATGAATTATGGTTTTGGAAGTACAATTTCCTGGTTAAAATCATAGACTTTTTTGAGAAATAGTTTGAAATATCATGTGATGTGACAGACCGGTTGGCATTTCTAAAAGTGCTGTTATCACATAGTTAGTGTCAGTGTTTGGGTTGGAAATTGTGGTACTGGTAGGTCAAGAGAGCTATGTGTGTGAGGGTCTCCCCATTTCACCATGTACTATTATCATGGGTGTGCTGGTCAACTTTTAGAGGTTTGAATGACAGTTTCTTATTGACCCCAATTAGACAGATTGGTAACCTCTCTAATTTATTAGTCAGGGAGGGACATACCAATGGATTGGCTAGTTTATAGTGGATAAAAGGTTATTGACTATGGATCCACAACATATTCCAATAAGTGAGTTTGATCTGAGTATGTACAGGGATCCCTCTAGGGATGTTTAAGAAACACTCATCATTGAAATCTATATGTGTCTATTTATATTATGTTTTACATGGATTTCTATTTATAATGTTTATTTATTTTCATCATATCTTGGTATTTCATTGTTTTGATTTTTTTTTGGGATTTTGTTTTAAAATGGTAATACATTTTGAAAATGGATATGTGGTGTGTATTTTTTTGAAAAAGGGAAAGTTGAGTTTGTTTATTAAAATGATAAAAACTTATTTTTATATATGTATTTCAAACTAGTGTTTGTGGTTTTTTTGGGAAAGGAAATATATGGATTTTGTTCTGGTTTCCTATTGAGCTATAAAAGGTCACACCTGACTTCTTCCATACAGTGTTGGTTGACTTGAACTATTTTGATTGTACAGGTTCTTGGTTCAGTCTCGCCTTATCGCAGGTTGGTTTGTGGATAGTGGTGACCATGGTGCCACATGGAGATTGTGTTGGAAGTATTTTCATTTAGTTTAGTTTTAATTTCAGTTTTGTGATGTTTTATTTTTAACTGGATCAGTTTGAATATTTATTTATGATCATTTTTGGCTTTTTCTACATGTTCATTTTTTATTGTGTGATCCTAGTTATTGGGATGAAATCATTCCCATTTGGATTTTACTTGATACCCAATACTAGTATCAAGTCCATGGAGATTTCTAAATACATTTGGTCCATATATCAGATTGGTTTGGGTGTTGGTTCAGATGGTATCTCGACCTAGTTCATGATAAACATAAAAATTAATAAAATTAGTAAAAAAATAATTACTAGAGTTATGGAAAAAACTGATTTACCTGGGGTTAAACTAAAAATATATTGGTTTACTCATCCATCTGCTATTGGACGTATATATTTAGACCTTATCACCTATACGGTTTGTGAATGAACTATTTTAAAGGCTTGCACCATGATGAAAACTTATATTCAATTGATTCTTTTCAAAAAATCCATGTGCATCTCCTCCCCTAATTATAAAAGGACACCCCTCTACTTCAATATTCACTCTTTGAAATACATTTTATTCAGCCAATACCTACCTAAATAACATTCTTACTCCTATAAAAACATCATAGACCAATGTTTTTGATGAAAAATCCATCATAGGAAGGATTTTGATGCAAACCTTAAAGGGTCATTTTTATTTTATTTATTTTTCCATCTACTTAAAATGTTATTCAATAACAGTAGTATAATAACCCTAGTATTTACCATATACTGAAATTTTATTATATTTATGTCATAACCTTTTTTCTTTTCCTCCATAGAATGGGAAACAAAATCGCCATTCGTGTGTATGGAATACTTCCACCTTGCAAAACGATATAACTCATTTTACATCAATGAAAATCTATATTGTATATAATGAGGGATTTAATGTATATATATAATATTTATGATATTATTGTACTTATATAATTATAATATCACAAATAAAATATTACTTTCCATGTCTTTTAAATTACAATAACATTTCTGACGTGTATGACAGACTACCACCTTGTGAAGTGATGTGATTCATTTTTCACTTATTACTTAAATAGAATATAATAATGATAAATTTAATGAATATATGTGATATAAATGACATGATATTTTAGAGACTCTAAGATTGACGTACATGGACAATACATTACTTTTTCGGAATACTTAATACATAACAAAAACAGACACACAAGGATCGTAATAGTTTAGTGTCTTTGGAAACTCGGAATATAAACATCTAATCATGTTGAAAGATCTTAATCATCTCCCATAACGATCTTCCACTTTTTGTGTCCTTATATAAAACCTTTATTTATTTCCTGGGGGAAATAAAACATAAAAAGGGGCGAGCTCAAATGCTTAGTAAGGGAAAACATAGAGAACATAAAACAATACATAAACATTTGAAAGAAAAAACATGAACATGAAATCTAAACATTAAATCCTTGAGAAAAGACATAAATCGTTGAAGTACATAAGGCATATATCATAATGGAAGATCAATCATGATAAAATATAACGGGAATAAAACATGTAATTGTGGAAACCATTCAGCACATGTCATGATTTCCATAGTAGACAAGGAATTGTTTCCAAGACCATCTTTGTGTACAAATTCCCTTTCTGAATCGAGTTCACTCCTTGTTTCAGTCCGGTAACACTGAACCAGATTAACTTACCGTTCCAGCCATGTCTATCTCATTAGATATAAATCATTACCCAATTCATTGGAGGTAGATATAGGTCCCACCCATCTCATAATGAAATAATTTTACTTGTGCCACAAAATAAACATACATTATTCATAATAACCCAACGAATAAAATGGGTTTCATAAACATCATCCCAAAATCACATAATCCATATAAAAGAAATGGATATCATTTTATAATAAGAAAATTGAAACCATGTAAAACATAGAGACATAATACTTGAAACATACACATATGAAATAATGTCATCTTAGATGAAAAATGGTTTCGATAAAACACTTGAAATGAATTCTTGAGGAAAATATCCTTTCTTCTTCAAAATAATTTTCTTTTCACAAAATGTCATCCAATTTTAAATGAAAAGTATTTTTCAAAAAAAATTCATGAAATATTTTGGAGGAAGCTTCATGAAAATAAGTTGTTATGAAACTGTAAAAATCCAATCATGCCGTATAAGTTAAAAAACATTCGTTTTGTACTTTTTCCGGAAAAGTCAAAAAAGTACCTCGTAACGTAAACAAAAGAAATATTTCTTACATACCATTTAGTAAATGTCAAAATGGGTAAAAAGGACTTTAAACATACATGAAAACATTTTAGAAAACAGGGACATGGAAGATAAATATAACCCCAATAAATACTTACGAATAAACAATCTCGGATAAAAATGAGATTGGAAAAGTTATCCATTACCTTAGGTCTGATATGCTTTGTATGGATCCAATCCTCCTGTATAATGATTTAATTAATGTCAATGACATATTACATAATCATATTCATTGTTATGATGTCATATATGTTTCACTTATTACTTTATATTACCCGTTATTTTGTAAATTCCATGTAAAAGCAGCGTTTTCGGCAATATCATTTCATTTATCGTATGTGTTTCGACTTGTCGTTATTGATATTATTACTTATATCATGATTTACATAATTCCAGAATATATAACATGATATATATATGATATATATTCATCATATACATATATATTATAGATCGATAAAAGGAATTAAATACACCGTTCATGGAGACGGTAGGCCGTACGTACGCATGAACGCTGTTTTCATTTCCTTATTGAATTGAATGAAATTAAATAGATGAAATACATACATATATATATATATATATACATAAATCCAGTAGAATTATTATGTCATATATTTCATTATTATTCATTATTTATACTTTATAATCATTCTTGAATTGTTAATCATGGAAAATTAATATCATTGCGTTCGTGGAGACGATAGTCCGTATGTACACACGAGCGATGATATCATTTCCATGATTGTGGAATTGTATTGGAGTGTATGTATACTATTTCAGAATCAATAAAACTTTAAAATAATCATATATAGTAATTATTTACACCATTATACCCATCCAAGTAAGGTGGTGGTGGAAAATAGATTACACCACAGCGTGGAGACGGTATTCCGTACGTACGCACACGCGGTGATTTCGTTTTCCATAGGATGGATAGATGGTAAAATAGGGTTGTTTCATACTTATAATAAAATTTCATTATATGAGCGATACTGATGTTATAACTTCATAATGAAACAACTAATGAAGAAGAAGTGGAAGAAGAAATAAGGTTGAAAGAATCGTTAACGGACATTACCTCTTCTTTGAAGCGCCTCTTTGAGACCTCCTCTTAGGGCACTAAAATTTGTCTTTGAAGAAGACCAGGACCTCTAGGATGATTCTAGGATAGTGTAGAAGAGAATTTGTCAGAGGTTGGCCGAGCTTCAAGGCTCAAAATGGTGAGAAAAAGAGAGGGAGGAGGTGCCCTTTTATAAGGGAGGAGAGGGGCACCTTTGGAAAAACGAAAAATAGTATTGTATTATAAACTCATATTCGGTATTTAATAGCTCCAAATTGATTTATTTTGAAACTATGGTGGGTATGGGTATAAAGAAACTAATACAATAGAATTTAGACATGTTTAGTGTTCTATTATAACTTTATCATTTAGATTTAACTTTAAGTTAAATAATTTTACTTTTACCGTGTCTTTTTGTTTTCTTACACAATATGGTTAATAAACTTACTATAACAAGCCAAAAGAACCCCAAGTTGTTTATTATTAATATTTATTACCTTATCTAAGTAATTTGGCCGATCCTTAGATTTTTAGGAATAATATAACAATTAATAATATAATATTTGTTTTAAAAACTATTTTTTGTCAATTTTGAAACTATTTGGTAATTGATTTTTGTGCATATCAAAACAGAATGATTAGTTCGAAAACAGTTAATTAAATCAATACTAACATGTCATATTAACATAGAAAATTATTTTTTTTCATAAAAAGTATCAAATTACATTTATTTGGGTATTTATAACATCAATTATTTCAATATTTCATTAATAAGATAATTACTGCATCATCATTGTGTCATAAATAAATTAAATTATATAACGCCTAAAATTTACAAATAATAAACCATTATGTATTAAATCTTTTTATATTTATAATTAATATTTATAGTTGAATTTATCTTATGAATAACCCTTTATTAAAAATTATTTACTTATTAAACTTTTATTTTAACTATTTTAACCCTTCTTTAAATAAATTAATAATAAATGTCCTAATCTAATCCAAGTGGTCCTAAATGGCCATATTTTATTTCTAAAGAAGTTTTTAGTTGAATTACTCATATCCAATAGAATTAGGACATATGTTAGGGTAATAATAATAACATTTTTACACTTAATTACCCTATTTACTTTTTACCATGGAAAAAAAGTTAAAAGTTACTATTCACCAAAAATTATTTTAATCTCATTGAACCACATTTTAGTCCTTGATATTAACTGTGTCTCTTGGATTTTATAAATTCAATTCACAGAAGTGGTAAATTTCTTTTAAATGAAAAAGTCAGTTTTTTAACTACCACTGATTGGATTCACTATTCATCGAAAATTGCAATTTTTCAGAAAAATACCAAAAATTCAGCCTAAGCTCTATTTGATATTCCGAATTCAAAATTGATGTATATTTTTACAAATTCAAGACATAGAAGTGGAATTCATTAATTTTAAAATTATTTCTCATTATCAAAACAAATAGTGTGTTTTTTTAAGAAACAATAACTATTAAATGATTGATACTTGTTTATATCCAATTTCAAAGTAAAATTAATTCCAATGACCAACATTGGATTAAATGGTACAAAAATATTCTTATTACACATTAAACTCAATTAAATAGATAATCTTACCATATAAATTATTTCATTCAAAAAAGTAGTTTTTAATTAAAATATACCGTGTTTTTACTATTCATTAAAATATGAAAGTTATCAGAATAATATGAAAAATTTATCCAAAGTAAATTTTTATTTCCTGATTTCAAAAAAGAATTTTATTTTGTCAAAATGAACTTATAGGCATGTCAAAACAAGATTTAAAGAGGGTGTGTCATCAAAAGGCGGCAAAACTACATTTTTTGAAAAATACTTATTTTACTCGAAAAATTGAGTTTATTCTCATACCATGTTTTAGAAAATGTGTAAGATTAATAATAATGTTATAAAATTCAAAATGTAGTTGATACTATTCATCACGGGTAGTTCATATAAAATATCATTGTTTAGAGAAACTCAGTATTGCGTACAACACACACTATTGTGGAAGGTCGTGATTGCGTGTAATGAAAGCCAAGTTAGGGATGCGTGTTGTGCAAGCTCTTTTTGGTGTAGTGTACAACACAAGACATTAATTAAGTTAAAAGGAATATTTTTCATAAAATCTTTGGGTGTTATAGATATTGATTCTAGAAAATTTATATACCACCCAATTATTTACCGTTTATCCTTTTAAGGAAATTATAAAGTTTCTCATACATACATACACGCCATCGTCATCATGAAGCGATTTGACCTATTATACATGTTAAAATTTAAAAAAATATTGTAAAATTAAATATAATGAGAAAAAAATTATTTATAACATTAATATCATTATAGAGATAATATAACTATATAATATTCCCAATAATTGGAATATTCACATTAAAACATGCATGAGAACACAAGGTAGTTATTACACGAAAAAATAGTAATAATGAATGATTGTTAGAAAATGTGACATAAGATGTCATAATAAGATAATATATGATATTATAAATATAAATATTATTCTGTTATAAATAAATAATATTCTTAGAAAAATTATACTAGAGGTTAAAGCACATTTAACCAAAATGAAGTGTGATCTAAGGGACTTCATCTAAATTTCAATTTTTGAGGTATATTGTAATTTTATGAATATAATTTATTTTATATTGGGTATAAACTAACTATTTTAATATATATCATGAATAATTCATACCTCATGGTATTTTTAAGTATTTATTTGAATTATTTCATCAATGGATATTTAATTTAAAATTACAATGTTGTAAAGAATTTAATAACTCAATTTATTTTCATTGGGTTATATTATATCTTCATTGTCTTTAACATTATAAGATTATGTGTACATGTACATTTGACTATATTATGTTTTAATCTCAAATTCTTTTAGGTATATTATATTTGATATTTGTAATTGATTTATTGACTAATTCTCACATAAATTTCATGATCTTTTTAAGGGTTTATTTCACTACCTCATTTTAATCATGATTGTTTACGTGTGAATTTTAATTTAAGGAAATAATATGATTATTGTCTAAAAAATTGTATCATTTTATTATTCTTCTGTTATTCATGATCTTTTCCAATAGCAGTACCATTTTTGACTATTTTTTACATAAAATGATTTGGAAAATGTTTTTAATAAAATATGACTTTTTTTTTCTCTTCGGATGAAGATCCTT
Organism: Viscum album; assembly: GCA_963277665.1. Lineage (NCBI taxonomy): Eukaryota > Viridiplantae > Streptophyta > Magnoliopsida > Santalales > Viscaceae > Viscum > Viscum album. The sequence goes on along the minus strand of OY728132.1, from coordinate 688,244,008 downwards.
TTTCTTCCCAGACAATGTTTTCTAAAAATGCTTTAATTTTTTTAACATTATAAAAATGATTTGTTAAATACATTTGTATCCATATTTTACTTTATATAATTTTTTAAATGGATTCTTTATGCCATTTTCCAAAAAATCCAAATTTCAATTTTACTAAGAATGTCAAAAGAATATTTGATTTAACTTGTTAAAAACGTACATAATTTCACTCCATCCTGAGCACTCATTATTTTAAAGATTCCATTATAAATTTAAAATTTTATTTTCAAATAAAATTATTTTCCAATTATATTTTTATCATTTAGTTAAAATATATATTATCAAAGTGAAATGGTTATTTTCTTTAAGAATATTTTTATTTACATTTTTATGATATTTCAATTCAGAAACGAAGTCAACCAATTATTTTAATTATGACCCACTAGGTATATGTTGTAATTAGTCGATATTTATTATTTATGTGGATGGTTCATGAACAATTTGACTAGGGAATGTATTAATATTCTCTTTCTTGATTAATTTTTCTAATCATTAACTTTTCCTTGATATATTTATTTTCAAATTATCATTGGACATTACATTTCCAATAAATATCCATATTATTTATCATGTATATACATATTAATTAAACCACATATCATTTCTAAAATATGTATTTTACTTTTAATGTTATATGATCGACTGAGGAAATAATTTTTAATTCACATTCCTTACTAGATATGAAAAAACGATGTCAAGGAATAGTTTTCATGAATTAAATTTATCATTTGATATATGAGGGATGTGTTGACCTTTTAGATACAGGTAGAGCCTAATTATAGATATCCCCTCAATGCATAAGTAGTCTCATGAGATGAATTCATTAACCATCCTTAGTTAAATTTTATTTTGGTATATATCTACCAATTAGTTTTAAACTATCTTGTGAAAGGTCTTGATAGTAGTGGTATCATGATTCCTGAGAACATGAAATCCAATAATTAATTATTTCCTTCATTAAGAATTCAGTTATTATTTTCCATGATATTTATTAATTATTATTATCTTTGGATGCATTTTCAATCTCACTTTATTGATTAAATGGAACATGTTTTCAATTATTTACCTTTCCATTTTGATTATGACATATCTATTCATGATTTTCAATTTGTTTAAATAGAATTTTTGTTTAGTTATTTAACTTTACAGATTGATTATGAAATATCTAATCATGATATTCATGTTAATGATTAAATGGAATATGTGTTCAGATATTTACCTTTAAATATTTATTATTACTTGTTTATTATTCTTCATTTAATCATGATAGAATCTACTTTACAAAACTCTTATTGGATATTTGAGTTCAACCTTATTTTATTTCCTTACATAAGAATCTAGGAGGTGTACTCTGAATGATATAAAAGGATATTCTAGATGGAATAATGATATTCATAAAAAAATTATGTTTTAATTTGTTTATTGAAATCTAATATGAGAATCAAGTATGTATCTAGTATACCAATAGTATTAAACTATTAGGTAATTTATAATGTGTTTCATTGTATCTTATGCCAATGTAATAAAGTAACCGTCGACACTAGGATACAAAGGTTGGGGTATTTATAATTGCTATTATAAGAAGTTTAGTACAAACCATGGAAACTAGATTAAGGAAAAAATAGATCAGATAACATAAAATTTTGATAAACATTGAGAATAATCACAGATTAATATCCTAAAGTTTTGGTAAGGTATATATTATGTGGTTCTCACCAGAAATAAATCCATGTACAGATTCTTCTATAGGATTTGGTAAGAGCACAAATGTACCTTTTGGTAATAAATATGAGAAAGGTGTGTTGTTCTTGACTCAAATGTTACCTTTTACATAGAAAACGAGACTTGTTTTACACCTGGTTTTAAAATATCAGGGTATATACTTTGGATAATTCACATTTTCTTTACAGACCATTATGAATTATTTGAATAAATGATGAAAATGAGTGAACTATATTAAACCTTAGGTGTATTACATTGTAAAAATTTCATGATTTATACATACTATAAATGATTATGTAGTTTTACCACTAGGATTATTATTGATCACACTATGCTTATTGGTTTTTTTCAATGGCTGGAACCTGAAGGAATCGTGATAACATTGAATATGAAAGAGAATGTATTGACTATGAGAAACTAAATGGGATGGTGATTGGAGCGAATGATATCATGATTATTCATAATCAGTTATCCAAAAATATGATTTATATCCTCTTCCTTAACTAACACCTAGACTCTCCAAAGAAGAGAAGGTTGATGTTCTCTAATAGATCGATTGGTGGAGACCATGGAGTAAATATGTCTTGATTTTCTTCATGTTAGAAATGTTGAAAGAGACACCATAAAAGGTCTCTAAAAGGATAAATAAAATGTTATTTGTATGTAAAATAAGGGAATAAAGTAATTAATTGACATAGAATATTGAAGAGTATGATGAACAAAACATATTTTATCATAGGGTCCAATTTATAGCTTGTTTTCTTAAATTTGGGGAACCTATCCATTATCTAATTCAATGAATTCTTCTGATGTTTAACCCATATACCATGGAATGTATTTTGATGAAATCAAATACATAAATTCTTTATGTATTTGGATTCAATAATTAAATTTTAGAATTATTTTTACCATTAGTATTTTGGTTATAAGAATCATGAAACATCTAAGGAGTGTGTTTAATTTTATAATAATATATGCCTTCATTAAATTAAGAGTTTTGGATACAATCATGAGTTTATGAGTTTAAGATTGATAAGAATTTCTAGGTCTTAAACACCCTTTTTTATGTTGTATGGGATGAGATTCGACCAATATTAAGGATATTTTTGGAACGTTTTTTGGCGATACAACCCATTGGTTTAATATATTAATTAGTAAAACAATTTATTTAAAAATGAATGCCATTTATTTTGTAGGAATAAGTTTAATGTTATTGGTAACCTTTAGGGTTTATCTTTTTTTTTATGTTGAGATAATTATAATAAATTTCACTATGAAAATGTTATAGGAATTATATTAATACGTATTTTGAATAATTACAATATACATGTTAGTTGAAAAAATGTTTAATCTAGTAATGATGTTGGGATTGAACCCATAACCAAAGGGCTACAAGGGTGCTTCACCTACAACTTTCATATGTGATGTTCTGGAAAATATACCAATATTTTTACTTAAAATATTTGATGGATAAATGTTAATGTTGAACCAGTGGTTTTAATTTCAGGGTTTAGATATTAATTTTTTATATTAGATAACTTATGCTAAACAGGTCACTTTTAGAAAATATTTAGGGATAGATGCAATGCATTTTTACTCTTTTATGGATTTTATGATCTATTAAAAGTTAATCAAGGTGATTTAAGCATAAAAAATTAATTTTATAGATATTTATTTATGGGATTAATATATGATGTGGAAATTTATTAATGAAAAACTAAATGATGAAATTTTTATTATAAATTAGAATGATAACAAGTATATTTCCTTATATTATTAAATAGTAAAATAATTCCACTACTTTTGGAAAAGGATCTTGAATAAAAAATGTTATCAAATTATATTCATATAAAATGAATCAAATGGAAATTTCAATAATCACATATTTATGGTTTGCAGGTCATTAAATTTATATTCATTATTTAGTTACTTTTGATCAGTGATCAATATCACTCTTTATAATTAATTATGATTTTTTTCCATGTACATATCATCAGTTCCCACCAAGGTTGGCCTATATAGAAACCTAGTTATGTGTTATTCAAAATAACCTTCATATTTCCATTTATCTATTATCAAGAGGAATTTTTATTAACCCTTTTATGATGTATTTTTTTTTCAACCATGGTATTTCCAAATGTCAAACTCTTGATTACCGAGATCAAATTTAAATTACGAGGACAAAATATATTGAAGTTGGGGAGAATGTTGCAACTTATATTTTTAAATAAAAAATTTAGGTTTTATAGTGTGTATAAAATGGAAGAAAAATATTATATGATAATTTGACACCCTAAGACTTTATGATACATTTCTTTTTAAATAAATTTGATCTCTTCGATAGCTTGAAGAACATGCAACCATGAGTCTAAAAGAACACTAATATAGTATACTGTTATAACTTAGATATAAAATTTAAGGGTATGAATAATAGGAAATGAATTATGAAAATCATGGTTATCTATTTTTTATAAAAAAAATAAGAATCATTTAAAATAAAAATTAAATGTTTTTTTGAAAAACTGCATTTTTTCTTCTAAAAGTCAGTCTAGTTGTGTTTTAAAAACATAAATTAAAATTTTTTTATCGCTTTTAGAAAATTTATTTTATAAAATCAGTATAATTTTAAAAAAATTCATATAATAATTATATTATGGTGTTTTTTATATTTATAAAAAGTCTCATTTTTGATGAATACTGAAAAATACTAATTTTAATTGAAAACTACCTTTTTTTTAAATAATTTACAGGGTAAAAATATATTTTAAATTAATTTTAATGTAAAATTAGTTAAATTATATTAAAATTTAAATCATTTGCGTCATTATATTCAATTTCATATTTAAAATTTCTTTTAAACCCTACTATATTTTTAATAATTTTCTCTTTGGAAACCCGCTTTTTCATCACGTCTGTAAGTATAATATTAAATTGGATTTTAAAACGTCTTTGAATTAAATTTTAAAAATATATATTTCATATTTGGAATAAAAATAATTTATATTATCTAATTATTTAAACTAATTTTTTTACCATTATGAATAAAAAAAGTAAAAAAAAATTTACGCGGTTAAGGTAAAAACTGATTTATTAGGGGTCAAACTAAAAATATAAGGGTCAAAATGAACTAAAAACTTTTAGAAAACCCATTTTACCAAAATATTTAGGCCTTATAACATTTAAAGGTCAGAAATGACCCATTTTTGTAGATTTTTTATTGGATAAAAATGCAGATGTAATTGATTCTTTTCAAAACTTCAATGTGTGTTCTCTCCCCTAGTTATAAAAGGCCACCCCATCAGTTCTCCTATTCACACTTCCAAAGAAATTTGTTTTGGAAGATAACATTAAAAAACATAAATAATCCCATAACAACATCCTTTATCACATGTTATGATAAAAAACCCATCATAGGAATTATTTTGGCACAAAAATAAAGCGGCGTCTGAAGAAGAAGTAACGTTCTTAAATGATAATTTTTTATTTTATTTATTCTTCAACCTCATTAAAAAAATAATTAAAACACGATTGTATAAAAAAACTAGTATATAAAATATATTTATATGTTATTATGTAAAATTAAAAAACATTATCCCTCTCCCCCTTCAAATGGGTAATGAAATCATTGATCATGCGTATGACAGACTACCACCTCACGAACCAATGAAACTATTTTTCCATCAAAACATTCCACAATTTTATATAATGAAGTATTTAATTTATATATACAATATTTATGATATTATTATACATATATAAATTTAATATCATATATAATTTCTTACTTTACATTCCGTTTAAATTATGACACCGTTGCTCATATATACGACTAACTAACACCTCATGTAGATATGTGATTCTTTTTTCAATTATGTTTTACATGGAATGAAATAACAAAACATTTAATGAATATATGTGATATATATATCATGATATTTATTATTTAAAATTAATATATCACCTACTTCCTTACCCTTTCACCCGTTATGTAAATGATAATGTCTCTCGAGCGAACGTATAACCACCATCTCCATGATGTGATGTGATCCATTATACATGTTCAAATTTTAATAATGATTATAAAATTGAATATAATGAAATAAAATGATATTTATAAAATTTTTACCATTATTTATATGATATAAGAATATAATATTCTCAAGAACCATAACATTCTTGTTAAGACATGCATGATTAAATAAGGCATTTATCACTCGAAACAATAGTAATATTGAAATATTATTGAAGAATGGGTGATAAGATGTTATAAAAGGATTATATTTGATGTTATAAATATTAATATAGTTGTTTTATAAATTAATAACATTCTAAAAACCATTATAAATGATTTTAAATCATGTTCAACCAAAAGGAAGTGTGAGGTAATGGACTTCATCTCAATGTCCCTTCATTTAGACATATTGTAATGTTATGCCCAGAATTTCTTTTATATGTTGTATATACATCCCATTTTTTATAGAATATCATTAATACATAATAATTCATTAAATTTTATGTTTTAATTTAAATAATTTCACATCTTCTATGGATTTGAATTGAAAATTACATGGTGGTAAAGAATATTATAACTCAATTTCTTTTCATTGGATTAATTTACATCTTTATTATCATTGAAATTCAATGATTGTGTTGGTAAATACATATTATTATCTTATATATTAATTCCAACTATTTTTATGCAGATTTAAATTTAATACACATAATTTATTCAGTGATTAATTCTCACTTCAGCAACATGATATTTCTAAGGGTTTATTTCACAATCAAAATTTTATCAAGATTTTTTATTAGTGAATTTACATTAAAGGAAATTATTTGAATGTTGTATAATAAACCAATTTAATTTTATTATAATATATTTATTCATTAACTTTTCATAAAAATAGTACCATTTTCTACACTTTTTCACTTAGAATTATTGAGAAAATATTTTTAAGAAAACATGAGTTTATTTGTCTGTTTAGTTGAAAATCATTTTCTTCAAAAATTAGGTTTTCTAAAAAAAATTTAAAAAATTCATTTCTCATTATCAAAATTATTACATAAAATTTTTCACCAATTTTTTACTTTTTCCAAAATTTTATTCATATCATTTTCTAAACAGGGCCTATTTTCATTTTACTGAAAATGAGAAAGGAATTTTTGTTTTAATGTGTACAGAATGTACAGTATTTCTTATATTCATGAAAATTAATTTTTTTTTAAATCTTCCTTTATAATTATCAAGGGTTATATTCAATGAAAATTATTTTCAAAATATTTTTCTAACTTTTAGTTTAAAAATATTTTCAAAGTGAAGAGTTTATTTTCCATAAGAATGTTTTTAATGTCATTTTTATAGTATTTCTATTCATAAATTAATTCAATACATTATTGTAATTATAATCCAATGGGGATATTTTATATTGATACCATAATAATTATTTCACTAGATGTTTTTTGATCAGTTTAACCAGGGATTTTATGACATTTTAATTTCTTGGTTAATTTTTGTAATCATTAACATTCCCTTGAAATATTCATTTTATTATTACCATTAGACACTAGATTTCTACTTAATATTTATATTTTTTATCCTGGATGTACATATTAAATTAATTTTATATAATTTATAAATAGGTTATTTTACTTTTAATTTTATATGATTGACTGAGGAAATTATTTTATTTACGTATTCCATACTCGATACAAAAATGTGTTGATAAAGTTTTTTGTTCGTGAATTAAATAAGTCATATGATATATATGTAATGTGTTCAACCTAAAGATATGTGTAGGGAATAAATAAATATATCTCATTGATGCATCAGTAGTCTCATGTTAATAATATTTTGTCTATACTTAGTTAAATGGGTTTCTGGTGTATACCCACCCATCTGTTTTAAATTATCTTGTGAAAATTATTAATAATGGAGGTATCTTGATACCTGAGATAATGATATGTAATAATTAAGAATTTTTTTAATTAATAATTAAATTATTATTATCCATGTTATTTTTTCGATGATATTATCTCTGTATTAATTTTCAATCCCAGTTTATTGATTAAATGGTATGTGTTTTCAGTTATTTACCTTTCTTTATTGATTATGCCTTATCTATTCATGATAGTTATGTTATTTAAATAGAATGGGGGTTTAGTAATTTATCTTTCCATATTTACTAAACCTTATATAATCATGGTACTCATGTTATTTATTGAATGGAACGTGTTTTAGATATTTACCTTTCTATTTTGATTTTCTTAATATACTCTTGATAGCTTCTACTTTACATAACTCTTACAGAGGATTTGTTCTCACCCATATTTTTTATTTACCCTAATCACAAGAATTGTACTATAAATTATAGGAAAGTATATACATTAGGGAATAATGATATTCTTGAAAATAAAATTTTATAATTTTTTATTCAAATGTAATATAGAAATCATATATGTATCTAGTTTACCAAGACTACTATACTGTTCCATCCATCAAGATACGATTCCATGTATCTTATGATAATGTAATAAAATAACCACCAGCTCTAGGATACTTGGTTCAGGTTATTTAAACATATTCATATTTATAATATCTTATATGATATTCTTATATCATCTAATCACTTGATCGTTAATTATATTTCATTATTATTATTGTTTCAGGTGTTAAACGACTCATTTTCTTATGTATGTTTTATCATGGATGTTCCAATTACTGTGAATAGGATAAATTGCAACAATATCTAGAATTATATTGAAGTTATAATAATAATCATTTTTTATTAGATACATATTTAGAGTTATTTTTTTATTTTTATCATTGAAAATGAATCACATCTCTTTGTGGAGACAGTAGGTCATATGTACCCATGAGCAATGATATAATTTCCTAAATGTGTAAAAGGTCAAATACATAAATGATACAATAATGTTTAATAATTAATATAATTTCATAAGTATCATATACATTTATTATTTCCAATATCATATCTATCCATGTGAGTCGGTGGTGGAAAACACATTACATCGGTTCATGAGGTGGTAGTTTGTCGTACATATAAGCAATGATTTTATTTCTTATTTGATGTAGAAGGTGATGGATAAATATTATTACATCAACATAATAAAATATCAGTAAATGAGATATATATTTTTTATTGTATTTTATCTTTTTATACATAATTTAATGTATTAAAAGGATAAGTAAAAGATTTAGTGATTGGTGAAGACAATTATCTTCTCCTAGAAGAACGACATTTGGATCTTTTAATATGCAACCATGTGATGGTCATTTAGGAAGATAATAACAACTAAAATGTGAATAAAAAATTTTGTAAGATAATTTTACTTTTTTTTCTTGATAAATGGATTTATAGTTTAAAATAATTTAGGGGAGGATGTTCCCTTTTATAATTGAGGTGAGTGACACACTAGTAATTTTTAAAAAACATTAAAACGTTTCATGACACTTTCAGGGAATAATGGATAAAAAAGGTACCATATTATAATGGGAAAATTTTAAGGTCAACATTTTATGAACCAATGGTTTTTTATATATCTTTTTGGACATTTTGACCCTTATCTTTTTAGATTTACCTCCGGGTAAACCCGTATTAACCTAAACCACAATTATTTTTTTACTATTTATTATATTCCTTGTGAACGAAAATTAAGTTACCGAAATTAAATAATATTAATAATGATTATTATAAATATGTAATACATTTTATAAAATTTAAATCTCAAAATTGAAATAATTTAATTTAAATATAAACATCAATATCATGTCGAAAACAGGTTTTTCATTATATGCATATTTCAAGAAGATGATGATCTTATATGAAACATATGACTTATAATAAATATTATATGGATTTAAATTAATATATTTTGATATATAATCTATATATATCATTTAAATCATCCATCATTAAATATTATTTGACTTAATTAAAAAAGGAAAAATTATGCCTAAAAAACAGTTTTACGAAAAATATATCTTTTTACCTAAAAATGATCATATCTGTATCCTTTTCAAATTGATTGTTAATAAATTTTTAATTCAACATATTATAACACATTATTATAATTAAATTTATTAATATTCAAATATTACATTTTAAATTATTCATATAATTTTATTTTTAATAGATATTCTAAAAATTTCATACGAGGCTTATTTTGACCTAGTATATTCAAAATCAATATTCACCATAACAATTTATAATTTGTGTGCCATTAAATATTAAAATTTTCATTATATAGATATTTTTATTAAAATAAATTGTTGACATACTAAAATTGAGGGTCATGTGTTATATTCTTCCCTCATATAAAAATTTTTTCATTGAAATTTTCATGGATGTGACTTTCGAAATAAGTGAGGGTAGTTGTTATTATAACATCCTCTGGTTCCCACAATTCATCAGATATTGTTTGATATATCCAAAGTACCTTTTCGGAAACCATGTCGGGGTACTATTTAATCCGACACTTGGCTCATCCTGTGGAAAGGCCCGAAGGGATTTCTCAATCCCCACAGGCTAGAAATAAGTAATTGGGTTTCAATAATAAACTTTTGGGAGTGATTTAACCCATAATAAAAGACCATAAATAATAATCAATACTAAAGAATCACTCCATGATCAATAGCCATAAACAAAATAGATATAATAAATCAAGATAATAAATTTACAATTTCAACCCAAAAACCAAATAAAACTGAACTACCATAATGGGAGGGGGACCAACTATACCAAAACACAAAACCGCCATGAAAAAAGAGGAAATCCAACCTCAAGACACCTTCAAAACCATCCATAATAGGGGAACACTAGAAAATGGATCCACCATCACCACCATGATATATCTTTCATTTACTTGGGTCACACATAACAAATTCTACATACACCGTAATGTGTATGTAGGGTGTGATAAAAATACTTGTAGGATGCCACCAAAATGAGAGATTCCATTCCATAACATTAGATGAAAAATAAACATGAATGTTTTAAGAATGATCATGGAAACAATTTTAAAAAAAATTAGGAATAGATTTTAAAGAAAGAATGATTTTCAATTTAACATAATTATAAGGTACAATGTATTAAAATTGTAAGCACCAAATCATAAGAAAGCAACACATCATCAGGAATCCCTATAGGTACTACCACTAGTTAGACTATAGTAACCTCGTATCTCGATGAGACATGTTATTTCTACCATAACCCATAGTATATTCATGCATCAGCCACTATAGGGGAATCCATCCCAAGGTATAGTGGTCTCTAAACATCATGATCATAGTTTAGTTAGTGTTGTATCTTCAATCCTTCTAGAAGGAATTGGGACTCAAACCCACTGATCAAACCGGCATACTAGTCATAGTCCACCCACCAAGATACCAAGGATTCTTTCTGTGCTCAGTTTTTCCTTTTTACATGTCACATAATGCACCGCCTTCACATCCACACAACAACCATAATAAATACACATTATTTAACACCATATTTCATTAGAAAACCTCATATCATGTTTAGATACACAAAAAATATATTTTTAATCAATTTTCATACCACATGCACAATTCATAAAAACCTATTTGGAAGCACAATAATGAATTCACACATGAAATCCAACTATTTCCATTTGTAAAACCACATTTCAAAACATAATCACCATGATACCTTTTGGAAACACATTTTGAATCATTTACCCAATCCATAGAACATGTTCAAGAAGTAAAACAAGTATACCAAAATCAACTAATAATGATAAAACATGGAATCACTAACCTAAATCTTGGTAACTTTTGGAATTCAGTGGAAAACCACAAATGCACCTTAGTGGAACCCTATAAAGGAAATATCAAACCATAAACATCAGGATTTCACTCAACAAATCGAGAGTGAACCCTGATTAGTTCAAACAAACTGCTGGATAATATAAAACCAAAGAGGGAGGAAAAAGAACCCTAAAAGATGGAAGAAATCAAGATAGAAGAGAATTGATGATTCTATAAAGATTAATGGACAAAACCACCCAAAAATTAATGTTCAAGGTGGAAAACAGGGAGTGGAGGAATCTCATAGGGATTCAAATCGTGTATGGTTCGAATTATGGGGGATTTTTTGGTAAAATACGTGGAGAGTAGATTGGTAATTTAGAAATTTTATTGACCTGGATAGGTCTCACGATTAGCCTGAACTGTTTTACACGCCGTTCTAATACCATGTGAACCTCTCTATCCAATAGGAACAAATCCACACATATTCTTGGGGGAGGGTGCATGCCCAAAGAGAAGGCTATTCATCCTAGACTGTTCTATTATCCCAGATGCTCAATTTCTCTTAGGATAGTGCATGGTTTCCCCTAATTGTACTCCATCCATGATCAAACTAATGTATAGTTCAAAATTTCATATTTTATCCAAAGAATCTTCATGGAAAACCAAGTGATAAATACAAGACAAAAAATATAATGGAATACCTCAGAATAAAATCAATAATGTGATAATTCTCCTCACTATAAAAATCTTCCATCTCTAGAATGTCAACTCAAATTATAATTGGAGAATAGAAACAAATATTGATCTTTAACCAAATAATTTCTCTCCCACATCTCATGATCATCACTACCATACTAATAAAGAACATAGACCACTGGTATGGAATTCCTCTAATGTATATTTTCTTGGGAATCCACAATCTGTATTGGACACTCAAACAAAGAAAAATCAGATTCTATCTCTAACTCTTCCCAACTAAACACATGAGATGGGTATGAGTTATCCTTTTCAGCAATGAAAAAAAGAACCAATCATGAAATGATGTCAACTGAGATAGAAAAAATAACAAGTGTTTCAATTTACCTAATCTCTCAGTAATCTTTTATGGATCAACATACATCGACATTAGATTACCTTTCTTACCAATATTATGGTGGCCCAAGATTGGTGTTACTTTGGAAAACAATTGGTCACCCCATGAAAATTAAAAGGCCCAACACATCTGATTGGAATAACAAAGGCTCAGTCCCAAAAAAGTAGGTATCACCCTTCTCATCCCAATATAAAGGAGACCGACACGATGAACCACAAAGCACCTAATAGGGTTCCACACAAATTTAGTACTGGTATCTATTTTAATTTGAAAACTAGGACAACCCCAAATGGTTATGCCACAATCCTCTAAAATTCCACACACATTCCCAAATAATGTCTTCAAATATCTGTTTTGTTCACTCTTTCTGACTATCCGTTTGAGGATTTTATGTCATGCTCAACTTGACGCAAGACCCAAATTCATTTTTACGGCCTTCCAAAAAATGTGAGGTAAAATAGGGTCCCATATATGAAAATATATCTGATGGAACACCATTAAGCCTCATAATCACTTTAAGGTATAATCGACCCAATTCATCCATCTTGGAGAAATTTTTTATTAGAATAAAATGGTATGATTTTGTCTAATGGTTATTGACTACCCTAATGGAATTTTGTCCTTGCAGTGTATAAGGTAAACATATATCATAAAAAATGGATACCTCTTCCTATTTCTAGATATGAATGGTTAATAGATGATGTAAAATGGAAGGTATTTGGTTCTCTTCATTAACCCACTATCAAGTATTACACTACGATACCAAGCCATCCATGTCTTGTCTTATGCACAATCACTAGAACTGACGACATGCATCATAAAACATCATGATGGTACTAGGATGAATGTCCCACTAAGATGGATTTCTATCCTATATCATCACCTTCCACAATGAAAATAACACCCGAAAAAGACTGTTGAAGCATATAACTCCCTTAGGAGACAATAACCATCCATTAGGCACCTCTCCACCATTTAAAAACTATATAAGACACTATCATACCTTGTCATTCAGTTCATCCTAAAAAATCACCTCTTGATGGAAAGGTATCAGTAGAACACTATCTAAGAATGCACCTCCACTATGATCATTCTTCTTGAGATGCATATGGGTAAAAATACCCATAAAAGTACACTCATCACTTGACTCTTTTAATGCTTTCACCAAAAAATTCCTTGTCAAACCATTTTCTACCACATTACCATTACCTGGGGTGTAGAAGATATCAAAATCGAACCCCTAAATATACTCATCCCAATGTCACTTCCTTAGATTCATATCATTTTAGAATAATATATAGGCCAAAATATTATGATAAGAAATGACTATAAAATTCCCCCCAAACGATAATGATTCCATGTAATCAAGGAATGCATCAACATTTCTAATTCCAATTCATGGGAGGGTGATAATTCTTTTAATGTCATCAAATTTGAAGAGAAATATACACCACCACATTCTCATACTACATCATAACACACCCAATAACCATACCTGAAGCAGGATAGTATACCACGTATTCGTTTCTAGATTTATGTAAGAACAAAATAGGGGTTGTGGTCAACTACCACTTATGCTCCTCAAAAGTCGCTTATCACGATGAAATATAATAAAAATTTACCCCCTTTTGGGTGATCACCATCATGGTTGAAGAATTATAACATAAATATCTAACATACTATATGAAATACCCTACAAGGCCTAAAAATATCATGATCTCAAAAATGTTACTTAGTTGTTCCCATGATATCGATGCACTAATCTTCTAAGTGTCCCCTGTAAAACCCTATTCTGAGATCACATGACCTAGAAACTTTACCTCCCTAATCTAGAAGGTGAACATGGATAACTTTTCATATAAGTTCGGATCTCATAGTTTGAACATAATTATCGACATATTCTTCTCATGCTCCTTCTCGGTTCTAGAATATACTAGGATTTCGTCCATAGATACCATGATGAAGGAATCAAGATACTGAGGGAATACAAGGTTCATGAATTCCATAAAGACACTACTATAAAATAGGTCTATCTCTAAACATTTATACTCATGGTTTACAAAAATTTTGGGTGTAGGTGATATATTATAATCTATACCCATAGTTTTGTTATAACCATGGGAATACATTACCCCGATTACATAATTTTATAGGGATTCCTCTCAATATTTATAATTCCCATTTGGATACCCCCTCATGAACCCTACCATCCCCTCCCTAACCTTGTCCTCATGGACCTATCCTTCCCTCCCAGTCCTTGACCTCCCAATCTCCGCCTCTACCTGAACGTCCCGACCACTGCCTATATGCCCCTAGCCCTTCATCTCCCTCTCCTCTAGTGATATCCCACTCTCCCATCTCAGCTCCCTCTCCTCCAGTGATTCCCCCCTCCCCTCTCGACTCCCTCTTTGCCAAAGACATCCCTTGGACCCCTTCTCCACTCCATTAACGCACGATACCACCCAAGGAACAACACCCCATATAACGTCCCCCTCTCTCGACTCCCTTTCCTTCCTCCATTTCTCCCATATATATTCAGGGTTCTTGGTTGGTACTTTGTGGTATGTATTATTCTTCTTTAATTCTAAAATTTATTATAGTACTCCTCTCTCCCATTGGTCGGTTTCATTTCGTGGAACCCCAAGGGTTTTGAGAATCTGAGATTCTAACTTTGATCCTTATTTCTAGGGCACACCATGGTTGTCTAGGGTCCAACACAAGCTTTGGAATATGGTTTCAATGCAAAAGTGTTTTGGATCTTCTTTTTTCATCTTCCTCCATTTGAGGTTGGTTTATTCTACTCTCTTTGTTTGGAATAATTTAATATTGGGGGGTTTTTTGATTTATTTTCAAATGATTATGAATATAGAAATCATGTTTTTATGAGTCTTTTTCATTGGTGAAGTGATCAATCAATTTAATAGAATCGACAAATATTCAATTTCAATACTAATTATATAAATTTATATTTGGTGGGGATGTGCCTATTCTATAAGAGATGAAGGCAATAAGTCCATGAGAGATTAGATTGGATTGAGTTCCCATATATTCTCTTCTTTATCTGCCTCCTTTTAATGATGCCAGTTGCATAAAATATTAGAAGATTTAGATGTTGATGTTTTTTCCATTGACTTCATAGAGGGAATTGGAGTCACAACTTGATAATTTAGTTGTTCCTTGTGTAAATAATTAATTTTAATGTAATATTTCATAATAATCTATTAATTAAATTTACATGGGTATCTATCGAGAATGTATTTCCACTAGCCTTCATCCTTTGATGGAATAATAGTGAAAATACTCACCATTGTTGGGGGTTTACCCAATTTAACAATCCCATAGTCAATCATCTACAACAATATATCCATAAAAAGTAATTACTTATATATATTATTCCTTAAAATTCATTGTAATGGGTAATAATAAAGGGGGTCATTCAAACTAGTAAAATTAGTTATATTAATCTCTTTAAATTATACCAATTAATTCTCTATATAAACTATGAAGAGTCTTAAGCCTTGATATTTCTTAAAAGGAAGTTCCCTTATTCATTCTATTTTCAAAATTTGGACAATATTTCTCTTTATTTTTCTCCAATATTGGGTTTTGTTTTTACTCTTACTGATTAGAAGGAGGTACCACATGATAGTAAGAAGGCTTTAAAATTGTATCTAACATCAGTACTGTCTTAGGCATGACAATCATTGTCTCTACTCTACCAGGTTTATTTTCTTTTATTGTATAAGTTAGTTGAGATTTGAGTTTGGAGAACAAAATAATATATTTTAGGTGTTGAGATATGACTTGAAACTTCATGAAAACACTCGTTTATATCAAGGAAAAATTAGTGTTTGGAACTCATAATAGATACTTTATATACAAATATACTATATGTTATCTTTGAGACTCTTTATATTTATTGAATTAGATAATCCTTTCCACCTAGATATAAACTCCAAAAAGCTCTTATTTTTGAACTATTTGATAATTCAGTGGATAAGGACAATGTTCTTCTTTATCATGGTGGTAAATTGTTAAAGGAAATACCGTAAATGATCTTCCCAACTAATGAATGTTATTGCAGGTTATAACCAGTAAAAAAAGAAATACGATTATTTCCATGTTTTTCTTGAAGATTTAAATCTTTATTACCACATGTTTATCTAATGTTCCCATATTAGGGTAGAATCAAACCATTAATTCTAGGAGATACTACTATGGATTATCCATGAAATTGAATATTAAGAATATGGGATTTCAAATGTTAGGTGGAGGAGTTATGTCCATCCACTGAGGGTATACTTTCTTTTGTGAATACATTGATGTTCATCACCCCTCCATGGATCCAATCCACGTAAAAATTTAATTAATTAATTCATGGATTTTTGGTCGATATATCTCCTATGTCAATTAACGAGTAGTGGAAGTGGGTAGAAATAGATAGGGATGACATTCCTATAATTTTTTTTTGATATCCATATTGATTCATCCTAGGGTAACATTCTACATATATTGTTAATTTTTCCATAGGTGATTGAATTTTTCATAATCTTCTTCTATTAAGGTTAACTATACTATTTTTTTGGGTCCCAAGTTGGCCAAATAACTAGACCATAACCTCATTGATTGAGAAGTTCAAATATTAAAAGGGGGATTTAATAGAGGAGATATATTAACCTCTGGGTGTGAGTTTCATTTAGTGGGAATATTTTCCCTGAACAATATTTCATTGATTCATCCCAATTTACCAAACTAAAAATCATAATGATAAATTTTGAACTTATTTTAAATGGGCATAATTTATTTTGGTTTAATGTGGTCTTATAGATATATCTACAAATTTCCTTTCCTATTTATCTGAATCACATCAAGTGGGTGGTAGAAGATTTATAAGAACTCATAGATCCTAAGACGGTTTTTTTCAGGTACACACTCCTATATGAAATAATTCAATTTGAGCAATGTTTTTAATGGATGATATAACATCATGTTATTCTAAATTAGATCCATGACCCTTATTATATAGAAGTATAACACTGATAACATTTAGTAATGAAAATAAAATACATTCACATTATTCATCTTCTCACAGCCCCCCATGCCCCCAACCCCTTACCAGCAGTAGATCCCACCCATCCATCCTCCCCCCATCCCCCTACAGCTACGTGCCCCTCCCCATTCACTCCCGCTAACAACCTCCAACCCCTGTCTACTTGAATCCTTCTCCCCTCCACCCTCCCCCACCCCTACCATACCTGTAGCAGCCCCTCCTCCTTCCCTGCCTATAGATACCCCCCTCCCCTCCCCCTGGCCCAACCCCCATTCCTACAATGCAACGACGCCTACCCTCTCCCATCCCCTTGCTACAAAGTATATTGAGCTTAAATGCACACATGATGATGTATGCATTCATGAATTAACACCTTAGTTATAGAATAATGTAATTGAATGATGTGAACCTTCTTATTCACTATGGATCCTCATCCCAGTTTAATAAATATCATCATTATCTCAAAAAAATGTATTAAAATATTACTTTAGATGATAAATTTTCTAGGTTGTTATTTGTTTAACATAAACTCCTATTATATGTTGACCATCCATTGGAAAAAATCAAGAAAAATGGTTAACTCAAAATATGGTGACATGAGTGACTATGTACTAATTATATATGTAGAAGATCCAAATTACTCATGTGGTTGATCTTCTTCTATTTGTGTGGTTGAATTAGAGATGGGGTAATAATATATAGTTGGTCTAATACAACTCATTTGGTTAGTCAAACTGAGAATGATCAATCCAAATAAGACTTCATTTTCATCTATAGCTTAATCATGTAGTTAATTAGTAGAAGGTCGCATGGTCGATCAGTAGTAGGTTATATGGTCAATAATCTATGGAAGGGTAAATTAAAATATATTGTAGTTTATCCATGTGTTTTCATTTCATAACTATTAAATTCATATTATATAAATTTTTTCACGTTTTCATCATCCATGAATTAAGGAATATTTAGAATATATTACTCTGGAATCAACAAACTGAACTTCCTTAACTCAGTAGATTCTTTAGAACATATATGTTAAGATCACTAGTACTCACATAAATATTATGGTTGTTTTGGATTGGTTCATTAAAACACTACAAATTACAGTGGCCAATTATGTTACAATTTACATAGGGATTTACAAGAGATTAAAATTTGTTCCCTATGGACATATCCTTATTATTCTGTGGGTCTTTTACATCTAGTAGGTTTGTTTAATTACACATATTCTCTCCCTATTGATTTAGGAAATCTATGATTTGTAAATACTCTCATGTTGTGGAAACTATAAATATCATAGTGCCCAAACATCCAACTGTTCTAGATCCTATCAATAAATATCTCTCTTAATTCACATGCACTCTAATCTAATTTATATGCTTGTTTTTTGGGAGGAAACCATGACTTTTTGGGATACATTTGAGGGTAAATTATTCTTGGACATGAAAACCTCCATCCTTAATGATTTAAAGGATTTATTTTAATTACTATTCCTATATATTTGTATAATATTTTATTCTATATCTACAGAACTAGTTGAAACAGATTTATCCAAAATATATTAAACAAGGCAGTGGGTTTCCTTGTTATAATTTCTGGATGTGGATGCTTCCCCAAATGATTTTAAGATCTTCTTTCTATCACTTTGACTATTTTTTATGAAATAATAATTTCTATAGTTGTTGAGTAAACATCTCTCTTTATTCAAACAGACAATGAACTTTCTGTTGGTGTGGATTCCAAATGTTTCAACTTGACATCCAGCTCAAGGCACTTCAGGTTCAAGGTGAAATTCCCATCCTCCAATTATATTATACTACCTTCCAAATATATGTTCAAATTCCCTACCCAATCTTAAATATTTTTTTATTGAACCATAAAATAATTCATTCCTTGAACATTCAAACAGATCTTCAGCTGATGGGATCTGATGAACAAAACTTCATATAATTTGGATTTTTCTCCAATTATTTTCTCTATGATTTTGAATCAAATTAGATATAGTATCATTTATGAGTCTTGATGTATAGGATGTAAAAATTCAAAAATATTTGTCTCTTCTTCTCTTCTCTATTACACTATACATGAACAATTAAATGCAGTGGTCTTATCTTTCATTAATACCCAACAAATAATAATATGGTAATAGTACCTGGTTCATCTTATTTGATAGGATTTCATATCTATAGAATTGTTTCAACACTGAAGGGTTTATTTATTTTGAATAAAAAATAATTTTTTCCTCATTCATGTATATGTACATTAAAAAATAAATACCATTAATATTAAATTCATTTCATTCTCATAATAGTCAAACATTTTATTCTCCTAAAACCTCGATCTATGATCCTTATCTTTGTACGCATTTCCTAAAAATACATATTCACAATTCTGTGTTAATATTTATATTAATTTTGAACCCTGAATTATCCTACATATTCATTAATTTAAAATCATTCAAAACAAATATTATATTTAATATAATATATCAAAAAGAATAAGATAAAATCCCACAGTTCAATTGAAACATGGATCTGTTTTCCCATTGTTTGCAGGAACATGATTGGAACCACGTGTCATTATGGATCTTATATGTTTAGTGATGACTTGTTTAATCAGATTACAATGGTATGTTATAGTTTAGTTTTTATTTTATTTTCATTATCTCATAGGCCACTGGGGTATTTTACCACTGTCTACGGATGGGGATACTTGTATTCTGTGAAGGGGGCCATAAGGGAACTAGAGGAATCTAAATAGATTTCATTATAGGGTAGGGAGATTAGGGTGGTTTAGGTATTAATACCATGTTTCATTTTTGTATTCTTTTACTATGTTTCACTTGTTTATTTTATTTTACTTCATCATGGACATCTGAGATACTAATGAGTCATGTTGATATTATGTTTTCAGCGATTTTAATTAATTGTTTGTGGGAGAAATCATTATGATGTAGTGATTCCCAAACTATAGCTCATGAGAAATTCAAAAATAAATATGACAATGAATGGTCAAACTATCAACCAAATTTATGAGTATAAATGACTTAAACCAATAACCCATTTAAAAGGGATAAAAATAAATAATCCTTCAAATAACCCAATGAATAATAATATACTTTTACACTATCTTTTTTAGGGAGGTGGCGCACATCAAATAACAAGAGACATAAACCATTTTGTGGTCATGTCCCTAAAATACCACCATGTTTTCCCTTCACAAGGGACAAAAAACACATTCTTACTATGATTATCAAGGTTTAATAAAATAAACCTTTTGAAAACCAATGAACCATTAAAATTGAGCCTTCTTTCATCAAAAACCAAATGGAAATTGTTTCAAAATTCAAACCATCAGCCCATACATGACATGGTTATATTAAAATGACTCCAAAAATGATTTAAAATCAATAACCACTTGTTTTAAAACCAAAAAACTACTAAGTATATCAGAATAATTCAAAATTTTCTACTTCTCTTTTTACAATTATTTCTAAATCCTTTACCCTTTAAAAATAAAATCACCTATGGTAAAGTCCAAACAAACCAAAAAATTCAATTTAGAAATACTTTCACTCCCCTAATATAACACAAAAAAAACAAATTATTTTTATTTAAGATAAAGGAGAGTATAATAAACCATAGGGGAACTATTGTAATGTAGTACTATATAATCACCAATAAAAAACTCTAGAGTCCTAGGGGAGATAACCACAACTATCAAAATCCTTGAATGGATCCTCCTGAGATGCCTTCAAATCCTAAAAATCAGCTATGTAGTTGTCGTTGCTCCACATTAGTAATAGCTCAATATCATGGGTGGGAAATGAATTTTTCATAGTAGATATGTAAATTCCCATGATCCAAAATAAAGACCTTCTGGGAGCTCCATATAATACTTGATTCCATCTCAATAGTATCCAATGAAAATTTTTTATATGTAAATATTTTTAGAACAATAAGAATGAACCCCACCTATGCCCGGAGAGAATTACCATCCCTATGAAAATACATGAAACCAAGAATAATTAATCCTATTTTTGCATGAACAATACCACTCCATCGCATATTCCCTTGGCTGTATGAACCACCAATATTCATTTTAAGAACAAGGGAAGGAGGAGTCCAACTCACCCAATG
Organism: Viscum album; assembly: GCA_963277665.1. NCBI lineage: Eukaryota > Viridiplantae > Streptophyta > Magnoliopsida > Santalales > Viscaceae > Viscum > Viscum album. Next base: position 688,222,178 of record OY728132.1, on the reverse strand, counting down.
ACCCACCAACCATGAAATGCCTAAGAGAGGGAGATTTATACCACATGTTTTGAATACTAACCTAGTCCATCACCAATGACTTAGTAATTACACATTCAATATCCTTCCAACTTATACCTAAAACCAATAATTTAAAATAAATGGAAAAATAAAGCATACACACATAAGGATTATACTTGGTTCACCATTGAGGGTTAATCCAAAGAGAATACACATGATGTTTCTCAATTATAACAAAAATATAAATCAACTCATTGAATGTGTTACGTATAGATTTATATGGGTGAACTACCAATCAAGGACATCAATTTTATATTATATCGACACACTACATTAATAAAATGAGAAATAGTTTATATATTTTAAAAAAATATTCAAATTTATTGAAAAGGAGGTCTATATTAATTCATCATATGTCACTAAGACACCATGAATCTACATATCTAGGTGATTCGACATTAAGATATACCTTTTAATCCATATCTATTATATATATATATATATATATTTCAATCATGCAAAATAACAAAAAAAAATTGGATGAGGATAATTCCAATGTAAAATTATTCAAAGGAACATTATCCTCTTCAACCTATATTTTGAAATGAAACTCATTCAATCTTATCCCAAACATCATCTTTTCAAATAGAACTAGATACAGTAATGGTATTCCTTTGTAGTTGTCATTTCTATGCCACTAAACTGAATCTGTTAGTAATACTCTATGTGATTATTCTTCCTCATCACATGAATTTTGATATATTATTTTGTCAATTATTTTTTAGAACTACTTCAATAAATTTTCTAAGAACATATTAAAATAATTATTTTTCTATAAATAGTTTGGATTTCACTTTTTTTAACTACGATCTAGGATTTCACCATGTTTCCCATGTGAATTTAGTATGGTCAATCATTCATCATCAATTGTAATACATCTGCTGATATTTATCCATGATTTCCACCTTTGAATAAAAATATCACATTTTTTCTCTAGTTTTCAGTCCATCATGATTCGTGACCCCGAATATTACAACAACCCTACAAATTTCTAACTGGATTCCTCTGAATGATTTTTCATTAATATTTAAGTGTGTTTTTATAAATTATAAAACATTCTAACAGTGGAACTTTTATTTAATTAAAAAAACATATCTTTCTTCTTGGAGAAATTCCCTTCGAAACACCTAGCACCACACCGACTTAGTAACTTCATCATCAACTCCAATATGTCTAACCCCCACAAATCCTAGAACAAATGTGGTTTGGTTCTCTTGTTCTTTTCAAAAAATCTCCTTGAAAAATTCTTCCATGGAGACCACTATAGTGTGGTCTCCACCAGCTGGGTTTTTTGATTGTTCATCTTGTATGGTATATTTCTGACTATGACCAATATAATACCCACACTTTCATTCACCATTTTCTACAAGGGAACTCCAAAAAAAAATTCAATATCTATCGTGTCATCATCCACTAACTTATCATTTCAACTGAGCTTATGAGTTTACTACCATAGTCACATTATTTTTTCTCCATGGTGTTGTGTGCTTCTTTTCTACTATCCCAATGTTTTGTAGTCTATTTACGTTTATCTTATCTACTTTAATATCTCCCATAAAAGCTTCTCAAGATCATAACTCTAATTTCTCATCCATAATTCTCCATGGACAATCATTGTCCTCTCATTATTTCAACACACAATAGATACACTATTTCCTATCATGGAACTAATACATGATTCATATGAATACTTTATATCCCATTCTACTCTATTTAGGTTAAACTGTTGATCATGGTTGTTGCCTTAGGTGGATGGATGATCCAATGGTGTTATAGTGTTGGAGCCATTTTTTCTTTTACTCCATATTTTTTAATTCCTTTACAAATTTTTATCCACGAATTTTATTATACATGACCACCATGCTTTTCCAAAGGGGGGTGTAGGGGACTGCGTGGGGGGTGGGGGCTATGAAGGGGCCTTGAAGGGGCTACTAGGGGGCTGTGTAGAGAGGCTGCAGGGGGCTATAAAGGGGGATGGAGGGGTGGGTGTGACGACGGCTGGAGGGGGCTGTGAAAAGGGATAGAGGGGGCTGTGAAGGGGGATAGAGAGGGTTAAAAGGGGTTTGTGTAGGGGGATGGAGGAAGAGAGGCTGTGAAATGGGTTGGAGGGAAATGTGAAGGGGGGTGAGGGGGGTTTGAGGGGTTTGGTGGGGGGGTTGTGAAGGTGATAGAGGGGATGCAGAGCTATGAAAAGGGAATGATGGGGGTTGTGAAGGGGGAATTGTACCCATAACCATGGTTTGGAGAATCATGGGTATATGTGTTTGACATATTTAGTTATACATGTATTCAAAAAGTTCTCCAAACTATGGGTATAGTTGTATATCCCTGGTTTAAACAAAAGCATGGGTATTGCATAATTATTGGACCTATACCCATGGTCTGTTAAAAATAGTGGGTATAGGTCTATACTGACACCTTGGTAGCCCAAGGATAATAAAACGGTGGGTATCTCCAATACCCACAGTTTTAGGGGTTATACCCATGGTTTGAAATTGTGGTTATAGGTTAGTTTTTAGTAGTTAGACCACTTGAGCATTTGTCAACCAGAATTTCATGACCAAATTCTCAAAATGGACATTCCTACTTTGAATGGTTATTTTCATAACATCTACCACTCAAATAATGACTTGATGATACCTGGAATGCAATTCAATTTTAGAGAACCACCTCAACCCATTAAGATGATTGAAAATCTCTTCAATGAAGGGAAATATGTTCTTGTTGTTCATCACCACCTTATACATCTTTCGATAATAAATTCAAAACCAAAGAGATCCATCAACCTTTTTGGAAAAAAAGAATTGGGATCGACCAAGGTGAGACAATCGAGTGAATTAATCATTTAGATTACAAATCTTATAGTTTTATATTTAATTCCCTCAACATGTTGGGGACCATATGTTATGAGGGAAGAGATATTGAATGTGCTTCCAATGCCAAATCTATGGTGAAATCTATGTCTCACTATAAAGGAAATCATTGATATTCATCTAGAAACACATTTGAGAACTCATCCACCACAGTTTGTAATCTACCCTCATGAATACTACCATAAACCTTTAGAATGAGTAATAATATATGAAAAATGATATTGTCCAACTTTGGAAGTGTTTGTCCAGTATACCCCAACTGAGGGTGCCATTAACCTTGAGAAATCTGGATATTTCTATCAGGTGACATGAAACTGAATCACCCATGATGACAATTGATGTGCACCTGAAATCTCACCATCCAATCTATATCGAGTATCACATCAAAGAAGTCCATCTCCAAAACCAATAAATACCATTCTATATCAAACTCTAACATAGTGACTGTGAAAGACGAACACAAAAATCCATAATCATTCTTCTTACCAAGTGGAACCAAATTATATATTGCATGTTACATCAACTTAGATGATAAACTCAAAAACCCCACAATATTGGAAGAAATGAATGAAACAGAAGAACCATTATAAAGAAGAAAATATGCTTCTGATGATGCAATGAAAATCATACCTTGAACTGTCATAGGTCTTACATCGGATTCCTTTAGTTCCTGATCCACTGCATAAAGATGCCTTGTCTCTGCCTGATCCTACGAATGGGTACTAACCTGCAACTCTGCCTTAGGCAGATTCTTCCCTTAAAAAAGAATAGTCCTGACCACCATGACCACCAAACTGACAACCGTCGTCTTGGTTGGCACTGATTGGGATGACATCCCCCAGGATGCTATGGGACCTACACCATTCTGATCCCAACCTTTCACTGCATGTACAATGCATTCCTCAAAATTAAATGATCATTTCAATTCATAAAAATTATACCTTATCAATAAAAATCCATATTAAGTTGATAGTTTTGATTTATAATATTTTCCCAAGGCAATAAAATAACATTCAATGTTAAACAACATATGTAGAAATAGTATATGGTTTATGAAATTAACATATCCATGATACAAAGAATATAAATATTTAAGATAAATTTAGTGTCTGATGATCATAATAAAGTGATTATTTTCTTGAGAAATTACATGCCAAAAAATTAACATGGGATAAGAGATGATTATAGATTCATCAGAAATATAGGTTTTAAAATAAAATCATTCCCTTAAGAGAAATAAAAAAATTGAATAAACATATTCAAATATTAATTTATTTATTAATTTTATTTGTGAAACCATAATAAATTATTAGAAGAATATAAATATCAAAAAAAAAATTTTTGCAGTGGGGAATCCTATTAGCATCATATACCTTAAAAAACATTCATTTTGAATTTTTATGAGTAAATATTAAAAAAAAATTAAAAAAACAATAGAATGATTCATTTCATAGCTTTAAAAAAATAAAGGACAAAATAAAATGTTCATAATTAATTATTTATGTAATATAATTGACATTTGTAAAATAATTTTGAAAAATATAGATATGAAATAAAAAATATACCAGATTAAATAAGAAATAAAATCAGTTTTTATTCTAAAATTTTAATTTATTCATTCAAGTGACAAAGAGAGGAAAATTTAGAAGAGAATATGTAAAATAATTAAATATATATAGTATAAGAAAATTATTAGATATTATAAAGGATAAATTATAATATACTTTAATGAAATTATATGAAATCCCAAATGAATGTGATGTTGTTAAATAAATTATTACCACTTTGGTAACATTTCAATTGTAACCCATTGAAACAATAAAATTGAATTTAAATATTAACCATCAGGAATAAATATCTATTCATGTTAAATATATCAAATTAGTGGTATATACACCAAAAAATAGTGAATAGGTGTATAATAACAAATATGTCTCAGTGGAATAAAAATTGAGACAAAATCTATTGCCTCACAATTTAATTTAGTTAAATGTTTTTAATGATATTTATAATGGTTTCAAAAAAAATATTAATTTATATAAAATCCATATTCACTTTTTTAATATCGTATATTATCTTTTTATATCATCTTGTTACTCAATCGCTAATAATATTTCATTATTACCATTGTTTGGGGTGTTAAATGATTCATTTTCTTATGATTGTTTTTCAATGGATGTTTTATTTCTTGTAAAGAGTTTATTATTATATCATCTAAAAAATTATATTAACTTTATAAATATTATATTTTTTCATTATATTAATCCTTATAATCATTCTTGAAATTTATACTTGGAAAATGAATCACATCACTACGTGGATACGGTAGGTCGAATGTATGCCCCTGCGATGTTATCATTTACTAAATGGGTGAATGTGTAAGTAAGTGTATGATAAATTAATTTTAAAAAATAAATATCATTTCATAAATATTATTTATTTATATTCTTTATTCCCATCATTATTTCAATATCTATGAATCGGTGATGGAGAGAATTACATCAGTTCACGAGGCGGTAGTCTGCCGTATACATGAGCAATAGTTTTGTTTCCAATTTGATAGAGAAGAAGATGGGTAATTTTTTTCCATAAATATAATACCTTATATTTATATGGTATATATTTGTTTTATAATATTTTAATAGTTAAGACATAATTGGTGTTGGTAAAAGGATATTTAAGATAATGATATTGGAGAAGACAATTATATTATCTTAGAAGAACCTCCTTTGGATGTGTTATTAAAGACCCCTAAAATTGTTATTTTGGGAATAAAATCACATCTATATAGGTTATATGGATATTTGAAGAATATATTTGTGGATTTTGGTCAAGATAAATTGAATTAGGGGTGTGAATAAGTTAGGGGTGGAGGTTGCCTTTTATAATTGAATTGTGTGACACACTTGTAATTTTTCAATTTTTTAATAATGTCATGTCACTTTCTTTGAAATATAGATCCAAAATTGATAAAATTTTAAGGTAAAAATAATAATGGCTAAATAAATCAACCAATGGGGGTTCATAATGTGTTTTGGTCATTTTGACTCCATTATTTTTAGATTAACCTCCCGGTAAACTAGTTTTATCCTTAACCACTATAATTAATTTTTACAGTTTTTACTATTCATTATGACCAAAAAATAAGTTGAACATATTAAAAAATGTTAATTATTATGATTAGAAGTCTGGAAAACATTTTATAAAATTAAATTAATATAATTTGATGAATTTAATTTAAAAATAAACATGTAGATCACGTCAAAAAATAGTTTTTCAAGAAATACATTTTTTCTAGGATAAAATGATCTTATATTAACTATATGACTAGTAATCCTAATTTTTTGGACTTAAATTTATATATATATATATATATTATAAATTTTATTTTAATCAATAATTATTAAATATTATTTTAATAATTAAAATTTGAATACATTATGCCTTAAAAAAATACTTTTCTGAAAAATAACCCGTTTTACCTCCAAATAATCTTATCTTTATTTCTATAAAATTGATAGTAAATAAATTTTTAATTAAAAATTTTATAATATATTATTATAAATAAAAAGATTAATAGTTAAATACTACATTTTAAATTATTCATTAGATCTTATTTCTAAGAGAATATTTTAAAAAATAATTCGATGATTATTTTGACATAGTATGTTTAAAGTAATTATTTATCCTATAAAATTAGATTTTTTATGACATAAAATATTAAAATGTGAAATGTATTACAGTATTATTAAAATATAACAACGACATAAAAATAATTGACGTTTGGGGGTTGCAGGCTCTTCTCTGATGGAAGTAGGGACTACCAATCTCTAATGCATTAGGATCACATTGTCCCCACCCAATGACCACCCATTTATTGAGTCAACTCTATCTAGTTATTCCTATTTCAAATAAAACTCTAGTTTAGTATAATATCCATACATCATCTAGTCTAATAGATAATTTATGACCACCACGAGAGCACAATTCAATGATCTATGATCCTTCAAAGCATCCATCCTCTAGTCATCCAATATGCTTATCAACTCCCACTGTTCATCAGAAAGCTTCTCATGAAAATCCTACTCAGCATGCATCTTACAACTAAGAGGATATTAAATGAAATTACCAATCCCTAGTGTATAATTCATATCTATGTAAGATTTCAAAAGATACTCTATCCATTGACTCTATCTCATATTTTGGTCTCGATGTGTGAAGATGTAGAGAGGGATCTTGTGGTCTGTGTAAACAAAAAAATATCTCACCAAAGATATAAGTTTTTCAAAAATTCAGAGCATATTCCATGAATTACTACTTCATATCATTATTATGGTAGTTTCTCTCAGGGGTTCATAGATTAGGAGACCAATAGGCTATTATCTTTTCCCTCTGCATCAAAACTTCTCCCTGAACAACACTTGAGGAATCAAAGTATACTACATGACTAATCCAAGACTCAAGGAGTCTCATCACTAGAGCTACAATAAGCCTTTTATTTAGTTCAAGGAGTGAATCTTCACATTGTTCAAATCACTAAAACTTCACTGCCATATTTTTCAGTACAGTCATGGGTGCTAATAAATGGGAGAAGTCTTTGACAAAGAATTGGTAATATCCTTCTTGGAATATTATGCTCATGATATTGATCATATTCTGGGGATGTGTCCGATAAATCACTACCTCTATTTTTATTGGGTATACATATTTACCTATCATTGACACTAAAATCTCTAATGATCTCACCTATCATTTCCATATTCACACTTCAAAAAATTTTCATAGAGTAGATTTTTTAAGCATACATAAGACTATATAGATCTGTGTAGAATGCTTATCTAGTGTCAGTGAGTAGATGAGGATTTTTTCAAAAAACACTATAAATAATATGTCCCAATATGGGTCAAATAACTAGTTTACGATATCCATAAACACAAATAGGGTGTTTTATTTACAAAAAGTTATCATCGCATATCTATAAAAACAATTCCCAGTCTAAAATGTCATCATTGGAATGTCCCTCTCCCTAAACCACAACTGGTGATAGCTCAATGAATGATCAATATTACAGAAGCACAGATCTCCATATTTTTGATTTAAAAGATCATTGATCCTAGGGAAGGGATATTGGTTCTTCACTATCACATAGTTTGGCTTTTGATAATCAACTTAGATTATAATACTACCTTTTTTCTTCTTTTCAAACAACATCAGTACACCCCATGGTGAAGTAATTATTTTGATAAATCATTTCCACTTCAATTACTTGAACTGTACCTTGATCTCCCTCATCTCGGATAGAACCATACATTAAGGGGGAATCGAAATGGGTGACATAAACCCCATGAGCTCCATATCAAAATCAAATATTTTATCAGGGAATGTCCTATGAATTTATCTTGAAATACATCTTTATTGAGATCTACAACTGGTGGAAAAGTCATTGGGTTTGTTATTGTTCATTACTAGAGAGTAAATCTATCCATATGTGTTTTAATCCTCATGTGCTGACTCGAGTTTGGTTCAACTGTTTCTACTCTTAGTTCTCACAATTCTGTCATCTCAAAATTATATCCTTTTGGTGAAGTGAATGACACATGTCTCAAATATTTATCAATGTGAGATCATAGGATGTCAAACCAATCCATGTAAAAAATAACATTGAAGGTAATCATATCTAGAATCATGAAATCATATATATTTCTATAGCTAGTTATAAATATAGGAACCTATAGGAATTTCTAGAGAGAATCCACTTTCATTACCAAAAACATATAAATATATACTAACTCAGAGGATAACTTGAGTGGTGGGCCAAGTCTCAAAACTACTTGTGTAGAATTGATGGAATGCTAAGAACCAATATAAAAAAGTAGTAGATAATGTGGAAATAATCATGATTATACCTAAAACTATATATGTGACCTCTACATCATCTACTATAATTGTAACGCCCCAACCCTAGTTACCAAGAGTCGGTGCATTATTACATAACATTGGCATGATCACAAGAAAGATCAAATCTCGAAAGACCGATTCGTTTAGTAGCCTTGGAATAACTAGATACATTAATAAAGTTTACATTACATCATAAAATGAAATATATAATAATATAGTCTCCATGGTCTACACTCTTATCCCTTCATACTATCCTTGCAAGTCATTCATAAATTACATTTTCACACCCTCAGAAAAATAAAACATAGAAAAGGTGTGAGCTCAAATTCCCAGTAAGGATAACAATATAGTGGAAACATTCATAAAAAAGAATAAACATTTATGGCAATGTATAACTAAAAAAAAATCCTTTGAAACTTGAACTTCAACATAGTATGGTAAAAATAAAATGAAATAATTCCATTTACTTATTCACATGGATATTCTGATAATTGAATAATCACATGCAATATCAATAACCACTTTCATAATGATGGAATGCATAATGCCAGACTATCATAACCACATAGCCAAGGCGTCGTTCCAAGACAACAAATAAGATATTTCCAAGGCCTTGTTCCAAGACACTAGTTTGTCTCATGAGACCTAAAGATGCATCGAGGAGCTATAGCGGGCTCCACCTGTCACATATTAAGTCCAATGCATTCCCATATGAAAAGGTTCAAACATAACATAAACATTCATATTAAAACTAGCATAAAAAATGTCAATACTTTCACTATAAACCATGAAGGGTATAAAAATAACATATCCATAGTCAAACATATCAAAAAACCTTCAATACAATATGGAAGTTTTGTTTCATTATAAATCAGCTTTAGATAAGCTTAAAATCCTTCAAAGGATGTTAACAGAGATGAAATCAAAACTCTTTTTATTTTGAAATAATTTTAGATTCATATAAAATAAAACATTGTCTCTGAAAATTTTCTTATTAGCTTTTAAGGGAAGCTTCGACGATTTATAACGGCGGAAGATAGCTGCACCCACCGTATAAGTTAAAAAAACATTCTTACCTTAATTCTTTCGAAAAGGTTAAAAAGCACATTTTTTTGGAAAACGACGGAATGATTCATTTATAAATCTCTTATAAAAAGTCAAACAAGGGTATAAATGACTTTAAACCATATTCTAATAAATAGTAAAAAATTTTGAAATACATTTTTCGTGAAACATGGATGTGGAAGATAAAGAAGTCCCAATAGATAATTATGTATAAACAACCTCAGATAATGAAGAGATTGTGAAATAACCATTACCTTGTACTTTTCCTTGGTTGGGAGTAGGTTAACCTCCTGTATAATGGTGAAATAATTGTTATGAAATTATAAATGATTTATATACTTTAATAAGATATCATATATGATCTTTTAACATTGATTTGTTAATAATATCTTAATATTATCGTTGTTTCGGGTGTTAACTTACTCGTTTTCTTTTATATGTTTTGTTACGTAATCCATGTTGGTCATGTATACGTTGTATCTTATTCATATCCAGAATGATATCAAGTCCTTAAAAATTATTTTTAAATCATCAATTGATAATTATACTTTAATGGATACGATGTAGAATGAATCTAATCACGTTCGTGGAGACGGTAATCCGTACGTGTGCACGAGCGACAATATCATTCTTTTGATATTAAAATAATATATAATTGGATGGTATATCATATATAAATTATCATTATCATTTTATATTTATTTTTTACATGAATTATAAATCATTATTATACCCATCCAAATATTAATATATTGAATAATAACAATTTCACCACGACGTGGAGACAGTAAGCCGTACGTACGCACGTATGGTGACATGTCTTTCAAGGGATGGATAGAATACTGAATATGGTTGTACCATATTTTTAATAATATTATATTATATATGAGATACTGGAATCATTATTTTATAATGGGAATAACAAAGAAAGAAGAAGTTGAAGAAGAAATGAATTTGAAAAAGAGTGGTGAAAACATTACCTCTTCTTCGTGTTCTTCCTTTTTATTTGATCAAAAGGGATTTTTAGGTTGGCTTTCTGATGAAACTAAGGCCTCTAGGTTGTACTGAGGGAAGTTGAGAGAGTATTTGGGCATGGTTTGGTCAAACGAAAAGGCTTTGAAGGTGTGAATTAATGGGAAGGGGGGGTTCCCTTTTATAAGAGGGGTGAGGGGCACCATTGGAAAAGCTAAAAATATTATTTTATAATAAATTCATATTCGGTTTCTAATGGCTCCAAAGTGTATTATTTAAATTTTAAGGTGGGTATGGGTCTAAAACCACTCATCCAATAGAATTTAGACAGGTTTGGGTCATTACATTAACCATATCTTTTAGTTTTAACTATTAGTTAATTAGTTTGACATTGACCATGTCACTTTGTATTTTTATATTATATAGTTAATAAACATACTATATACATCCAAGAGACCACTAAGTGGTCCATTAATGATACACCTATCATTATATAATTCTCTTGGTAGATCCTTATATTTTTAGGAATTTAATATCAATTAATAATATAATATTTGTTTTAAAAACTCTTTTATGTCAATTAAGACATTATTCAATAATTTATTTTTTTGAAAATCATAACAGAATCATTACCTAGAATAAAGTTAATTAAGTCAATCATTACATGTCATATTAACCAATAAAATTAGTTTAATTCATAAAATGCCTCAAATTATATTTATTTTTGTATTTATAATATCAATTATTTTAATTCTTCACTATTATCATAATTACTACATCATCATTGTGTCATAAATAAATTAAATTATTTAATGTATAAAAATTATAAATAAAATATAATTATGTAGGAAATCGTTTTATCTTCATAATGAATATTTAAAATAGAATTTATCTTATGTATAAACCTATATTAATTTTTTTTAGTAAATAAACTTTGATTTTAACTCTTTTAACTCTTCTATGAATTAAATAATAATAAATGTCATAATCTAATCCATGTGGACCTAAATGATAATATTTTATTCATAAGGTTGTTTTTGGTCTAGATACACTTGTCCAATAGAATTAGGACATGTGTTAGGGTAATATTAATATCATTTTTACCCTTAATTACCCTATTTACGTTTAACCGTGGTAAATAAAAGTTAAAAGTTACTATTGACCAAAAATTATTTTCATCTCATTGAACCACATTTTGCTACTTTATATTAACGGTGTCTCTCAGATTTTTAAAATTCCATTCACAAAAGCGATAAAATTATGTTTTATGAAAAATTCAGTTTTTATCTACCACTTAGTGATTTCACTATTCATAAAAAATTGATTTTTTCAAAACAATGCCAAAATTTCACCCTAAGCTATAATAGATATCCCGAAACCAAAAATGAAGTCCATTTTGAGAGATAAATTTTATAAATTTTCAAAAAGTAGGAATTACTATTCATAACGGCTAGTTTGATTGGTTGTGGTGTGTTAGAACTCGATGTTGCGTACAACACACGCTATCACATTATTCAAAGAGAAAAGTACCGTAGAAGCTTGGGGTGTTACATTCTCCCCTACTTCAAATAATTTCGTCATCGAAATTTCTAGAATATTACTGCATAAAAAGACTCGGGTGGATCTTCATCATAACTTCCTCAGGATCGCACGTTGCCTCTTCTATCTTATGGTTTCTCCACAAAACTTTTACCAGACGCATCGTCCGGTTTCTCAGTACTTGTTCTCTCGTATCAAGAATCCTGACGGGCTCTTCACAATTAGACAGATCGGGTTCCAATTCAAATTCATCATAGGTGAGTACATGCGTTAGGTCAGGCATGTATTTTCTGAACAGAGATACGTGGAACACCTCGTGAACTTTGGAGAGACTTGGCGGCATTGCCAATCGGTAAGCTACAACCCCAATTCGTTCTAGAATTTCGAAAGGTCCAATGTACCTAGGACTCAATTTACCATTCATACCAAAACATATGACTCCCTTCCATTGAGATACCTTTAGGAAAACATGATCACCGACTTGAAATTCCAAATCCTTCCTTCGATTATCAGCATAGTTCATCTGCCTACTTTGAGCTGCTTTGATATGGTTTTGGATTACCTTCACGTTTTCCATCGTTTTCTCCACCAGTTCTGGGCCTACAAGTTTTTTTTCACCAACGTCGTCCCAATAGGTTGGTGTGCAACACCTCCTTCAATATAACGCTTCATTTGGTTCCGTCTGAATACTCGAATGGAAGCTATTTTTATAGGAAAATTATACCAAAGGTAAATATTGATCCCACATACCCTTAAAGTCAAGTGAGCAAGATCTCAACATGTCTTCTAAGGTTTGAATAGTCTGTTCTGATTGTCCGTCTGTCTGAGGGTGGTCGGCAGTGCTCAAATGATGTTCAGTATCTTGGGATTTATGAAGACTCTTCCAGAATCTTGAAGTAAAATGGGGATCCCGATCAGAAACAATCGATAGGGGTACTCTATGATGTCTCAAAACATCATCAATATATAGTCGTGTTAGACGTTCTAGTGGTAGATCTTCTCTTATAGCATGAAAATGTGCTGACTTGGTAAGACGATCAACAATAACCCATATTTCATCGTTCCTTCTAGGAGTCTTTGGTAGACCCATGACAAATTCCATCGTAATATTGTCCCATTTCAAATCCGGTATGGGAAGAGGTTTCATGAATCCTACAGGTTGTTTCCTTCCAGCTTTCAATTGCTGACAAACTATATATCTTCACACAAAATCAGTAATCTCCCTCTTCATCTTGTCCCGCCAAAAATGCTCCTTCAACTCTCTATATATTTTGGTGCTCCCAGGGTGTATAGAGAAATTGGAACTATGAGCATCATCCAGCAAATTCCCTTTTTAGGTCAGGTATATCGGGAACACAAAGTCTCTTCCCGAATTTCAAAATTTCATTTTCATACACAAAGTCTCTCAATCTCCCATCATTCACAACTTTAATGTTTTTTTTGAAATTCATCATCATCGGTCTGAGAACTCTTAATATTTTCTAGTAAATATGGCTTGGCAACCATTTGAAAAAGAATTTATGTTTCACCTTCCATGGTAATTCTCATGTCTATCTTCACTAGATCCATGAAAATTGGATCCCTTTCAATTCTCATATTGTTCAAAACTCCATGGTCTTTTCTACTCAAAGCATCTGCCACCTTGTTTTCTTTCCCTAGGTGGTAGTGTATCATACAATAATAATCCTGGAGTAATTCAAGCCATCTACTTTCCCTCATGTTGAGTTCATTTTGTGAGAAAATATACTTCAAACTCTTATGATCAGTATAAATCTCACATTTTTCACCATAGAGGTAGTGCCTCCATATCTTCCAAGAAAATATTACAGCTGATAACTCGATATCATGAGCATGATAGTTTTGTTCATGAATTTTCAACTATCATGATGCATATTCAATAACCCTATCATAATGTATATGGACACAACCAAGTCCTTTCTTCGACGCATCACTATAAATAATGAACCCATCATTCCCTGATGGTAGAGTCAATATAGGATAATTGACTAATCTTCTCTTCAGTTCTTTGAAACATTCTTCACACTCTTTTTTCCAAAAAAAATTAACCCCTTTACATGTGATCCTTGTTAATGTGTTAGCCAATCGGGCAAAATTCTGGACGAAACGTCGATAATAACCTGCTGAACCAATAAAACTACGTACCTCAGTTATACTCGTAGGTGCAAGACATTCTTGGATTGCTTTGGTCTTAGAAGGATCAACATAGATTCAATATTTATAGGCAATATGACCAAGAAAAAAAAATCTCCGGAAGCCAAAATTCACACCTGCAAAACTTCCCATATAATTCATGTCTTCTAAGAGTCTTCAGGATAATGTTCAGGTGATTTTCATGATCTTCGTAGTATTTAGTGTATACCAAGATATCATAAATAAATGCCACCACAAATTCATCGACATATTCCTTGAAAACTCTATTCTTCAGATCCATGAATATAGAGGGTTCATTAGTCAATCCAAAAGGCATTACAGTAAACTCGTAATGCCCGTACCTGGTTCGAAATGCTATCTTCGGAATGTTTTCCTTTTTTACACAAAACTGATGGTATCCAGATCAATGGTCAATCTTTGAAAAGTATTTAGATTCATGTATTTGGTCAAATAAATCATCAATTCAAGGTAGGGGATACTTGTTCTTTATTTTTATAGCATTGATCTCCCAGTAGTCGATACATAACCTCATAGATCCATCATTCTTTTTAACAAAAAGAACAGGGGCTCCCCATGGGGAAACACTAGGGCGAATAAATCCCTAATTACTGAATTCCTATAGTTGTTTCTTTAGTTCAACTAATTCTATAGTGTCTATTCTGTAAGGGTTCTTCAATATAGTCCTTGATCTAGGAATTAAATCAATGGAAACTCAACTTCTCATTATAGAGGATGTCTAGTTAAATCATCTGGAAACACATCTACATATTCTTTCACAACAGGTACATCCTCTATTTGAACATTCCTTTATTCACCCATAGTCATTTCATTATCTTCCTCCCCAATAATTGAATTTATTTGAGTGACTGGGGGTGGATGTTGATAAGAATTAGGTGGTGACTATTCTGCTCAAAAGATAAGGTGTTCCTTATCATCATCATAAAGAATCGTAACCTCTTTCTTCTTACAATAAATCTTTGCATCATTGTATGAAATACATTCCATACCGAGGATTATATCAAACTCAATCATAGGTATGACGATGAGATCAGCAGATAAAGAACATTTATGTGCTCTAATAGGGGCTGATTCACAAAACTTTATTGCCATGATACTCACCTTAGGAGTTTTAACTGACAATTCCCTTATTAAATCAAATTGGAAATATCTAATTTTCATAGAAAACTAGTAAGATATGAAACAATGCGATGATCCAGAATCAAATAATTCATTTTCTAAACTTGAGGAAACCATTAAATTACCTGCCACCACGTCTTTCGGACCTTCTACATCTGTAGTAGTGATAGCACAATCTTGGGCTTGATCCCTTGGCCTTTTCTAAGGAAAGTTCACATGATGCTTAGGACATTCATTTGCATTATGTCCCATCTCCCTGTAATTGTAGCATTGAACATTGGTAGCTTCCTTCTTCCCTATGCAATCACGAGCTTGGTGGCCTTTTTCACCACACTTGTAACAGACACCCATTCCCTTCATGCAAGTAATGGGGTGTTTCATCCCACATTTACCACAGGATGTATATTCAACCTTTCCCTTCTTCCCCTTATTTCCATTCCCAGATTGATTAGCATATCTCTTCTTCTCTTGCTTTTCTTTAAAGTCATAAGACATAGAGAATTCCTTTTCGGTCTTGATAGCACATGAGACAATGTCATCGTACAACAAGAAGGATTGTGAGAATAATTCTCGATGGAGAAATGGTTTTAACCCATCAAAGAAACGACCAATCTTACTTCTTGGGTTATGTATATAATCTCTAGAATACCTTGTTAAACTTGTAAAGTTATCCTCATACTTTGTGACATTCTTCTACTCCTTTTTTCTCAGACTCAGAAATTTCCTTTCCATATATACTCGATGGTCACGAGGAAAGTATTTTTCTAAAAAAAATATTTGAACTCCATCCATTCCATATTTCATACTTCATCATATTCCTTCGTGTTTTGAATCAATGACCACCATTGAACAACATCTCCAGTGAGGCGGTAAACTGCCATGATAACTTTTTCCCTTTCACTACTCCGCAAAGCCTGAAATATTGTTTTCTAGGAAATTTATCCATTGCTCAGCTACTAAGGGATTTGTACTCTCATTTAACGTTGGTGGTTGTTGCCTCATGAATCGATCTAACATTGATCCTCCACACTGCGGATCAGGGTGCTCCATACGTGTAAGGTTATTATTCATAACCTGATTGAGTTGTCCCAGTATGGTGATTAGCTAATCGGTACCAGTAGCATCACCAGCTCCACTATAATTATCTTGGGTAGGAGGGAAATCCCTACATGGAGTGTGTGAATTGATACAGTTTCCATTTTTTCCACTAGGCGCCATTTCTAATCAATGGCATAAACTAGATTAGTTTATGAATCAAAATACATAATTCCATACTTATAAAACACTTAACATAAATTGAACTATTAATGGATATAATCCATAATCATAAAAATAATTTCTTTGAGAAAGTATATACTCATAAACCTTTCATAATGAATTGTAAAGAAAATGAGAGTTATCCTAAGAATATCCCCTGGGAGTTTCATAACCAAAAGTACAGCAAGGCCCGTTGTCGTGCACCAGTTCCCGTTCGAGTCTAGCTCAATGTGGTGTTTTCGGGTTTTACCCCTAGGTACATCTGTGCCAGAGCCGCCTCTACCTTCTCGTATCCAGACAGGGATGTATTTCTCAGGGAACTCACAAAATCTCTACAATGCCAAAATTCTAGGAACTTCATCTATACTAATCCTTAAAATCCATCTTAAATCTATGTGCTCTAGTCAGAGTTTATCTAAATCTAGCTTCCAAGGATTGTACTAAACTTACTCTGATACCAACTGTAACGCCCCGACCCCAGTTACCCAGAGTCAGTGCATTATTACATAACATTGGCATGATCATAAGAAAGATCAAATCTCAAAAGACCGATTCATTTAGTAGCCTTGGAATAACTAGATACATTAATAAAGTTTACATTACATCATAAAATGAAAACTACAACAATATAGTCTCCATAGGCCACACTCATATCCCCTCATACTATCCCTGCAAGTCATTCATAAATTACTTCTTCACATCCTGGGAAAAATAAACATAGAAAAGGGGTGACCTCAAATGCCCAGTAAAGATAACAATATAGCGGAATCATTCATAAATAATAATAAACATTTAAGGCAATTTATAACTAAAACAAAATCCCTTTAATATTGAACATAAAAATAGTATGGAAAAAATAAAATGAAATAATTCCATTTACTTATTCACATTAATATTATACTAATCAAATAATCACATGCAATATCAATAACCACATTCATAATGATGGAAATCATAATTCCAGACTATCATAACCTCATAGCCAAGGCCTCGTGCCAAGACTAAAAATATGATTTTGACATGGCCTTATGCCAAGACACTAGTTTGTCTCATGATACCTACCGATGCATCGAGGAGCTATAGTGGGCTCCTCCCGTCACATATTAAGTCCAATTCATTCCCATATGAAAAGGATTAAACAGAACATAAACATTCATATTAAAACTAGCATAATAAATGTCAATACTTTCACCATAAACCATGAAGGGTATAAAAATAACATATCCATAGACAAACATATCACAAAACCTTCAATACAATATGGAAGTTTTGTTTCATAATAAATCAGCTTCATATAAGCTTAAAATCCATCAAAGGATGTTGACATAGATGAAATCAAAACTATTTTTAGAGAAATATCTCCTTTTTTTGGAAATCATTTAAGAGTCATATAAAATAAAAAATTTCTTTGAAAATATTCTTATATGCATGTAAGGGAAGCTTTGACGATTTATAACGGCGGAAGATAGCCGCACCAACTGTAAAAGTTGAAAAAAACATTCTTACCTTATTTCTTTCGAAAAGGTTAAAAAGTACCTTGTTTGGAAAACGAAGGAAAGATTCCTTTATAAACCTCTTATAAAAAGTCAAACAAGGGTATAAATGACTTTAACCCATATTCTAGTAAATAGTAAAAATGTTTTAAATACATTTTTTATGAAACATGTATGTGGAAGATAATGAAGTCCCAGTAGATAATTACGTATAAACAACCTCGGATAATAAAGAGATTGTGAAATAACCATTACCTTGTACTTTTGATTGGTTGGGGGTAGGTTAAACTCCTATATAATGGTGAAATAATTGTTACTAAATTATAAATGAATTATATACATTAATATGATATCATATATGATCTTTTAACATTGATCTGTTAATAATATCTTATTAGTATCGTTGTTTCAGGTGTTAACATACTCGTTTTCTTTTATGTGTTTTGTTATTTATGCCATGTTTTTCATGGATAGGTTGTATCTTATTCATATCCAGAATGATATCAAGTCCTTAAAAATTATTTTTAAATCATCAAATGATAATTATATGTGAATGGATAAGATGGAGAATGAATCTCATAGCGTTCGTGGAGACGGTAGTCCGTACGTACGCACGAGCGACAATATCATTCTTTTGATATTAAAATAATATATAACTGGATGGTATATCATATATACAGAATCATTATCCTATTATATTTATTATTTACATGAATTATAAATCATTATTATACCCAACCAAATATTAATATATTGAATAATAACAATTACACCATGACGTGGAGACGGTAAGCCGTACATACGCACATACGGTGACATGTCATTCAAAGGATTGATAGAATACTAAATATGGTTGTACCATATTTATAATAATATTACAGTTGATAGGAGATACTGTATTAATTATTTTATAATGTGAATAACAAAGAAAGAAGAAGTTGAAGAAGAAATGAATTTGAAAAAGGGTGGTGAAAACACTACCTCTTCTTTGGGTTCTTCCTTTTGATTTGATCAAGAGGGCTCCATTGGATGGCTTTATGATCAAAATAAGGACTCTAGGATGTATTGAGGGAATTTAAGAGAGTATTTGAGAAGGTTTTGGCCGAACCAAAGGGATTTGAAGATGTGAATTAATGATATGGGGAGTGACCTTTTATAATAGGGGTCAGGGGAACCTTTGGAAAAGCTAGAAATATTATTTTATAATAAATTCATATTCGGTTTTTAATGGCTCAAAAGTGCATTATTTAAAGTTTATGGTGGGTATGGGTCGAAAACCACTCAACCAATAGAATTTAGACAGGTTTGGGTCATTATATTAACCTTATCTTTTAGTTTTAACTCTTAGTTAACTAGTTTGACATTTACCATGTCATTTTGTATTTTTATATTATATAGTTAATAAACTTAATATATACATCTAAGAAACCCTGAAGTGGTCAATTAATGATACACCTATCAGGATATAATTCTCGTGGACTATCCTTAGATTTTTATGAATTTAATATAAATTAATAATGTAATATTTTTTTAAAAACACTTTTATGTCAATTTTGAAACTATTCAATAATTGATTTTTGTGGAAATCATAACAGAATGATTACATCGAAAAAAGTTAATTAAGTCAATACGAACATGTAATATTAACCTATAAAATCATTGTAACTCGTAAAAAGTCTCAAATTTTATTTATTTGGGTATTTATAATATCAATTATTTTAATTTTTCACTATTATCGTAATTACTACATCATCATTGTGTCATATTTAAATTAAATTATTTAATTTATAAAAATTATAAATGAAATTTAATTATGTAGGAAATAGTTTTATATTTCTAATGAATATTTACAATATAATTTATCTTATGCATAACCGTATATTAAAAATGTTTTAGTAAATATACATTGATTTTAACTCTTTTAACTCTTATTTGAATTAAATAATAATAAATGTCCTAATCTTATCCAAATGGACCTAAATGATAATATTTTATTTCTATGGTTGTTTTTGGTCGAGATAAACTTGTCCAATAGAATTAGGACATGTGTTATGGGATTATTAATATCATTTTTACCCTTAATTACCCTATTTACTTTTAACCGTGGAAAATAAAAGTTAAAAGTTACTATTCAGCAAAAATTATTTTGATCACATTGAATGAAATTTTACTACTTGATATTATCCGTGTCTCTCAGATTTTCAAAATTCCATTCACAGAAGCGGTAAAATTATGTTTTATGAAAAATTCAGTTTTTAACTACCACTTAGTGATTTCACTATTCATAAAAAATTGATGTTTTTCAGAACAGTGCCAAAATTTCACCCTAAGCTATAATCTATATTACAAAACCAAAAATGAAGTCCATTTTGAGAGATAAAATTTATAAAATTTCAAAATGTTCGTATTAGTATTCATTACAGCTAGTTTGATTGGTTGTGGTGTGTTAGAACTTGATGTTGCGTACAACACACGCTATCGCATTATTCAAAGAGAAGTGTACCGTAGAAGCATGGGGTGTTACAAGAACCAAATATATTATGTAAACTACCCTATCTCAGATCTATAACCCTGTCAATTATTCATCATCATCTGGGGAGTTTACATCTACCGTTGATGTCCTCTACTCCCATCCTGCCTTGATCTCTAAGCACCACACTGAGAGACCTTTGAGAAAAAAGTATTTAAGAAGACCATAATTTCCACAAGAGCGGTACTCCACAAACAACTTCTTTTAAGCACTACTAAAATTCCCCCTTATCCCAAAATATTATCACCTATTGGAATCATATTTTGTAGAAGATAATGTTGAAGTATTACTCTATCTCAATTTTCTGATACTATTATTCTCTTTTTAGCAGTGAAATTTCTTTTACTAGATGATACTCGTGAGGTACTGAGAGAAATATCATCTAATGTCTTGTTATGGGATGGAATTAATAATTTGTATCTGTCATCATCCAACCCTTTCTCAAAGTTCAAGGCCTTGTGAAGAACTTGTGAGTACATCATCAGGTCAAATCCCCTAACGTGATATTTGATCTTTGGTCTAATTCCTATCTCATACTTGATATCCTTCCATGAATTATTCTCTACTAATAAAGGAGAAAATATAAGTGACTCTATGAATTGAGAAATATAAGAAGAGACAATCATGGAACCCTATCATAACCCCATAACATCTAAGGTATGGTCTAAATTCATCATACTAGGAAATCAAAACTTTGGAAAAAATCCTTGAAGGTCACCCAAGTAAGAACCTATCATCTCCAATCCTGAATCATGGAATTTCACCATCTTATGGTTGGACCATTGAATATAAAGGCCGCTAGAATCTACCCCCCCTACTCAAGAGTCTAAACCATTTCAAAAATTCTCTCAATAAAGTTCATCCAATCCTCTATATCTTGCGTTCCACCAGTACCATGAAATGATTTAGGATTACAGAACTAGAAATCCCATTCATGGTCAGTCATGATCCTATGAGTGGATCCTACATGGATGGGAACTATCTAAAAGATTTCTAGATGAATGGCCTCTGCATCCTGGAACACCGAATCTGGAATAGGAGCATGATATGAAACATCCTCCAACACCTGGAGTTGTGGCACATGAGCATCTCAGGCTACAACAACTAGTGGAACTGTCAAACATATTTGATGTAGAATTTCAACATCATAAAGTAAAATAGGAACATAAGAACATCTAACCAGTCTATGGGATCACACAAAGGGTTTCTGAGGACTCTACCCTCATCCCAAGGTATATCCATCATAACAATAACCACAGTCTCCATCCATACACATTATTCACAATCATGATATATATATATATATACTAACATCACAACATAATCAGTTTAACAAATTAATACCAATAAAAATATATCAGAAAGGGTTAAAAATAGCACTAAATTATATAAAATATCTCAAATAGATAACAAAAATCAAGGAATTTAACTAAATAACTAAAATGCATCATAACAACAAGTATATAAATGGAATGTGAAACTATGATCCTAGTCATGATTCATGGTAGAAATCAATATCTCAAAAATCAAATATCAAAATCATTTACATCAATGAAGGTAATTTTAATCAATGGAAATATCAAAATATATTTTCCCCCACTTTATGGAACCTCGAAGGTCCAATATACTGTGTTTTCTAGGAACATTCATGGTTCTCCTACCTGAGTCCCAACTGTCCTATCTCAAATATACCCTTTCCCAAATCAAGGAAAAGAGAAGAAACAAGTTAGGGAGTCATGGTTCCTCTGATACCATTTTTTAACACCTTGACTCAAACCAATAAGAATGTGTTGTATGGTAAAACATCCTCATACACTCCTCCCTATAAGAAAAAGGATGCCTACTAGTAGTGAAGGCCTAAGTCAGTTAGTGGGGAGACTATACCCTTGGTATCAGGTCATTTAAAAAATAATAATGGAAAATATAATAAATAATCAAAGTAATGATGTGAAAATATAAATTCATAATAAAAGTAATACATGATATGAATACCACCCAAAGTGGCAATTCAAAACAACCAAAATTATAGTACATACATAAAAAATAAATAGTGGGTCATCCAGAGTCTGTGTTGACCCACAACTAAATTTATACTCCTATGATCAACCATCCATGATTGGTCCCTTTTCCTTCATCGAGTATCTAGTCATGAAATATAAAAGTGCACCAAAATTATTGAGTAGGTTATAGGTACAAAACATAGTAAGACCCCAAAAATGCATCCTCAATAATAGTGCACATAATATATAATATTTTATGTCTTAACATAAAAAAAATGTAAAATAAATATATAAACATACATGTACTAAGTCATTATATACTGAAATATCCACCATGAATCTTGACCCTACCTACTTTGACACATTTCTAATAAAGATTTCAGATAAGTCAAACAAGTACCAAATTCAAGGTAACACAACTCACCCCACCCAGATGGTTATTGTCATCAGGAACAATTCATGTTCCACCATATCGATCCTTGGTCAGTTATCCTTTTAAACACTAATGGATCATGTCTATAAGAAGACCATACCAGTATCTTCCAGTGATCCACTTATTCACACCACTCTATTGGGATAGCCACACCCACTTTTAATAATTTTTAGTCTCTAATAGGTTGGTTAATCACCCACTTATAAACATCCCTCTATAGGGATATCCATTCCCACCGTTAAGGTTGTTTGGACTATGTCACGAAAACCTCAAGGATCCACTTGATCATCTTGAATCCTAAAACAAAAGTTTATAGGATATGCAACAAAACAATTAATACATATCATAGAAAGGAATAACAAGGAACACCATGATCAAACATTAGGATCCACACATAATCAAATAGTCATAATCCATCAAGCTTATGCACCCACATAGAACTCGTAACAAGCATGGTATAATCAAGCATAAAAAACATATCATTCCAACATCATATACATTACCTAAACCTGTAAGGAACTTCCTACCACACTACTGCCACATTAAAATCATGGTTTATCAATGATTTCATTACCTATCCACTTTCACTCACAAACTAGGTTGTGATACCTACAAAGGACTCTTAGAACCAATTCCAATAATTGATGAAAAGGGTTCTAGATTATATTTAGGGGATTCCCGTCAAAGTATAAAACCAATTCATACACGAGGTTAATCACAAGTGGACTTTATGTTCAACTCAAAGGTATTCTAGATACTGGGAAGTATCCTTGACAAAAAGAGGGAATAATTTCATGGAGGTGTTTTAAAAACATCAAGCATAATGAAGAGGTAACCACTACAATGCAATATTTAATTATGAGAGGCCACCACAACACATTTAGAATGGTTGAATCATGGAAAGAAACAACCAAAGCATAGAACATGGTACTACGTCATGGAAAACACTAGAAAACTAGTTCCACAACACAATGAAGAATATTTCAATGTAAAAATGATCTAAAATTCAAACATTAATGGCGTAATAAAGAGAATTGTAGTGTGGGGTAGTTTCTATAGTTTTTAGAGATCTGTAATGATGCTGAAGTGAATAAGGGAAAAGTTATTTTAAAGGGTTAGTTCCATGTGAAAAAACATAATTTAAGCCTCCAAAATTTCTTATCATGATTTTAGAATTAGAAGGCCCCCAATCAATTCCAAAATGCATCCCCAAATCAAATTTGTAACATCTTATTATGTGGATTAACATCAGAAGATCATAACTTGATGAATGGGGGTAATGACTATCAAAAACTACTATGGAAATATCCTTTATATTGTCGTCCAATTCACCACTATACGAACTTCACAAAGTAACCTCCATGTCAAAGGCTACTATGCAACCTCCATTAACTGACTCCTCCATAGTGAAGTCTTTTCATCTATGAAATGGAATCAACTACACGGTAGCACTATAGTGAAACCGCTTCTACCATGGCCTTGTTCCACTTATTTTAGCTATTATTTTTACCAAAAACTAATAAAATCTTCATCATGATTCTCAAATCCCACAGACCTTTACCCAACATTGCTCATAATAAAAACAAGGGTAGAAAAAAGAAAACACATATTTTAATTGAGGGAAAAATAATTAGGGATTCATAATGATCCATTATGGTCTCTCTAGTAACATATTTTGTAACAAAATATCCAACTCAACATTGAATCTTGCGATGACATTATATTTTCAATTTTTCATTGGAAATAAAATAATGTCCAAATAATACAAAAAATCTTGCGGTGGAGTTCTAAATTGAAAATAAAATAGTATAATCAACATCACAAAGTGATTTAATGTGTATGTGACAATTTTATGAGGACGGTAGACCATGATTAATATTTTAATTAATACATTTTATTACTCAAATAACCACATAAAATTTATAATGTTTCAAATTTCCCATAAATTGACTGACTTTCCTAGAAACAAAAAAATGTTTAGTCATGTTACAGTTTTTATTAAAGGGTTTTATAGGGATGTATAAAATTTAAAATGTAATGGAAGAAAAAATCTAAAATATACTTAAACCTATAATATATCTATATGTTTTTAATCAATATAATAAATGAATAATAAGAATGGAATACAATACAGTATAAAAATTTAGCATCAACTCGGTGCAGAATGTTGTAGGGCCTTTAGTCATTGGGCCTAAAATAGAAATATATTAAGGCTTAGTGACACTGGGTCAATGAACTATTTAAAGGTGCACCATCAACCATTAAAATGGGATTATAAAATTAATTAAAAAATATAAAAATCCTTCCGGTATTCATGTAGGAATTTCAAACACTGGTGGATTTGACCCATCACATAACATTGAAAGCATTTGATCAAGATCACTATGAAGTAATGAAAAGTATCATTCCTCCATAGGTATCCACAAAACTTATAATCCTCCCAACAATTAGAAATGATATTTCTCTATCCATGGTGTACTAAATCTTATGGTTAAATAATAGATATATTATATAGTTCGATGATTTTCTTAGTTTTTGTATTTTGGACTTGAATATAAAAACTATAGATTCTAAAAACATTCATGAAGAATAAATTAAAATATATATTCCGTACACAACCTTAAATAGTTGATGAATATTAATTAGAATTCTTCATAAATGTTTCATATTTTACAAAAAAAATTCAATTCATGGTTAAATTTTTCATTAATTGTTTAATATCTGAACTAACATAAATGGTTGTAAAACTCTTCATAATTTTAATCAAACAATGAATAACCAATATTTATAGACAAAGGAGTTAAATATAATTTATTACTAAACAATATCATTTGAAATGATTATACCAAGAAATAATCACCTTGAAATTATGCCTTACACTATGCCATGGTTCACATAAGGATAGAGTATAGTGTGGTCTAAACCACCACACCATGGTGGTTCCTTTAGTGAATAGTTCTATTAATATCCCTATTTAATTAATGTCTCATTGGATTATTTCATTACCACCTTATGTTACATCACAAGAAACAATTTTTGAAACCATAATAGAAATTAATTTTGAATATTCTCAAAAAATCTCTCAGAAATTCTATTTTACATGTTCAACACATGTTACATAAAATTTATTAACTTTTGAAAATTCATCGATAACATTTTATAGATATCATATAAAATGATTTTAGGATCATTCTCAGAATTTTATAATCATGATCCTCATTTTCACAACAATAATGTTTGACCTCGTGATCTTTTATAACAATGATAAATATTATCAATCCATGAAAAATTTAATTTAATTATGGTGTAACATCAATCATATAATCAATAGTACTGAAGATATAAATGGATCTTGAGTTATAGATATCAAACACATGTCTCTCTAAACTCCTAGACACAAGATGTATCATATATAAGTATGCATAATCATATAATCTCTTTTCCAATACATCAAGTGACGATGGGAAATAGAGTATTTCAATCTCTAAAAGACTACTCATATATTCTTGTTGTTATTTGAATGTTTGAATTTGTTGATCAATTTTTCATTGAAATTAGCCCCATTGATTCATGAAAAACTGGGTCAATTATTATTTTTGTGACTTCTATAGAAATATGAACATTAAATTTTTATTGATTAAATATGTATTTTAAGTGATTTATTAATTTTTATAATTACAATGTCATGTCATTATTTGGTTTTAATTTAATTTCAAATAAGAAAAATCTTTCACAAAAAATGTGTGTTTCATGAAGGTCCCAATTTTTAGAGAACAATAGATGTTATTACATTTAATTGAAAATTAACCAAATCACTAATGATATCATGAGTTTACCCCAACCAATCGACCACAGGACGTGCTACCATGGAAAGAAAAATAACAAAGGAATGAAGTGATCGGGCATTGATCATTCACACCCCTATTATCTCTCGGTGTCTCTTAAATTTGAATAGGTATGGATCCACCAAGAATTCCCATGTTATGGTCAATTTGACCACCTTAAAAATGAAAAATTATATATTCAAATTTTCATATCTACAATCATGTGATCATGGAACGCCTTTGTATGATCAAATATAAAATTAATAGAAAAAATATTCAAGTCTTGGAGTGATCTAGATGTTATCCCATCATGCAGTTGATAAAGAAACAAAAAATTATACACTTGGAGATTCTATATATGCATCCTGAATCTGCATATGATCAATCAAATCCCACAATTCAATGCATCTAAAAGTGGAAAAGGAACCAATAGACCATGAATTTCTCATATCATGGTCAATCTACAAAACTAAAAATCTCATAAAGGGATGAATCTTCCATAATATATCTAATAAACCAAATGATATTATCCACTAAATCTAATAAAAACCGAATCCCATGAATCCACATATAGAAGCATATAATGCAAATGATCATGATATATCTTGATATTTCACCACCATTGATGGGAAAATTTTTCCATGATGTCCATTGAAATTGAAGCAAATGTTTCTCAAAAATCTATAAATTTGAGTGTCTCATACTATATTTTTCATGACACCGTGAGAAGAATGATATCAAAAAACTAATAAAAAACTCTGATCCACAGAAGAATGAACTCTATCAAACAACGTTGGATCTTAAAAGTAATGACATGGTGATGAACCCTTGTCCCAATTATTAATATTTTCACATGGACAAATTTCGGGCAACTATTGATGTAAAAAAATTCCGAAGGAGCGGTGACATAGATGAATATGGGAATATACATGTAGCTAAATCATGAATCGCACGCACATAACCAAATGGGTACTCTAACATATCAAAAAATCCCATGTAACCAATTCCAAAAATTGATATAAATCCAAAATATTCTATGTATGGGTGCCTATAGTGTTGCAAGGGCTATTTCAAGGCCATAAAAGAACCCTAGAGCTATAGAGTGGGACATCATCCAATTTGAAAAAAAAATTGGGCTGAAATGGGTATCATATTCAAATTTCACTAGTTTAACCAAATTACGAAATTATCTAAAAAACATTCCATGTGGTGATAATCCATTTGAAAAGGGAGCACCTAATTATGGGGACAAAATGTTTTAATATAAATCCTGATCATGGGGTGAGTACAATGTTTTTTATAAAATGTGGCTGTCGAGACATTGACGTGATAGTAATACGAAGAAATTACAATGAGTTTAGAATTTGGGGAATAATTCATACTTACTATGTTCGTTGGAGGAATCTTCTGTGAATCATGTGTCTGAAGATGAACAATTGAATAACATAAAGTGTTCCTCTATAAAAGATGATGTATTCACTAGATAATGGAGTGATTTCATGAATCAAATCTAACTACCACTACACGTTCATTCCTTAAATATATTTATTTTTTTTTTGTTTTGTAAGTCTAATGATGGCACACTAAGCCATTAGTGGTTGAGCCAAGTCGAACCCCTTAACCCTTTGAAAATGATTTAAATTACCTAATTTTTTTAATCTTATATTGATCTCTATGAATTTATTTTAATGTGATTAGGTTTTAGAATACCTCATATTTATTATAAAAATTAAATTTATATTCCTTCCACCAATATATTTCACAAACAGTCCACTCATACTCATTCCACAATAGGTGATAAATAGTATTTAGGGAAGAGGAGAGTGATCAGAGATATCCAATGAACAGGATAAGAAACTGTAAGGTTTAAAATTATCATATTATTCCAATAATCAAGTTGAATCTTCTAATATAAGGTAATATAAGTGATTTTTCATTGGTTTAGTGGGAGAATCAATGAAACTTTTAATGGAATTTTTATTTACATGAAAGAAAGGGAAATCATCTGAGTTTAGGACACGATCTCCAAAACTAAATTTCAAAGAAATAAAATAAATCACACTCACTATTTTCACAATATAAAACACAAAAAATAGTGAAACACTCTCATAATAATGTTCTAACTAGAGACAAAATCGTGTCCCACGTTTTCTATATTGAGTTGGGTTAAAAAATTATTTTTGTGATCACCCCAAGACAAGATACTCATCAATTATTTATTCTCTAAGTATAAACTAACCAGGAAGATAAATAAAACACATTTTATTCATCTTATTGGATGACCACATCACATACCCCCACCCAAATATATAGTTAAAACATATTTACTATCTATATATGACCATAACCTTCCCTGTTTATCTCAATTGAGGTCCAATATTTTATACTAATCATTTGAGATGACATGTATCATATGGGTTAGGCTCTAGCTGATGAAAATATCATCAACATACTCAACCCCCCAAAGATTAACATATCCTTAATGTTTTCATAAGATATTTTTCTGTGTATGAAGGTTCTAATTCTAGGTATCTCTCCAATCTTTGATTTATGGATTCAATATAAAACATGCACCCATATTATACAAAATACATAGTTTCTGAATATAAATATGGTATATATTTATGGTTCATAGATCCCACAAAACCTATTTTGTGCATTATTAACATATTTCATACCTTGATACATTAATCCTATCATGATAACCATAAAATTTCTTCATAAACTATAATACATTAGGATGAAAAATGGTTACGGATAACTCAAAATCATACTTTGATAGGTATATTATCCTTTTATTTCAATATATATATATATATATGCATCTAATATTAAATAATAATAGAGGAGAAGTTAATTTTTTTAAAATGATATATATTTTATTCTTAATCTCTTTCAAAATTAATTATCAAAACTGTACATAATTGTTCATATAACCATATCAAATATGAAAAAAAATAGACAACCTTTTGTTTTTTTTTCACATTTTAGATTTTGTTAAACACATTACATCAATGTGTAATTACTACTATATCTCTATGTTATCATATTATAAAACCCTCAAATTAAAATCCTGTAGTGAGTAACATATATGAATAAAACAATTTCAAATAAGTGAAAAAATAATAGTTCTTATTCATTATGTTTAAGTCATTGAAAAAGTATGAAAACTATTTAATTCATAATATAAAATGTTATGATGTTAATAATTTCTGTTGTTTATATAAAACGCTTTCTAATAATATCATCATCATTCCTAGAACCATTTCCATCAATATTTTCCTTGAAATTTTTAGGTAACTATTGTAATTATTTAAATAAATATTTTATCAACATACCATAAATCTATAAGGATATTAAGTGACATTCACTTTTTATGTATAATAGTATAACAAATTATGTTTTAACTTTTAAAATCTCAAACATAATCCCAATAAAATCATAGACCCTGTATTCTCCCCACAATATCATGCTATGATATAAATACTCTTTTTTGTAATGAAATGAATCTTATTTCCACTTAGTATGAATGTTTAACAAACAAACCATTGTATCAATATAATATATAGTATTATATATATTTGTAGTATCAACTTGAGGATAATATTATTCTTTAAAATATATAACTACTAGTGGAATTAAATACCTCATATTTTAACAATCATATAGATAATTTCTTTTATACTTGATAATTTTTTTATCCTTATCCACTTCTCAAAAATTTTATATAATTCAATCAATCATAAACCATGTGTATAATTTTTATCTCTATTATTATACAAGAGAGATAATTTCAAAATACTCCTCCATTATAAATATCCAACTGATATGGATTGTATCTCATTTCATTCAAACCGTGATTCTATAACCCTTTAACTCATTATTTTAATATAAACTATAGAGTTATTTGGTTTTTTACATTTATTTGGAAATCTAATATTCTTACAATATTTGTAACATATAAATTTGGAATCACAAACCCTTTAAAATAAAATTATTTAATTTTATAATGATGGTACCTAACCTAGAATTTTATGGAGTTTCAAAAACCCTTTCAAGTATCCTAGACGATTCCAACATTTTGAAATAATTAACTTTACATAATAATATAACCTTCATGTTTTAGTAACAATGAATACATAGTCAAAGAAAAATTATTTTAATTTCAAAATAACTTTTCTTCTATTGGTTTTAAATTTTACCCAATTTCACTATTTATATAATACAACATCCTTGAAATGAAATGCTCATTTCCTGTATCAACCCTAACCCCCTGTAACCCAAAGAAGATGTTTATATAATTACATTGGTGATGAAATAAAATGGATCAAAACATAATGGGCCGATTAGTTTAAAATTATTGGGATACTAGATAAATACATGATTTTCATATAACATTTAAAAAATTAAAAACAACATGAACAAAGGTATTGTGTCTATAAGGATCATTCGATGAATATTTCATCATATAATAAAGAAAGGAAAACATAAAGAGTGTGAGATGAAATTCTCTATAAGGGAATGTGTATAACAGACTATATCATGAGTATATATGTAATTAAGAATATTTTATAGTGTATAATCAATAGATATTCCCTCTAGTCCAAAACTAGAGCTTCAAAATGTATCCTTGGAAAATATCTACATAAAAATTGCATGGATAATAAAAATTGAAATATTAATGAAAGAAATATATTATGTTAGATGTTATGATTTTACCATCGAGTTCTCATTCTAAGACATCATTAAACTCACTATAAGTTACTTTTTCCAAGAAATTTTAATGAAAGGGTTTGCATACACTGAATACCCAACTAATTTTTACAACTTCTTATCTCATGAGACCAGTAAATGCATCAAGGGGATATTAATAACCAGGAATTACCCAATACATACAAATGCATAATGGATTTTTAATATTTTGAATCAAAAATATATTGCATAATCAATATAACTTAACAATAAATAAATATCCTAATAGAATCAAGAATACAAAACATAAATATTTCCCTAGTAAATGAAATAACTTTCTTAATAAGATTCCTTTAACTCTAACCATATACAATAATGGGATATAATTAATAAAATATTGAAATGATAATTATATCACTGATATTAAAGAATATTGATATGAAAGAGAAAAATAATTTCTAATTAATATTGCAGTGTAATAGAGAAAAATATCATAATAAATTAAATGACCACAAAATAAGGCACAATCCATAAATTGATAAAAGATTATTGAATTCCATTGATTAATCATAAATGATGTTTTGAGATAAAGGAAATTACTTTAATAACAATATATTAATTGGAATATGAACGATAAAATTAAATTCTATTAAATAATTTTTATAGTTTTTGTAAGAATAATGTTATAAATTATTTTCAAAATAATTTTCAATATTTGAGAAAATAATTCATTTATATTTTAATATAAAAAATCATAGAACAATAGAAATTTATTTACATTGAAAAACCATAAAAATTTGTATAATAATATAAATATAAAATAATGTTCATGGAGTTGAGAAAATTTATTTAGATCGTATACATTAACAAACAATCCTTCCACACTTTTGTAAAAATTCAAAAAATGACTTCTTTTGTGAAATTCGAAAAGATTCCTTTTAACTGATTTTAATGAAATAAAAAAATAATTGAAAATAAATTTACCAATCATATAAATGTAGATAAAAACATCTATGAAACAATCTAAAAAATATGGACATGGAATAAAAATATTCTTGACCAAAAATAGGAAATAACGTTAGTTTTTCATAAAAAAATTATTTCAGTATTTGAGTAAATAAGAGAGGAAAAGTTTACATAAAAATAAAGAGAATACATATATAACTATATGAGAAAAAATAGATAATATTTAATAATATAATGTGAATATAATTTTTATAATATACATTATAAACTTGAACAGACATTAAAAATAGAGAGATTGTAAAATAATACTCTATAGCATTAATAACTTTTGAATCAAAACCCCTTAAAAGGAAAAAATGAATTTAGACATAAAATAACATTAAAAAATATGAATTCATGATATAATAGGCAAAAGTGTCAGTATATTAACTCTATTAATGCAATTTGGTGCATAATATAAAATATATATTAATGGAGTGGAAATGTGAGGGAAAACCCTTACCATGGATTCTTTGTTGGTAGAATACATTATATCCTCCTGAATAATAAATTTAAATTTATAAAATAGTTTATTAATTACATTTTTCATATATATTAAATTTTCAAAAATCCTTTAATAATCATTTTATATCTATTCATTGTATAGTTATTTTATTCATTGACCACATAAGATTATTATGTCAATTTCTCCAAAACAAATAAGATATATATAATTTGGATAAAGGTGTTACTAAATGGTCGTATCATCTAATTTTATTAATAATGTCATTAATATCATTTTTATTAATTATATGTAGTTTAAAATTTTCCATGTAAGATGGTAATAGAAGAACAATTCAAATCGCTTCATGGAGGTGGTAGTCTACACATACACATGAGTGACATTATCATTTTCCAATAAAAAGAATTTTAAGAAGATAGATGATATATTATATTAATATAATCTTAATTATATCATAATTATCACATATATATATATATATTCATTAATTCTATCTTTATAACTATCCAATAGAGTTGGTCATAAAAAATAATACAAATTGTTTCGTGAAGACAATAGTTTGTACGTACTCCTGAATGATGTTTTCATTTTCCATTGGATGGAAATGACACATAAAATGTAAGTACCAAGAAAATTAAAAAATATTATTATTTTAAATATATTTATGTAATTATCTTAATATTGTTATCAAATATTTGGAGGAGGATTTAGAATAATTATACATGGAAAATATCAATAAGAACATGTACCACTGTAACATCCCAAGTAAGTAATGAATAATAGATATTTTTATCTATGTCTATTAATGAATTATATATAGTTTTAGAGGCTTAAAATGAAAATAAATCCAATCTTAAGCATGGAATACACTAATATTCTTAAAAGATTGTTTTACTGCCTTTTGATGGAATACCCTTTTTAAATCAATAATTTGACAATTTTATAATCTATATTTTGTCAAAATATACATATTCATTATTATTGGGACATTGAAATTTATATTGGATAAATTTTTGGTATTTTACTGACAATGTTCATTTTTTATTGAATAGTGAAAAATAAAGCATTTTACATCAAAACCTCTTTTTCATTTAAGTTAATTATATGGTTAGATTATATTTTTAATTGGTCTTAAAGTTTAATATGAATATATTTTTACCATTTAATACAATGGTGGTCATTAGTATTAATTTCACTTTGAAATTGGTCATAAACTAATGCCGAACTTTTCGTAGATATTGTTTCAAAAAAACCCACTATTTGTTTTGACAACAGGAATTATTTTTAAATAAATTATTGAAATTTATGTGTTTGGAATTTCGTAAAATTCATTACATATTTGGAATCAGAAGGTCCAAATTATGTAATTATGACTCTTTTGTTTTTGGACATTATGAATAGTAACGACGGTAATTATCTTTAATTATCTTGATTAATGAGTAATCGGGTAGTTAAGGATAATAAAATAATATCATAATAATACAAAATGACACCAAAATGTGTCTTAAGGATACTAGTTGTCTCATGGCCCACCATGGGATGCCTTGTGCCAAAATTGGGGACCCCATGAAATCAATTTTGTGAGAAAGTGACTTTTTATATTTTTATTTTTTAAAGAATGTTAAATGTAACAAACAATGTATCACCTAAGTAAAATATTTTAATTTTTTCTACATAAATGATATTTTCGACTAAAAATAGTATTTGGAAAGATAAAAATATTTTATATGTCATAGTATTTTTTTATAATTTTTAGACATTAAATTTATTAAATTAATTATGACATCATAATGATGCAGCGATGACCTCATTATTTGACGATTTAAATAAAATGGAAAGATAATGTAAAATCTAAGACGTACACATGTCCAAAACCTATTGTGTGGGTATATTTAGAACCATTATCACCTTAAAATCTAATTATATCAATGTGGGACCTTTTGAATCCGAAAATCATTTGAAAATAAAGTAACATTTCTTTACTTTCCAAGAGTGCCCCTCCTCTCCTCTTATAAAAGGCCCCACCTCTACCTCCTTACCCACACTCCCAAAGCCTTTGGCTCGGACAACCCCTGGCCATTTTGTCTCTCCACATCCCTCTCGTACTCCTTGAAGCCTCACTTTGGGTAGATGACTTCCCAAGGAAGTCTTTGAGCTCAAACCAAAGGGAGTTGCCCGATTTTAAGGTAATGTTTTCACTTGAGTCCTTTTGTTTTATTTTGATTCTCCAACCCCCTAAACTCTTTTTATTCATTTCTTTTGTAAAAAATCCAGTATATTAAATATAATAGGATGTTGTTATAATAAGTATTTGAGCTACACTTACACACACCTACATCTAATGGCTAAAGGACATACTGTTTCTGTGGATGGTGAAATTATGCCTCCCGAAATGATGATTGTTCAACATTCTTTTAACACCTTCAAAGGTGGCCATTAAGATGTCACTATATTTATATATGATATATAATATGTTTATGTTTTCCTTAAGAATCTGTATTTTTCATTTTGGTCATACCTTTATGGTTCCCATCATGGTTAAACGCGATATCTTCATTTAAGGAAGTGCGGACTACCGCCCCCTCAAAGTGATTTGATTCGTTAAATACCATATGTGGGACGTATAAAGGATGGAACTGTGATATTATATATGATATTATATTGGAATTATAATATACCTTTATATCCTTATGATCCCAATCTATGAAATATGAAATAGAAATGAAAGTAGCATTCATGTGTACGTACGGCTTACCGTCTCCATGAATGGTGCATTTCATTTCATACCTCTAAATGATTATGTAATATTATAAATACATGTTTATACTGGATATATATGATATATACATCATGATTATAATTCTGGATATAATGGATACATGAACAACTTGTAATTATAAAGGGCTTATTTTTTACTCAAGTACCAATCATCATTAAAACGACCGTTATTAACTTAAATATTTACATATTGTTAATGACATGGAAATAAGTGATATAAAAGGAATAATGAACTTGAAAAAGGTTATTAAACAAGTATAAATTAACTCAAGTTTATTATTCAGGACATTAATGAACGATCGAGTCAAGTCGGACCTGAGGTATGAGACTTCTTCTCGATCTCCTTTTATTGAGGCATATTTTGTTTTATACTCAACCTTCTTTTATATGGTGTATAAACCCCTTTTACTTTAACATTTATCCAAAAAGAAATCTTTTTTATATGAAGCGTTTTACAAAATGACAAAATGGAATGTTTTGTTGTACGTATGCGGGGATAACGACTTCTCTGCCGCCGCGACCATTATTTGAGTTTCGGCTTCCCCTACAAGCCATACCTTCTTTTTAAAAGAAAAATAAATACCATGTTTTACTTTTCTTTTATTTTGGTATTGAAAAAGGTTTTCATAATGTATTTATATCAATGTTTTTTATTGATATCTTGTGATTGAAAGGTGGAAATTTTATGTTTCCTTTATGCATGTTTTATGTGATACGATTATGTTGAGGTTCTTGGGCATTGTTATAAAGAAGGGTGGTTCCGTGATAAACTAAGGGTAGGTGAGCCTGATATAGATCTCCAATGCATTGGGTAACGTGAAGGAGTGATACATTAAGGTTTCTCCGAAGAGATTTAGGGAATATACTATGATGGGTATTCCAAACGTAACCAAGAGGGTTACTCCCTCCGTAATAATGTTATGAATGCCTCATGTTACCTTTTATGTATTATGATTTCTATGATTTATTCATGATTTGATGAGGTATGTTTTATGGTCAAATTGAAATGATATAGCATTTGATGATTACCATGTTTCTTCATCTAAGACATGTTTGTTCAGAATGGTTTTCCGCAGAGGAAACGGGGAAGCAGTGCTAGGAAGGAATAAAGAAGGAAATAACCTTCCGAATCAGTATCCTAAGATGGTCAGAATTGGAACTGAATAGTTTGTTGCAGTAACAGAACAATTGACTCAAGCGATAAATGGTGGTGGTATCCATGCAGGGGACCAGCCAGATCAACCGTAGAGGAACATGTCAGTGGTTGAACATCTCATGAGGCAACATCCCCCATCATTCAGAGGATCATCTGACCCTGTGTTAGCTGAAGGGTGGATTAAAGCACTGGAGAATATTTTCGATCTCATTGGTTGTTCATACAATCAAAAGGTTAGTCTTGATATTTACCATTTGGAGGGTGAAGCAGATCAGTGGTGGTCGATGGTTAAAAATATTAGGGATGCCGATGAGATTGATGCTCTCGACTGGGATGAATTCAAAGGTATGTTTCTTGAGAAGTATTTTCCTAAGGCTGTTCTAATTAGGATAGAAAAGCAATTCTTGGAATTGAGGCAAGAGGAATACTCAGTGGCTACCTATGAAGAAAGGTTCACTCGATTGGAAAGGTACACTCCAAATTTTATCCGAGACCTTGATAGTAAAAACAGTAGTTTTTACTCAGGATTAAAGCCAAAATATCGAAGGGAATTAGCTTATCGTGAGTTTAAATGTTATGAAAAGCTTTTTCGATGTGCTGAGAAGGTGGAAATGGAGTTTGCTGATGATCAAGTGTTATATAACAACCAATAGAAGAAGAGGCTGATGTTACAAGAGAAAAGAAAGAATTCTTCCAAAAGGTCTGACGGTAAGAAAACTAAGTTTCCAGTTTGTGATAAATGTGGAAAAAGGCATACTGGGGAATGTCTTCTGAATTCATAAAAGTGCTACCAATGTGGTAAGATGGGA
Source organism: Viscum album (assembly GCA_963277665.1). Taxonomy (NCBI): domain Eukaryota; kingdom Viridiplantae; phylum Streptophyta; class Magnoliopsida; order Santalales; family Viscaceae; genus Viscum; species Viscum album. The sequence continues at coordinate 688,184,022 of OY728132.1, read as the reverse complement.
CATAAGGCTCGTGATTTCCCTGAAAAAGATCAAGGTGAAGGCAAGACCAAATTTTATTTATAGTTAGTGAAATGTTTTAAGTGCAATTACATGGGACACTATGAAAACCAGTGTCCGACAAAGAGCTTGAGTGATGGGAAGCAGTTAGACTACATGCAGAAAGGGGTGGTGAAATCCTTTGCAACTACTTCAGCAGATGTCAGGCCATCAAATGAAGTTGTATCAGGAACTTTGTTTGTTTTTTCAGATTATGCCAGTGTGTTGTTTGATTCGGGGTCTACACATTTTTTCATCTCTGAAAACATTTCTAGTAAAATGGGAATTCCATCTAAAGAAATGACTCCTGAACTTTTGGTAAAAACACCTGGGGGAAATGTTGAGGCAAAAATAATTTATAAGAATCTTCCTATCCCTATCTGTGAAAAGAACCAACTTGCAAACCTTATTGTTCTACCTCTAGTAGAGTTTGATGTTTTCCTGGGTATGGATTGGCTCTCTATTTACCTTGCTAAGATTTATTATAGAGATAAAGAAGTTTCTTTTCAGAAATACTTTCAGTTTGTGTACAAGAATGAACCCACACTATTGATAACATATCAAGAGGTCGAGAAACTTGTAAAAGATAGAAATGAATGTTACCATGCACATATTGTTGAAAACAAGGGAACTGTTCAGATTAATGATGTTCCAGTGTTAAATAAGTATCCTGATGTTTTTCCTGATGAGTTGCCTAGAGTAATACCAGATCGGGAAGTTGAATTTACCATTGACCTAGTTCCTGATGCTAAGCCAATTTCAAAACCCCCTTATCGAATGGCTCAAGTTGAACTTTTAGAGTTAAAGAAACAATTGCAGGAGTTATTAGATAAAGGTTTCATTCGACCTAGCACATCACCATGGGGTGATCCTATTTTATTTTTTAAAAAGAAAGATGGTTCTATGAGACTTTGTATTTATTATAGAGCCTTGAATAACATCACTATTAAGAACAAATATCCTTTGCCTCATATTGATGATTTGTTTGATCAGCTCCAAGGAGCTCTGTTTTTTTCAAAGATTGACCTGAGATTGGGGTACCATCAGCTAAAGGTAAAGGAAGTAGATGTTCTGAAGACTACGTTTCGTACAAGATATGGTCATTATGAATTTTTAGTAATGCCTTTTGGGCTAACCAATGCACCTGCTGTATTCATGGACATAATGAATAGAATTTTCCATGGGTTCTTGGATAAGTTTGTGGTGTTTTTCATTGATGATATTTTGGTGTTTTCTAAAAGTAAAGAGGAGAATGAAAGACATTTAAGGTTTATCTTGCAATCCTTAAAAGAAAAGAAACTGTATGGAAAATTCAGCAAGTGTGAGTTTTGGTTGCAACAAATTTCATTCCTTGGTCACATTTTTTCTAAAGATGGGATAACCGTTGATCCTGCAAAAAAAAGGTTGTTGAGAAATGGCCAAGACCCACAAATGTAACAGATATTCGTAGTTTCCTTGGATTGGCAGGCTATTACCGAAGGATTGTTAGAAATTTTTCATGGTTATCCAGTCCAATGACTAAGCTAACTCTGAAGGGTGTTAAGTTTATCTGGACAAAAGAATGTGATGATTGTTTTCAGGAATTGAAAAGAAGATTGGTCAATGCTCCAGTTTTGGCACTTCCTTATAGGAATGGTGAGTTTGTTATATACAGTGATGCTTCATTGAAAGGACTTGGTTGCATCCTAATGCAGAATGATCAGGTAATTGCTTATGCTTCACGTCAGTTGAAAACTCATGAGGTAAATTACCCTACACATGATTTGGAATTAGCTGCTGTTGTTTTCGCTTTAAAAATTTAGAGGCATCATTTGTATGGAGTAAAGTGTGAAATATATACTGATCAAAAAAATTTAAAGTATATATTCACTCAAAAAGAGTTAAACATGAGACAAAGGAGATGGCTGGAATTAATCAGTGATTATGATTGTACAATTCATTACCATCTTGGAAAAGCAAATAAAGTGGCTGATGCTTTGAGTTGAAAAAGTAATGCTTCAATAGCAATGTTTCGTTTGAAACGTGATCCTTTGGTTAAGGATTTGATTAACTTTGGAATAGAATTTGTTGGTGTAGGATGTTATTCTATTTTGTTTCAGGTATCAGTGATATCATCTCTATCAGATAGAATCAAGAAAACACAGAAGCAAGACAGTGAGTTGCAGAAAAATGTAGAGCTGGTTCAGAAAGGTATGTTGCCTGAATTCCACATTGATAATTATTGCGTTTTGAGATTTGGGAAGAGATTGTGTGTGGCTTGTGATTCACAGTTGAAGAGATAGTTGTTATGTGAAGCTCATAGTTCTCCGTTTTCATTTCATCCTAGAAGTACTAAGATGTACAGAGATCTGCGGGAGTATTACTGGTGGGATGGAATGAAAAGAGATATTGGTGATTTTACTGTGAAGTGTTTGACTTGTCAGTAGGTTAAATAAGAGTGGCAGTTACCGAAAGGGATGCTTCAACTTTTAACAGTGCCAGAGTGGAAATGAGAGAATATATCCATGTACTTTGTTGTGGGATTGCCGAAGACCCCTCGAGGTAATAATGCAATTTGGGTTATTGTTGATCGCTTGACCAAGTCTGCTCATTTCCTTGCTATTCGAGATAATTTTTCCCTAGATCAACTTTCTCGTTTATATCTTAAAGAGATAGTCAGGTTACATGGAGTTCCTCTCTCCATTGTATCTGACCGTGATCCCAGGTTCACTTCTAAATTTTGGAAAGGCCTTCAGAAGTCGTTGGGTACTGAATTAAATTTTAGTACTGCTTTTCAGCCACAATCAGATGGGCAGTCAGAACGAACAATTTAGACCTTGGAGGATATGCTACGATCTTGTTCGAGGGATTATCAGGGAAGTTGGGACCAACAACTTTCTTTGGTTGAATTTTCATATAATAACAATTTTAATTCTAGTATACAGACGGCACCATTTCAGGAATTTTATGGGAAGCAGTGTCGAACTCCAGATTTCTGGGATGAAGTGGGTGAAAAGAAGTTGATGGGACCAGAATTGGTAGAAGTGATGGCAGAAAAAGTTCAGATGATTCAGAAGCACATGAGAATAGCTCAGATCAGGAAGAAGAGTTATGCGGATAACCGGAGGAAGGATCTATCTTTCGAGGTAGGTGATCATGTTTTTCTCAAGGTTTCTCCTTGGAAAAGTTTGATGAGATTTGGTAGGAAAGGAAAGGTGAGTCCAAGGTTCATTGGACCATATGAAATTCTGGAGAGAGTTAGATCAGTTACTTACCGAGTGGATTTACGTCCGAGTTTATCTCAGGTACACAATGTTTTTCATGTTTCAATGCTGAGAAAGTACATGCCAGATCCATCTCATGTTTTGAGTCCAGAGGTAGTTCAGCTGGAAGAGAACCTATCATATGAGGAACAACCGGTCCAGATTCTTGACCACAGGGAGCAAGTGTTACGGAATAATGTGATTAATCAGGTAATGGTTTTGTGGAAAACCCACATGATAGAAGAGGCAACATGGGAATATGAAAATGCAATGAGGGATAAGTACCCCCATTTATTTGATAAGTAAATAAATTGCGTGGACGCAATTTTCTAAAGGGGGGAAGGATGTAACATAACAAGTAAGTAATTAATAATAGATATTTTTATCTATGTCTATTAATGAATTAGATAGTGTTTTAGAGGCTTAAAATGAAAATAAATCCAATCTTAAGCATGTAATACACTAATATTCTTAAAAGATTGTTTTACTGCCTTTTAATGGAAACCCCTTATTAAATCAAACTTTTGAAAATTTTATAATCTATATTTGTCAAAATAAATATATTCATTATGATTGGGACATTGAAATTTACATTGGATAAATTTTTGGTATTTTTCTGACAATGTTCATTTTTTAATGAATAGTGAAAAATACTGCATTTTACATCAAAACTGATTTTTCATTTAATTTAATTATATGGATAGATTATATTTTTAATTGGTTTTAAAGTTTAATCTGAATATATTTTTACCATTTAATCCAATGGTGGTCATTTGGATTAATTTCACTTTGAAATTGGTCGTAAACTAATGCCAATCTTTTCATAGATATTGTTTCAAAAAACCCGCTATTTGTTTTGACAATGAGAATTATTTTTAAATCAATTATTGCAATTTATGTGTTTGTAATTTGGTAAAATGGATTAAATATTTGGAATCAGAAGGTCCAAATTATGTAATTAATACTCTTTTGTTTTTAGAAATTATGAATAATAACGACGGTAATTATCATTATTTATCGTGATTAATGAGTAATTGGGTAGTTAAGGATAATAAAATAATATCATAATAATAACAAATGACACCCAAATTTGTCTTAAGGATACTGGTTGTCTCATGGACGACCATGGGATTCCTTGTTCCAGACATGGGGACCCCATGAAATCACTTTTGTGAGAAAGTGACTTTTTATCTTTTAATTTTTTTAAAGAATGTTAAATGTAACAAAAAATGTATCACCTAAGTAAACTATTTTTAATTTTGTATACATAAATGATATATTGGACTATAAATATTATTTGGAAAGCTATATAGATTTTATACATCATAGTATTAGTTTTTTAATTTTTAGACATTAAATTTATTAAATTATTTATGACATCATAATGATGCAGCGATTACCTCATTATTTGACGATTTAAATAAAATTGAAAGATAATGTAAACACTAAGACCTAGACATGTCCAAAACCTATTGGGTGGGTATATTTATAACCCTTATCACCTTACCCTTTAATTATATCAATGTGAGACCATTTGAATCTGAAAATCATTTGAAAATAATGTAACATTTCTTTACATTCCAAGAGTGCCCCTCCTCTCCTCTTATAAAAGCCACCCACCTCTACCTCCTTACCCACACTCCCAAAGCCTTTGGCTTGGCCAATCCCTGCCCATTTTGTCTCTACACATCCCTCTCTTACTCCTTGAAGCCTAAATTTGTGCATAAGTCTTCCCAAGGAAGCCTTTGAGCTCAAACCAAAGGGAGTTACCTGATTTTAAGGTAATGTCTTCACTTAAGTCCTTTTGTTTTATTTTGCTTCTCCAACCCCATAAACTCTTTTTATTCATTTCTTTTGTAACAAATCCAGTATCATCAATATACTAGGATGTTTTTATACAATGTATTCGAGCTACACATACACACACCAACATCTAATGGTTAAAGGACAAACTGTTTCTATGGATGGTGAATTTATGCCTCCCGAAACGATGATTGTTCAACATTCTTTTAACACCTTCAAAGGTAGCCATTAAGATGTCACTATATTTATATATGATATATAATATTTTTATTTTTTCCTTAATCTTCTGTATTTCTCATTTTGGGCATACCTTTATGGTTCCCATTATGGGTAAACGCGATATCTTCATTTAAGGAAGTGCGGACTACCGCCCCCTCAATGTGATTTGATTCATTAAATAACATATGTGGGACATATAAAGTAAGGAACTATGATATTATATATGATATTATACTGGAATTATAATATACCTTTATATCATTATGATTCCATTCTATAAAATATGAAATATAAATGCAAGTAGCGTTCATGAGTACATACGGCTTACCGTCTCCATGAACGGTGCATTTCATTTCTTACCTATAAATGATTATGTAATATTATAAATTCATGTATATACTGGATATATATGATATATACATCATGATTATAATTCTGGATATAATGGACACATGAACAACTTGTAATTATAAAGGGCTTATTTTTGACTCGAGTACTAATGATCGCTAAAACGACCGTTATAAACTAAAATAATTACATAGAGTTATGACATGGAAATAAGTGATATAAAAGGAATAATGAACTTGAAAAATGTTCTTAAACAAGTAGAAATTAACTCAAGTTTATTATTCAGGACATTAATGAACGATCGAGTCAAGTCGGACCCGAGGTATGGGAATTCGTCTCGATCTCCTTTCATTGAGGAATATTTTGTTTTATACTCAACCTTCTTTTATATGGTGTATAAACCCCTTTGACTTTTACGTTTATCCAAAAAGAATCTCTTTTATACGAAGCGTTTTACTAAACGATAAAAGGGAATGTTTTGTCGTACGTATGCGGCGACAACGACTTTTCTGCCGCCGTGAACATTATTTGAGTTTCGGCTTCCTCTACAAGCCATACCATCTTTTTAAAAGAAAAATAAATACCATGTTTTACTTTTCTTTTATTTTGGTATTGAAAATGGTTTTCATAATGTTTTTATATCAATGTGTTGTATTGATATCTTTTCATTGAAAGGTGGAAATGTTATGTTTCCTTTATGCATGTTTTATGTGATACGATTATGTTGAGGTTCTTGGGAAATGTTTTGAAGACGGGTGTTTCTGTGATAAACTAATGGAAGGTGAGCCCGATATAGCTCTCCAATGCATTGGGTAACGCGAAGGAGTGAAACGTTAAGGTTTCTCCGAAGAGATTTAGGGAATATACTGTGATGGGTATTCCAAACGTAACATAGAGGGTTACTCCCTACGTAAAAATGTAATGAATGCCTCAAGTTACCTTTTATGTCTTATGATTTCTATGATTTATTCATGATTTGATGAGGTATGTTTTATGGGTAAAGTATGATTTCATTCTTATGTATATATTAACTCATGTTTCCTTTCCATATTTTTTTATATAACCCATACTGAGCTTTTTATGCTCATCCCAAGTCTTTTTTGAAATGTTTTTCATAGGTCAAGGGAAAGGTACATGATATAATGATAGTGTCGAGGAAGTGTCAAGAAAGAATCCATGTTTTATTTTAAATACGTTTCCATTGATGGGAATGATGAATACTATCTTTATGTAACCACTTTGTTTATTTGTGGAATGTAATGCAAGTTTTATTATCTAATTCTCTAAAACTCTAAACCCGAAAAGATCCTCAATGTGTAATCTTGTAATAACTCAAGATTAAGTAAGGTTTATGGCTAGGGCCTTATAACCTCTTCTCTTAGTAATTTTATATGGATTACACTTAATCCTTCTTGAATTAATCTTTTGGTGAGACTTAGACAACCCGATAAATAAAAACAACTTTTTAATGATACTTATGTAGGGTTTGGTCAATATAATTGGCTCAAAAAGTTTGGATAAGAGTGGATAGGGGTTCCATTTTATACGTGACATGGGTGAAAAACATATAAATAAATGAAACTTTATTATATAATAGCTGTATTACAAAAGTAAATTGGATGAAATTATTTAATAATAAAATATTATAATGTTAATTTAAAAATAAAACAAAAAAAATTGGATTTAATTTTATTTTTATGATATCTTGAAGCGTTATCACTTTATTTTAACCCTTTTAACTCATTTTACCCTGAACCGGGGAGATAAATATTTATCATGGTTAATATTCGTTATAAAAATAATTAAGTTCACCATATTAACTAATATTAATTTTAATAATTAAAAATATGGAATCTATGTTAAATGAATAAATTAATTTAAATGTTAATAAATAATTTTAATATGAGTCCACAAATACCAAAACTGAAGGAAACATTGTTAATACTTGATTAAAACAGGAGAATAAAAAATGGTTTGTTTTCGAATAAAAAAATTACTTAGAATTTCAAATAGTAAAAATAGATTTATATGTTTAAAATTATATTTTTAAAAGATTTTTATTAATTATTAAATATATATTTGATATAGAAATATGTTTTTGTAAATATTCAAGTCATTATAACATCATAAAATTAATATTATTTTTAAAATTAATATTTTTTACTATTCAACAAAAAATCTATTATTTTTTAAAAATATTAAAACTACACCAGAATCAAACATTGGCATGATAAATTCATAAATAAAAATCATGTAATTTAATTAAAAGTATGAAATATATTAATTTTGGTTTTAATCATATAAGTGAAGAAGTATATGTTCATTATGTAATAGTTTCTTTAGAAAAGAAAAGGCTTACTTCAATTGAACCCTGAGGGTCGCATTATTCCACCTTCTAAAAATTCATCGTAAAAATTTAAATAATGTAACCTCATAAATGAATGTGTTTATTTATTTAACATATCTTATTTAAGATACAAAATTTCTTCTTCTATTTTATGATTTCTCCAAATTACTTTTATTAGCTGAGTTGTCTGATTCCTCAACACTTATTCTCTAGTGTTAAGAATATAGATAAACACGTTATAATAATATAGATCATAATCTAGTTACATTTATTCATATGCAAGTTTATGTGTTGGTTTTTATATATACTTCCTCAATAATGGGATATGAAACATGTCATTCTATTTAAAGAGGTTGGGTGGTATTAAAAATGTCAGGCCAAAATTCCATTTCCATCCAAAATCTAAAAATACCTGACGTACATGGGAATTAGTTTCCCTTTATTATAAAAACATATAAATATATTCCATATATATACCTTAACTAAATCATTATACCCTACTTGAAATTCCAAATAATTCCTTTTACTGTCATCATAGCTCTTTTTCATGCCTCATGATGCATTTATATGGCTCTAAATAGCTATTTCTTTCACCAATATCTCATCAAAAAGTTATGGGTCTAAAAGTTTCCTTTCACCAAATCCAACATAATAAATTGGCGAAGAAATATTATCCCATATATTGAATCAAACAATTCTACTTTAATTCTCTATTAAAATATATTATTATATGAAAATTCTAGTAAAGGTAAACATTGATCCCATAGCCTTGAAAGTTAAGTAAGCATGACCCAATGTCTTATATAATTTGAATTTAACTTTCATACTATCCACCTATCTAAGGATTAGATATTGTGAAAAAATCATTCTCAATGTTTACAGACATATGAATAATTTTTTGAAATTTGGATGTACATTTTGGGTCATGATCAAATACAATTGAAAGTGGTGCTCCATAAAGTCTCAAAACTTCATTAAAATATATCCATGAAAGGTTATTAAGATGTAAATCCTACCTTAGAGAGAGGAAATGAGTAGATTTGGTATGGTGGTCAGTAATAAACCAAATGGAATAATTTCTTTTAGGAGTATTTAGAAATTTTATGATAATTTATATAATAAAATTATCCCACTTCTACATAAGAATCAGGATAAATTTCATGAATCATTTAGGATGTTATATCTTGGACTTTACCTATTGATAAACCCATAATATTGATGAAAAATCTACAATATCCCACATAAGATCGAATATTTATGGAATACATAACCTATTTAAATTTTAGAAAACCACCATCATAAACAAAGTCTTTAATATTTTCATCATTCATGAAATTTATTTTCTTTTGTAAACTCCAGTCATCAAGTTGGGATCTTTTTTTCTTTTTCAGTAATGATAGTTTAGAAATTAGTTGGAAAATGAGTGTTGTTTACTATTTTATAATGATTACAGTATCCAACATTACTAAATATAGGAATATATGTTCTTGGGTAATTATTATTTTAGTTATAACTCCATGATCTAAATTAATCAATGCATAAACAACCTTATTTTACTTCCCAATTTGGTGGTGTATTGAGAAATCTTAATACTTGAGTATTTATAGCCATTTACATTGTCTCTTTTTGAGTTCTTTTTTAAACATGTAATTCAATATTTTATGATTCATATATATCTCACATCATTCTCCATAGAGATAATACCTCTATATTTTCAAGAAAAATATTACCTCTTTTAACTCAAAATCATGGGTTGGATAATTATATTCATGAATGATTAACTATATCGATGCATAAGTAATGACCCCATAATTCTACATAAGGAATCATATAATTCCATTGATTGATAGGTCACTATATATAAGAAACCCATCTCCTCCTAATAGTAATTTGATTATTGGTTCATTGACCAATCTACTCTTTCGTTATTTTAAATTTTCATTACATTATTATTAACATATGAACTTTACCATTTATATGTCAATATTTAATTAGCTTTTTTGAAGTATCAACTAATATTTAATTCATTGAGATCGTATAACCAAGAAAAAAAATTTCATGATACAAAAATTCACACATACTAAATTTCCCATGTAACTTCATTTTTCTAATAGTTCCATGAATTATTCTTATATGGATTCTCTAATCTTCATTAATTTTCTAAAATAACAATATATGATAGATAAATACCAAAAATAATTATGAACAATATATTTGAATACTATATTCATAATATCGACAAAAACAAAGGGATCATTATTTAATTCAATAGGAATTACTTTAAACAGATAATGTCCATACCTCATTTGATATTTTATCTTTATAATATATTCCTTCAATACTCGTAATATATAATTCCCCAAATAAAGATAAATATTTATGAAATCTTCAACTCCTTGATGATAATAACATTGGTCATCAATTTGTAGTATAAGATATTTTTTATTTATAGTAATGGAATTAATTTCACTTTATTTTAAGCACAAAATTATAGACCCATCCTTCTTCATATAAAAATGAATATAGGTTCTACAAGGAAAAAATATAGGGAAAATGAATATTTTTTTACAAGAATATGGTAGTTGTTTCTTTAGTTCCACTAATTCCACTATGGCCAAATTTTAAGGAGTCTAAGATACATGGTTTTAATTGAAGATTTTTTCAATGGAAAACTCTATTTCATGATCAGGTGTAATTATTGATAACTATTTTGAAAACACAAAACTGTATTTATGAATAATAGTAAGAAATTCTATTCTGTGGTTATATTTTTCACCGATCAGTTGCATCTGTACTTTTACTCCTATAATTCCATTAAATACTGTTACTGGGGGTGGAACCAAACATTCTTCAATTGTTGCAGTTTCCCCTCTAAATACACGGGACTCCACATCTCCTTTAGGAATCATAATCTCCATCATTGTGAAATAAATTTTCACGTTATAATTTTAAATCCAATCCATACAATGTTTTCTATAAATTTAAACCATATGTATAATAAAAAAATTTCATGTAGGGTATGTCTATATATCATAATTTGGAATTACTGATATATCAATGTTATAATAATATTTACACTTGGATTCTAGATTAACAAATCCATTATAAAGGTTCTAGGGAAATATTATATGCTCTGGAAAAACATAGAAGATATTAAATGCTGGGACGATCTAGTATTAGGGAAAGTGTTAGATAAATATGAGTTTACAATGAAAGTACCAACCATCACATATTTAGGGACATCAAATTCATCTAGAGTAATTTTATAAACATTTTATTCCCCCTTGGCCTCTTCTATGGTAAGTTCCCTTTATTCATGGAAAATTTTATAGAATAATGCCCCATATCCCAATAGGTGAACCATTAGATAATAGTGGTTTCTTTCTTCCCCTTTCTCTAATGATCTAGATGGACCTTATCCTTAAACTTTTAATAAAATCCCTTTCACTTAAAACATTTACCTAGAAGTTTCTTTCCATAATTTTCAAATTGTGGAAATAAAATATTTCCTTTTTTCTTCTTTGATAGATTTATTTTTCTTTATTTCTCAGATGGCCTCTTCTTTTATTGAGTTCCCCTGAAAATATAGGACCTATAAAATTATTTCATTATCATGATCTCACATAATACTATATCATCATATGATGAAAATAATTTGGAGACTAGTTCCCTTCAAATTATATGATTATGGCACAAAATAAATGGTTAATATTTTTTCCATATTAAATATATAGTCAATCTCATCAATTGATAATATTTTTAAAGCTATCCTCATATTTATCAACACTTTCCTCTTCGTTTTACATTAGGTCAAAGAAAATTTTCTCAATTTTAGCTCATTTCCCTTAAATAAATATTTCTCAAAAAATATCACCTTAATAATTATCCATTCCATGCTTTATATTTCATCAGCTTATTTATTATTCTTGATCAATGACCAATATTGATCTACACAAAACTTTAAAATTTATTCTACTAGAATATCATTATCTCTTTCACCACTCCCCAGTGCTAGGAATATATTTTCAAGTGACTTGATCCGTTTCTCAATTACCAATGGATTAGTAATTCTATTAGTGGATGGAGGCATGTATTCCATAAAGTGATCCAATATTGATTCATTATGTAATGGAAATATATATTTCTCTATAAATGATAGGTTATGTATAATAACTTGGGTTAGTTTCCCTAAAATGGTCATAATCTTCTTAGCTCCAATACTTATTGTATTTTATTTATTATAAGGTAAATACCTACATTTACTATGAGTATGAAATGATTTATCTTCATTAATTAAGTTTACATCTCTAAAATATGGAAAAAAATAATTAACTTATAAAATCATGAATATTGATCTAAAACATAAAAATACATAAACATTGTTATAAAATCATAGGGTTTATTTTAATGATCATGAAAAAAATGTTATTCTAAAATCTCGTTCACAGTAGATATCTAAAACATCCTTTGAGACTATTATACCAATAAAAATCCTAGTAAACTAAATCCATTTTTTAATTTATTATGTCGATATGGGTTAAAATGGATTAAAAAATAGAGGATAAACTAGTTTAATAGTCTCAGGAGATAAGAAAAATATATGGATTCAAAATTACATTTGAAAAATAAAACACAACCTGAAAAAAATATTACATCATTGGAGATCATTCAAATATTCCTCCTTCATATCATGGAGAGAAAATATTATAATAACGGGTAAGATATAATTATCAATAAGAGAATGTGTACATTAAAATATTCCATGAGTACATCATGCATTATTAATATGCAAGAGTGGATAATCAGTACATATCCCGTTTAATCCAAAATTTGATCTTCAAAATGTATCCATGGAAAATATCAACATAATAATCACATGGATAATAATAACTACAATCTTAATGAAAGAAATTCTGGAAGTCATATTTCATGATCTTACCATCAAGAAGATGTTCCAAGACATTATGAAACCTACAATAAATATCTTTTGTCAATAAATTTTAATGAATGGGTAAATATACACCAAATACAAAACTAATTTGTCCAATCATTTTTCTCATGATACTTATTAATGCATCGAGGGGCTATCTATAACCAGGACACACCCATCACTTTCATATGTCTAATTCATTCCTCATATATTAAATCAATAATATAATATATAATAAATATTCCATGTCATTAATTAAATATCTATATTGATTCAAGAACACGGATCATTATTATTTCCCAAATAAATGAAATAATTTTCTTAATAAGATTCATTTAACTAACATTGTATTTAGTAATTGTATGTAGTTAAGATAATACTGAATTGAAAAACATATCCATGATATAAAATAATATAGATATGAAGGGGAAAAAATGTATAATGAATAATGTAGAGTGACAGAGAACATTATTATAAAAAAGTGATTGGTTATAAAATAAGGTACAATCTATAAATCAGTAAAGGATAACAGAATAACATTGATTCACTATAATTAACTTTTCATAACCAATGAAATTATTTTGATAATTAAAGATGAAAATGGAAGTAAATAATTTCAAATATGTGTCATTAAATATTTTTTATGTTCTTTTTAAAAACATTGTTATAAACCATTTCTATAATTATTTTAATATTTTAGAAAACAATTCATTTTTATATTAATATAAAAACAGAAAATTCATAGAATAATGGAAAATTATTTTTATTTGAAAAACAAAGAGACTTTTAGAGGATGAAAAATATTGAATAACAATCATGGAGGTGGGAAACATCATTGGTGTCTTATATGTTAAAAAAATTAATTTTACAAATTTGTAAAAATTCAAAAACATATTATTCAAAAAACAATAAAAATATTCCCTTTAAACCCATGTAATGTAAGTTAAAGGTTGTATAAAAAACCATTTTTAATCATTTAAAGGTATATAAAAAGGTCTCTAAAAAAATTTAAAAATTATGTATAGGTAATAAAAATATCCCTAACCTGAAATATAAAATAAGATTAGTCTTTCCTAAACATATTCTTTCAGTATTAGAGTAAACAATAGAGGAAAATTTGGAAGAAAAATAAGGAAATACAAGAAATAACTCTAGGGTATGAAAATTGATATTTTATAATAGTATTAATAGAATAAAATTACTCTATAATAAGTTTTATACATGAACAATCCTAAGGAATAGTGAGATTGTAAAATAAACCTTTACTATGTTAATAAATTTTTAATTTCAACCCATTAAAAGAGAAAAATTGAATTAAAATTTTAAATACCTTGAATAAATAGTAATTAATGATATAATATTTCTAATGAGTAATATATTATCAAATTAAAATTAATTAGGTTCATAATATAAAATATGTCTTAATGGAGTGGAATTGATATGAATTACCCTTACATTGGATTCCTTCTTTGTCACCACGTTATATAGTCATTAATAATGAATTTAAATATATTAAATAATTTCATAATATCATTTTTACATATATTTTATTATAAATATCCATTAATAATTTTCATCCATTCATTGTATAGTTCTTTCATAAGATGACCACATAAATTTGTTAGATTAATTACTATGATACTACATTAGAATATTGACAATGGTTAAAGGTGTTATGAAATGGGTTAATCATCTATAAACAATTATTAATGTCACTAAAATATTTTTTATTAATCATATATATATATTATAATCATCTATCTAATATGGTGATAATAAAATGAAGGATATCACCTCATAGAGGTGGTAGTCCACACGTACCGATGAGTGAAATTATCATTTTACAATGGATAGTAGGGTAAGAAGGTAGATGATATATTATATTTATATAATAATAATAATGTCATTATTATCATATTTTTTCATTAATTAATATATTTTTAAAAAACCATGTGATCTAGTGATGAAAATTGATACACATCTTTTTGTGGGGATGATAGTATAAACAATTACATGAGTGATGTTTACGTTTTTAAATAGATGGAAAGGAGACAGAAAATGGGTGTAACATTAGCATAAAAACATACAATTATGGAAAATATACTGATTTAATTATGTTAATATGGTTATTGAATATTTTTTGGAGGTTTAACAAGAATGAAACTTAGAAAATATTTATAGGAACATATACTTCTTTCTTTGGTAATAACATTTGGAATACACATTAATCTTTATTTAAGTTGTATTTTTATGAGACTGGGTCCTCTATATAAAATAAATGAAATTTTGGGTGGCATTTGGGGTGGTTTTGGTTTATATAAGTTGTTCAATAAGTGTTTGTAAGATAATATAAGAGGTTCTATTTTATAAGTGAGGTGAGTGGGAAACTTGTAAATAATTGAAACTTTATTAAAAAATATATGTCTTAATTATGTCAAGTGGGTAAAAATTATAATCAATTGAATTATAATAAGGGTAAGGTGAAAATATAAAAGACTAATGATATTTAATCAAGATTTTTATGTTACCTTGAAGACTTATCCCTGTATTGTAACTCTTATAACTCATTTTACCCTTAATCGAGGTGATAAATATTTAACATGGTTACTATTAATTATAAACAATTAGGTTGACCCTACTACCTATATATTAATTATTCTGATTCCAAATATTAAATAAAATTTTACATGTTTCAATTCTTATAAGTGGTAATTTTTTTGGTAAAATAATTTCTCAAAAATTAAATAAAAACTATTTTCTACAAAATTCATGTTTTAAGTATAAAAATGATTTTAGCTAGAAATAATCTATAATTTTGTTTCACATGGAATTAATTAGATTATTTAAAATCTATGTACACTTAATTTAATTTAAAACTTAACCATAACCCAACAAAACCTTGTGAA
Source organism: Viscum album (assembly GCA_963277665.1). NCBI lineage: Eukaryota > Viridiplantae > Streptophyta > Magnoliopsida > Santalales > Viscaceae > Viscum > Viscum album. The sequence continues at coordinate 688,168,191 of OY728132.1, read as the reverse complement.
TACTTGATTTAAAATGAAGGACCAAAATAATTTTTATTTAAATAAAAACTTTATTAGAAATTCACTCAAAACAAATTTTTAGAAGATAAATTCAAAAATGAAATACATTTCATCCAATAAATATTATATATTTTTTGAATTTTTGTTTGAATAATGTTCTTGAATAAATTTATGTGCATTATAGAATATTTTCTTTAGAAATAAAACCTTAATTTATAATTTTTAATATCAAGTATTATACTTCCTCTATCCTTATCAATTTATGAAAATATGGTGAAATTTTATTAAACTCATTTATATTTTAAGAAAAATTTAAAAAATGATTACAAAATGAACTTCTTAATTAGAAAAGTCCATAAATGAAACCATCCATATTTCGTAGTCATTAACAAACCAAATCATATTGAATATATTAAAAAAATACTAAATTTCCATTTTCCTTTCCATTAAAAATTTAAGTGAATCATTACATGCTTCTCATAGGAATCATGATCAACATATAATGAAAATTAATATTTTGGTTTTTCCGGAAGGGATTGTTCTTAATACATAGAATTTTTCTCTTCTTACTTAAGATCATTTATTATGTTTTATACTAATATATTAATTTTATTCCATTGAATTTTTAATACTCTTGGATTGATCTCAAAATAATGTTTTTTGATGATTCTATTATTTAAAAAATAAACAGTTATTAGATAAGTATCATGTTTCCTAAAAAATTATAGATAATTTTATTAAATATTCTCCCACAAAAATTATAACCCCTTTTAAAATCCTCTAATTCATTATTGGTCGAAGAACCATATTTCATCATGACATAAACTAGTTATCACCTAATAATCCATGGTTATATATTATATAAAATCAAGTCAATAATATCATTTATGATTCTTATATAGTTCTATGGACAACTCTTTGTCCAATCTATCATATTAATACTCTCAACTTGATTCTTTTGGTATCCTAATGGTTAGGGTTTCTCAACTCAGTGTAACCTAAATCATATGTAAATTAAAATAATCCTAACAGTTAGAGTCACCTTATTACTTTATTTTCTTACACAAGATAATTCATGGGAAATTAATGGTCAGGGTCATATGTACTTTATTATCGAGGTCTTGAAAAGTGTCACTTTGGAAGAAGTGTAGCACTTATTATTTTTAATGTGGTTTTAATATCATTGTCTTATGTCATATATTCACTCTACATGTATGTATGCCTTTTAAATATTAGTTTTAAATCAAATTTCTTCCACAAAACCAATATTTTCATACTATATTGATGTGTAGCCCTTTACACAACTCATAACATATGTTAATAACCCAAATTAAATTCCAATAATATTTATACATATCCAAATAAATCCAATTAATAATGTGTATAAAATTATTTTATATAAAATCTTATAATTAAATAAAATCAATAATACCCACAAGATTAATCATAGAGTGTAAAATAAACAACCCTTACAGTTATTGATAAAGAATATTCACCTAGGATAATGAATAGTTTGACCAAAAGTCCTTATACATAATGTTACATTACTCAAGAGAGATTTCAATTCCATCATAATTATAATACTAAATATATATAAATCATAGTTAAGCTTTTTATTCAAGTTTATAACCTTGTTCAAACTAAAATCAGCGTTGAATAAATCCATGTAATTTAACATACCTAGCATGTAACTACTTAAAAAGAATGTATTATAACATGAATGTAGTCCAAGAATTTAAAATAAAGGACACATCATAATCAATAATAGAACAATTTTTATCTCTAAATAAAGAATGTAATAAATAAATAAATAAACAATTACCATATTCATATATGATATAAACAATTTATGAATGATTCATAAATAATGAAATAATAATCACTTTATAATTTAGCACATATAAACTCCAACAACTAAATTTTATCCAATATGAACATTTCATTTTATCATTTACATGGTGTTAATATAAACACATTAATATTTAAATTATGATATAATTTATGAAAACATGTATTATTAAATAATAAACATTTTATATTTTATGTAAATAATTTAAATAAATTAAATATAAAACATTGGATTTTATTTAAACCATTGATCATATCATCATCCAAAACTACTTTTGGAATGAATTAAATAATTTTACCAATAATTCCATAATATAAATATTTTGTATATCCATTTATGAACTATTCATAAATTAATATAAAAACTCTTATATTATTGATTTTTTAAATTTAAAAACATTTTATAAATTATTTACCAATATATTCCCACTATAAACCAATATCCAATCCATCAAATTGTCTTTGGAATTGTTTAAATCCATCTTTCAGATTTGGTGTCAACTCGGAGGGACTGCTCTAGTTATGTTGTTTTGAGAATAAAATGATGTTTTATTTAAAATTACATCCAAAATTACTTACACCATAACATAGAGAATATCATTTTTATCCTATAAAATTCCTTGTGTTGTGACCTTTTAAGAAGTTGTTTTGAGTCATGGTTATAAAATGCCAATGGGTGTTTTGTGTAGTCATTTTACATTTCAATTCCATTTTGATATAATGTTTTTATTGGACTAAATTTGTCCAAAACAACTTGGAGTGGTATATCATGTCTTGGTGGTCCTTTTTTTGAAAGAAAAAACAACAAAAATATCAAGACCATAATGTGGTGGCATAAATTTTACGCAACATTCTAGGGATGTAATTTATCCAAAACTATTCCATGTGATATTTTCATTAAGAACTAAAACACCCATTTTTAGATGGAATATGTCATGGTTTTGAATTATTAAGTACAAAAATGGGTGTTTTTGGATTCAGGTATGTCATGACACCATGATGACTAGTTTTTGTAGTTTCTTTTTCTAATCTAATTTTAAAACCAATTGTTGATAGATTTTCTTTGATACCCCTAAAGGGTTTTAAAGGGATGTATGAAATCTAAAACATATCATAAGAAAAAAAATCCAAAACATAATTAAATCTATAATATATCTTAACATTGTGGAATGAATATAAATATGGAATAATTATAATTGTGTAAAAACACCAGTTAATTTGGAAAATAAAATTAGTTCACAAGAATTTGATCTGGCTCACTAAAAAATAAACAGAATGAATCATTCCATTGAAACTATCCATGAATATTATGTATCTTCCAATTCTAGAAAATTATCTACCTCTATTCAAAAACATCCATAACCATGCGTTTAATGAAAAAAATAAAATAGAGATGTCTTTTTTTTGTGGAGTTCCAATAGGATTCTTAAAACAATATATTCAATAAAATTTCATGAGGAAGTAATTGACTTATATAGGTCACACACAAAATCAAATGATCAACTAATATTGGTTGTACATTTTATAAATTTTCCAAATCTATTAATACATTTAAACCCTCATTAAATTTTCTAATTGATTTTTATTCTTTTAAAACATCATGTATGATGTTCCAAGTACTCTTAATCATCATCAAATGACGAATAATTGATATTGATTTCCAATGAAGATGAATAGAAACTAATATCACACATTGTCATATGAAATAATAATACCAAAGAAGTACCACCATGGTATAGTGTCCCATACTAGAGAATATTTCACATAAGTATATACCATGATGTGGTCTAAACCACCACATCATGGTGGTTCCTTTATATCCAAAATCCATTAATTAGGGATATGACCCAAATACCTAAATCAAAGTATATTATACACACATGTCATATAATACAACATGCATGGATTTTAGGCATATCATATGCCTAGGTTAAATTTATATCATATTTAATATTATAGTGTTAGAACCTAATAGATACTACATATCCGCTTATAGAAAAGGTGGTGCATCTAAGGCCTTGTGGTGTCTCTGATTTTGTTTCCTTTTGAGTGAAACAAGTTTGGGAGTTAGAGTGTTTTATTAGTGACATGTTTTCTTTTATCTGACCATTTGGGGTATGATATTTGAGACACAATGTCATCCAAACATGGGATGAAATTAGTATTTATTCTTGGATAGTGTAATTATATCCATGAATCCAATCTTTTAAGGAGTTGGAATTTTTATTTTTGGATTTAAAATGTTACGATTTGATATTTCTCAAGGAATGTGGAGTGTGATTTAGAGATTATTATTTAACTCTTGGACCTGGGTATAATGTACCTATACACTTACAAATATTATTACATGATTTTAATAATAATTAGCCTTCAAATAAAAATCAAGTATTGTAATATATAGTTTCATTCGAATAGTAGATACAAAATTAGAATCACAAAACCCAAAAAAATATTTTTTAAAATATTTATAATTAGTTCCTAACAACCTTTGAGTTGTTATATCATCATAGGATATCTTAGGGAATACATGAAACAAGGGATGATCTAAAAATCCTAGGAACGTAATAATCATAAGAATAAAGCATAGAATATGGGTTAGAAGGAATAACATGATGGCCTAAAAAGGCATGGAACATGAATAAATATATGAAAGCATAACATGTAGAAGATGAGATCATGAAATAATGGAATCATAGTAACGTGGAAGCAACATAAAACATGACATAAGAATAATTCAAGGCTCATTTCATATGAATTAATGAGAATCAAGGCTAACCACCAAGATTGTTACACATAGAGCACTAGTCAAGGCTAACCACCAAGACCGTTGCACATGACGGATCATGAGACTAAAAATTACCAAATGCATTGGATTGATATATGGGCACACCCATAATTCAATTTTCATGCATATGTGTGGAACATGAAGGATCAGACATAATGTATAAACATCAATGGTACCCATGGAATGAAATGGGTATCGTAATCATGTCATAGTGTATAAAAATTGTAATAGCATAATGATTTCCATGAAAGAAAGGATTTAAAACATATACAGACATTAATAATGTAAACTAGTAATATATAATTATAAATTGTGTCAAAATGAAGTGAAATCAAGAAAAAATATAGTTTCAGAGTCATTAGAAATGAAACATTTTAGTGTGGTTTAAGGAGAAAAATAATGATAATTTAGAAAAAAAGTAATATTTATTTTAATAAACCCATAAATGAATCAAGATAGATTTCATGATAAAATGAGTGATTTTATAAAACAAATGGTTGATTAAAATAGATTATGGAGTGCGCTTGAAAATGGGTAATAAATCAAGATATTCCCTTTAATCAGCCTTTCTGATCAGGAAGAATTTAGAATAGAAACTTTTATAAAAAATGTATTTTCCTATAAAAGATGGATGAAATTATCTAGATACTAGAATTTGGAACATATACATAAAATTTAGGGGAATTATATTAAAATAAAGAATAATTACACTGGGGTAATGAGAGAGATTTCATAACCTGAAGGAAAAATGGTGGTTCAAAATGAATCCCATACCTTATGTCTAAAAGTGTTCTACAATGAAAGTTAATGTCCTAGATAATGAAATTAAATCCATTAATTAATTAATTAAGAACATTTTATACATTTATTTTATTTATTATAATTTTATTAAGTTCATTTATCACGATATTTATGAGTTATATAATATAATTTCATCATTAAGGAGTGTTTGTTTCCTTGATTTTCATGATTGGTTCATTTGTATACGCGTATCAAAGATTGTGTATAATAGGAATAGTTTTTTAGAATTAAAATTATATGTTATTAATGAACATAAAATAGTTTATTCTTTTAATATATCATTTTTTATATAGAATGAGTATGAATCATTAGATTAAACATTAATGATAGTCATTTAGATTAATTTGGAAGTTTCTCAATCATCATGAACTAATTTTGTTCTATTATTTAATATTATATAAATTTAGGTTCTAGAATATTACATAATATGTAATACATATATTATTATATATTTTTTCAAAAAATTGGTTTAATGACCAACCACAAAGGCGATAAAAGAAATTGAAAACTTTTCATCCTTGATGACGATAAATCCACACCTCACCAATGTTATTTTCATTTTTGGAATTAGAGGAAGAGGAAAACAGAATTTATGGTGGATTTTACATTAAAATAATATTATTATAGTATATGTGAGATATTATTGTTACTATTCCACATGTATATCGGTATATGAGGATAGAATAATTAAAGAAAATAAATTGGAAGGAAATTAAAAGAAATGGAAAGATGCTTTTACCTCTTGAATTCCTCTCCTTGAGAACCATCTGGAGGCACTTGAGTATGTTCTTTTATTGATTAAAAATGCTCAAAGAAGAGTCTACGAGACTTGGAAGAGAATTTTCTAGAATTTGGACAAGCATAAATGCTTTATTGGTGTGATGAAAATAGGTGGTGAGGGGTTGTATTTATTATGTAAGAGATGGGTTTTTTGATTATTTTATTCATTATATTATTATTTCGGATCAATACTTCGAAATTGTAGATTCTTATGACTAAATTTCGTAACTAATTCATGTGAGGTCAAAACAATGTCCACTAATATCATCCCTGACTCAAGCATGACTCCAAAATGCCTTTATATACCATATACCATAAATAACTGTATTTCCTTAATCACAAAAATTCAAATATTTTATAAAAATAACAAATATTCAACTTAACAATTTTTTGACATGTAAAATTAAAAATTGAACAATATTTTATGAAAATAATTTTTTTAATAATTAAATAAATTATAAAATTGTAAATAATTATTTATATTTTATAAAAATTTCTATACATAATTTATCATTTTCCAAACATTTATTTAATTATATTATGATATAATTATATCATATTTTTATTTATAAAATGGATAAATTTTATTTATATTTTTATAGATGACATTACTATTCTATTGGTCAGGTTACTATTTTTAAGAGTCACATTACTATTTCATATGTCATGTTACTATTCCATTAGTTTAGGTTCCTTAATTTCTATAAATACTTTTTATTTTATTCATTCGTCATATACAATGTTTTTATTGTGTTGTATATATGATTTTATGTGATTTATACTATATAACATAATCATATGAAGAAAATTTTCATTGATAAAATTTTAGGTCGTTACATTATTCCCCCTTATGAAATTTCACCTTTGAAAATTTTGTTTTAAAAATTATGAGAAAAACTAGTGATGGTACATATCCTTCATAACCTCCTCTAGTTCCCATTGTGCCTCTTTGTACTGGTGGTTTCACTGTAGTACTTTTACCATATGAGTGGTCTTTTGGTGTAAAACATTATCTCTATAATCCAAGATCTTCACTGGCTTCTCCTCACAATAGAGATGATTCTCTAACTGTACAACCTCTGAATTTAGTATGCATGAGGGACCCGGTATGGGCTTATTTAATAGGGATATGTCGAATACACCATGTACTTGAGACATGGTTATTGTAAGTGCTAGTTGATAGGCCACCACTCCAACATAATCAAGAATCTCAAGGGGGGATATGTACTTAGGATTATGCTTTCTCTTCTTCCCATATCTCATGATCCTCTTCCATGGATATATGTGAAAGAATACCATGCATCTAACCTTAAAATTCTTGGTCTCGTTGATGATTATCTCTATAACTCTTATATTATCTTTGGGCTACTCGAATGTGTTGTTGAATGGTTTTAACCTTTACTACAATTTCTTTTACTATTTTAGGTCTTAGAAACTTACGTTCACTAAATTCATCATATCATGTTGGTTTTCTATATCTTTTCCCATAAAGGGATTCTTATTGTTGCATTTGGATTCTTTTTTGGAAACTGTTATTGTAGGAGAACTCGAACAGAGGCAGATGTTGGTCCCATCATCCCATGAAGTATATAGAACATTGTCTCAACATATCTTCAAATTTTTTAATGGTCTTATAAATTTGACCCTCATTTTGAGGATGATAGGCGGTTCTGATGTCCATCTCAGCGTTTAGAGATTGTTGGAGTCTTTTCCAGAACATGGGGATGAATCTCGGATCTCAATTGGATAGAATCGATGGTGTTACTCCATGAATCCTTACCACTTATCTGATGTATATCCGTGCTAGTTGATAAAAATATAGGTTTTCTTGAATTGTAATAAAAATGGTTGTCTTTGTAAGAGGACCCACAACCACCGATATAACAATGTTTCCACAATATGTCTTCAGAATTTGGTGAGAAAGTCCATGGTGATATTTTACCACATTCATATTGGTAGGGGTAGTGGTTGCGTCATCCCCTTTCTTCCTTTTAGCCTTTACTTTCTGGCATAACAGTAAATTTAATGTATATTCAGTAATATACTACTTTATATTGACCCTCTAATAGTTCAATTAGGGACCACAATTGATATTTTGTCTTCCTAGGTGTATAAAGAAGGATGATCTTTGATCATCATTAAGAGGATCATTCTTTAATTAGGGATTTGATAGTAAACATTATCATGACCCAAATCTTAGAACTCCATATTCATTGATTTTGAAATATAAGGATTTCCTATTTCATTCATATTACAACATTCTCTGAATTTCTACCTCATTTATTTTAGAATCCTTTATTTTCTGCACTAGGAATGGTTGAACAATCATTTGGGAATGTATAGATGATGTTCCTTACTTAATGATCCCCATTTCCATCATTTAAAGGTCCAAGAAGATTGGATACTTCTCAATTACCATTATTGATAATGATGTAGAATCATTTCTACATAAAGCATCCACCACCTTATTTTATTGACTGGGATGACAGTGGATCGAGTAGTTGTAATCATTGATGATATATAAACATCTAAACTAGCACATATTAAGCTCTTTCTGTGTGAATATATTTTTGAGGATCTTATTATTAGTATATGTCTAACTCTTCTCCCCATGTAGATAATGCCATCAGATTTTCAATGAAATGATCACAACGGTCAAGTCCAAATCATGCATGGGATAGTTTTTATCATGAATTTTAACTACCTTGATGAATGAACTATCACTTTTATCATTTTTCATTAGTAAACAGACTAATCTCTTCTTTTAAGAATCATTATACACCCCAAAGAGTTCCCCAGGTATTGGTTGTGTGAGCAATGGTGTAGTAAAAATCTCATTTTTCAACTCTTTAAAGCAGTATGCACATTCACTGGTCGAGAAAAAAAAATTACCCCTTATGAGTCATCTTGGTTAGTGGGTTTGAAAATTGTGAGAAGATCATTACAAAATATCAGTAATAGTAATATAAACCAATGAATCTATATATCTCCATTAAATATATTGTCTCGGGACACTCTTCAATTGCCATTTTCTTGTAAGGGTCCATATATATCTATTTTTTATTGATTACATTTCCCCATAATGATACTTCCTCTATCCATAACACAAATTTAGTAAAATTTTCATATCGGGTTTCACTTTTCTATGTTTTAATCACAATTATCAAATGGTCCTCATGTTCCCCCTTGATCTTAGAGTATATCATAATATCCTCAATTAAATCTACCACAAAATTTTTAAGCTACTCGATAAAGACTATATTCATTAAATCCATGAATATTTATGGATCATTAGAAAGTTTTAAGGGAATATCTATGAAATCATAGTGTCCATATATTATCCGAAAAGAAGTCTTGAGAATATCATACTTCTTCACCTTTAGTTGGTAATAGCCCGACCAGAGGTCCACTTTAGATAAATACATAGGCACATATAGTTGATCGAATAATTCATCTATACATAGCAGGGGATACTTTTTCATTATCATGATTTTTTTGAGCTCATGATAATCAATGTATAGGATCATTAATCCATCTTTCTTATTGACAAAGAGGACTGGTTCTCCACATGGTGAAGCAATCTGGTGTATAAAACCATATTATAGATTCTCCTGTAACCGCTTAATGTGTCCCTTCAACTCAATTGTGGCCATTCTATAATGATTATTTGATATAGGTAGTGATATTGGAATATGTTAAATTGATATATAAACCTCTCAATCAGGATAAAGACCATGAAACTCTTTAAAAACACAACAGTATAGTCCCTCACAATGGGAATATATTTGATCATGATTATATCATTCATCTCAATAATTTAAGCTAGATATACTTGATCGTATGGAAATAAAATCCATAATTGAGATGATGATTTTGATGTATATTCATCCTCTACCTTACAATTGTATAGAATTAGAGGATGCCTTGTGTAACGCCCCGACCCTAGTTGCCTAGAGTCGGTGCATTATTACATAACATTGGCATGATCACAAGAAAGATCAAATCTCGAAAGACCGATTGGTTTAGTAGCCTTGGAAACACTAGATATATTCATAAGTTTTACATTACATCATAAAATCAAAAACTACTACAACAACATAATGTTTCCACAGTCCACACTAAAATCCCCTCATAATATCCATGCAGGTCATTCATAACTTACATCTTCACTTCCTGGGAAAAATAAAACATAGAAAAGGGGTGAGCTCAAATGCCCAGTAAGGATAACAATATAGCGGAAACTTTCATCAATAAGAATAAACATTTAAGGCAATGTATAACTAAAACAAAAGCCTTTTAAACATGAAATTTCAACATGGTATGGCATAAATAAAATGAAATAATGCCATTTACTTATTCACATGGATATTCCACTAATCGAATAATCACATGCAAAAATAAAAACCACTTTCATAATGTTGGAATGCATAATGCCAGACTATCATAACCACATAGCCAAGGCCTCGTGCCAAGACTACAAATAATATTTTGTCAAGGCCTTGTGCCAAGACACTAGTTTGTCTCATGAGACCTACCGATGCATCGAGGAGCTATAGCGGGCTCCACCCGTCACTTATTAAGTCCAATGCATTCCCATATGAAAAGGTTTAAACATAACATAAACATTCGTATTAAAACTAGCATACGAAATGTCAATACTTTCACAATAAACTATGAATGGTATAAAAATAGCACATCCACAGTCAAACATATCACAAAACCTTCAATACAATATAGAAGTTTTGTATCATAATAAATCAACTTCAAATAATCTTAAAATCCATCAAAGGATGTTGACATAGATGAAATCAAAATTCTTTTTAAAGAAATATCTCCTTTTATTTTGAAATCATTTAAGATCCATATAAAATAAAACATTTTCTTTGAAAATATTCTTATAAGCTTGTAAGGAAAGCTTTGAAGATTTTATAACGGCGTAAAATAACCGCACCCGCCATATAAGTTAAAAAAAAACATTCTTACCTCAATTCTGTCGAAAAGGTTAAAAAGGACATTGTTTTGAAAACGACGGAAAGATTCCTTTATAAACCTCTTATAAAAAGTCAAACAAGGGTATAAATGACTTTAACCCATATTCTTGTAAATAGTAAAAATGTTTTGAAATACATTTTTAAGAAAACATGGATGTGGATGATAAAGAGATCCCAGTAGATTATTACGTACATACAACCTCGGATAATGAAGAGATTGTGAAATAACCCTTACCTTGTACTTTTCCTTGGTTGGGGTAGGTTAACCTCCTGTATAATGGTGAAATAATTGTTATTAAATTATACAAGAATCATATATATTAATATGATATCATATATGATCTTTTAACATTGATTTATTAATAATATCTTAGAATTATCATCGTTTCGGGTGTTAACTTACTCATTTTCTTTTATATGTTTTGTTACATAAGCCATGTTTGTTGTATCTTATTCATATCCAGAATGATATCAAGTCCTTAAACATCATTTTTAAATTATAAAATGATAATTATACTTGAATGGATACGATGGAGAATGAATCTCATCGCGTTCGTGGAGACGGTAGTCCGTACGTACGCACGAGCGACAATATCATTCTTTTGATATTAAAATAATATATAAATGAATGGTATATCATATATACAGAATCATTAACATTTTATATTTATTATTTACATGAGTTACACATCATTATTATACCCATCCAAATAATATTATACTGAATAACAATTACACCACGACGTGGAGACGGTAAGCCGTACGTACGCACGTATGGTGACATGTTATTCAAAGGGTGGATAGAATACTGAATATGGTTGTACCATACTTATAATAACATCACAGTATATGTGAGATACTGGAGTTATTATTTTAGAATGGTAAGAACAAAGGAAGAAGAAGTGGAAGAAGAAATGAACTTCGAAAAGGGTGGTGAAATCATTACCTCTTCTTCGGGTTCTTCCTTTTGATTTGATCAAAAGGGCTCCTTACGTTGGCTTTCTGATCAAACTAAGGCCTCTAGGTTGTAGTGAGGGATGTTGGGAGATTATTTGGGCAGAGTTTGGCCGATCCAAAAGGCTTTGAAGGTGAGAAGAAATGAGAAGGAGGAGTGCCCTTTTATAAGAGGGGTGAGGGGCACCTTTGGAAAAGCTAGAAATATTAATTTATAATAAATTCATATTCGGTTTCTAAAGGCTCCAAAGTTGACTATTCAAAGGATGAGGTGGGGATAGGTCGAAAAAAACTCATCCAATAGAATTTAGACAGGTTTGGGTACTTATATTAACCTTATCTTTAAGTATTAACTCTAAGTTAATTAGTTTCACTTTTACAATGTCTCTTTGTATTTTTATATAATATGGTTAATAAACATACTATATACATCCAAGCGACCCCCAAGTGGTCCATTAATGAGGAACCTATAATAATATAAGTCTCTTGGCCGATCCTTAGATTTTTAGGAATTTAATATCAATTAATAATATAATATTTGTTTTAAGAACTCTTTTATGTCAATTTTGACACTATTCAATAGTTGATTTTTTTGAAACTCCTAACAGATTGATTACTTCGAACAAAGTCAATTAAATCAATCCTAATATATCATATTATCATATAAAATTAGTGTAATTTATTAAAAGTTTAATATTATATTTATTTGGGTATTTATAATATTAATTATGTTAATTTTTTACTATTTTAGTAATTACTGCATCATCATTGTGTCATAAATAAAATAAATTATTTAATGTCTAAAAATTATAAATAAAATATCATTATGTAGTAAATCGTTTTAGCTTTCTAATGAATATTTACAATCGAAAATCCAACATGTATAACCCTATGTAAAAATTGTTCTTCTAAAAGATATATGCTTGTGTCATTTTTGTATTCATTTTAACTTAATTAAAATAAAGTGTCATTATCACTTACAAGTGGATCCATGGGGTCCCAAAATAGACCCAAAGATGCCCATGGTCGACCATGTATCAACCAATAGGGTTAAGAAACGTTTTAGGGTAATTTTGTATTATTATAATATTATTTTTTTAACCCTTATTTACCGGATTTACCCTTTAACCATTGTAAATAAAATATTTACCGCAGTAATTATTCAAAATGTCTAAAAATAAAAGTTACCTATTTACATAATTTGGACATCCTGATTCCAAATATGGAATCCATTTTCCTAAATTCAAAACACAGAAGTGGCAGAAATTAATTTAAAATTAATTCCCGCTGTTAAAACAAAAAGCGTGTTTTTAAGAGATAATAACTATCAAAAGATTGACACTTGTTTATGTTCAGTTTAATTGTAAAATTATGTCCAATGACCAACATTATATTAAATGGTAAAAATATATTCTAAATATACTTTAAAACCACTCAAATTCATAATTTATCACTATTACTTATTTTGATTAAAAAAGTTGTTTTTAATTAAAATTTAGTAATTTTTACTATTCATCAAAATATAAAAGTTATCCGAAAAGTACCAAAATTTCACCCTAGGATAATTTCGATATTCCGAATCCAAAAATGAAGTCCATTTTGAAATATAAAATATATATGATTTCAAAAAGTAGGTATCACTATTTACAACGGCTAGTTTAATTAGTTGTGGTGTGTGTTAGAACTCGAGGTTGCGTACAACACACGCTATCGCATTATTCGAAGGGAAACGTACCGTAGAAGCTTGGGGTGTTACATTCTCCCCTCCTTCAAATAATTGCGTCCTCGCAATTTCTAGGGTATTACTGCATAAAAAGACTCGGGTGGTTCTTCATCATAAGTTCCTCGGGTTCCCACGTTGCCTCTTCCATCTTATGATTTCTCCACAAAACTTTTACCAGACGCGTCGTCCGGTTTCTCAGTACTTGTTCTCTTGTATCAAGAATCCTGACGGGCTCTTCACAATAGGAAAGATCGGGTTCCAGTTCTAATTCCTCATATGTGAGTACATGCGTTGGGTCAGGCATGTATTTCCTCAACAGAGATACGTGGAACACATCGTGAACTTTGGAGAGACTTGGCGGCATTGCCAATCGGTAAGCTACAGCCCCAATTCGTTCTAGAATTTCGAAAGGTCCGATGTACCTGGGACTCAATTTACCTTTCTTACCAAAATGTATGACTCCCTTCCACGGAGATACCTTCAGGAAAACATGATCACCGACTTGAAATTCCAAATCCTTCCTTCGATTATCGGCATAGCTCTTCTGCCTACTTTGAGCTACTTTAATGTGATTTTGGATTACCTTCACCTTTTCCACCGTTTCCTCCACCAGTTCTGGGCCTACAAGTTTTCTTTCACCAACATCATCCCAACAGGTTGGTGTACGACATCTCTTTCCGTATAACGCTTCATATGGTGCCATCTGAATACTCGAATGGAAGCTATTGTTATAGGAAAATTCTACTAGTGGTAAATATTGATCCCACATACCCTGAAAATCAAGTGAGCAAGATCTCAACATGTCTTCTAAGGTCTGAATAGTCCGTTCTGATTGTCCGTCTGTCTGAGGGTGGTAAGCAGTGCTCAAATGAAGTTCAGTATCCAGGGTTTCTGAAGACTTTTCCAAAATCTTGAAGTAAAACGGGGATCACGATCAGAAACAATCGATAGGGGTACTCCATGAAGTCTCACAACTTCATTAATGTATAGTCTTGCTAGACGTTCCAGGGGTAGATCTTCTCTTATAGCAAGAAAATGTGCTGACTTGGTAAGACGATCAACAATAACCCATATTGCATCGTTCCTTCTAGGAGTCTTTGGTAGCCCCATGACAAAGTCCATCGTAATATTGTCCCATTTCCACTCCGGTATGGGAAGAGGTTGCATGACTCCTCCAGGCTGTTGCCTTCCAGCTTTCACTTGTTGACAAACCATACATCTTGACACAAAATCAGCAATCTCCCTCTTCATGTTGTCCCACCAAAAATGTTCCTTCAAATCTCTATACATTTTGGTGCTCCCAGGGTGTATAGAGAAATTGGAACTATGAGCATCATCCAGCAATTCCCTTTTTAGATCAGGTATATTGGGAACACAAAGTCTCTTCCCGAATTTCAAAATTCCACCTTCATACGCAAAGTCTCTCAATCTCCCATCATTCACAGCTTTAATCTTCTTTTGGAATTCTTCATCATCAGTATGAGAACTCTTAATCCTTTCTAGTAAAGATGGTTTGGAAACCATTTGAAAAAGCATTGATGTTTCACCTTCCCTGGTTATTCCCATGTCCATCTTCACTAGATCCATGAAAATTGGATCCCTTTCAATTCTCATCATGTTCAGAACTCCATGGTCTTTTCTGCTCAAAGCATCTGCTACTTTGTTTGCCTTCCTCGGGTGGTAGTGTATCGTGCAATCATAATCCTTGAGTAATTCAAGCCATCTCCTTTGCCTCATGTTGAGTTCTTTTTGTGAGAAAATATACTTCAAACTCTTGTGATCAGTATAAATCTCACATTTTTCACCATAGAGGTAGTGCCTCCATATCTTCAAAGCAAAGATCACAGCTGCTAACTCAAGATCATGAGTAGGATAGTTTTGTTCATGAATTTTCAACTGTCGTGATGCATAGGCAATAACTCTATCATTCTGCATAAGGACACAGCCAAGTCCTTTCTTCGATGCATCACTATAAATAACGAACCCATCATTCCCCGAAGGTAGAGTCAATATAGGAGCATTGACTAATCTTCTCTTCAGTTCTTCGAAACATTCTTCACACTCTTTTGTCCAAACAAATTTAACCCCTTTACGTGTGAGCTTCGTTAATGGGTTAGCCAATCGGGCAAAATTCTGGACGAAACGTCGATAATAACCTGCCAAACCAATAAAACTACGTACCTCAGTTATACTCGTAGGTGCTGGCCATTCTTGGATTGCCTTGGTCTTAGAAGGATCAACAGAGATTCCATCTTTAGAGACAATATGGCCAAGAAAAGAAATCTCCTGAAGCCAGAATTCACACTTGCTAAACTTTCCATATAATTCATGCCTCCTCAGAGTCTTCAAGATAATGCGCAAGTGATTTTCATGATCTTTGTAGGTTTTGGATTATGCCAAGATATCATCAATAAATACCACCAAAAATTCATCGAGATACTCCTTGAAAACTCTATTCATCAGATACATGAATACAGAGGGTGCATTAGTCAATCCAAACGGCATTACAGTAAACTCGTAATGCCCGTACCTGGTTCGAAATGCTGTCTTCGGAATGTATTCCTTCTTCACACACAACTGATGGTATCCAGATCGAAGGTCAATCTTTGAAAAGTATTGAGCTCCATGCAGTTGGTCAAATAAATCATCAATACGAGGTAGGGGATACTTGTTCTTTATCATTATAGCATTGATCTCCCTGTAGTCGATACATAACCTCATAGATCCATCTTTCTTTTTAACAAAAAGAACAGGGGCTCCCCATGGAGAAACACTAGGGCGAATAAATCCCTTATTACTCAATTCCTCTAGTTGTTTCTTTAGTTCGACTAACTCTACAGTGGCCATTCTATAAGGGGTCTTCGATATAGGCCTTGATCCAGGAATCAAATCAATGGAAAACTCAACTTCTCGTTCTGGAGGATGTCCAGGTAAATCTTCCGGAAATACATCTACAAATTCTTTCACAACAGGTACATCCTCTATTTGAACATTTCTTTCCTCATCGACAGTTATTTCATTCTCTTCCTCCCCGATAATTGAATTAAGTTGAGCTACAGGGGGTGGATCTAAATAAGAATTAGGTGGTGACGATTCTGCTCTAAAAATAAGGTGCTCCTTATCATTATCATCAAGAATCGTAACCTCTTTCTTCTTACAATAAATTTTCGCATCATAGTCCGAAAGCCAGTCCATACCGAGGATTATATCAAACTCAATCATAGGTATGACGATGAAATCAGCAGATAAAGAAAATTTATGTGCTCTAATGGGGACTGATTCACAAAACTTTGTTGCAACGATACTTCCCTTAGGAGTTTTAACTGACAACTCCCTTATTAAATCAAATTGGAAATATCTAATTTTCTTAGCAAACTGGGAAGATATGAAACAATGCGATGATCCAGAATCAAATAATGCATTTTCTAAACTTGAGGAAACCATTAAATTAC
Organism: Viscum album; assembly: GCA_963277665.1. Lineage (NCBI taxonomy): Eukaryota > Viridiplantae > Streptophyta > Magnoliopsida > Santalales > Viscaceae > Viscum > Viscum album. The sequence continues at coordinate 688,150,857 of OY728132.1, read as the reverse complement.
CCGCCACCACGTCTTTTGGAGCTTCTACCTCTGCAGTAGTGATAGCATAAGCCTGGCCTTGATCCCTTGGCCTTTTCTGAGGTAAGTTCTCCTGACGCTTAGGACATGCATTTGCATAATGCCCCATCTCCCTGCAATTGTAGCACTGAACGTTGGTAGCTTCCTTCTTCCCCTTGCAATCATGAGCTTGGTGGCCTTTTTCACCACACTTGTAACAGACTCCCATTCCCTTCAGGCAAGCACCGGGGTGTTTCTTCCCGCACTTACCACAAGATGGATATTCAACCTTTCCCTTCTTCCCCTTATTTCCATTCCCAGATTGATCAGCAGGTCTCTTCTTCTCTTGCTTTGCTTTAAAGTCATAAGATTTAGAGAATTCCTTTTCGGTCTTGATAGCACATGAGACAATGTCTTCGTACGATGAAAAGGATTGTGAGACTAATGCTCGACGGAGAAATGGTTTTAACCCATCAAAGAAACGATCAATCTTACTTCTTGGGTTGCGAATATAATCTCCAGCATACCTCGCTAACCTTGTAAAGTTAGCCTCATACTTTGTGACATTATCATCCTCCTTTTGTCTCAGACTCAGAAATTGCCTTTCCATATCTGCTCGATGGTCGCGAGGAAAGTATTTTTCTAAAAACAGATCTTTGAACTCCCTCCATTCCATGTTTGATACTTCATCATCTTCCTTCATGTTTTGAATCAATGACCACCATTGATCAGCATCTCCAGTGAGGCGGTAAACTGCCATGGTAACTTTTTCCCTTTCACTACTCCCCAAAGCCTGAAATATTTTCTCTAGGGAAAATATCCATTGCTCAGCTACTATGGGATTTGTACTCCCATTGAACGTTGGTGGTTGTTGTCTCATGAATCGATCTAACATTGATCCTCCACGCTGCGGATCAGGGTGCTCCATACGGGTAAGGTTATTATTCATAACCTGAGTAAGTTGTCCCAGTACGGTGATTAGCTGATCAGCACCAGTTGCATCACCAGCCCCACTATAATTATCTTGAGCAGGAGGGCAATCCCTACATGGAGTGCGTGCATTGATACGGTTTCCATTTCTTCCACTAGGCGCCATTTCTAAAAAAATGGCAGAAACTAGATCAGTTTATGCATCAAAATACATAATCCCATACTTATAAAACACTTAACATAAATTGAACTATTTATGGATATAATCCATAATCATAAAAATGTTTTCTTTGAGGAAGTATATACTCATAAACCCTTCATAATGATTTGTAAAGATAGTGAGAGTTATCCTAAGCATATCCCCCGGGAGTGTCGTAACCAAGAGTGCAGCAAGGCCCGTTGTCGTGCACCAGTTCCCGTTCGAGTCTAGCTCAAAGCGGTGTTTTCGGGTTTTACCCCTAGGTACATCTGTGCCAGAGCCGCCTCTACCTGCTCGTATCCAGACAGGGATGTATTGCTCGAAAAACTCACAAAATCTCTACAATACCAAAATTCTAGGAAGTTCTCCTATACTAATCCTCAAAGTTCATCTTAGGTCTACGTGCTCTAATCAGAGTTTATCTAAATCTAGCTTCCAAGGTTTGTACTAAACTTCCTCTGATACCAACTGTAACGCCCCGACCCTAGTTGCCTAGAGTCGGTGCATTATTACATAACATTGGCATGATCACAAGAAAGATCAAATCTCGAAAGACCGATTGGTTTAGTAGCCTTGGAAACACTAGATATATTCATAAGTTTTACATTACTTCATAAAATCAAAAACTACTACAACAACATAATGTTTCCACAGTCCACACTACAATCCCCTCATAATATCCCTGCAGGTCATTCATAACTTACATCTTCACTTCCTGGGAAAAATAAAACATAGAAAAGGGGTGAGCTCAAATGCCCAGTAAGGATAACAATATAGCGGAAACTTTCATCAATAAGAATAAACATTTAAGGCAATGTATAACTAAAACAAAAGCCTTTTAAACATGAAATTTCAACATGTTATGGCATAAATAAAATGAAATAATGCCATTTACTTATTCACATGGATATTCCACTAATCGAATAATCACATGCAAAAATAAAAACCACTTTCATAATGTTGGAATGCATAATGCCAGACTATCATAACCACATAGCCAAGGCCTCGTGCCAAGACTACAAATAAGATTTTGTCAAGGCCTTGTACCAAGACACTAGTTTGTCTCATGAGACCTACCGATGCATCGAGGAGCTATAGCGGGCTCCACCCGTCACTTATTAAGTCCAATGCATTCCCATATGAAAAGGTTTAAACATAACATAAACATTCGTATTAAAACTAGCATACGAAATGTCAATACTTTCACAATAAACTATGAATGGTATAAAAATAGCACATCCACAGTCAAACATATCACAAAACCTTCAATACAATATAGAAGTTTTGTATCATAATAAATCAACTTCAAATAATCATAAAATCCATCAAAGGATGTTGACATAGATGAAATCAAAATTCTTTTTAAAGAAATATCTCCTTTTATTTTGAAATCATTTAAGATCCATATAAAATAAAAAAATTTCTTTGAAAATATTCTTATAAGCTTGTAAGGAAAGCTTTGAAGATTTTATAACGGCGTAAAATAACCGCACCCGCCGTATAAGTTAAAAAAAACATTCTTACCTCAATTCTGTCGAAAAGGTTAAAAAGGACATTGTTTTGAAAACGACGGAAAGATTCCTTTATAAACCTATTATAAAAAGTCAAACAAGGGTATAAATGACTTTAACCCATATTCTTGTAAATAGTAAAAATGTTTTGAAATACATTTTTAAGAAAACATGGATGTGGATGATAAAGAGATCCCAGTAGATTATTACGTATATACAACCTCGGATAATGAAGAGATTGTGAAATAACCCTTACCTTGTACTTTTCCTTGGTTGGGGTAGGTTAACCTCCTGTATAATGGTGAAATAATTGTTATTAAATTATACAAGAATCATATATATTAATATGATATCATATATGATCTTTTAACATTGATTTATTAATAATATCTTAGAATTATCATCGTTTCGGGTGTTAACTTACTCATTTTCTTTTATATGTTTTGTTACATAAGCCATGTTTGTTGTATCTTATTCATATCCAGAATGATATCAAGTCCTTAAACATCATTTTTAAATTATAAAATGATAATTATACTTGAATGGATACGATGGAGAATGAATCTCATCGCGTTCGTGGAGACGGTAGTCCGTACGTACGCACGAGCGACAATATCATTCTTTTGATATTAAAATAATATATAAATGAATGGTATATCATATATACAGAATCATTAACATGTTATATTTATTATTTACATGAGTTACACATCATTATTATACCCATACAAATAATATTATATTGAATAACAATTACACCACGACGTGGAGACGGTAAGCCGTACGTACGCACGTATGGTGACATGTTATTCAAAGGGTGGATAGAATACTGAATATGGTTGTACCATACTTATAATAACATCACAGTATATTTGAGATACTGGAGTTATTATTTTAGAATGGTAAGAACAAAGGAAGAAGAAGTGGAAGAAGAAATGAACTTCGAAAAGGGTGGTGAAATCATTACCTCTTCTTCGGGTTCTTCCTTTTGATTTGATCAAAAGGGCTCCTTACGTTGGCTTTCTGATCAAACTAAGGCCTCTAGGTTGTAGTGAGGGATGTTGGGAGATTATTTGGGCAGAGTTTGGCCGAACCAAAAGGCTTTGAAGGTGTCAAGAAATGAGAAGGAGGAGTGCCCTTTTATAAGAGGGGTGAGGGGCACCTTTGGAAAAGCTAGAAATATTAATTTATAATAAATTCATATTCGGTTTCTAAAGGCTCCAAAGTTGACTATTCAAAGGATGAGGTGGGGATAGGTCGAAAACAACTCATACAATAGAATTTATACAGGTTTGGGTACTTATATTAACCTTATCTTTAAGTATTAACTCTAAGTTAATTAGTTTCACTTTTACAATGTCTCTTTGTATTTTTATATAATATGGTTAATAAACTTACTATATACATCCAAGCGACCCCCAAGTGGTCCATTAATGAGGAACCTATAATAATATAAGTCTCTTGGCCGATCCTTAGATTTTTAGGAATTTAATATCAATTAATAATATAATATTTGTTTTAAGAACTCTTTTATGTCAATTTTGACACTATTCAATAGTTGATTTTTTTGAAACTCCTAAAAGATTGATTACTTCGAACAAAGTCAATTAAATCAATCCTAATATATCATATTATCATATAAAATTAGTGTAATTTATTAAAAGTTTCATATTATATTTATTTGGGTATTTATAATATTAATTATGTTAATTTTTTACTATTTTAGTAATTACTGCATCATCATTGTGTCATAAATAAAATAAATTATTTAATGTCTAAAAATTATAAATAAAATATCATTATGTAGGAAATCTTTTTAGCTTGCTAATGAATATTTACAATCGAAAATCCAACATGTATAACCCTATGTAAAAATTGTTCTTCTAAAAGATATATGCTTGTGTCATTTTTGTATTCATTTTAACTTAATTAAAATAAAGTGTCATTATCACTTACAAGTGGATCCATGGGGTCCCAAAATAGACCCAAAGATTCCCATGGTCGACCATGTATCAACCAATAGGGTTAAGACACGTTTTAGGGTAATTTTGTATTATTATAATATTATTTTTTTAACCCTTATTTACCGGATTTACCCTTTAACCATGGTAAATAAAATATTTACCGCAGTAATTATTCAAAATGTCTAAAAATAAAAGTTACCTATTTACATAATTTGGACATCCTGATTCCAAATATGGAATCCATTTTCCTAAATTCAAAACACAGAAGTGGCAGAAATTAATTTAAAATTAATTCCCGCTGTTAAAACAAAAAGCGTGTTTTTAAGAGATAATAACTATCAAAAGATTGACACTTGTTTATGTTCGGTTTAATTGTAAAATTATGTCCAATGACCAACATTATATTAAATGGTAAAAATATATTCTAAATATACTTTAAAACCACTCAAATTCATAATTTATCACTATTACTTATTTTGATTAAAAAAGTTGTTTTTAATTAAAATTTAGTAAGTTTTACTATTCATCAAAAAATAAAAGTTATCCGAAAAGTACCAAAATTTCACCCTAGGATAATTTCGATATTCCGAATCCAAAAATGAAGTCCATTTTGAAATATAAAATATATATGATTTCAAAAAGTAGGTATCACTATTTACAACGGCTAGTTTAATTAGTTGTGGTGTGTGTTAGAACTCGAGGTTGCGTACAACACACGCTATCGCATTATTCGAAGGGAAACGTACCGTAGAAGCTTGGGGTGTTACACCTTGGGATGCAAAGAGTGGTCATCCTTGCCTAATTGTTGATATTTTATTTGAATAAATATATCTAATTCATGCCAAAAAAATCATTCAACATCACCAAAGGAAGTAAAACAAAATTTTCTGTGTGATTCAGTCCAAAAACATTACCCAGGGAGGATTTATATACACTGGATGCAATAATTTCCCCATTTTTTTCTCACAAAAAACCTAACCTCTATATTTTTTGGTGGTGTTTGAATAGTTATACTAAACTTAAAATATTTAAAAGAAAGAATAAAATTAGAATCAAATTGTACATTATATATATTTTAATGAATAAATAGTGTACATATCACCACATCATTGTTTGGATCCACCTTAGTAGAAGTGATAACATATTCCCTTCCATGATACCTTGGAGGTTGTTGTCGTATATTTTCTCTAACAACCCTTGGATTAGGGGAATGGCTTACATAATGCCCATGTTCCTTGTAGTTCAAACACTACATAACTTGTTGAGTATTGATATGAAATTTCCATTCTTATTCCACATTTGTGGGATTATTCATCTCCATTTGGAATTAATCATCCACATTCCCCTCTCTACCACATTTGAATCATTTCATGGTTCCCATTAGATAGTTCCCAAGATGATTCTTTCATGAATTTTAACATGTGGGATGTTTGGTTTTCTTTACATCGTGAGATTTATCTTTTGATCCACCCATATTAAAATCAATTTTCTTCTTGTTTTTCATAAGAACCATGAGACTAATGAGTGTCTCCAATCTACATTTCATCCTCAATGGAACATAAAACAATATCCTCATAACTATCAAAGTCTCAAATTTTGAATACTTTTTATATAATTGACCTTTTCATGCTAAATAAGAAATCCACATTGATTTTGGTGTTCATGAAAAAGCCAGAGGTGTAACATGAAAATCTTGGGAATTTATCCTTATACACTCCAATATACTTGTATCCAATTTTCATTAGTCCAAGGAACTCACTTTATATCATAATATAGAGGGAGTAGGGAAAATATTTTGTGAAAAATATTTTCATGAAATCTTCCCATTCCATGGAATCAATTTCTTCCTTGGAATTTGTTTTCATGATTAGTGTCCTCCCCTTATCAGCTTATAAATCAAAATAATATAATTCCAACCCAAATTTATAATATTTTCTTAAATTTAGGACAATGAATATAATCTCAATAGTTTCAATTCATTCTTCCATAGTGATGGGATCAAAATATCCATTAAATATTGGTGGCATTTATCACATGAAGGATTCAACTAAAACTCTCTATTTATTAATGTATGGATGTAATTACACATGATTTATGTTATTATATATAGCCTTATTTCATTGAAAATTTACTATAATGATGTTTTTAGCTTTTGATCCTTTCATATTTGGAATATAATTAGGGAAATCATCACATTTGTCTTCACATTGATTATTGTCATAGGGTTTTCTATTTCTAACAATTAATTATGAAAAATATAGTGCTATTAAAAGGATTGAATACATATCTTATAAGAAAATAAAAATAAAACATTTAACATAGAAGGATAATCTTGTAAATAAAAAGTATATCCAAACATGTGATTCCCTTAGTTCCAATCTATGTTATCCATGGTAATGGAATTAATCCTAGGGTTCTCACTAAAGTCCTCTTGTCCTAATCTCCCAAAATAACAAGACCATTAATTTATACCAACTGTAGTGGCACTATCCTAATAAACATATTATTTCATGATTTTAATAATAATTATCCTTAAAATAAAAACCATGGAATTTAAAGAATATCGTCATTGGAATATTAGATACAAAATTAGAAAGCATAAAACCATAATAAAAAATCATTTATTTATCTTCCAAATGATATCCTAAAACCCTTTAAACCCTTACATATGTGTAGGATAATCTTGGGAATAAATGAAAAAAGGGATGAGAGTAAAATCTTAGTAAGGGAATACACATAAGAATACAACATAACATATGGTATAGAAGGCATAACTTGATGACATAAAAAAGGCATGAAACATGAATAAACATATGGACGCATAACATATAGAATAAAAGATCATGAAATCATGGAATCATTGTAATGTTTAATCAATATAAAAAATGACATAAGAATTATACCAGTCTCATTTTGCATGGAAGAGAACGAATTATGGATAACCACCAAGATCATTGGACTTGGAGCACGGGTCATGGCTAACCAACAAGACAGTTGCACATGAAATATTATGGGATTAAAAATTAACCAAATAAATGTAGTTCTATATCAGTGAACCTATCATAACATGTTCATGCATATGTGTTCCACCTGAAGAATCAATCAAAAAGTATAAACATAAGGGTTACCCAAGGAGAGAAATGGGTATCATAATCATGTCATGGAGTATAAAAAATGAGAATATCATAATTTTGTCCATGAAAGAATATATTTAAAACATATATGATCATTAATAAGGAAAAATAGCCATATAAGATGATAAGTAATGTCAAAATGAAGTTAAAACATGTAAAAAGAGCATTTAAGAGTCATATAAATGAAACATTTTAGTACGGTTTAAGGAAAATATTAATAAAAATTTAAAGTGGAAAAGGATTATTTGTTTTCATAAAATTAAAAATGTTCCAAGATAGTTTTTCATGATAAAGTGCATGATTTTAGAAAAATAATTGTGTATTAATTAAGATTATGTAGTGTACTTGAAAACTGGTAAGAAATTGGGAAGTTTCCTTTAATTATGCTTGATTATCAGAAAGAATTGAGATGTGAATCTTTTTAAAACATGTATTTCCCCATAACATAATGATAAAATGATATGGATATATTAATTTTAAACATAAAAATATAAATTAGAAGGATTATATAAAAATAAATAATAATTAAATTGGGATAATTATAGAGATAATGCAACCTGAATGAAAAAATTGGGGTTTGGAAAGAATCCCATACATTATGTATGAAAGTGTTATTCACATGAAATTAATATCCTATAATATCAAATTAAATAAAATAAATAATTAATTAAAAAACTTTTATACATGAATTTTAATTTATATATTTTTATTAAGTTCATTTATGGCCATTTTGTGGAGTTATGAGATACCATTTTATCATTCTGGAGTGTTTTTCTTCTTGATTTTCATGATCAGTTCATTTTTAAACAAGTATGAAAGATCATGTAGAATGTGAATAGATGTCCAAAATTAAAATTATATGTTATTTAAGAATTTAAATAAGTTTATTTTTTATTATATATCATTTGTTATATGATATGGAGATGAATCACTGGATAAAATGTTAATGATATCGATTTAGAATAATTTGGCCAATTTACGATCACAACAAACAATTTTGGTTATATTATATAATATTATGCATATATACTATTTTTAAAACGTTAAATAAGATGTAATAAATATATTATAATAATTTTTAATAATAAAAAGTGTTTTATGGCCAGTCATGAAGGTGGTAATATTAAATGAAAACTTTTTATCCTCGAAGGTGATAAAGCAACACCTCATGGATAATATTTTTATATTTAGAATTAATGTAATAAGAGAAAGGAATTGATGGTGGATTTTACATTAACATAATAAAATTACAGTATGTTTGAGATAATGGAGTTACCATTCCACTTAGATAATGGGAGGTGAGATATAATTATAAAATAAAAGAAATTGGGATGAAATTAAAACAAAGGGAAAGGGGTTTTTACCTGTTGAATTCTTCTCCTGGAGAACCACCTTGAGGAAATTGAGTTGGATATTTAATTGAATATAAATCTATCTTATGTTGTGGAAATAATAGGGAGATTATAGGGAAGAATTTTAAAAAACTTCAAGGATTTATAGATGTGAGGAATGGAGGACGTGAGGGGTGGTATTTATAGTGGAGGAGAGGGGTGTTTTTGATTATTTTAATCCCTAGTTTATTATTTTGGATCAATACAATTAATAGTATAGATTATTGTTACTTAATATTATAAATAAATCATTTTAGTTCGAACCAATGGACACTTACCTCATTCATGACCCAATCATGACAAAAAATTGATTTATATTCCTTATACCGTAAATTACCTTTTATCACTATTCACATAAAATTAAACTATTTTTGAAAATTGAAAATTTTAACCCTAATAAATTGTCATTGTGTAGAACTCCAAAATGAAATCCATTTTATGAGAATATATTTTTATATATGGGAAATTTAATTTTTAATTATAATAAACATTTACTCAAAAAATAATGATTTTAAAATTTTAACTGATTTTATAACACTTTGAAAAATTAATTAAGGTCTCATAAAGTTATGTTACAACCATAAGAAGAAAAATACAACTTTATGAATCTATTTTTTTAAAATCTATTTTTTTAAATTATTTTTTCCAAGGGATTTTTTCTCTCCTATGAATGATTTATATTTCAGAACGGTTTCCAACTGCTTTGTTTATGGAACTACAAACAACCAATGGTTCTATATCAGAAGGGACATAATTTTAAAACACATGCACTCATTATATTTGTTGACCTATGATTCGTAAAAACACCCACTGTTAGAGACGACGGAAGGTCAAAATCATCACCGCCTTTTGAGGGGAATTATTGCCAAATCCAGGACTCTGTAATAGATTTAAGATATGTTCATGAATACTTTGTTAATTACCAAGTAAGATGTCGTTCAATCCAGAATTAACAATCAATTATTATTATGTAGGGAATTCTGAATCATTTGTATATATGAGGTTCTTCATTAATGCAGATATATGTATACATTCGAGGTTACCCCTCAACAGTATCCTCTCATATAATACTTATCAATTATTTGGTTGTTATTATAATGATACTGGTTTTCAAGCCCAATATTGGGCCACTATAGAGTTTATTATCATCTAGGGAGAATAATTTCACTCTAGAGTTTATCATCATCATGGGAGTCAAGAATTGTTTTGATGTTGGGATTGAACCCATAAATGAGATTCATATATATCTTTAAGAAAGTAATTATAACCAAAGTATTTTAGTGTCACTTAATGGGGCACATCATACCTTTGAAGGTCATGTGATAAGGACCCAACAATAGAGATTTACATCATTTGGAAAGGACATCTAGGAGGAAGGTTCCTGGTCAATGTTTGGTGTGGGACTTATGCCAAAGCAGCCCAAGGAACCTGTAAGGGTTAAGAATTTCCAATTTGAAATTTACTCTTTTGGGGATATGACCCAAAATAATATGGTTAATTTAGTAATTGGGGTTAAACATTAGGGAGGCTTCATATGTATCCCATTAGATGGGAATAAAACCCATGTAGTTCGGTGAGTCTCACATGGGAGTATGAACCTTTGAAAGAATTATGTGGAGGCTTAATTATGATGATGGTGCCCAATAAAAATGGTACATGAGTGATATTTTATCTCATGGTGATTTTGGGGTTACTTTAGGGATTACTATTGTGGAGTATACCCATTGTGCTTGGGCCTTAAGTAGACGTCCTACGTATCCTGGTTATGGAAGGAATTAGAGTTCTCGTTGTTCATTATGTCTAGTAAATTTTGTGGGTATCATGATCCTCACTAACCTCTAAGACCACATGAGTCATGATTATTGTGAGAAATAAGACAAATTAGAATATTTGATAAACCACACAGTTTTCCACCCTCGATGTTGGAAGAGAAGGCAAATGATGGTTGAATAGGTTGGGGTTATGACACATACCTCTCCTTACTTCACCCTATAAAGGAATAGTTTTAAAGGACATGGTGGTAGAGAGAATCAAGAATAAAACATCAAAAATGAAATTCAAGGGAATTAATCTATGAGGGTTCCCTAAAATTGGTTCTGTAGAGGGATGAGGATCTAATTCCATGTTTAATATAAAAACAAGCATAATCCTCACCCCTCCAACTGGGAATTAGAGGCTCTAAATCATAGAGATGATAAGGGAATGAAATGATTCAAACCGTAATTCTATATACTTGGAAATCCCTAACATTATCCCTTTGTCAAAGCTCATCATCACCAAAGATATACAAATGTTCATGTGCCCCAAGGATCCTAACCATCTTATAGGACCAGTTCGAGAAACCACTAACCGTATAAATTTAAATCCAAATGGGAGACACTCTGGTGTGCCATTAACCATTGTTTTATAGGTTAAAAGGCCTTGTTTGAGGTTTTTATTTGATCCATCTAAGGAGAAGAGGCCCCACCATGGATGGCTTTGAAGAAGGCCAGATGAATGGATCATGTAGGCTAGAAGGCATGGAAAACCAATGAGGCTTGCATAGTGGGTGTTGTACATAGGTGGACCATGGAAAATTGGTAACTCCTTAGAAAATGATCCACATGGGCGACAACACTTGGGTGAGACTGTACTCAATACCTCAAGGGTCTCCACATGTGTACTTGTAAGTCCTCCATGTAAGTCCCTAGTCAATGAAGGTAACTCCATGGTAGTATTAATTAATTTGATGTTGGGAGAATTCCTCACACATGTGTTGTTTTTGTAAAACCCTAGGAGGACTTTATTATCACTATTCTTCTTTAATTTAGACTTTTTTAGGTGTTACAGAACTAATTAGAATACTAAAGAGGACTTGAGTAAAGCAGTGATAAGATCATATCATCGTTTGGCCGTTTTAGAATTCTATTCATACAAATAAAGTCCCTAGGGGAATATTTATTGGAAAACATAGGAACCTAGGTGAAGGAATAATTTTATTCAAGTGTTTCTTGCATTCCAATCATGGAAGGTTCTTTGTAGGTGATTGCATACTAAACACAATTTCAGGTGACTTTCACTAACAATCTTTAGGGACTTTGAAAATATTGATATCTTCCACTTATTTCCTTCTCTTTTTCCTAAGGTATTTCCATTTTTCTCCTTTTAATCCATGTGAATAAAAAAAGTGTCAAAAAAATCCCCCCTTATAATTGGATATGATATGAAAGAAGAGATTTTGATCTTGATGGAAAAGGGATGAAAAGGATGGATGGTTTTTCAAGTTGTTCATGCAAGGCTTCCACACTGGTCATTCCCTCATGTTTTCATATGGGTGGAGAATTTACAAATTTCATGCATGGAATCATTATCTCATATTAATTGGGACCTAATTTCAGTGAAAAACTCTCATGACTCCAAATTTTGAAGTCTTTCTATTCTAGTATTCCACACTGGTCCTCCACTAAAATAATTTTATTGATAAACTCATTCAAGAAAACATGGTATGTATCCAGCTGAGCAATGTGTAGGAATTGGTTATTGGATTTCATAGAAATCATGAATTATTCTCTTGCATGATGAACTTGTGGAATGCACTTGAGTGAGCCACTTTCAAAAATTCATTCCTTTGCTAAATTTTCTTATTTTCATTGATTTATTCAAAGTGAACCTACATTGAAACGTATTGAATTTATTTTTTTGTAGGTTAAAATGGAACCCATAAAGATTCTATTTTCTAATGAACAAACTACAAAATGTTTTAAAGAGATGATCAATGTAATAAGGCATCTCTATTATGATGCATATGACACTACACTTCATGATCAGGTGGGGTCATCGATGAAATATGACCATTATTTTCTATAGAGTGCGTATCTACTACCCTATGTCCATGGCCATTTGTGGGAAGTCCTTACACTAACTCTAATGAACTACCACCCAGTCTCTTGGTTTCAAGACCACACAATTTGTTTTTCAATTTCCATCATTTTTGGCATGGGTGATTACATCACTGCTAGGAAATCATCCACAACCAATTTTATGCATCACAACCTGTCTCCTCTAGATCTACAACCACACATAGTTAAACTAATATGACACTGTGATTCACCAATCTCTCAATACTCATATATGGATCAATCAAAGGGATGTAAAAAGGTTTGGGACTTTTCCATAGGAGGGGGTGTTAAGCCTCTACGGATGTGGGAATATTGGGTTCCCTAAACCTATACAGCATTCAAAAAGGATTTAGAAGATGATGGAATTTATGAGGCTGTGTGTGTAGGGAATACCTATGTATATAGGAATGATGAGTTTGTTCCAGAGTTTCTATGCCAATGGAGCCCTTTGAATAATTCTTTCTATCAGATGCATGCAGAATTTGACATCAGTTTTTTGGATTTTCACAAGATTTATGGTGCTTTGATCCTCAAAGACTTGTATGGAGAATTCACCCATTCATATGAAATGTGGGGTGACACTGATAGGATTCCATTTTTACAACATTACCTACTAAAAATATCTTTTTACATTAAGAAGGTAGACCCCCTATTGAAAGGAGATATTCATCCAAAGATGTTGGTGGACATTTTCTTATGGAAGTAGAGGAAGTCACCACTTGCAAGTGTCCAACGAGTTATTCTAAGGTATGGAAGAAAATTGTACCCCACACCTTCTACAGGATTCTAGAAAAGGGACAGTTTGATAAGTGGGGATATGAATTCATGCCCATTGTTTTTACCAAGACACATATTTCAATATTTCTATCCATGTGACTTAGCATCGAACTGATTGCTATCCATGATTACAAGGGTGTCATAAGTACAATAACATTCATTGTAGAAGACATGATGGTGGAGAAGAAGCTCATGGGGTTGGTCTCCCCTATTCTAGAAAACACATATAGGATTATGCTATATATTATTGTAGGGAAAGATCCTTTAAGTATTACTGAACGATTTTGGCGATGAATTGTGTCTCACATTAGAACATACTATGTAAAAAGCGGGATCAAGGTTCTCTCAATAGAGTTCTGACCATATGTCCCAATGGTATCTAAAATTACACCCCTGTCATTGAAACCTCATGAAATTCAAATAAGGTTGAGTTTTTTTAGGAGTTCTCCTTCTTACACTATGGGAATCCACCCACATGAATATTTATTGATTTTTAGAAGGCCAACATAAATCCTAGTTCATATATGATAGAATTCAGGGATGATGCATTAGAAACCAAGATTGATGGTGAGATCATATGCGAGGATTATGATACTTACGGGTTTACGTTCCAGTTAAAATGTGTTAATACAATTACTATATCCACCCATGTGAATATAATTTTTGAAAAACATCAAATGGTAGCTCCACAGCTATGGCTTCTCAGAGATGTGGAGTTGGTTGCGGTTGTGATCAACCAGACTCCAAATGATACAACTAGTAGATTGAGCACTTGATACACTGAGGATTGGATTTCAACATACCCTCAAAGGGTTCTAGATAACGATTTTCCATTGGTTGGGATGAATAGGTAGAGCAGGAAGTGTTCCCCTCATTTAGAAGGAGGTTCATCTCTTCTAGAAGTTGCATCACTTGCATCGGGGAGTGAGGATGACTATGTTACAAGCTTATCAAAATAAACACATTCAAGATATAACTTGATGGAGAAAATAAAAAGGGATACACTAAATGATGATGTACCAAGGAGGTCCAAGAAGAGCCACCATAATGAGTCATCGGTTCTATTTTCTCATCCATCAGCTGTGATAGAATGTTTTGGGAATACCATGAACTCTAGGGATACTAGATCTTCCTCTCAGCAAGACAAAATGTATTCAGAATACTTATGATTGGAGGCACTCAAAATGTTGTTGGAATCTTATTCTGATGATGAAATTATGTGGGAGATTCTAAGTACGATGTTTCATATTTCTAGGATAAGAGATCTCTAATCCCCACCATGTTTGTACTTTGGGGATAATCCTATTGTAGTGGAAATTTATAGCCAGGAGCAAGAGATGCTCATCCATGAGACTGATAATCAGGTTCTACCCACAAGGAGAGTGGAGGATGTGATAAAATTTAGTGATACTAGAGAGATTAATAATTCATTTTATAAATAATGGAGTGACATTTTCGATCCTAAGGATGTAATTTCTCTCCTTCTCAAACTCTTTTCTTTTTGACAATATATTATAGTCATAATAGGAAATACCATCTAAATTAGTAGTGGGGTGAGGGAAAATAAAATGAAGTTACATAAACACTGTATATCACTGGTGGAACTCTGATTGTGGTTACTAGGTCACCCCCAAATCAGGAGAGGTTTCTCCAAGACAAAAAGACTTGGAGGATTCCTCATTTAAAGAAGATGAATTATAAGGAATCCCAAAGTGTGAAATCCTTAGCTAAATGACTTTATAGTAGTGGTAAGTTATCATGGTGTCATTTATCTCTACCCTAAAAAACGTCTAAAAATACTTGGAATTGAATAATTCCTTATAACTCATCTCTTAATGTACTTACAAATGTGCCTTTAATAACCGAGGAGGGTGAATGAGACCAAGTACATATCCCTATTGGTGAAATTGATCCCACAACTAAAGAAGCAGTGAGGGTTGAGGATGTATCATCTTGTCCTATCATTGTTCATGCCGCTATGGAGAGGGTGGATGAATTTTGAAACTTCCAAGGTTTTTCATAATATGACACAAGACCATGACTAATTTTCACTTTTTTAATATCTCAGGTTCATCTCATGAACTAGAAAATATTACAATAATTGATTCTGACCCTTTGGTTATCACCAAGGAGGCTATTTAGAGACTCAATTCATCATCAGAGAGCCAAGAACCAACTTATAGCATCCCGTCTTTTTATAACCTAACTTTTCATTCCATTACACGGAACTGAGGATCTTTAAGGTTTAGTGTCTTGGAAACAAGGAACATAAAACATGAAACAAAAAAACATTCTTCTTAAACACTTGAAAGGCTTCTCCTCATGTTCACCCTAGGCTCATTACTGCACCTCATTACCTGGGGACATACATCAAAAGGAAGGGTGAGCAGAAGGCCCAGCAAGGGAAACAAGTGAAACATTTTACATATGAACTTGAGATACATCAATAAAGTCATGAAAAGAACTTTAATGCATGAAAATGAAATCATGAGGCATATCATAATAAAAATAAAACTTTTTCATAACTTGAAGATGTGGCTACATCATTTAACATAGACAATCATGAACATATCACCAAGGTCCATCCCCAAGGTGTCATTTTAAAATTACCAAGGTTATTCACCAAGGTATCGTGAAAATTGTAATCTCTAGTGGTTACATCATTACCCAATGCATTGGAGCGCCATCAGGGCGCACCCTTAAATTTTCCTCTATTATCATGTGAGCCACATATATCATCATCAAACATTCCATAAATAACCCATATAGCATAAAGGAAATGGGTTTCATTTCATAATCATAACTTTTTAAAAACTGCTTTAAAGACATGATCTTTATATCACTTTAAAACCCACAGAAAAGGAAGGTGGGTCTCATGTATGTAAATAACAGAATTTAAAATAGAACATTTTGGTATATATGTGAATACCCCTTTAGAAGAAAGAGCTTTGAGTATTCACTTAATAAAATAAAAGGACTTTAGAAAAAGAGATAGACATTTTGAGACAGAAATTCTGCAGCATAACGGCAATGTTCTGAGGTTTTAGAAGACATTAAAAGAGAGGTAAATGGGTAAAACATTCATAAATGACCCATAAAATAGTACATGGACAGAATAAGAAGGATACATGATCATGGTAATGAAATTTCAAGGACATACCTTTTGAAATGAAAAACATGGAAGGAAGAAAAAAATAGATTTCTCTTATGAAAGTTCGGCAGCCTAACGGCGTTACTTAAACATCAACAAAAATGATTTGAAAAGATCAAATAGGATCTCTCATCATGTGAAAATAATAGTTCAGTATGATAGATATAGAGATAGTTCCCCAACATAACAAAAAGGAACTTGAAAGAATTGACATGAAAGTAGAACTTCAAAACGAGAAGGGTGAAGAACCACTTAAAAATTCGGCAGCCTAACAGCGCCACTTAAAACATCAAAATACTGAATTGAAGAGATCAAATGGGGTCTCTAATCATATTAACATAAGAGTACAGTATTATATATATAGAGATCATACCCCAATATAACAAAAAGTAACATGAAATAATTGACATGAAAGTAGAACGTCAAAACGAGAAGGGTGAAGAACCACTTAAAAATTCGGCAGCCTAACAGCGCCACTTAAAACATCAAAATACTGAATTGAAGAGATCAAATGGGGTCTCTCATCATATGAACATAAGAGTAAAGTATGATATTTATAGAGATCATACCCCAATATAACAAAAAGGAACTTGAAATAAATGACATGAAAGTAGAACTTCAAAACGAGAAGGGTGAAGAACCACTTAAAAATTCGGCAGCCTAACGGCGCAACTTAAAACATCAAAATACTGAATTGAAGCGATCAAATGGGGTCTCTCATCATATGATCATAAAATATCAGTATGATAATTTAGAGATCATACCCCAACATAATAAAAAGGAACTTGAAATAATTGACATGAAAGTAGAACTTCAAAACGAGAAGGGTGAAGAACCACTTAAAAATTCGGCAGCCTAACGGCGCCACTTAAAACATCAAAATACTGAATTGAAGAGATCAAATGGGGTCTCTCGTCATATGAAAATAAGATTACAGTATGATATATATAGAGATCATACCCCAATATAACAAAAAGGAACTTGAAATAATTGACATGAAAGTAGAAGTTCAAAACGAGAGGGGTGAAGAACCACTTAAAAATTCGGCAGCCTAACAGCGCCACTTAAAACATCAAAATACTAAATTGAAGCGATAAAATGGGGTCTCTCATCATATGATCATAAAATATCAGTATGATAATTTAGAGATCATAACCCAACATAATAAAAAGTAACATGAAAGACTTGAATGAAAATAGAACTTGAAAACGAGGAAGCTGAAAGAATCCCTTAAAAATTCGACAGCCTAACGGCGCCACTTAAACATTCTTAAAACGAATTGATGAGAGCAAGGGGGGTCTCTCATCATATGAACATGAAATAGGCAGTAGGATGAATATAAAATAACATCCTCCAACATAAGAACATTGAGTATAAAAGAAAAGTCATAAAAGAGATTACTTGAAAAGAAAGAGAGAGGTCGGATCCCTTACCTTAAAATGTAACTCTTAAACCTCAAAGGTTGGGACCTTGAGGGCTTGGGGGAACCTTGGGAGGACTCCTTGGAAGGTAATGAGACCAGAAATTCGTTGGGAATGAGTGGGGAGTCGAATGGATGAGAGGAGGGCTTGGTATTTATAGGGAAAGTGAGGGGACAAGGCATTAATGGCCAAGGGACACCTCACATGTGCTTTTCTCAAACCCATGTGCTCTCCCATGTCATTTATCATGGAGTTAGGCCACATGGGGCCCCCAAAACAATAATTCATCACCTTTGGCCGGCCAACCCTCAAAAGATCTCATGACATCATCATGACACCGTTATGATGTCATTAAACATACCGAAACCCTAAAACGGTATTTTTACTATTCACTGAAAATTCAACTTTCTCAGAAAAATCCCAAAATTTCACATTAACCAAATATCAATGCTCTGATTTCAAAAATTAAATCCATTTTAGAAAAATAATTTTCTAAATATTTTTAATTTAATTTTTAAATAAAAACACTATTCATCGAAAATTCATTTTTTCAGAAAAAACCCCAAAAATTACCATAACATAATATCGATGCACTGAGTTCAAAAATAAAGTCATTTTTATAAAAATAATTTTCTAATTATTTTTAATTAAATTTTTAATTAAAAAACACTATTCACCCAAAAAAACTAATACTTGAATAATAATTAATGAAACCGTTATTTAACTATTTTATTGAATCACATTACTTAATCAAGGTGCATAGATTATTTTAAAACTTTCTTTAAGTGAGATTACTAATCCATTTGGTCATATTACTAATCCTAATCATAAAATCACTATTCATAATTTACTATTCATCAAAAATCAAGTTGATCTCATTAGACTCTAAATTTAGTACTGAACATAATTGCAGAAGACCATTTTTTGAAAATCATTACACATTTTTAATTATTTAGGGTTTACATAAACATATTTAAAATATCCTTTTTCTAAAATTCATCAAAAATATGCATACTATATGTATCCGGTCATTTCAAAATTCATAAACTTCATCATAAGAAGAAATCCCAATTTTTATTTAAAACAAGGATTACACAAGGTAGTTACGGTCTCGTTACATAACCCCTTATAATACCAGCATAGGACCTAAGAGTAAGGTGTGCTAGGGTGATAGAAGCTTGGGGCGGCTCAGTCAACATTGCCCGAGTAGTAATTTCTATCAGTTTGAACTTCTCACGAAGGCGATTCCGTTCCAGCTTCACATGATGAAGTTCGGCTTGGATTTGATCCAGAGCAAAGCCCAGTGGTGCTACCTCCTTCCCAAGCTCTGTTAGATGGGCTTCGATCGGTCCAAGACTACTAGGTGAGGCCATCAAATCTTCTTTCTATAATAATTAACCAAGATTACTTATATTTAGAGACAATAATCAAAACATTTTGTTCACAGCGGTCATATTGACCGATGGTTATATAATAGTCAAAACCCACTGATCTCATTTTAATTATAATCATGTTTATCAAATAAAACATTTTTGTTGAGTATAACAATAACACATAAAATTAGGAAACAAAATTTATTTAAAAATTTCGGGTCGTTACAATCTTCCCCCCTTAAGAAATTGCGTCCTCGCAATTTTAAAATTGGGTTTTGAAATTTCATTGAAAGTCCCACATCGGAAAAGGAGTCAGTAAAACTATTACTTTAAAATAAAGAAAGGGAAGTACAAAGGTCACCCGAGTTAACCCACACTAGGGTTCCATGTAGGAAAACATGGACATGGAGGAGAAAACAAAGGGTCAAGTTCTGAGGGAGAGTGATAGAGAACATGATTAGGAGAAAGTTAACCATGAGAAAATCCCAAACTTATGATGTGTGTAACCGGTCTTTGATTACCTAGTAGGAAACGTAAACCAACAACATTTTTGTTTTACGTTTCTTTTCATAATTTTGAGGATTTCATTTACTACATAGAACAAAAACATAAGAAAATATACCTACCTTAAAGTAGAGTTTCATCCTTTAACAAGTCACTACCAACACTAATCTTTTCTCCAAATGACGAGAATTCAAAAACACTTGGTCTCATAAAAGCACAAGAATCATCTTCTATAGAATCACATAATCTATAAAAGATTAACTATATATTTTTTCTATCTTTAAACATTATCCCAAAAACAGAAAGGTTAAGGTAAAACAACTCTTCAAAAAGAAAGAATCCCATAGGAATGGAAACTACTTTTAAATCATCAACGTTCCATGGTACTACCCAAAGTTCATCATAGACCGTTCCATAAATAACGGTCCTTAAAATTCCTCAAAACAAACCAAACTAAGATTGAAACCCAAATACAATAAGGATTTGATAACATAGTCTTCCAAAACAACTTCATTGTTCATCTCCAGACAACATCAACCACTCCTAACATCTTATAAAAAAAGTAGCTAACCTAAACATATTTTACCCAAGATAGGTTAGTCATTCCCATAAGTAACATAAATTACTATAAGTTCACCTTAAATTCCTCGATTCTTCAAAATATAAGTCAACCTTACTCCTCAATGAAAATACCGTAGTAATCTATTTACCTCGATCAAATATGGTTCCCAAAATAATGAACGTCTTCCAAAATAATAATCATATTTTAATCTCGTAATCATCCCTGTCATATTAATACGAAAATCGTCGCATTTCCTATCACATTGGTTGTCGGAACATGTTCTTCCATTTCCCACCATTAACTAAGAAGAGAAAGCATAATTAGGGGCTTAAGTACTTAGCTAATAATCATGAAAAGGAACTGAAATCATATAAGGATAACTTGTATATGAAAGGTATACCCTAACTTGTGATCTCCTAGGTTCCCATCTAGGTTATGAATGATCATATATTCTTATGTGAACCTTTATTTTATTTTATCTTTGTTCCTTTAACAATGGTTCATACCAAGCTTATGAATTTACCTAAGCATATCCCTCGGGAGTGTCGTAACCAAGAGTGCAGCAAGGCCCGTTGTCGTGTACCAGTTCCCGTTCGAGTCTAGCTCAAAGCGGTGTTTTCGGGTTTTACCCCTATGTACATCTGTGCCAGAGCCACCTCTACCTACTCGTATCCAGACAGGGATGTATTTGCTTGGCAACCCCTTACTCAATACTCACCAAAATACCAGGAAGATTTCCTATATTAAACTTTTATATAGGGTTCCTCCTAGAGTTTTCATATCCTAATTTCCACAAATAACTAAACCATCCTTTGATACCAACTATATCATCCCGTCTTTTTATAACATAACTTTTCATTCCATTACACGGAACTGAGGATCTTTAAGGTTTAGTGTCTTGGAAACAAGGAACATAAAACATGAAACAAAAAAAACATTCTTCTTAAACACTTGAAAGGATTCTCCTCATGTTCACCCTAGGCTCATTACTGCATCTCATAACCAGGGGACATACATCAAAAGGAAGGGTGAGCAGAAGGACCATCAAGGGAAACAAGTGAAACATTTTACATATGAACTTGAGATACATCAATAAAGTCATGAAAAGAACTTTAATGAATGAAAATGAAATCATGAGGCATATCATAATAAAAATAAAACTTTTTCATAACTTGAAGATGTGGCTACATCATTTAACATAGAAAATCATGAACATATAACCAAGGTCCATCCCCAAGGTGTCATTTTAAAATTACCAAGGTTATTCACCAAGGTATCGTGAAAATTGTAATCTCTAGTGGTTACATCATTACCCAATGCATTGGAGCGCCATCAGGGCGCACCCTTAAATTTGCCTTTATTATCATTTGAGCAACATATATCATCATCAAACATTTCATAAATAACCGATATAGCATAAAGGAAATGGATTTCATTTCATAATCATAACTTTTTAAAAACTGCTTTAAAGACATGATCTTTATATCACTTTAAAACCCACAGAAAAGGAAGGTGGGTCTCATGTATGTAAATACCAGAATTTAAAATAGAACATTTTGGTATATATGTGAATACCCCTTTAGAATAAATAACTTTGAGTATTCACTTAACAAAATAAAAGGACTTTAGAAAAAGAGATAGACATTTTGAGACAGAAATTCTGCAGCATAACGGCAATGTTCCGAGGTTTTAGAAGACATTAAAAGAGAGGTAAATGGGTCAAAAATTCATAAATGACCCATAAAATAGTACATGGACAGAATAATAAGGATACATGATCATGGTAATGAAATTTCAAGGACATACCATTTGAAATGAAAAACATGGAAGGAAGAAAAAAAATTAGATTTCTCT
Organism: Viscum album; assembly: GCA_963277665.1. Taxonomy (NCBI): domain Eukaryota; kingdom Viridiplantae; phylum Streptophyta; class Magnoliopsida; order Santalales; family Viscaceae; genus Viscum; species Viscum album. The sequence goes on along the minus strand of OY728132.1, from coordinate 688,128,211 downwards.
TATGAAAGTTCGGCAGCCTAACGGCGTTACTTAAACATCTACAAAAATGATTTGAAAAGATCAAATAGGATCCCTCATCATGTGAACATAAGATTTCAGTATGATAGATATAGAGATAGTTCCCCAACATAACAAAAAGGAACTTGAAAGAATTGACATGAAAGTAGAACATCAAAACGAGAAGGGTGAAGAACCACTTAAAAATTCGGCAGCCTAACGGCGCCAATTAAAACATCAAAATACTGAATTGAAGAGATCAAATGGGGTCTCTCATCATATGAACATAAGAGTACAGTATGATATATATAGAGATCATACCCCAATATAACAAAAAGGAACTTGAAATAATTGACATGAAAGTAGAACTTCAAAACGAGAAGGGTGAAGAACCACTTAAAAATTCGGCAGCCTAACGGCGCCACTTAAAACATCAAAATACTGAATTGAAGAGATAAAATGGGGTCTCTCATCATATTAACATAAGAGTAAAGTATGATATATATAGTGATCATACCCCAATATAACAAAAAGGAACTTGAAATAATTGACATGAAAGTAGAACTTCAAAACGAGAAGGGTGAAGAACCACTTAAAAATTCGGCAGCCTAACGGCGCCACTTAAAACATCAAAATACTAAATTGAAGCGATCAAATGGGGTCTATCATCATATGATCATAAAATATCAGTATGATAATTTAGAGATCATACCCCAACATAATAAAAAGGAACTTGAAATAATTGACATGAAAGTAGAACTTCAAGACGAGAAGGGTGAAGAACCACTTAAAAATTCGGCAGCCTAACGGTGCCACTTAAAAAATCAAAATACTGAATTGAAGAGATCAAATGGGGTCTCTCATCATATGAACATAAGAGTACAGTATTATATATATAGAGATCATACCCCAATATAACAAAAAGGAACTTGAAATAATTGACATGAAAGTAGAACTTCAAAACGAGAAGGGTGAAGAACCACTTAAAAATTCGGCAGCCTAACGGCGCCACTTAAAACATCAAAATACTGAATTGAAGCGATCAAATGGGGTCTCTCATCATATGATCATAAAAGATCAGTATGATAATTTAGAGATCATACCCCAACATAATAAAAAGGAACATGAAAGACTTGAATGAAAATAGAACTTGAATACGAGGAAGCTGAAAGAATCCCTTAAAAATTCGACAGCCTAACGGCGCCACTTAAACATTCTTAAAACGAATTGATGAGAGCAAGGGGGGGTCTCTCATAATATGAACATGAAATAGGCAGTAGGATGAATATAAAAGAACATCCTCAAACATAAGAACATGGAGTATAAAAGAAAAGACATAAAAGAGATTACTTGAAACGAAAGAGAGAGGTCGGATCCCTTACCTTAAAATGTTACTCTTAAACCTCAAAGGTTGGGACCTTGAGGGCTTGGGGGCACCTTGGGAGGACTCCTTGGGAGGTAATGAGACCAGAAATTCGTTGGGAATGTGTGGGGAGTCGAATGGATGAGAGGATGGCTTGGTATTTATAGGGAAAGTGAGGGGGCAAGGCATTAATGGCCAAGGGACACCTCACATGTGCTTTTCTCAAACCCATGTGCTCTCCCTTGTCATTTATCATAGAGTTAGGCCAAATGGGGCCCCCAAAACAATAATTCATCACCCTTGGCCGGCCAACCCTCAAAAGAACTCATGAAATCATCATGACACCGTTATGATGTCATTAAACATACCGAAACCCTAAAACGGTATTTTTACTATTCACTGAAAATTCAACTTTCTCAGAAAAATCCCAAAATTTCACATTAACCAAATATCAATGCTCTGATTTCAAAAATGAAATCCATTTTAGAAAAATAATTTTCTAAATATTTTTAATTTAATTTTTAAATAAAAACACTATTCATCGAAAATTCATTTTTTTCAGAAAAAACCCCAAAAATTACCATAACATAATATCGATGCACTGAGTTCAAAAATAAAGTCATTTTTATAAAAATAATTTTCTAATTATTTTTAATTAAATTTTTAATTAAAAACACTATTAACCCGAAAAAACTAATACTTGAATAATAATTAATGAAACCGTTATTTAACTATTTTATTGAATCACATTACTTAATCAAGGTGCATAGATTATTTTAAAACATTCTTTAAGTGAGATTACTAATCCATTTGGTCATATTACTAATCATAATCATAAAATCACTATTCATAATTTACTATTCATCAAAAATCAAGTTGATCTCATTAGACTTTAAATTTAGTACTGAACATAATTGCAGAAGACCATTTTTTGAAAATCATTACACATTTTTAATTATTTAGGCTTTACATAAACATATTTAAAATATCCTTTTTCTAAAATTCATCATAAATATGCATACTGTATTTATCCGGTCATTTCAAAATTCATAAACTTCATCATAAGAAGAAATCCAAATTTTTATTTAAAACAAGGATTACACAAGGTAGTTACGGTCTCGTTACATAACCCCTTATAATACCAGCATAGGACCTAAGAGTAAGGTGTGCTAGGGTGATAGAAGCTTGGGGCGGCTCAGTCAACATTGACCGAGTAGTAATTTCTATCAGTTTGAACTTCTCACGAATGCGATTCCGTTCCAGCTTCACATGATGAAGTTCGGCTTGGATTTGATCCAGAGCAAAGCCCAGTGGTGCTACCTCCTTCCCAAGCTCTGTTAGATGGGCTTCGATCGGTCCAAGACTACTAGGTGAGGCCATCAAATCTTCTTTCTATAATAATTAACCAATATTACTTATATATAGAGACAATAATCAAAACATTTTGTTCACAGCGGTCATATTGACCGATGGTTATATAATAGTCAAAACCCACTGATCTCATTTTAATTATAATCATGTTTATCAAATAAAACATTTATGTTGAGTATAACAATAACACATAAAATTAGGAAACAAAATTTATTTAAAAATTTCGGGTCGTTACACAACTACTCCAAGTGTTCCCATGGTTGATATTAACATAAGTATTGGGATGTTAATAGAAGATATGATAAATCATTCAATGAATTTTGATGAAATAAAGGAACATTTAAATATTCATACCACTTTAGAATAATTTGTGGCACTATATAAGGAATCCTATAAATGAGAGTCATTATTTCTATCCAATCATCTTTTTTATGCCTGATTATTTAATCCCGCCTTTTTAGAATGTGCATCGCCATCTATGGAAATGTTTTGGTGGTGTAACATTGAAACAACTCTGAAATTTTTCCCACTACTAGTATTGGGATGGGCCGGATCGGGTTGAATTTGAAATGATTAGACTATCTGATCCTCATTTGTAAGATCTTGGTTAGACCCAGGGGAGTTCCCCTCATCAAGAGGCACTGATTTGAACTATTAACGATAAGAATGCTAGTGAGGAATCCTCCTATGAAGCTGAACTATTTTTGGGTAAGTATAACCAACAATTGTGATTGTGCCGCATTATTTATATTATTATTAATCTAACAATGATCCTAATTTATCATTGAGTATTATTAAATTCTTCGGATTGATATGGGTACAAACATTCTACATCAGCTCGACCAAAATCGGAAAATATGGGAGCCACTATTTACGAGGGAGTTGAACATGGCCCTTCTTTGAATGCACTGATCCCGGAGTACATTTCTCCTTCTAACAGGGACTGTGAATCTGATTTTGAGTTACATAATGCTCTCTGCATCACACACAACAAGGGATAGAGGGAAATATGGAAGATAATATCTAAGACACCCCTTAAGGGCCTGCCTTCTAGAACACAATGATTTGTAGTTTTTTTTTTCATGTCGGTATTCCATCATTATTATTACCATCTATTCAACCCTATTCTGAATAAGAATTTTCACTAGTGGGAGTGGGAGAATAAGCTTCAAAAATATCTAATAAAGGCCAAAATTCTTAACAATGTTGATGACTTATGAGATACATTATCAAAAATATAGGCTAATCATAACCTAAAGCTGGTGAAATTCAAGAGACAGATGAAGGAGATGACTATTCAAGTGTCATACATTCATAAAGAGTTAAATTTCACTCATAGATAACTCGAAAAACTCCACCATTCATTAGGAGACACCCAAATAGAAGTGTCATTTTCCATTGCGACTACAACAAAAGAAATTCATCAATCTAATGTAACTGAAACTAGTCAACTAATTAAGCTTCAACAAGGAGATTATGGGCCTCATGAGACTATTCAAATGATGAAGAGTTATATTCAAGGACTCTTGTAATATATGATAAAGAGAATCCATTTAGTGGATGTTCCACTAGGGATTTTTTTTATTATAAATGAAGAGAATTTTTATTCCAATCATCTATCTTTTTGTCCCTACAATTTTATTGCAATCATTATGTCAAAGATGTTTTTTATAGAATGAAATATTTATACCAAATATTCATAATTACAATTATATGAATGGGGGTGCACAATTTTTTTTGTCAAATCCCTGATGCCAAACGATCAAAATTTGACTGTTTCTAGGGTCACATGGACAACCCTACAAACTTTATGTCTTTTTTGTCATCAGTCTAACTTTTTCATAAGATCTATATGGAGGTAACATAGTGGTTAAGACATGAATTTTTGTTAGGCTTCCCATTTCATGTTTTTAGACTCACATGTTTGGTGCCTTTTAACTTTTTATTGCTTGATATTTCCAGAGTCGTACCTAGAGTAGGTCAATTGAGATGATACCCAAATTTTGTCCAGATCACCCTTTGTGGGTTTTCAACCTAGTGGGTATTGTTTCTCTTTTTATATGGTTAGTTTAATGTCCTAAAATTTTTACTAATGAGGATAGTATTTTAGGTCAAATAGATTTCACCATATCATTTTAAATAATGAAACAAACAAGGATGACTAATCCAAGATGTTCCAACATTCATAAAATGACTCATAGTGGGATCTTGAAACATAATTTTTTATGTTTCCAAATCCAAAACATTGTATTTTATAATAGAATAGGTCTCTCATGATAATGGAGTTACCACTAGTTGAAAAACCCCGTTATGTGGACTGTTTTATGTTAGGACAACTGGGGAATGTGCTACATAGTCAAATAACAACATCCTTAGGATGAATGACCTGTTATGCGTGCAAATTATGGAAGGCCAACTGGGGTGCGGAATTTATATTCAGGTAAAAGAGTTATCATGAATTTTGATACTGTATTACAGATGGAAAATTGAAGTTTATGATTTTGATGTATCAAGATCATAGTGGGTTGTTTTTCCAAAGAAATATTTCTGAAAATGAAAGGAATATCTATTTTTTCATAGGCCATGAATGAAAAATCACTCCTACATGAATTTGGTGTGTGAAGGAGGGTAAATTTTGTTAGCTAACCAATGTCATGGGAGAAAACCCCATTTCTAAGAAAGGTTGAAATCATCATGTAGTATAATGTTGTGGGACTAAGACATTTAAAGCTTAGTTTAAAATCTTACGAAATGGATATTATGCTATGCAGTTTAAATTCATACAGAAAGGAAATTATGCTATGTAGTTTAAAGTCATGCAGTAAAGATATTATGACTTACAGTTTAAAGTCACGTAGTAAAGACATTATTCATTTCATTTTAATGTCATGCAGCAAGGACATCATGTTGTGTAGTTTAAAGTCATGCAGTAAGGACAATATAAGGGATTTAAGTTATGATTTTTATATTTGAATGGAGGTTTGATGATTCTATAATTCCTTTTAATCTATATATAAATGTACTACTATATCCAGTTTTGGAAATAGAAAGTTGTAAACTGTAACATGGTGATCTATAAATATGAGAAGTGCTATGAGAGAAATAGATTATGATGGTAGAGGAGGTCTCCCATGATAATGAAGTTACAAATGCTTGAAAAACCCGTTATAGGGGAATTTTTATTCAAGGATAGATGGGGAATATACTACTTAGTCAATATTTTAATCCACTGGGTGACATACCCATTATGGGGGAAACTTATACAAGGACAACATGGGCACATAAAGAATTGTCAAAAAAGTATCTCTCATGAATTAGGATATTCTGTATCTAAAACCAATGATATTTTATGAATATTTGGATATTCCCAAGAAAATAGTTTGGTTAGTGGAGTAGAAATGTCTAAATACAGAATGGGTATTTCATGTTATGATTTTCAATGAATTGTGGGAGTACCATCTCTATAAAGGTCTGGAACAAGTGTGTGAAGTATGGTGCCTGTAGTTTTAGGTCATAAATCTAAGATTATTTAGGTTATGGAAACAATTGATGACATGGGGTAAAGTGGGAAAATGTTCTTCCAATATTCTTTGAACATATGAAGGGGGAAAAGGTAAATCATGGTCTTGGAGACATATAGTTTGGGAGAATGGATATGAGAAAAATATGAAAGGGATTAATGCTGACATTGAATTACAGGTTCCAATATACTATTATCAAATCATAGAGAGACAGAAAATTATGCTCACAAGGGATAAATAACCACTATTTGGAAAAATTGATATGGGGATATTTTAGGCAAAACCACATGGGGAAGATATTTTATATCCAATCATTGAAATCCTTTGGTTGACTGGCCCGTTATGGGGAAAACTTATGCAAGGCCAATAGGGGAACATACTGCATGGTTAGGCAAATGAGCACTTGGGTATTAGACATTTGGCCACCAAAATTTTAGGACATATTATGAATATCTTAAATTATTAAATATTAGTAGTATGAAATGAAAAAGGGTAATCTTTTAATTCATAAAGTACGAATTTGGATCGATATGGGCCTGGGTTTGGAGTCGATTACATAGACCTGACTAATATTTAGAAAGTGGAAATATCTTCTTTCCTTGGTCGGCTCCCTAAGGAGAGGACCCAAAATAAAATATCCTAATTTTTTTATTTAATATATTGGAGTAGTAGTTTTTATTTATCCCATGTCTAGGATTAGTATCCAAGGCCGAGTCTTTACTATGCATCTCAAAATAATGATAATCAATCTATAGGTTGTTCTATGGGTACTGTTCAGTTTAAAGTCATGTGGTAAGGAAATTAGCCATATATTTTAATTTCAAACGTAAGGAAAAAGGTGTCTTGATGTGAAGATCAATAGGACAATGAAACTGAAGCAGGTAAAAGGTACCAAAAGTCCCTACGTATCTTGTCAGAGAATGAATCGAGACACCCATAGTTCTAATAAATATGAGTTCATGCATAAAGTGAGAACTCATATTAGATCTCCACATGTAGATCTGAATTATACATCGGAGAGTAGAAGTCCTTCTATATTGATATGTGGTTGGGCCTAGGATTGAAGATATGGACATCACTATGTATCTCATAGTGGTGAGAATCAAGGCACACATGGTTTATGAAAGACTATAATGTTTAATCTAATGGAGCAAGGACATGGGTAACTTAAACACGAAAAGGAATATCAGGGATGGGAAAAGGAGTAGAACCTAGGAATCACTACGTATCTTGTTGGGGAAACAATCAATCTATATGTTGTTCTTAGATAAATCATTTAGTTTATTTTCAAGAAATGAGAACATCTGGTGTGCCTTTTAAGGTCTTGAATCTAGGGCTATGATAACCTTAATTTGAACAGATACACCTTAATCTTTATGGAAATCCTTTACCAAACATCAATGCCCATATGAGCTATGATATGTGCGAAAAAAAAGGTGCAGTGAAGGTTTCTTTTATAGTGAAGGGAAACACAAGTGAAGGATAGGGGCATGTTAATTACATGGTGGCTGATTCCGGAGATAGATTCTAGGCATCACTACATATCTCATTTTGATGAGAATCATTCTATATGTAGTGTTTAACATTCCCTATAGTTTAATGTCATGAAGTATGGACAGAGGCGAGCTGACATGAATTGATTCAAACATTGTGGAAGCATGTAACGGTGAATGTCTAGGACTCAAAACGGGTCTCATTAAAATGAGAATCAAACCACACATAGTTCAGGATAAGGTTACCCATTCGGGTATAGTCCATGTATAGGGAGTAGGGGTTTTAAACTGCAGAAAGGCATGATATTAGAGATCCAGACATCACTACATAAATCAATAGAATGATAATCAAGCCACTCATAGTTATTAGAATCCCTTGTTGTTTAACTTCATGTGGTGAGGACATAGATGAACTGACGTGAAATGATGGAAATGTTGTGCATGAATGATGGTATATGACCCATTAGTCACTACATATCTCATTTGGATTAGAATCATGCCACATGTAGTTTTGACTACTATTCCCCATATCAATTGGGATATAATGTTGGAAAATGTGGATTTTGACAATTTCCTCACAGATGGTTTGGCCTAAATCATGATTTCTAAGTGTCACCATGAATCTCATTATAATGAGAGTAAATCTAGAAGTCTTGAAATGGTTCCTTGTGCTGATATGATTCTTGAATGAGGAAAATAAATGGGGTTTTTCATTTCTAAAATCATGGATGGACCCAGGATTTGAGATCCCAACATCACTATATTTCTCATTAGTATAAGAATCAAGTCACATGTATTTCTTGAAATATTCCCTATACATGTTTGATTCATATACACAGGGAGTGAAAGGGTTTTTTTTGTTGTGGCGGGACCAAAGGTAAGAGATCAATCTGTCAATAATTATCTCATTAAGATTAGAATCATGTCACATGTAGTTCTTGGAAAATGGTCCCCACATAAATTGATCTTTAATTTGGGGAAATTGAACTTTGATATTTTACAAACTAGTGGTTGGGCCTAAATCATTAAGTCTAGGTATCACCATGAATCGCCTTATAATGAGAATCAAATCATACATTATGGAAAAGGTTTCATGTGCAGATCCAATTTGTACACACGGAAAGAATAAATTTTCATTATAGTCACGACTGGACCCAATATTGGAGATTCGAGTGTCACTGCATATCTCATAGCGATGAGAGTCAATCCATACATAGTTCTTGAAATCAAATATAGTTTAACATCATGAGGTAATGTAGTGGTAATGTTGGCACATATGCCTCTAAAAAAGGTCCCAGTTTTATTATGAGACCATGATGGATATCACGACTCGTGGTATATTGGGATTTTCTTAATACCAAAAGAAAAGGAAGTAACCATGTAGTTTATTGTCATTTGGTAAAGAAAATAAGTGTCTTGCAGTTTGCATTCATACAAAAAGGAAAATATGTTTTTTATTTTAAGGTCATTTGATAAGGAACCACTATACATTTTAACGTATTATAGATTAGATGTATGGAGATATGTAGTTTAATATCTTGCGGCTAAGATGATGGTTGTTACATAGATTAATATTACGAAACATGGAAAAATTCTGAGTGATTATACAAATTACTTCTTTAGAACCTTGTATTGGTTTAGGGCGTAGTGAGTTCTTTGTCCATTAGGATAAATGAATAATCTCTTTTAGAGTTGACCTTATGTATGAAGTAAGGTTCCTCCCACATTGGATCATGATTTAGAGGCTTCTTTCCTGCTAAAATTGGAGTCATGTGGAAAAAAAATCCCACTCTCCTTGGAAGAACGAATAAATGTTGGCCTTCTTGTTGGAGGATCATGCTATCTGGTTTCTAATATACCTCCATGTGATGAAATTCATGTAACCTTGTTTCATACAGTGACACTAATTCATCTAGTCATTTATTAGACTATTCATCTATATATAGATGGTCAGAAATGGAAATATAGGGCGATGGGAACTGAACCTCAATGAGAAATAATGCTTTTATTCTGTACAACAATTAGTATGGGGTTCACCATGTTACATTTTGGGTTGTAGTCAAACAAGACCATAAGGAATGCAAGATCTTTTTAGGATTAGTTTTCTTATCATTATCCACATTCTCCAAGAGTATATTTGATAAGGTCTTGTTAAAATCCTCTATCTATCCATTATCTATTTCAAGATAGTAGGATTAATGGATGGAACTACAGGTTCATGCATTTACTTCTTCCATAGAATTAAAAGAATCTTCTCCATCAGTATATCTAATAAAGATTCCATCAAAGCCTCAATTTTTGAATACTTTCTGGTGATTTGGTCCATCATAAAGAGTGAAATTGGATGCTTTCTTCCAGATCCACTATTTTCCAACTCTATCTAGTGGTAGCTCCCCATCCTGTAGGTAGTCCATGATGTGTGCCATCCATCCCATGGATTGACCATATGGCTCATGTATGGGACTAATTTCGTTGACCTCTTCTATTCTTATCTGAAAAAAAGGTAAGACCATTCGACGGTGGGCAATGCTAATGATTGTTTCATCATTATTTGGATTTAGCTACACTTTTAAATGAAACTGCCTAAGAATTCTATGACTGTGGGATTTAAGTCATCATTGGATCTGAAGGGAATTATACCATTAACCCTTGTACAGAATCAAATAGGGGAATTATATCCTATTTTTTATGGTGCTATCCCCGTTTATTTTTAGGATTACCAACTCTAAGTCTCCATTTACTTATAGGTGGTTTACTTGCATTTTATGTGCTAATTTCTAGATTGCAATGAGAGACTGAAATTTTACCTCAAGAATGGTACAACCATCTGATAACAGGTTGGAGTATGGAAACACAACCTTCTCTAGGGAGATAAGAACAATCCCTAACACTTCTTTTTTGAGTGTAGGGTCTTCCATTATCATTCCTGTTCAGATCCTGGATGCACCTTCCAAGAACATCTCTCATGTTTGGGGGATACTACGAATAGAGAAGATTTCATCATCTAGAATTTTAGTACTCAATGACACATCTTCTACAAATTGGTGTTTCGTAAGGAAATCTGGTAAAGCACTACATTTCACTACATTCTTAGGCACAAACTATATATCGAACTGTTGCAAAATATCTTCCCACCATGCCACACATCTTGTTAGCATAGGATCATTGAGGATAAATTTGAGCAGGTTATTGTGAGAATCCAAGTGGTTGTCACAGTGCTTGAAGTCGTGCCTCATCTTATGAATGAAAAATATTAATTCCAGAAAGCTCTTATTAATATCTAAATTGCAAGTCATAGTTTCATACATGGTTAAACTAAGATAATAAATGATTTTATCATTCCCAGCATCATTATTTGGTGTGAGGAAGGTGACCTATGAGCATTCAAAATTGTTCATATACAAAATGAGTGGATTTCCATCAACGGGAGTCATCAATACTGATGGGATCAAGAGGTATTTATAGAGGGAATAAAATTATTCTTTAAATTCATGGGTTCATTGATATGTGACCCCGCTTCTTCCTTTTTTTTGAAGGGTAAACAATTTCCTACAAGTTTGGAAATGAAGTTCTAGATGCAGTTCGGGTGTCCTTGATTTCCTCTCAACTATTTCATGTTTTAAGGTGGTGACATTCCAAGGGAAACATTATTATTTCAAAGATCATATTTTATTCCATGATGGTGTACGATGAAGCTGAGAAATTGTCCTGAGGTTACCCTGAAATCACATTTCAAGGAGTTTATCTTCTGATTATGTGGTTGAATCTTGTGAAAATGGTCCCTAGGTCATCTAGGTGGTCCAAATGTTGTCAAGACTTGACCACTAAATCATCGACATTGAATTCAATAGTCTTCCCAAAAAATGGTTTGAATATGTGATGCATCACATATTGTTTGGGAGCACTCATGTTCTTCAAGCCAAATGGATTTACCCAATTGTAGAATACTTTCCAAGGGGCTCTAAAATATGGGGATTCATTATCATCTAGGTCTATCTAGATTTGGTTGTACCATGAATATCCATCCATGAAGGAGAGGAATTGATAACTGATTGTTAAATCAATTAGAAGTTCTATGATTTGAACCGAGAAATCATCTTTGGGAAAATTCCAATTTAAATCTACAAAAGCGATGAAAAATATGATTTTCCTGTTCTTCTTATTCATCGGGAAAATGTTGGCTAGACATTTTGGGTTTTGTACATATCAGATAAAATCATCCTTGATCAGGTTTTTCAATTCAGCCTCAAATTTGGAGGTGTGAGTCAGATGTGTATTCCTAGCTACTTACTTGTATCCCCAATGATCTTCTCGAAATACCAAGAGATGGGTAGCCACCTCGAGAATATGGCCTAGCATATCTATGTAATTATAGGGAAAAATCTAGATGCAACTTTAGGAAGGAGGTTTATACCTCCTTTTATTTGAGATTTATGGAAACAACAATCAGTTTGGGGAATATATCTTATTTTATACCCAAATTTATTTCATTGAATTCCTTCACGATGGGGGAGATTCCTTCATCAAATACTGTATGGGAATCCCTGAAATCTTATTCTTTTTCTTCTTCCTCATTCCCCACGGCTTCCACGTCTTCCAGGGAAGGATAATATAAAAACAGTTCCTTAGAGGGAAGAGGGGATCTTTCATTTTGACATATAGAGGACAAGGTTATCATTTTGGGCTCACATGCTGAAAGAAAACCGTTTTGGAGTCCTAAAGGGGAATCAACGGATTAAGAATGATTCCCTTCAAATTATTTTACAATCATGATAGCATCTTCCAGCTTATTGGTTAGAACTGGGCTTTGTTGATGCTTAGGGGATGGAATAATGAAATTTTTATTCAAGTTTTCAGCATCACTCAGAGTGTTTATAAACTATTCATCAATTTTAGGATAAATTTTCATGATTTATATCGCAGAGGCTGATTAATGAATGCTTGAATTCAAGACCACCTATTCAATTTGATTAATAGGAAGAATTTAATCTTCAATGAGCTTCTTGAAAGGGTTAGATGGGATCGCCTCCAAACCATTAGGGGCATTAATTCTAGTGATATCATTAGAGATTAATTATTGACCTCCATTGTGGTATAATCCCACATCAGTATATTGTGTCTTGTAGGATTTGAATGAGGATTTCTACAATAAAATTCCTAAATTTGACCATCAATAGAATAATTGAGATATTGGTGGTATGATGAAGTAATTTTTGCTTGCTTAGGTATCCATGGTCTTCCTAGAAATACATTTAAGGATGTATCCTGCTGAACAACCATGAACCCTAACTCAGATATGAGATATATGATTAGAGTAATGAGTGTATTCCCTATGAGTGGATCTTGATCATTCTTATCCTAACCTTGTAACATCAGAGTAGAGGGAGACAAATGGGATTCATTGAGACCCAATTTCCAAAGTGTATGAACTGAGAAAAGGTTTACTCCTGAGACAATTTTAATGAAGACCCATTAGAAATCAATGCAGTTAAACCTGGTGGATATATACAAGGGTCAGACATGTCCTTGTATGACAACATCCTCATATTGGATGATGATGGAGATGAATGTATGTCATTCCATAGGATCATTCTCTGCATGATAAAATTCTGCAACAATGACCTCAACCTCAAATTTCTATGGGCTTTACAATGCCTTAGTATGTGCTTCCCGGAGGTCCTTTGACAAAATCTGAGAATCCAAGATTGATAAATTAAACAACATTTGGGATAATTACTTCAAAAAATCATATTTTTTATCCAAATTTCTGTGCATTCCATCATGATGATTCTATTTTTCAGATAATTTAGGATTTGATTTTCTTAATGTGAATGGGATTCACTTTGGGATAATAGCATGAAGTGTTTCTATTCTTGGTGGATTGGGCTGACTGGGTCGGCCTACCCATCAAGATGGTAGTGGATTACCCTCTAACTGGTCTTCCAATATGATCTTGTTAGGGAAGATCCAGTTATGTTTGGAGTAATAAGTCCTATGTTCCTACTAATCTCGTTGGAGATATTTCCCTTGATTTTCAGCATTTTTGATGGTTTATGCAGGGGTTTGGTTATTCTAGTGGCTCCTAGAACAACCATGTCTTCCCCTATATCCCCAACCTTGATAACCTCATACCACTGTTCCTTAATCTAGTGTAGGGAAATGAGGTTCATAATCAGAATCATCATTTGAGAGGGGATCTGCTAAGTGAATAACATTAACATAATCAAAGATCAGCTCCTCATCCGATAAAGACTCTGCCTTACGAGTCAACTATTGTTGTTTCGTTTGTCAGGGTGGTGCCCAAGCATTTGGGATGGTCAGTATGACGTCTAATAAGGTCAAGGAAAACTTTTTCCATAAAATGAATTCATATTTTTCCATTTTCTCCTTATACATCAATATATTTCACTTCATTTCAGATTTTCCTTCATAGTATTTAGATTTTGATAAAGCTAACTTTTCTATAGCGGAAGGGGTCGAGGGCATAATTTTTTGTTTCAACTGTATTTGTAGAATAAAATGAGTTTTTTTATCATTTGTTCTGAGTATCCATCACTAAATATTTTTATACTAATAATTTTAATTTCCTTACCTTCACCTCCATACTCTGGATTGGTATCATAAAAAAATTCTACCAAGGTTGGATAATTTTTCAGTTTCACTTTCCTGAAGTCCACCATTTTTGTAGAAGTACATTGAAGAAAATAATCATGGATGGGGTGCCCCATTATTTGATGGAAGGGTAAATAGTTTGGGAGATCTTCATCGCCATCTTTTCAGACTTTTTAGGCTTCAAAAACTATACTATGTTGTTTTTCAACACCAAGATGAAGTAACCAAGGACTTGGTTATTTCAAAAGTAATAGACCTTTTTTTTATCTCACCTAACTATTTCCGCTTCTAGTCTCATTGATCATCCATAAGAGGCAGTTATTTTTTTTTTGATTCTCATGAGGTGGATCCATATGATATGGTGTAGTACTTGTGGTGGGAGTGGGTATAGGTTCTTCATTAAGTGTGACTACAACAACCTCTTCTTTTTATTTTCTCCTTCCCTAAGATGATGGAAACACTCATGATTTGTATTTAGTCTATTCTATATATTTTTTCACCTTCATTGAAATTGAATCCAGATCCCAAAACCCTCCCTTGTATTCCATAGGGATCCGTGGTCTTCAAAACTCTTCATGGAGATTTGTTACACTAAAAAAATATATTCTTGAAGAAATGTTATGTTTAAAAAGTAGGTCAATCACTTCCAGAATGAAATAAAATCTATGACTCTTTAGTTATTCTTTTGTAGGCTGTTAATAATATTGAAGAATGTTTTCTTCTATAGTGATGAGATAAACTATAAGAGTAAGATTTGAGAGATATCTTTCCATCCAGTGATCGATCGAGACTAAACGGTCAGGTACAATACAATGGCTGGACCATGCAATGATTTCCTGATCCATCGATGTTTCACCACCTCCAATTTTCTGAGAGCCCTTATCTTGGGATCGTAGCAACAGACTAAATGAATCAAGTGCTATTATGGATATCCTAATCCATTGAATTTTAGAAAATTTGGATTCCCAATGTTTAGAGGGGGAGGAGTAAGATCAACCCATTTGGAGTAAGCCTTCTTTTTTTGTTAAACTAGAGGATGTCATTCTGACATGACTTCTAATTGAGCCCTTAAAGAATCAATGGTGTTTATAAGCATTTGAAGATTGTATGGATGATCTAAAACTTGATTAGGTGTGGTAGTTTGAGCATGAATTGGTAATGTGGCTGGTACATCCACTGGTGGTGGCACATCTAGTATTTTTTATGGGTAACCCAAAGGTATAGGCCTGTAATGATGTGCATGACCCTACTCTAGTTGCACACCCAGTGGAGGAACTTCTTGAACTCATGTTGAGGGATCCAAATATATTGGTGGTTGATACCCCAAATTGAGCGGATGTTCCCTAATTTATCCAGTTGTTTCGGTAAACCCTCTTTGCTGAGGTGATCCAACTGGAAGTGTGAGTTGAAGGTCTTCTTGTGGAGCATATCTGTATGGAAAGAATCCTAATAGTAACTCTACATTGAGCCTTATCAACTCTCCCAGCTACTCCTCTTACTAAGAAAATATTTCCTCTAGTTAAATGGATTGACCCTCTCTAGGGGGGAGGTGAGATATATAATGACCCTTACCTTTTCCCCTTCAAGGTTATTTTTGAAGTGGTAACTGTGGATTATTTGAGGGGATTCCGAAATTTTGGGAAAAACTATGGTTTCAGATAAGCACACCATATTTATTTCATTTAGTGTGGACCATATCAAGAACATGAACAACCTCTCCTAACTCATCTGAATCTGTATCATGTTTTGGTGGGTATTCAACAATAGTGTTGATAATGTCCACATAATCATAGTACATCAAATGAATTATATTAGTGACTCTGTAAGGTCACCTTATTTTGTGACCTCCATGAGACCTTGTCTTATTATTAATTGATTCCAAAGGATCTATTTGATGAATAGAGACCCTAAATGAATTCCCAGAGAGCTCATTAATTCATGTTCCATGTGATTGTACTAGATCATGGGATGAGACACATTGATAAGACTCACTCTCCAATATATTATCAAATTGGGAGAAAAATGATTCCCACTAAGGAGGATACTGAGAGGGAAAAAATCCCCCATCCCTAAAGGCTTAGGATGATCTTTTTCTGCTTCCACAACCCTTCAGGATTGTTTTGATGACCCTGAGGGTTTACATTAAAAGGGTCCCAACACCATTGGCTGGGGTTGTTCCCAAACTATTGTGGTTGATATTACCATAGCTCCTATTCTGATTTTACAGAATTTTTTTCAAACATAGGATGGGTGCATTATTTGGAACACACATAATTCACCTATTTCAGAATACCATTGTGCTGTTTTTTATATTTTCACTATCTAATGGCTGAATCCTCTAAACGATATTCCTTCTCTATGTTTTCAGATTCTTAACACAAATTTATATTAGTAGTTTTTTCTCTTCTGGCCCCACATCAGTGAGATTCGGTATAGTCCTATTCTGGTCATACATATATTTTTTAATAAATAGGCTCTATTTTAATATAGCTGGGATGGGGCAATGACATTTCATGATACCACCTTTGGCGGGATGTTCTAAATGGGGAGTGAAGTGAAATTAAGCGCTCCATGTGCACCCCATCCTCTAATATGAGCACTAGATGTTCTATCTGAAATCATTTGTCACGACCTTATAAATGCATTGAGACAATCATGTTGAGGTGGATGTCATGAATACAATCCTCTTCCAACATATCTAGAATGTTTTATTGATGGAAGGATAATGTCCAAAACCTGACTAGTATGTTGTATTTAGTTATATGTTTTCTCATGTTTAAGTGATCTTATTCATCATTCACTATAGGTTCCTTGACCTGGTCTAACCATAGTGGATGCTTCCAAAATTTTTTACTTTAAGCAATGGGATTGGTTGGAATTTCCTATGATATGTTGAAATGAATGTGACCCATGGGTGATTCAGATAATGATCATCACCTTGGTATGTCTTCTAGTTCAGAATGGATTTCACCATCTAGTGACAAGCCATTATATATGACTAACCTTGGGTTTGAAAGTGCCTCTTGATAAGAGGGCTTTCTCATCATTATAATTTAAATTGGGGAATTCTCTTAAAAATTAAAATCACTACTTCAGAGAGAATATTAATAGAGAACTCTATCATTGGGAGTTCCACAATGGTGGATTACAATAATGGGAAGTCCCTCTTTCTCCAATTTCTTCTTTCCACATATATAGTTTATGTGGCTCTAATTAAGAGATAGTCTCTTGAGATCGACCAATTGTTTCCCATGAAGTAAGCCTTCATGGTGAAGCATCTAATGAAGTCCTTTAGAATTATTTCTACTTCTACTATAATTTGATAATAGTAGGATATGATCATGATGTGTGATTGATAAACATCTTAGGGCCTCAGGAACTACAACACCATGTGATGGATGATCATAGATTGGCTCTTGATTTTCTAATCTTGTTTAATGAGGTTTATTCTGATGTGCCTTCTTACGAGTGATTAGGACCACTTACTAGGATAAGTGGTCATCATAGAGAAGTGTTTGTACCTGACTTGGAGTGGCCATTGAAATAAATCGATTACCTCTGGTTGAAGCAGGTGTATGTTCCAAATCCAGTTTTCCATATAATATGGGAGACTTTTCCCCTTGGCTGTCATGGATGCGAGAAAATGTATGTGTCTACTCTAGGGTGTTATGATGATGATACACCGTAATTTTTGGGACAAAGTTATAAGGCTGTCCCTTGGGCACTACTGTCATTGCTGGGATGATATACTGGAATGTATGTAGGATATGGGCTTGGATTTTCGTATGCCCTTTCACCATTTCAAAAATATGCTTGGGGACTTCAGTGACCAAAACATGGATATATTCCCATTCCATTTCTGGAGTAGGTGTATGTGCCTACTCCTATCCTCCCTTTTCTAATAGTGTATTATGACAATACTCATGAGTGGTGGCATATAGTTTGTTCTTCACTATTCTTTCAGTCGGGAAATTCCAACCATCTTCTCTAGAGGTTTCTAAATGAGAATATTGGACGACGTGATGAATTTAGGCAGGAGTGTATTCTTTCTCATTGTTATCTACCAAACAAGGTCAGTGAAATACATTGGACATTACTAGAAGAGTCTACGGGCAGGCTTGGTGGGTGTAGTTAGGTTTGTGTTCTCACTTATAGGTTACTTCTATGTTGGGTTGGTGGGATTATTCACGTGCAACCAGAAGAGTCTACTAGAAGGATGAATGAAGGAAGATAGGTGTCTGTGTTGACTCTCTATTTTCCACCAAAATTGTTTGAATGAATTTCATATAGGGGTAAAATGTGTGAACCTACACTCTATTGATAATATTTTGTCCTCAGAGGTCCTTCTTTCAGGCCTGGGTCTGATGGACCTGGGTAGGTTGGGTGAGGACAACATCCTCATCATGTTGAGGGGTTACTACTATGTGGCATTGGTGGTGGAGATTTCTAGATGGAGTCATTGATAAAGACCCCTATGTATTTTGGATGAGGATGTATGTGGCCTCTGGATTAAACTCATAGAAATATTATAGGGACTGGTTGATTCATTCTGGGGATAAACTCTTGAAGTGGGTGAAGACGGTGGTTGGAGTTGTCTACTTCAGGACCTCCGATCATCCTTGGCTAGACAATCAGTGGTTCTAGTTAAGGTGGAGGTCCTCTCAGGAGGCCTCCAGGGTCAGGATCATAAAATTTCAATGTTACTATTGTAATAATTAATTTGTGACCCAACATTGGAGACATTTGGTTGGCGATGGAATCCTTCACATAGATGAATATCTAGACCGAATAGAAGTTTGGGAGTTCATTGGTAAATTCATGAAGAAATACCTTGGATTAAAGGGAGTTCTGAATGTTAGATCCTATATATATCTCTATCACAGATAAAGAACTTCATTAAATAATAATCTCATTTGAGATAACACATGCACGACTGATTACCTTATCTATCCCTCTTTCATTCTAAGAGTTTAAGGGGCCTGATAGGTGGTTGATTTTATCATCTTGGTTAAGGATTCACACCAGGTTCACCATTTTTCGTTTATAATGGATTCCCACTCCCCCATGAGGGTTATATATTTTTAATGGTTTCCAATAGGTTTGTTCATGGAACTGGAAACTCCCAATGATTCTATAACTGAAGGGACCTACTTTACAAAGGTTGGCTCTCCTTAGGTGTTTTGACCAATAATGATTAAGAACTCACATTGGTTGAGACGATTGGAGGTCAGGATTATCACACCCTTTTGGGGGGAATTGTTTGCTACAGTGGGACTCTCTTATATATTTATGATATGTTCAAGAATCCTTCATTACTTTTCATTTATGATGTGGGTCCACCAAGAATTAAAAATAAATTATTATCATGTGGAGAAATTAGAATCATCTATATGTATCTGAGGTTCTTCATTAATTGATATATCTCTATTAATCCAAGTCGCCCTATCAATGGTATCCAATGATATTCTACATTGATATTCATTGGTTGTTATTACGATGATGTTGATTTTCAAACCAGATAGTGGATAACTCTAGAGTTTATTATCCTCTAGTGAGATGAATTTCACTCTACAGTTTATCATAATCTGGGGATACATGAATTGTTTGGATGTTAGGATCGAAGCCATGAATGGTCTTCCTACATAAAATTTTTAAAGGAATCATAACCCACATTGTTCAATTCCACTTAATGGGGCACATAATAACTTTTATGGTCATGTTTTGAGTACCTAACCCTAAAATATAATGTCATGTGGCAAGGAAGTATTACCAGAAGGTTCCTAGTCAATGTTTGGTGTGGGACTTATGCCATAGAAGCCCAAGGAACATAGATGGGATATGAGTTTCAAAGTTGAATTAGACACTATTGTGGATATGGACCCAAAAAATAGGATAAATTTAGGAAATGGGTTTGAACCTAAGGGATGCTTATTACATGTCCCATTTGGATGGAAATAAAAGCCATGCAGTTTTTTGAGTCTAATGGAGGAGTATAGTCCTTTGAGAGAATTAATTTGAAGCCCAATTATGAAGAGGATGAATTACAAAAAGGATCCACGAGTGATTTATTATATCATGGTAATTTTATGGTTACTTTGTGGCTTAATATTGAAGAGGATTCACACTGAGCTCAGGGATTAGGTAGGCATCCAATAGATCATTATTATGGAAGGAATAACAGTTCTCATAGTTCAGGAAGTCTAAAGGATTGTGTGGGTCTTTTGACCATCACTAACCTCTAAGAATAAGTGATTCATTCTTAGTGTGAGAAATAAGAAGAATTATAATAGTTGACAAAGAACACAATTTCCTTCCTTTATTGGTGGAAGTGGTTGTGGATAATGGTGGAAGATGTTGAAATTA
This sequence comes from Viscum album, assembly GCA_963277665.1. Taxonomy (NCBI): domain Eukaryota; kingdom Viridiplantae; phylum Streptophyta; class Magnoliopsida; order Santalales; family Viscaceae; genus Viscum; species Viscum album. Next base: position 688,107,491 of record OY728132.1, on the reverse strand, counting down.
CATCACTTCCCCCTTTTCACATCCCTAGAAAGTAATCATGTTGAATGATATGGTTGTATAGAGGATAAATAATTCAACCTCCTATATGAAGGTTAGGGGATTACTCTAAGAAGGATTCTATACAATTGGTTTTTCCGTAGGATGAGGATCTGATTCTACATTGAACAGAAAATCTATCGTAGTCCTCACCCCTCCCATTGGCAATTGGAGGCTTTTGATATTAAAGAAAATAAAGGAATGAAATGTTCCAAACACTATTCCTATAGATTAGAAAATCTATTTAATTATCCCTATGGCAGGGGTTCTCGTTACTATAGATATACAAATCTACTTGTTCCCCAAGGATCCTAACCATTTATTAGGACCAGTGTAGGAAACCAACAACTGTAGAAATATAAATCTAAATAGGGGAAGCTCTGGAATGACTTTCCTATGGATTTTGAAGTCAGGAAGCCTTTATGAAGGTTTTTATTTTATCCCTCTTTGACAAGGGAGCCGAAGGAGGATAGGGCCTACAATAGATGACTTTGAAGATTGTATGATGAATGGCTCACACAGACTGGAAGGTAGGGCGATCCAAGGAGGCTTCTGCAGGGGGTGATCTACACAAGAAGGCCTATGAAAATTGGTAGCACATTTGGCGATGGTTGACCTGGTTGAATACACATAGGCGAGACATTTATAAAGCCTTTAATGGTCTTCATAGGTGTCCCGAAAGGTATGTAGCATAATTCCCTTGTCATAGAAGGGAAATACGTGCTATTATTAATTAATTAGGGGCTGGGAGAATGAATCCTAATGGTGTTCTTTGATTAAAACCCTGGATGGACTTTAATTTCAATGATACATTTTATTTCCCTATTCTTTAGGTGTTAGGGAATGTCTTAGAAGGTTACAGAGGACTTGAGAATAACACTAGGGAGATTAGAACGTCAAATGTCCTTCAAGGAATTCCATTCATACAAATGAATACCCAAAAGGCCAATTTATATTAAAATATAAGACCCTAGGTTAAGGAATTATATCGCCAAGAGTTGTATGCAGGATAGCCATGCAGGGTTCCACATAGGTCCTTATGCGTCGATGATAATTTGAGAAGACTTGCACGAATGACCTTTAGAGACTTTGAAAATATTTACCCCTTTCACTTAATTCCCTCTCATTTACTTAAGGTATTTACCTTTTTATCATTTTAATCCACGTGACAAAAAATATTGTCAAAAATCAATAATTTAATTATAAAATTTTAAATAAACATTTATTTTTTATAAAAATACTAATAGTTAAATTATCATTTTCAAAAAAAGTATTTACTTATACTATGATATAATTATATATTATTTTCATTTATAAGATTGCTAAATGTTATAAATAAGTTCATATGCGAGGTTATTATTCTATTAGTATGTTTACTATTCTTAACCGTCACATTACTATTCCATAGGTCATTTTAGTATTCCATTAATTTAGGTTCCTTAATTTCTATATATACTTATTATTTCATTCATTATTCTATTATAATGTTTTTATTTTGTTCTATATGTTATTTTCTGTGATTTATACTATATAACATAATTATAATAGTGGAATTTTCATTGATAAAATTTTGGGTCATTACACTCTGTGGATGACATGTGGGTTAATGCAACCTATTCAATATGAGGGATTACCATGAAATTTGTGTACTTGTATGTGATTGATGATCTGTTTAATATATAGGGTTCAATAATATAGTGTTACTACAAATTTATAATGTCATTTTCCAATATAAGATATTTGTGGAACTATACTTGACTAATCCTATAGTTATATTTTTATTATTATTGATACCATATTATTGATTATGTTAATCTTACATGTATTCTTTTTACTAACCTATGATTTTTTTTAGTTTTGTTTAGAGATTTCTTTAAAGGTATGAGACCCTCATATTAATTGAGGGTTTATAAAGTAGTATGTCGTGATTCCCATCATAATTTCCACAAAAGTTTAATAACAATATTGATGGGTTTTCAACTATTTTTATGGTATTTGGATGATATTCCACCATATTGTCTTTATTATATTGGTATAGGAGTTTTTTATGGTCATTTACAATTATTTTTGGGTAAGTGGTGAGTGTGAAATACATGTAATGGGGCTTGTTTCTTAATTTAGTTTTTATCAGTTTTGATAATGTGTTGATGTGAATTTCATGATGGTGATGTTATCGATGCGTATATAAGTTTGGTAATGTCACTTTTTGGGGGTCAAAAGTGAATATATATCCCATAATGTGGTTTGTTTCCATAGGTTGGGTAATAAGTGGTAGATGATATTCCTTTATTTATTGTGGATTTAAGACTAGAAGTTACATTAAATGGTTTTATAGTTGTGGTATATGACCTATAGACTATGTTAGAGAGCCCATTAATGATAAAATGTGACCCAGGATATTGGTATGGCAAATATGTTGGTAGAGTTCTATGATGCTATCCAATTTCATCAGTAGATGAATTATGATAGGAAATGATAGGCTCAGAGATAAGAGTGGGTTTTTGTATTAATTTTTTTAAAATTTTTTTTTTATGGAAAAGGGATAGGGTTTGAAAAAAATTTAAAAATGGGTCTCCAGATGCGTGAACCCCGTTCAGGCATCTTTAGTGTGGACAGATGCGTGAACGTGGTTTACACATCTTTCATCCCATCATTAAAGGATGTGTGGACCCCCTTCACGAATTCTAGAAAAGATAGATGCTTGAACAAGGTTCATGAATCCTTTATATAGTTTCTAAAGGATGTGTTAACCCCATTCACACAACCTATAGAACGGTTAAAAAATTAGCATTTATTTCGAAGCAAAAATTTGTTATATATTTTATTAATTAAATTAAAACCTCTTTCTATTCAGTATTTTTTTGTTAACAATGGAATAGAGATTTAGAAAAACATTTATATTTATATAACATGATTTTCTTGAATATTCTATAGAAATTATATTTTATTCTAATTGATATATTAATTATGGCATTAATTTAAAAAAATTAATTTACCTACCCTAAGGAAAATCACTCATAAACATCAGTTTTGAAATCATATATTACTTCACCAAGGATGATCCTATTAAATAATTATTCTTACATTTGATAACACATTCTTAACTATTTTAAGGGTTTTTTCTTGTTTTAGAAGAACATGAAATAAATCAATTTCATAATTTCCATAATTTTATCACATGATGGAGGTATTTTAACCATAAAATCCTTCAGTTATGATTGTGTACCATTAAAACAAGTTTCCTTTTATAAATATTGAATATGTACTTTCACAAAATTGTCCAAATACACTTCTAATTGCATACATCTTATATTATGGTTTTTTTATCTTCAATCATAATCATCTACTCTCCACAATTATTATTCATTGAAATTCTTCTACATCCAATTTAAATTTTTTAAACAAAGAATCATGTTCCATGATTTTTGGATTCAAATAATTGAGTTCAATAACATTTGTCAACATTTTTGATTTTCACAGATCATTCATGCAGAGTATTAATATTTATATTAGAATACCTAATTGAAATTATTATTTTGGAGAGATAATTTAATGACAGTAAGAAACTTATTAAAAAATAGAACTCTATAAATGATAATAGAAATGAACATACATAATCTATCATAAATAAAAAATAAACATAATCTACGCCTCTAGAATGGATGCTCCTCTGTCCCACATCTAGGGGTATAATGGATGCATCCACGTTGTGTCCATCTCTGAATATGCTCTGGCGGACGCTGCACATCATCCTCAGTAGCCACCCCCATATCCTCTCGTGTGACGAGCGGTGGATGTACAGTGTCCCCATCAGTACCCTGTCATACATCTAATGATAGTAGAGGTAGGCTGGAACCCTCACCAACATGGAAAGACGATGGCTTTTGTACTGTGGATGTCTGTAATAAAGAATACAGGTCATCCCATTTAGCCTCTGTATCTACATGTGGTTGAGACGAAGAAGCTGGAGGAGAAAGTGACTAATTGTTCCAAATACCCTCCTCTTGTGGAAGACCAACATCAGACTGATCAAGATGAACATCATCCTCATGTGGAACAACAAGATCCATAATAGTGTCATCACCCCCTAGTACATCTATATGAGGTGTGGCACACAACTTAAAAATGGTTTTGAAAACCATGTGACAAGATTTCAATTTATATCTAGTATTTTTAAATAATGAATGGCTTGATTAGAGAATGGGTTTTCTAACTGGGTGACACCCTAGGTGTGGCTGTGAATCCTCTTTGTTTAGGAAGATTCTAAGGCACATTTTTCACATGTTTTGGGAAACTATGTAGCCAAACAATGCAATCTGTCGAGGTGTATAATTTTTGGGTTTACCCAAAATACCCATCATTAATTTTAAGGGGGTTTCAACCATATGTCTCCCCTAATATGTCGATTTAACCATGTTATATATAGGAGGATCTCCAACATCCTCTACCATGGATTCTTGAATTTACTTTGATGATTTGTAAGAGGTTTGAGGTGATTTGTTCTTATTTTCCTCTTCTTTATTTTCCACCCTCTCTTCTATTGGGTTTGGATTTCCCCAAAACCCTATATATCATGTGTAAAATTTTAGTGATTGTGGTGGATCTAATGTTGGGTTTTTTGGTGTCTAGTGTTTGTGGATGTCATTTATTTTCTGGGGGGTGTGGTTTCTATTTTTGGTGACATGTTTTGAAGAATTTTTTCTTGATTTTCAACTCTTTGAGGTAGGTTTTTCTCTGTAATTTTATCCTTTTTTTTAATTTAAACAATTCACGAGCTTTTTAAATTCCATTTTTTATAAATTTATGAATATGTGGGATACTTTTATTTTTATTTAGAACTATATTATTGAATTTTTAGCTAAACATAACTTATTTCATGTGAATTGCATGTTTCCATGTTTAAAATGGTATTTTTAAAGATTAAAATATTGTTTTAAACACCCATATGAATTTTTGAAATGGTTTTCATATTTTGAATGAGATTTTGAACCAATATTAATTTTCATATAGTGAAAATTATATGTTTTAATAATGGAACTTGGTTTTGATGTGAGGTGTTAACAACTAAAAGATTGATGAAATGGATTTTTAATGGATTTCAATTGATTATTGGAATTGTGTGTGTGATTTATCACTTTTGGAAATGCCTTGATAGATTATTTTAATTGTTTGATGAAAATAGGTGTTCATTGTATTTGTTTTTGTTTTCAAATGTTAATAACCTTTTGTATGGGTAAAATTGAAATGTTTTAAATAGGGCGAGTAATTTCCATCCTTGTAAACAAACGTTTCAATTGTATTTAATAAAATAAGAAAAGTCTTGGCATTCCGAGCAATATTTTAGTATTTAAGCCATGGTTGGAAATTTTGTTTTTAAATGGTGTGAGTCACCCAATGATTTATCCTTATTTTTTACCCCCTTATTTTGGTTTTTTATCATTGTGAGATGATTGTTTATCCCCTTGTGTGGGAACGTGTTTGTTATACTATTGGTGAATTTTAATATATAGGTTTATTCATTGTTGGGTGTTATGGTTGAGGGTATATTTGGTTATTCCATGTATGTTAAATATTTAGTTTTTGTTACTATGATTCACTACCATTAATATTCTAGGGAATCTGGGTCCTAGGTGTAAAACCTAGAATGTTCTTATAGTTAGTTCACATGTCGCTATTTTCTATCCATTTATGCCAGACACATTGTCTGGAAGTAGGTTTTTCACCATAATGATAATTTTGTTGGATAATTGTATGATCGATTATTTGAACTTCTATGCATCTCAGTAGCTAGTTTACAAGTGGTATAATCTTATATGGATAATACCTTATCATTATAGGAATCCCAAGGCAGATCCCATGAAACATTCAGTTATATGGTTAGTTAGTTATTAAGGGTAGTTTGATCAACTTCTTGTTTGTATCATTTTTCCTAATTTCATTATTATGGAACCTTCACTATTTATATTTTATATATGTTATGTGATGATTCGTTCCTAATTTGTGATATTTTAATTATGTCATTGTTGGGTTGTTTATTGTAAAAATGAGATTTTATAGTTGTTGGAAAAACTATTTTCAAATTAAATACTCTTAGGAAGCATGTTAAGGTGGGATTAAAAATGGTATATTTGATATTGATTCATCTGATTAAATTTTTTGAATTGAACATTTTCTTTTCATATAAAACGAATGCGTTGTTTTGAGAAATGTAAACAAGTTCATGGATTGGAAATGGATTAGTCCAATGGATGTTTTTTAAAAACACATGTGTTTAGATTTGGAAAACAAAGAAAACTGTTTTGAATGATATTTATGGAATTGTGTTTATTTCCATGAATTTATATGTATAAAGACTACATTCTAATTTATTGTATAACTAGAATTGATGAATTTCATTAGGAAACATATTTCATATTTTTGGTGAGTTCTGTTGACGGACAAGGATTTTAGCTCATGACTATATATTTTAGGTTCCAGGTTTCAGTGGGATGCAACTTCTATTTTGACAATCATGGATTATGTGGGGTGAGTTTGGGAGTGTTGAGAAACTATATGTTTCTTGGATAAGGGTTAGTTTCAACTCGAGTTAGTTTGTATATTTTTTTATTTTTAGTTAGTGTTGTATATATTCTGTTACCTTTTTGTTTCCATCCGTTTATTTATGTTGATTATGTATATGAAAATGTGTTGGATCACTGTAGTTGGTTTTGAGCTATTGGATTGATTATTTATTATTGAGCCCACTTTTATATATTTTCTTATCTTTATCTATAATTTAGGTGAAATCACTCTAAAGGGATTCATGTGATGACCAGACACTAGTTTCCACCAAGTGGGGATTATATACACCCTTCATCCATTGGGGGAGCTGGGTTTGGGGCCATTATTAGCGATATCCCTATCCAGTTCATTATAATATTTGAACCCCCTTCGATCCTTATGGAGAGATGGTTTACATGGTGGGTTTATTGAATCCTAGGATGGTTGGATAAAAAATGGAATCAAAGATTTTGGTTCTATTTTGCGATAACAAGCCTATTTTGCAGCCCTTGTTGATCAAGTATGTCCGGGTAGTGATGATATTTAGGTTTTTATATCTTGAAAGGTAAGAGTGGGGTGATTCTATGAATATAACTATTAGCTTGAGCCACAAAATACTAGGTGAAATTGGGTTTTGGATTTATAATTTGAGTTAATTTTGGTTTATTTTGATGGATTTTGATGCAATTTATGTGATTAGATCCTCTTTTATTATGTAAATTATATTTGGGTCCCAAATTTGTATTAGGAGTGAAATTTGAGGATAAACAAACTATGTGGTTCGTGTGCTTGTATTTGGAAAACATGTCATGACAATGCATCCAGGTCTTCCTCCTTGGTAGAGTGTATTTCATGATTAACACACAACCACCAACTGTGTAGACAAAACATGCATGAAACTGTTTCTTCCCCAGTAAGATTATTTGGAATCCTCCTAATTCTAAATTTATCCCAAAATTATTTTCACTTATTGAATGTGGTTTGAATAGCGTGCTGATAAATTTCTGTATGTGGTTCATGTTAACCTTGTTTGGATGCAAGTGAAGTGCCTTGTTTGGAATTGGTTTCTTAAATCGTGAATTGGAGATGGAAAGGATTTTGGGAAAATATCATTTTCAAACATAGTTTTATGACCTTTTTTTACAAAGGTGTAATATTCCTTATATAAATATTTTTGGTAAAAGGATAATGGGCTTTTGTGGGAATTTTTAGGTGCATAATTTTCATTGAAAATGTTGTTTTGAATATTTTTTTAAAACACATTTTTTGGGTTGTGTGTCTTCCACTGAGGTTGTTTTTTTAAAAATATGTGTTGGATTCATTTTAATCATGTGCCTTGGTAGTTAGTAAATTTTAAATTCCTTGGATAATGTTTTGTGCATCATTTTATTGACTATTTTCCTTTTTTACTAATTTGGATGATTCATTTGGTTTTTTTGAGGAATAAATTTTCATGGTTCATGTATTCTATTGGATGTATTTCCCCTAGAATGGTCAATGGTTTTCACTAGTTATGGTGCCTAAATAGAATCTGAGTGTTGTGGTAGATGTGGAATCTACATTATATCAGGACCCTATTTCAAAATTATTGAATGTGTATCCACCTTCATTCTTTGGTGATCAAGGGTCCGTGGAAGTAATGGGGTGGTTGAAAGAGATTGATGTGATCCTTGGTTATCATGGAAAACTTGAATATTTGTGGTTGAGAGCTAGGGACTGCATGATTGTTGATCTTATCCAATATTTGTGGGAGTAAATGGATCCTTCATATCAATGTGTATGTCTTGGGAGATTTTTCAAGATGTAATTTTTCTAGTGGATCTTTGAATAGATTGTGAAAAGGGAGGAAATTCATGCACTTTTGGGCCATTGTTTGGGTAAATAATAAGTGAGATGTTTTATGGATCACTTTTCAAATTTGGTCATATTTTATCCAAATCAAGTGGTCAAAAATCATGATTTCTTCGATGGTGGCCTTTTCCTTGAGTTTGGTTCAGCTATAATTGCTTATGAAATGAAATATTTTTGGGAGGTTTTCAACAACTCCATTCAAATGGAAGCTAAAAAGTTAAGGTAATTTGTGGGGGGTGATGAATTAGATCCATAATACCCAAAAAGGAAGTATTTTTGGTGTAAGGATTACATGATGTGTAAGAAGTAATAGAATGTTGAGTTAGAGTTTGGGGCAAATTATATTTCTTGTTGAAAAAGGAGATATCTCAAATGCTTGTAGTGTGGGGATCTAGGGAATGATAATCCCTTATATCCTATGTCTCGTAGGTTTTATCTTTATGATGACTATTTGGATCATATATAGAAGTTTTATAAACTCCGGTTTTGGAATAGGTATCATGTTTGATCCTTTATCATTGGGTTTTTGTTTTGGGAGAATTCCTTTAATGGTGGCAATCTTGTTTTTGGAATATTTGGCAGTACTGTTGGTCTCTTGTGGATGATTTAATTTTTTATTTTTTTATATATGTTTTGAATTTTATTTTTTGTAATTCCTTGATTGTTTATAGAACCCCCCTATCACCATTTTGGGAATTTTGGGTTTGTCTGTGAGTGTCATTGGTTGGGCATCATTATTTTGTGAACCGTTCTTCAATGTTTTGTTTGTTCCCATTATTTCATATACCATTGATGTGATTCTTAGTTATACATGATAAATTATTTGGAAGTATTATTGGATATCTAGGGTGCATGATATACTAGTTGTGTTGGGTATACTAACAAGTATTTCGATGTGGCTGTTTAGGATACATCATGTGAGGTAGATCTAGTTTTTTTCCCCAGGTTAACTACATGTTACGTGACCCAAAGTGTGATATATTTTAATTCCATTGATGATACTCGTGGATTTTTTCTATCCTTTTTGATTGGAACTACTTATGGTAGATATTGAGCTGCCCTTTTTGGTGTTTATTATTTGATGATACATCTCTCATCAGTATTTCTCTTGTGCCAACATGTTATAGGAAATATAAAAAGTGGAGAGACAATGTTAGAGGAACATTATGTGTTGGGGTATTCATAGGACTTTCAATGTTAGGTTATTTTTTCATGTTTTTGGAGAAGTTTTCGGTTGGGTTGTTTTGATTTGTTAGAGGTTTTTAGTTGTTTTCTTGGTGTTGTCAGCTCACAAGTTGTTCTATGGGTAATATCTTTCAGGGATCCTTCATTCCTTCTTTCCTTTCTTTTTGACCATGTAATTTCTAGGGGCAGAAATTGGAATGGTGGGGATTTTTTGACACCCCCTAGGTCACAATGTGATTTATTTTTTACTATTTTATCTTTTCATGATTTATTTTGAGTTTTGTTGGGTTTCAGGCTGAAAATTCATTTTTGGAGGCTAATTTGGGAGGATAACGTTTAGTCCTCACGGTTAGTAATAAACTTGTGGTGCCCATGTGGTTGAATCTTTAATTTTGATAGAGTTATATTTCCTAGCTTCTGCATGGTTTGTGAAACTGCATAGAGCACTCCAAAAGCCATGAATGTATTTGGGTGTGTCTGAGGGGTGGTGCATGTCTTACATATGGTTTGGTAAACAATGAAGAAAGCATGATGTTTTTCTCTTGTTTTTTTCAAATTTAAATGGAACAGTTGGAGCATGTTTTTTCCTACCGTGTGGTGCCCTAGATTATGTCATATAACCTCTTTAGCCTAGGAACAGTATGGTTCATAGTGGGTGCATGATTTGGGAAACAGTGCATCCAAACCATGTGATTTTTCTAAGTATTAAATTTTTGGGGTTTCCTCAAATACCCTCTTACTTTTAAGGGGTTTCACCTCCATTTCTCCCAACCTATGTTGGTCAACCCTTTTGATCATAAGGAAGATCTCCATCCTCCACCCTATCATATTTTCCTTCCTTGGATGATTTCCAAGATGTTTGAGGTGAGTTCTTATTATATTTCTAAGTTTTACTTTATCTTCCCTATATTCTCATGGATTTGGATTTCACCATGATCCCTATATATCATGTGGATAATTTTAGGGTTTTTAGTGGATCTAATATTGGGGTTTTGGGAGTTCATGGTTTCTAGATGTTGTTAATTTTTCAATGGATGTGGTCTTCCTTAAAGGAAATTCGTTCTGAAGTGTTTTGGGTAGATTCTCAAATCTTTTAGGTAGGTGTTACTATGTAATTATTTCCTTCTGAAATTCAAATTGTTCTTCAACAGAATAAATTCCATTTTTATAAATGTAAGATTATATGTGATCGTCTTGTGATGGTTTTGATCAATTTCATGGTATTTTGATATTGGAAGAAATTGTTTTCATGTGAAATCCATGTATCCATTTCTTAAATAGAATATTTAATGATGCTCTGCTTTTTTTGAAATTCTTGTATGAATTTTTGACATGGATTCCATGTTGTATATTGGGTTTTATCCTTATATTGATTTTCAAAGAGTGAAACTATGTTTTAAAAAGGTAATTTTTTTATCTGATGTGTTGAACTCAAAATTAATTATGAAAGGGGTTATATAATATGTTTTGGTTGGATTATTTGAAATCAGTGTCTGATTTAACCCTAGTGGAAAGGCCTTAATGGATTCATTGAAATGTTTTATAGAAATGGTTGGCCTTTGGCCTTGATTTGTATTACAAAGTGAAAGTCCTTTATTGAAGGGTAGCATTGAAATATTTTAAATTGTGTGAGTTTTTTCAATAATTTTGATGAATTTTTTTAAATTATGTTATTTAAAATGTGAATGGTATTCGATTTCTGATCCATGCTTTATTATTAAAGTCATAGTTGGATCTTTGGGTTTTAAATGGTGGAGGCACATGTATAAACTGAAGTTTTCATACATGGGACATAAATTTTTCATTCTCAGTTTAAATGACTTATTATAAACATATGTGAAATATTTACTTGATCAAGAGTTTTTTGGAGGTGTCTGGTTCTTGATCAGATCCCAGTACCATGTTTTAGACTAAAATGACCTGGCACGCGGTTTGTGCACAACTTGCACACAGTTAGTATAAACCATTATAGATGTCTAAAAAGTTTTAGGTTCTTAATAGATGCTTTCAAATAGTTACCACATGATTAGTCAAACCCTGTGGTGTAAGCATGCGAATAGACCCTTCTAGGTATTGAGGTGAGCATGGTTTCTTCAAGGTTTGGGAAACCATGAGGGTAAATCGTGCCACCCTGTCATGTTGTTGTTTTTTATTTTTTAATTAAAAACAATTTTCTAATAGCTAATAGAGTATACTCATTCATAAAAAAACCCTAAAAAACTCTCCCTTTTGATATCTAACATAGGTTCTAAGCCTGAGTCTCCATCCGACCTCTGTTTTGATCGCCGATTGTCTCATCAGATTCCCAACAGTAAGTCATCAATTCCTTTTTTTCAATATTGATTCTTTAGAAAAAAATGGGCTATTTGGATTTAGGATCATATGCCCTAATATTATATTCTTCATTCGTTCTTTATATTTACGCTAAACTAGGATGAATCCCGACTTGATACAGGACAAGCTGTCAACTACTAAGGTGAGATCGATGGTCTATACTTTATTTAGGATTTTTTTTTCGGGCTTTTCACCATTACGCCATCCATCAGAATTTCTAGAGAGGTCTCTTTTCTGAGTGATTTGGTTCTATTAGCTATAGTTGGACCTAGTGAGGTTGACCATAGGTTGTATTTTGGTGCATTGGCACATGTTGCTTGTTTCATGGTCACCCAAGGGGTCCACATTAATTAAATATCTTTTTTTAACCTGTTTAAACTACCCAATGGGTGTGTTCTTGTTCTTTACTAGTTCTATGAATACATTAGAGTCCTTAATATCTTGAATATCTTGTTTAGAATATGTAATTCCTCCATTATTAATGAATATCTTGTCATTCATCATCTATTTTGGTAGTTTGGCATGTTACATATATAATATGGGTGGGTATACCTATATGAAGTGACTAATGGCTTGTTAAATGGATTATATGGTAGGGTAGGCCCAAATTATTGGTAAATGAGAAATGGTTTTCTAGAGTGGGTATAGTCATTGATGATGCTTTTTGGTGTGAGTGGGTATACTCACATGTTTATGAATGTTTAATTTGAATGCATCAATTCTTGAATGAATGGTTTGATAGATGCCATGGACTGCTCTCCATGGATATTGAATGTGGTAGTGGATGTCTTTAGATGAATTTTCCCCTTGGGTCTTGATTCCATGGGATACCTCGGGCCATGATACCATAGGGATCCGGCTTGCTTGGGCTCGCATAGGAATTACTATTTCCATTCTCCTAGGACCCCAACCGGCACCTAACTGAGTTTCCACTAGGGACACCCAAGAGACTTGATGGGATATCTTGGACATGCTCCTTTGATCCGGCCCTCCATAGTATATTTAGTTTTACTTGGATTCCATGGTCTACTAACACCTTGAATCCAACCCTTGTGTTCTACAATTAACTATATATATAGGTTGTGGGTTATTTTAACTCACATTATGACGTGGTCATGGGAAAATTGTTTTTACTATACAGTTTAGATGGGGTTTACATGATACAGATGGATGCATAGTGTGGCCGTGTGACTTGATTTTTTACTTGGTTATATCTTCCTTGTTATGATCTGACATTCTTTTGCAGGTGTATTTGAGGGCTGTTTGGTTTTACTTACTACCATAGACTTATGCCATGGGAATATGCACCTAGGTACTGGTGGTTTACAATTTCTAACACTTTTATATAATTTCTGTTAGATTTATATAGACCTTGGTGGTTTCCTACTGGGATTTTTATCTCATGCCCTATTTGGGCCTCCATGGGGACCCAAACAGATTATATGGATGCATGTGATGATAGATAAAATCACCCTTTTATGGGTTGTTGACTGTGGATTTGGATTAGGGGACCATAAGACCAAGCTCATGCATGAATTACTCAAATGCCTTTTTGGTATTCTGTTCTTATCGATAAACTTGTATTGTATTATATTTCCATGTAATGTTTTTACTACTTTCTGCATACTTGTACTATTTTCATCATTTCGTATATGAGATACATGTAGTTATTGATATGTATACTTGTCTGGTATTTCTTTTAGATGTCTGTTATTTATTTTACTTATACTATTTACATTATTTTTGACTTCCACTGTGATACTCTAGTAATATGGGCATAGTCTCTATGCTGACTTACCTTTTCCATCACTGCTAGTCAGCAGCCTATGGCATTTAGGGAGATGCACATGAGGCCATGTGACCAACTGGGCTCAGGGCACCGGTTTAGGTGGAATTCTTTTCCAAGATGTAACAAATTTCTTTCAGATGGGGGTTTCAATCATCTAACTTATGGGTTATGATCCCCCATGGATTCAGATATTAGTTATAGCTTGGTTGAACTTCTAGAATAACAGAATGGGAAATGGATATGGGATTATTTCATGGTGAATAGAGCCTAGACCTGGACCTAATGTATGAGTGGGAAAGAAGCATAGATTCTAGTGGTTTTTGGGATGTACATATATAATCGTATCATTAGGAGCAGGCTATGGGTTATCTTGGTTTCTAGGAGGGTTTTGACCAATCATACACATTTGAAATTTGTTCCTTGATGTTCTTAATTTCTGAGGTGTGTGTTTGGAATTGTAAAGACATACCACAATGAAAACCGCTAGTTGTATTCCATGATGGGGGAGATGAACATACTTCCTAGAAGGTGGGACACAAGCTACTAGTTGGTCTTACTATAGTGAGAACTATGGAACCTGAGGTTGTTCTAGACACAAGTTCCAAGGCACAGTTCCTTGGGGGTTTCTTTTGTAATAGGATTATGATATAAGGAGCACCACAGTCATCATTGACTATAGATGGGATGACACGGTTGTTACCGTAGCAACATCCACCTATATTTTCATGGGATGTTGGAATACATTATATTGAGATATGTGTAGAGACCACGATAGAAATTTTTGAGCAACCGAAGACACCTTCAGAATAGAGGGTCATGATCACGATGTATATGCTATGTAGAGTGGAAAAGCATTGTTGTGATGTTTTGAACCAGGATAACGAGATGCATGATATGTGTTGAAAGAAATTCCAAACCCGCTTCTATGACTAATTTTACCCTATGACTCTACGATAAAAGCAGGATACTGAGTTTATGCGTCTCGAGTAGGTAGTGATGACAGTTATGGAATACTCAACACACTTTACATAGTTTTAGTGCTTTTCACCAATGTATCTTACTGATGTGCATTCGTGGGATAGGCGCTTCGAGGAAGGTATCCGACATGCTATCAGATATCAGGACAATGTGTTTAGGTTTCCTTCTATCACTATGATTGTGAATCAAGTGCTGATTATAGTGTGGAACCTGAGGGAACCTAGGGGTGTAGAACATGAGAGTGTTGTCTCTCTCCCCAGTTGATTTATGTTATATGTAAGGAGGTTCAATTTTGAGGCTTCCCAGGACGTTTGTGTTATTAAGGTTGTGGGTGAAGGAAGGTTTGTATTTTGGAATTAGTGTGATAGTTGATGCCACATAAAAAATTAGTGTGACCATGACCCTTTCGTGTTCTGAGATTGCGGTGAGATGGGGAACATGAAATTATTTTTCATCACATTCCTTCCAAATATGAGTTGTAGTGGGTCAGCTATGACATCGGGTTTAGGAGAAAGTTCATCAGCTCCATGTCAGGCTGGGAGTTAGAGTAGTACAACACGGTCTTGCTAGGGCATTGGTGTTCATGGTTGAGGAAGCCAAACAACGAGTTCAGAGAGACAACGGGGTGGATCAATTCAGGGTAGCCAAGATGGGTCACAGGGCTATGGTATAGGCCATACTTATTTAGTTCAACAGACCCCATAGGGGTAGGATCCCAAACTATCTACAGTGAGAGGTACGATATTAGTAGCTTATACTATTTTATTTTCTCTTTTTGATAAAGTTTCATCTCATAGTTTTTTATCTTCATGAGTGGTGAAAATACACGGGCTTGAGGTTTTTCTTTCTAAGAGTGTTTTGATGCTAGACACACCATTGGGAGTTAGAACGGGGTGATGTACGCTAGTGTATGGAGTGTCCCCTAGAGGATTGTGGGTGCCACTTCCTTTTGATTTTATATGTCCGCACTAGATATGGTTAGATGTCATTCATGTAATGGAATGGAACATGGATTATCGATCATATATTGAATTCTATAATTAGAGGGTGACTTTTACATCACTAGAGGGTGTAATGTTTATTCACAAGGGTGAATGGATTGTCCAGGCCAGAAGTGATGGACCTGAGGATCTTGGGATTGGAGGGATGCCAACCCACAATGCTAGTTTGTTTCTAGATTATTAAGGATTGAGTCAGGTGGCCATTCCTTATTTCGATGAAGGATTTAGGGTTTTCAATCCCAATGAATTTTTGGTTTACCTTATGAGATAGAGGAGGAGTTCTCCATCGATCTAGTGCTCATAACTATAACAATATTCATTCCTCAATACACGATGTCTATAAAGGAGTTGCAGGAGATCAAGAGGTGGATATAGAATTCGGAGGTGAAGGGGGTTTATCAGACCCAATACTTCCCAATTGGGTTCTTTAGTCCTTTTTGTGAAAAAGGAGAATGAAAATCTTCGGCTATGCGTGGACTATCAGAAAATAAAATAGCTAATTGTTAAAAACTGATATCATTTTCCATAGATAGATGACCTATTCGATTAACTTCGAGGAGCTTCAGTTTTCTAAAAGATCTATTTGAGGTCAATATATCACTAGGTGCATGTTCAACCTACAGACATACCTCGTATAACCTTTTGTAGCAGGTATAGGTTATAAAATTATCCAGTTGTGCTGTTCGGTTTCAGGAACGTTCATGCAGTTTTCATGGATTTGATAAACTAAGTGTTCCATCCTTACTTGGATTCATTAGTGGTGGTTTTCATGGATGATATCTTGGTGTGTTCACACAATCTATATGACCATGCCAATCGTATTGATAAAATTTTGAATACACTAAGAGAGCATTAGTTATATGCTAATCATGAAATGCGACACTTCAGAATGGATCAGATTCACTTATCAGGTCACATTATCTTGGAGATAGAAGTGTAAGTGGACCTAGATAAGGTGAGATATGTAGTTTTCTGTGAACAAAACACCAACATTTTTGACACACCAAGATTATTGGGGATAACTGGTTAATCCATGCATTTTATACTGGACTTCTCATGCTTTGTAGTGCCACTGACGAGATTGAAAAATAAGGGTATGAAGTTGGAATTGTCATAATATTCTGAGAAAACCTTCATGAGTTAAAAGGGAGGTTGGAATAAGCATTAATCATGATACTGCCATAGTAGGGAATGATCTACACAATGTACTGTGATTATTCTGGTATTTGGATCAGGGGAATGCTGATATAGGGAGATTGGGTCATGGCGTACAAGTCTCAATAGATGAGGCCTCACGGGAAGAACTACCCTAGGCACAATCTTGAGGAAGATGTAGTTTTTCATGAATTGCTTGATTGGAGGCACTATTTACTGGGAGAGGTTTTGTGGTGTACACAGGAAAAAAAATCCCCATGTACATATTTACGTAGTGTGATCTAAATTTGAGGCAGTGAAGGTGGTTGGAGTACCTACAGTTCTTTGAAATAGATCTTGCACACAAGATTACTAAGGGGAATATATTGGCTGACACACTGAGTAGGAGGACTCAGACATAGGCAGTGCAGCAATCTGGTAGTGAGTGGAAGCTTAGGGAATTGTTCTCTAAGATGCATCTAGAGGAGCATGACAGATAGTGCAATAATTTTATTGTTATTAGCTATTACCTCTACCATGTTGGATAGAGATAGGACGAGGCATCCATCAGATTCAAAGGCCTAGTTCTATGGGATGGGGTCGAAGGTGAGGATCTAGGTTGGATGGTAGTAAATGATGAAATCATGTGTATCCATGGATGTGCCTGGGTTCTAGTGGATATACTATAGAATTTTATGTTGGAGTTTCATGTGTCAGCATGGGTAGAGCATCCAGGGGTCACTAAGATGTATCGTAACCTATGACATCAGTACTGGTGGTCAGGAATGAAGAGA
Source organism: Viscum album (assembly GCA_963277665.1). Lineage (NCBI taxonomy): Eukaryota > Viridiplantae > Streptophyta > Magnoliopsida > Santalales > Viscaceae > Viscum > Viscum album. The sequence continues at coordinate 688,089,849 of OY728132.1, read as the reverse complement.
GAGGTAGCTGGTTTTGTTATGAGGAGTTCCACCTGTCAGTAGGTGAAGACGGAACATCAACGACTAGCTATTCTTTTACATTAGTTTCCAATACTGGAGTGGAATTGGGAGGATGCCGCAAATTATTTTGTCACTGGTTTTCTATGATTTTCTTAATGAAAATACGTAGTGTGGGTTGTCATTGATAGGATTACAAGGGTCACACATTTCTTATTGATCAAGGAGAACTTTAGTGTTGATGATATAGTAATGTTGTACATCCAAGAGGTGGTATGATTACATGGGGTACCATGCATTATCATTTTAGATAGGGATTCCTATTTTAAATCGCATTTCTTGTAGAGTTTTCATAGGGTCCTGGGTACATAAGTTCTTCTAAGCACAACATACCATCCTCAGAATGATGGCTAGTTAGAGCACACGGTACAGGTTCTAGAGGACATGATTCGAGCAAAGATCATGGATTTTGGGGGATCTTAGGGGAAAAACATTAACCTGGTTTAGTTCTCCTACAATAATTGTTATTAGGAAATGATACAGATGGAACCTTATGAAGCTTTATATGGTAGGCTATGTGGTTCTCCTCTATGTTGGATAGATTTCGGAGAGGTAGCTTTACTGGGACCACGTCTCATGCAAGAAACTTCTAAGCAGGACCAGTTGATTGAGAAGTGAATCTCTACTACACAGTCTCTTCAGAAATCATATTCCAATCAGTTCAGACGACCTTTAGAGTTTGTGGTCGGGGATTGGGTTTTGTTGCGTGTTTTATAGCGGTGGGGATATATGAGAATCCAGAGTGATGGTAAAATTGTGCTGAGATATGTGGGCTATTTGAGATTATGGAGAGAGTCTGGTCGGTTTATTATTGATTTCAATTACCTGAGATGTACCGAGACATGCATGACATCTTCCATGTATCTCAACTACACCGCTATCACTCAAAAACATCCCACATTTTTCAGAGAAAGGATGTTGAGCATCAGGTTGATACCTCCTTTGTGTAACATCCAATTAATATTGTTGACAGGAGCATGAAGGTTCTCTGAGGATGGTCAGTTCCTCTAGTATGGGTGTTATGGAAGCACAAGCGTTTATAGGACAAGACATGCGAGAGGGAGGCCGACATACATTCTCATTGGTCGAGGTTGTTATCATACAAATCTAGACCTACCTTAAGAGAGTAATTTGGGGAAAAATTGACATAAGTGGTGAAGATTGTAAGATCTTATATTTTCATATAAGGTCCAGATCTATTTAATTATTAGTTTAAATTCCCTGTTATGGACTTATGTGAATGATTAACTTGATTACAGGTGTTTCGGAGGTTTCCAGGTCTTGTTTGGAGTCTTTAACCATGTTTTGGGCTGAAAATGACTTGGTGCACTATTTGTGCACGGTTTGTGCACAGTTAGTCTAAACCGTGCGAGATGTCATAAAAGTTTCATATTTGTAATAGATGCTTTCACACTTTTAAAAATTGGTTGGTCCAACAGTGTGGGGGTAACCATGGTAAGTTCCCCTTCTAGGCTGTGAGGTACACATGATTTTTGCACAGTTTTGGAAACCGTGTAGGTAAACCGTGCAACCTTATTATGTTGGTTTTTTAGTTATTTAATTAAAAATACATTTCATTTTAAAACCAAATAGGTTTTTCTCCTCCATCACAAAACAGAAATAAAAAAGTTTCCATTTTGGATTCTAACATAGGCTTTGATCCAAAGTCTCCGTCTGATATCAATTTAGATCGTCGATTGTATCATCAGATCAAAAACGAAAAGTCCTTGATTCCTTTTTAGTCATTCTTGATTCTTCATAATAATTATTGTGCTATTTAGATTTGAGGTCATATTCCCTAATAATTTGTTCTTCATCCATTCTTAAAATTTCATTCAAACCAGGATGAATCATGACTTGATACTGGATGAAATTTCTACTACCGAGTTTTGGTAGGTGGTTTAAACATTCATTCTTCTTTTCTTGGTGCTTTTTGAGCATTCATCCATTACATCTTCCGTCAGACATTCTGGTTAGGTCTTGTTTTTGATTTAGTTTTTTTCAGTAGATGTAGTTGGACCTATTGATGTTGACTATAGGTTCTGTTTAGGTGCATTGCGACCCAGTTCTCTTTTCTAGGTCACCTAAGGGGTGCACATTAAAGAAATAGATTTTTTATTCCTGTTTAAACCATCCAATGGATGAGTGCTTCTTCTTTACTAGTTATGGAAATTCCTTAGATGCCTTGATTTCTTGAATTTCCTATTTATAAGATGTACTACATCCTTGATTAATGAATATCTTGTTATGGCTCATCTATTTTGATAGTTTTGCATGTTACATGGATAATATGGGTGGTTATACCTATATAATGTGACTAATGTCATGTAAAATGGATTAGATGAGAGGGTAGGACCTAATCATTGGTAAATGATAAATGGTTTTCATGAGTGGGTATACTCATGGTTGATGCTTGTTGATGTGAGTGGGTATACTCACATGTTTATGAATGTTTAAATTGAATTCTTGAATGAATGGATTGATATATTCCATGGATTTATCTCTATGGACTAGGAATGTGGTACGAGAAGCCTTGGGATGACTCTACTCCTTGGGTCTTGATTCTTTGGGATGCCACGAGCCTTGCTACCCCATGGATCCGAATTTCTTGGGCTCGCATTGGACGTGAAATTTTCATTCTCCTAAGACCCCAACCAGTGCCTAACCGAATATCCACCAGGGATGCCCATGGGACTCAATTGGATGTCTTGGACATGCTCCTTGGATTCGACCCTCCATGGTTTAGATATTTTAAATTGGATGCCTTGGAATGAAAACATCATAGATCCGGCCCTTGCGGTCTACACTACACTATATGAAGAGGTCATGGGTTATTAGACATCACTATATGGCATGGCTGCGAGACACATTTTTTCTCTATATAGCATGGTTATGGGTTACAGGATATAGATGGATGCACAACATGGCCACTTGACTTTCTTGTTTACATGGTTATAACTGCCTTGTTAGGAGATGACTTTCTTTTCCAGGATTCATTGAGGGTTGTTTGGTTTTACTAACTATAGTAGACTTATGAAATGGGCATACACACTAACTTACTAGTTGATTACACATGATTTAAAATTTGTAGAATTGATGTTATAATTATACATACCTGGGTGGTTGCCTACTGGGATGTTTATCTCACACCTTTTTTCACCTCGTTGGGGATCCCGAAAGATTATATGGTTGTAGGTGATGATAAGGGAAAGCACCATAGATAAGGTTCTAGTATGTGGCTTCATATCAGGGGAGCATAGGATCAAGATGAGTCTTGCGATGCTAGGATACATTTTTGGTCTGTTGTTCTTTTTGGGATACTTGTATTATATTGTATCTACATGTAGTATTTTTGGATTCTTTCTAGATGCTTCTACCATCTTCATCATTTTCTATAAGAGACACTTCTGGTTATTGATATGTATACATGTCTTGTCTTACTTTTAGTTTTCTGTTATATATTTTTCTTCTTCTATTTACTATTTGTGGACTTCTATTGTGATACTCTAGTAATGAGGGCATAGTCTCCCCATTAACTCACTGAGGCCCTGGCATCTAGTCAGAAGCCTATGGTGTTTGGAGAGATTCACATAAGGCCATGTGTCCATCTAGACATGGGGCATTGTTTCAAGTGGAATTCTGGATTGGGATGTTATGACACCCATTGATTACCGCTCCTCATTTACCCCTATGAGTGGGTTTTTTTATCTCAATGATAATTTTGTTTCTCCCCTTATGAGTTAATGTACTTGTTATGGCTAATGTGCATGTTTATATATGATAATATTCAACATTGGATGTTAGGAGTGAAGGTTGATTTTGTTATTCCTTGTTTGTTAGACAAATATTGTGTATTCCTAGACACAATTCTTTTATTGTTCAAAGAAAACTACGTACTAAGTGGAAGACAAAAATATTTCCTCTAGTTGGTTCATAAATTTCTAGTTTCTCTCTAATCATGATGGTAATAAGATCTAGGAGGGGGTTAGTCATCACAGTGATGCCTGGGTGGGATAATTGGACGACTGGTTATTTGGAATTTAGTGCATTCCATTAGCTAGTTTATGAGTGGTATAATATTATATGGTTAGGTGCTTCTCACATTGGGAATCCTTTGGTAGAGTTCATGACACATTTGAATGTATGGTTTGTTAGTGATTTTGGAGAGTTTGATCAAGTACTTGTCTGTATCATTTCCCTTGACTTCATTATTATAGGGACATTATTTTTTATATTTTTTATATGTCATGTGATTCTGGGGGTCTACTATGTTGTGATTGGCCTATTTTATTATAGGGTAAATTCTTTGGAAAATGAGTTTTATTGGAGTTGGGAAAACTGTATGGAATTTAAAGAAAGTTGTTTGAGTTCTTTAAGTTGACTAAAAAATGAGAAATTTGAGATATATTCATCTGGATATGTGCTATAAATTGGATATTTTAAAATTTAAAAAGAACAAATGTGTTTCCTTGAGAAATTTATATGTGCATATTGATTGGAAATGGATTATGTTGGTGTCTTTATTTTTAAAATGCGTGTTTAGTTTGAAAAATAAGGGAAATTTTTTGAAATAAATTTTTGGAATTGTTTTTATTTCCATAAATTTATACATGTAAAAATTACTTTCTAGTTTATTTTATAACTATAATTTATGTACAATGTTATGAAATATATTTCATAGATTCGGCAGGTTTTGGTGACATTTTAGGATTTTATATCATACCTATATATATTAGGTTCTTGGTTGTAGTGGGACCCATATTATTTTTATCATCGTAGATAACATGGATTGAGTTGGGTGGTGGTGGGGAATTTTAGGTCTCTTAGATATTTATTAGGCTTGGACTGAGTTGGTTTGTAGTTGTTTTATTTTTAGTTCATATTGTATCTTTTTTTCTTCCTTGTTTTCAATCACAGTTTATGGAAGTTGATTATTTATATGAAAATGGGTTATATCATTGTAGTAGGTCATTATAATGATACATACATTACATATATTGTTATTACTTTACAATTGAATCATACTTATTACAACATATAAAAAACCATGATAGGACTGTATAGGTATATTGTCTTTAGAAACTGTGAAGCATAAACAATTGGTTCATAAATCATCTACATTGTCTCCTATTTATTTCATTATATCTAGAGTCCCTTTTGGAATATCCTACTTAATATCCTTCTTCCTAACTTGGTGAAAATAAAAAAATACAAAATGGTGAGATCAAATGCTCAGTAAGGGTAAACAAAGTAAATATCAATCATATCATATTCATAAGAATGTAACATTTTGAAAAAATCACCTAAAAAAGAGATCACAATATCATGACATGGGATATATAATATTAGTGACATGTAATCCCAATAACCATAACATGAAACATGAAACTCTCTGGAATACACTCTTAATCATATAAAATCATTTCATATTAGTCAATACTCACTTCCCATACCATCATAGTGGACAATGTCCATTACTGAACTGTGTTCACTCCTTGTTCCAGTCATGTATCACAGAACATGATTAACTTTCCATTATAGCCATGTCGATCTCATGAAATATAAATCATTAGCCAATGCATTCAAGGGATATATAGGTCCCACCCATCTGATAATGAAACCATTCTTATGTGAGACACAAAATCATAAATCAAATATCATAGCATAAACCATGTAATCAAAATCAGATTCTTAAACATCATGCCATTTTAACATAATCCATATAATATAAAAGGACATCATAAAAAAAATTCCATAATAACATAATCAAATAAATGTAATAATATATATAGAATCAGAACACTATATTATCTTATATGAAAAATAATTTTGATAAAACACTTGAACTACATTCATGAGGAAAATATCCTTTATTATTCAAAAACATTTTTCCATTCTCTACATGTCATACATTTTAAAATAATACAAAATAATTGAAAATAAAATTGAAAACTTATAAAGGAAACTTCATAGAAATAATTTTCTATGAAATCATAAAGATACTTACATTCTGTATATGTTAAAAAACATTCTTCTCGTACTTTGTCTAGAAAAGTAAAATAGTATCTTGTACTGAAAACGAAAAAAGATTCCTTTCATATATTGTACTAAAATTTTCACCAATAGGTAAAATTGGATATTAAAAAATTGTAGGAGGATATAAATAATATTTCATATTGAGGAATCATGGATATAGATGATAAATATTCCCCAATAAATACTGAAGTATAAACAATCTCAGATAAAAATTGGGATTGTGAGATTTTCTCTTACCTTAGTGACGATGTGCTTCATATGTATCTAATCCTCATGTATAATGATTTAAATAATGTTACAGATCTATTAAATAATCATAATTATTTTTATGACAACATTAATGATTATATATTCATCCATTTGTTAGTAACATCTCATTGTTACTCATTGTTTTGGTATTAATTACTTTATTTTCAAACATATCTTTTGTCGGATAAGATCATATTACTATTTTTAGGTTATTATTATATAATTTATAGAATGGTATTAGTTTAATATATATAATATTTATTCATTTTATTCTTTTATATAATCATGGTTTAATTAAGATCATGTAGAACAAATCACATCACTCCTTGGAGAAGGTAAGCTGTATGTACGCACGAGTGACGATATCATTCCCATAATTATTTAATGGTATTGGAGTGGATGATAGAATATCTCAGAATTAGTATCAGGTTATTATACTCATATATATCTATTCTTTACACCATTATACCCATCCAAGTATGGTGGTGGTGGAAAACAGATTACACTACAGCTTGGAGATGGTATTCCGTACGTACGCGCGCGCGGTGATTTTGTTTTCCGTAGGATGGATAAAAGGTGAAATATGGTTGTTTCATATTTATAAGAACATATCAGAATATTATTGATACTGATGTTATTAATTTATAATGAAACAAATTAATAAGAGGAAGTAAAAGAAGAAATAGATTTGAAAGAATCGGTAAAGGATATTACCTCCTTCGATGCACCTCTTCTAAACCTCCAATTAGAGCACTAAAGTAAGTATATGAAGAATATGAGGACCCCTAGTATGTTTTTAGGGAAGTGGATAAGAGAAATGGACAGGTTTCGGCAGGAGTTTGAAGGCCCAAAATGTTGTGAAGAGGAGTGTGGGGAGGTGCCCTTTTATAAGGAAAGAGAGGGGCACATTTGGAAACATAAAAAAATATTAATTAATAATAAATTCAAACCCCACTTAAAATCCTAAAAAAATGACACATTTCGAAGATGAGATGACATAGGATTGTAATCTAATCGACCAATAAAATATATACATGTTGGGAATTTTTTAATACCTTATCAACCTGATTTATCCTTATTTAATCTATTTAATATTATTTGTGGTAATAATATTCTCAATTTTAAATTGTTATAAATAAATACTTATGTGTTGTTAATTTTCATTAATTAGAAACTTTATGACATTAAGGACCATATAAATTTGAATTTATAATTTTTTAAAAAAATTGTGATTTTTAAACAATTTTATAATATGTTATTTTTACAAAATAACAACAGTGTCAATTTTGACACTATTAATTTATTTGCATTTAAATAAAATCCACACATAGAATATATTCGAAAAAAAATATTTAATAGATTCCTAATATGTCATTTCATCTAGAAATTTTTTGGAGAACATTAATTAGTTCATATAATATTTATTTTAATATTTTTAAACCCCTTTATTTTATATTTCAATCGATAAAATAATTTCTACATTAGTATTGTGTCGTCATTAATGATAATTATTTAATACCTAAAAATACCAAATAAATTCTCATGATGTAGATAATTTAATTATATTTCTGTATAATGTTTATATTCGATGTTTTATGAATTTTATCACTAAATTAAAATTATTACACTTATAAGATTTAAGAGAGTGACACGTTTCAATTTCTTATGTTTAAATAATAATTATATAATTATCATTGTCAATAGTACAATAAACAAATCTATTCAGACCCTTAGGTGATATGAGTAGACTTTTATTCATTTAATAGAATTTTGAAAGGTGGTAGGGTAATTTATAATCTTATTTTTAACCTTAATTACCCAATTTACCATTAGCTGTAGTAAATATAAATTACCGTAGTTACTATTCATAATGTCAAAAAATTAAAAGTAACCTTATAACATAATTTGGACCCACTGAATCCAAATATTGAATCCATTTTTCAAAATAAAAAACATAAAAGTTGTAGTAATTAATTTATAATTAATCTGATTGTAAAGAAAATGGGGTTTTAAAGTTAAAACATTGTCAATGATTGAAATATTTTTCCTATAAATTCAATGTAAAATTAATTGTAAGGACATAAATTATATTAAATGGTAAAAAAATTCTCTTTATACATTAAAAAAATAAATTTAATCATTCAACCATGAAAATTATCTTGATAAAAAAAAAAATTTTAAGAAACATTTTGTGTATTTTTACTATTCATCAAAATATGAAAGTTATCAAAAATGTAAGAAAAATTTATCCAATGTAAATATTTATATACTAATTGAAAATAAGTAGTTTATTTTGTTAAATTGAACATATAAACTTGTCAAAAATTAGATTTAAAATGGGTGTGCGATCAAAAGGCGGTAAAACTGCATTTTTTGAAAAATACTTCTTTTATATGAAACATTCATTTTGTTTTATACCTCATTCTAGAAAATGTGTAACATGAATTATAATATTATAAAATTCAAAATTCATTTAATACTATTAATAATGACTAGTTCATAATATTAAAATAATATATCATTTTTTAGTGAAACTCAGTATTGCGTACAACGTAAGCTATCGAAGAAGGTTTCTCTTGTGTATAACGCAATCCAAAACAGTGTTGTGTGTAGTGAAAGATTCATTTTGTGTTGTGTATAAAATAAGACATAAAAAAATATATTTCCCATAAAATCTCAGGGTGTTACATTCTACCCCTCTTAAAATGAATTTCTCCCTCGAAATTCGTCACTTCGTAACAAATTGATGAGGATACCTATCCCTTCTTATAAGGACCCAGCCTTAAACCTTACTTAATCATGAGTTAATACAAGATTACACATTGAGGATCTTTTCAGATTTAGAGTTTTAGATAATTATATCATAAACTTTCATTACATTCAACATTTAAACAAAGTGGTTACATAAAGATAGTATTCACTTATCCCTTCAACGGAAACATATTAAAAATAAAACATGGGTTATTTATTGACACTTACTTGACACTATCATCATATCATGTACCTTTCCCTTGACCTGTGAAAAACATTTCAAAAACTTGGGTTGAGCATAAAAAGCTTAGTAAGGGATATAAAAATATATAGAAAGGAAACATGAGTACATGTACACATAAGAATTAATGAAATCATACTTTACTCATAAAACATAAGAACTTTAACATACATCATCAAATCATGAATAAATCATAGAAATCATAAGACATAAAGGTAACTTGAGGCATTCATAACATTCATACGTAGGGAGTAACCCTCTTGGTTACGTTTGGAATACCAACCACAGTATATTCTCTAAATCTCTTTGGAGAAACCGTAGCGTTTCACTCCTTCACGTTACCCAATTCATTGGAGTGCTATATCGGGCTCACCCGCCCTTAGTTTATCACGGATCCATCCATCTTCATAAAAATTCCAAAGAACCATAACATTATCAAAGCACATAACTTAAGCCTAAAAGAAAGATAACATCCCCACATTGCAAAAACAATATAACATTTTAAGATATTGAAATAATGAATCCATTCTAAAAACCATTTTCAAAACCATTTAAACCATTTAATAAAGAGATTTTTGAATCAAAGTGTCGCATACCACCTTGAAACTTTTAACATTTTGAACCACTAATATCCATATAAATAAATTTGTAAAACCATTTTGAAAACATGTATATTAATAAGAACAAATCAATAAAACATTTAAAGTGATATTTTGGTTAAAGGGTTTTTACCAAAATTAGAGACACATGAATACAATAATTGAGGAATAACATTTAATCAGAACTTTATAATATCATGAGAATAAATGGATTAATTATATAACATTCCAAAGGACAGTATATACACCATATAAGAGTGTTTTGGTGCATAACAACAATGAAGTCTTAATAGAAATATAAAATGCGATGAAATCCCTTATAAAGAAGGTATCCTTAAATTAAGGATAAATCAATCTCAAAATTATGTGTGACAAATATAAATACACCCAATATAAGTGGATATTAAGTGTTAAACAATAAAAGTTCATTCACACATATTCAAAGGATTAAATATTCAATAACTACATGTTGAACCCAAAGAAATCGAAATTGGGTTAAAATGTTCCCTTGGTAAAATTCGACAGCCTAACGATGTCACTTCAAAATTCAGAAAATGAGTTGATGAGAGATAAAAAGGGTATCTCATCACATGGACATGAAATTTACATCAATAAGGATATATAAGAACATATTCCAAAAAAATATTATGTGAATTAAAAGACATAACAAAATACGTCTTTTAAAAGAGGAGGGTGAAAGGTTCCCTTACCAACATGGGTATCGTTCGAAGCATACACCCCTTGAAAGAAGGACAATAAAACATTGATGTAAATAATCATAAATGAAATTATATTACAGAATGAGTAAAATAAAGGGCAGTACATACACAACTCAAAGGAATTTGTGGAAAATGTATCATAAATCTCACGAGAATAAAAGTGAGATGAAAAATCCCTTACGAAAACTCGGCAGCCTAACAGCGCCAATTAAAACTTACAAAAATGGATTTATGAGATCAAATAGGGTCTATAATCATATTAAAATAATGTTTACAGAATGAGGAATATAAAATAACATCCACCAACATAATAAAGAGGAGCTTAAAAGAAGTGACATAAAAGAGAGTACTTAAAAAGAAAGAGAGAGGTTAGATCTCTTAAGAAAATTCGGCAGCCTAACGACGCCACTCAAAACATCCAAAATGGATTGATGAGAGAGAATATGGTCTCTAATAATATGAACATAAAAATTAAAGTATGATTAATATAATAGAACATCCCAATAACAAGAAAGATGAGCTTAAAAGTAATGACATAAAAGAGTGTACTTAAAAAGAAAGAGAGGAGTAGGATCCCTTACCTCATGTCCAACATGTCTTGTTCGTTTCTTTATATTCCGGAATAATAAAATTTGGTCAATTTATAATTGATTAAGGACCTCCTCTAAAGATTATTATTAAGTTCATATCACATATTTTAATGTTATAATAATTGGTTAATAATATGAGTTCATAGCAGACGTTTTTGTCGATGTTTGGTACATGAGTCAAAAATTGAACTTGTTGGGAGATAATTTTCCATGTAGTTATAGGTAAATCATATCCAGAATAGTATTTATGTTTTAAATATCATATATATCTAGTATATAATCATTTTATACTATTCCATAGAATATGGAGATAAAAATTAAAAGCGTCGTTCCTGGAGACTGTAGGCCGTACATACGCATGAACGCTACTTTCATTTTTTGTCATATTAAAGGAATTAAAACAAAATGAGAGATATATATATGTTATAATTACAGAATGATATCCATCATTTAGATTTATTATATTAAATATATATCAATTATATATTTTTACTTATAACAGTATATAACATTTTGAGATAAGAGATGAAATGTACCGTTCATGGAGACGGTATGTCGTATGTACGAATGAACACTACTTCCATTTCTATTTCATATTTAATGGAATTGAAACATAATGATAAATAATAGTATTTTAATTCCAGTATGGTATCATATATAATATCATTAAATATATCCTTTATACGTACCACATATGGTATTAACGAATCAAATCACTTTGAGGGGGCGGTAGTCCGCACTTCCTTAAATGAAGATATCGCATTTCCCCATAATGGAAACCATAAAGGTATGCCATAAATGGAAAATACAGAATCATAAGTAAAAAATAAAAATATTATATATCATATATAAATATAGTGTCATCTTAATGGCCACCTTTGAAGGTGTTAGAAGAATGTTGAACAATCATCGTTTCGTGAGGCAGAAATTCGCCATCCACAGAAACAGTAACTTTGTTAACCATTAGATGTAGGTGTGTGTAAGTGTATCTCTAATACATCTTATAAAAACATAATAGTATATTGAAGATAATTTATTTGTTATAAAATAAATTAATAAAAAGAGTTTAGGGGATTGGAGAAGCAAAATAGTACAAAAGGACACAAGTGAAGACATTACTTTAAAATCGGGTAACTCTCTTTGGTTTGAGCTCAAAGGCTTCCGTGGGAAGACTTCTGCCCAATTTGAGGATTCAAGGAGTTACATAGGGATGTGTAGAGACAAAATGAGAAGGGTTTTTCTGAGTCAAAGGCTTTGGAAGTGTGGGTAAAGAGGTAGAGGTGGTGGCCTTTTATAAGAGGAGAGGAGGGGCACTCTTGGAAAGTAAAGAAATGCTACTTTATTTTAGAATGAGTTTCGGATTTTAATGGTCCTACATTGATGTGTTTCTAGTATAAGGTGATAAGGGTTCTAAATCCACCCATACTATAGTTTTTGGACATGTTTTGGTCTTAGAAGTTACATTATCTTTCCATTTTATTTAAATCGTTAAATAACGAGGTCATCGCTGAATCATCATGATGTCATAAATAAGATAATTTATTTAATGTCTAAAAATTATAAAAGAAATACTATGATGTATTAAATCTTTTTATCTTTCCAATGGATATTTAACGTCAAAATTATGACTTGTATAACCCATGTAAATATTGTTTTAGTAAAACAGATCATGTTTGTGTCATTTTTACTTTAACATTAAATAAAAAGGTATTTATGTCATTTTCTGACCAAAGTGGCTCCATGGGGTCCCGAAGTTGACCCATGGATTGTCTTGGTCGGCCATGACACATCCAATGAGGGTAGGACATGTTTCAAGGTCATTTAATTTTATTAAAACATTATTCTTACCTTAAACTACACTAATTATCTCTAATCGTGATAAAAAACTTAATAAGTTACTATTCTCCAAAAAAATATTCTAATCTCATTGAACCACATTTTACTTATTAATGAAAACCATGTATGTCGGATTTTTTCAATTAAAAACACAAAGATGGAAAATTTTCATTTAAACGGAAAAATTAGTTTCTATAAGTACCACTTAGTGGTTTCACTATTCATCAAAAATTGAAGTTTTTCAAAAAAATACCAAAAATTCACCCTAAGCTATATTTGATATTCCGAATTCAAAAATGTTGTCTATTTTTAAAAATTCAAAAAATATAAGTTGCATTAATTAATTTAATAATTAATTCCCACAGTCAAAAAAATAGCGTGTTTTTATGAAACAAAAGGTATCAAAAGATTGACACTAGTTTAAGTCCGATTTCAAAGTGAAATTAATTACAACGAACACTATTGTATTTAATGGTAAAAATATATTATAATTTCACTTTAAAACCAATTAAAAAGATAATATAATCATATAAATAAATTAGATTAAAAAGAGGTTTTGAATTAAAATACAAATTTTTCACTATTCATTAAAAATTGAACTTTTTCGGAAAAATACCAAATATTTACACAAAGTAAATTTTGATGTCCCAATTCTAAAGAGGAATTTTATTTTGTCAAATATAACACATAAAATTGTCAAAAAGTGGAGTTAAAAGAGGTTCTCCATCAAAAGGCGGTTAATCGACCTTTTAATGAATATTGGAATATTTACGCTTAAAATTGGATTCATTCGCAATTTTAATCCTATAACATTTATTGTAAAGAGTAAAAATATTTGAAAAACATATATAATCATTTTTTTAGTTAGTTCTGTTCATTCCCTCCATTACAACGGTTAGGTGTTAACTACCATTTAACTTAATATTATTTTATTATTAGAGTGAAACGCAAGACTCCCAAGAAACTCATTGTTTCGTATTGGGAACGCCATCGTGCATAGCGTCCCCTTCAAAATAATATTAATATTTTATTCAAAAATATGGATAAATTTGAAAATGTCATATTCTTTATTTACCTGGGTTGTTACACTTATCATATCCCCAAGTTCCCATGTAGCTTCTTCTAATTGGTGGTTCCTCCATAAAACATTAATAAAGCGAGTGGTCTTGTTTCATAGAACTTTTTTTCTACAATCTAGAATCATCATTGGCTGTTCTTTATAAGAAATATCTTGCTGGAGTGGTAAAAATTCTTAGCTTAGTACATGTGAAGGATCAGGTATGTACTTTCTCAGGAGAGATACATGGAACACATCATGAAATTGAAAGAGATTTCGAGGATGTTACTATAAGTTAGCTGCCTTCCCAACACGATCCAGTATTTTGAAAGGATAGATACACCTGGTGCTCAGCTTTCCCTTCATTCCAAATCTCATTACTCTCTTCCAAGGAGATATTCGTAAGAACACTTTTTCCTCCACTTAAAACTAAAGGTCTTTTCTTCGCTAGTCAGTATAAAATTTTTGTTGACTCTGAGCTACTCTATTGTGTTGTTTAATAGGTCTGACCTTTTCTGCCATCTCATCAACATGATCAGGTACCAATAGCTTTCTTTCCCCAACTTCATCCCAGCATATTGGAGTTCTGGATTTCTTTCCATAGAGATCTTCATAAAATCCATATGAATACTAGAGTGAAAGCTATTATTATAATAAAATTCCACCAAAGGTAGGTGTTGATCCCAACCACCTTTGAAATCTATAGAGCATGCTCTCAACATGTGATCTAAAGTTTGAATTTTCCTCTCAGACTGACCGTCTGTATGTGGATGGTAGGCGGTGTTGAAACATAACTCTGTATCTAGATCATGAAGAAGACTTCTCCAGAACTTCGAGGTAAACCAGAAATCCTGATTAGATATAATGTAATGTGGTACTCCATGTAATTTTACCACTTACGTTACATATATTCTGGAAATCTAATCAAGTGGTAAATATTCTCTAATAGAAATGAAGTGTTCCGACTTCGTAAGATGTTCAACTATAACCCAGATAGAATTACTGCCTTTGGATGTTTTGGGAAGTCCGATGACAAAGAACATAGTGATTTTTTCCCATTTCCATTCTGGAATAGGTAATGGTTTTAATATCCCCTTAGACCTTTCTCTCTCATCTTTAACTTGCTGACAAACCAAGCATCGAGAGACATATTCAGAGATATCTGTTTTCATGCCATCCCACCAAAAGTACTCTTTTATGTCCATGTACATCGTTGTACTTCTAGGGTGAATAGAGAATGAAGAACTATGAGCCTCATACAACAACTCTTTCATTAATTAATGAATGGGAGGAATACTGACACAGTTCATGGACCTTATTATCCCATCACAATCAAGGTTGAATTCTAGAACATTTCCCACCTTCTTTTTTAGCCATATATCCTCCTTCTGTGCCTCTTTAATCTTCAGATGTATATATGGTTGAACATTCATTTGAGAAAGATAATATATATTCCCTTTCATTAAAATTCCATGATCCAACCTTTTTATATCCATGAATATATGATCTTTTGTGATCCTGATCAGGGATAATCTAGCATGGTCTTTTCAACTTAATGAATCATCCACCTTGTTTGCTTTCCCAGGGTGGTAATGTATGGAACGGCCATAATCCTTAATCAGCTCCAACCATCCTCTATAGTGCATTTTCTTCACCTTTTGTGTGAAAATATACTTTTATATTTTATGATCAGTATAAATATCACACCTTTCACTATAATGAAAATGCCTCCAAATTATTAATGAAATGATTACCGTGACTAGCTCCAAATCATTTTTTGGGTAATTTTGCTCATGGATTTTTAACTGTCATGAGGCATATGCTATCACCATATCATTTTGCTTGAGAACACACCCCATACCTTTCTTGGATGCATCACTATAGATCACAAACAATTCTACACTACAAGGAAGTGTGAGCACAAGTGCACTGGAAAACCTTCTTTTTAGATCATTGAAATTATCTTCACATTCCTTTGTCCAAATAGACTTAACTCATTTCTGAGTCAATTTGGTGAGTGGGTTAGATAATCATTTAAAACCTTTCACAAAACATTGATAATACCTAGCTAAACCAAGAAAACATCATATTTCAGTTAATGTTGTTGGTCTCGACCATCTTTCCATAACCTCTGTTTTTGATGGATCCATATATATCGCCTCTTTTGAGATTATGTGACCCGAAAATGAATCTTTTTGAAGCCAAATTTCACACTTGGTAAATTCGGCATAAAGATTCTCCTTTCTCAGGTTCATCAATACAATTATCAAGTGATCTTCATATTCTTCCTTTCTCTTTTAATATAAAATAATATCATCTATAGAGACTACCACAAATGGATCAAGATAGTCTCTAAAGACTCTATTCATTAGATCGATGAAGTTAGTTGGCGCATTAATAACACCAAAAGGAATCACTATATATTCATAGTGTATATACCTTGTATGGAAATCCATTAATGGTGTATCCTCCTTTTGACCCGAAATTGATGATACCCTAAACAAATATCAATCATGGAAAAGTATTGAGTCGCGCATTGTTGGTAAAATAAGTCATCAATGCATTAGAGAGGATATTTGTTCTTGATATTGATTTTGATAAGTTCTCGATAATCAATGTAAAGTTTGATTGATCCATCTTTATTCTTAACAAACAAAATAGGTGCACCCAAAGGTGATGCAGTAGGGTGTAAGAATCTTTTATCAAGATTAACTTGGAGTTTTTTCTTCAATTCCTGCAACTCAATAGGGGCCATTCAATAATGTGTATTTGAATTGGAAAAAACACCTGGTATGCGTTATATTGAAAATTCAACATCATGATTTGGTGGAAGACCTAGAAATTCTACTTGAATTATATCATCAAAAACACATATAATGGGAATATTCTTAATCGTGAGTTTCTCTCCAACCATTTGAGATAAATAACCTTTATTTATTGGAATCATGATCCATAAGATGGAAGAAATTCCCACTCTAAGGTTATATTCATCCATGCATCTATAAATTATCATAGATTGATCAGGAATATGAAATTTGACTTCCCTTCTTTGGAAATTGATATGCGCTACATATAAAGAAATCCAATCCATGCCAAGAATCACATCAAATACCACTATAGGAAGTATCGTAAGATTTGAAGGAAGCACTTTCCCACAAACTTCAGTCAAAGAAAAATTGTAAACTTTTGATGTGACTGTTGTGCCATTAGGAGTTTTCACAGCTAACTCAATATCTAATTATTGAAGAAGTATAGAAAACCCCTTATAAAAGTCTTCCAAAATAATATAGTGGGTGGATCCAGAATCAAATAATCCATTTCCTACTTTAGAGTGGATGGTAAGTGTACCTTTCACCACTTCGTGATCATCCTCCACATTTCCGATTAAATTTGCATGTGACATTCCTTTATCTTTCACCTTAAGAGTTTGTTGAAATCGATCATCATCAAAAACCCTTGGATTAGGGAATTGATTATCATAATTCCCCATTTCCTTGCACTTGTACCATTGAAGTGTAGGAGGTTCGTTATGTGTATCCCTTTCATTGTTTGCATCGTTTTAGATCTTCTTCCCATTACTTCGTCATTCAATTGCCCGATGACATTCTTTTCCACATTTAAAACATTTTATTTTCCCTTTAAGAAAGTTCCCTCAATGTTTCTTTCTACACATTGAGTATAAGGGAAAACTTGTCTTCTATTCATTTTAGTCTTTAGATTTTTATTTGAATTCCATTTTCCTATTCTTATCAAACCTATATGACAGATGGGTTACTCCAATCTTCATCTCAACCTTGAGATCACATCAAACAATTTCCTCGTAGCTATTGAAGTCCCTTATAACTAACACTATTCAGTGACATGGTTTTGAGCCACTAAAGAATTGATCGATCTTACTCTCAAGTTGGTTAACAATTCTGGAAGCGTACCTTGCACATCTTGTAAAATTTGATTCGTAGGTACCAACAGATTCATTAGCCTTTTCATTAATTTCAAGTAACTCCTTATCTATCTTTGATTGAAGAATACAAGGGAAGTACATATTGAACAATAATTTATTGAACTCGTCCCATTCCACGGACTCAATTTCATCTCTTTACATCGTATTCTTGATAAGATTACACCATTGAAAAGCTTCACCTTACAAACGATATACTGCTAAGATGACATTATCATGTTCAGAACATTGTAGAACTGAAAATATATGTTCAGTGGTACTGATCCATTTTTCAAACAGTAATGTATCAGAAGACCCTCTAGATGAAGGTGGGCGCTACCTCATGAAGGATTCAATAGAATATTGATCCTTCCTTTTCTCATTTGGAATTCATGCATGATTAAATGCTTGAGAAAGTTGTGTGAGAATGGATACAAGATTTCCCATTCCATATTCCATAACTTTTGGTTGATCAGGGGGACAATCATTGCATTTCTCATTGCATTCATCATTAACACGGTTAATTCATGTTCCATCCATTGACTTAAACCAAGATGCATAGTGTGAGAAATACTAATTACAACAAGAAAACCACATAATCAGTAATAAAATTACACACTTTAGGCCTTGTCATATGTTATTCATGGCCATTTCTAAAACACTATGATTGTGTTCTATGCTTAGACATATCCATAGGGTTCTTACTAAGGTGTTAAAATCCTAGTTTCCAAGGGTTAACTATAAATTTCGTCTGATACCAACTATAATGACCCATACCTTACATACATTATTATTACATCAGAATTGAAGCATACTTATTACAACATATAAAAAACCATGATAGGACCATATAGGTGTAGTGTCATTAGAAACTGAGAAACATAAATTGTTGGTTCAAAAATCATCAACATTGTCTCCCGTTTATTTCATCATGTCTAGAGTCCCTTTTGGCATATCCAACTTAATACCCTTCTTCATGACTTGGGGAAAAGAAAACATACAAAAGGGTGATCTCAAATGATCAGTAAGGGTAAACAAATGAATTTTCAGTCATATCATATTCATAAAAACATAACATTTTGAAAATATTAACCTATAACAGATATAATTATATCATGACATGGGATAAATCATAGTAGTGAAATTTAATCCCAATAATCCTAAAATAATACATGACACTTTTTGGCATTCAATCATAAAAATAGAAAATATTTTCATATTAGTCATGACTCATTGCCAAGACCATCAAAGCAGACAAAGTCTGATACTAAACCGAGTTTACTCCTCGTTCCAGTCCAGTATCACTGAACTAGATTAACTTTACATTACATCCATGTATATCTCATGAGATATAAATATTTACCCAATGAATTGGAGGGAGATATAGGTCCCACCCATCTCATAATGAAACCATTCTTATGTGTGCCACAAAATCCTAAATCATACATCATAGCATAAATCATGTAATAAAAATGGGATTCATAAACATCATGCTATCATAAAATAATCCATAAAAGATAATAAAATATAATTCCATCATTACAAAATCAAATAAATGAAATAATGGGGATATAAATAAAACCCCGTATTAGCTTAGATGGAAAATAATTTCGATAACACACTTGAACTCCATTTCTGAGGAAAATATCATTTCTTCTTCAAAAACGTTTTTCCTTTCTCAAAATTTTATACCATTTTAAACTAAAAGAAGTAAATTGAAAATAAAAATGAAAACATGAAAAATATTCTTCTTGGGAATAATTTTCTTGAAGTCATAACAATCTATACATGTCGTATAAGTTAAGAAACTTTCTTCTCCTACTTTGGCCAGAAATGTAAAAAAGTATCTCATACTGAAACGACAAAAAATTCATTTAATAAAATTTAATAAAATATTCACCAATAGGTAAAATTGGATTTAAAATATTGTTGGAGGATAGAAATATTATTACATATTTAGGAAACAAGGATGTGTATGATAAATAGGCCCCAGTAAATACCGATGTATAAACAATCTCAGATAAAAATTGAGATTGAGATATTTTCCTTTAACATTGGTCTGATATGCTTTTTATGTATTAGAACCCCCTATATAATGTTTTAAATAATGTTATGAATATATTAAATAATCATAAATATTTATATGATAACATTTATGATCATATTTTCATCCGTTTGTTAGTAATATTTCATTGTTACTTGTTGTTTGGGTATTAATTCGTTATTTTCATACGTATGTTTTGTAGGATAAGTTTACATTACTCTTTTTAGGATATAGTTATATAATTAACATTACGGTATTAGTATAATATATATCATATTTATTCATTCAACTCATTTATATAATCATTGTTCAATGAAGATCATGTAGAATGAATCACATCGCATCGTGGAGACGGTAAGTCGTACGTACGCACGAGCAACAATATCATTCCCATAATTATTTAATGGTATTTTAGTGGATGATAGAATATCTCAGAATTAGTATCATGTTATAACAATCATATATAGATATTCTTTAAACCATTATACCCATCCATGTAAGGTGGTGGTGAAAAACAGTTTACACCATTGCGTGGAGACGATATTCTGTATGTACGCACGCGGGGTGATTTCGTTTTCTATGGGATGGATATAAGGTTAAACAGGGTAGTTTAATATTTATAAAAACATATCATTATATTTTTTATACTTATTTTATTAATATATAATGAAAAAAATAATGAAGTGGAATTAAAAGAAGAAATAAATTTGAAATAATCGGTAAAGGATATTACCACTTCATCAACGCGTCTCTTCTAAACCTCCACTTAGGGAACTAAAGATGGTCTTTGAAGAAGACCAGTACCTATAGTATGTTTCAAGGGATGTGGAGAAGATATGTTGATAGGGTTTTTTTGTGCTTGAAGGCTCAAAAAGCTATGAAGAGGATAGGGAGGATGTGCCTTTTTATAAGGGTAGAGAGGGGCACCATTGGAAACATAAAAAAATATTAATATATAATAAACTCAAACCCCACCTAAAACCATAAAAAATGAATAAATTCTAAGATGAAATTATATAAGGTTTTAATATCATCATCCAATAAAATATAGACATGTTGGGAATTTATTTTATACCTTATCAACTTGATTTATCCTTATTTAATCTATTTAATATTATTTGTGGTAATAATATTTTAAATTCTAATTTGTTATCAATAATTACTTATGTGTTGTAAAATTTCCATAATTGGATATGTTATGACATTATATACCATATAAATTTCAATTTATAATTTTTAAATATTTTTCATATTTTTAATCAATTTTATAATATGTTATTTTTACAAAATAACAATAGTGTCAAATTTTACACTATTCATATATGTTCATTTATATAAAATCCACAAATAAAATATATCCAAAGAAAAATGTTTAATAGATTATTAATATGTCATATTCATCTAGAAAATTTGTGGAGAACATTAATTAGTACATATAATAATTATATTAATATTTTTAATACCATTTATTTGACATTTCAATCAATAAAATAATATCTACATCACAATTGTGTCATCATTGATGATAATTATTTAATCCATAAAAAATATAAATAAATTTTAATAATCAATATACTTTTATTATATTTATTTGGACTATTTATATTTTATTTTTTATGAATTTTATCACTAAATTAAAATTATTACACTTATAATATATAAGAGAGTGACATGTTGTTACTTTCATTGGTTTTATAATAAATATATCATTTTCATGGTCAAAAGTCAATGAAATAAATTTTTTCTAACCGATAGGTGATATGGGTCGACTTTTATTCATCCAATATCATTTTATCAGGTGGTAGGGTAATTTTATAATCTTATATTTAACCCTAATTACCTGAATTTCCTTTAACTGTAGTAAAAAAAATTACCGTTGTTACTATTCATAATGTCAAAAAATTAAAGTAACCTATGAAGATAGTTTTCACCAAATGAATCCTAATATTAAATCCATTTTTAAAAATTCAAAACATATAAGTTTTAGTAATTAATTTAAAATATATCCAGTTTTTAATAAAACTGGTTTTAAAAGATAAAACATTGTCAAAGATTGAAATGTTTTAACCTATAAATTCAATTTAAAATTAATGGTAATAACATAAATTATATTAAATGGTATAAGTATATTATATTTATACTTTAAAACCATTAAATTTATCATTTAACCATATAAATTATCTTGATGAAAAAAATTGTTTTTAAGAAAAATTTAGCTTATTTTTACTATTCATCAATATTTGAAAGTTATCAGAAAAGTATGAAAAATTGATCGAATGTAAATTTTTATATCCTGATTGAAATGAAAAATATTATTTTGTAAAATTAAACTTATAAATGTATCAAAAAATTATATTTTAAATGGGTGCGCCATCAAAAGGTGATAAAACTGCATTTTTTGAAAAATACATCTTTTATCTGAGAAATTGATTTTGTTTTCATACCTCATTATAGAAAATCTGTAAGATGAATTAAAATGTTATAAAATTAAAAATTCAGTTCATACTATTCATAACAACTATTTCATTATATTATAATAATTTATCATTTTTTTAGTGAAACTCTGTATTGCGTACAACACAAGATATCTAGGAAGGTTGCTCTTGCGTGTACCGAAAGCCATGCCAGTGTTGTCTATAGTGAAAGATTTATTTGGTTTTTTGTATAACATAAGACATATGAAATATATATTTATCATAAAATCTCAAGGAGTTACAGTCATGACCTTTTAGAATGTTCATTTATTTTGTCTCTTATATTTTATATATTCCACTGTATTTAAACTTGATTTGTGATAAATCATTCCCAAATGGAATCATATGATTCCCCGACACTTTTTGTGAGCAAATGGGGATCATAAAATCCCTTCAGACCTTGTCTTAGGTTGAGTAAGGTGCCGAGTTTGGTGGAATCCATAGCCAGTTCCTTACACTTCTTTATAATATATATTTCAAAGCGTCAATATAAGTTATTCTTTATGGATCAAAGGAATGCAGCAATGGTGATCCTCGAGACATAAAATTAATCATTTATTCTACATGATATCACACATATATTAGTGATCAGAGTACCCATATGCTTTAAAATCCATGTGGATGATCTAGAAGGATCTGGTTTCAGTTCCTTTGAGAAAGGATAACCATAACAAGTGGTATTCATCAACATATTCAAATTGAATGAGGAATTTGATCAATTTTAATTTTTCTTTCAATTCTTTATTGTCAGATACTTTTTTTACTTACCACACTACGTATCACTAGAGACAAAATTGTTACATAATTTAAGTGATAAAAAGTTTAAAACTTGGTTTGTCTGATTCCGTTGCACACCCTTGTACATGAACAACATGCATGCGACTATAATAGAATATAATTTGGATATCAATTAAACTTATTGAAGAATAAGATATTATTATTTTGATATAGTGATATATTATAGTATCTTGATGTTGTTTTCAAGATTTCTTAATAAGTACCCACTATATATCAGTGGGAGCCTATAAAAAGAATATAACTAGAATATTTTAAACCATTTAGGAGACAGTAAAACTATCTAATTATAGATAATGAATTTAAAGAGATGCAATTTTATGTTAAAATATATAATATAGTATTTATTTATATCTTAGATATAACCCAACAACATCATCAAGTATGTACCCACATTACGATCAATCCATGAAAAAAATGCATGTTGTTTTCTCTTGTACATTTAATGCTTTTTATATGAAGGTGTGTGTGGGGAATTAATAAATAGATCAATACATATTAAATGAGAGAGTTGGTTGAATATTAATAGGGGAAATTAAAATAAATAACAATTTGGTAAAAATGGGCCACAATGATTTTCCACCCCCTCTTAGAGTGACTGTATGATCTATCAGACACTTAATGTGGCATTAGGGCTACTATTGGTTCCCTTTGAATATATATAGTTTTTTTCCTTGTTTTTATAAGAAATATATAAATTGAAAATTTCAGGAAGATTTATGTTTACCTCAACTAGAAAATTCAATTCACATCTATGTCAATACATATATATAGGTTTTATCCAAAACTTTAAATGAAAATAAGAATAAAGATGAAAAAAATTCGAGAATAAAAATAAAAATAAAAAGATCGAAATCATTTATTTATGTAATTAAAATATAAATTTATCATTTAAATCCGTAGAGAGGTTTCATCATGAAGAATCATGTTCAGGACATGAATAGTACATGAAGAATGAGTCACTAAGTTTTACTCTGAAGTAATGGATTACTTGAAAAATTTTCTTGTCAACGTAATCAATTTTATAATTTCATTCAACAAGGATATATATGATTAAAATTCATGGATGGAGACGGAATCTAATATGATGGAAGAAGAAATGGAAATTATTTTGTAAAATTTGAACACTCTCATTATAGAAATAATATCCATGGAATAATAATTAATCGTTACTAAAAATATTATCTATATTTGACGAATTATTAAAAATTAATCTTGATGAGAAATTTGAAGTTAAAAAGATCTTTAAAGAAATGATTCATTCACTAAATGAAACCCAAAAGGCTACTATTGGTTTCAAGGATGGTAAACTGGATATAAATTCCAAGAATGAATTAAGACCTTGAAAATTATTTTCAATTATGAAAAAAAATTATGTGGATATGATTATGAATATGAAATGAAAATGAGAATATGGTATGAGATTGATTGATGTTGAAAATATTTCCAACAACATGAAATATCTAGAATCATAAGTCAATCGAAGAAATATAAAATTAGTATAATCAGAATATTTCCAAACTATTGATATAAGATGTTTTTCGATGAATTTTTATGATAAGGGTCATTCATCAATGAATTATCATTATAATAGACAAAAATTTCATGAAATCATTAAAAAATATATTCACTAAAATCTCCTAGAAAATGGAAAACCATGCCCAATAAAACGTTTTATTCACTAATATTGTTTCAAAAGTTAGTGTCATTTATAACTAAAACTATTGGAAAATATAGTTGTAAATAACATGAAATATAGCACAAAATAAAAGGAGGATAAAAGAACATGTAAGAAGTGGAATTCCACAATAGGTTTATAAATTCCAGGATTATTCACTAAAAAGAAGCAATGTATTCATACTAGATAGATTGGTGAATAAAGGAAAATAATAAGGTTAATTGGCCACTGTTGGTGTTGTAATTGTTTTATAAATCATACCAATAAATATTATCATAATTTTTTAATCAATATAAGAAAAAATAGTAACATACCAATTAAGAGCATATATAAAGTTATGAATAATTCAGTTAAGCTAAAGACAAATACATAGAAAAATATATCTCTAATAAAATATTTTAATGTCTAGAAATTTTCTATGGTTTTTTAAAAAAATATTATCATAGTGTATAATAGAATTGGTATAAATCAACAAAAAATGATTCATATGTTTTAGGAGTAATAATTCCTAAAATAATTAGAAAAATAAAATAAAAAGAGTGAGTCTTACTTGGAATATAAGAAAAAGAAAATTATTGAGAAAAATAAACCCTAGAATAATGTTAATCAATATGATTAACCTAGGATGTGATGACTCTATTATTGGAAAATGATACATATCATGGAATATTCCAAACTTGCATTAGACATCAAATTTAGAGGAAGAAAGATTTAGTATTAAAGATAATAATCCAAGAGAGTAACTAGAGGATTATTTTGGTGAAATACATCCAAAATAAAGATCATGATATTTTAATAAAAGTAGTAACATAATGTTTATTTAGAAACCATGTTGAAATTAAAATAAATCATACAATTTTATAATGTAATGCATGACTATTTGGACAACACAGTTATATAAGGTAATGAAGATGGAAGAAATATAAGAAAATCTAATTGGTTTACTAGACATGGTGAAAAAGATTATACAACAAAAGGTTAAAACTGGCAAGAACATGATGACTATGATACACAAGGAGGTTGTGTATAAAAATGAAAAAGAGGACATGAATGAAGTGTTTTTACAAAAAATGGATATAAAAATAATGAATTTTCTTAGAAAAGAAACAACTATTATCCCTAATTCTCACATTAATAAAAAAATAATACCCAAATTACTCTGATATATACTATTTTAGTGTTCCTATATAGGATATTACAAGTGATATATAAAAAAAGGTTAAATAAAATGTTCTGAAATCATTACAGCATGGAGATCCATTCATCATGGAGTGATAGATGAATCCCTAAAACAATCCAAGTTATATCCAAATGATATACTTAGAAATCATTTTTAAGAGGACCAAGCATGTTGAAGATTGATGGAGTTTATCCCTTTATGGGGATTTGACATGACAAATATTTCAGAAGACATTATTTTATATGATTACAGAAATTTTGAAATCTCTTAGAAAAAGATGAGGTCGATTCATAACAGCCAATTTCATATAATTATTTTGATTATATCAAATATTTTTCTTAAGGGGGAGAGTTTTTAGAACATGAAAAAAATTGAACGGGGTGAACATTTCTTGATATAGAACGCTTTTATGTGTTTTTTGATTTTTGTTTTGTTAATAATTTGTAAAAACATCTTGAAAAAACCCTAGGAAAATATTTATGAGTTGATATCACCTGATGGATACTTTAATGGATAATTTTTATGTCGAGGATAAACACTCATATTTTCTATACCAATCTATCTTATATATAATTAGATTGGATTAATTTATATCTATTTTATAAGTAAAATGGGATGCCAAACTTCTCATAATTGAATTTAGTTTTTCCTTACATAAGGGAGAAAATAATATCTCTATAAAGAATAATATGAATAATATGTTACCACTTACTCTTGATGTTTATATTTATTTTCAATAATGTTGAGATAAAAGGAAAACAATTGAACAAATATTAATAGTAACCTATGTTAATTTGTTTTGGGCATTGACAAAAAATCCAAAGGGAGAGATTGAAGAGCCCAATGGACTATGATTGTTGAATTTTTTTCAATGAAATAATTGGTTATCAAAATGTGTTTGGTGATTGAAGAAAAACCCAATGAATAAAGAGGAAAAACCATGAGATGCATTTTATAGTTTTTATAGATCATATATATATAATTTTTTAATTATTGTACATGTTTATAGATATCCATTCCTATGTTAGTAGTGTATTTTAATTGAGATGGTTCCTGGTGTTGTAAAATAAGCCTATACATTTAATGATTATAGATATGGTATTACAATGAATTAATAGTAATCAATTATTTAATTAATATTGAAAAATATTAGTAGAAACTATGAAATGAAATATTATTAGGATTATTAGTTAGAAGCAATTCGTGTTGATGCTAATGAATTAGAAAAATGTTTGGGAGTTACAATGTGATATGAAATATTTTATAGATGCTATGATTTATTTTAATGATAGTTAATTTATCATAGTGTATATGTAAGTTAATTTATATATCAAATCTAATATGTGAAAATGGAAAAAACCTTACATTGATATATAAAATATTGTGTGGAATGCACATTGAAATGAGGAAAAAGAAAAAACCTTATAATGATACGCAAGAGGTCAAAGGAGGTGGCATGTAAGGGTTCACAAATTTAAAATAAAACATGATAGATGACAAATTTACCACCAAGATACATAATATTAATATAATCACACATAATATTTTTGGTGATTTCATAGAATTCATAAATATTGTAAATTAAAAATTTGGATTTATATCGGAGGCACTATAATATTTAATATTTTTTTTTGATATGTAAGATATTCCATTTATTAAATAAGGATTAAAAATTTGAGAATATAATATATTTCAAGAGATCAAATTTTGAAGATTCTTTAAAGATCATTATGTTATAAACATCTTGATTATTTGAATAGCCATGATTTTAACCGATAATTATGATGGTGGGAATTAAAGAATATGTTTATTTTGTGATGAGGGTTTCCATGTCAAGAATAGAAGTATCACACCATAAGTATTTCTATATATCATCATACAATCATAAAATAATGAGGAAATATATTTTTTATATATAATAAGGGATGGAAATACTGATATTTGAAGAGAATATTTTGAGGTTCTCTATGAAATAAATATGTATATTCAACTAAATTTTTTTGAAATGTGTTAATTGATATAAAAGATGGATAATTTCAGAGTAATTTCTGAAAAAATTTGAAATAAAAATGTCATGGTTATATTTCATGGAATTTCCATATTCAAAATAGAAAAATAATATTCATGTGATTCTATGAAGTAAAAAATTAGAATAAAGAGATAATGAAAAGAGATAAGTGAGAGAGATATTGATACTACAATACAATAGAAATTTGTAATTAAAAATGATTTTGAGAATCCAAAGATATTCTAGAAGATTTTTTTTACACAAAGGAGGAAAACAAATAATAATATAATAATTATAAAAGGTCAGCACTGCTACTTCCTATTCATGATCTGTGTGTTGAAGCACTCAAAAAGGAGATGGAGATTGAGTTTAACCTGAGACATAGTGGACTACATGTATATTATTATATTATATAATCTAGTGGTTTTTAAAGACACTCTTTAATTAAGATTTTATTATTATGATGATATCACAACCTTGAGTTGCTTAATGATTTTATTCAATAGTATATAATAAGGATGCATTGTAAACTAGAGAGATCCAGTATATAGAAAATAATTGGGAGATTATAAAATATTTAGAAGACTTTAAAAATATAGGAAAATAGTTAATATATTTTTAGAGATAGACTATTATGTTCAATTGTATAATACAGTTGATATATATGTATTAGACTCATCCTGAACACATGAAGGAGTAAATACCCACAATGGGATTGAACCTTCTAAAAAATACTATGCTTCGTTGTTTCTTTTTTACATACTTATTTTCATATGATAGTGTCTGTTGTGAATTAATAAATATATCCTTACATATTAACCAAAAAAGTGGTTCAAATATTAATAAAGTAACTTAAATGAGATAATAATATGGTAAAATGTGTTACACTATTTCATTCCCCCTTATCAGAGTGAATGTATTTTCAATTGGTAACTCATGTAAATATGAGAAATCAATTAATCTCAAAGGGATGTGCATCCAATTAGTAAATCTATAAAAGTTAAATCATCTTGGTCCTGAACCACAACATTGTAACTAAACTGGGT
Source organism: Viscum album (assembly GCA_963277665.1). Lineage (NCBI taxonomy): Eukaryota > Viridiplantae > Streptophyta > Magnoliopsida > Santalales > Viscaceae > Viscum > Viscum album. The sequence continues at coordinate 688,060,552 of OY728132.1, read as the reverse complement.
TACTAAATGTCCTCAAGTGTTCCTCCTCCAAAGCTAGAGGTTCTTGATTAATAGTGGGTCCTTAATAATAATGTAGGGAGATCAACCCATTTATTATAAAACCAAAAATAATCTATGAAGTATCCAAAATAATAACCATTTATTTTAATTAGAGAAAAAAAAATTAAAACAAGATTCCAATAAACAAACACAAAAATAATTTCTATATGAATATGAATGTTGTAATTTTCACTCGCAAAGAAAAAAATGACATTACATTGTGTTATATCATATTCACAATGATCCAAAAAAAATAAAAAAAAATGAAAAATATAGATAATGATTTAAAAAATAGTCATGGGTCATCACTCGGTCACATCCATCATAGTCAATCATAAATACCAGGATCATCCATCAATCATAAATCCATTCCCTTATCCGATCATGTAACCATGAAGACTTATTTGGTACAAATAGTGGCCCAGGAATGGTGTGACTGAAACTAAATACGAAACTAAAATTAGTGTCCCCCAAAATATCCAGCCTGATTAAAGTATATGTTGATATTCTATGATAATAACTGATGGAATAATAAATAATTTTTTTTTCGATCCTTGGGTTTTGTGATGACACCTAATAATGACCATTCATTTTTCGACCGGTTTTAGATATCATTAAACACAGTATATAACTGATAGGGGGAATGAAACCCCTCCCTACAACCACCATGGAATCATCACCTAGGGGGAATGAAACTCTACCCTGAACCTATCACATTGATATCAAAATACTATGGGGGAAGAAACCCAACCTTGGAACCATCTCATTAATATCAACACCCAAGGAGGCATGAAACCATACCATAAATATCAACACAAAAGAGGAAATGAGACCCTTCCACAAATTCAACTCATCAATATCAACACCCAAGGGGAATATCACAATTCCCTTGAACCATCTCATCAATATCTACAAAATTTATGCATATATGAGTCATATATTTTTCACATTTATTTATAATCCTTGTCATGATGATTTCCAGTTTTATCACTATATCTTTCTTGTCAAGGTGGACACTCACTAATCTCAAGTCTCTTCCCATACACATATGTGATATCGCCTTACCGACCCACCTAAATAACATAAATTCATAATATGGTTCATCCTTGGGTTTCTATATTGTGATTTCTATGTCACAATTCCATCAAGGTAACCCATCAAATTGCCTCATGTATTTCCTATTTTATTGGATCATGGTTTTCCTCACATAGAAGCCAAATATTTTGGCTTTGAATTTATCCACAGAACTCTAATAGCTTAAAAAATGAGTTTTTCAACAAAAATAAAAATACATAAACCATATAATTATTTTTTAGGTCAATCCCACCTTAGTTCGGCTCGACCTCACATCATAACCACATGGAATGTGATATTATAGTTAGGTATAACATAGGGACCACCTAACTTATTCTTGTAAATGATTCCTTGAGGAATATCCTCATTTTTTCTGTGTTAAAATTAATGAAATCAATGAATCCAAACAAAAACCCAAAAATAGGAAAACATGACATTTAATGTCATAAGATCAATGATTTGTGAGAGAATTTGAGAAACAATCAAATTTATTTGTGAAAACCTGTGTTTACCCTGAATGAGACTTAACTCAATTTGGATTTATGATGTGAAGAACCTCGGTAGGGGTAAAATGGGAAATTTACCCTATTAGAAGACAATTATCAAATAGTTTCATTGTTTTATCAATTATAGAATATGGTTTTTACCCCAAATATAAGTTGACATAGTGTTTTTTGTGCAATGAGGCAACACAAAATATTAAGTAAAATAATACATCAGTTTTTTCTCGTGTGTGTGCATTTTTGATGAAACATTTATATAACTTGAATTGGGTTTTTAATGGGAAAACTTACACTATAGTTGAGTCCAAAATGAAGGTTTTCTCATATAAATGATGAAATTTTCATTCAAAATGTATCCCACGATAGTTCTCCCTCACTAGTGGAATATGTGGAATTAATAAATTAAATAATTTATTTATTTAATAAAATATTTTAACGTATATATATTCCTACTTAAATAATTATTTAGAAAATACCTTGAGTTACTCGCATAACCCTAGTATTAGAGAGGATTCATCGTAGATAGATATCATTATGAGATTGTAAAAGAAATGATGTGTCAATGATGAATTCAATAGGTATAAAAAATGTCATCAATGATTATATTGTAGGATAATGAATGCAATCGAAACCTCAACTATGAGTAAATATATTACAATTCACCATCATGATATGTACTTTGTTATTGTTAAATCCACCTTATTAACTATTTTTCTTTATTTTGTATGATATTACCTTGATAATGATACACATAGGTAATTTAATCATATCTTAAATAAATAGAATAAAAATATAATATTAAAATTTTAAATTTTATTCAATATAGAATGATTATAAATATTATCATTCAAATAGTTGACGAAATATTCAATGTATATTTTACTTCAGTTATTATTAATGATTTGAGAAAATTATTTGATCTAGAATAGATGTTGTATGATAATTTTAATTTCATTTATGTTTAATATTTTGTTTCGCATTAGTATTTACATTATTTAACGAGTTATATAATAATACATTCTTTATGTTGTTCAAAATTTATTGATAAAAATTAATATTGTGTGTCTGCGGTTCCAATTTACACAATCCATTTTTCTTTATCTCTTTTATTATTTCCTTATTTATTCCCTTTGAGGTCTAGTTACATTTGATGGAGGGATGTTTTCTATCTTTCTATATCTGTCTCTTTCTAGACTGAGGTAGTGAGGAAATTGTGCATGCGGTGGAAACTAATGGTATGATTGAGTGAATGAAGGTTCATTGGTTGGAAACATGCTTGATACATATCATCATTCACCCATTATACAATAGAATACATATTTTTCACTAATATTCTATTTGGTATAAGTAAATATATTATCCTAAGTATTTTTTTATATAGATATCAAGGGAATAGTCTATTTATCCATATATAGATATTTGTAAGATGAGAAAGAAATATTTATGATATAACATCATAGGATTGATGATGAGGATCATGTGTGATATTCAATGTGATATTGGAGCTGGTATCCCCATGACAGCATGGTCAAGGTGTGGGTCCTTAACTTCCTCTACACATATAGGGCCAATACCTACCCATACATACTTAGGGAATGAGATCTCTATCTATGGAGTTGGTATCCTCAAATCTAAGATCCCAGGTAGGGCATGGTCCCTCCAGTAGATTTGGTATCCCATAAATCATTTATGTGCCTATCAATAAGGTGTGGACACCCCACCAATGTTCAATATAGGTCTCATGGATTGCTGAATTGGGTAGTTTCATTTCTAGATTGGTAGTACAATATCGATAAACTGAATGGTGAGGTACTCCCTCAATTGACATTCATTCTCTTTCCACGAGCTACCTCTCATTAATGGATTCAAGTTATGGAATGGTTATTGGAAGTTTTTGTAATAAAGAGGTATATAGTAATTTTGATTACCATAAGGGTTTCCTTTGAGATGTGGTGCACATCTCGAAATTTACTTCCAACTTTGGGGTCTCTTCATTATTTTGAAATTACCTTTCTTCTTTTGAAGTGACTATTAGGTGTTGGAGTGGTGATGTTTTGGACCTGTCATTCATCCTAGATAATTATTATTATAGAACTTATCCTGAATGAACCTTTTTATATTTCATCTAATTAATCATTAGAATCAATATATTTTAACTTACTTGCTGTTGTGGGGTTTCCTTTTCATCTTCCTACTGAACACCCCGTGTACTATAGGTTGAACTAACATATATAATTGTGTTTCATTTTTGGTTTTTGATGAGTCAGATTGGGTATATTTACACTCAAATATACATGGTCCTTGTTCCCAAAAAGGTTTTTCCTGTGAAGATAATGCACAAATTTCAGGATGGGATGGATAGACACAAAGCTAGGGTGGCTTGTTTTGATATAATGACAAGTAATTTTCTATAACAAGTTATTGGCCATGGTAATTTATCATGGTTGAAGTCATCACTATGGTTGGATAGTTATCCAATAGTACATGTATCATATAGGATCTTCTTATTACTTTTGTGTTTCAGGGACATTTTAGACGTACTATTTCCCTTATACTTACCTTTTGGGATATATTTGTATTTTATGTCTCGTGAATACAGTGTATACAGATTAATTGACTATATATATCCTACCTATATTTTAGGTTATCTTATGTACTATAGATGTGTTTATTATAGGTTTTTATAGGATAAGGGATCCTATTTTGTGAGATATTCGTACTTAGTTCTAGTTACCATCCATCTGCCTATTAGAGATGGTATTGGGGAGCCAATCTCAGCATACTACCAAGATAGATGGGCCCTCAGTGAATCTATTTGTGTCAAATTGATATTTAATAATGTTATTCTATGTAAAAATCTTGTATCTAGTAGTCATGTGACTAATATTTTGAGAAATAGGGAAACAATGTTACAGAGGTATTGAGTTTGGATAGTAGAATAGGGAGACCAAAAAAGGTTAAACAATCAACATATCCTTATAATAAGACTCTGATAAACTATTTTTCAACCTAGAGCTTTAGTAAATTAATTATAGTGTAGAATTATATTGGAACATGCATAATATTGTGTTAAAATATGATCTTTTATGTTCATAATGTGTTATCATGTCCGTATTTTCTCTATTTCATGTGATTCCACCCAATAAATTGAAGGGTAATACCCACAGATAGATAAATTATACATAAAGAAACGAATTATATGAGATTTTATTTATGGTTTCACCACTCACCATTGATTACCATAAAATAATTAATTACTTTCTAAGATAATGATGAGTGAGAATATTTACCCATAATATGAGTTTAATTCACTCCCCCTTCATTCTTCGTGTAGATATTTATTTTAGAGAACATGGTGGTTCCCAATGTGTTGGACAAGACTACACATAAGATAGATATGTTGTGTGTGTTACAATTGTATATGGCTTAAGTGTTTATGAGGAAATATTGATCCTACGAAAAGAGATATTTGGTTTTAGTTTGGAAATCACATTTCCATCAGGTTTAGGATTTTACTGAGCAGTGATGATTATTTTATTGATGTTTTTATATAGTATTGTGATCCATTGGAAGGTGATGTTATATAAAACACACAATGGGCCTACATTACAATGGATAGATTTTTTAACTTTGGTTTGGGGTGTATGTTTGGTCTGAGGATTTAAAACCCTCTATAGGGTGGAATGACCATGACTGAGTACACATCAAGAACTGTAGACCTCACGAGGTATGGAAATGTTTTATAATGGATTTTTTGACCTTATTGGTTCAAAATAATACTCTGTGGGTTGGGGTAATTATCTTGTTTTGGTTGTGTTTTACAAACACAAAATTTTTTTAGATCCTATTAGGCATAAAGTGTAAATGGTTAGAGTTATGGAATGATTTTTATGGTGAAGGTATATGGTTATGCATAAAAAAATACAATTTATAGCATGAAATATGGCTTCTATTCAAGAACCCACATACTTGATGGTGTGGTTGCATGTTATACCTCCAACATCAAATGTTTAAATTAGCACAGTAGAGAAATGGTTCTTGATTCTTATAAATGAGGACTTCAGGCCTAGATGATAGTGGAGGTTCGTAAGAATCTATTTATGGAATTTTTTTGGCTAGCATGGATAGGTAGAAAAATATCACCATCAATTTATGATTGGTGTCCTTATATTCTTTCATTATGGGAGAGAATCAAAAGGTGATAACATTGACCATAATGTATTGCTTAATAAAACATTCTCAAAAAATATACTTGAAGGTGGGGAACAAATCAACTACATTATTGGGTGTATAAAAATTTCTATTTGTTTTTAATGGTGAATATCAAGATAGAAATCCTAATTGGGGACCACCTTGGTGATATGACACCCATAGTAATATTTTTCCTATATATATTTTTGGATGTACCCATTTTATATAAATTCATTCTATGTGGTAGAGGAGGAGGTTTTAATAGGTGGTTATGGTTTGTGGCCACTTTGGGAGGTGTTATCTTGGATTTTGAAGATGATATGGTTGGGCCATTTAATTAGTTAGGACCATCATATTCTGATTGTGGTAGATTGGGCCACCTGATAGGAATTAGAGTGATAGTGAGTATCTAAGAGATCTTGATGTGGTTTTTATGGTTCTCATCAATATCTTTCATGAATGATCTATTAACAATAACTGGTTATCTTTGATAGTGAATTTGAATTTATAAGGGATTGTGATGAAGGAAAATAATTTTTTTGAATACTAAAAGTAGATAATAATTCCAATATAAAATTTGTGTTCTGAGAGAGAATCATATGTTCCCATTCCTTGTAGAGAAGATATAATTGGGGAACTGGCATCAAACAAGCGAATTTTGTTTCCCAACAACCCATACAATGCGTGTGTAGATTTTTCGTAAAGTTATCAGTTATGTGGGATATGTGAATATGTTGTTCTCATATGAAAATAATTGAGAATTATTTATAAATATGGGGAGTGGGAAAATCCAACAGTTGGTGACCTTGTCGAATGAATCTTTTTGGTATGGGTGTTGATAGATCATGGTTTTGTTTTATTCTAGGAGATGGGAAAACCATAAAATGATAAATGTATTTAATGTTGTGTCATGATAATACTAAAATTGAGGGAATGAGTTTTTTTCATATTTCATTCATTGAGATGGCTGGGGATGGTATCTTTGTGAATGGAATAAGATTATCCCTTCTATGGTGGTTGTGTTTTGAGATTGTTTGGATATTGAAACTTCAAAGGAAAAAGGAAGTTTGTACGATAGTGTATTTTTTACCACCTGAGGTCATTTCTTGTGATTCCATATCCAAAATCCTCAATTTTTTCCTTTTTGGGAATAAAAAGGCTTTAAGGTGTGGAGGATGTAAATACCCATGTTTTTAATGAATAAAAATGAAATCATTTCATTTTTTTGGAGTCTAGAACTTCTCTAGGGGTAAAATGGAAAATTTATCCATGTAGATGATCTTGAAGAAATCATCTAATGTTATTTTTTGTTTTTGGGGATAGTGTCAGCCCTCAAGTCGAGTCTTCATGGAATTTTGAGCATGGAGTGGCCTTAGAAAAATATATTAATTATAAAAATATTATTTTTATCTGGTGTAGGAATATTTTTGATGAAAGACTAATATCACTTTAATAGAATATTAGATAAGAAAATTGAGAATGTGTTTGATTCTAGACTGTGCGTTTTACCATATAAATGATGAAAGTTTCATTCACATCAGGTCTCATAATAATTCCTAATCACTGGTGGATTATGTGGAATAAATTTAATAAATAAAATTTTTGTTTAATTTATCACATTAACCTATTTATGTGACTATTTATATCCATATTTTGAAAATCCTTGGGTTTGGCTACTTAATCTTGTGATTGTAGAGGAGTAAAATTAAAGAGATCTTAGTGAGAGGTCATAATATATCTAAGGATTCAATTACATATTCATTAGAGATCACTCTCAACATTGATGGTAATATTTATTGATGATGAACATAATCACACCCCTAATGATAGGTGAATTGATAATGATTCGCCATTATGGTAGGACCATAGTTATTATTTAATCCACCTCATTCTTTGTTCTTATTCTCTTCATATGAAATTCCATTGATGAATATGTTCATAGGGGATTTGGTGATAACTTGAATAAATTGAAAAAATATATAATGTATAATTTTTAAACTTTATTCATTTTAGAATGATTATAAATGCGCTCATTCAGAAAGATGATGAAAATTATATGGTTATATTTCTTTATTTATTATTATATATTTGATATAATTATTTTATCTCTAGTGAATGTTCGATAAGCTGTTTATTTTCTTCTCAGATTAACATTTTTTCACATGAAATTATACACTCATTTAGCAAGTTCTATGATAATCCATTTTTAACATTATTCAAAATTTTACAATATGAATTCATATTGGAAGACTAAGGTACCCACTACTTCTATTGCTTACCATATCCCTTTGATTATTTCCCACTTTATCTGTAATGTGTATCATTGTTGAAAGAGGAAGGTACATTCTCTCTTCCTCTCACATGATTAAGGAGGTGAGGTTGTGATACACTGGGCGGTGAGTGATGATTTAATTTATTAAAGTAAGTTTCGGAATATAAATTCATCGTGTTCGGCATTTGGGTTGGATGTGATGTAAAGAAACCTGATGTGATGTATGAGTGTAATTCCAAGTGGCACAATGTAGGTTTATGAAGTTTATCTCTGGGGTTTTATCATGAAAAATATAGTAAAGAAGTTGATAAAATTTAGTAAATAAAAAAATTAATAATGATGGGGATGGTAGCATGATTGGAGTGAGGATAGTGTTTCATGATGTGGGGTTGTTGGTTCATGAGTTCTCCCCTACCCCTCATTAGGTTTAATATATTTTATATTATTTTTTTGTTGTTGTTTTTTATATTGTTTATGTTGCATTTTGTTTTGAATATATCTTTAAATCAAGATGTCTGATAGAAAATATATTTATGGAATTATGATCCATATGTTGTGATGAAAAATTTATGATCAATATGTTATATTTAATTTGATTCATAGAATGATACCGGGTCCCGACATGTAGAATTTTTTATCTGTTATATGAAAAAATGCCTAATTTTAAATAACATCCTATTTTTGGAAAGAAAATAGACTATAATATGAATATTTCAATGTAGATCCCAATGGAATGATCTATTTTCCAAAATGAGTCCATTTGAGAGGTGAGATGTATATATTTATGATTTCAATTCGAATGATCGATGATATGGTTGAGGTGTTATCTTTACAATTATATTCGGGTCGGTATCCCCATGGTGGCATGGTTAGGGTGTAGATACCCAACTTAATTTATACATATAGGTTAGTTTCCTCTAATATACACCTTGGTCATGGTTCATCTATCTATAAAGTAGGTATCCCATATTATAAGATCTTAGGTGTGATGTGAGTTGTTCATTGGGTTACTATCCCCTCGATCATTATATCGAGTCCTGGATCCTCCATCATACATATAAATAGTCTACATATATTGATAACTTGGTCAATTTGGTTTCCAATCATCGGTATATTATCAATATAATGGACAATTTGGTACTCCCTTTATTTGTGTGCATGCTCCAGTGATGAGCATGATTCCCTTTTTTGATTCTGGTGATGATGTGGTTGTTGGATCTATGTATATAATAAAATAATGGGGGACTAGTGATTCATGAGGATGAATTATGGGGAATGGTGATTTTTGATGGAAGAGGTGACTATTGTAACTATAGTGTAATCTAGTAGTATATATAAAATACATGATCTTCTAAATAATTTCATATTTTGGAGACATGTGGGATATATTTTCCCCCTTTTACCCACTTTATATGACACATTTATATTTGATGTATCATGAATGCATTATATAATGTTATGTTGATTATATTTTTCTTGAATTTTGGGTTATCTTTGGCTTTGGGGATGTGTTTGTTACAGGTTTTTATATTATATCATCTCCCATATTGTGAGATACACATACTCATTACTAACAACCATCCCCAGGCCCATTGGAGGTTGGATTAAGGAGGCACTCTAAGACTACTATGGACCTATTTGAGGGATCAGTGAGCTGGACCATGTCCTGTAGTGATATAATTACCTCTAACTATCACATATAATATACATGTAATGACTCTCATCAGTACGAGTTGATAAATTTATTGGGAATTTATATTCTTTTCCTAGAGTATGGGTTATTTCAAGAATTTATATTTAGATATAAATTTCAAGAATTTAAACATTTTTGGATGATATTTTTAGGTGTGGTTGAATGCTCAGGTGGTGCCTTATGTGCTCCGGTGAAGGTCAAAGCCGGGTTAAGTTAACACTTATTAGAAATTTTTACTATAGGAAGAGGTTCAATCCTATTAATTATAGGTAACACCATGGGATACATTGTCAAATGGATGGACCCTATTCTTGGGAGGCAATAATGTTTCATCTAACCACATCATACCATGAAGGAGGTCAAGCCTTAGTTAATGGTTCTATCTAATTTTTTCCATGTTTTGACCCAATATGGTCATGTTGTGATGAATTTAGACTGAGTTTTGGACAATCTTCAATGAAGGCAGGCACACTGCAATGCAGCACTAGGATCTATTTCTTAAGTGCCTTTTTCGAATTATAAGGGGTTCTTATTTGGAACACCCTTAGGTATTTCACATTCTACTCACTCAAAAGATGATGAAGGACCCCTCTTGTATCTACCTCATCCATCCTCAGTCGCACATTTGATTAGGATCATTGGTTGTATTTCTATAATTAAAAATTGAGGTAACATACCTACCCCACATTACCTTGTTCCTCTTCTTCATTCCCCTATAAAAATCAAGGGTATGATTCTACTAGATCATGGTGAAATTGTGTTTCTTGAAGGGGATTTCATATATGTCTTATAGAGGATACACCTGGAATAGTTTATTTGGTTTATTTCGTTATTCACATTGAGGTATTTTTCCTTATAGATTGAATTAGGTTTTTTTGAGAATTTTGGAGAAATTAAAAATTGATTAGAGTATTAAATTTTCGGTTTTGTAGCCTAGGTAAGGGTGTGTGTCAATAGTGGTCCACAACACATTAATCATGGTTTTTGTTTCATGAGGTCACCTAGGGAGTCTAGAATCAGTTATTATAATATGGGTTTTTAGTTTCAAATAGTTATTTTAGTTAATTTAATGGTATTTATTAATGATATAGGTGTTATAGGTCACATATGAGGTCATTATGAGCTTGATATGGATTATAGATCCCTAATAAAGGATGTTGGGCTTAACATTAGTAAGTCTCTTATTCAGTTGGATATTTTATGTTTTTATTCAATTATTATTATTATTTCTTACATGATGAATGAATTTTGTGATCTCATCAATATATTTTTATGTGATCACATTTTCCGGATAGTTAACATGAACTTTATAGCTTACTAAGCCGTCTAATAGTGGTGTCTAGGTTGAAAAAGTGTAAGTGGTCCTCTTTTTGGTTAGTTTAGTGGTATGTGTTGGATTTTAAAAAGATAGGGGTTTTATTTTTAAAAATGTGATTTTAAATAATTTATTTTATTTTAATATAATTTTAATATAAATTGGGTGATTTGGAATATTGGTTTCTAAATGGTATATGAAAACCAAAGTGGGGTTTTCAAAATTATGTTTTTATGGGATATTGGGAAAATGGAATATAGTGAATAAGATGGAATGTAATTCCTTTTATAAATTATTTTAAAACATATTAAATTTAATTGGTTTATAAAGATATATTAAAGGGATTAGTTGAGTTGTTTTGGTGTGTTTGATCTTGTGAAGGAAACACATAGTTTTCTAAACCATGAATGCTTTTTTAAACCACCCCTTCTTTGATTTACCTTTGTGTATTTATTTCATGAGAATAAATGACTATGTGTATTGGATGATGATGATGATTTTTTTCGAATACTAGGTTGTATGGTGATGTTTTGGTTAACCCATAGAGGGTCGATATGGGTGTTGGGATGTGTTTGAGATGTTGGGATGGGTCCTGAGGTACTAGAACCCTAATTATGAATTGGTGATCTATGAGATATTATATTTTCTCTACTAGTGTGGAATGTGCTTTTGGTAGGAGACATGTCCCAATGTGTGGGTGTGTATTCTTAGTACTAGCTCTATCATGAGTAATATGGAATTGATTGTACCAATAAAGGTGAGGTGGGTTCATTGTTGTGTGTGATATCTGGGAAAACCATGAGTGATATGGTGTGGATTGATTTGAGATACAGAACCTCTCTTGAGTGAGAAGGTTTGTCATGTGTACCTCATGTAAACTATCCCTTGAATGATAATGGGGGACAAAGATGTTTCACATGCGAGCACACGTGAGTGAGAAAGGATGGGTTGATACTTGACTGACACCCTACCTTATATCATTGGGTATGGATCAGGTATAGTGTGGCAACCTATCCAAAGTCTTTAGGTTGTGGTTTAAAATTGGATAGATTATTTACCCTACATATTCAAGTATAGGTTCTGGATTATGGTATGATGGTACTCATTCCATCCCTCATGACACCAAATTAGGTAGGATTGGCTATCATGGTGGCTGGGTTAACACACAATGACCTGACAAGTATGATTTATTGTGTGTTGCATATATTTTTCTTGGTGTGTGTGTCATATAAGCATGAATTTACACCTTATATGTCTTATATTTACATCCACTTTATCACAAAAATTTCCCAGTATTACTGAGGCATTATGGATTCCAAGTGGGTCATTGGAATTACCCCCACCCACGTAGATGACATGGGTTATTATGTAAATGATAGATATTATTGTCTTCTCTTAGGGAATATGTAAGATTTTGAGCAAGGAACATGGTTTAGTTAGTAGGTTATGGATTCCATTAATATGAAAATGTGATTGAATGAGATAATATAGGTGTTGTGTAGTTATGTTTTAGTTTTGTTCCACATGTGTACTGGATAGTGTTTTGTTTACTTATATGATGTTTATTTTTATTAATTATCTATTATTTTTGTGGATGTTATTTTATGTATTGTTTCATCATATTTATATATTTATTATAATCTATTTGGGTCTATGGTTGTCCTACTGGATACTTGTTTCATATATTAATTTTCTTAGTATGCCCTTTATATGGACACGTTATTTTTAATTTTTGATAGATTCAAGCATGAATCATAGGATTTTTTTTCGGGGGCATAAACCGCCTCAAATTTTTTTAACCTCTCCACTAGATGATGTTTTTTGGCATACAGATAAGTTCACATGTGGTATTGTGATGACCCCCACTCAATTGTATTTCGGGAAACCCTTGTTGAGGAATTAAAAAATAGAATAAGTACATGTTTTGTGATTAGATTGTGTAGTTTTTGGTGGATTTCGGTTATCAGTACTGAAGAGGTAGATCAGGGTAATGCATGGCTAGCATGACATTAGTTAAATCCCATGTTTCATTGGGGGATGTTCGGTGTTGGTAATAGGCACTCTTGGATGGGTGAGGTGTTGTATTGGATTAAAAATCACAATTTGGGATGAATGATACTTGATATGAGTCATAGGGCTCAGTTGGGAGCTAGTGAGTTATTCATTAATCATGATATTATCAGGCATAAGGCATGATACACATGCCTATGTGTGGGGATTAATGAAATTTTTCCTCAAAAAAATACTTTATTAATTAAAGAAACTTATAATATAATTGATGTTTTCTCAATTTTATTATGTGGTGATTAGATTAATGTGGATTCAAGGGGAATTTTTTATTGATAATTTATTTTGATTATGATTTTTTGGACTCTATATGGATATTATTTCTATGATGAGTTGTATTTGGTAATAACATTTATTAATATGAAAACTAATTTGATTGTGAGATGTGTTATTAAAATGGTTTTATAATTCAATTTTACTTGAAATGGATCCTGGAATGAGTTCTTTGAAAAATGATTGGATTTGATGGATTCAAGAAAATCATTGAAAAAGGATGTGGATTCTATTTTTCAAATAGTGTTTGAAATTGGGTTTGAAAATGGTTAGAAATCATGCATGGTTTTAAAAAAAATGGCCCACAATGTCTGGGTTTTTGAGATTTTGGTTTTTGGTAAAAACACTTAGATGCCAAGGAGTATTTTGGAAACTCAATTGTATTTTTTTGTGTGTGGAAAAAATTCATAGGAAATATAATAATTTATCTGAAAATATATAAACAGTGCTTCATATATTTTATGTTTTGGGTGGTAGTGACCCAGATGCTTAAATTGTGTGCTCGAAAGACATGTCATGATTTATTGGAAAGCATCAAGTGTGGTTGGTAGGTATCAACCCGATTTAATCTAATATTAAGGGAAAATTTATTGGTTCCTATGTATGTTTGTTCACTTATTTTCAGTGGTTGATCAAGAGTGACAATGGTAGTTGATTCATGTATTTGATGGGTATGTCCTGGAAAATTTAGGAGATCCAAAAGTAGTGGGAATATAGATGGATATAGATTTTGGGATTGAGTAGCCATATGTGAGTTGGTGGGTCTAGTGATTATACCCCTTGATGTAGATTTTGATGATTATTTGGTTTACCACATGTTGTTGATTTCTAGTAGGTGATTTATATGATAGAGATAACCATTATATGGAATCGACTTCATTTTTTTTAGTCTTATGTTGGGGATCACCATAATATAAGATATGAATTGATTTTTAGTGTTTTCTTATTTCAACATGTATGGGAATGGTTTAATAATATCTCAATATATGGGATGATGTGGAGAGAATTGATTAGGATCTTGTTTAGGTTTTGAGAGTGATTGTGGTTCAAATGGATACAATAAGTATACACTTATAGTGGGGACCAATGTAATAGTACAGGATGTATAATGCATGAATCAAAAGGTTATTGAGTGCAGTGAAATTTTTGGGCGGACTAAATATATGGAATCAATATTTCAGTGAGGGGATAGATCATATATAACTAAATTCAGTCAAAATAAGAGATTTTGGATCTTGGTACACAGACAGATGTGGCATGGATTTCAACAATAATATCAAGATGATTTTGGTGTGATATGAGAGTAATTCAAATTGTTGTATGGTTCACATGAATTGAGCATAATGGTTGGATGGGTTAGTTGAGGATAAAACCATGGAAATACATAAAAATTTTGGTTTGGGAATCGATATAGGTGTTTGAAATATTTGGAAATTCATTTTAATGTTAAGTAATCATGATCATGAGGTGAAGTTGTGTGATGATGCATCGACAATTGAGGCTGACCAGTTTTGGAAAAATTGAGTTACAGGTCAGCTGATTAGTGTTTTGTATAGAATTGGGTACATTGAATTGGAAACCACATTAGGATAATTTTTCATGAGGTGATTGATGTTATTTTAGAATCAAGCCCTCATTTTTTGGAGAAATGTAAAAATTTTTCAATTTAGTGAGTGTAGTTGTCACATATTTGGTGTTTATAGATGGAATATGACTAGTTAGGGGTGAATTGATGACTATTAATGTTGGGATATATGTAATAAGGATTAATGAGGCTTCTTTAGTATGAAAAGCATTATAGTGGGGAGTTTTTTATGAGACAAGTCATTACAGGATGAAAATTTGAAAGAGAGTTTAATTTTTATCCTCGAAGCAGGGTATATTTCAAGAATTGTGAATTAGATTATAATTTAATGCGGTGGAACACCTAGGAAAATGTTTTTGGGTGTGGTTTTATTCTCAATTTGTATCTTGGGTGCTTGGGTGAAGGTTATAATAGGGTCGGGGTAACTGTTATCTAAGATTTCACCTAAAAGTAGAGATAGGGTCACAAACCAGGATTGGTAGCAAGGTGATAGGAATTAGTCATGGGATGTGACCTCTACCTAGGTGGTAGTCACAATGTTTCTATGGAGGTCATTCCATGATGGATGTGGGGCCTTAGGTAGTTATTATGTATATGGTGTTTCATATAATTACCAAGAGGGGTTGTGTTTCATTGATATTGATATGGGGGATGGATGATTTTCCATGAGGGTGGACACGCTGAAACCCTCATGTTCACACTGTGACCCAGCATTGGGTTTATTTTTAAAGGGTCTTCAGTAATTCTGAATGTTAATTATTCGTAACCCCTTGGGTTCCTCTGGATCTAAATGACTAAAGGAAGAGGTAGGATCCCTCTTTGCTCTCCCACTTCTCACCCTCATCTCCGTTTTTACATTTTTTGTTTTGAGTAGTTTTTTCATGTGAAATTAAGTTAAGATTCATCCATATATTCTATTACGTCCTCTTCCATTTTTCCTCGAATTTTGGGTTTTCCACCTTGGATTTTGAGGAGTTGATTTCACCAAAGCATGGTGAAATCATACTTCTTGATGTAGATTTCATGTGAAACCTATATATTATGTATCAATAAGAGGAAATAAAGTTGTTTTTCATAAATCACCTTAATTTATATTACCTCATGGATATAATTAGGGTTTTTGTGAATTTTGGTTAAATTTTAAATTGATTATGGAATTTAATTTATGGATTTTGTGTGTCCTAGGAATGAATGTGTTTTAAGTGTCTATTGCACTCTGTTTCTCACGGTTTCAGTGTCGTGAAGTTGCCTAGTGAATTTGAAAATGGTTGTTTGAATTTGAGGTTTTTAGTTTTAAATGGCTGGTTTATTTATTCAATGTTATTTATTGATGAGATAGGTAATCAAAAACATGAATGAGGTCAGTATGAGCTTCATATGCACTATAGGTCATTATATGAGGTAGATTACATTGAATTTACAATTTTTCTTGTTTGGATTTTGATTTTATGTTCACATGTCAACATTTTTAATAATACTTTCATGTTTAATTAATTGTGTGATCTCATCCTTATATTGGTTTGGGATCATGTTGTCCAAATTTTCAACATGGAGCATATATTTTCATAAATAGTTTAATTGGGGTTCCATGGTCAAAAAAGTGTTGATGAACCTATTTATGGGGTTTTAGTGGATATATTTTGATTTTAAGGGTAAAGAAACAAATTTTTAAAATATTATTATAAAAAGTGGATTTTATTATTGTATAATTTTAAAGGAATTTGTGTGATTTTGAGAAGAGGTTTCAAAGTGGTTTTCCAAAATAAAAGGGGGGTTTTTTGAATGATATTTTTATGGGATTTTGGGTGAAGGTATTAGAATTATTAATGTGGTATATGATTTTTTATATACTATTATAAAATATAGGCTTTTTCCTGGATTCCAAGGAAATTTTAAAGGGATTAGTTGAATTTGTTTTGGTTTATTGGGACTCATGTGGGTGAGACCCTATTTTCTGAAGAATGATTTTTTTATGTTCCCCATTAGGTGTTTTTCCCATGTTTATTATTCCATGATAATGCATGATTGTGTGTTTTGGTCGATGGTGATGATTTAGATATCAAATTTTGTGTTGGTCACTGTTGTTTTGGTTGACCCCTAGAAGGAAAAAATTAGTGTTTAGACATGTTTCAAACATGGGGATGGGTCTCGAAGAACTAACACCCTAACGATGTTTATGTGAGGTATGAGACAGGTTTGGTTCCTTTATTTTGTTTTATGTGATTTAAATAGGAAATGATTATCTGAGTGGGGTTTTGGATCCTATGTCCAGGACCCACTATGAGTGAGATGGGACTTATAAGACCACAATTGGTGAGATTCAGTTTTAGTTGTGTGTGATGTCTAATCCAACCTTGAGTGATAATGTGTGTATTTAGATGGTATGTGTAGCCTCTCTAAAGTGAGAAGGGTTGGATATAGTACCATATATATTACATCTATTGAGTCAAAAGGGATGACCATGTTGTTTGACATGTGACATCCCTTGAGTGATATGGGATGGGATGGTTATTGACATAACACCCTACCCTACAACTTCGAGTATGGGCTGGGAATAGTGTGAAAAACTACAAAAATTCTTTAGTTAGTCCGTTAGACTTGAGCAGACACCTTAACCAGCATATTTGAATATGGATTTGAGATTGCAGAAATGGGGGACTCTCTTCCTACTAGAATGGAGCCAAAGAAGGTAGGGTCTGGTATCATAGTGGCTTAGTTATCATGTAATTGTATGTATTATATTCTTGTATATTCATCGAGTGTTATGTTTTTTGTGGATTTTCTTCATGAGTATGATTTTACCCCATATATGTATTTCCTTCACATCCACTTGATCACAATAATCGTTAAAAGTTTTGAGTCACTGGGGATTCTTTCTGGGAAATTGGACTCACCACTATCCACATACACATTAGGCATTTTATGTATGTGGGTATACATTCATGTTTTTTATTAGGGAATAAGAATCACTTTTATCTAATCATGGGGATCAATTATCTGGTTATAGAGGTTGTGGATATGGTAGGATATCTATGTGAGCTGGGTCAGAGGCTATGTAGTTACGTTTTATTTTTTTTCATCATGTGTATTATTGAATATTGTGATTATTTATTTGATGCGTATTTTTATTTTTTTATGCAATTTTTGATGACGAGTTATGTATTTTTGCATCATATAGTTAAAATTACTGATTTCTATTCTAAACTATGGGAGAATTTTTGGATCCATGTTTCATGTCTACAAGTTTTTTGCATGTCGACAGTCCCATGAGAATCATTAATTTGAACAACCTAAAACTAGTTTTAGGTATTCCTAAACCCATCCTTTTTGTTCAATATTTGGTTGGGATTTTTCTTAGGTTTCTTCGGGTGAATTTTGTAAAATTTTGAATGTTTGTGGGCAGTGCATGGTAGGTGCACAGTTTTCCAAAAACATGCTCCCACTTAGTGGAAACTATGAAAACCCAAATAGTGGGGTTTTACACAGATAGTGTTTGGTTCTACATACTGTACACCCATCTAGTAGAAACCATGCACCAAGGGAAAAAGGGGCTCATGGTAAAGGAACATTGTTTTCTAACCATGTGGTATTACCTAGATAACAATGCGTACGGGATTTTATTAATATATAATTAATTTTAAAACCATGAATCCCTTGGTTTAAGTGGTCGATGTGATAATTTTACCATATTACATTTTCTTTTTTCCTTTGAGACTCCCAATACATGATTTTGGACACTTCAAACCCCTTCAAAAGTGAATCAATTCTTGGAGAATGACATTTGATCACTTCCAGGTAGGTTTTTTCTTCCAATTCTCATTCTCACCCTCACTCATATTTCATCCATAGGGTTTTATTGATCTACAATTTTTTGGAGGATCTATTCCCTGTTGCTTCGAATCTTGAATCTAGATTTGATTCTCATATCTTCATTATCGACGTTCTTATTTGCAGTTTCCCAATTATGGATTTGTGTTTTGATATCCTATGATCCCTAGGTAGGTGGTTCTATTTAGGATATCCAATTAGATTAAACGAAAATTGTTTGATTTAGATTCAATTTGTTGATTTAAATTATATTTATTTTAATTTGTTTATTAAAAACCCAATTCTAGTGATTTGTGGATTTGGATTTGATTTGGAAAAAATTTCGGAAAACCCCCAATTTCAATGAATTGGGGCTGTGTCTGTGAAATTGATAGAAAATTATTAGATTTAAATTGTTGAATTTTAATTAGGAAAATTATTTTATTAAATTGATTCCAATATTGTATTTGAGAAAAATGGATTAAAATGGGTTTGATAAAATAACCCAAGGGATTTCCCTTGGAAAACGTATTAATTGATTAAAAATCTGTTTATTAGTTTTTAAAAGGAATTTAGCATATTCAAAATTGAAGAATAGGTTGAATTTTTTTATAAATAATTTTAAAATAAATTGGCCATCACTGATTTTGATTAGAGCACATGCATGCCTAAATAGGTAGTGAGTTATTTGGGACCACACTCCATTAATGATTTACAACACTAAGATTACATATACAACTGGTCTCATCCCTGATAGAATGGTGATGGGTTCCACATTGACCAGTGTCTGAGGGACATGTATTATCATATCATTGTGATAAATATTTGAGTGTGTAGAAGTCCCATAGCCTAGAACTGTCCAACCTTTTGGCATATGACTTTGTTTCTCATTTTTTTATATTTCAATTATATGCCATTGTTTGTAAATTTTTTTACACATTCCATCTGAATTTATATAAACTATTTTATTTAAATTTTTTTCTAATACCTTTGTATAATGAATTTAAATCACATTATATTTAAATAATTCTTTGTTTTAAATATGATTTTCAACTTCCATGATAATTAATTTAAAATTGGATGTTTTAATTTGTTAATTAAATGTTGTAATATTATTATAGAATCATTAGTGATACCATATTGGTATTTTAGATCACACCCTACCCGTGCCTTCGGGTGATCATAAATTATCATATTCTAGGATCATGAATGGGTAAGGCGCAACTTAGAGGTGTTTCTGGTTGTTTATCCACAAGCTTGGAGAGTTGTGTCCACTATGACTTAAGAGGCTATCATATTTTATAGTGATTTGTGGTTGTAATTTGGGTTATTTATTCTAGTTTGAATTATTTTATAATTTTCCCTATGGATTTTTTATTGTATGTATACTGAATTGTTTAACTTGCTTCTGTTGTGTTTTTGGAAAATTATTTCCTACTTTTATATTGTATGATTCCAGGTGCTAGTCTCTATCCTTTGGGGAATGATATTTCCCTTCAAGATATGTCCAGGCCAGATTGATTATTAGGGTACTAGTGTATCTGGGATGGTTCATGAAAAAGTGGTATTAGAGGTTCATGTTTTGTATGTTTCCTTGTTGTTAGTATGTATTTGTGTAATCTTGTCAGGATTTAGGAGGTAGCGGTGATTATGTTTTTAGAAATATCTCATTGAAATGAACCTTATGTCACCAGGGGTGGTTTGGTAAATGGCATCTTGAGGATTAGTTATTGTCTTTTACCTTTATTTTATTTGGATATATAGAAATAAAAATATTTTTTCTCTAACTGTTGGGATTAATTTCCCATGTTTATCTATTTGAGTGTTAATAAAATATCATCGATGTTTACTGTCGATATTTTGTAACGTCATGCCTCCATGAAGTCATGTGAATAAGATCTATAAGGAAGATTCAGATGGACCATAGCAATCAAATCAAATCATGGACATGAGTTTGGTTGTGGTGATTGTGCATATGGTCCAAGCTCTGGGATAGGAGCCACAACCAGCTCCCGTTCAAACTCCAGCTATGGAACCATAGAGGTATGTCTTAAAAAGTCATTTGTTGGAGTTCCTTCACCAGAATCCACAAAATTTCAATGTCTCTATTGATCAACAAGATTATGAGGAATGCTTTATTAGGATTGAGAATTTTTTTGGGTTCTTGGAGATACCTAGTAAAATCAAAGTTAACCGTATCACCTTTGTGCTGGGGGGACTGAGTAAAAGATGATGGGATATGATGGTCATACTTTCTAAGAATGATTGATAAAAATGTAAATAATTGAATATTTTTTTGCAGACAAGTGGAATCAAAATTCAAGGGTGTTGGTCAGGGGTATTGTTTTTTTCAAACTCGAGTCGGATGATAGGACCATGACAGAATTTGTAAAATATTTTATTGATCTACTGTAGTTTTCTCTTAAGATTGTATCAAATAGGAATATGAAGACTTGATAAATTGTGATGGAACATAGATATGAAATTAATTATTATGTTTTCTTTATAAAATAGACCTCTTGTTATGGTGTGTTGGATAAAGATTTGATGGTCGAAATGTACTTGGCTAGCTAGTTATGGTGGATCAGAGATCATTTTTCTATTAGTGGAAGTTCATTGAATTCCTCTAAATGGAAGAGTAAGCATAGTGATTCTCATGTATTTTCAGAATAGTAGGGTTCATATAAACCCCCATATATTTTTTGAAATAGGCCCATTTATTTTCTACTAGTGTGGAAAGATTGGGAACTCAAAGAAGGTTTGTATTGTGGCACCCCATATATGTAGTCCTTATAGATGCTCAGGTCACTTGTAGAAGATCTTTTATGTCTTCTCCACTCTGGATAGTGGAAAATGTTCATCAGAACCTACAAAAACATTGTTGAAATCATATTATTCACATAAAATGGGCTCCATCCATATGCCTCTGTAATAAATCTTCGTCATTTAGTAGAAGAGTCTCCAAAGAAAGTGAATACATGTCTAGTGGCCGTAAGAGTTACCATCACTATAGCATCATCATTAGTGACTACTTTATATGATATTGGTGAATCTTATTCTATTATTTCATCCTATATTTTCAATCATCTATATCATTCTATAGATATTTTATCTTATGTGATGAATATTACTACCCCTTGGAATAACAGGAGAACGTGGTCTTCATAGTATCACGTGTGCTTTCTCTTTATCAAATGTTGATATTTCTTGGGATTTTCAAGTTCTCAACATAAAAACTATCTACATGGTATTTGATATGGATTAAATCATTGTGAATAATGCCTATATTGATTTCTATCTTTGATTGGTTTCCTTCACTACACTCGATGGGGTTTGTCATATCTTTCATGGAGAAATGGACCCAAGAGTGAGTAGATGCAGACCTTCTTATCAGGAGTTTAAGAGAGTAATATCAGTGTTGTATTTTGATATATAGTGGGATTATTTTAGTGTATATCTCCATTTAGTTTTTATAATGTTTTACCATGTTTTTCTTTCTAACATCCCTTATTTTCAAAAAGAAAGTTCGGTAGAGTTATCTATCGATTTAGTGTCTAGTACCCAACTAGTACATATTACGTCTTACAACATGTAATTTGATAAAATGAAAGAGTTTATGTCTCAGTTAGACAATATTTTATAGACAATATTTATACACCCAAGTATGTAACATTGGGAGGTGACTATTCCCTTTTTAAAAAACATTCATGGTTCACTTTTCCTTTTTTATTTATTACTAAAAACTCAATAGTGTCACCATAAATAAAACTACATATTTCCATATATTGATGAATTGTTTAGTTAGTTTAATCGGGAAAAGTAGATCTTGATTATTTAGCGTTGATCAAGTTACCATCAGTTGAGAATAAAATAATCTGACATTAAAAAACCACCTTTCAGAGAATGTGTTACCAATATGAGAACATTTTCATGCATTTTGGTCTAACTATTTCCCCTACAGTCTTTATGGATTTAATGAACAAGATCTTACATGCGTATCTTGATACGTTTATGGTGGACTTTTTGGATTACATTCCCATTTACACTTAGTCCTAAATGAATCATGTTTGTAATTTGTTAGATGTTTTGGAAGTTCTGAGAAACCACCGACTTTATGACAAGATTTTAAAATGTTATTTATAGATTAAGGAAGGAATTTTCATGGGAAATGTTGTGTTCGAACAAGATATTTCAATTGATATTGAAAAAGACAAAGCTATTATGAAATGGGAGAAACTATGAAATGTTTTTGATATTTTGATTTTCTTTGGATTATATGGTTATTATCACCAGTTTATAATGGGATTATCAGATATGGAATCTATGATTATTTCTTTAATTCAAACGTGAGTGATGTTTTCCTACGATGAAAAATGTCATAATTTTTTCTGGCGATAAAAAGTCTTTTGACTAATTCACCAATTTTGAATCTACCAGAGGGAAAGAATGGCTATGTGCTCTTTTATGATGCATCTGGATTAGGTTTGGGTTGTGTTTTTATGCAGTGTTATCATTTAGTTTCCAATGGATCTCAAAATCATAGGAACCGTAAAAAGAATTTTCCAAACCATAACCTTGAACTTGGAGCTATAATGTGCACACTTAATAGTTGGAAGAATTTCATTTTTGGAGAAATGATTACTATGTTTTCTTTCCAAAAGAGATTGATTGATATCCTCTCTATAAAATATTTGAATCTCCTCTAGAGGAGTTGTGTGGAATACCTATAATCATTAAACATTTAAATCACTTATACCCCGAGGAAAAGAAATGTCTCTGTAGATGCATTGAGTTGGAATAATTTGACCCATGTCATTAATGAATCACCCTAAGAGTATAACATGATGTATCTTTTTTCATATTTTCATTTTTGAGTCTGAGTGTTAGTGACTGATGTTACCTTTTCTAGTGTTTCATTGAACTTTACACTTTTCAGGATGATTCTTCAGGAACAACCACATGAAGATGAGTTATACAATATTGGAGACTATCTTTATGGTGGGGAGACCATACCCAACCGGTTATTCTACACCATGGGAACTGTATGATATCATAATTATTTTATTATTTAATTTTCAGTGAGGAAATCTATGATGGTGTATTTCCATAATTTCTATAGGTAAGTTCACCCAAGAACCACAAATATGTTATATGTCATATAATGATAATTATGGTGTCCAATTATGATATGGGGCATTGCTAATATTGTGTCACATTATTATACAAGCTTGATGGCCAAGGTAAAGAACTAGAGGCCTTCATGTTTTCATCAATAACATCCAATACTGATATAGAAGTCGATTGAGATCTCTATAGACATTGTGATTTGGTTTCCTCCTACAGAGATAAAAAATGAGTGTGATATGGGTTGTGATCATCATGTTGACCATGTAACCTCACTTTATACCCATTATGATACAACCAAAGATGAAAAGTTGGTAAATCTGTGTGTGAAGTAGATTGTTAATTTTCATACAGTTCTATCAACTATAGTCACTAATAGGTATCCTTTGTCTACTTCTCTTATTTGAAGAGGCCTTTATGAGGCATTGAGATCTCAGTTTTGTATGAGAATATTATACCATTCATATTTGGATGGAAAAATATAATTTTCTATAAAAATTCACGAGGATATTCTCTAAACCTTTGTTCTTGACTTTTGCGGCACTTGGGATGACCATCAGACACTATTTTAGTTTTCTTATAATAATAGTTACTAGCCTGTGATCAAAATGGTTCATTTTAAGGACTTATATGGTTGGCCTTGTAATTATATGTTATGTTGGTAATAGATTGGTGAAATTTCCTTTGTTGGAAATATCTTGGTTCAATAGATGAGAAACATATTCATTTGATTCATTAGATAATGTTGAAGGCACTTAGCCGATATACGTCATATGATGATCGTCATCATAGACCGTTAGAATTTTCAGATGGTGCTAAGGTGGTTTTGAAAGTTTCACCCTATTTGGGTCATAGATTGATTGGGAGGAAAGGGAAACTTAGTCCACATTTTGTTGGACCTTATTATATTGTTGATCAAGTGGGGAAGGTGTCTTACCATTTATCACATACAATGTAGAAAAATTCGATACATAATGTGTTTCAAGTATCACAACTATGGTAGTGTCTTCCTGATCCATCTCATGTTATGACATTGAGTGATCAAAATGTTGAGACTAATTTATTTGTGACTGAGAATTGATTTAAGAGATTTTTTTTAAAACTAAAGAACTTTATAAGAGGATGATTCCTTTGGTTTATGTTCTATGACATCATGACTCTGATTTTCATGAGACATTGGAGAGGGAGAAACTAATGAGAGAGTAGTGGCCTTATCATTTTTACACGGAAACTTATCAAAAGGTTTTCTAGGGATATAATGCTTCTATGGTGGGGATATTATAATATCCTATAAAAGTTTTTTGGTATTCCTATACCCATACTTTTTGTACATTTTTTTTGGATTCATCTCGGGTATATTTGGGAGAATTTTGTGAAATTTTGAACGTTTAATTGTTGTTCCAAGTGGGAACATGGTTTTTAAAAACTATTTGACCCCTCATTAGAAATTGTGCAAAACCAAAAAATATGAGTTTAGATTTGTAGCACATGGTTTGAAAAACTATGTGCCCATCTTTTAGATACCATGCACCTTGGAAAAAAGGAGAACATAGTTAAGGTGCATAGTTTTTCTAACTGTGAATTCCTACCTATTTAACCAATCATATGGTGTTTAATTAATCTAAAAATTAATTTAAAATCCCTAAAACCCTTAATTTGTGTTCCTGATGGTCACATTCGACCCAATTAAATTTTACTATTCCTTGGAGTATCCATAGAGGTGATTTTGGCCCTAATAAGCCAAACGAGAAGTGAATTTAATATAGGAGAATGATATTTGACCACTTCTGAATAGGTTTTATCTTCATTTCCACATTATCCTACTCACTCCTCTACTCCCTCGAGGTTTATAGATCACCATGCTATTGGAGGATCTAATCTGTGATTATTCATATCTTGAATCTAGGATGGATTCTAAAATATTCATTTGTGATGTTCTTTATTGGAGTTTTCTGATTATGGATTTGTGTTTCAGGATCCTTTATTCACAAGGTAGGTGGTTATGTTTATGATGGACAATTTTTTTAACCATAAATTTCATAATTTACATTCAATTTATTGATATAAATTAAATTTCATTAAATTGGTTTATTAAAAATAGATTTCCATTGAATTGTGGATTTATATTTGATTTGGCATGAAATTGGGGAAAAGACCCAATTCCAATGAATTGGGATTTCTGTGTGAAATTGATGGAAAATTATAAGAGATAAATTTTTTAATTTATATTTTGAAATTGATTTGAGGAAATTTCTTTCAATGTTTTATTATTGAAAAATATATTAAAAATGGTTTTGATAGAAACCCATCGGTTTTATATTTGAAAAGACATTTTTTAATTAAAATCACGTGTATTTGTTTTTAAAAGTAAATTAGCAAATTTGATATGGATAATGGGTTGACTTTTATTTTATATTGATTTCAAAAAAAAATTAATAAGTTATTTTTATTAGAGAACATGGAAGACTATATAGTTAGTGCATTATTTAGACAACACTCTATTTATGATTTACAACACTAATAATATATATACCTTAAGTCAAATCCCTGAAGGGGTGGTGGTGGGTTCCTCTTCAACCAGTGTCAGGGGGGTGAGGGGGGGGGGGCGTGTGTACACACATTTTCATGATAACTATTTGATAGTTAGGGAGTCCCGTAGACTAAAAATATTGTTTATTTTTGAAGATAACCATGTTTCTCATTGTTTATTTTTGAAATATATTCCATTATTTGTTAATTTTCATACAGATTACTTATGAATTTATAAAAACTATTTTAGGTAAAATGTTTATTAATCCATTCGATTAAAGTATTTCCATGTCTTGAAATATAAAGAAAAAGTTGTTTTAAATATTATTTTGAACTACCATGACATTCGACTTAAATTTGGAAGACATATTAAGTTAATTAATTATTGGAACCATATTATGGAATCCGTGGTGAAACTATAATTGGATTTCATCTCACACCCTACCTATGCCTTTGAGTGTTTGTATATTATCTCATTCCTGGTTCGATGAAGAGTAAGATTCCACTTGGAGGTGGTTTTGGTTATTGATCCTTGGGCTTGTAGAGTTGTGTTTTAAAGAACATGGATCTTTATCCTATTTTGTAGTACTTTGTTGTTGTACTTTGAGATTTTTATGCCTTTTTGACTTCGAGTGTAGTTCTCCCTATGGATGTTTTCAGTCATGCATACTGAATTTTTTATCTTTCTTCTATTGTGTTTTTGTAAAATTCCTTCTCACCTTTATATTGTATGAATCCAGGTGCTAGTTTCTAACCCATGGAGATCAAGAATTCCCTTTAGGCTAAGTTTAGTCCAGTCTAGTTATAAGAGTACTATGGAATCTAGGATGATTCATGAAATTAATTCCCATAGAGTTATTGAGTTTAGATATTTTAGAGACAACAAAAAAAAAATATCACTAAACTACAAGGTAGTATATAATATGAAATTCTGAGGTCAAACCCATAGAAATAGGGTTTTAGAAAATACTAGTTCAATCATAAATACCATAATAATTATAAGTTAAATGAATTTATGTTTAAAATATAAAGCATGTTGATTTTGAAGAATGAGGGAGAAAAAAATAGGAAATGGGTGTCAGTTAGCAAATGATTCCATATTAATGGAAAAAAGGCATAGAATAATTATTTAGCAATCATGTAGTAGTTGGAATCAATTTCTAGTAAATGAAATAGTTAGGACAAATAACCTCTATCCAAAACTCTCCTTTTATCAAGGTTAGGTACATTAGATTGTGAAATAATGGGTACCAAAAACTATATTTAAACATATGATAAGAAATATCCTAAATGGTTATTGTATAATTTTAAATAATAGACCTCATATTAAAAAAAGAACATTAAATATAACCAATAAAGGGTTATTCTCAAGGGAAAAAATTAAATAACATTTCCTTTCCTATCTAAGAATGGTCATGAAAAATAAATAGGGTAGGGATAGAAATTACGAAAAAATATGAACTTCCAAAATGATTTTCTATTTAAAAAAATTATGTTATACATTCAATACCATTTTTCATGTACACCATGACAAAAATTCTACCTCCTCATAGAATCCATGATGGGGTAGGAAACTAAAATCTCTAACATACTCATTGTAGTGGGAATTAAGCATATGTGAAAAACCTACCAATGATGAATGAATTGAGAATAATAGAACTTGAGCCTCTATTTATAGGCATAGATCAAACCATGGGTCAAGCTTCACTCATAAATTTTATTTTAATCATTTCATGTCCATGCCTGGAAGTCCACTTTCAAAAAACCCAAATATAGGGTCAAGAGTCTTAAATTTTAGATCTCTAGTTCTATAGTTGATTATGAGTTTATGATATGGAATATGATTTTATGACATGAATTTCAAGTTTCTGACTTCTAAATCTACTTTCCTCAATGATATTATGTCATAAATAGAATTTACAACATAAATTGATCAATAATGTCTTATATCTTAGAAAAAATTAGTATATAAATGTAATTTTTATGTTAAAAAACATTCCATATGTTATTTTACAAAGATTAAAACCACATTTTATAGTGTGAAGGGGAGTAATGGGTTTAGGAATATTCCTTCTCTTCATCCCATTCAGTGTGTAAAATTTATATTGAAGGTGTAAATTTATCTTTTTCCATATTTTTCAACTCCAATAATGCTTCGATACAACTTTAATTTTATGATATTGGGCCACTATATCAATTGTCATGGTGCAAAGTGTCTTTCACATGTGAAATCATCTATTTTAATTCATTTTCCAAAAATTCATTGTATCTTACCATTAATAAATTAATAGTTAAATGTTTAGAATCTAGTAAATATTAATATATTAATTCACGAAAATAAATTTATTTTATTTCTAAAAGCATATACATAAATTATAAACAGAAGATGTCCATTATAAGAAATGGTCATGAAAATTTTTAAGTAGACTTGGGCATGACCCTAGGAATTTATTTTTGACTGAATAGTTTCCCAATGACTGTATTAAGACTATATCACTAGTTATAAACCTCTAGTGTATGGGCAAGCACACCCATGGTCAGGTGAAGACCCTTACTCAAGTGAAATTCTGGAGACCCAGCCAAATCATTATAATATAGTAATTGGATCAGATGATGAACATAAGATTACCACATTGGAAGAAGGAGGGTCAAAAAATAGAAAAAGGAAGAAGAGGGTGCCTCCCTACTATCAATGAGAACCCTTTATTTCACAACCTTAACACCCCCGATAATCTAATTAATTAAATTAATCATTTTTTTCATTTACTACTCTGTATTTTTCAAAGTTAATACTTAATGGCCACAATCTCATTTTTATGGTTTATTTAATGTAAGGTCCTAGAATCCTCCAAATTATGGAAACATCCATATATAAGATTCCATATACTCAATAATTAAGAGTCACCGATACGTAAGGGTTATGAATTTTCCAAATCATTGGAAAATTCCATATCTAGTTTTCTACATGTCCCATATATAAGGTTCATCATCCAATACATAAGGGTAACATATTCATGAATTTTAAAAATTCTACAAAATTATTTAAATAAATATCGATATAACCACATGTAAGGTTCATTCACTTGTATGTAAGAGTTAATAATTATTCAAATTCTAGGAAATGTTATATGTAGAAGTCATTACATTCAATAAATAAGGGTCACCACTCAATATGTAAGGTTCATTAATTAGCCAAATTTCCACAATGGTATTAATTAAGTGTCATCTAACACCTTACATAATGGTTGGGACATCTCCAAATCTCAACAATGTCCATATATAAAGGTCAAACTTGTGAAATACATAAGGATAATCTCATACATTACCAATTTATCTAGAAATAACTAAATTTAAAAAAATTATATATTCTTATTAAAATAACATCCATGCTGGTAGCACTTCTAAACCTTCCTTGGAAACATTTCAGTTGATAAATTAGTAGTCCTCAGCCCCTGAGCTCATCACAACTCTTGAGACTTGATACCTATCCAATTTAGACACCCCAACACCTCCCTGGGGTCTCGATACACATGGTTGATCAATGATCTATCTTTAAATTCCATACCTAATTTCTATTCTATATATAATAGACAAAAGAAAAACTAAAATACATGGTTTTAGAAAAACACTAAAACATAACAAGATTTTGAATGAAATTAAAATATGGTCATACCATATCTTAGTCCAGGGTGTTACAACACCCCCATCAGATATCCTTTCATCCCCGATATGTGTTGTCAAATATCACTAGTCCTCATTGGTGAAAAATAATGACCACCGGGCCCATATATTAATCTTATAACCCCGCAACTCCCTATAGATATGTTCATATGACCACTACACATATACTAGTGGAACTGTCTTCCCACATAGAGTCTTTTCTCCTCTAGTCTAAAATATAATCCAAAAGTTCATCAATCAATGCATAGACCTCCAGTACAATTTCATCAATATTAATCACATGGTAAGGTTCATGAAAATACTACTAAATTTGTGACACATGAAATACATTTTTCATGGATCAAAAATTCTTAAGAAGACATAGTTTATATAGTACTAAAAAATCCTCTCTACAATATTCAATGGTCCCATGTACCATGGTTTCAATTTACCTTGACTCTGAAGATGATGATGTCTGAATATAGGATACATTCATAGAAACACTAGATAACCCACCTTGGACTCCATAGGATGGCATAATCGATCCACATAAGACTTTTTCTTAATTTAAGTGGTACCCATACACTTCCTAATTAGATTAATATTCTCTATTGTCCAAAACATGAAACTCACCCAAATAACCACTAAATCTCTAACCCCTAACCAATATAGATGTTATCAAAATAGACTATTATATAAAGACTTAAAAGGAATAATCTAAATTGAATCCTGATAACTGTTATTTTAGAAAAATTATATAATAAACAAAAGCTTTTCCCTAGAACACCCATAAATCTGAGTCTCTTGCCTACAACATATCTTCTAATATTCTATTGGTATACTCATACTATCCAAATATATAATGATTGTAATTAGATATTAGATTCAACTTGGTGTAATGCACCATTGACATCCCTTTTTAGAGGTATGATTGCAAGTAGACTACAATGTCTACAAAAATCTCTAAGACCCCCCATAAAACCATATTATCTCTTAAGCATATCTCATCAATAGATAATGTTTATTAGATCAGTAGAAAATGTTAAAACATGGTTAATTAGTCCAAATTAACCCTCTTTACATCTATACATCATGGAATCCTCACCAAGTCCATAAAAACTATATTCACATCATTCTGATTACACTCAGTAAATGACAGTGTCTAAAAACTACTAGAAAAATACTAGTGATTGACATTATTCTATAAATAGGTGGATTATCATGTAATGAAAGCTACAATATGCCTCTTCATACAAGGCCCCCAATACTATCTGTACTTATCGTGGTACATCTTTGTAAGTCCTGGGTGAACAAATCATCTAACGGTATGTGAGTCCCTCATCATATCCTCATGTTTTTTTGTTGGGACTACCCCATGATATTGGGAATAAAGGATCTCATTTTAATCAAGACAAAAATTGGGTGGTGTTCCCTCATCATGTTCTGTTTCTCCCATCACTAGATAATTTGAATAAGATAGTTGACTCTCCATCACCCCATGGAGGAGTGAGGAGATGATAATAAAGTATGTAAGGGTATATTAACCATAAAACCTTCGACCATCTAGGTGTGACACAACAAAAGGTTCATTATCTATCAATATGTTCTTGAATCTTTCTTCATCTATTCTTGATTCATCCCACACAGTGCATTGGAAACAGTGCTCCCCTTTCTAAGGGTATATTCCAACTCAATATTAAATTACTATAGGTACTAAACATGCCTTATCTATTAATGTTTAATGTCACATAGTAAGAATATATATTTCAAAAACCTGTGGTCATTTTACACCATGAACCTCTCACATAATAGATAGTACCCCTAACACCTTAGGGAATACATTTTTGTTTCAACTCAAGTTAATGCATCAGGTAGTTTCACTCATGATTTTTAACCTCATATACCCATAAATGATTACATGACCCTCCAACATAAAAATTTCACCATGGCTGAATCATGATACATCCCAATATAGACTATACTCTTTACTTATATCAGGTAAGATCAATAGAGGTGCATCATTGAACCGCATGTTTAGTTCCTAAAAGGATATATCAAAAGAAGATAACTAGAGAAACATTAACCCCTTATTGGAAATGGTTGTTATTGGTACTTTTTAATGGGTAAATTTTTTTATAAAACATTTATAATAACTATCTATTCTCAAGAAACAATGAATACTAAAAATAATCTTGGGTTGCTCCCAAAAAATGGAGTTAACTCTATCGAGGAAAACTGATAGACATGTCTCTAATAAAACATGATACAATAAGAACACTTCATTAGTTTAAAATTGATGGTTGAAGATATCAGTATAATGTTAATGCTCTCTAAGTATGATAAAAAACAATCTCCTATTTTCAGGATTTCTCCTACCCCTGTTGAGAGTACATTAGAATATCATCGGTAAACATGAAAAAAAGGGAATAAAAATAAGGATGAAAAAATTGATTTATCAAGGACATAAACACGAAATGTCTTTTATTCATATCAAATGATACCATAATATAATAATACATATCATATATACTCTTAAATGTAGTATGAGGTTGTCAGAAGGCCTAAACCATAGATGATGATAGAATGATCTCAATTAGATCCAATAGAACTCCCTAGCCACTCTAAATTTATCAAATAAATCATCAATACACAGAAATGGGTACTGTATATTTTTTAAAACTTATTTCCACTTTTGATAATCCAAACAAAACCTCAAAGAATTAGCAAACTCTATGGAAAAAAATAGAGTACCCCAAGGATATTTGATTGATAATATAAACTCATTTGTACCTAAATCCTCTTATCTAGGATTCAATTCTCAAAGAACTATAGGTTTCATACAATATGGTGGAATATATATAGGATCTATAATATAAAAATACAAGTGATGACCTCAATATCACACTTGGGTCATGATACCAACAAATCCTCATGAAATTCATCCAAAAATTTGTTAACCTCAAAAGTAAATATCATCTAAAAAATATTCCCATCATCTAAAATGTCACTAGAAAACCGTGCCATAATCATACCCAACTATTTAAGGTCTTGTCTTGAACAACCAACTATTATGTATCACTCCCCAATATAGACATAAATATCACCCTTGACAGACATAACCAATGCTCATTGATAATATCAGTTTATATGTATTTGATACTGAACTGGCCAATCCATCCCAAGGACACCATAAAAACTTATCATCACCAAAATGAATAAATTTTAATGTAATCTATAACAATACGACACTATGGAACACTCTTTCCATCTCTAGATACCCTTAGAGTATGTCCATAAAGGTGTATTGATCAACATCACTACACATAAATGTTCCATGGCTAGACCCAAGTCATCAACAAATTGAGAAGATATAAAATAATATTATTCACTTGTATCAAATATAATAGATTCTAAAGTATATTATCCTAAATCAATAACCCAAATGGTAGACGGATTAATATCATCATCAGTATAAGTAGTCTCAAAGAAAAGAAACTCTCCAGAACCTCATCCCAAAGCCCTTTCCCAACTCCATATAAATGTACACCTCTATTATCGCTTATACCAATATATGGAGTCATAGTGTCCTCCTTTACCCACAAAAGGCCAATTAAACTCCAAAAACTAGTTTTTTGGGGAGTTCTTGGACTAACTCATAGACCTTGTTCTGCTGAGGCCCCCTACCACGAGCTAACTACAGAGTGCTCATGAAATACTAGTATAGGAGTACCATCCTCCTATACAATCAACACTCATCTAGTTTTCAGTTTCCCTAAGAACTTATTTGTCATGATTTTCCAAAATAAATAAAACACTATTTAACAACCTTGATAATAGAAAAGAGACATACCACCACTTTGGTTGTTATTTCAACAATTCTATTGGAATGAACCATCAAATTAGTACTTCCAACAACATGGGGATCTTATTATAACACCCTAAGTATGAGATAACTAACTAGAACCTCTTCCCTAATTTAGTTTCTTCTATTTGTTGAGGGATATATTCACTACCTATGAAAAATATATAGAAAGAAAAATGTTTACATTCACCCAAATTTTATATCTAAAACCAGCATCATTGTATATTTTCTTCATATGCCTAATCCCTAGCCAAAATTGATGAAAATCAATGAAGATCAGTAATGAATTCAAATTAACCCATGACTTACTACCCACTCTATGTGAGATCCAAGACTTCCTTGGACATGTCCACCCTCAAGGTATCCAAGAAAAATTGATTAAAAAATTGATTTTTGATGTCACTCCATGATAGGAAAATATTTTGGTCTTCATATACTAGAATATTTCATCAACACTTAGCTAGGAATCATAACATATAAATTTATAACTTCACTCTCTTATCAGGGTGTCTCCTCAAATAATCAAAATTAATCTGAATAGACTCCACCCATAGCTCAGAATCCTAAATCCATCCTCACAAATAAATAATTGTGGGTGCTGTATCTGGAAATCCCAAGTCATATTAGACAGGGAAGGTGCATCTCATGAAGTGTCCCTCTCGATAGACTGCACGAGACATGATATTTTCTCAATGAGATGATCATTCATCATCTGCAGAAGTACAATAGAGGGTCCTAATTTAACATCGGGTGGGGCATGCTCATTACCTCCATTATGGAACTAAATTAAAGGAATTCATGGTATAATTTCTTTATAATACTAACCACACTCCTCAAAACACATTTATATGAAAATTTGTAGGTATCATAACATAAGGAATGTATAAAAAGGCATAACATCACCCTACTATATGTAAGTTCCCCACATTACGAAGTACCACAACCCATGTTCTCTATTTAACCCCATATATACGTCAAGGAGTCATAATCATACATATCAGATTGATGTCATTTAATTTCCACTTATCCTTAACAAGTTTATTTTAATTTTAGTTTAGTTAAATGGGATATAAATAACAAGTTATAGAGTAAGACACTTTATAAATTGTTATTGGTATTTTATTTAGCTGAAACCATTAGTAAGTAACTCAATTAATCAATAAATACAATAATAAAACTCCCTAGGGAACTATGTTAACATTCCACCATCATGTTATAAAGGAAATAACTATAAACGTTGTTGTTAACACATTAAATAATTGACCCCATATCATGTAAAAAGTATCTATTCACAAGAAATCAGACATATGTTATGTTAATCATACATACCTAACATGATGCCTAAACTCACTTCCTCTTTTTAGTTCATGATAAGAGTAAAAATCTCATAAATCATAAATAAAATAAAGATATATCAAATTTAGTGAAGTTACCTAATCATAAAAGTGAAAACCAAGAATAATAGTCTCATCCTTGGATAATTGGGATTCCATCAAAAATTAGATAACTATACCTACGAAAAAGATGTATACTATGATCTATTACAGCTTTATAATGACCTAGTCCCAAGACTATAAAACAGTGAACATAGAACCCCATGATAACATGGGTATTGAATATGGATTTTCAATCAATAAAAATAGGAATAACATCTTGAGAAAATGATAGTTGATACCTAGGTAGTGTGTCTCATAATAATAACAAACTTTTGTTTGCCACATCACAACATGAGAAAGGGTAAATGGAATAGAATACCTGGAAATGAGAATAATCACATGTCTTAAAATCATCACTAATAATGGGCGACATCACAAGGGAGGGAATCACATCCCACAACAACCATTATCACATAGGCATCCCATCCCTTACTTGGAAACATCATGCCATGAGAAATACACCCCACCTACAGCGAAACTAGAATGTACTCAAGCATATCATCTCATCATTGACAATACCAACACCATGTTGGAATTACATTCTATGATTTATTGGGAATTTTTCCCACAGTACGAGCATAATGTTTCGGTCATGTGCTCATCACATATTGACACAACATCCCTCTATAACCAAACATGAGATAAATGAGAATTTATTCCCATACTATAAGGGTATCAATGAAATTGGGAATTGTGTCCCATGTCATGGGCCTTAGTCATCATCAACACAAGTGTTCATGTCATCTTAGGACTTATACAATATCATAGTGACTAGGTAGGTCATCCCACACTCGATCTAAGATATTCAGAACATATAATATCATCTAACTCATAGAATAAATAATATAAATAGTAATAATATATCAATAAATATAATCACACACAAATAATTGAATAATTAACATCTTAATAAAATATATAAACCAAAGGAACTACTGAACTACCATAGCATTCAACTCTCTTCAGGCCTATGCGATATCATTTCTCTCATTTCTAGCCTATATATATTTCTAAAATTGAGGTACAACCCACTAAGTTACTGAAAACTGGATGAGGTAAGATCATTAACCCATATGTAAGTCATTTAATCAGAAAAATTAGCAAGGCAATATTAACGTTCCATTCAGATAAACCCTCATACTGACCATAAATGATTAATGCATCTCTAAAAAAAGGGTGGATAAGGGAACATATTCTAGGACCTTCATGTCATATAAACCCATGGATAAATCCATCTTGGTTCAAGAGTCCGTAATTCCCAACACTTTAATTAAACCCCATGGACTTCAATGTCCATGAAATCAACCTACAAAAATAATGAAAAATAACACCATCAAATCATATACTCACTCTTAGGTAGTGAAAGAGATAATCAATTAAATAGACCACACTAATCTCTTTAAATTACACACATATCCATTGTATAAGTTGGTAAAATGAACCTATGAATCATAAAATAATCATGTGAAGATGCATTGGGTTATGAGTATAAATTCCAATAAATTTTAATTCAAAATCATATCCATAAAAAGCCACAACATTAATTTATAACAATAAGAGGGTCCATCATGGACCTAAACATCCACAAAAAACTCAAACAGTGTTAATAAAACTAGTTTAATTTAACCTAGGTCAGTTGCACAAGGGTTGTCAGAACACATATCACACATTTAATGCACAAATGTATAAAACATCAAGGGAGTTTGGGACCACCTACCTAAAAAAGATAGATATTACCTATAGAAATGACTGACCACTATCAACTAAGCTCATCCAAGCACATACTGTTCATTGAACACATCCACTAGGTCTTAGATTCATCAATATCCAACAAAATTAATTATGAAACCATTTTAATCAAATGAAACAATTAGTCATATTAATTCAGGTAGGTATAATTGATGGATAACCTGCTAGGTAGTGCTATATTAATAAAACCTTGATAAATGGGATGTGAATCTCTCCTAAAACACCCCCAAGACAACAACTACCAAAATATCTTATCACCAATATCAATCAGTCATTTTATTTCATTCCAAATTAATGGAAAATAAAAAATAAATTAAGGAATTAATTTACCCCAATTGAAATAATTTGAAACCTCTAACATTCAAAAGACTGAAACCTCCTTTAGTCAAGAAGAACAAATTCCACATCACCTGGACCCGATTCCACCATGATTTGGTATAATAGTTATCATGAACCCAATGTATTCCACAAAAAAATTCATGGAAATGGTGTAAGGAATATGGGGAAGAAGTTAAGGGTGAAAAGAAATCCTCAAATACCCAATGGAAACCAAGTGAAACCTCCTAGGCACATTGAATTAAGTAGATGGAAAATGGAGGGAGATGAGGGGTGTCTCTATATAGTTTGACATTTGAGAGAAGAATTACCCCAAGGGGGAATAATATAGAGGGGGTGGAATGAATTTTTTTCCCTCTTATTTAAATAGTGGAAGAAATGGAAAAGGTGGTACCCAATATACTTTCACCAGCCACCTGATGGAACCAGGCAGAGAACAAGCCCCCCTAGGACTTCTACTAGGTACTTAGTTCCACCCATCCAAGTACTCAGTGGCTCATCCAAGCAATAAAACATCACCACCAAATATCATTAACTGTCAAAACATTATCTAGACCTCCTCCTCACAAGCTACCACATCATAAGAACTCTTTATAACATTTAAAATGAATCACCAAACACAAAATATCAATTCAAATTAAAAATTTTAATCCAACCCTAGTTCCTTACTCCTCAGAACCTAACAGTCGTCCAACTCCACCAACACGAACCAGTGTGGTAAATTACATCCAACATCTACTTTACCACTAATCTAGTCTCCTTAACATCCAATTACATACTTCATAACGTACTTATCCCTTCACATATCAATATATCACAATAATTATCCACAACTGCATACCATCACTATCATATATATCCACATGCAAAAACACCATATAGAAACCTTATACCATAACCAATCCAACCACATTTCATAAGCACTATCACGGTAAACAAACAATTCTATGTTAAGGTGGAAGAGTGAGATAAGAGAAGTAATTTTCCATCTATATCACTTATATCCATGATTTTATTGCTAAAATGGTACCCGCAACCTTATACGAGACATCAATTAGACTAACCAACCCTGGTTTTGGTGCATAAGAAAAAATAAATCATAAAACAATATAATATAACACACAATTTCAATATAGGTTCTATAACCGATCAAAAACCTCTGTCATTATCTCATCATCACAGTAGTACCACCACATATAACAACCATTGGCACCAATAAATACATAATAAACAAACACAACTACCACATAACGTCCCCAATTTCATCAATTCAAAAATTCATTTCCCATTTCTACATTATTCACAATTATCCACATTAAACATTAGCTTGAACAAATTTAAGTTTATATAATCCTCTAAACACATCCATAAAATTAGATATTCATTTTAACATATCATATTTTAATTCATTTAACACATTACCAAAAAACCATTCCCCAATAAATTGATTCAACACATTTCTTATTCAATATAACAACATTTCTATTCCATTTCATTTTATGAATTCATTACATTACATTAAAATTCCTTATATAGGGCCACTAGGACACACTATTGACATCAAATTCACTAGACCGCCACATAAACAAACTATACCATAAACTCTTCCACCACCACAATCATATATTACATTATCAAACAACCACACATATCTGAACAAAACAACACTATATTCTTTTAATAAATCTCACATTTTCCAATTCATTACTATATCATTATTTCTTTCTCAACACAACTTTACTTCTATTATAAAACATTTTTTATTTACATGTACTAAAACTACTTACATAGAAATTCCTCAAAAATCATGAAGAAAATAATAATATAGAACATATCAATCATTTATGATCACATATGACCTAAAATTGAATCAATTTATCTTTAATTAGGTCAATTTTATCTCATTAATCAAATAAAACTAAATCAATATAACAATATTCATAAAAACACACAAACACACAAATGTATTTATTTTTGTATAAATATATATATACTATAAACAAAACCAACATAACATACATAAAAATAACTTATACAACATATATATACATATAAATAAAATAAATAATATACACACATATAAAAATACACATTTACATAAACATATGTCTATGTACATGAAAATTTATATTTGTGTCTTCATTTTCCATAACTACCATATTTTTTTGAAAATACTAAATATGTTGGAGGTGGACTTACAAAAAAAATACAAACATGAGTGGAAAAACAACATATAGATGGTAAAAGAAAGCGTGGGAAAAACAACCAGTAATGATGGAACGAAAAAGTGAAATTATTTTCATTAAAGGTATTGAATGTTTCATGATGGGTGTTTCTAAAAAAATCATTTACTTAAAACCAACTAAAAAATAGGTTCTATATATATTCATTAATAAAGAGTAATCCTATTTCTGATCCTCTCACCAATTATAATGTCATGTGCTTCAATCCAATTTAATTTTCCAATTAGAGATCCACTTTTAAATGGATGAAATCTTTAGTTTTTTTATTAATCATCACTACTGAGAATGACCTTTATGACATGGAATTTCAAGTAATATTGATAATTGAAATAGTTCATATGTGTTTAACAATTTTGAAGTTGTGTTCTCTAATTTGGATGTTTTATTCATTGTTTGTGTGTTTATATATACATAACACATATTTACACATAATTATACATTATATATATACATAAAATATAAATTAATTATAATATAAAATAATAAATATACATCGAAATAAATAATTAATTTTTAATGAATGAAAATGATATTTTTTAATTAACAATGAAATTGAAATGGAAATAAAAAATGTGATTGAATATATTAAAATGACATTAAGAATCATTTTAAGAAATGAAAAATAAATGAAAATTAAAAAAATAAGTTGAAATCGAAATTAAATAAAAAATAAAAAATAAAAAATAATTTTTATTATAATATATATATATATATATATATTTGTATTACAAAAAATATTAAAAATATATGGGTATATGTTCTTCAGAAAATAAAAAGTAATATATGTATATGTATAAACCAATATGTATAAATAATAATATATATATATATAAGTATATTGTATTTTCATATAATATCACATGTTTATATATAAATAACTCATTAATTATATAAATATTAATAAAAAATATGTGTGTGTGTGTGCTTGTATGAAAGAAAGACAACAAGTATTTGTGTGTGATATAATGCAATGATGATGGGTCCAACAATCTATAATTTTATGATGATTTGGTAAAGAATAATTAAAATCATTGAAATACGAAAACAATTTTGGAGTAATAATACTACATAGCATGAGAGGGGAGGAGAGGTGGAAGAAATTCACATTTGAATTTAAATAAAAATAGACATTATTGAGACTATAATTTTAATCCTTAAGAAAAGAAGAGAATTTTTTTGATTTGTGTCTTCAATTCACATAATTATGAATACACTAAATATTCATCAATTCAAATGGAAATATATAAACTCAATAATCACTAA
Organism: Viscum album; assembly: GCA_963277665.1. Classification (NCBI taxonomy): domain Eukaryota; kingdom Viridiplantae; phylum Streptophyta; class Magnoliopsida; order Santalales; family Viscaceae; genus Viscum; species Viscum album. The sequence goes on along the minus strand of OY728132.1, from coordinate 688,019,531 downwards.
GTAAAAATTCAACTCATGAATATTTGAAATCAATATATCAAAGGAATATCATGGGACATAAAATTAGTAGAATACGTTATTTTTTAATTTCATCCATAAATTTTTAGCTTCAACCATGTGATAACCATTTTTCATCGTAAATTATTAGAAATAACAAAATGAGAGATTCTAATAGTCTATTTTTTAATTCAAAAATAGAGATAATGGAGGGACAAAAACTAGTTTTTGAAAGTCTAGAAGTAGGAGGTCCATAAATAAATAGTAGGAAGGAGGAAATTGAAATATATCTTGGTGAGTCTGAAAGGGGGAGGTGGGGAGAAAATAATGATTTTTTAAGGGTTAAATATATTAATTCTTAATTTTTTATTCTGAATGTACGATTTTTCTTAAGAGTTTTTTAGTAAATGAATTATGTAAGGTTTTGGAAAATGATACATAATAGTTAACATTGGATGCTTCCATTATTCATTGGAAGGTGTTAAGGTGGTGGATTCCATTGTACAAAAAATGGTTTACTATAAAGATCAATTAATTTTTGAATTTATCTTGGTGGAGATCAAATGATAATGGAATAAGTTTAATCAATTTGGCTCTACAATATTTGTATGGTAGTGTCATCTGTTGAACGACACTAAAAGAATTTAAACTCAACATTGTAAAAATATTTTGTTACAATAATAAATTTATTGCAACATCCCCCACCCCTATAGAGTGGGAAATAGACTAAGCGCTTTAAATTCTTGTATTGTTATTTTCCTTTGATTCTTTCAATGGTTGTATTTTAAAAGATATTTTCAGGTTTTGTTTGTGTGTGTTGCTTTTCTATGACGTAGGTTTTATTTTTCGTCAATGTTTAGGATATATAATTTGTATAGGTACATTCTAATTCAATTGGTTTCAGTTATTTGTTGTGTTTGGTTTCAGAGGATAACTTTTGATTGAGGGGTTTTGGGGACCAAACAAATGAAATAAAATCTTTAGATATAGATTTTTAGATGATTAGACCCTATCAAAGGTGATTCAAATATATGTTTTTTCCTCGTTATTGTAGGATAATTAAATTAATTAGTTCAAAATACCACATGCATGTTTTAAAATTTAGTGGTATTTCATTGATTCTGGAATTAATAGTGTTTTATGAGTGTAAAGATCAAGTGGAGAAGTTTAATGGGAAGGATTTTAAATTCCAAAAGATAAAAATATATTATTGTCTACTATCATAGGATTTTGTTCATAAATTAACTAGTACAAATATAAAAGCAATTATTAATTAAAAATGAGAAATTCTAGATAAGAAAAAACTACCAATGATATATATTTCACCATCCTAGAAAGTGAATTATTATATTATAGAGGTGAAGAAAACTTTAGTACTTATGAACAATCATATCGATATGTTTTCCAATCCAATTTAGATGAATACAATTTTACTATATAGTTTATTTAATATGATATTGATGAAATTAATTTTTGTGAGTTATCACACCAGCGACTTCAGTGTTATTTGGACTCAGTTAAAATCAGTTAATGTAAGTTTCATGGATTCGAAGTGGGAATCATTTTTTACTTTCATCAATCCCAAAACCATGGTATGTGATATTTACTATGATGAGTAACTGAATAATTAGGACATACTTAGTGTTTTTAGATGTTAGGGATCATATTTTGAATGATAGTATTTTCCAGAATAAGATCAAAGAATCAACTGAAAACACAAACATTGGTAAGGGTAAGGGACGTTCTAGGTCATGAAAGCATCATTAAAAAGGAAAAGGAAGACCAATCATGAGCCTATATAGATTATTAATTTTTTCAATTTTTTATTATTTTATTTAAATACTACATAAAGCATGATTGATATGAGACAAGATAAAATTTTGGAAGATATACTTCCAAAAGTGCATATGCAAATCTCATTTCCGAAGATATGAGTGGTCTTCATGTGAGTGACATTAGTTCACATGATTATTGGATTATAGAATTTGGGGATTCATTTAACACAAAATTTGAGAGAATATTATTATGGAATTATAACTCTAAAAGATAAGGCAAAGTACATCTTGTGGAAAGAGAAAATCCCAAGATAATGGGTGAGGGTGATTTTTCCATTCAGACGACGAATGAATGCTTTGTAGAATTTCAATGATTGAAGAACATACTAATATTAAGGAATAATTTTATTTTGGTTGGATTGTTATTTGAAATAGGTTTCTATACAACCATTTTTGATAGTTTATAGATAAATAAACTCAGTTCCATTGGTGGTGACCAAAAGAGTGAAATATTAAATAGTGCACCTAACAATATTTTTGAAGGTGCAAATGATATAAGAAACGTAACTTCCACATAGTGATGCTATGGATTTTATTTTTAGTTAAGTGGGAAAATGATGAAAATATTAATTGAAAAATTAACATTAAAGATCATAAGTAGGGAGTATAGATCATGTAAAGAATGTATTCTTGAGAAGCAATGAATGATTTCATTCTAAATGGGTCGTATAGAGCCCAAGGACCAGAATTTAAATAGGGTTGATATGGATATATAAGGGTAGATTCTGATCTATTTTAAATTAACTTCACTATACTATGTTATTTATATCGATGATGTGATATACATGTTCAGGGTGTTTTTTATTAAGAACAAATTCAATGTATTCAAAACCATTATTCAATGAAGATGCATAAAAGAAATGGAAACTGATGTTAAAATAAAAAGTTTGATGTCCAGAAATGGTGGGGAAGATGAATGTATGGAGTTAAAAACACTACAAAAATAGCTTTTAAAAATAGAAATTTATTAACCGATAACATAATTGTCGATAAAATTTAGTAATTCAAATAGATATTATCATTTAATGGATTTAATTATACTAAAAAACAATTATTTTTACCATTAGATATATATGTTCATATTAATTAATTAATAACAATAGACACATTACTAATAATTAAATTTTTTTTTATCATAATTATACAAATAATTTTTCATAATAAATAAATATATTATTATTAATTATTATTGCTAATAATTAATTTACCATAAAAAATTTCATTATAATAAGTTATTCAATAGTGAAAAATATTTTTATCAATAATTATAAATATATATATTATTTATTATGTAGTATCAATGAATCATTTTATAATAAAAATTGATGCATATATGTTTAAATAAAAAAATAATTATTTAATATTATATAATGAAATGATGATCAATTATTTAAAATTAATATAAATGATCCAAAAATTGGTATTATATCTATTTTTATAGATATATTATATTTTTATTACATGAAAAAATCTATCATTTTTATTAAACAAATTAACACTTAAAATCCCCCACACCCTCACCTCCCCATAATTCACTGTGGCCTAGTGCAATTCGCAGCACTACTCCCCTACCCTTCCACCACTACGCACTCCCCTAAATCATGGCTGACCGACTATCGCTGCCCTACCGTCGCCACCCCCTAGACCCTACTGCTCCATGCGACTTTGCAGCATCGTGCCGCTATATCCCCCAAACCCCACCATCATTATTCCCACTAACCTCACTTTCACTGCACCCCAAGACCAATCTATAGCCACTACTCCCCTCATTCCCTCTGTTTCCATTGTTCCATTGACCCCAAAATCACGGCCTCTCTGAGATGCTACCTCTGGTATGGAATCTTCACTCGCCTCGCTCCAGTGTCTCCCCTCACTAGCCACCCAATGATATTTCCTTACATCACATTTTTTTTATTAATTTTCTTAATCTCTACAAAAGATAATAGTTTTATATTTCTTTAATGATTTCCAGTATTATAAGTTTGTTGATTTATATTTATATTATTTTGATAATAGATTCAAAATTATTGTTTTTTTTCTCTAAACCACAATTTGTGCTTCCCGCGATGTTTTTTTAGCCTCATTTTAGTCTTCTCATGGGAATGAATCAAGGGTTTTGTTCTCACTTGTCCATTTTGATTATGTTTCATTTATTTGATTGAAATTTTTTATACCCTAAATGTTTCAGTCTTCTCATTTTTAGATGTTGATGTTTTATTAATGACCTAGTCAGTTTTAGCTATGATATAACATTCAAGTAGGCTTCCTGTATTGAATAAATAGTTATAATAGATATCCATGTAGATTCATTTGTTTGAAAATAATTTGGAATTTATTATAGAACTAGTGATTCTCATGGATACTTTCTCTTAATATATTTCATATAATATTTGGTAGCTCAACTCCTGTTACATGTGGTTATCATCTCTCCTCAAATGAAGTAATATCAGCACCATCAAGTGTAGCCTGCAAGGTTATGGGCCATAGACCACTTGTAAATATAGTGATGTGGCCACACTATGGTGGGAGTATTTAATTATAAATGTGGATTCTTAATATAATGTTTAATTGAAGACCCATGGTGACCCTCGAGGTTGGTGTATAGTTAGAATGATTTTTTATTTCCTCTTTTATGCTTCAATCATGGATCAAATGACTCTATATGAATCCAGAATCAAATATATAAATAACAAAAGGCCCTTGACCGATTTATATATTATAGTATGTATATTAGTTGTAATTTTTTTACTTTGTGATGCCTGACGATGCCTGATGTAATAATTTTTTTTATTCCTTGAACAATAGGGTTTTACTCTTCCATTGTCTTATATTTTCTTTATTTCAAATATTATATTTTTGTGTAATAGAAGATGTATATGAACTCTGATGAGTGGATTTTTTTCTCAAGGATCCAAAAAACTTACTCACTTATTTTATTTCTTGTTTCCTGTAACCACTTGTGAGAACCTCCTAAAATAATTATGTTTATTTCTTGTTTTCATTTTGATATATGTTGTTTTATTGATCATTTTTAGATTCTTGTATTAAATATTAGAAATTTGTTGTCTTTACATTATTATTTGAAATTTTATGGTATTTAAACTATTATATTCTTATTTAATTAAGGAATTTTCTTGCTCACAATTTCTATAATGTTGTGTAATTAAACAATTTTTAAATGGCATATTATTATGATAAGTATTTATTATGTTCATATAAAATTTCTTGTGGTTATAGTTTTTTTATATTCTTGTTCATGTATATTCTATGAATTTTGATTGAGTAGATAATTTAAAATGTATATGTTTCTTCTTGTTATTATTAAGTAAAGTGAAAAAAAATTCATTAAAATTACCAGGTTCATATAATCTTATGGGAGGGTGAATTCGTTTGGATTATCAAAAAATTATTTCATAAGTCGATAATTTATCTCAATCACTCAGGTATTGGTGTGTAATATGACGTTAGATTTTTCAATTATTGATATGAATGTATATAGAAATTATTCAACTCAATGTAGTTTCCTATTTCATGATATTCCATACCATTTTATTGAGGCAAATCATTTGTTTCTTAAATCGATTATATTTTATGTGAATTAATATTTCAGTTTACTTGTTTTCATGAATTTTTATATTCTTTGTCTTCCACTTCATAGAACTTATCAGGAGTAAGGATATGTTTTTTGGTCTTTCCATTTTGTTTTTCAATGGGATTTTAGTACATCGATCCTGAAGCTATTATTTTATATTCTATTATTGATTGATTTTTGTGTAGTTTATGACTTTTGTATTGATGCAGATAAAAAGGATCACTTCAAAAATATTTTGGACCAAATGACTACCCCTCCTCTATCTTCAAATAATCTTGGCTTCATATGGGATATGATATATGCACTAGACTGCTATCTTGTATGTCCACCCATTTTGAATTAAATAAGAGGTCTAATATGAGTTAGTTCATTCCATCCAAACATTTTTCTTAATAGTTGGTGGTTTTTTTCCATCGGATTTAAATTTGGGGGTTTTGTTTTCATGCAGTTTGTGTCCTTATCTGCAATCAGGCAAAAATATCCTATATGGCATGGTTGGAATGTTTTTTCCTGGTTTACATTCCAATTTCATTCCCTTGAAGGTGGTGTTTCTATTGCGGGGGATGCTATTCATTTCTAGCGGTGATCTGATCTACAACTTTCATAGGCCCAGACCTTTCCTCTGATGTTGTTTTGTGTTATTTCTTCATATTTATCTATTGGTGTTATGCTCTGTTTTTTAGATATTATGCTGGAGGATGCAGTAGTGGTGATTACCTTGTTTCTTGTTCATAGAGGAAAACTATTTCTCTATGTCAGGAGAAGGATCATCTTTAGCAGTCTCTATCAACTAGGTGGTGCCTTTTGATACCACTAGCTATATGGGTTTTCATTTTCTATATCGTTAATGTTACTGCTTATTTCTATACAATTGGGAACATGGATTTGGCCATTCCATCTTGTGGGGTGTTAAGTTGCTTATGATGATAGGGATGTCGATTTGGTCTATTTATGGGGAAGATGTTGTAGTGATGGAGCTGTTGTGAAGTTCTGTTGGCATGACTGCGGTGCGGTGATGTTGCATGACTACGATGAAGAAATTATATGCCTCATTTCTTATGTCCTACCAGGAAGCTGAAGGTGTGGATGGTGTGTCACAACTAGTTGTCTGTGGGATTGAATATTGAATTCTATCAATTTGTAGGATGGGTTTCTGTGATCGATATAGTCTAGTTTTTAGTTTGTATTTGGTTCCCACTTATCCTCAATGTAGTTTAGTGAAAATATTAAAAAAATGTGATTTGTGGACTCAGTCTCCATGTGATCTTTTGATGTCATGTTTTTAAAATATGCTTGAACATGTTTTTACCTTCAGTTTGTTCAATTTTCATAGAATTAAATTTTATAATTATTATATAATTAATATGTTATATATAATTATATAAATATATATAATATATAATATTAGTGGCAAATAATATTACGGATGATATTATATAATTTTTTATAAAAATATTTCAAATAGATAAAAATTTTGTTTGAATATGTTGCTGATCATTTTAACCAACATATATTTCATCTGTTGGTTTTATTATAATTCCAATAGAATTATATTATTCTTTGCAATAACATTTCATGAAAAAGTTTTAAAAAACAATTTAGTGATTGGGATATATAAATTGGTAAAACCTTTTACCAACAGAAAAAGTACTTTTACCAAAAGATGTTTCCATATTGGAAAAATTTTAATATTTCTTTTTTGAAAGGTTCTTCTAGTGGAATGATATAAATTTTGAGAACATCATTCTTAGTACATCATGAAAAATGGAATCACTCAGATGATGAGATGAATTTTATATTTTAAGGAAAGAAGAATGAGAAATCATGATGGTTTTAACAAGGATTTTTTTGTGGAAGACATGAATTTTGATGCCTACTTGGTTAATAGATGTTTGTCTCCAATTTGAGTGGATCCTCTAGAAGCATGTTATTCCAAAAGGAAGATTGAGATTTCTCATCTCAATGTTTGTGGTTCACTCTCCTATGTCCACATTGATGTTTATAAGAGGGACAATTTAGAGGATCCTTATATAGCATGTTTCAATAAACAATAGGATTATGACGACTTTTGATTTCATATTTGGGATAAAAAATTATGCAAGGATGTCATATGTATAAATGTTATCATTAATGAATAGATATTACAGAAATATAAAAACCTAGAAAAATTATTGAAGTTTGAAATGAATGAACTTAAGATGAGGATATTCTGAACAGAGGTCTTGAAGTTATGGATATTATCAAAGATTAAGGGAGAATGATAGTTCTAGAAATGTCAGAATTTTTGGAAGGATTTTCAGATGATAGTAATGTTTCATTGGTGTAATGAAGTCTAGAATTACAAAAAATATCAAGGAATTATGAGTCTCATGGAATAGATTTAGAAAGTCATGTTCTATATGCAGTAGTTCCAAAAGGATTTGAGCCATAGAGTGAGACAATTGTCTACAAGGATTTAGTGCCAGGGGTAGAGATAAAAATGTTACTTGTACTATTTTCTTATCACACACAATGAAGAACCCTAGAACCTGGAAAATGTTTAATTTATGAAAGACCTAGATTTGTGAAAGTTAAAAATGATTGATGATATGGATTCATTACATTTTTTTGAGACATAGGATATAATAGAATGAATGTTTAGAAAGAAAATATTTTTGAATAAATAAGTTTATTATTTAAAGGAGAAATTATTTGGAAAACATAGGAATTATTTGAGGCATATCGTTAAGGTCCTTTAAAAAATGAAATGTTAATTTTTTATGAGATCATAACTTTTTTTATTAAACACATGACTAATTTAATGGTACATAACATATTGTTATATAAGGTTTTCATCTAGATCAATTAGATGTGAATATGACATTTCTTCATGGAGACATAGATGAAGAGATTTATATGGGGTGTTCTAATGGTTTCAAGGATAAAAAAATCTTGATTTGTAGCTAAAACGGAGCCTTTACAGGTTAAAGTATGTGAAAGGGTAGTGGAATTGTATGTCATAATTATTTATGGAAGAATTATAGCTCTATTTAAAAAATGAATATTATTGTTGTTTCTAAAATGTGATTGATTATGAGAGTTTTATCATCTTACTTATATATGTTTATGAAATGATTATTATTTGAATGGTAAAGGACTGAAAAGCTAGAAGCTAAATTATCAAGAAGTTTCTATATGTAGGATCTCAATCTAGGTAAAAGAATCTTAGGGATAAAAATTATGAGGGATACAAATATTATATCAGAGTTTCTAAATCTGATTGAATATATCCAAATGTTTGTGAAACTTTTAGATTTGAGTGAACAAAACATGATTACCACCCCCTAGAGGAAAATTTCTATTTAAAAAAAACCTAGACTCCAATAATGGAAGTAGAGGCTTGGTAAATGTAAATGGTTTATTTTTCATCTAAATTTAGAAGATTGATTTATTTCATGGTTTCCAAATGACCATACATTATGAATTTAGTGGGAGTAGTTATAGAGATGGATATACAGAAGTTATATGGATTTTGGAATCCGAAAAATATATTGAATAATTTTTTAGTTCAAGACAAAGTGAAGTAATTTTGTCGCTCAATTATTATGGGTAGAACAAAAGTATGTCGGGGGAGTGTAAGTGATTTAAAAATGTAAGAAATGTCCTTGGAGGTGAAACATAAAAAATGATTATCATGTTGTAGATTATTAAATTCATGCATTTGAAAATAATTTTCTAACTTAGTGATTGGAACTAATAAAAACTGTGATTCTAGAATTATAGTTTACAATTCCTAGATGAAGATGATGTAATGGTAGAAAATTATATCCTTATGTTTAGAAGTCAATAGTCTAAAATTAAAAAAATTATAAGTAGGAAACCAGAAGCTATCCTAACAACTCTTTAAGGGGGATGTGTGAAGACACAAAGCACTTGCGTTGGGGTATCATGAATATCAAATGTATATGAACATTCTCTCCATGATGATTGAAAAATTACTACACTATTTGTACATAGCAGACTCAACATTATTTGTAGAGTGGGGACATTTGTCAAATAATAGTATAAATCTTTGATCATGACAATGTAATCATCCTCCATTACCTTAATAAATGAATTTTTCCCCTCATGAATAATGACTTCGTCCAAACCACATGAAATCTTTTTTTCCTCTATTTCATTACATCATTGAATTTTGGATGTTATTGTCTGGATTTTTTCTTATGCATTGTGATGCATTGACATTGGTGTAATTTTTGATTTTTGTTTTGGGTACAACATTAGGGTGGGGTTATTCCAATTCATTTCTCCTTATTTAATTTTTTCTATTTTATTAATTTTTATAGGATAAATTTTGGTTAGGAGTTTTCATGGACCCCATATATATAAAATATAGTTTTCGTTTTAAAGAATATAACAATGGATCAACATTACAAAAATAAACTCATAATAAATTTCATATTGTCTCATCACATTCTAAACACATAATTTATTCCATAAAATCACTCAAATCTCTAACATTAATTTCTATAGTATACCTAAAATCCACTCATCACCCATAATGTAAAAAATACTATTGTTGAGTTGTGGTTTCTTATCAACGATGAAATAAATGGTGGTGGAAATAAAACATGGTTGATGAATTTATCATGATCCTCTTGTGAAATAAATATCTACTTTTATCCTAAATTTCCATCCAAGAATAAGATAATATATTGTTAGTAAAAGTGAGAATGATATTCTCATGATCTTTTAGTAAAATATAAATAGAGTGGTATTCTAAATAATAATAAATAAAATAACTACACCATTTATACATCACTTAAAAAATGACTATCTGAGATGGGATAAATAATTTATTTGATATGTTGTTTTAGTGGTTCGATGCAATTTTTTGCATTTTTATTAGGATTAATATATTCCTGGATCTAAACATTTAGTTTTTTTAGATTCCATGAAAATTTGGTGTATACACAAAGAAAAAATAGTACACTTCCTATTTATATAATTTAATGTGTAGTCACCAATAATAAAAATACTATTTGATTACCAATAAGGCATTCCTCAAATAGGAATGTGTCAACCTATCCTATATGAAATAGTCTATGGGGGCCATGATAAATAAGAGGGTCACACATATAAATACAAAAAGTCTACGGCCCCATCCATTGATGGAGAATAAGTAAATAGTTTGTTCCAATGACCCCCATAATTGGATGTGAATAATTACCACTTCCATGTGGTAGAGGATAATATTTTCAAATAGGAAGGAAAAATTATTAACTTCAAATCGAATATTACTTGTAATGGGATTAGGGAGATTGTATAGTGATAATTTTTAGTAGAACAAAAACCATGATACGCCTGATCTATCTTCAATAGACATAACAGGTATAAAAACAATGAACAAAAACCAATAACCAATGAACTTCATTAGCCTCCATCTTACCTTCTACATGATTAATGGAGATAACCAATGAATCAGTTGTAGGACACTTTCCTCTGAGGGTAGTATATCAGTAAGAACATCAATGTCAAAAAAATGATTCTTCATTTTTCAATGGAGTTATAACACCTTTGGTGAGTTTAATAGAAGAACACAGAAGTAAAGATAGTTTCATCCTTTCACGCATGCATTGAGAGTACAACAATAGGAGGTATCACATCTCATTTGATAGACCCTCTTTATTTAACAAAGAGAGTCACAACATAGAAGCATTGGTTTTCATCTCATGGAATCCAATTATGTTACAACCCATTAGTTTGTAGCCAATTGATCATTTCAAATGGATTCTTGTGCAGTGAATCAATCAATAAAATTGATTTATAAAATGATGAAATTGTATGGGAATACATAACATGAACACGCATCACATGCGTGTCATTCTATAAGATCTATACAACCCCACAACAGAGGGAGAAAAAATCATCCACATTCCTTTTATGATATTAGAATATAATAATCTATGATATGAATTTCATGAATATCAATCCTTTAAAATTTAGGAATATTGCAAGCCACAATATCTATTTTATAAAACATCCAATAAACTATCATTTGCACTAAAACCTCATTACGACTTTATGAAGAAAATTCAAAAAACATTTTTAATCCATCCAAAAATAATTTGGATATAATTTATCATACTCTATTGATTTTGAAACAAGACGTTTTTTCTAAAATTTAATCCTTATCAAACAATCTAACTATGTGGCCTTATAGGCCTCAATAGTGCTAAAAACAAACTTAAAATACTGATTTCAAAGATGAATGAAAAGGGAAGCCTCTAAAAAATCATCAGTGATGATCAAGATAATGAGGGGTTCGGTGTGACTGACATAAAAAATACTCCTATCTCCATTGAACATAATATGCATACCTATATAATTTATAATCCATAACATTGAGTGACCACTAAAAATTGAACAATTTCAATCTATTTTAGTGCATCTTATACTTCATTGATTCTTGGAAATAATATGGACCTAGTCGATGAATACTCAACATTACATTCACCTAACAGATGATAATATCACATGGGTATCATTCAAGTATATGAAAACATCATATGTAACTCAAATAATAAGTATCGACTTATTATCTCATTATTCCACTACTCATGCTAATATTAATATATTATCATAACTCATAATGCTCGGTGATGATAATCAATTAGGGAAAACTCAATGTCGTACATTGAGGAGATATTATCATTCCATTTTAATATAAATTATAAAACACAAGATGATTAATAAATTAATATTTCATGTTATTATAAAACCATCATACATTATTCAACAATTACATAAATCACTCTGGTATCATATACCATGATATTCAATACTACATTCAAATTTATGTTTTGATAATGGGTTCATCAATGGATCAAATACATTATTCTTTATATCCACAAAACATATCATAACACCATCCATCTCAACAATCCCTCCTATGAGATGATATTTTTGAAGGAGGTTTTTGGTATTTTAGTGAGACTGGGGTTCCTTATCCTAAGAAATGGCACCATTATTGTCATGGTTAAGCTTGATTGATCACTTGTTGTTAAGAACCACCTCAAGTTCATAAATGAACATCATGATCCAAAAAACAATTTTTTTTTCATATGATGCAGTAATGTGATCTACTTTTATTTTCATATTTTCCATGGTAGCCAGTTAAAAACTCATTCAATTAACAATTCAACTATTTAATGAAAACAAGAAACAAGATTGAGACCTAATGTCGCATTTACTAAATTGTAAACAAGCATATGTATACCCCTTAAAATGATTTTATCCTCTCCTCCAAATATAAATAACATATCCTTTGTCATTCTCAATTACTAAAAGATGTTCTTAACTACAATCAAGTCACTCTCATGAGGATTGGATTAATATATTTATTCTAAAAGAATATGCGACATCAGGTCGAGTACAAAACATTAATCACATGGTAAAAGATATGGTTAATTAATATGAAATTAAAACCATATTTTTCAAATAATTAGAATGATCTTGAATCTCTGTAAGATTCATGTCTTGAAATAGTAGTAAAGACCCATTTCTTGGATTTTTATATGCTAACCTAATTTATCACTTTACCAATATATGTGTCCTGACATTGACCAAATAGCATCTTAAATCCATGTTTATAGATCTTTATACACAGTATGTATATTGTTTCACCAATTCCATTCATATATAATCATTTAATCAATAATATTTTAATATAAAGAATAGTTAGGATTTCATTTTCAGTAATAGGTATATCAACTATGTACAGTATCATAAACACTAAAACACTACCACTAGTCTGATTATATAAATAGGAATCATCTATGATTTTTATGAAACCTAAATATTTGACCTCATTATAAAATTGGATATTCAAACATAGAGAATCTTTCTTTGATCCATAAATAGAATGTTACAACTTTTAAACCATTTATGACTCATTTTTAATTTCAAATCCTACAGGTTTTATCATATACATATCCTCAATTACATTTCAATTAAGGAAAGTGGTTTTGAAATCAATTTGATATATCCCCTTATCAAAATGATATGATATGGAATTAAATATCCTAATGGACTTTATCATCATGATAGGTGAAAAGGTATCTTCGTATTCATTAATAATTGGGATATTAATGTTTTTCACACATATATCATGTGTTTTATGTTTTGATGATCTAAAAACCCCTTTATTTATTAATTATTATTTTGTTTTTTAGGGTGATCATTGGGGTTTATCTTTAGTTAAGTCTTTTATAACGTTATTAATATAAATTCTGGAAGTTTTCTTAATTTTGTCTAATTGTGGAAAATTTTTCACATGAAGAAATCAGTTACATGGAGTAATCAACTATGTGAATTTGATATATGATAAATTTGGATATGTGGTTTCAAATGGTTATGTGATTTCTTAGGCTGTATAATATTAGGATATGTGGGAAATAAGACAATTTAATTAGGCTGTGTCAGTAAATTAGGTACGTGAAGATCATCAATCTGAATTAGTTCAGTTACATGAATTCAAATCTGACACTGTAATCTAGATTCAACTATATGATTATGTGACATGAATATTTATTATTTTTGGTGCAATTTATACAGGATTTAATGTTTTTAATCAATGAATTATATGTTGAATTAGTTATTTATTATAAAATGAATTATAAAAAGTCATCTGTAATTTAATGATCAATACTATTCTCATGGATTTTCTGTGAAAAGGCCATCGAGAATTTAATTTTGAGACCATATTTTATGGGATATATTGTAGTGTTATATTAAGAGAGATTTCATGAAAAAAACATTAAAAAAATTTATAACAAGTGATAGAAAGTTAAAATAGAGATAAAATCCATTAGAACTGAAGAAATCACTCAAAAATATCTCTCTCTAAGATCTGGATGTTTCTCTGTTCAATGTGATGATGAAGAAGAAGATTCTAGTTCTAGAGATGTGCTTCAAAGTTCAATACTACTGTATTTTAAATGACTCTCCTCGAGATATATTAATTTTTTATCTTCCCTCATTGAGAATTATTATCTTCTATTTGTGGAATCATGAAACTATGACTTCCAATTGTAAACATTCATTATTCTATCAAATGGTTTGAAGTGCAAGATTCATGTACTTAGCTGTGATGGTTCCTGATAAAAGAACCTTGGAGGGGATTTTTTTAAGCATTGAAGGAGCCCAGTAAAAGCTCATAGTAATGTACCAAGTGCCGAATACTTGTACTATGTCATGGAATCTTTTGAAAATGTAATATAAATCCCCGAATAAATGATTGGTACTAGTGAAAATCAATAATATCTTGGAGTTGAGCAATGGTGGAGAGGACTAGGGGATTTCTATACCCCAAACTAGTATAAATATATAGTGTTTAATATTTTTCATTCTTCTATTATTTCTATTAAATTCATGTGTTAGGAAAATAATAGAATTTTTATACGTTAAATATGGTGATTTTTAATGTGAATAAAATTTCATGAACTCAATTCACCCCCATCTTGGGTTTTAGTGTATATGGTCTCCAACCAATAATTTTTATAATTGAAAGTGGCTTTTGAGTTCTCAGCTAAAAAATTTTGATGTCTTAATATCATCTTCAAAATGATTATTATTGTTCATAATAGAGAAGGTATGTATATTGTAAGATCTACCTTCTTCAATAGTGAAAAATATGGCTACTATAATGACGATCTGATAATTTATTTGAAGAACCTTGGAATGAAGGTTTATATAAAGGTTCTAAAGAATTATAATATTCCTAACTAAGATTCAAAGAAGTTTGATTCAACTAATATAGGATAATATTACCTAAAATTAAAAGTGATGAGTGTTATGATATACGGACTAGGTACAAATGAGTTCAAATGAGTTCCACTGTGTACAAAAACATATGATATGTGGACTACCCTATCAATGTCATTTGAAGGGACATGCATCATGCGATCTCTTTGATACAATAATTTCATTCTTATTTTCTATATATTCCCAATTATTGAAAGGGGGAACATTACCCAGTAAAATTGAAGACTTACTATGGTTATAAATAAAGTTTTTTCTCATGGATCACTGATTCTAGAACATTATAAAACTATAAAAGTTCTTACGGTGCTAACATCTAGGTGGAGTAAAATCTCTACTCCATTTGGAAAACTATAACTCTCAATTATTTAAAAATAGAAGATATTATTGGTACACTTATGATGTATGAAGAAAACATTTAAGTTTATACTAGAGAGAATAAGCTTCGAAAAAATGATAATTTTTACTTGAAGGTTTCCACTTCTACAGATGACTTGAAGAACAAGAGTATAAAAATTTTAGAATCATATTTAGATGATGATACATCAATAAATCTGAAATAAAATGATGAGGCTCCTCAATTTGAATGGAAATTCAGAATATCAATTAAGAAAATTATATGTTTCAAAAAACTCTACAATAAGTATAAGAATCATGAGGGAAACACTCTAAATAGGTTATATATAACATGTTTAATAAACTCATGAACATAATGTTGAACTGTCATCAATTTAAGGATATAAAAAATTTTGAGAAAAATTATTTCAATATGGTTAGCTATAATAATAATTCCAAGAAATTCATGAAAGAAACATGGATCACATCTGAATATTCTAGTGATGACACATCTTTAGGATTAAAAAATAAAATATCTAATCAAAAGGATAATATGTGATTTGAGGCTCACATTGACAAGGTATATTCTTTTTATTCGTTTGATCATGATTCTGACTCTGGAAATTAAAATTTCTCATTTTAGAAACTCAATGGATATTTTAACATAATGGAAATAAAATACAATAGTATGAAAAAGAAAAAAATCCCTAAAAGATCATTATAATGTTGGTGTTAATGAATAATATGACTTAAAAAAGAAAATAATATATTTTACTGTCAAACTTGAAAATTATTCTATATCATGTATTGAACATGTTAATAAAATTGAAAGAATTAAAAAAAGTTCAATATCATAAAAATGCAATAATATTTTTCAAAAAAGGTAAAAATTATTTAAATCAAATTCTTGAGACTAAAAAAGTATGAAAAAATATATTTTTAAAAGGCATCTATGTTGAAAGCCAAAGATTTATAATAACAGATTATTTCCAAGTTCTAAAATAAATCTCCAATATTTTTTTTTTCTACGGGGAATTATAAAACTATGTCAATAGATATAATTTTATAAATCTTCAATTTATTAAGTTAATCATGCATTATTTCAATAGGATATTCTAAATTAGGTGCTGGAATTTCTAAACAGCACAGACAAATTTTAGTTCCCAAATCATTGGTTTATAACATTATAAAGCCCAAAAAAATATGGGAACCAAAAAAAATTATAGTTTTATTTGTCTTTGAATGGAAAAAGGCCCAATATCATCAATGAGAAATTTTATATAGAAAATATATTCTCAAGGCCTATGAGTGAAGATTTCTTTAATTTCCACTCGATATAAAAAATTGATAGATGTTATGCCACATTTTATGTTAATTACAAGGGAAAGATTATAGAAGTTGGATCATTTGGAAATACAAGATCAATCCTCATTAAAAATATAATATATGTGGATGGATTTAATAATAATCTGATAATTATTTCCTAACATTTTGATGATATTTATTATGATTATATTTTAAATAATGGATGTTCAATTTTGAAAGATAAAATTATGAAATTTTGGGAACCTAGAATGGATAATATATAAACTCTAGATAATAATTATTTTTTGTAGGAAAAAGGTAAACTATTAAAATTCTGAAACAAATGAATATTATATTTTTCTTATAAAATTATGACATTGTTACCTCTTTTATTCAGGAAAATAAACTAAATGAAATTAAATTTCAAATTTACCACAACATAAATTGAACAAAGAAAAACTATGTGTTGCTTTCGAAATGGGAAATCAATACATGCTATCATTTAAATCAATTAAAGATAATGTTTCATCTAGTCATCTAGAAGTTATATACATGAATTATTTTAAGTAATCTATAACAATAATCCTAAGAGGAAAATCATTTTTTATGTGTTAGTTGATGATTTATCTAGTATTACCTGCGTTTTCAATTTTAGTGTTAAAATTGAAGCATGTTATATATTTATAATATTTTGTAAATTTATTCAAAAAGGGAAATATACCAAAAAAATTCATTAATATGTGACTGTAGAGAAAATTCGAAAACCATGAGTTCAATTTTTATAGTTCAAAATGTCGAATCCAAGATATCTTTTCTTCCCCTAGTAGATATCAATAGAATGGTGTTGTTGAATGAATTTATAAGACCATGTAATAAATTTTTAGGATTGTGTTATGTGAATATACCATTTCCACTCACTTTTCAGATAAATCTATAATTAAAATATGTTATTTCATAAATATATTTATAATTAGAACTATTTTAATGAAAACACCCAATGAGCTATGGAATTATAGAAATAAAAAAATTTGATACTTTAATGTATTTTGATGAAATTTTTATATTTCGATCACTAAGGATAACCTTTTTCAATTTTATCCAAATACTGAAAAGATAAATTTTCTGGGATATTCTACTACTTCTATAGCTTATAATCATTTAAAAAATCAATGCTCTTGGAAAAATAAACCCATGCTAAATTTGATGAAGGTGAGATATTTGATCACAAAAAAGACTCAATTTGATGAGATAATTGTTTATTTTAAAAATATAAGACTAAAAACTCACTTCTATAACAAAAGCGTGATTATTTGGAATTATATACTGGTGAAACAAATCCTAATAGTAAGGATGTGAGTGAACCTGTATGTCTTCATCCAAGACAACCTATAACCATGAAAAACCATCCATTATAAACTGGTATATAAATATTAGATGAAGGTATTCAGTGTATATGAAGTGTAGGAAGTATAATAGAGTATTTTTAATTTTTATCGGAATGAGTTCCTAAGTCATTACAAGAAGTCTTTGTTTACGATAGTTATGTTTTATATATTGAAAAATAGATAAAAAGGTTCAAGAATAAAATGGTTTTAAAATTAGTTAATAAAACCTCTTTCTATCTTGTTATGGAAAAAAATTGAGTTTTTAGAAATAAACTAGATTATCAAATTGTAATCATAAGGAATAAAGAAATAATAGTAGAAAAATGTTATAATTAATAGGAATTGATAAATTATCAATAGGCCTTTTCACCCGTAACAAGATTATAATCCATTGGGATTCTCCTTGCCTATAAATCACACCTGAATTTCAAATTTTATCAAATTGATATGAAATATTTTTTTAAATGGTTTTCTTACTGAGGATGTTTATGTTAAATATCCACCATGTTTTGAAAATATCCATTTTCATAATTCATTTTTCAACATATCAAATATCTTTATAGACTTAAACAAGCACCTAGAACTTGGTATGAACATTTATGTACTTTTATTTTATCAAATAGATATTCAGTAGGAGTAGAATATGATACTCTTCTCATGAGAACATCATCATTATATATTTTTTGCAGTTCAAATATTTATTGATGGCGTGTTATTTGATTTTTAATAAAAAAATTGTGGAATTATTTTCATAACTCATACAAAAATATTTTGAAATTAGCATGATGTGTGATTTAAGTTTCTTTCTATTTTTTTATATTTTAAAAACAATATTGGGAATATATCGAATAAAAGTAAATACACAACTAAATTACATAAGATATTTAAACTCAAAATCAGAAAGTATATGCAACTCATATGAGCTCTAATGAAAATATTGATATAGATAATGTTGAGAAACCAACATGGACAATATATATAATGGAATAATTAGATGTTTATTATATTTTATTACTAGTAGACTAAACTTTATGTTTTTAGTAAGCTCATGTGCTATATTCCTAGCTAAAAGAATCTAATTTGAATGATTCAAAAAGTGTTTTGAAGTATTTAAATGGAATCATTTATCTTTATGATTTTTTAAAAAGCTTATTATTTTAATTTGAATTCTTATTCTAATACCAAAATTGATGGTTGTATACTATATGGGAAGAGTTCTTCTAGAACATGATACTTCATAGAAAATATCTAGTATCCTAGTTTAGTATGAAATGAGCCTCAATCTCATTATCTACCTGTTTAAATACAATATATTGTTTTGGGTACTTTTTGTGAAAATGTGTTGTGGATAAAACACCTTAATTTTTTTTGGATTCTTTTATAATCAAGTTTAAGTAAAATATTATAACACTATTTTTATCATTATTTCAAATAATCCAATAATCCATTAAATAAAAAATCATATAAATATAATACATCATGTGTTGAGAGATCACACCAAAAAACGTGAGATCATGATTGAAATTACTTATATTTTTATTAAATTGGATAATATTTTTACCAAACCCCTTTCTTGTTATTGTGTTGATTTTATTAATCAATAATTAGAGTTATTAGAAAATAAATGATTTTAATATACTTTTACCTATTATTTTAATTGTATTTTACCTTATTCAATTTTAAGGTATTTATATTTTAATTGATCTGGATTCAATTTCAGGAAATAATGTTATGTTAATTTTAAATGATTTTTTGTTTATTTTATTTCATTATATTTAAGTTGGATTGACCCCAAAACATAAAATGGTTTCATATCCCTTTTCTAAATTGGTATGTGACCTAATATAATATTTCATCTCTCCTCCCAAGCCTTTATACTATATCCTTTAACCTATAGAGGTAGAAATATCATCATGCACCTCCAACTGATCCTCTTATGAAGGGGATGTTGATGTAAGGAGAAGATGATAGATCTGGTTCATCTAAGAAAGAAAAGACCAGTGGTTCATTTCTTTGAGATATGGTGTGCAATGACCCAAACATTTTAATAATATTGATTTTCTAAATTTGTATGTTATTTTATATTATACTCAACAATACTATATCCTTTAATTAATGAAGTGAGTATAATTAAATGAGATTGTTGGGTTTTCATTGTTATATTGTCATTGGTTATCATGACCATTGGAAACTCTATTATTAACGTTAATATTACTGTTTATAAATACATCTGATCATGGTTAATTAATACAAAAAGAAGAGTCCATGAAATCATCTAGTAGACCCGGTCTATATGAAGCCTATATGTCGGAGCTTGGGAATGAAGTAATATCACTGTAATTTTCTTGGGACCACGCCCAATCCGAACTTCAGCACATGGATCATGAAAAAAATATCCTAAGGGAGAAGTTCAAGATGATAGAAAACACCACTCAGGAAATGTTGTCCCAGACACCCCAAGATTCTATCACCATAGTAGACCTTACACTTAGTTCCAATGCAAGTGTTATAAGAGGCTATGTAACGCGGCCTTAGCTACATTGTTTTAATAATTTTATATAAATAAAATTTTAATTTCTTCTTATGATAATGTTTATTAATTTCCAATATCCAGATAAATGTATGATTAATTTATAGTTCCATATTACAATTGAATATTTCAATAAAAGGGTATTTTAAAATATTTTTATAATCTCTAAATAATTAAAAATGTGAAATTATTTTCAAAAAAATGGTCTTCGACAGTTGTGATCAGTGAGAAATTTAGAGTCCAATATGATCAACTTAATTTCTAGTGAATATAAAAGTATGAATAGAAACATACCCGTATGAATAGTAATCAATAGTAATTCATACTAAATTGGCCAGAAATATATACACATCACTCATGAATGTATAAGTACAATTTAAACATCTTAAAAGTGAAAAAACTATTATAGTATAAGTTTTTGTATTTTTTTATGTCATAAATATTTTATTTTTAATTTTATAATTAATTTAATAATTTAAAAGGGAAATATATTTTTATAAAATGTAATAATAAATTGTTACTTTGTTGTATTATGGTTATACAATTATTTTATGGGACCTTTATTACTTTCTTAAGCCGTTACAAAATGAGTTCTAATTTTAGAGTTGTGGTTTTTGAATAAATAATGATTTTATTTGAATATTAAGATAAAAATATTTAAAAAATTACTTTCATAAAATGGTGTTCATTTTTTTAATTTAGAGCAATGATATTAGGTTAGGGTGAATTTTTGGGATTTTTCTGAAATAGTTGAATTTTCATTGAATAGTAAAAATACATTTTTGAGTTTCAGGTGGTTATTGACATCATTAATGATGTAATAATGATGTATGATTTCTGGTCGACTTATTAATAGTGATATACTCTATGAGAGTTACCATGTGTCCAATACCTTGGTCAAATACAATGGGTAAGCCCATGGTTTTTCAAATACCACCGATGAGGTGTCCCTTGGAAATTAATAATTTATTCCCTCTATTTTCCTATAAATACCAAGCCATTTTATATTAATTTCATTCCAAAATCTTATTAAACTATGTTCTGGTCTCCTTAACTCCCTTGGAGTCCTCCCAAGGTTCCCTCAAGCTTCCCATGGTCCGTACCTTTAAGCATTCGAAGTTTCTATTCAAGTTAAGGGAATCTTTAACCCTCCTCTTTTAAGTCATGACTTCCTCTATGTTATGTGTTCTAGTTTCCAT
This sequence comes from Viscum album, assembly GCA_963277665.1. NCBI lineage: Eukaryota > Viridiplantae > Streptophyta > Magnoliopsida > Santalales > Viscaceae > Viscum > Viscum album. The sequence continues at coordinate 687,997,551 of OY728132.1, read as the reverse complement.
CTTATTATTTTGGGGTATGTTCTGGAATATCCTTATTACTTTCCAAATAATGTCCGAATGTTGAGAGATCCTTTCCACTCTCATAAATTTCTTTTCTGAATTTTTATGTGACGTCGTTAGGGTTCCAAATATTTGGTCAAAGAAATCACATTTTCTATTTTCTTTCACGTATCCTTTTCATGTAGTATTTATTTCAAATATCTACACCCTGATCTAATTTTATTCTGTTCTGTACCTCTGCAAAAAATGATTCATTTGTTAATGGGATACCCTTGTCCCCAATCTTTTTTTTATTTTCTGAAAACCATGTTATATAGCCGTTATGCTGTAGAAATAGCGTCTCAAAAATTCTTTCTATTTCCCCATTAAATTATCTTGGTTTATTTATGTTAATACCTAGACCTATATCATTTATATTGGGGTTCATAAATACACAAATATGATATCTTTGATTCTGGAATTTGACTTACATATAACCCTCACTCCCCTTCCATGGGTTATAATTTACATAATGATCTTGTTTAGAGAACATTTAAAACGTCATGATTTTAAAATGAAACCCATTTCTTTTATTCTCTATGGGTTATTGAGGAAATTTTTTATTATGATATATGTTGCTCAAATGGAAATAATGAAATATTAAGGATGTGCCTTAACAAAACTCCATTGCATTGGGTAAAGAACTAATCTCTAGAGATGACAATTTTCATGATAACTCGGTGAATAACCATGGTAATTTTTATGACACCTTGGGGATAAACCAATTTCATATGTTCATGAATTTTTAAATGAAATTTATTAGCTAAATAATCTTGTTATGATTATAGTTATTTTTATTATGATATTTCTATTCTTCAATTGCTCATTCCTTTATGATTTTTATCATATTCTTATTAATATTGCTCAAGATCACATCTCAAATGTTTCACATGTTTTCCATACTAAGCCTTATGCTCATCCTTTCCTTTGATTTATGTCTCCAGGTTATGAGATGCAATAATTTTACTTAGGATAAAACTACGATAAAGCCTTACATGTGTATTAGAAGGATGTTTTATGTTGTTTTCATGCATTATGTTCTCTATTTCCAAGACACTATACATTAAAGATCCTCTGTGTGTAAAATGTAATGAAATGTTAAGTAATAAGAAGGCAGGATTCTACAGTTGGTATCCGAGGATAATTTAGTTATTTATGGAAATTAGGCTACAAAAAATTTAGGAAGAACCCTATAGAAAAGTTTAAATATAGGAAAAATTCTTGGTATTTTGGTAAATACTGAGTAAATGGTTTACCATGAAAATACATCCCAATCTAGATACAAGAAGGTAGAGCCGGCTCTGGCCCAGATGTACATAGGGTTAGAACTCGAAAACAATACTTTGAGAAAGAGTCGAACGGGAACTGGTTCACAACAATAGGCTTTGCTGCACTCTTGGTTACGATAGTCCTTGGGGATATGTTTGGTTAATCACAAGATTGTTATGAATCATTATGAAGGAATTATAAGGAAATGTAATCGAATAAGAATAAAGTTTTAAGACATAAAATTATTTATAGTTAAAAGATTCATAAATGAAATAATCTTCTCACTATGGATTTATTAATTTATAAATGGAGGGAAATAGGAGAAACCATGCATATGGTGACCGCAATGGATCATGAACAGACGACCCTCTAATGGAAGCTGGAATGGAAAATTTCATGAGAATGATGAACCAACTGACTCATGTTATGGGGAATAACATGATTCATGCTGAGACACCAATCTCACCGTGAAGGGAACAACATTTTGTTGAGTCCTTTATGCGTCAACGACCACCAACCTTCAGTGGATAGACCGACACATTGATTGTTGAATAGTGTATCAGCTTTATAGATAATATCTTTTCTGTGCTCCACTCTTTTGAGCAATAGAAGGACACCCTTGCTGTCTATCGATTAGAGGGAGAAGCTGATTAGTGGTGGAAACAGATTAAAAGAACGAGGCTAAGAGTGGAGGTTGAAGCTATAGAGTGAGAAGCGTGAAGAGGGATGTTATTCAGTAAGTACTTCCCTCATTCCATGAGAAATAGAATGGCGAAGGAGTTTCTCGAGCTGAAGAAGGAGGAGAATGAATATGTGGGAAGCCATGATATGAACTTCACAAGGCATTCATGTTACACCACTAGCTTTTTCATGGATCAAAGTGGTAAGGTAGATAGATTCTTCAACTAACTAAGACCTCATCTGCGGAAGAATCTAGCCACCCTAGATTATGATATCTATGAGGTGATCCTATTGAGTGCATTGAAAGTCGAGTTGGTGTTCAGTGAGGTGCAGTGGTATCATAAATTCAATGACAACAAGAGATCAATGGAGCCCAGCATAGGGAGAACTTTTGATCTGGGAAGAAGAGTCATGAACCTGCAACGTCCCCAGTGTAATAAATGTAGGATGAAGCATTCGGGGAACTGCCTAATCAGGAATGGGAAATGCTACAAGTGAAGAAGAGATGTCAATATTGCGAGGAATTTTCGTAGTGAGGTGAAGCATTAACTACCAAACACAAACGACAATAGTAAGATGGTGCATTCCCTTCTTGATTTCTAGTTCCTTATGTGTGGACAACATGGGCATATTTCCAATCATTATCCAAATCTGACGGCAGAAGAGGGGAACCACCATCAGCCTCAAAAAAGGCCAAGTAAGCATTCTCATGCAATTTCTATCATGAAAAAAGTAGTTTATGCTCCAAATGATGCGGTAACAGGTACCCTTGTTGTTTTCCACTATGTTTGAAATGAATTTAGAATCAACACCCGACTTTCTAAAAGTAGTGTTATTAGTCAAGACTTATAGAGGGATTATCCAAGCATCATCAGTGTTTAGAAACTGTAGTTTTTACATTAGTGGGAACAATCTTATCACAAATCTAGTAGTCTTTACAATGCTGTAATTTGACAATATATTATGGATGGACCGGCACCCAAAGTATAATGCTAATATCAAATGAAGACGTAAGGAAATATCAGTTGTCTTGAATGGAGAAACTATAATTAACATCGAAGGAGGGATATCTCAAAATCATCTTTGTCTAGAAGAACCTCCTATATTATTCTTTATGGAGTTGATTAGAGAATAAGAAGAAGGATATGAGAGTTTGAGGATAGAAAATGTCCACATCTTCAAAGAATACGTTGACATATTTTCCGAGGAGTTGCCATGACCTCCCCAAAATAGAGAGGTAGAGTTCTCTATTGAACTCATTCCTGTGTCTCATCTAATATCAAAGACATCATATAGGATGGAAAATGTGGAGTTGGAGGAATTTAAGAAACAACTCCAGGACCTTTTGGATATGGGGTTTATCTACCCATGTGTGTCTCCTTAGGGAGAACCTTTTATCTTTGTGAAGAAGAAGCATGGATCGATGTAGATATGCATTTATTATAGAAAACTCAATGTGGTCATAGTAAAACACATACCCTCTTCCAAGAATTGATGACTTATTTAACCAACTTCATGGGGCTCAATTATTCTCTATGATTGATCTTTGATTTGGTTATCATCAATTGAGGGTGATGAAAGAAGATATTCCAATAACTTCCTTCCGATCAATATATCGGAATTATGAGTTTGTTGTTATGCCTTTTGGACTGACTAATGCACCAACTATTTTTATTGATGTGATGAATCGAGTCATTAAGGACTACCTTGATAAATTTGTGGTAGTTTTTATTGATTATATTATAATATATTCAAAAAGTTGCGAGGATCATTAAGATCATCTAGGGGTTATTTTACAAACTCTACAGAAGGAGAGGATTTTTGGAAATTTTAGTAAATGTGATTTCTGGTTGCAACATGATTCTTTCATGGGGCACATAGTAACCAATAATGGAATCACAGTTGACCCTACGAAGACAAAATTTGTATAGGAGTGGCCTAAGCTTACAAAAATAACTGAGATTTGTAGTTTCAATTGTGTAGATAAATATTTTAGGAGGTTTGTGAAAAATATTTCACAAATTTCTAATTCATTAACCAAGTTTACTCAAAAAGGGGTCAATTCATCCTGATAAATGATTGTGAGGAATGTATCCACGTGTTGAAGAAGAGATTGGTTATTACACCCCTGTTAACTCTGCCCTCATGTGGAGAAGGATTAGTTATTTTTAGTGATGCATCTCTAAAAGGTCTTGGATGTGTCCTCATGCAAACTGAAAAATTCATTTCTTATGCTTCTCGATAGTTGAAGACTCATTAGCAGACTATCCTATTCATGATCTGGCGCTGGCTATGGTCGTTTTTTCTTTGAAGATATAGAGGAACTATTGTTATGGGTAGAAATGTTATATATACTAAGAATATGAATGTTTGAAGTATATTTTCACACAAAAGGAATTGAACATGAGACAGAGTATATGGTTGAAACTTCTTAAAGACTGTGATTGTTCTATTCATTATAATCTTGGAAGAGAAAACAAATTCACTCATGCATTAAGTAGGAAAGACCATGTTTTTCTTTCAATTATGAGGATTCCAAAGGATACTTTGATCAATGACCCAGTGAATATGGACAATGGAATTATAAGTGAAGGGACATCATCAACACTATAACAAATCATTTCTCAGTCGTCATTACTAGAGAAGATAGTGAAAGCTAAGAAATAAGATCCCTTGTTACAGAAGATGTTTTTGGCTGTGAATGATGGGTTGTTTCATTAGTTCAATACAAATTAATAAGTTGTACTAAAATTTCATATATGACTGTGTGTTCCATATATTCCGGAAATAAATAAGGAGCAAATGGATGAAGCTCATAGCTTTACTTTCTCTATACATCTTGGTAGAACGAAAATGTATAGGGACCTTCATGATCATTATTGGTGGGATAATATGAAAAGGGAGAATGATGACTACACTTCCGAGTGTCTGGAATGTCATGAAGTGAAGGTAGAGTGACAACTTCCTAAAGGGTTATTGCAACAACAACCCATGCTAGCATGGAAGTGGGACAATATCACTATGTACTTCATCACGGGTCTCCTGAGAACTTCCAAAAAAAATGTGATATGGGTTATTGTGGACCATCTCACCAAGACATCCCATTTTTTCTCCATTCGGGATTATTTATCTCTTGATCAACAAGCCGATATTTATGTGATAGAAGTGGTTAGGCTACATGGAATTCCACTTTCTATCATATCTGATCATGATCCAAGGATCCCATCAAAATTATAGAGATGTCTTCAACATGCTCTGAGCATAGAATTGAATATCAGTACATCCTATCACTCCCAAACTGATGAAAATTTATAAAGGACTATTTAGACACTTGAGGAAATGTTGATAACATGCTCAATGGAATTTAAAGGTGGATAAGATCAACATCTCGCTTTAGTTGAGCTCTCTTACAACAACAGCTTCCACTCGATCATTCAAATGGAACCCTATGAAGCTCTATATGGGAAGTGATGTAGAGCATGTATATTTTGTGATGAAGCTGGTGAGAGAAAGCTTCTTGGGCCTGATTTTATATAGGAGAGGACATAAAATTGCCATTCCATCCAGCAACACATTAAGGTTGCTTAGAGTCAGCAAATGAGCTATACCGAAAACCATCAAAGGAACATAGATATTGATGTCGGTGTCAAATTATTTCTTTGGAATTCACCTTGGAAGAGATTCATGAGGTTTGGGAAGAATGAGAAGCTAATCCTGGGGTACATTGGACCTTATAAAAGTTTTTATCACATGGGAAGAATGTCCAAACGGCCGACACTTCCTCCAAATCAATCACAACTTCATGTTGTCTTCCATGTATCCCCCTTGAGGAAGTACATACTTGAACCTTCACATGTAAAAATCCCATAGGTGGTACAACCATAACATGAACTATCTTATGAGGAGAAGTTGGTGGATATCATTGATCATAGGAACAAGGTTCTACACGAAAGACTACTCACCATGTTAAGGAGTTTTGGAGGAACCACAACTTTGAGGAATCCACGTGGGAACCAAAAAAGTCTATGAGGCAGAAGTACCCACACCTTTTATCTTATTAGGGTATGAGTTAAAATTTCAGGGAAAAAATAACTTAATGGGGGAAAAATTTAGCGACCCGATGAAATGTTTGAATATCAAATATCTGGATAAATGTTGGATGAATTTATAGTTCTATATTACAAATAAATTTTTGGAGAAAAAGGTTATTTTAAATTATTTATGTAAAAATTAAATAATTAATAATGTGGAATGATTTAAAAAAAATTTCTTCTACATTTGTGATCAGTGAGAAATTTAGAGTCTAATATGATCAACTTGATTTTCAGTGAATAGTAAAGTATGAATAGTATCATACCCGTATGAATAGTTATGAATATTAAATTGGCCAAATAAATAGAAACTTCATCAATGAATTTATAAACCCAATTTAAATATCTTAAAAATAAAAAAACAATCATTTTATATGTTTGGTTATTTTTTAATGTCATAAATATTATATTTAAAATTTTATAATTAATTTAATAATTTAAAATGGAAATATATTTTCATAAAATGTAATCATAAATTGTAACTTTATTTTATTATTCTTGTATGATAATTTTATGGGACCTTGATTACTTTATTAATGAGTTATAAAATGAGTAATAATTTTAGCATTTTTTTGAATAAATAATGATTTTATTTGAAAATTAAATTAAAACATATTATAAAATTGTTTTCATAAAATAGAGTTTATTTTTAAATTTAGATCATCATTATTAAGTTAGGGTGAATTTTTGGGATTTTTCTGAAATATTTTAATTTTTGTTGAATATTAAAAATACTATTTTGAGTTTAGGGTGTTTAATGCCATCATTAATGATGTAATAATGATGTAACCATTCTGGTCAACTTAAGAATTGTGAGATATGCGATGAGGTGTACTATGTGGCCAATAACATGGTAAAATACCGTGGGCAAGCCCATGGTTTTGCAAATACCACTGGTGAGGAATCCCTTGAAAAAAAATAATTTATTCCCTCACTTTTCATATAAATACCACGCCATTTCCACATTCATTACATTCGAAAATCCTTCTCAATGATGTTATGGTCTCCTTACCTCCCAAGGAGTCCTCTGAAGGTTCCATCATGTATCCCATGGTCCCGATCGTAATGGTTTTGAAGTTACACTTCATGGTAAGGGAATCTTTCACCCTCCTCTTTAATGTCATGACTTCTTTATGTTATGTCTTCTAGTTTCCATATTATTATTTTGGGTTATATTCTTGAATATCCTTATTGGTGTCCAACTCATGTACAAATGATGAGAGACCCTTTTCACTATCATCAATTGATTTTCTCACATTTTATGTCATGCTGTTAGGCTGGACAATTTTTCATCAATGAAATCGCATTTTCTATTTTCTTTCATGTTTCTTTTTCAGGTGTTATTTCATTCAAATGTCCACACCATGATCATATTTATTTTTATTCTATACCTATTATGAAAATGATTCATTTATTGATGGGATTACCATGTCCCCTATCTTTTTATTATTTTCTAAAAACCATGTTATATAGCCGTTATTCTATAGAAATTCTGTCTCGAAATTTCACTCTCTTTATCTCATGGAATTATATTGTTTCATTTATGTGAATACCCAGTCCAATTTCGTCTATATGAGGGTTTAGAAATATAAAAAATGATATAATTGAATCTGTAATTTGACTTAAATATAACCCTCAATACCTTTTTATGGGTTATAATTGACATAATGATCTTGTTTTTATGAACTTTTTAAATGTCACAACTCTGAAATGAAACTCATTTCATTTATTCTATATGTTCATTCATGAATTTTTCTATTTTGATCTATGTAGATCACATAAAAATGACATTTTAGGGGTGCACCCTGATAGCGTACCAATGCATTGGGTAAAGAATTAATCTCTACATATGACAAGTTTCACGATACCTTTGTGAATATCCTTGGAAATTTTTATGACACATCAATGATAAAAATTGTTTATATTTCCATGAATGTCTGAATGAAATTTTATAGAAACATAATCAAGTTCCGATTCACGTTCTCTTTATTATGATATTCCTATTCTCCCATTTCTCATACCTTTATGATTTTTATCATGTTCTTATTAATATTGCTCAAGATCACTTGTCAACTGTTTCACTTGTATTCCTTACTAAGCCTTTTTCTCACCCTTTCTATTGAGTTATGTCTCCAAGTTATGAAATACAGTAATTTCATATAGGATGAACCAATTATGAATCCTTACATGTGTATTACAATGATGTTTTATATTGTTTTTAGGTATTATGTTCATGTTTTTCAAGACACAAGACTTTAAAGATCCTCTGTATGTTAAATGTAATGAAATGTTATGTAATAAAAAGAAGAGAAGATATATTCTGGGAAAAACTATGGATATTGGTTGGATGGAATGAACTAAAATTCTAACATATATGGTTTTCTGATTCTATGTATGATAATCATTTTGATGAAATGAAATCAGGTTTTATAATCAAGTAGAATGGAAATGTGTTCATGTGAAATGAAGAGTTTCCATTTGGAAAAAAAGATGATATCTTTTCTTCAATGTAAATTGAAAGGGTATTATAATATCATATATGGAAATGGAATATGTTTTCACTTTCATCACTAGGATGAGTTCAAATTTAGTCGGACTTTTATTTGCACACACTCTATAAGTAAAAATAAACTATTCAAGTTGCTTTTTGGGACATATACTTTTGAGAAGAAGGTCATAAAATACCTACAAGCATAGTGGTAAGGGTTGTGTAAGTTTACCTAGACAATTAGTTCTCAAAGAGATTGTGAAATTTAGAATGATTGTTTTAATAACATGTACCTCTTATATGCTGTGATCAATAATATTAAGGTTAATATGGCTCCGTACATGATTAGTTTCATTCCTCACTACTGTCAAGGAAATGGGAAGTCAAACTACTACCCATATGGAAGGATGATCAATCTTGTTCTGAATATGAAATAAGTATACTTGAATGGGGGATAAGTTTTTATGTTTCATAAGAATATTAACCTTTTAGTTGTTCTTTTGATGATGTTTGGTTTCAATTGAGATGTTACCCTGAAATCTCTAATGCATGTTGAATAAGAAGCTGCATCTCAGGTGGTCATACCACCTCCAACACTAACTCAAGAGTGTCATTTTCTACCTCACCTCCTATGGATTAAGAAACTACTAAGATGGTGTCTTCTAGGGATGTTTATGAGTTTGTTGATAAGATAAAAAATTATTAAGTACTAAAAGTTATACCAGTGGAATAAGAAAAACATAGACAATAAGATATAGTGGTTAGTGGTGTAGAATCTATCCAGCCTATTGTGGCAGTTATTAGGACAACTACTGATGTTGAAGCTGAAGAGGATAATCCAATTTAGATAGTTCCAAGTGTTCCTATTGTTCAAGTTAGAGGAGAACATGAGATTGAGCACAATATGGTTGATCCAACAATTGGATAACTTATTATAGATAGAGTTGGAGATGTGGATGTGACTATATATTATGGTGTTGAACACTCGAATACCCCACTACCTTCTCCATCCTCTCCTCATGTGTAATAGGATTATCCTTCTATTAGTAAAATTTCTGAAAGATCATATTTAGAGAAACAAATGAAAATATTTTCCTCAACAGGGATGTTTCATTTGGATAATCTGAAAGGAAATTATGTGGAGTTGATGAAAGATATGATATCTTACATGTATGGGAACAAAAAAGCACAAGTAGAATTCAATTTCTCAAATACATTTTGATATGCTTTTTGAGATGATGGATTTCCAAACAAATTTAATAAAAAAAATTCATTCAGTACAATTTTTTTCATCTAATTTCAGTGTTGAGTACATTAAGATTGTCAAATATCAAGTGAGTGAGCATAGAAAAGTTTGTGCTATTAAATCTATGATAATTGAGCAAGGGGTAATTATATAATATCAAATAGATATGCTATATAATATACCAATTTTTTATTCTGATCTTTAAGAAGATTATCTTGATGAGATCCAAAGTTCCATGATTGAAATTAAATAGAGAATTCAAACCCCAAGGTCTATAGTTGTGAGTCACGTTGAATTTCATAAGATATTTCAACCAAACGATCCATCTACTTATGCACCTTCTATTTTTTCAGATCTCAAATATCTGTTAGATTTGGTGATTTCATATTTGAATTCATTTTACTATCAGATCCAATCATTGTAGCATGAATTTTTCACCCATGTTATTATACAATATTTTAAAAGGGATCTGTCGACTAAGTTTTTGAATATAAAATATGTTATCAGATGATCATATCTTTGAACTAATATGTCTACTGATAAAATGGTTGTACATCTTCAAGAATCTATAGGTGGTCAGGTTGAAGTATCATTGAGAGTATCCATGAAATCCATATATATGGTTACATGCTCCATTGTACCAATTGAGATAAACCATCAGCATTTTGAAACATGCTATATTAGATTTATGATGGGATTCAGTGTGTATATATAGACTATACAAAATAGGATTCGTGTTCCTCAGAGTCAGAAAAAGGTCCTGCTAATCTAGCAGCTCTATTAGGAAGAGAACATGTGGAATCTAGACCATTTCATCTAGTTGTTTTGATTCCACATACACTAGGAGTTCTTAAGCCATATGCTTCGTCTTCTCTAATGCCTCAATATCAATCCATTTATTTTACTTAGTTATATCCAATCATAATAGAACAATTAGCCAATATGGACCACAAATTGTTTTATTTTTAATGTGGACTTATTGGTGTATAAGATTCAGCTCATAAAATTTAAAATAAGTTGTATTGAAATCCTCGTAATGCTCTGGATTTTTTCCATCATCCATCCATAGTTAGCATATCTCAAATTTCTATATTGGGAAGATTTAATCACATAAAGGGATATTGAACAATGATCTTGAAAAAATATCATTGAGACAAAAAAAGCATTTATTGTGATTCTTGATTTTCATAAATCATATATCATTAAGAGAAATAATATATGTACTAATTCCAATTTTTTCTCTGAGGGAAAGAATATAACATGGTCCAACACCATCAGAAAAATACCGGATTCCATTTTTGGCCAATCTAGGATTAATCCAATGGAGCACAGAAAGTTTGTTTATATAGTTGATATGAAGTATGTTTAGAAAGAAACTACTTCTTCATAACCTGACATGAACATATCTATTTTTAGTAATTTTTTATTTGATTTTGTTATAGATTCTAGAAATATTTAGAAGGTGTTGAGTGCACCTAGACATAGACTGCGAGGCCGATTAGGTTTTATGATAGAAGATTATTCTTCTATAAAAATTGGGAGAGAATTTCTACCTATAATGGTTGAATATTTGAAAACCTCTAAATCACCTGAAACCTTCATGAAACCTATACAAAATAATCATTCTGACTTTAAGCCAATCCAAAAACATAAGTCATATACTTACTTTATTTTTGCCTCTTTAAAATTTTTTACAAGTGTACATGATAAATGAAAATCATGTTTATCTTTATCTTTAGTGATTTTTTTTCATTTAAGGTATTTTAGCACTTTATTGTGTTTCATATCAATTATTTATCATTTAATGTATTTAATATCTATAATTTGTTTCAAAGATATTGTTTTCATTTAATATATTTTATCTATTAAATGTGTTTCAAAGCAATTGTTTTAATTTAATGTGTTTTATCTATTTAATGTTTTTAAAATATATTGTTTTCATTTAATGTAATTTATTCATGTGAATGATTTAATTACTGTAATTTTCTAAAATTCATAACTTCCATAATTCAAATTTAGTATCTTCATTACATTTAACCTATTCATAATTCAATATTCCATATTAAACGTTTTATTCTTCTCAATCCCTTACTTTTTAATGACACAAAATGGAGAAGAATCATATAAAGTGGGAGAAATCCATTAATGGGGGAAATATCAAAAAAAATTAGATAATAAAGGATAAACAAAAATTACAAAATAAAATATATTTTACATTTCTTTTCAACAAATATACTTAAATATTTTCAAATTTTATGTTTATTGATTCATGGGATTTCTGATCATCCAAAATTGGATGATTGATAGATTACTAATGTTCTTCCAACATATCTCATGTAATTTCTATTTTGATGATCTATAAAACTCTTCATATGTTAATAATGATTTTCTTATTGTGTTCATCTCATTTTATCGTTATTTAAGTATATTCTGCTATTATTTCTAAAAAATTTAGAAGTTTTCTGAATTTTGACTATAGAAAATTAGCTATGTGAGGCAATATATTGTGTGGAATAATTGGATATATTCAGCTAAATGATTTCTAATGGATAAATGATTCATTGAGCTATATAAAATTCAGATACATGATCAAGAAATATATATAATTTTTATATGTTAGAAAGATCATATATGTGGATCAATTCAACTTGAATGATCAAAATATATGGAATTGGACTATGTGGTGATCCAGAATGAGCTACATGACTTTACAACCAATATATTCATTACCTTTTTTGTGTTTAAGTGGAATTTAAGGCATCTAATCAATACATTAAATGTTAGATTATTTCTTTATACTAGAATATATTGTAAAAACATTGAAAATACTAAAAAAAGAAAAAAAAATAAAAGAATAAATTAATTATTAAAACTATTAGTGAGGTATTTTGACAAAAGGAAATCTAGAAATTAATTTAGCGACCATATTTTGTGAGATATGTTGAAGAGAAATATTAACAGATATTTCATACAGGGGCATTCAAAGAATTCAGAAGAAGTTAGAAGACACAAAAATATTATGAAAATTCCTAATAACTGAAGAAAACACATTCACTAAAAACTATCTCTATATCTCAAAGCATCGTGTTCTATTCTTTTAAATGAAAGAACGAAGAAGACGATTCATGTTCTATAGAAGTGATATATTGTTAAATCTCGTTTCATCTTAGAATACTCTCATGAAGCTACATTTCATTATTATCTTCTCTTATAGAGTTCTCTTTTCTATTATCTACTGCATCTTGCAACAATGAGTTCAATTTATAAACTTTCATTATTCTCTCTCACTGTTGGGTGTATTAGATTCATGTACTATGTAGTGATGGTTCCTATAAAATAACCTTAGAGGCTTGTGTTTTTTGTGAATCCTTATATGATCTTGATAAAGGCACTTTTTATTGTTCCATGTTTTGAATATAATCACTTATTCTTTCAGTCCCTTCTAAAATGACCATAATTCCCTAGAAAAAAGGATGGTACTAGTGAAAATCATCAAACACCAATAAATGAGTGTTGCTAAAGAGGACTAGGGGATTTGTATTCTTTAAACCATTTTAAATATCTGGTGATCGATATTTTTTAATTGATTTTGTAACATCCATTGATTGAACGTGTTAAAAAAAGATCAAAACTTATCATACCTTATTGTGGATAGGTTTTAAAGTGAATAAAATTTCATGAACATAATTCATCACCATCATCAGCCTTAGTACAACTATTTTACAACAAAAAAACACCATGAATTTTTTTTCAACCCATTTCCACCATGAGTTATGTATATTTAGACACATTTTAATCCATACCAATTTTATTATGGAGATCCCACTTACACTATATGGGTCTCACCCCTTCAAATTCATCCATCAAGTTCTAAACTCGGCCAGTATACATAGAGACCATTTCAAATTCCTAATTTTTAACCATTTCACATAATCAAAACATTCAATTGTCATCGGGTAGGTACTAGTTTCATATTTTATGACCATTAATTAATCATAATTTTCAATTATAGATTCATATCGTTCTAGTTCCTACCAAATCCTACTAGACCTTTATGGTTCTTGTGTAACTTGAGTCCATTCTTATTCCACAAGTCTTTTTGTAACCAGCTCAACGTCCATCCCAAAAAACATTAATGTTTATTGGTATTGAATTTCTACAAGATCAAATTTCTTCTTAGGGACACCTTAAATGATAAATTCCTTTTCATGGAATGTATAAAATTGTGCCATAAAAACATTGTGCTTAGTAGGATTATAGAGATAACATATCTTACTTTCCATGAGATAACTAACAAATAAATACTTATCAGAATTATGGTTATGTTTTTCAGAATCCCAACATAGTATACATGTTTCATTTCCATAAATCTTCAAAAAATACATATTGATATGTTTCTTAATCCATATCTCATATGTTTTTTAATACATACTTTAGATGGAACACAACTAAGTAGGAATACAATAGTCTACAAAGAATATCCCCCAAATGAAATAGGGAAATAATATTGAGTCTTCATCAATAAAAATATGACTAACATGGTACTATTAATATACTTAAACACTTTATTCCATTGTGGTTGTCCAAGGGGAGTGTGTTTTGAAAAAATTCCAAAATATCTTATATGATCAATATTTTCATGGTACATTATTCTCTACACCAATCTAATTGGATAATGTTAATACTTTTGCCTAATCGATTTTGTACTTCATTATAAAACTCTTGAATCTTTTTAAATGTTTCATGCTTGTGTCACATAAAAAAAAACATAACCATATAAACTAAAATCATCAATAATAATAAAAATGTACCTAAAAACAACACTTTTTTAGTACCATAAGTCTACATACATCACTATGTATGAAATCAGACCATCAAATAACCTTATCACCTTTTAAAATAAAATTTTGATTGATAATTTTTCTTAATAAACAAAATTTTCCATTTTAATATGATTTAAAATTTAATTATTCCAACAATATATATTTATGGATTTTTTATATGTGTTTATCATTTATATATTTGAGATAATGTCAGTGGAATCAAATATTATAAAAAACTCAATACTTCTTATTTTGAATTCTATAGATAGAATTATCCACATCATGAATATATAAATATTTATAATATTCTCAATGTTATAAAGCATTTCATTATTATATAGAAAAAATAGTGTTCTTAATACTGAATGAATATCTCATCTTCCCAAAAAAAGATACCTAAATCAAATTTTTTATGATGAGAACATAATAACAATTCTAAAATTCCACAAATAATCCACTTTGTAAATTCATATCATATGTGTCATGTTCTAATGCATTAAATTTTTCTCCATTACCAACATGATGATCCACTTAACCATTTTTCAGTTCACTATTATCTATGAGTCTATATTTATTAGTACCAATGTGCGATACATGCCTGGTATCCAATACTCACGAATCAAAGATGGTGAAACTGATCTCTATAACATTAACATTCAATTTCTCAGAATAATTTTGTATGAGAACACTTATCTGCCTTAAATGACAATCTAGAATTGTTTTATAGGTCATACCTATGATAAATAAAAAAATTATTAACATGATGTAAGTCATAATCTTCAAAAAAATATATAAGTAGTTTAGTATCTTATTTTATATATTTTCATTGAGAATTTTGATAAAAGTAATTCTAGTAAAAATGATGACAACATGCATCATATCTATTTAGTGATTTAATATTTCACTTGGTAATTAGTCTAATATGTCATTCCCCTCACAACTAAGTTATTTAGGTAAAAAATCACATCAATCATAACAGTTATGATTATTTGATATTTGAGTAGACACAACTCTTTTCCCATATCGAAATATTTAAAAACCACAACTTTATTTCATTGGAATTTTAACTCTTTGAATGGGAATTTAAATTACTATTTCAAAAACACCTTTTAGGAGGTGAGTGAGAACCCTAAAAATCATGAAAAAATGAAATTTTAAACCATGAATGAGATAACTAAAAAATTAAAAAAAAGTAAAAAATTTGGAATCTATTACATTATATAGGCAACATTCAATAGAGGTTACTAGCGTGCCTTGATTTCCTTTGATGAGATCCTCCAATTGGTAGGACATATTGTAACGGGTCTAAATATATTCTTCCAAAATCATTTCCCTCTCATTTAATCCATGAAACAAAATATGATTCTACTTATTTATCCAATAATATAGCTCATAATTGAGATTCACTCTTAGTATATTTTTCAACATTATGGAACCATCATCCTTTGTAAAGTTGATTATAAATTAATCATATAACATCTCTTCCTTTGTGTAAAGAAGAAGCTCCATGTAATTTTTTATATTATTATCATTCTTCCAAGTGTCCTTCAGAATAACCAAATCCAATTAAAACATGTAATACAGATTATTTTTCATGTTATTATGGGATTCTCCCACCTCATCAGTTGGGTTGCAGGGGTCTTGCTTGAGAAAAATGAGTTCCTAAATCGATCTTGGGATAAGATCCAAAAAAGGCACCCAAAACCCAACCTAAATGAGCTTTGGTTTACCAAAGGATCTGGTTGGCCTGGGATTTTTCAAATTGGAGTAGTAATTACATTGCCTTTTTATTTTCCATTTACTGACTAGATCATCTTTAGATTCACGAGTTCCATTCTTCCCTTCCTCAAGCTAGACAAAACATCCACTATTAGGTTATGGTCTCATTCCCCATATGAATTAGATTGAGATTCCACTTCTAACTCTTAAGGTTCACACTATAAGTTTCACTAAAATCTCAGAACATGATTTGATTTATTTATGTCCATTTCCTCTATGTATTATACAAGATAATCCAAGGCCACTCTATTTTGGAAGAACCAACCTAGATAAATGATAGAGGTCATGACATGTGCTTACTTTGAAAGGAATTTTAAACATATTATTTAAGTGTTTTTTATTTTAAATGTATAATTAACATAATATATATCACATTCATGTTAAATTCATAACTATTTTGTCAAATTCAATCATTATCTTCACATTTTGTATTCATTTGTGCACTCATACTTAAAGTAATTTAGTATTTGAATTTTTATATCATTCACCAAATTAATTTTTTCACACCACATTAACATTTGATTATTTAAACAATCAATATGTTTGTGATACTCACACAAAATTGAAGAAAAACATATTTATACATATCTATAAGCATGTAATGAATACAGTACATAAAATATTCATTTAATGGATCATAATTTCATGAGATTGAAAATACCTACATGAGTTTACCAATAACTATAGATAGTAAACATCTACCCTTCTAAAACAAGGAATAATTCTCTTTACCTAATGATACATTAATATAAGGGGAATGAAATTCAAAAAAACTCTAAATCGTAATATGAACAAACTATATTTAATAACTATTCAGAAGTTCAGATCATCAATTACAAACTGAGGACAATGCAGATTAAAAATAAATCTTATGATGTTGTACCTATCATGTCATATAGAATATAACAATTAAATAAAATCAATTTATAAAAAATTCAACATATACAATATTAAAAATTTTAAATATTTTATAGACATATTTATTCTAAAGGAATAATCTAATAAATAAACTCTTTATTTATTTTTTTAAAACTTGATATAAAAATATGAATTTTTTATATTTAATCCAGGTATGAAAGATCAAATTTTATAGGGCCTAAAACCAATAATATATAAAAATATTATATACCATAAATAAATATATCAAAATAAGAATTTTTTTATAATTTGTAGCCATATTTTATTTTGTGATTTATAATAAGAATTATCAGTCATAAATTATGATTGATACAAATGAAAAACATGTCGTATCAATCACATTACAATATTTAAATCCAATAATATGATTTGTCTAAAATTTTCAATTGTATATTGAGGTATTATAAAGAACGTATCCTATTATATGACATCATTGATATCATAATTATGTTATGACATAATGGTTTCCAAAAATCTAGGACTGAGTCATGTTTTATGATATCTTATATCATATATTATTCCGTAGTTCAAATTTTCAGGTTTCCATTATATGATAATTCATATTTTGTCTCCATCATACCATATGACTGACCTAAACATAATAATTAATTAATATTGTATTTTACAATATGGCCCCTAATGATGTATGCGTACCATCCCATGTAAATAAATAATATTAAATTTTTATATTGATTAATATTTATGAATGAAATGTATATATTTCTTATAAGGGAATGCTATGTTCGATGGCATGCCCAATATGGAACAATGAGTTTCTTTGGAATCTTATGTTGCACAATAATATTATAATAATATTATTTCAAATGGTAGTCAATGCCTAGCCGTTGTAATGGGGGGAATGAACAAATCTAACAAAAAAATTATTATATATGTTTTTTAAATATTTTTACATTTATCCAATAAATTTTAGAGGCTTAAAATGCGAATGAATCAAATTTTAAGCATAAATATTCTATTATTCTTTAAAAGGACGATTAACCGCCTTTTCATGGCAAACCATTTTTAAATACACCTTTTGACAATTTTATATATTATATTTAACAAAATAAAATCCTTCTTTAGAATTGGGGATTCAAAATTTACTTTGTGTAATTTTATGTTAATTTTTCGATAATGTTCATTTTTAATGAATAGTGAAAATGTTGTATTTTAATTCTAAACTTTTTTTAATCTAATTTATTTATATTGTTTTATTATCTTTTTAATTGGGTTAAAAGTTTAGTTAAAATATATTTTTACCATTAAATTTAATGGTGGTCATTTGAATTAATTTCATTTTGAAATTGGACATAAACAAGTGTCGATCTTTTGATAGATATTGTTTCTTAAAAACACACTATTTGTTTTGAAAGTGGGAAATAATTACAAAAAAAATTCATGGAACTTTTATGTTTTGAATTTGGTAAAATGGAAATCTTTTTTTAATTTGGAATTCCAAATTTAATTTGGATAAATTTTTGGTATTTTTATGACAAATGTTCATTTTTAATGAATAGTGAAAAATACTACATTTTACTTCAAAACTAATTTTTCATCTAATTTAATTATATAGTTGGATTTCTATATTAATTGGTTTTAATGTGTAATTGAATTATTTTTCTATCACTTAATACAATTTTTTTAATTAGAAGTAATTTCAATTTTTAATTGGATTTAAAAACAATTCAAAATTTTGATAAATTTTACATCTTAAAAACCCGTCTTTGGTTGTGACAACGAGAATTATTTTTAAATTTATTACTGCAATTTCAGTGTTTGAAATTTGGTAAAATGGATTCCATATTTTGAATCAGAATGTCCAAATTATGTAATTAAGACTCTTTTGTTTTTGAGCATTATGAATAGTAATGACGATAATTATCTTTAATTATTGTGAGTAATTAGTAATCTGTTAGTTAAGGTTAATAAAATAGTATCATAATAATATTAAATGACCCCAACATGTGTCCAAATACTCTTTTTTGAGTCATGGCCAACCATGGGAAGATTTTTTCCGAACCTGAGTTCCCATGGAGTCACATGAGTGTAATTTTGACATCTATGACATATTTATTAAAAGAAGATAAATATAAAAAGGTTTTGTATATGCTAAGTAAAAAAAATATAATATTGTTTACATAAATGATCTATTAGAGTATGAATATTCATTGGAAACATAAAAATATTTCCAACATCATGGTTTTTTTTATAATTTTTTAAAAATAAATAAATAAATTTATTTATGACACCATGATGATGCTGTGATTACCTCATTAATGAAAGATTTAGATAAAATGAAAAGATAAGGTATAATATAAGACATACAATTGTCAAAAACAATTGTATGGGTGGATTTCGAACCCTTATCACATTATCATCTAAATTAATCATTGTGAGAATTTTAAAATCCAAAAATCATTTTATAATAAAGTAACATTTCAAGACATTCCAAAAGTGACCCTCATCCCTATTATAAAAGACCCCACCTCTACCCCATTACCCACACCTCTCAAGCCTTTGGATCATCCAAAATATGCTCATATTCTCTCTCCACATTGGTATTTTACTCTTAGAAGCCTCTATTTTGGAAGAAGTCTTTCTAAAGAATCATTGGGCTCAAATCAAAAAGAGTTACCCGATTTAAGGGCAATGTCTTCTCTCGAATTTCTTTCTTTTATTTTCCTTTTTTCACTCACCAATATATTATTATTATTTTATCCCATAATAACACCCATATCCACAATAGACTAGTTTGTTTTCATGATAAGGATTCTACTAACACTTACACACATATCCGTCTAATGGTTAAAGAACATGCTGTTTCTATGGGTGGTGAATTACTGCCTCATGAAGCGATGATTGTTCAATCCTTTTTTAACACCTTTCATGGTGGCCATTATGATGTAACTATATTTATATATTTTATAGTTTATATTTATTCCTTCTCAATTCTTCTGTATTTTTTATTTAAAACAAACCTTTATGCTTTTCATGTTGTGAAAATGTGATATTTTCATATGAGGAACTATGGACAACTGCCCCCTCAAGTGATGTGACTCATTCATGTCAAACATGGAATTTATAAATAATGTAATTAATGAACTTATTTTACCTATATAAAATATATATTATACTTGAATTATAATATATATGTCTAATTTAGTTTTAATGTCCATTAATATGACAAAAAAATGAAGGTAGTGTTCATGCGTACGTACGACCTACAGTCTCCATGAATGGTACATTTCATTTCATATCTCCATACATTATGTAATTTTATTGAATACATATATATGGGATATATATGATATTTAAATCAAGAACACCATTCTGTATGTTATTTACTTATAACTACATGCACAATTCTATTCAAACAACTTCATTGTTGACTCATGTACCGAACATCGACAAAACATATGATATGAATTCACATAATTAACTAATTATTATAGAATGATAATATGTTATATGAATTGAATAATAAAATTTAATACAATTCTTTATGCAGATATAAATTGACTAAAGTTTATTATTCAGGAATATAAATAAACGAACAAGACAAGTCGGACTTGAGTTAAGGGGATTTCTTATCTCAATTTTAATTCTATGAGACTTCCATTGTTCGCCAATTATTTATTGGATGTGGTGTATTGTGTACTGCCATTTGATATATATTGTCAGGATTATATTTATATTCATGGTATTCTTTGATTCATTTTGTTCTTATTATCTTTTGGTCATATAACTTGATTGATTACAACGAGGTAAGGGGTTTTTATCTCACTTTTTATTCCCGTGAGATTCATGCTATATTTGCCACTATCTCTTTTGAGTGGTGTATGTAGTTCCCATTATTCTAATCTTTGTGTAATATTATTTCATTTATTGGTATTTACATCAACATAGTATAGTCCTTCTTTCATGGGGTGTATGATTTGAAAGTTACCCAAATCGGGAAGGGAACCTTTCACCCTCCACATTTTAAAAGACTTCATTTTGTTAGGTCTTTAAATTTAAATCTTCTTATGTTGGAATATGTTCTTATATATCCTTCTTGTTGTAAATTTTTTGTCCATGTGATGAGAAACCCTTTTTATCTCTCATTAACCCATTTTCTGAATTTTGAAGTGACGTCGTTAGGCTGTCGAATTTCTGTAAGGGAGCTTCTTAACCTTATTTCAATTCTTTGGGTTAAACATCTAATTCATGATTATGTCATAATATGCATATGTGTGGATGAACTACGATTGTTTTACACTTAATATCCTCTTATATTGGGTGTATTAATATTTGTCACACATAATTATGTTATTGATTTATCCTTAATCTAATGATACCATCTTTGTATGGGACTTCGTCTTAATCTATTTTCATTGAGGCATCTTCTAATTTCTACATGACATTATTTTACACTGTGTATAAAACCCTTTTGACTTTTAATTTCATTCAAAAGGAATATTTTTACATGAATCGTTTTAGTAAATGACAAAAGGAACATTTTTGTCTTATGTATGTGGCTAGAATTACTTCTCCAACGCCATGACCATTATTTGAGTTTCGACTACCGCTACAAGCCATAACATTTTAAAATGAAAAATAAATAGCATGTTTTACATTTCTTTTATTTTGGTATTGAAAATGGGTTCGATATTGTATTGATTATATCAATGTGTTGTATTGATATCTTATGGTTGAAATGTGTTAATGTTATGTTTCCTTTATTCCTATTTTATGTGATACGATTATGTTATGGATCATGGGAATTGTTTATGATGTCTGGTGGTTCATGATAAACTATGGGTGGGTGAGCCCGAGATAGCTCTCCAATGCCTTGGGTAACATAAAAGAGTTAAATGTTATTGTTTCTCTGAAGAGATTTAGGGAATATTCTGTGA
This sequence comes from Viscum album, assembly GCA_963277665.1. Lineage (NCBI taxonomy): Eukaryota > Viridiplantae > Streptophyta > Magnoliopsida > Santalales > Viscaceae > Viscum > Viscum album. The sequence continues at coordinate 687,975,322 of OY728132.1, read as the reverse complement.
TTGGTATTCCAAAAGTAACCATGATGGTTTCTCCTTACATAAAAATGTTTTGAATTCCTCAAGTGACCATTACGTCTTATGATTTCTATGAGTAATTGATAATATTATGATTTCATGCGATATGTAAAAGTTATTATGTTTTATGAGTAAAGTATGATTTCATTGATTCTTAGGTATACATGGAATAATGTTTTCATTCCATATTTTAATAACCCTTACTGAGCATTTAATGCTCATCCCAAGTGTTTTAAATGTTTTCCACATGACTTAAATATTAATAGGGTCAAGGGTGGGATCAAGGAATGACATGTTGTCTAAAACATGGAAGTAGTCATGTTTCTTTTTCTAGTGTTTTTATTTTATGAAAAAATGGAAACTGGGTAGATTTGTCTACGTTGTAATCTTTGAGATGTAATAGTTATTTCCTAATTCTCTAAATCTCTAAACCTGAAACGATCTTTAATATGAATTATTAATTTAATTCATGATTATGTAATGTTTTAAAGTTGGTTCATCATAGTATGATATCAATTTATTCAAAAAATTTGTAAAATAACTTGTTGACTCATTGAAGAATAAGTCCCTAATACCACTAATAATTTTTGGGGGATCTTTTAATGATCATTTTTAATAGAACAAACACAAAGTATTCTTGATATATCATTATAAGTGAAACATGCATAAAATAAAAGAAAAAAACTAGTCACACATGTACTAAATTTGTTTTACATCATATTCTCAATGATTAATACATATAATCAAAGTAACCATTATAAGCCTTTTGCCTTTTGCCTTTTGGATGTTGGAATGGTGTATCTAAATATATCAGTTGGTTTTGGGCCAACTATTAGTTCCTCTCATTGTACACCAAAAACATATTGTAGTAGTGTGGACTATGACATGGTACTATCAAAGAAACTGATGGGAGACATTGAGAGAGTACTATGTCTCTAAGGATACATTTAAACTTTTACTATATTATGGTTGGAATATTATGATATTTTAGTTTTTTAGAAATGCGATTAAATATATCATTGTGTTTCATTATTATCTCGTTTCAATGTAGGGTTTTCATGCTATGATTTTTTTCTTATTATTCACTCCCTAGCATGGTGGAATTGTTTTACCTCACCATTAATGTAGGGATTATTCTCAAGCCATGTAAATATCTGTACCATCATTCATGTTCTTTATCTTTATTTTCCCTCTATTTTACTCTTATTCAGAAATCAAACATCATTGGAGCTCCTTATGTTTCCATAACAAATAGCATCAAATCCTTTGTTTGGAAGATCGAGTTCAGATTCATTAAATTGAACTATAACTATTGAAAAAGACAAGTTAAATATTGATAATTTCAATGGATATAAATTAATTTACCAAAAGATATAGATCATATATTATCTTTATTAATAAATGATAATTTTTCCATTTTATTTGTGTAAGACCAACATAGATGGACTGGACCATGGGTGAGTTAAAATATTGACATGTTCTAGGAGTTGTGAACCATATATTGGGAAAATGAGATTTTCAACATTAGAGAGGAGAAGACTATGACTGGGTTTTTTAAATATCTCAAAAATATGTATGAGAAGATTTTTACATCAAATAAAGTGTACTTGATATGACAACTATTCATTCAAATGATGAATTGAATGAAGCTTTTTGTTGATCACATCAATTAATTTAACAAAATCCCAATTCAGTTTACATTAGTTATCATTATAATAGGTGATGAGGTATATGAACTAGTTTTAATATCTTTGTAACCAAATAGTTGGGGAGAAACTATAATAGTCGTGAGAAGTTTTTTGGGGGAAGAAAATGCTAAAGATGAGTGATGTGTCAAATATGATATTTGTTGAGGATATTTGGAGAAGACATTCAGATATATTATCATGTTATCCTCTACCGATAGAAGGAAATGGTAGATACATGCTTCTAGATAATCACAAATAAGGATCAAACTAAAGAGGAAATATTTTACAAAAGGAAAACCAGCCCGGTCCAAATTGTTAGACTTGTAATAAGAAGGGGCACATCAAGGAGTGCAGAGAGAAACATGAGAACCTTGAAACCAATACAACAAACATAGTAGGTAAAGGACATGATGATGTCTTATTGTGGAGTTTGGATAACCATGTAGATTATTTTATTTTATAATCATGGTAATAATTTCATTCAACAACAGAGTAGGTATTCTTGAATAATGATTTATCAATTTTTTTTAAAAAATTATATCTTGTAGATGTTGAACCCATATAGATTTTGTGAAAAAGTGATTCATGAATAAAAACCCAAAGTTAAAATTTTCTCATTATGAAGAATTAAAAATATATATATTTACTGAGAAGGAATCTTATTTATGTTGGGAAGTGTAATGATTCAAGATAGAGCATTGTGTTCATTGGTGGTGCTTGGAAAATCATCAAGGGAATTATGCTTCTAGTTTATAGAGTAATGAATGGAAACCTATTATAAATAAAATAAAATTGTCCGTAAATTCAACAAATAAATTCTTTGTGTATTTAAAATTGTTCCATTGTAATTTAGGCCACAAGAGTGTGAAGGGGTTGAAGTTTATGGTAACAAAAAGAACTGATATCAGAGCTGAAGTTGTTGAATGTTAGATTATTTGATGAATGTATATTTGGATATTAGAAGATGTTTATAAATTAAAATTATGTTGAATAATGAAGCATCAAAATTTAGACCTGGTTCACATTGATATTATGAGGATCAACATCATTCCATTCCATTACAGGGTCACTATATTATGTTACATTTATCATTGAATCAATAAGTAATGTAATATTATATTTTTGAAAAACAAAATCTAATATATTTACAATGTTTTAGAAGTGAACGAATTTGTAAGGGAATGGGTTAAGATGAAATCAGAAATTATCGAGATCTAAAAATTTAGGACAGTATGACAATTAATAGGTTAGGAAATTTTTTTCTATTAATGGAATTCTATGGGAGAAGAGTCATACATGCACACCATAATAGAATCGTGTGTTTGAAAGGAGAAATTTGGTATTTAATGGATATTACAAGAGTGTGAGGATACACTCAGGGTAATCGAAGAACTTTGTGACATAGGTAGGGAATTTGTGAATATATCTCATCAACATGATTCCCCTCTGTTTGAATGGAAAAATGTCTACCTATGGAGAAATGGTTAAGAAAGGAAATAACACTCGCCAAATAAAGAGTTTAAATTTTTTTTGGAATATGTGATTATTGATGATGATAGAAGGGGGAAATAATCATAATAAGTCTATAAAATGTTTCTTTATTGAAAATGGTGTTGAGGAGTATGGATATATATTCTAGTTAGATGAGAACATAAACTATATTGATGTTAGAATGTTATATTTAATGAAAGTGTCATGTATATGGATCCTGATGCATTTGAAGATACTAGAAAGATGAAATAATTGAGGTGTTAGGATAAATTAGATCCTAAATGGGTACCTGGTCATGTCAAAACAAAACAACTTGTGGAGGTATTCATCATTACCACATTATTCATTATTGAATTGTGGTGGAGAGCCCAAATACTTTTAAGAGGCAATGTTATTGGAAGGTGTGAGGAAGTGGGATTTGCCTATAAAAGAGTATATTTCTTCATTTAATGGTAAAAATACATCAGAGATCAATACTTTTCCATAAGAAGAGAATGTATTGTAGAAAATATGGGTATAAAAGATCAAGGAAGAACCAAATTGTAAATGGAGACATAAGTAAAATCAAGTTGTTAATGGTTTTCAATAGAATAAATGTGTGAATTTCACTACAATTTTCTCACATGTAGTGAAATTTACCTCCATATGGGTGATTCTTAGTATTATTTAATCAAAGGACTTACATCATTGGAAACATGATGTGAATGTTCAACTCCTTCATGGAGATTTTGAGGAGGAAATTCAACTGGATAAATCATAAGAATTTATTGATTCAGGAAAGGAATACATAGTGAAAGAACTCTCAAAAGTTTTAATTGGTCAAAGCAGAAAACCAGGAAGTGGAATTAGAATTTTGATGAATTCATAAGAAAAAATAAATAAAAATTATGTGAAAATGATCAATGATGATATTTCATGCCTTTTAGTGATGGATACATTATATTTATTTTGTATTTGGATGACATACTCATTGAAAGATCATGTGTAAAGACGACTAATGGGTTAAAAGGGAAGCTGACTGATGAGTTTGAGATTTCATATCTTGGAGTAGGTAGTAATATTTTGATGATGAATATCCATATAGATCATGCAGTTGGAACCATGAGTTTATTAGAGTCAAGATAAATTATAATGTTTTTGAGCATATTTTTTATGCGGTAAACAATGATTTTTTCAATTACCTTGTGAGTACATTTGAAATTTTCAAAAGAGGAAATATAAAAGAAAAAAAAGATCTTAAATACACGTTATAGATCTCTTATTAATCATCTAATGGAATATTTATTTATATCATGTTCTATACTCAACCTTATATTTTACCTATAGTGGGATTTAAGAGTGGGTATATTGCTAACCCCAGAAAGAAACATTGTGTGGTTTTGAAGTGGATAATTATGTATTTAATGTTAAACAAATATGCGTATCTATTATTAGGGAAAGAAATATAACTGTGTATGTATGTGGGTTCTAAACATGAGTGTGATATCAACAGCAAAACGAGTAACAAATATTATGTGTTTAGTTGTGAACTATGGTGAGCCAATCAACTCAATTATAGATGGTTGCAGAACTACTTACCACAGATGAATAGTACATTATTGTAAAAGTACTAAAGAAGTATATAGTTTTGTTAAAGAACTTAATAGATTATTTTGATAGAAATGGAAACAAAAATGTATTTAAATATGGAATTCATAGTGTTTTACATCTTTCAAAGAACCTATATCTTCGTTCCTGAATTAAGAATATTCAATTAAAAGTACCAGTTTATTAAAAGATTAATAAATGCTGCGCTACTAACAAAGAAAAATATTTGAAGAATCAATAATCTAAAAAACATGTTGATAAATTCAGTGGTGATTGAGAGGTTGTGGCATATTTGTGTCTTTGTTGTTCATCCTTGATGTATGTAGGATGAGAGGGAAAATGTAGAAGAACATTTTAGGGGAATGGAACTATAAAAAGTGGTATTTCATGAATTATCATATTTAAAATGAAGATTTAATGGTAATGTTCTCATTGGTTAGTGAATAAGATTAGAGACATAGATTAATTAATTTATATATAATTAGAGCCATGGAAGGAGGGTTGTTTGATGGTCCCAGCTCTATGTGGGAGATTTTTGGAATGGTATGGATTGATCAATCATGTGGGGTTGGGTCAAATGTAGGTGGCCTGTATTGTACATCCTGAAACAAATCATGTGGTTCGAACTCCATGATGAGGTCGTTAGGGGTTCTATATTGGAATGGTGTAGCATAATATTTGAATGAAACGGATCTAACTACTAGTATATCCTATTGTACACCAAACAGAAACTCCGAGGGTTTGACCACTGTAGTGAGGTCATTGGGGGTATATAGGAAGTGTTCCCCTGATTAGGTGTTTGGGGGATAAAGTTCCGAGTCAAAATATAGGGGCTATAGAAATGTTAAATCATTATATAAGAACAAGTTAGAAACACTCGTAAGGAACTATAGTAAAGTCATCATGGACATGGTATTGTATGAGCATGGGAAGATTTACACCAACATGTTACTATAGCTATGAAGTCTTCAAACCAATGATTACTGCAACAAGGTGTAATTATTATACAATTTGACATAGATCGGTGACATAGATATAAAATTATAGCTCCACGGACTTACAATCATCATTACTAAAGCACAATTGACTTATTTTGGGGTTTTTATATTGTAACAATGTGAGTTATTATAACATTACATTGTTTTATGAGATCATTTTGATCAATGGTTTCAACAATCAGATGTTTTTTCCTATATTAACATTTGTTGAATAGTTGAATTATTATGATTATGTGGAGATTGATATTATTCCCATAGCATGTAAATATCTATGTTCAAATTTAATTGTTTTTCTTTGTATATATTTCACCACTCCATATTACTCATCTACTGAAATAAACTATTTTTTAGATATCCTTGTGTTTCCATAACACCATGTTAGTACACCGGTCAATGGTTCCTTGTTCGAAACAAGAGTATTCCCATTCATTTAAGGTGTTATAATGACTTTGGGGAGAAATGATTAATATGGAATTGAGGAGAGTCTCGATCATTCTAGCATGAATTGAGAGTAACATAATATGATGGATCACATCTGCTTTAATAGAATCTTCATTTAATAAAGAGTAACAATTTAGAATCTTTATACATATCATTGATGTTGATGACGAAATTAGCTATTGGTGTATAGTCATTTGAATGTTTCAGAAAATCTCCCATGCAAAGAAGGAATAATTCTAATTCACTGATCATCTGAAAAAACTATGCAGGATTACATGGCCTGATCTCGCATCCCAAACATGCCATATCATATATCATATCACACTCTATGATGGATACAGAAAAAATAATCCACATATTCTTTATTATATAAGCATATCGTAAGCTGCGATATACATCCCATGCATATCACAACATACAGCTCCTAGAATATCATTATGTGCATCCAAAAACTTCAACAAATGGTAACAAAATTTTTAACATAATGTCAATTGGACCTTATATTTTTTATTTTCAAACTGTCAGAACCTGACCTAAGTTAGGGAATGACCTGTAACTACCCTAATATTTTCTCTATAGGCCAGGGGTGGTTAAAAGTGCTGAAGGAACAACTAACTTGGGAATGCCTTTTCTAGAATACTTGTACACACACACACAACTAACAAAATGAAAAAGTTTTGAGGGAATGGAATAAAGGATGAAACACTACTATAAATTAACTAAACATGCATGGTCCTCTAAACAGTATGATGTACGGTGGTGTAAACTGAAATGAAAAGGGTAAAAAGAATGGCCAACCTAAAATATATCCCAACCAAATAGAAAACTAGAAAATTTAAAATAACTGAGAGAATCCAACTCCTGGATACAATCTATGAAAACTATATATGGTTCAAGAACCCCAGTGTCCCTTAACTCCACTAAAGTTTTTATCAACCATCCCATCATCTTAAAAAGACATGGCGTGTGTTAGGAAATGACCATGTATGGTGGATTACATACATACCAAGTATAACACCCAAAATAGAGTAATGGTGGAGTAGTAATAGTGAAAACTGAAGAAGAAATAATTAGATAGGATACAGTCTGGTAAAAGATTACAAATCAACACAATAATACATTAAATGTAAATTCATACAATCATAAGGAGCTAAAAATTATGAGAAAATGAACTTCTCATTGAGTCTTCACTACCTATAGTATTAGAGTAGACTCATCCAACCGTGATAAACTAGACAAAGAAAGTACGTGAAATACAATTTACATCACTGCCTCAACTGGAAGTAGAGTAACCAAAACCCAATGAGTGTGTACTAAAATAGAATATATATATATATATAAGCAAAAAAATCCAAAACATAGAGTAAAGGTATCTCCATCACATTGATTAGTCCAACAAGATGAGTAGTCAATGGTTCCAAGGTAATCCCATTAAGGATGCCCAACATATAATGCATAAACCCTGGACACACAACTCTAATGGACTATATAACTACGCCTTGATAATATCCACATGGGGTGGTACTGACTCACCCACACAGTTTTATGTCACATAATAGGAACACATCTTGGTGGGGTGAATCATCCCTCTTTTTTGTGAGTCCAATGGTATGTCAAACAATTCCATGTCACATTTCCACACAATTTATGGGTTACTAGTTTTAATAGAGGACACCATGTCCTAGTACGATTAGAGGGTCCTACTCTGGTAGTCATTGAGGAACTCCATTGCCCAACCTAGCTGGAGGGTACCACTCAGGGAGGACAATAGGGAATTCCACTGCCCAGTATTACTAGAGGGTAAGCCTAGTGAGTCATCAGGGAAACATCACTACCAAACCATGTTGGGGGTTTCTCGTAGAATATTTCATTGGATAGTCCCACTTCTCAGCCCAACTGGAGGGTATTACCAGAATGTGTATGAACTGAACTACGCATTTCTATTAGAGGGTAACTCAGAAATATAGATGGGGAAATCCATTTCCCAACCATGATGTAGGGTAAGACTGAAACTTACATCAAGGAATTCCATTACCTATCCTAGCTTGAGGGTAATCTCAGAACTGTATTGGTGATTCTATATGTATTCTTCCATCATCGGGTGTTTCCTCAACATGTTCCAAACCCGTGTCTATGTCCTCTTACACGGATTCCACACCCATGTGACCAATCACATGTGTTATCCAACCGAGGAATGGGTACTTGATGTGAGGGGAAGGATAACATGTTGTGTTACCCTTTAATTTTCCCAAACCATAGCACCATCGATGAGGGTGGATACATGCCATATGTTATTCGCACCACACAGTTTGTAGTCAGTATTCTTCCAGAACATTCAGAATTTTGTGGATCTTCATCTGTTATCCCAATAATCCTATATAGACTTATAATCCACATTATTTCTACTTGAAAAATGTATATTTAGCTACAAATCATGGTTCTAAAATGTTGTCCACCGAAAATTGATCACTAGAAGAACATGTGGGTTTCTAACTTCGTTCCACATGCCACTGCATCTTCGATCCTTTATGATCTAGCCTAAATTGTCATTTAGAATTTCCTTTCATCGTAATAAACTTGGATATGTGCTCGGATGATAGAACCACCACTATTTCATCATTCCACTACAAATATGGTCTCCAAATCATGCTCAGGTCATCTAGAAACTATCTAACTAGAAACTTTAGGGTTCCAATAGTGGGAAATGCGAAAAATAATGAAACAATTGCATTATAAAAAATCTCTAAAGATAATTGTTCAATATTTATTATACAATGATCATGAATTTTAAATTTGTACAAGAAATATTTAATAATCACAAGGTAATAATCCAATTTCAATTATTTGGAATAATAAACGTGTGATGAGTGGGGCGCAGATCAGTGAATACTTATCAAAGTAGTCAAACATTTAATACAAGGAATAAAAATCACCAAATATGAGTAATACCAATTTTTTGGGTCAATATTTTTTGAATAACTCTCTTTCCAATGAATTTTTGGGAAGCCATTGTGTTTTTTGTGATTCTATACACCTTGATCACATGGTTCTTCTTTGTTAGCCAACAAATTCAACAACGGGGGAGGGGGAGATAACTTCTCTAGTTGGAGATAATAATGAGAAAACATTGGCCATATTCTCTTAGTGATATATTGATAACCAAAATTAGGTTAAAATAAATGAATAAATAAATAAAATAATTATTTCACTTAATCACACTACCAATGATCAAGGGGTCCAAATACCCCACACCAACTCATTTTATGTCACGCCTTGGGAAAACACCTTGTTTTAATCCCAACTGTGATATCAGATTTCCAATATAATCATCCCTTTAAGAGATATCCCATTTTCCTTGAATAACACTGAAAGAAAAATATAAAAATAATTTTGGGCACTATGATTTTTATAATGGAACTATGTATCTATTATTAGATATGGAAATATATTTAGAAATATTTCAAAGTCTTACAAGGAAAAACCTAGGTGTCTAAAAAAATCATGATTCATTCTGTAATCATGTGACTTGAGATTTAATCCCAATTTAGTTAATATTTCCATAAAATATATAATTTTATTTATCTATTTATTCCTATTCAGTTATACTTTTTTCTTTGTTACAAATAAGCATTTCCAAATGACATAATAGTAGACCAAAAGTATTAATTCCCATTTGACAAAATGTTTCAACAAAATATATTTAATCATCCTTTTTTAATGTGTATAAATTCATCATCTCATCCATTCCCATGTTTGGATTTTAATGCGGAATTATAATTTAGTACTCAACAACTTATAACCCAGATAAGAGAAAACAACAAAAAAATAATTGTCAAAAAATTATAGTGATGGTATTTAGATCCAATGACTGTAAAATAATCCAACTAATAAACTAAAACATAGAATTATTTGAGAATAAATTAATTACAACTTATACTCAGGCTTGGAGAAAACATTTAATGATTAATTAAAAAATAATTAATTTAATATTAAGATTATAAAATGAACGTTTAACTAAATTTAAGTCTTTGAATATCCTAAGATGAATCAATTTGACTTTGAGATCCTTGTATTAGTAAGATTGTTTTGTTGCATATGTCTGGAGATAAAACTGATGAATATATTCTCAAAAAATTTACTGAAGATTATTGTATTAATATGTTATTTCAAAAAAATTTATGTCATTGAACTTATCAAGATCAATTAACTTGACTCAACATTTTCTATATGGGATGAAATGTTTTTTTTTCTTGGATATTTAAGGTTGGAAGTAGAATTCATTGTGAACTATTCACTTAACATCTTATACTCTGGTCTTATGATAATTTTTAAAGAATAATTATTAAGGAATTTTAATGATGAACTTAATATTTAGAAGAAACAAAACAATACAACTAATACATGAACTATAGAATCAAATCGATTTGTTTTATGATATATGAAGACTTGATGTATGGACCCAACCCCAGTTGCCCAGAGCTGGTGCATTATTTTATTACGTTGACATATAAACAAGGAATATGAATCCTAAATGGCCAATTAGTTACATAGAATTGAAAACAAGATACATATAGAAGTTCAAAACTAAAACTTGAAAAGAAATAAAAGATATAAATTCCTTTGAAAACATCCATATATCTTAGGGTTTTCCTATATTCATTCACAATATACTTCTTAACATATTGGAAAAAATAATACATAGTAAAGGGCTGAGCTTAAATGCCCGTTATGGGTAATAAATATAGAAGAATATATCCTAAACATAAACATTATTCATGGTGAATAACTAAAAACACATGCCTTTAAAAAAACGTGGTCATAATATTGTAAGAATAAGATCTGAATAAATAATGTCACCACAAAACATAATCATGGGTATTCTACTAGTCCAATAACTACATGAAATATAAATTACTAGTTTTATAATGTGGTAATTTACAATGAGGTACATAATAACAATACTATCAATTCCTCATACCAAGACCATAAATATTCATTTTCAAGGCATCGTGCCAAGACCATAGTTTGTCTCAGGATACCTACAGATGCACCGAGGGGCTATAGTGGCCCCCACCTGACACATACTAAGTAGAATTAATTCCTCATATGAATGGGTATAAATATAAACAATAAATAAATTCATATTGAAACTAACATATGAAATGTAATTAACTTTCCCCAATCATTAAGCAAAAACAGTAACCATTCCGAGTACATTGGTGAATGATTTCAAGATAGCACAACCACAGTCAAACTAACAATAAACCATTATATTAAATATGGTAGATGATATCATAAATTATTAATCCCAATAATACATAATAATCAACAACAGTTTTTAAATAGATAAAGATACTCTTATAAAACCGTCGAGTAATTATTGAGATAAATATCATTTTAATTTGAAAAGAAGAGTTCTTTAATAATTATTTTAATAAAACTAGAAGTGAAGTGAGATAGCATTTATATAATAAAATTAGATATTTTATAAATATAATGGTCATCAAAAACTTATTATAGAGTTTTTTTGAAAATTGGTAAGAATTTGAGAAATTCCTTTGAATCGGGGTTGTATTTCTAGAAATTGTGTTGAAAGATCATTTTTAGAAACATATAACTACCCATAAATTAAAGATCGATTCTGGTTGGTTCACATATATATAACATTAGCATAGAATTTATGTCAATTAAATATTAATAAATAATAATTTAATTAATATAATTATACAATTATAGTAGCCCAAATGAAAATGGAGATTCTGGTAGAAAACCCTTACCTTCTGTTCAGATATGTTTCGTTCTTGAACGTAAGGTCTTGGAATATGAAATTATAATTATTAATAAATTATTTCAGAACCTATTAGGCTTATAATTTAATTATTATATTTTTTATAAATTTTTATGGTAATTTTTATGATTTCATAGAATCAATAGAATAGTTTGTGAGTGATGGTACCCTTAGTTTTCATGATATGTTCGGTTGTCTAATAGTATGGAAGTTCTTGTAAAAGTTAAATTGAATTCCATAATTGTATTTATGATTTATCAATTATAATACATAATTATAAATTATCAGATAAATCTTTAGGTAATTTTGGGGTAGGATAAATCAATAAATAAAATTTTAATAATAAATGCTTGGATTAATTTAGAGGTTTTTCGATCAAAACAAACTCCTTTTGTTTTATAATTTAATAACCATGTGTACAAAATGATTCAAAAAAAATTATTTAGGATACATTACATGTATTTTGATCTGTTTAAAACATAAAAGTGGTTGTGTGACCATAATTGAATATAGTAATAGAAATTAAAAACCTATCAACTTTAAATGTGATAAACAAACACATATCAGGTGATGTTTCCATTTATAATATATGTGGAGGGGAAAGAGATATGATGATTAAATATTAATTTATAATAATAAAATTATAGTACATATAAGGTACTATAATTATTATTGCATTTGGATTATGGTAGGAGAGTAAAGAAAAACAAATAAAGGTATATGAAAGAAAATCATATAAATGAAAAGAGGAATTTACATCTTGAATTTATCTTCCTTGAGAGCCTCTTTAGGGGAGAGGATTTTGTCTTTTGAAGTGACCAAGGGATTATGGATGTGGGTATGATATTGGTATGATATTTAAGAAAAACATATATACAGAACAAGGCATGATGTGAGTGAAGAGAATAGGGAGTGAGGGGGGTTTTATGGTGTAGGAGAGGAGGGTTTTCCCATTATTTTAATCATTATTTTATTATTTTTCCAAAGAAAATTTTTTTTGTAGATTATAAAGAAAACAAATATTAATAAGTTCATGTGACTTGAAAACTATTTTATTTAAAATCATCCAAGACTCAAGAATGACATATAAATTCTTTTATTTAGCATATTTCATAAATTATTGAATTTCACTATTCAATAATTATTCAAGTATTCCAATAAAATACCAAAAACTCCCCCTAACAATTTTTCAACATATAGAATCCAAAATTGAACTCCATTTGTTTAAAATTATTTTATAAATAGGATTAATTTAATTTTGACCAAAAATCATAATTTATTTGAAAAATAACAATTAAAAATCTATAATTTGTTTTAGATCACCTTGAAAATTTAATAAATATTTCATTATATTATAACTTAAAGATAATAAAATAATAATATGATTTATTTTTCTCAAGGGTCATATTACTATTCATAAGGGTATATTATAGTTCCGCAAAATTTTAGTTTGTCTTATCAAACTCTAAATATATTTGTAAACACAACCATGTTTGTCAATTTTTCGAAATTTAAATCATAGAGGAGGAAAAATTATGTTTACTAGAAAGATTATAACAATGTTATATTTTATAAATACTTAGGGTTTCATGCGTTCAATACAAAATTTATTTATAAATCCTTGGGGTGTTATATTCTCCCTTCCTTACAAAAATTTTGTCATCAAAATTAAAAAAATGTCACCTCATAAAAAGATTTTGGTAGCCCTTCAACATAAGGTCCTTAGGATCCCATGATGCGTCATTGATTTTATGATTTTTCTAATATATGTTTACCAGTATAGTTATATGATTCCTCAACACCTATTCCTTAGTGTCCAGAATCCATATAGTCTCTTCAAAGTAAGATAGGTTAGGTTCTAATTATATACCTTCAGAATTGAGGACTTGTGTTGGGTATGGCACACAATTTCTCAATAATGACACATGGAACACATTGCGTACCTTATATATGCCATGTGGAATTTCCAAACAATACACAATATCTCTAATCATCTTTACAATTTCAAAAGATCCAATGTACAAAGGGCTTGTTTCCCTTTCTTCCAAAATCTTATTACATAGTTCCATGTAGATACCTTCAAGAAAACATGATCTCCTACTTGAAATTACAAATCACTCCTTCCATTATCAGAATAGATCTTTTTTCCTTCTTTTAGATGCTTTGATATGGTTTTGAATAGTCTTTACCTTCACTATTGTTCCCTCCAAAAGCTCTGGATCCATAAGCTTTGTTTCACCAAATTCATCCAAACATATTGATGTACAACATCTTTTTCAATACATTGCTTTATATGGTCCCATTTGAATGTTATAATGGAAACTATTATGTTAGGAAAACTAAGCCAAAGCTAAATAATGATCCCACGTAGCTTTAAAATTCAGTGAGCATGATCTCAACATGTATTATAATATTTGGATTGTTCTTTATTATTATATATCAGTTTATGGGTGGTAAGATGTACTCAAATGAAACATCGTATCCAAATATTTCTGAATATTTTTCTAGAATTTTGATGTAAACTGTTGATCATGATAAGAAATAATTGATAGGGGTGTTCCATGAAGTCTCACAACTTTATTAATATAGAGTCGCACAAGGCAATCCAATGGAAAATCCTCCCTAATAGTGAGTAAATGTGTAGATTTCATAATTCGATCAGCAATTATCCATATTGCATCATTATTTATTTGAGTTTTGGGTAATATAGTGATTAAATACATGGTGATGATATCCATTTTCAATGTAAGAATAGGTAGAGGTTCCATGACACCTCTAGGATGTTGTTGTTTGGCCTTCACTTGTAAACAGACTAAACATCTTGATACATAATATAAAATTTTCCTATTCGTGTTGTCCCACCAGAAATATTCCTACAAATATATATACATCGTAGTGGTAACAAGATGTATAGAGAAACTTGAACTATGGGAAACATCCAATAACTCCTTTTTTATCTCAGGTATAGCTGGAACACAAATCCACTTTCTAAATTTCATAATTCCACCTCCAAATATGAATTCTAGCAACTTCCCATTATTCACATCATTAATTTTCTTTTGAATATTCTCATATCCATGATAATAAATTTTAATTCATTCCAATAAATATGGTAGGGATACAAATTGAAAAGTATTGATGTTTCACCTTTTTTGATAATTCCCTTGTCCATCCTTATTAGATCCATGAATATATGATCCCTTTCAATTATCAATTTTTTTAAAAGTTTATGGAACTTCCAACTCACTGAATCAGCTACCTTATTTTTATTTCCTGGGTGGTAATGTATTTATCAATCATAATATTTGAGTAACTAGAGTCATCACCTTTTCCTGATGTTGAGTTCCTTCTATGAGAAGATATATTTCACACTCTTGTGATCTGTATATATCTCACATATTTTACTATAGATATAGTGTCTCCATATTTTTATAGAAAAGAACACAACAACTAATAGAAGATCATGAGTAAGATAGTTTTTTCATTAAATTTAAACTACCTTAATGCAGAGGTAATAGGTCTATATTTTTTCATAAGGACACAACCATGTACTTTCATTGATGAATCACTATAGATCCTAAACCAATCATTCCCTGATGGTAGAGTAAAAATCAGATAATTCACTAATCTCATCTTTAATTATTTAAAACATTCCTAACGTTCTTCTTTCCATACAAACATAAACACTTTACGAGTAAGCATGGTCCATGGGATAAATAAATGGGTGAAGTTCTAAATGAAGCAATGATAATTACCTGCTAAACCAATTAAAATAAATAACAAAGTTATTTTCATTGGAGTATGCCATTCTTGAAAAACCTTTATCTTCATAGGATCAAAAAATATTCCATACTTCGAGACAATATGGTCGAGAAATGAAATTTATTGAAACCAAAAATATCACTTTCTAAACATCCCATACAATCCATTTCTTTGATGAGTCTTCAGAATAATGCACATGTGGTTTTCTTGATCATTGTATCATTTGGAGTATTCCCAGATATCATTAAAAAATAACATAACAAATTTGTCAATATATTCCATGAAAACCATTTTCATTATATCCCAAAAGAGAGTGGGTGAATTAGTCAGTCAAAAATGACTTACTGTAAACTCGTAATGCCCATAACTAGTTCGAAATGTTGTTTTGGAATGTCTTACTTCCTCACATGCAACTAATTATATCTATATCAATGGTCAATCTTTGAAAAATATTGGGCTCCATAAAGTTGTTGAATAAATCATCAATACGAGGCAGGGGATACATTTTATTTACTATTATAGCATTGATCTCCCTATTATCAATGAACATCCTCATAGATCCATCATTCTTATTAACAAAAAATAGGGACTTCGCATGGAGAAAAAATAGGGAGAATAAATTGTTTATCACTCAATACCTCTTGTTTTTTATTCAATTCTACTAATTGCAGAGTGTCCATTTTAACAAGATTCCTTAATATAAGTCTTGAACCAAGAATTAAATCAATAGAGAACTCAACTTCTTGCTCTGGAGGATGTCTAGGTAAATACTATAGAAAAACAACAACATATTCTTATACAATAGGTACATCCTTGATTTGAACATTTATTTCCTCACTCATAGATATTATGTTCTCATCCTACCCCATAATTGAATTCAATAGATCTACAGAGGGTGGAACTATATGAGAATCAAATGGCGATGTTTCTTCCCTAAAAATTACAGATTCCACACCATCCCCCAAAATTATAACTTCCTTACTCTTGAAATATTTTTTCACCTCATAATCTAAAAGCCAAAACGTACCAAGGATTACATCAGATTCAATCATGGGTATGATAATTAAATCAGCAAATAAAGCATATTTATATTCCATAATGGGGACTGGCTAACACATATTTGTTACAATAATACATCCCATTAGAGTTTTAACTTACAACTCCCATGTTAAATAAAATTGGAAATATCTAATTTTCATGAAAAAATGGGAATATATAAATGAATGAGATTATCCAGAATAAAATAATGCATTGGGAGATTTTGAGTAAATGATTAATGTGCCTACTACTACATCATTAAGAACTTCAACTTTGATATTTGTGACCGTATATTTAGGGCCTTTCTTCCTTTTCCTTCATTGGTGGAATTTTCCATTAAGCTTAGGAAATTATTTTTCATAAAGTCTCAAATATTTACAACTATAACATTAAAAATTGGAAGCTTCATTCATTCCGTTATAATCATGAAAATGGTGACATTTTTCTCCACCCTTGTACAAAACATCCATTCCCTGTAAGAAAGTACCATGGTATTTCTTCCCACATTTACTACAGGGTGTAAAGTCAACTATTCCATTATACCACATTTCCGTATTTCCTTTTCTAGAGTGTTTAGTAGCCCTCTTCTTCTATTTCTTTACATTAATGTCATATTACTTATAGAATAATTTTTTTTGTTTTTATTGGACATGAGAATATATCTTCATATGATGATAAATTTTGGGAGACTAGTTCCTTTCTAAGGATTGGTTTTTAACCATAAATTAATTGACCAATAATGCTCCTTGGATTACATACATAGTCTGTGGAATTAGATTCCGGCCTTATAAAGTATTCTTCATACTTGGAAACACTTCCATCATCATTCTACCTCAGATTCATGAATTTCATTTCTATATCCACTCATTGTTCATGGGGAAAATATTTTTCTATAAAAATTTTATTAAAATTACTCCATTCCATATTTTCATTCTCTTCCTCCTCCTTTTTGTTTTGAATCAATGAACACCATTAATCAAAATCTCTTGATAGATGATACACATCTATGAAAACATCCTCGCTTTCATTTCTTCCCAATGAAGTAAATATATTCTCTAAGGATCATTTCCAATGATCCTCTAAAAACGTGTTTGTACAACCATTAAATTATGGGGGTTATTGTCACATAATACGGTTTAACATATGTCATCATCATTATGGATCTGGATGCTTCATATGGGTAAGTTTATTTTTCATAACTACAGTCAGTTGTCATAATACAGTTACAAGTTTCTCGACACCAATTCCAGAAACCAATGCCAACATAACTATATTACATCATAGGGAAATCCCTACATGGGATATGTGCATTCATGCGGTTTACATTCTATCAAATAGGAAATCTTTCAAAATAATGACATACACTATACTTGGTTATGAATGATAATGTATAATCTCAATGTAGAAAAATAATTACCATTAATTGAAATCTTATACATAACAAATCTCATAATCATAATCCTAATTCCATTGAGGAAAAATTTACATTTAAATCCTCCATAATGGTTTTTAATGAAAATTAGAATTATCCTAAGCATATCCCATATGAGTGTCAAACCAGGTGTGTTCTTAGGCTCATTATGGTGTATCAGGATACCCTGGGTCATGCTCCAAACATCTTATCAGAGTTTTTACTACTAGGTACATATATTACCAAACCACATCCAGTTGTATTATCTAGAAAGATATATATTGTCTACATAGATCCACATAATCTATTCATTATAAAAATTTTAGGATGTCCATATATGTTTATCCTCAAAAAAAATCTTAGGGTTTTGTTACCTAGTCTATGTTTTCTAAATCTAGTTTCCATGTTTTCTAGTAAAATTCCTTAATACCAACTATAAGGACTTGACCCCAGTTTCTGAAGCTCGTACCTTATTTTAATAAATTTTCATATAAAAAAGGAATATGCATCCAAAATGATAGAGTAGTTTAGTATATTTGTAAGAAAGATACATACACATGTTCAACATTACAAATTCAAATGAAATAAAAGATATAAATTCCTTTGAAAACATCCATTTCTCTTAGGTTATCCTTGTAGTCTATTCATAATATAATTCTTTAAATCATGGGGAAAATAAATCATAAGAAAGAGGTAGACTCAAATTCTCCAAAAGGGTAATAAATATAGTGGAAGATGTCATAAACATAAATAATATGTATGGTGAATAACTGAAAACAAAATCCTTTAAAAAAACTTGAACATAATAGGGAAGGAATAAGAGCAGAATACGTAATTTCATAATAAAAAATAGTCATGGGTATTATAATTGATAAATAACCAGCCAAAATTTCAATTAATAGTTTCATAATGATGTAATGCATAATTAGGGACATCATAAACATACACTCAAGGCCTCGTGATAATACCACAAATATCCATTTTGTTAAGTCCTCATATAAAGACCATAGTTTGTATCATGAGACCTACTGATACACCGATGTGATATAGTGGGCCCCAACTGACACTTACTAAGACCAATGAATTCTTAATTTGAATGAGGGTTCAAATAAAAAAATATAAATTCATAAGGAAACTAATATATGAAACATAAATAACTTTTCCCAAACCATAAGCATAATCAATAACCATTCAGAGTATTTTTGGGAATTGTTTTAAGATTTAACATCCACATTAAAAATAATCATAATAAATTAAATTAAATATGGTAGTTGATATCATAAAATATTAATCCCAATAATAAATAAGAATCGACAAGAGTGTTGATACAGATTAAGATACTCTTATAAAATCATCGTGTAATTAATTAGATAAATAATCTTTAACTTTGAAAAGAAGATTTATTTTGTAAAAATAGTTGAATGAAAGCACTAGTGAAGTAAAATGTTATTTTTATAATAAATTTTTTTATTTTATAAATATAATGGTTTCCAAATATATAAAATATATTTCCCTTGAAAATAGGTAAAAATTTGATAAATTCTCTTGAATCAGGATTGTATTTTGGGAAGAATCTTTGAAATATCCTTTTAAAAACATATAACTACACGTAAATGAAATTGTGATTATGGTTGGTACACATATATAGATCATTAACAGAGAATTTATGTCGATTAAATATGAATAAATTATAATTTAACATAGGTAAGTATAAAATAAGAGCAACCCAAATGAAAATGGAGGTTCAGGTAGAGGACCCTTACCTTATGTCTGGATATGTTCCAATCATTAACATAAAGTCCTAGGATATGAAATTATAGTTTTAATAACTTATTTAAGAACCTATTAGACATGTATTTAATTTATTAAAATTTTATTTTGTTTATTAAAAGTCATTTAGATGACTTAATAGATTCAATATCATCATTTGTGAGTACTCCTTTCAGTTGTTTTCATCATTTACTTGTTTGGGTAAGAGTATGAATGTTCGTGTAAAATGGAAATTTAATTATAGAATTAAATAAATTATTTTCTAAATATAATAAATAATTTTAAATGATCATATAAATATTTTAGTTATTTTGGGAGATGATTAATTAACAGATAAAATTTTAATGATAAATGCTTGGATTAATTTGGAGGTTTTTTGATCACCACAAACTCATTTTGTTTTATAATTTAATACCATTTGTATAATTTGATTCTAGAAAATTATAGAAAATATATTAAATATATTATGATCATTTTAAAACATAAAAATAATTTCATTTCTGGAATTGAATATGGTAATAGAAATTGAAATCACATCTTCCTTGAATGTGATAAATTATAAAATCTCAAACGGTGTTTCCGTTTTTAAAATAAGTGGAGGGGAAAGATAGATGATGATGAAATATTACATTATTATAATAGAACTAAATTAATGGTAAGGAATTGGAGTTATGTTGTTATTTTTATTAGAGCGGGGGACAAAGTAAAGTGAAAGAAAGGAACTTGTAAGAAAATAAAAGATCTGAAAAGAGGAATTTACCTATTGAATTTATCATACTTGCAAGCCTCTTCAGGGGATAGAATTGGGTAATTTGAAGAGAAAAATTGATTTCAGATGCGGGGAGGATCACATTAAGATATTTGAGTAATATTTAGAATTGGAACAAGGGTTTATAGGTGTGAAGAGAAGAGGTAGTGTGGGGGGTTTTATCGTAGAGGTGAAGAGGGTTTTCCATTTATTTTAATAATTATTATATTATTATTACAAAGGCATCCAATAGTGTTTATTATTTTGAAAAAAAATTAATAAGTGCATATGAGTTTTAACCAATGGTAATTTACATCATCCCTGACAAAAACATGATGCATAAATTCATTTATTTCACATATTTCGTAAATTATCGAATTTCACTATTCACAAAATTCAACTATTATAGAAAAATAAAAAAAACTCACCCTAACCATTTTTCAAGTTGAAGAATCCAAAAATTAACTCCATTTTCTGAAAATGGTTTTCTAGATATGATTAATTTAATTTTGATATAAAATCATAATTTATTCTTAATATTACAATTTTAAAATAATAATTTGTTTTATATCACCCTGAAAAATTATTCAAGATCTCAATATATTATTACTGTAAGACAATAAAATAATAATATGTATTTCTATTCATAAGGTTTATAGTAATATTCATATTACTATTCATAAGGGTATATTACTACTCACCAAAAAATAGGTTTGTCTTATATGACTATAAATATCTTACCGAATGCAAGCATGTTTGTCAGTTTTGTGAAATTCAAATCACAGAGGTTGAAATAGTACCTTTACTAGCTAGAATATAACAATGTGATTTTTTATAGTCTCAATTTTTTATGAATTCAATATTAAATTTATTTATAAATCATTTGGGTATTACACGTGAAAGTGGTTAAATGTTAATTTTAATATCCGAAATTTATTTTAGAATGTGATTCACTGATGATTGGGATTTTCAAATTAAAGGTGAAACAATTAAAGGTATAATAATATCTTATGGTTAACAAATTTGACTTTATAGGTATTTATGTGTTTTAATTTTCTTTCTCTGGGGTCTTAATATCATCACTATAATCCCTTGAGAATTATGAAATTAACTACTTTTACTCTATTCATATGACAATAGTGAAGTTTGAATTCTTAAAAAACTATTATGATGGCCATAAGACTTGAGAAAAAAATTTCAACACAAAAGAGGCCTATAGAGTCAAATAGATTAATATTAAGATATTTAAAGAGTTAAAACTGGAAAAAATCCCTTGAAAATCATAATATTCAGTTAATCACTTCCTAAAATAGCTAATAAGTCCACATTTATAAAAAAACATAATCAAGAAATAGAATGTCAATATAAGTGAACTAAAATTGATTGAATAATGAAATTAAATTTAAAACTAAAAATAGAATAATTTAAAGAGAAAACTAAATAGTTATACACCATATATATCTATAAATGAACTAATAAAGTAGTAAAAACATGACTAGAATGTAAAAAAAGAAATTTATATTTTACATCAAGATAATGAAAACAGAGAGAACTTAAAAATCTATTAGCTATTATATTAATGAACCATAATAGAAATTATTCAAAAAAGGATAAAATATAAGCAATATTTGAAGATTTAAAAGAAAAATAATGAATCATGGTTACATCTATTTATAAAAAATTGAGTCAAAAAAAACATATTCCCGGATCTAATTATCCATGTTTTTATTATAAAACCTAACTAAAGATACACATTGATCTGGTTCTACCTAGACAATATAAATCTCTAAAACTAGAGGTTTTTAAGAACTTCATCATGTAACATTCATTGTTTAATTAAATGAATCATGTAACCTAAAAGAATACAGGAATCAAATTCATATAAATTATATTATTTTAGTTTTTTACAATTATTTTTACTGACTCCATCTAAAAATCTAGGATGTTGAAGTTCCCATATGAAAATAGAGTCACATGTTTCTACCTCCCCTGAGAAATTTATAATTCATGGAGCTGTCTTCCTCATCATGTAAACCTAGTGTAATGATGGAATGAATAAATAAAAACCCAAAATTGAAATTTTGTAGCTAGTACACTACTTGAGAATTAGAAACTGAAATTTCTAAAAAAACTAGAACAGAAAATCTAAACTGCTACGTGATAACATGGTAAATGAATAATATGGAAAACTAGAAACTGATACACTACTAAAGAATTTGAAACTATAATATAATGTATCGTAATTATAGATGGATGTAAAAGTATGTACTTTTATCAGTACTACTTAAAAGAGATAAAAAATATAACATTTATTATCACTAAAAAATAATGAGAAAATATTACCCTTTATCAACATTTTTTGGTCACTAATAAATGTTTCACATTATCAACAATTATTTTATCACTAATTAAGGACATAGTGGGTAATTAAATTTATATATACATATTTATATATGTGTATGGATAGAACATATAAATAATATTTATATAACTTATAATTAAAATCCAGTATTAATATTATTTTCGTGGTTTTACATATAAAAATTATAAAATTTATATTAATCCACAGAAATGTTTAATGGTATATTAACGTACATTAAATACAAAATGTGTTTATAGTCAAATTAAATTTGATATATTAATATTCAATTTAAAAAATTATATAAATACATAAATGAATATATTTTATGTAAATATTTGATTCATATTTGAATTTATATATTAATATTCAAATTAAATAATTTGAAATACATGTTCATGAATTTGTATGTATATTTAAGCATGTGTCTGTATATTGATGTATGTGTATGTCTATGCATGTGTTGTGTTGTATCTATGTACAAATATATTTGTGAGTGAGGATGTACAAGCATATGTATGTGTATATGTATATTCATGTGTATGTATGTTTTTGTATTACGTGTTTGTTTGCAGCTGTATGTTCATGTATGTGCATGCATGTGTATGTACTTATATGTATGTGTATGTGTATGTGTATGAATACATGTATGTGTATGTGAAACCCCATGTTTCATTACACCTTAGTTCATAATTAATTACAGAAAAATACACTTAATAATACCTCATAAGACCACAAAGCCTAGTGTCTATAAGAAATTATGTACATAGAATATTAACATGAAATATGGGTACAACATCATTATTTAAAAACACCAAAACATGCCCTTATATATATTGGATATTCCATAAATGTATAGTATAACCTGAGGAGGTGCATAATAATGGGGTGATCTATAAATCTTAGTAAGGAAATACACAAAACATAACATAATTTAAAGAAGTACCTGTTATCCAAGAGGCATATCAAGGTAACATAATAGGGTTGAGAATCATAATCTTGAAAAATGAGGAAAAATATTACATGTTTAATTACCACAACATAATAATGTGGTAACATCGTAAAAACATGACATCATTAACATAACAAAAGTATAACAACATAGAAAACATAACATAGTTTTCTTAAAAAAACCTCCCATACATCATACAAGATATATCATTAGATAAATACATTACCTAATTTATTATAGGGAAATATAATAATGAGTTCATCTGTCTCTTAAATTTCATGTAAATTCAAAAGTGAGTAACAATGATCATACATCAAAAAGACTTATTTTATCAATTTTGCCCAATGACTATAGAGATAAGGTTACATACATGTAAATACCCAATCAATAATGGATATAAAAAACTAGGTTAACACCCTTGATTAAAAATTTATATGGATATTCAGTACAAAAAGGTTTTCATCGAAAATCATAGTATAATTTTTGCAGCATAACAAGTTTAAAAAAATGTTTATATGAGTGGTGAATGATATATAAAGGGGTCTCTCATTACATTGGAATCATAAGAAAAGTAGTAAATATTTAAAAAAACGTATCCCAACTTGAACAATTGGAAATAAAAAGGCAAGACATAATGAAGGTTCCTGAATAAAGAGGAGAAGGACAAAACCCATTTCCTTGAGAGGGTGTATATTAAAGCTTGGGATGAGCTTCGTACGAGAATGGGGTCACCATGGGAGGACTCTAGAGAGGGAAGGGTAGAGTAAATTCATTTTCCAAGAGTTTTTAGTGAAAATTAAAGCCATTTTGGGTGGGTTTATATATCAAAAGGGAGAAGGAATCATTATTAATTTCTAAACATAGGTTTTCCACTCTATATGAAATTAATCCAAACCAAAAACATTCCGATAATTTTTCCCCCTAGTTTATACCAAATAAGAGAGGTTTTCATTTTTTATATGTTCAAGATATGAACTAGTAAAAATAATTCCCTTGGTGATGTTGAAGGGAGTCATGTTTATAAAAACTTTATATGAAAACCATAAAATAAATTGTTGGTTTGGGAGGAATCATTAAGGATTTATAAAATACATAAAATAAAAAAAAATATTTTAAAGGGGTAATATATATTTGGTAACAGATACCTTTTATTCCATATATTACATCTCTTTTAAATAATTATGATGTCATAATACATACCTTATAAATATATCGTATTTCAATTTTACCCAAACACGCAGTTACCTCAAAAAATTATAAAAAGTCAATTTTTACTAATTTCTACATGATGAATTAAAAAAATATTTGTTTTATCAAAATATATCTTAAAATATTTGAATTTATATTTTTAAATCAAAAAACCATATTTATTGGAAAGTAATTCCTTCTTTATAATTACATTTTTCCAACCCTTAACAAAAAAATTACGAAGTCAAAAAAATAAATTATAAATTATATTTAATAAATATTATTTAGTAATATAATTTTATTAAAATATAATTTATTTAAAAAATTCCTCAATTTATTAAAATAATTATTCTTTATTGAATCTATATATTTCCTAAATAAAATGTATTTCATCATATCAAAATCTATTTTTATTAAACATATTTCTTTATAAAAACCCTCTATCTTCATGCTTATACAATACCTAAATTTTTTGGAATTAAAATAACATTATACTAAAAAACATCAAAAGGCCGTATTAGTTTAGTTCATTTGGAAACATATATAAAAATATTCAAGCTCAGAGATAGATCTTTATTGTTTCCCATAAATATCTTCCCCTTTTGTAATTATAATTAAAAACCCTTCTTCATAACCTAGGGAAATGAAAAAAAATAAAGGGGTGAACTCCAATTATTAGTAAGGGTAAATAAAGGAAATGCACATGCATATCATGAACATAAGAGTATAAGAATGAAACTAGGATCATTATAAGATCATACCCTACATATCATATAAAATAAACAAGAATCATGGAATAAATAATTGTAGTTCAAGAGAAATGAATCATAAGGAACTCAAGAGAATAATCCATTAAATCATAACATAGTAATAAGATAAGGAATGGGGGAATACCTATCAAATTATAACGGCGAGAAAATGTATAGTCGAAACAGGTTCACATAGCATGTTAAGGACATAAAACCATCCCAATCAAGGAATTATGTACACGCAACCAGGTCCATGTATAATGTTGTCAACATGAAATAAGGTTCATCTATAACTTTTAGAATGTGAAATCAGGTTCATGTATAAAATTTTGAACATATAATAAGGTGAACTAAAAATATTGTGAATATATAATCAGGTTCCCACATAAAATTATGTACATACAACCAGGTCCATGCATAACATTGTGAACATGTAATCAGGTCACATATAACATTTATTCTCATGATTAATCCATCATTGCCTAATTAATTGGAGGTAGATATTGTTCCCACCCATAACATTATAAAATAAACATAAATGTGCCACAAAAAAATTTATCATATCATGAACAATTAAAAGAGAGGGGTTTTTTAAACATTAAATCTTACCATGAAATGAAATGGATAGCGTTAATGTTTCATCACATCATAACCTATGCAAAATACATATTTTTCATAACCATTTAATGAAATCATAACCCATTAAATGAATTGGGTTTCATAAACATATAACCCATGAAATATAAATGGGGTTCATACACCTATAACCCATCAAAGTGAATCTTGTTTCATAAACATCATTCCATAAAAATATAAACAATCCATTAAGGGATATGAATGGGTCCTTTAGATAATTTAATAGAAGGTAATGACTAACATAAATGGTTATTATATTATATTTAAAATAAATTGGAAAGTTATTTTGAATACATTTCTAGATGAAAATATCCTTTCCTATTTGAAAAAGGATTATTAAAACATAAGAACCAATTGAAAACCATTTTATTGAAAATAAACATAACATATTAAATAAAATTTAATACCTTTTGGAAAAATTTTGTTTGAAAACATATAAATAGATATTGAAAATTATTTTTCAACATTTCGTTGAAATAATTTTTAATCTTATAAATAAGGCATGAAAATCATTTCGAAACTTTTTTCAGTGAAAACTTATAATGAAGCTTGAAAACATTTTGAAAACAATTTTACTTGAAAAATACTTCGAAAAAATATAAATCATAAAAACTTTGGGAAAACAATTTCTTTGATAATTAATCTTAAAATAATTTTCATAAAAATTAACCTTTTAAACACTGAATAGAATATTCATAGAAATGATGGGGGTAAATCCGTACTTGTCGTAAGAGGTAAAAATAATATTCCTTTTTCATTGTAAAAATTTTAGAAAAATGAATTGTTCAGAAAGAGACAATAATATTCCATTAAAACATTTGTAAAATTAAAAAGGATAAAAATGTTTTTTAATGATTATAGGATATTAGTATAATATATATGAAACCCTTTTTTCAAAACATGTTTTTAATGGAAGTGAGATTTCCGATTGAAGGGAGAGGTAAATTCAGACATCCTTAAAAACACTTTATTAACTATCTTATGTACCAATGAGTGGAAAAACGGTACCAATATATGAATATATCATGAAAAAATATATGGAAAGAAAATTCATGAGTGTTATTGAGAAGTAGATCATAATATTTCATCAAAGGTAACATAATCATAAATAATCACGAAAAGTAATGAGATTGTTTTAGTAAACTCATACCACATGGTAAGCTTGAATCATAAACCCCATTTAAAAAAATAAAATTTAATGAAGCATTAAATTTCATGAACATAAATATATTCATGATATAACATGTTAAATTCATTATATACTCCTCATCATAAAAAATATAGGTGCATAACATGGCATGTTTCTCAAAGTGAGGAAATTGAGACCAATGAATTTTACATATTTGAAATTTTTTAACTATAGTCCTAATGAAATAAATACAATAAAATGTTATGTAAATACCAATAATTTTAATTATAGGGAAATTATAATACATCCACAGGTAGTATACACACAACACAAATGTAATGGGTGTTGAATAAATCGTGTATCTCATAGAAAAAAACTGAGATGGAATTCCCTTACATTGTGTCTTGCCTCCCATCGTACTCAGAGAACGCTTCTATAGAATATATATAAATTTATTATAAATATTTCAATGAACCATATTAATATATATAATTCCATATATGTTATTATTATTACTTTATAATACCCTCTTTTGGATAATTCCATATTAAGGTTACGGTTCAGGTAATATTCGCTTTATTTTTCGTGTGCGTCTTAATTTATTATTTCTTTGATCAGTATACATATATAATGATTTCAAGAATATAAAACATGGTATAAATAGAAATTAAATTCAGTATATTTATATTATAAAAATCTATAGAATATGTCAGTATGAATTGTAATACACTGTTCATGGAGACAGTAGGCAGTACATACACATGAATGCTATTTCCTTTTAATTGTCGTATTGAACGAAAGAAGTTAAATGAAATATATGTATTTATAAAATTATTCTAGTATAAATATTATATAATATATATAATATATTTTTACTTAAACCATCCATAATACATTCCATGTAGAGTGTGAATGAATCACAACGTTTTGACGGAGTGGTAATCCACACTTCCTCTAAAGATATTATCATATTTACACCAAATTGAAAGTAAACAGATACGTGTGGTAAAAGGATTATAAAAGAATAAATAAAGAATAAATATAATATATAATATATTTAAATAGAGTTTTCATCATAATTTCCACCATGAGTGGCAGTAAAGGAAAAAGGAACAATCATCATTTAGGGAGGTGATCGTTCACTAAACACCTAAACAATACCTTTTTCCCATTATATGTATGTGTGTTGAATTTTACGTTTAATAATTTATCTAAAAACATAATAATATATTAATTTTAATGGGTTTTAAAAAATAATGTAATTATATGATTTTAGGCAGTGGGGAAAGAAAATTAATGAAAGGATCTTGAGGGAGGGTGTTACCTCTTAAACTAGTAACTCCTTTTGGTTTACACCAAAGGGATTCATTGGAAGGCTTTATGAAAAAAAGGAGACCACAAGGATGAAGGGAGGTATTTTGATGTGATATTTAGATAGATCTTTTTCGAACCAATGTTTCTTGATATGTATGAAGAAGTGGTAGGAGAGGAGGCCTTTCATAGTGGAGGAAGATTGACACCCATGTAAATTTTGTGTAAGGGAATTACACCCATGTCTTCCCCTTATAATGTGGATATAATAATGGTAAAACGTTTATAAAAGTTATTATAGGAACTAAATATTTCCATACAATGTATTTTGGACAATATAACAGTTCATTTAGGCTTTTATGATTATAGTTTAGTCCTTAGTCAAACAAAAATTTACATTAATTGATGTAATTAATTATAATTACTGTCACTGATATTTTTTGTCAAAAACTATGTTGAAATTGTTATAAATTATAAATTATTATTATTCCAAATTTTTAATCCATTTTTTACAAATTTCTATCATATATACGGTTGAAATTAGTATATATTTAATCCTGTAGTTGGGTCAATAATGCGGGTGTTTAAAGAAAAAAGCATCCAAACTGTTGCTATGTTTTTATCTCTAATTTCAATGTGAAATTGGTTCTGAGGAACATAATTAGATTATTTGATAAAAATTTATATAATTAAACTTTTAATATAATGTAAAATTTAATTTATCCTTATAAATAAATTATATGAAAAGTATTTTTGAACTAAAATTCAGTATTTTTCACTACACATTAAAAATTAAAACTTCATTAAAAAATACAAAAAATTTACCCTAAAATCATTATTATGTTAGGATTTCAAATATTATGTTTTTTTGAAATATTAAATCTATTAAATTTCGAAAAAATAGATTTAAAATTGGTTCTTCATTAAAATGCGTTATAAATGCCTTAATAAAAATAGACATTTTGAAGTATAAAATTTGTTTTGTTCTTATATTATTTATATAAAATATATTAAGTGAATATAAATTTTTATATTTAATATATAAAATATATATTATGTTAATATCACTCATGAATTTTAATTAAATTCATTTTTTAGGGTAAACATCTTTTTTGGACATAATAATATTTTCCGTAATATTCTATCAATTTTCAAATTCATTTCTAATTAATTTGTAACAAATTAATTAATTTTATATTTGTTTAAACAATATATTATCATATTTTATTTGACCCTATCCATATCCTCTAATTTAACATGTATGTTATATCATACTATATTAAATAATAAGATTATAATAAGATTTTATTATTTAATAATCCTTGGTCATGTGTGTTACACATGGCATTAGGGAAAGTCATTGTTGCTTATAATGAAAGATAACCTCAATGTACCATGTATAGAATGTTAACATTTATATATTTTGTAGTTCTTGATTAACTTGGTGTTGTATATAACACATGCAAAAGATTGTGCATTATTATAAAATAAACTATTTTCAGTGTTGCGTGAAATAAAAAAGATCAAAAAGATTAAATTGATTATAGAAAATAATAACTGACAAAATATTAGGGTGTTAAATTTTTAATCACATAAATTAGTAAAATATAAATATAATCTTTATTTTATCAAAAATTAAAATATGAAAATTTATATAGTTAGGGTATATATACATAACCCTTTATTAAACCAGTGAATTATTTAAGGGTAAGGTGTGTGATAGTGATATTTTCAAGGGGTAGTTTAATGAAAATGGTTTGTGATGTGATATTGATGAGATTTAAGTTATCTCATAAACGATTTCAATCATGATTTAGTAGTTGAATTCTATATTTATCTTGATCATGGTAAAATCATTTCAAAACTTTTCATTATCAATATTACATTTTAAGACATTTATTCATTCAAAAAGGAAATTTAATTTATAAAATTTGGTGTCATCATATTCTTCAAACATTTAGAAATTTTTACATTAAATTGTAATTTTATGTGGTAAAATAGATTAGGGTGCTTTTGTTGCATCACTTCTTCTAATTTCCATGTTGCATCTTCAAACGTTTGGTTATGCCATATCACTTTGACTAGCCAAATTATCTTTTTTCATAGAACTTTGTATTTATGATTTAAGATTTTCACTGGATGATACTCATTTAAAATATCATTCTCAATTTATACCACATTTGAATTCAACACATGTGAGGGATTTCTTATATATAAAATATGGTTTTGAAGTGTAGGCTTTGGAAAATTTCTCAAGATATTCTTGAAGTTAGGCATTGAGTAAGAACAGTATTTCAGGACCCAAAGAGCCTGAGTGTGGTGCTATTTAAAATATAAAATATAATTTATCACTCATTAATAATTTTTTTAAATTAGGAATAAATCCTAATTAGTGGATTAGTTCATAAATTTGATTCCATGGTTGAGTATAGGAGACATGGTCTCACTTAAGATTGATATAAACATTATCAATGTCAGGTGCCCAGTTTTAGGAGATTGTTCATTGGGTGTTAATGGTGGTTTATAAATTTAATAAAATTAAACTATTAAACAAACCCCCCTTAATTTGTATTATTGCATAAAAAATGGAAAGGGGATGTTCTCCCATGGAAATGAATAGACTGGGGCAGAACTAAGTTGAGAAGGTGCCTCTAAACACTAGTTTTTATGTCGATCATCACTAGATTGAGGTGAATTAGCCTCCAATAATTTAATTGTATCCAAATCATTGGGATTTTTCTATAATGAATGTGAATTTATGATATTTACATCTTTATCCCTATTAATGTATTATTTAATGATTTTTGATCCCTTAAACGACTCGTAAAAATTCCATGAGGGTCGATCTTGGGTGGATCTAGAGAAATCAAGGTTTTTAGGTGGATCGTAGGGGATTCACATTTAGAATTCCTGATCACCCAACACGATGTGTATGAGAACATTCCATGTGTTCTTCCTATTCATGGTTGATGATCTTTGGGGACTACACAACATAAAATGAGGGTACATGCCCTGTAGTGAACCCGGGTCATGTGTCTGAGAGACATGACCATCCTCAACAAGTAAAGGATCATGGTCAGGTGTCTATACATGGCCCTAGGAAATGTGCCTGAATATAATTACATGGGAATATCCAAGGTCATAAGCTAGGTCCTGACGAAGAGTAACACAACATGTACTAGGTGTACATGTCTTGTATGGGGAAATGACCAACCAGACCATTTTTGAGCGAGTATATGCCAAGAGTTTTTAATGAGGTAACATGTTTTGTGACATGGGGTACACAATATGTATATCCCTTAATACATGACGAGTACTATGATGTTACATGGATAGTGTCTGGTTATGTTTGAAAAATCTTGTACTATTGGTGCTCATCACGTACCGCCCCTTAAATACTTCTTTCTCACGCATATTGATTTTATCGACTCAAGAGGATTCCCATGAGTAGCCTATCCTATGTAGTTTTCCACATAGGAAGTGATGGTATAACGACCCATACTTTACATACATTGTTAATACATCGAAATTGAAGCACACTTATTACAACATATGACAAAACCACAAAGGACCGTATAGGTATAGTGTCCTTAGAAACTGGGAAACATAAACAACTGGTTCATAAATCTTCTACAGTGTCTCCTATTTATTTCATCATATCTAGGGTACCTTTTAGCATATTCTACTTAATATCCATCTTCCTGACCTGGGGAAAAGAAAACATAAATGGGTGAGCTCAAATGCTCAGCAAGGGCAAATAAAGGAAATAAAAATCATATCATATCTTTATGAAAATCAAAACCTGCAAAAGAGATCATAATATCTTAACATGGAATAAATCATAGAAGTGAAAATGAGATCCCCATAATCATAACATAAAACTTGAAACTTTGTGGCATGCACACATAATCATGGAAAATCATTTCTTGTTAGTCATGACTCATTGCCAAGACTATCTTAGTGGACAAAGTCCCTTTCTGAACCGAGTTCACTCCTCGTTTCAGTCCTGTATCACTGAACCGAAATAACCTTCCGTTCCATCCATGTCTACCTCATGATATATAAAATCTTTACCCAATGCATTGGAGGGAGATATAGGTCCCACCCATCTTATAATGAATCCTTTCTTATGTGTGCCACATAATCATAAAACATACATCATCGCATAACACATGTAACAAAAATGGGATTCTTGAAACATCATGACATCATAAAACAAATCTTATAAGGCAAATGACTTCATAAAAATAATTCCCTCATAACATAATCAAATCAATGTAATTAAAGGGATAAAAAAACAGAACCCTTTATTATCTTAGATGGAAAATAATTTTGATAAAACACTTGAACTCCATTCTTGAGGAAAATATCCTTTCTTATTCAAAAACACTTTTCTTTTCGTAACATGTCATACTAAAAGAAGTTAATCAAAAATAAACTTGAAAACTTATAAAGGAAGATTCTTGGAAATAATGTTTTAAAAATCCATTCTTGCCGTATAAGTTAAAGAAAAACATTCTTCGTACTTTTGTCGGAAAAGTCAAAAAAATACCTCATGTGAAAAACGACAAAAGATTCCTTTCATATTCTTTACTAAAAACTCACCGAAGGGTAAAAATGGATTTAAACAATTGTAGGTGGATGGAAATAATATTACATATTGATGAAACATGGATGTGGATAATAAAATACACCCCAGTAAATACTTACGAATAAACAATCTCGGGTAAAAATGAGATTGTGATATTTCCCTTACCTTAGGTCCGATTTGCTTTGTTCGTGTCCGAAGCTCTTGTATAATGGTTTAAATAATGTTATTGACTTATTCCAGAATCATACATATTGATATGATATCATATATAGTCATATTATTAGCTTCTTGTTAGTAATATTTCATTGTTACTTGTTACTCGGGTCTTTATAACTTTTTGTTCTTATGCGTGTTTTGTTGGATAAATTCTTATTCTTATCTTTAGGTTATAGATAATTCATTTCCAGAATGGTATTATTGTAGTATATACCATATTCATTCATTCAATTCATTTATATAATCATTATGAAATGAAGATCATGTAGAACGAGTCGCATCACATCGTGGAGACGGTATTCCGTACGTACGCACGAGTGATGATATCGTTCCTATGATCGTGGAATTGTATTGGAGTATATATATATATATTATTTCAGTATCAATATTACATAATAATAATCATATATAGTTACTCATTACACCATTATACCCATCCTTGTAAGGTGATGGTGGAAAATAGATTACACCACGGCGTGGAGACGGTATTCCGTACGTACGCACGCGCGGTGATTTCATTTTTCCGTAGGATGGATAGAAGGTGAATTAGGGTTGTTTCATATTTATAATAACATATCAGTATGTAAGTAATACTGATGTTATTACTTTATCATGAAACAACTAAAGAAGAAGAAGTTGAAGAAAAAAGAAATTGAAAAGATCGGTAATGGATATTACCTCTTCTTTGGAACGCCTCTTTGAATCCTCCACTTAAGGAACTAAGATTGGTCATTGGAGAAGACCAGGACCTATAGGATTATTCTAGGGAAGTGTATAGGAGAAAATGACAGGGGTTGGTCGAGCTTGAGTGCTCAAATTGGTGTGAGGAGGAGGGGGAGGAGGTGCCCTTTTATAAGGGAGGAGAGGGGCACCTTAGGAATATCTCAAAATATTATTTTATATTAAAGTAAAAATCGGTTTATAATGGTTCCAAAGGGTCTTATTTCGAAGCTAAAGTGGGGATGGGTCGAAATACTATCAGCCAATAGTATTTAGACAAGTTTAGGGTATTATTTTAACCTTATCAATTAGATTTAACTCTAAGTTAATTAATTTAACTTTTACCGTGTCTTTTTGTTTTCTTTCACTATATGGTTAATACACTTACTATAACTTGCCAAACGAACCCCAAATTGTTTATTATTAATATATATATCCTTATCTAAGTCATTTGGCCGAACCTTAGATTTTTAGGAATAAAATAACAATTAATAATATAATATCTGATTTAAAAACTATTTTGTGTCAATTTTGACACTATTTGATATATAATTTTTGTGAAAGTCATAACAGAATTATATGTTCGAACCAAGTAGATTAAATCAACACTAATATATCATAGTAACCTAGAAAAGTAGTGGAATTCATAAAAAGTCTCAAATTACATTTAGTTTGGTGTTTATAACATCAATTATGTCAATATTTCATTAATAAGATAATTACTGCATCATCATTGTGTCATAATAAATTAAATTATTTAATGTCTAAAAAATTATAAATAAAATACCATTATGTAGGAAATCTTTTTATCTTTCTAATGAATATTTATAGTCGAATTTATCTTATGTATAAACCCATATTAAAAATGATTTACTTATTAAACTTTGATTTTAACTATTTTAACCCTTCTTTAAATAAATTAATAATAAATGTCCTAATCTAATCCAAGTGGGCCTAAATGGTCATAGTTTATTCCGAAGTTTGTTTTTGGTCGAATTACACTTATCCAATAGAATTAGGACATGTGTTAGGGTAATATTAAAATCATATTTACCCTTAGTTACCCTATTTACTATTAACCGCGGTAAAAAAAAGTTACTATTCACCAAAAAATTATTTTTATCTCATTCAACCACATTTTACTTACTGATATCAACCGTGTCTGTCGGATTTTCGAAATTCCATTCACAGAAGCGGTAAAATTATGTTTTATGCAAAATTCAGTTTTTAACCTACCACTTAGTGGTTTCACTATTCATCAAAAATTGAAAGTTTTCAGAAAAATACCAAAATTTCACCCTAGGCAAATTTCGATATTCTGAGTCCAAAAATGAAGTCCATTTTGAAAAATAAAATTTATAAAAATTCAAAAAGTGGTTATTACTATTCATAACGGCTAGTTTTAATAGCATAATGTTGTTTAGTGAAACTCGGTATTGCGTACGACGCAAGCTATCGAGGAAGGTCGCGATTGCGTGTAAAGCAAGCCAAGCAAGTGTTGTGTAGAAAAAGATTCCTTTGATGATTTATTTAACATAAAAGTCTCGGGTGTTACATTCTACCCCCCTTAAAAATAATTTCACCCTCGAAATTCGTCACTTTGTAACAAACAGATGAGGATACTTCTCCCTCATCATATCCTCAAGCTCCCATGTAGCTTCTTCAAGTTGGTGGTTCCTCCATAAAACATTCACCAATCGAGTTGTCTTGTTTCGTAGGACTTTTTCGCTATGATCCAGAATCTCTATCGGCTGTTCTTCATAAGAAAGATCTTGCTCCAGTGGTACAACTTCTGAGCTGAGTACATGTGAAGGATCTGGTATGTATTTTCTCAGGAGAGATACATGGAACACATTGTGAACTTGAGAGAGATTCGGTGGAAGCGCCAATCGGTAAGCTACCTTCCCAACACGATTCAGTATTTCGAAAGGACCGATATATCTAGGGCTCAACTTCCCCTTCTTTCCAAATCTCATAACCCTCTTCCAGGGAGATATTCGTAAGAACACTTTATCGCCCACTTCAAACTCTAGGTCTTTTCTTCGGTTTTCGGCATAACTTTTCTGTCGACTCTGAGCTGCTCTTATGTGTTGTTGAATAGATCTGACCTTTTCTGCCATTTCATCAACGAGATCAGGTCCTAATAGCTTTCTTTCCCTAACTTCATCCCAGCAAGTTGGAGTCCTGCATTTCTTTCCATAGAGAGCTTCATAAGGAGCCATCTGAATACTGGAGTGAAAGCTATTATTATAAGAAAATTCCACCAAAGGTAGGTGTTGATCCCAACCTCCTTTGAAATCCATAGAGCAAGCTCTCAACATATCTTCTAGGGTTTGAATTGTTCTCTCAGACTGACCGTCTATCTGGGGATGATAAGCAGTGCTGAAACTCAACTCTGTATCCAGAGTATGCTGATGACTTCGCCAGAACTTTGAGGTAAATCTCGGATCTCGATCAGATATAATAGAAAGTGGTACTCCATGCAATCTTACCACTTCCTTTACATATATCCTGGCAAGCTGATCTAGAGAGAAATCCTCTCTAATAGCAATGAAGTGTGCAGACTTTGTAAGACGATCAACTATGACCCAGATAGCATTATTGCCTTTGGATGTTTTAGGAAGTCCTGTGACAAAGTCCATAGTGATGTTTTCCCATTTCCATTCGGGTATGGGTAATGGTTGTAACATCCCCTTAGACTTCTGTCTCTCAGCTTTAACTTGTTGACAAACCAAGCATCGAGAGACATATTCAGCAACATCTCTTTTCATGCCATCCCACCAGAAGTACTCTTTCAGGTCCCTATACATCTTCGTGCTTCCAGGATGAATAGAGAATGAAGAACTATGAGCCTCATCCAGCAGCTCATTCTTTAATTCGGGGATGGGAGGAACGCAAACCCGATTCCTGAACTTTATTATCCCATCACAATCAAGGTTGAATTCAGGAACATTTCTCACCTTCTTTTGTAACTCGACATCTTCTTTCTGTGCCTCTTTAATCTTCACATGTATAGATGGTTGAACATTCATTTGAGAAAGATAAGATTTTTCCCCTTCCATTATAATTCCAAGATCCATCCTTTGTAAATCCATAAATATTGGATCTTTTGTGATCCTCATCATGGATAAATTAGCATGGTCTTGTCGACTTAATGCATCTGCCACCTTGTTTGCTTTCCCAGGGTGGTAATGGATTGAGCAGTCATAATCCTTAATCAGCTCCAACCATCTTCTTTGACGCATATTCAACTCCTTTTGTGTGAAAATATACTTTAAACTTTTATGATCAGTATAAATATCACACCTTTCACCATAAAGGTAATGCCTCCAAATCTTTAATGCAAAGATTACCGCAGCCAACTCCAAATCATGTGTTGGGTAATTTTGCTCAGGGATTTTCAACTGTCGTGAGGCATAAGCTATCACCATATCATTTTGCATAAGAACACACCCCAATCCCTTCTTGGATGCATCACTGTAGATCACAAACCTTTCTCCACTACAAGGCAGTGTGAGCACATGTGCACTGGATAACCTTCTTTTCAACTCCTTGAAATTCTCTTCACATTCCTCTGTCCAGACAAACTTAACTCCCTTCCGAGTCAACTTGGTGATTGGATTAGATAATCGTGAAAAATATTTTACAAAACGTCGATAATATCCAGCCAAACCAAGAAAACTTCGGATCTCAGTTACTGTTGTTGGTCTTGACCATCTTTCGATAACCTCTGTTTTTGCTGGATCCACAGATATCCCCTCTTTTGAGATTATGTGACCCAAAAATGCAACTTTTTGAAGCCAAAATTCACACTTGGTAAATTTGGCATAAAGCTTCTCCTTTCTCAGGGTCTTCAATATAATTCTCAAGTGATCTTCATGCTCTTCCTTGCTCTTTGAATAGACAAGAATATCGTCAATAAAGACTACCACAAATTGATCAAGATAGTCTCTAAAGACTCTATTCATTCGATCCATGAAGATAGCAGGGGCATTTGTAAGACCAAATGG
Source organism: Viscum album (assembly GCA_963277665.1). Classification (NCBI taxonomy): domain Eukaryota; kingdom Viridiplantae; phylum Streptophyta; class Magnoliopsida; order Santalales; family Viscaceae; genus Viscum; species Viscum album. The sequence continues at coordinate 687,936,724 of OY728132.1, read as the reverse complement.
CATCACTATAAATTCATAGTGTCCATACCTTGTACGGAAAGCCATCTTTGGTATATCCTCCCTTTTGACCCTTAATTGATGATACCCTGAACGAAGATCAATCTTGGAAAAGTATTGAGCTCCGCGTAGTTGTTCAAATAAGTCATCAATGCGTGGGAGAGGATATTTGTTCTTGAGAGTGATCTTGTTAAGCTTTCGATAATCAATGCAGAGTCTCATTGATCCATCTTTCTTCTTAACAAATAGAACAGGTGCTCCCCAAGGTGACGCACTAGGGCGTATGAATCCCTTATCAAGATTCTCTTGGAGTTGCTTCTTCAATTCCTACAACTCAATTGGGGCCATTCTATAAGGTGTCTTTGAAATAGGCAAAGCACCCGGTACGAGTTCTATTGAAAACTCAACTTCACGATTTGGTAGAAGACCCGGCAATTCCTCCGGAAAGACATCATCAAACTCCCGTACAATGGGCATATTCTTAATTGTGAGTTTCTCACCAACCATTTGAGATAAATAACCTTCATTTAGTGGAATCAATACCCATAAGATGGAAGAAATTTCCACTGGAAGGTTATGTTCATCCTTGCATTGATATACGATCGTAGATTGATCTGGAATATGAAATGTGACTTCCCTTCTTTGGCAATCGATATGAGATCCATGTAGAGAAAGCCAATCCATGCCAAGAATCACATCAAATTCCACTAAAGGAAGGATCACAAGATTTGCAGGAAGCACTTTCCCACAAACTTCGATCGGAGAAGAATTATAAACTTTTGATGCGATTGATGTGCCATTAGGTGTTGTCACAGCTAACTCAACATCTAATTTTTGAGGTAATACGGTGATACCCTTAGAAAAGTCATCAGAAATAAAAGAGTGGGTGGATCCAGAATCAAATAATACATTTGCTACTTTAGAGTGGATGGTAAGTGTACCTTTCACCACATCGTTATCGTACTCCACATCGCTGATAGAAATTTCATGTGACTTTCCTTTGTCTTTAGCCTTAGGATTTTTTTGACGTCGACCATCATCATCAACCCTTGGATTTGGGCATTGATTGGCATAATGCCCCATCTCCTTGCACTTGAAACATTGAAGTGTAGTAGGTTCATTCTGTGTATCCCTTCCTTTGTTTGCGTCATTAGACATCTTCTTCCCATTATCACGGCAATCAAATGCCCGATGACCTTCTTTTCCACATTTAAAACATTTACTTGTCCCTTTAAGACAACTCCCTCCATGTTTCTTTCCACACTTTGAGCATAAGGAAAAGCTCATCTTCTTTTCCATGTGCTCTTTAGATTTTTCTTTGAATTCCATCTTCCTCTTCTTATCAAACCCATGTGACTGATGGGTTACTCCAATCTCCATCTCGACTTTGAGAGCACATCGAATGATTTCATAGTAGCTATTGAAGTCCCTTATGGCTAACACCCTTCGAAGACTTGGTTTTAAGCCACTAAAGAATCGATCGATCTTACTCTCAGGTTGGATAATAATACCAGAAGCGTACCTTGCAAGTCTGGTAAAATTTGCTTCATATGTACCAACAGATTCATCATCCCTTTGCTTCAGTTCAAGAAACTCTTTCTCCATCTTTGTTCGGAGAATACGAGGGAAGTACTTATTGAAAAATAAGTTCTTGAACTCGTCCCATTCCATAGACTCAATTTCATCCCTTTGCCTCGTATTCTTAACAAGATTCCACCATTGATCATCACCTCCTTCCAAACGATACACTGCTAGGATGACTTTATCATGCTCAGAACATTGAAGAACTGAAAATATCTTTTCAGTAATACTAATCCATTGTTCAGCAACTAATGGATCAGTAGACCCGCTGAAAGAAGGTGGACGCTGCCTCATGAAGGATTCAACAGAATGTTGCTCCCTCCTTTGTTCGTTTGGAAATCCTGCATGATTCATAGCTTGAGAAAGTTGTGTGAGCATGGCTACAAGATTTTGCATTCCAGCTCCCATATCGTTTGGTTGCTCAGGGGGACAATCATTGCATTTCCCATCGCATTCCGCATTAACACGGTTCCTTCGGGTTCCAGCCATTGACTAAAACCAAGAAGAATAGTGTGAGCAACACTAATTATAATAGGAAACCACATAATTCAAGAAAAAAAAAATTTCATGCTTATGGTCTTATCCTAGGTTATTCATGGCCATTTCTAAGATTGTGTTCTATGCTTAGACTTATCCTTAGGGTTCTTACTAAGGCTTTCACATCCTAGTTTCCAAAGGTTGACTATACCTTTCCTCTGATACCAACTATAACGACCCATACTTTACATACATTGTTAATACATCGAAATTGAAGCACACTTATTACAACATATGACAAAACCACAAAGGACCGTATAGGTATAGTGTCTTTAGAAACTGGGAAACATAAACAACTGGTTCATAAATCTTCTACAGTGTCTCCCATTTATTTCATCATATCTAGGGTCCCTTTTAGCATATTCTACTTAATATCCATCTTCCTAACCTGGGGAAAATAAAACATAAAAGGGTGAGCTCAAATGCTCAGCAAGGGCAAATAAAGGAAATAAAAATCATATCATATCTTTATGAAAATCAAAACCTGCAAAAGAGATCATAATATCTTAACATGGAATAAATCATAGAAGTGAAAATGAGATCCCCATAATCATATCATAAAACTTGAAACTTTGTGGCATGCACACATAATCATGGAAAATCATTTCTTGTTAGTCATGACTCATTGCCAAGACTATCTTAGTGGACAAAGTCCCTTTCTGAACCGAGTTCACTCCTCGTTTCAGTCCTGTATCACTGAACCGAAATAACCTTCCATTCCAGCCATGTCTATCTTATGAGATATAAAATCTTTACCCAATGCATTGGAGGGAGATATAGGTCCCACCCATCTTATAATGAATCCTTTCTTATGTGTGCCACATAATCATAAAACATACATCATCGCATAACACATGTAACAAAAATGGGATTCTTGAAACATCATGACTTCATAAAACAAATATTATAAGGCAAATGACTTCATAAAAATAATTTCCTCATAACATAATCAAATCAATGTAATTAAAGGGATAAAAAACAGAACCCTTTATTATCTTAGATGGAAAATAATTTTGATAAAACACTTGAACTCCATTCTTGAGGAAAATATCCTTTCTTATTCAAAAACACTTTTCTTTTCTTAACATGTCATACTAAAAGAAGTTGATCAAAAATAAACTTGAAAACTTATAAAGGAAGATTCTTGGAAATAATGTTTTAAAAATCCATTCTTTCCGTATAAGTTAAAGAAAAACATTCTTCGTACTTTTGTCGGAAAAGTCAAAAAAATACCTCGTGTGAAAAACGACAAAAGATTCCTTTCATATTCTTTACTAAAAACTCACCGAAGGGTAAAAATGGATTTAAACAATTGTAGGTGGATGGAAATAATATTACATATTGATGAAACATGGATGTGGATAACAAAATACACCCCATTAAATACTTACGAATAAACAATCTTGGGTAAAAATGAGATTGTGATATTTCCCTTACCTTAGGTCCGATTTTCTTTGTTCGTGTCCGAAGCTCCTGTATAATGGTTTAAATAATGTTATTGACTTATTCCAGAATCATACATATTGATATGATATCATATATGGTCATATTATTAGCTTCTTGTTAGTAATATTTCATTGTTACTTGTTACTCGGGTCTTTATAACTTTTTGTTCTTATGCGTGTTTTGTTGGATAAATTCTTATTCTTATCATTAGGTTATAGATAATTCATTTCCAGAATGGTATTAGTGTAGTATATACCATATTCATTCATTCAATTCATTTATATAATCATTATGAAATGAAGATCATGTAGAACGAGTCGCATCACATCGTGGAGACGGTATTCCGTACGTACGCACGAGTGATGATATCGTTCCTATGATCGTGGAATTGTATTGGAGTATATATATATATATTATTTCAGTATCAATATTACTTAATAATAATCATATATAGTTACTCATTACACCATTATACCCATCCTTGTAAGGTGATGGTGGAAAATAGATTACACCACGGCGTGGAGACGGTATTCCGTACGTACGCACGCGCGGTGATTTAATTTTTCCGTAGGATGGATAGAAGGTGAATTAGGGTTGTTTCATATTTATAATAACATATCAGTATGTAAGTAATACTGATGTTATTACTTTATCATGAAACAACTGAAGAAGAAGAAGTTGAAGAAGAAAGAAATTGAAAAGATCGGTAATGGATATTACCTCTTCTTTGGAACGCCTCTTTGAATCCTCCACTTAAGGAACTAAGATTGGTCTTTGGAGAAGACCAGGACCTCTAGGATTATTCTAGGGAAGTGGATAGGAGAAAATGACAGGAGTTGGCCGAGCTTGAGTGCTCAAATTGGTGTGAGGAGGAGGGGGAGGAGGTGCCCTTTTATAAGGGAGGAGAGGGGCACCTTAGGAATATCTCAAAATATTATTTTATATTAAAGTCAAAATCGGTTTATAATGGTTCCAAAGGGTCTTATTTCGAAGCTAAAGTGGGGATGGGTCGAAATCCTATCAACCAATAGGATTTAGACAAGTTTAGGGTATTATTTTAACCTTATCAATTAGATTTAACTCTAAGTTAATTAATTTAACTTTTACCGTGTCTTTTTGTTTTCTTTCACTATATGGTTAATACACTTACTATAACATGCCAAACGTACCCCAAATTGTTTATTATTAATATATATATCCTTATCTAAGTCATTTGGCCGATCCTTAGATTTTTAGGAATAAAATAACAATTAATAATATAATATTTGATTTAAAAACTATTTTGTGTCAATTTTGACACTATTTGATATATAATTTTTGTGAAAGTCATAACAGAATTATATGTTCGAACCAAGTTGATTAAATCAACACTAATATATCATAGTAACCTAGAAAATTAGTGGAATTCATAAAAAGTCTCAAATTTCATTTATTTTGGTGTTTATAACATCAATTATGTCAATATTTCATTAATAAGATAATTACTGCATCATCATTGTGTCATAATAAATTAAATTATTTAATGTCTAAAAAATTATAAATAAAATACCATTATGTAGGAAATCTTTTTATCTTTCTAATGAATATTTATAGTCGAATTTATCTTATGTATAACCCCATATTAAAAATGATTTACTTATTAAACTTTGATTTTAACTATTTTAACCCTTCTTTAAATAAATTAATAATAAATGTCCTAATCTAATCCAAGTGGGCCTAAATGGTCATATTGTATTCCCAAGTTTGTTTTTGGTCTAATTACACTTATCCAATATAATTAGGACATGTGTTAGGGTAATATTAATACCATATTTACCCTTAGTTACAATATTTACTATTAACCGCGGTAAAAAAAAAGATACTATTCACCAAAAAATTATTTTTATCTCATTGAACCACATTTTACTTACTGATATCAACCGTGTCTGTCGGATTTTCGAAATTCCATTCACAGAAGCGGTAAAATTAAGTTTTATGCAAAATTCAGTTTTTAACCTACCACTTAGTGGTTTCACTATTCATCAAAAATTGAAAGTTTTCAGAAAAATACCAAAATTTCACCCTAGGCAAATTTCGATATTCTGAGTCCAAAAATGAAGTCCATTTTGAAAAATAAAATTTATAAAAATTCACAAAGTGGTTATTACTATTCATAACGGCTAGTTTTAATAGCATAATGTTGTTTAGTGAAGCTCGGTATTGCGTACGACGCAAGCTATCGAGGAAGGTCGCGATTGCGTGTAAAGCAAGCCAAGAAAGTGTTGTGTAGAAAATGATTCCTTTGATGATTTATTTAACATAAAAGTCTCGGGTGTTACAGATGGTGCCTATGGTTTTGGTGTTAGATATGCAATGTGAGGTGATGTTGTGGGTCAATTATATTAGTGATTTGTAGACGAGTATCGGTTGGGAGAGTTCCCTTGGTCTATTCCAATATGGTTTGGGGGGCATCACATCCTCATTATAGGATTGTGACCCCTCTATTTCTTCCTCGAGATTGTGAAGCTTGGATTTGTTCCCTTTTTTGGAGTGAGTTAGTCTGAGTACCACAAATGGATTACAACAAGTATTACTATAATAGGCATGGAATGATTCTCATTTCCTTTGGGAACCCTAGGTAGGGTTATTGGAATTGGAGCGACCAACAATTACATGGGCGTTGATCCCCTATCTAGTTTGGTAAATCAAGTAGGGTACAAAGTACCAAAATTTAGGCATAGGAATTTACCCCCATCAGTGTATCAATATTTTTAATGTTCAAACAAGCCAGTTTCCTATGATTTGGTTCATGGAATATGAATGACCAACACTATACAGATGTCATTACCATGATTATCAAGATGCCACAGACTTGCGTTGTGGTTTGATACACTTTTTATGTTCCATTTTTTTGTAGGGTGTAGATTCCCCTTAGTGAGCCCTGGTCATTGACCCATATTTTGGTATTGAGATATGATCATCTTAGTGTGGTATCAGTCTGACCAAGAGTGTATCTTAGATGAGTCCACTCATCTTTAAACATAGTTACCTCTAATTAGTTTTTTCTATCAGTTTTATTCCATCTATAATAGTGGTGATTTGTCATCGACTTAGTGATCCTTGATTAGTAATATATCTTAGTTGAGCTCCATCAGGGATAACAAGGAACATGGAGTGAGTTTACCTTAATGAGAGATGCATTTGATAATCTAATAGGATTCTGTGGATGGATATATGTTTGCGACCACGGGACATGGAGGCTGTAATGAGTATATCTGGGATATTATGGGAGCCTTCATCATGTGTTATATTGTTTCACATACCAGATTGTGATGAGATGAATATTCATGTATAGCTGAGGAGTGTTAGAGATATATTTTTTGTTTCCACTTTCTAGGGTTTCCTTATACATATTTTGGTCGAGTAAACTATTTACCTTCAATTTCCCCTTTTTATTTATCATTTTGGGGAACTTAATTGGTATTTTATGGACACCCATATAAGGGATCTACACACCCATGTCATGTCTTGTGAAGATGACATGTACCTTAGTAGTGTTCATAGTGGACTGAGAGTGGGTTGACTGTAGTGTTGGGATGGACTGACTATGATGAGTACCAACCATGAATTTGATTGAAATACCCTCCATCCAAGCATGTTAGTCTCTTTTATATTTTTTTGGCTTAAATTTGTCCATTCATAAATTTTCCAGGACTTTCGTACTCTATTTTTTTTAGATATAGATGTATGAATTTATTTTGAGATTTTTATTTTTTGATATATCTTCACTATTTAATGGATATGGTTGTGTGTATGTGTGTATAGGTTCCTTAGGTTGTGGCCTCCCATGTATGTCATATGCCTACTCGGTGCTGGTCTCCAGCCTCTGCCTTATTGGATGACGGATTTTGGTAGTGGTTTATTTTCATTAATCCCACTAGGTATCCCCTTGGGTATCATGTATTTATAGAGTGGTATCAGAGAAGGACCTTCCATAGGACTATGTTTTGTTTTATAGCTTGGAACTTGGTTTGTGTTTTATGGCGATAGTGTTAAAGTAACATGATTTTGGATTTCAAGATCGGGACTCCAGTGTTAGTGTGTCGGTTGACATATCTATTCACTAGGACTCTGAAATCTATCTTGTTGACTTAGAACATTTAGGCACTGGTTTCATGAAACTTTTGTACTTGCATCATATAAGACATGACTACGGTTTCAATATCCCTCTTGATTCAGCTCCGAATATATAATATTTGAATAAGAAATATATTATATTATTTTAGGTTGTTTACACGATGAAAGACATTAGGGTTTCCATATCTATGTTGAGAGTATGTCCTGATTAGTGATGAGGCCACCATTCTGGGTTCTGGTCACAAGGTTGATTCTCTTTCTAGTGGATAGTAGGTAGTGCTTCCACCTGTTGATAAGTGTGTGGTCCCACCCATGAGGGTTTAGTTGGATGTGGCATATAAAATGAATCCATGGGTGGATCTATTGGTCTTTTATGTTTGGACATATCGTTTGAGTGTGTATCGTGAGGTTCCAAAGTAGTTATTTCCTATGGTATTGGTTCTGCAGGACCCACTGAGAGCAAGTGCGGGACGCGAGTCACAGCATAAGTGGTTTCATTAGAGTCCTTGAGGAAATAACATTTTTCTAATGTCGTGGAATTATTTTTAATGATATGGGAATGAAAACCTCATATAGTATTTCCATACCCATCAAATTTTTGGCAATGAGATGATAGATATACCGATGAGGTAGATGTAGAAGTTCAAGAAGAGAGGCCCGTATGGTAGCAGCTGTGGAATAGGAGCTTGAGGTGAAGAAACATATGTATGGTTCATTGATTGGATTCCACCACCACTAACCCTAGAAGGTATTTTCTAGGATTAGGGGGCCGGTGGATAGGGAAATGTGTGGCTACTGGCATTGAAGTTTTTTTACATAGAGGCTCTTGGAGCGATTGAAGGTATAATCTATATCCTTGTTACCTTTTTATCAGAATTTATTGATAGAGGTTTGATACACTATTTCTTTTCGACTTCCTGATTATGTATTTTTTAGGGTGACCTCGGGTGTCAATGGAGACCTGTTGTGGATACATTTGATGTGGATTCATATTCACAAGAAAGAGGGACAGTTCCCCCATTAAGAAATGTTATTTTTTCACGATACAAAACTATGTTGTTGGGTAAGTTCCACCGAATGTAGATATTATCATGGTGTGGAAGATGAGTTCCTTTAACCTGTTTTTTGGGGGTTGTTTTGTGTATCCCCCATTTGGGGAATTGGGTAACCATTTCATCTTTTACAAATCATCCTTTACGAAGGAGTAATTCCAAAGGGTTTCGTGAGCTATGTTGTAGTTGGACATTTTTGGATGGCTTGTAATACCCAGCGGTTCACTTGGAAATTATTATGATGTTCTCATAAGAGGCATATGAGTTCATGAGTTTAGTTTTTTTTGAAATCTCCCAATCTAGGTGTCTGTCATGGATGAGTACCCACATATGAGAATCAACATATTCTTTACCTGATTTGTAGATGTGTATGGTTCCAGATGTTTAGACATGGGTAAATTCTTCACTATGTCTAGGTTCAAGTGAATTTATATCTAAGATATACTCCAAAATCCATTGCAGTTTTCATGAGTTTATGTTGATACCTTCTGGTGTGTTGAATTCCCTATCAGTGTTGTGAGACGGATGCACCAGATCCCTAAGCCCATTTTGGAATGGCTATGGGTAGTCTTTTTTGTCAACGTTCTAGTGTGCTCTACATTGGGGGGAGTGTATGCGAGACACTAGAAAATAGTTATAGAAATTATTTGAGAGTAAAAAAATTTCTTGAAACTATAAAAGAATCAATTTTAGTCTTACAAGGCCTTCTCCCTGAAATGCATCTTTTCATGATACATGAGTGATTAAAACCCTTAGAAAGAGTTCTGTTGGTGCTAGCATAAGAACCACCCATGGGTATGGATGTATTAGAATATGATTATAATAAATGTTTTCCATATTCTTTTTTAGATATAGGTAACATACCAATTTAAAATTTTCAATTGTCTCATGACATTGATGTTAGTGCGGTTTATCTCTAGCTTTTAGTTGATTACTGAATGCTTTTTTAGCATGATATGGAGGCAAAACATGGAGTTTTTATTTGAAAGGTATCGTATGACGAGATATCTACTAGACATTTTCAAAATGGATTTTCTAAAGGTGTGGAGTATTTTACCATTATATGGGATGATTTTGACACCATCCACATGTGAGATGAGGTATTTCGGAGGAATCTTTCTTTATGTGGTACACCCACGAGAGGGGTGGTTGTGCTAGGTAAATCAAACCATTTGGGGTCTGAAGAAAATTACTCAGGTTTTCATGTTGGCATAGAGAAGTTGTCACAGTACTATTGGAGTATCCTTTTGAGGAACTCAACAGTGTTTGGGTTCTGGCTAGAGAGGACCCTTCTTGGTCTTCCCCTGGGAGTGCGTTTTTTAATATCTCAAGAACCTTTTGGATTGCTTGCTGGCATGGGAGATCTAGCCAAGGGCTCTAATTTATCCCTTATTCATAAGATTACACATTTTTGGAAAAAAATATTAAAAGTGTGGAGAGTCTAGAAAATTTGGTTTTTCTATGTAGGCTATGGAATATTTTTTTGAATATTTTTGATGCTAGGTATTCAGTCAGTGTGGGATTTTCGGGCTCAGAGATCCTCAATGTGGTGATATTAAAAATATTAAAAATATGTTTTCATGTGTCTATAGTATTTTAAAATTTAGAATAAGTCCAATCAATGTTTTTAATCATAAATATGCAACCACATTTAAGTCTGAGACATGGGGTTTTCTACAAAAGCAGTGTAAATATTTTTCCCATTAGGAACCTCGTTATAGGTAATCATTGGAAGGCAGTTAATGGAGAATTATTAATATAATAAAATTAAATTGATATAACTTACCCCCCATTTGGATTCTGTTATAAAGAAGGGGGATGGGAGTTTCGCCCATGATAATAGATTTAATGAAGAATAACTGAGGTGAAGTGTTTCCACTGGACCATGTTTTGACATCCCTCATCACCAATTTATTGGGAAATGACCTCAAGGAATTGAATTAGAATCGAAGATTCTACATTTCTACAAAAAAAAAGGACTTACCATATTTGTGTCCCAATTTATATTTATGAAGTAATTTTAAGTTTTAGAGACCTTAGGTGACTATTAGGGATCATGTGCGGGTTGATTTGGGGTGGATCTGGGGAAATCAGGAGTTTTAGGCCACTAGGAGGGGATTCACATTCAGAATTATTGATTACATGAAGTGTATAATAGGAGAACACACTAGATGTAATTCCCATTTAGGAAAGAATAACATTGGGGACTACATGCCATGTACTGGGGGTACACAACATTTAGTTATCCCAAGTATTTTGGTCAAGGGACATGACCAGTCTCATCATCTTAAGGGACATGGTTGTGTGTCCATACACAAATAGAGGAAATGGGTACAAGTTCCATTACATGGTAATGACCAAGGGAGAATTAAATGTCCCTACCCAACAAAACATGTCGTGTACTAAGGGTATACACCATGTATGTGGACATGGACAGGAAGGCCATGTGTGGGTGAGGACACACCCAGAGTTTCAGATGACGATACACACCATGTGACATAGGTTACATGCCATGTATATCCCATTATACACACTGAGTAATAAGAGTGGACATGATAAATGGTTAGATATGAGATTCCCTTAATTTACTCTTGGTAAACCCTATGCACTACACCTCATAGACTTCTTTCACATGCCACACCATCATCAGGACTCGGATAGAGGCCCATGAGTAGCCTATCCTGAGTAGTTTTTTCACATAGGATGTGATTGCGGCCCTGGTTTTGGATTTAGATATGTGACATGAGGTAATATTGAGGGTTCTTTATAGTAGCAATGTATAAAATGGTATTATTTGGTTGAGTTCTCTTAGTCTATTCCTATGATGGTTTAATGGAATCTTGTCTTCATTATAGGATTGTAACCCCTCTATGGATTCCCCGAGGATGTGAAGCATTGGAGTGTTACCTTTTTATGGAGTGAGTCTGTAATAGACCTCCCAATATATTAGATTACGTATCATTCGAAGAGGCCCAGACTGATCCTCATTTCCTTCAATCTCCCTCGGTACAGTTGTGGGAATTAGAATGACCAATATTTACACAAGTGTTGATCACCTATCATGTATGATAAATACAATATGTTATAGAGTCCACCCCTGTGATTATTAGGTGTTGAATCCTATCAATGTATTGGTCTATTTGAATTTTAATCATATTTTTATACCTATGTTGATTTATTGGTATTTAAATGAACAATAATACACAGGCATCTATCCATGACTTAGACAATTTCCATATACTTGGGTTGTGGTGCCAACCCATTTTTGTGTTCCATGTTCCTAGAATGGCACAGAGCCTTGATGGGGAGACCTGGGCCTTGAACCATATCCATGTATCAAGATATGATATTTTCAATGAGGTATTAGTATGATCAAGTGTGTATCTCAGATGAGTCCTCTTATATTTCCACATCGAACGATCCAAAGAGTGTGTTCTCTTGGTTTTATTCTATCTGGGATAGTGGGGATGTTCCTTCAACATAGTTATCCTTAATGAGTGATATATCCTAGTTGAGTTCCATCATCTATAGAGGGGATTGTGGAGTGAGTTCCCCTATAACACAGATGCCTTTGAGCCTCGAGTAGGAATTTTTGGTCAGCTCTATGGTTTTGAACATGAGACATGGAGTATAATAATAGAATATCTCAGATATTCTGAGAGCCTTTAATGTGTTTCATTTTGTTTGACATACAAGGTGGTGGTGAGATATCTAGGCATGTGTAGCTTAGGATTGGTCATTATGGAGTTTCATGTTCTCTCTCTATGATTTCTTCCTCTAGTTTTTGGTCTAGATAACTATTACCCTTCAGTTTCTCCCTTTTATTTTGTGTTTTTGGGAAACCTATTGAGTATTTTTATACTCACATCTGAAGAGGATCTTCCCGCACATGACATGTATTGTGTATAAGGCATGTATCATAGTAGTATCCTTGTAGGACAATGAGTGGCTGGAGTGTAGTTCTAGGTTGTACCGACCGAGGAATATACTAGTATTTCATTTAACAGTAGTACCCAATTTTTGAGAATGTTAGACTCTTTTTTAGTTTTTAGTGTGATTGTATTTTCCCTTTATAAACTTTCTAGTACCATCATACTCTATTTAGGGGATAGAGATGTATGCATTAAATTTTTGTATCAGTATTTTTTATTATATTCTAATTGTTACAAGGATACAGTTCTTTGTGCAAGTTCATAGGGGACATCGGATAATTTCTCCCATGTGTGTGATATTCCTACAAAGCACTAGTCTCTATCCCATTGTCTATTAGAGGTAGGTTTAGCGTAGTGACAGTTTTGATTTCCATCAGCTATGAAAGCCTCTATGGTTTAGTTTGTTACATGGTATGCAATTCCTCAAGAAGGATACATGGAACACATAATTTATATCAATAGGTTAGGTGAGAGTACTTGTTGATAGGCCACAAATATGATGTGATAATGTATCTCAATGTGTTCAATGTATCTAGTAATAAGCTCTTCGTTCATCCCCATACTCATGAATTTTTTCCATGGTGATATAAGAATGAAAACATTATCTTTGGCCCCAGAATCCAAGTCTCATCGATGATTATCTACATAGATTTTATATCCACATTGTGATAATTTCATACAACCTTGAATAATTTGATCTTTATCTATCATTTCATGGATAATATAATGTCTCAAAAGCATTCACTCTCTAACATCATCCCAGCATGTTAGATTCTGATATTGTAACACCCCATTTTATTAAATGTAATTTGAAATGCATTAATTTTTTTTAAGTAAATAGTTATAGTTATAACTAAACTTAATTTTCCCACTTTTGGGTTTTGAGTCTCGAGAAACGAACATACACGGTTGCAATCAGTAAGTTATTTAGAGTCTGATAAGACAAACATAATATTTGGTGAATAGTAATATACACTTATGAATATTAATGTTAGCCTTATGAATAGTAACATACCCTTATTTTTTTGTAACATCACCTATTATGGTATACTTTAATATTTATTTTATGTTATGATATACCCATATCATGGAATAAGTAAATAAATATTTTAATATTTTTATTTTCTGAATAAAATATCATTTTATTTAAAAAATAAATTAATCACATTTAGAAAACTATTTTCAAAAAATGGTGTTCATTTTTTATGTCTACATGTTAAAAAATGGTTAAGGTGATTATTTTTGGATTTTTCAGAAATACTTAACTTTTTGGTGAATAGTAAAATATGGTAATTACGGTATAAATTCATTAAGAGATAAGTACACTATTACCTACATCATGACTGATGTAAGAAACCATTTTTTGACCTCATATGCACTTATTACTACTTTTTCTTTGGAATAATAACAATTTCTTGTCTTATGGTGAAATAATAAAATAATGATTGAAATAATGTAAAACTCCTGCACTATAAATACCACCCACTCCCCACTCTTCCTCCCACACCTCTCAAACCTTGATCATTGACAGTTTTCTACAAAATACACCTCCAAAGACCCTTCCCCACGTCCCAGTATAGCTAGTATCACAAAACAGACAAAAACTAGTGCCTTAAGAGGATCTCAAGGAGAAAAGATCAAGAGGTAAACAACCTCTTCTGTTTTCTTTATTTTCATTCCTTTTTTATTATATTATTCTTCTTTCCTCACCTCACATTATTCATGAGGATTGAATTATCCGGTATCATACATATTTTTTATTTCATCATGTTTATGGTAGATTCACCATTATAATTCTTTCCCCCCCATCTTATACATGAAATAAAAACATTGTCTGTGATGTGTCGATTTAACCACATTGTGGACGATGTGACTTTAATTTCATTTAATTTATTCAAGACTGGTCATGACAACATTTTTATGTTTGAAAAGTATTATAATTTATGTAATATATATTATATAAGGTTATAGAACCATTTCATTCAAAATTAATTACTTTATAAAACAAAATGAGTTCATTATGATCGAAGAATCACCAAAATGACCTAAACAAATATCAATAATGTTTAAAATTATGAATCATCCTCATATCATAATTAAAATTATAAATGGTAAAATTTATGGTTCTATACATATTTAAATACCATTCCATTATAATTATGTATTTTTTCTTCCAATCGACAAGAATCTTATTTACAAACCACTCATGGAAACCATGTAATGAATTCACCCAAAATAATGGAATTAACAAAATATTATAAATGAATGGGTGGAGTGAAGTTATAAAATGATCATGAATGGTTTTATAAACATTAATATGTTTATTTTAGATATTAATAAAACTATTTTATCCTTCATTCTGGAGGATTAAACCTGTTTGAGGGAAGTTGAAAATGAGTTAAGGGATCTTCCCTTTCTCGCTTTTATTCAAGAATCAACCATATGTTACGCTCTTTAATTTTTTAATTACTAATGGTAGTGTATGTTTTAGAACCTCCCCCATACATACCTTATGATATTTTAATGATTCTATACCCCATTTATATCTCATTAATCCTTCCCATGTACATCCATTTACATGAAGAAATTTCATAAATGGATTCTAAACCCAATTTCCATTATTTAGGTTAACCTTCAAATTCAATGGTTTTTATCATGATAATATGACTTAAGAAAATTAATTTGATTATATAATTTTTTATTATGTTCAAATATAGTATATTTACATAATAATTTTATTAAATCAATTCTCTCTTTAATGATATAATATTTGTAATGAACTTTCCTCTTAAATTATTTTAAATGTCTCTTTTATGAAATACAAAGAGATTGTTCTTTTTCTAAATTTAATGATTGTTATCTTCAGATTTTGTGATTTTTATTACTATAATACATCCATTATATCTTATAATAGTTTTTTTAAATAATATTATTTCATTATTATGTGTGTGATGTTTATATTCTAAAACGGTTTCTATACGGAAAAGGGATATTTGAAGTTGTGAATATGTTTTGCTCAAGGTTTTAAATTAATTATGAAGTGATTTATTCATGATATGTTACTTGGACATTGTTTATGTCATGTTGATCCCATTATAGCTCAACATATGATGGGTAATCCCCATTATAGCTCAAGATATTTTGTGTTGTTCCCATTATAGCTCAAGATATGTCGAGTGAGCCCCATTATAGCTCTCAAATGCATTGGGTACTCCGAAGATGGATGCTGACCAAATGATTATTTCACGCGTAAGGGTAAATTTAAGATTGATATGGTAAATATGTCCCAATTAAACTACAAAATGTTTATATCCATACGATTTTTTTTATGATTATGGGTTTTATTGGTTTTTATGTTATCATGTGACTAATGATTTATTTATTCATATCACTTACTAAGTTTTATACTCATCCCCATATTTCAAAATGTTCTTAAAAAGATATATGGTTGAGTAAGATAAATAATGTAATCATTATGGATGATATGGAGTATTTTCAATGAAATGTTGTTTTAAGTTTCAATGCTTTATATTTTGAAAAAATGGATACCGTTTTTAGTTGTATACACTTTGTGTAAATGTGGAATGAGATGATATCCTAATTGAATAAAACTATAAATACAAAAATATACTTAATGGGTAATAATTTATGTTATTGTCTTAAAATCATTATTATGTAACATTTTATGGTTAGTTCTTATAGATACCTCTTTCCATGAAGAGCCTTATAAGGTTCCATTTGAATGATAGAATGTAAATTGTTATTATATGTGAAATTAAATAGGTAAAGGCATTGTTCCTAATATATTTGAGAATCTGTTGTAAATGATCTCATCGTATAATCAAATGTTTAAATCATCCTTTTAAACAAAAGATCAATATTAGGGTTATAAGAAGTTTTGAAGATTAGTTCTATATCCAATGCTTACTAAAATAATCTACCAAACCTCAAGGTAAACCTCAAATCCCAATCATATATAATTGATAATGGAACCCCATATAGTCCTAACACTTCCCTTAGTTTTATCATGGAGAGTAGGTCATGAGAGAAATATTATTTGATATCAACAAAATGTTCTGACTTGTAAAGGTGATCAATGAACACCCGGATTGTGTAATTTTCATTAATAGTCTTGGGGATTCCTAGGATGAAATCCATGGTTATGTTTTCCCATTTCAAAATTGGTATGGGAAATGGTTTCATCACACCCTTATAATTATTTCATCCAGCCTAGACTTGGTTTCATCCCGAGCACTATAATACAAATTCTACAATCCCCCTCTTCATGTTATCCCACAAAAAGTTTTTGTTTATATTTTTTTACATCATAGTACATCATGGATAAATAGAGAAGAATGTGGAATTTGTATCATTTAGAAGTTACTTATTGAGTTAAGGTTTTGATGGGGCACATATTTGGGTTCTTAACCATAAAACTCAACCTTTATCAAAGTTGAACTCTGAAATAAATGCTACATTTTTTTATAAAATATTATTGTCATTCAATTACACCTTGATCATCTCAATAATGTATGGTATAGCGATGTTGGATGGAGATATTTTTACTATTACCATATCCATCATATGCATGTTAAAGAATATTGGATCCCTTATTATCCTTATCATGGATCAGATTGTAGGATCATTTCTACTTAGAGCATCATCCAATCTGTCTTCCTTACCATGATGATAATAAATTTAATAATCATATTCCATGATAAAAAATAACCACATATATTGGTTCATAATGAGAACCCTTTTTTATGAAAATATAATTGAGGCTTTTATGATCCACATATATATAGGTCACACTTCTCCCCATATAGATAATTTCACTAAATAATCAACAAAAATATAACTATTTACAATTCTAAATCAAGAATTGGGAAGTTATATTCATGGATCATTAATTTGTGGGAGGCATTGGAAATAAATTTTTAATCTTTCATGAGAACACAACCCAAACCCATTTTTGGACACATCATGATAGATAAAAAATACTTCCCCACCTCTGCACAATATGAACATATTTTCAGTTATTAGCCTCTTTTTAATCTATTTAAATCTTTATTCAAATTCAGTAGTCAAGAAAAAATTTACTCCCTTTCATGAAATTTTGGTTAATGGGATTGAATATTGTGAAATGTTTCTAAAAAACACAAGATAGTACCCAGATAATCTATTGAAACTACAAATGTTTTAAATTTATGTTAATATGGTCCGTCCTTTGACTACCTTTATTTTTAAAGAGCCACATATATACATTTTTTTGGTGATAACCAGCCCCAATAAAGTTACTTTCTACAACCAAAAGTCACATTTATTGCAGTTTTCAAAAAAAAATTCTTTCTTGATGTTTTTCAGTACAATATTAAAACACTCATCACGTTCCTCTATAATTTTAGGGTAGATAAGAATATCATCTATAAATAAAATTAATTTTTTTTCAACGTATTCCCTTAAAACTCTTTTCATAAAGTCAATAATCATTTGTTGAGAATGAGTGAGTCCAAATAAAATCCCTATGAACTTAGAGTCCCCGCACGACGTATGAAAGTAATTCTTGGGGATATACACCTTCTTCAACATTATATTATTATATCCCAAACAAATATCCACCTTAGAGAAGTATTGGGATCCACATAAAAAATAAAATAAGTCATCCATCCAAGTAATTTGATACTTATTATTTATCATGATCCTATTTATCTCAAAATAATCAATTTTGAATAAAATTGACCCATCCTTATTCTTGACAAATAGGATTGGTTCACCATATTGTGTAGCAATTGGGTATATGAGACTTTTATCCAATTTCACCTGTATCTTCTTCTTCAAATCCTCAAGTTCAATAGTGGCCATTCTATATGGATTTTTGGATATTGTAAAAGATATAGGAATAAGTTTTATTGATAAATCAAACTCTCAACTATAAGTAAGTCCAAACTATTATTCAGTTAAACCCTTTGTGTATTCCCTCATAATGGGAATGTCTTCATGGATGTTGTTATCTTTATTCTAAATCATTTTTGTAAGATATGATTGCTCATAGGGAAATAATATCTATTATTTATATGATGATACCAACATAGTTTCATCTTCCTCCATGAACATGTTTAGAATTATAGGATGACTCATGATACATAGGGTGATTTCCTTCTTTCTAAAATTTATTTTCTATCTATATAAGGAAATCCAGTCCATGCCTAGAATTGCATTAGATTATGATAAATAGAGTATCATAGGGTTCAATAGGAAGTTTTCACAACAAATATGGATAAGGGGTGAGTTATATTATATGGATATAATAATTGAAACATTTTTATCTTCACCAATAACTCAAATTCTATGTTTTTGAGGTGCTGTTTGAATAATTCTTCTAAACATGCAAGATATGATAGAATGTGCAAACCCATGGATGATAAGCCTATGTTTTATTATTTGATTCTTTTTCTAAACATTTACTTAACCCAAAATATTCATAGGAATAATAATTTTCAAACTATGGAAAACAAAAAATGGAAACTATATAAATTTATGGGATAACACATAAATGATAATTTTTTCTTAACATATTAATTTATAGGATTAAATATATGTTATCTATTATCAATTTATTAATATAAAATCTTATGGGAATTTTTGTTCCCTTAAAAATGGTTTGTAAGGATATTATTAATTTACCAAAATATATCCCATGGTATTGTCAAACTATGTGTGAAATAGTGATTGTTTTCATGCACAAGATGATAATTGGGTGAATATCAATGTACCATTTTTAAATTTATTACCCCTAGGTACGTTTGTTCTTACGTGACATCCAATTGTACTTTCCAGACGGGCATACATTTACATAAAATTCACGTACTCTATACATTCCCAATGTTTGGGAATGTTTTACTATGTTTAGTCTTATCCCTAAGGATTTCACTAGAGTTATCTAGTAATAATCCAAAAAATAAACTATTTTTATCTGATATCAACTATGAAAACTGACACTTTATTTCACTTTAATTTGTGTTTTTTTTCATAAAGGTATACATAATATAACCCTAAATGAACAAGATCCCAAGTGTGTTTGGGAAATTTTGTTCATGGAATATTAACTATTAGAATGGTTATAACATCATTATATAAAAACTACGAAACAATCCATTACATTCCATGTATATTCCAAAACTACAAGGGTTAACTTAGGGATATACATAAGAAAAAGGTGATATATAAATACCATAATGGAATATATAAAACATTTCATGAGATAATGATGTATATGTGAGCCAATAGTTATATCAAGGTAATATAAGAGGGTTTAGAAACATAATATTGAACATTGCGTCATGATATAACATGATTACATAAATGAAACAAATAAATGCAGAAACCATATAAAACTTGAAATCAAAAAAATAAGTTAAGATAATCTCTAAGAAAACATAATGTAGTGTGCTTAGGATAACATATCATGAATCATACATGAAATATCATGAGATAAAAGCATTACCTAATGAATTGGTGGGAAATATAATTTTGGGATCACCTGTCACTTTCATATGATGTACATACATAAGTGTGCCATACATATCTTAAAACATAAGGACATATTTCATCAATTTTAATCCCCTGATTAAGGGTTCAAGTTACATACATGAAAATACCCACTTAATGAAGGATAGTAAAACATAGTGAATAATCTTAAGTGGAAATGGAGATGGGTATTCACTACACAAATGATTATCATAGAAAATATTGAGATAATTTTAGCATGTTAATGGGTGTAAATAATTGTTTATAAGAGGGGTTAATGAGAGTGAATGGAGTATCTATTTACTTTGGAATCTTAAATAGAATAATTAAGATGTTTTAAAACATATACCAAAATTAATAACTATAAATAAAATGGCACAACATAAAGAAGGTTCTGGAACAAAAAGGATAAGAAGAGGGTCCCTTACATTGATTGGGTCATTATTAAAGCTTAGGATGATCGTTTTAAGAGCTTATAGGTACGTTAGATGAAATCTAGAGAGGGATGTGTTGAAAAATTCATGACATAATAGTTTTTGAGTAAACATGATGGAGTGTTTGGGTGGGTTTATACGGAAAAAAGAGGGCGATTATATACTAATTTATAAACTTATGTTTTGACTATATCATAAATTAGTCCAAACAATAAATCTCACCATTGTTCTTTTCCATGGTTTCAAACAAATAAAAGTGGTTTTAATTATTAAATTTGGGCATGAAATGAATATGTTAAAATAATTCCCTTGGTGATGTGGTAGTGAACCATGTTTATAACGAAATTATTTTAAATACATATAATATAAAATATGTTTTTGAATATTCTTTATGGATTTATATTTAGAGACACCAATCCTAGTAGCTCATATTTGGTGTCTACATTATTAAATTAGTTTTAGATACAAGCGATCACATCCCATGGAACTGAATTGTTTAGTAGTCTTGGTAGACTATATATATATTTAATTCTTACATTAAATTTGAAAAGATTAAATCCAACCTAGAGAATGTAAAAATTCAATATCATTAAAATAATTCCAAGATTTATTCTTCATATCCAGGGTATAGGAAACAAAATAAGTGTGAGATCATACGATAATTATTTTTTATGTAAAGAAGAATCTATCATGAATTAATAAATCACAACTTATATGGTATAATCAATATGGAGAGGTAAATATATGAACACTAATACCATTTAATAAAATAACTTTACTATAATTAATTGATAAGGAATTATAAATTTGGAAATGTAAATACCAGAACAAAAATTCAATTTAATCAATAACTTGAGAAATAATGTACCCATATATAATATCAATACTATAATATCATGAATAATAATAACTTAATTCTCAATGAAGGGAATTCATTATATTTGATGTCATAATCCCAAAAATCATGATATATATACTGTTACAACCTTTCACAAGATAGTTTAAAAATATTGATAAAAAAAATTTAATGATAGACTACTGATTCACCTCATGAGACTATCAATGCATAAAAGTGATATTTAATTCAAGGCCCCTCCCATTACTGCATGTCCAATGCATTCCTCATATATTTTATGACCGATTTAATTCACAAAAACTATTCCTTATCAAAAAATGTCCATATAGAATAAATAATATGGAATATCGATATGTCCCTAATCAATCACATAAATTCTAAATTAAAACACCATATTTAGAAATGATATATGGTTTATGTAATTAAAATACCCCTGATTAAAACATGGGTATTTCGAGGAAAATGTAATGTCTTTGATAAAACTAATATGAATATTTCTAGGGAATGTTAATGATTATAAAAATTATTTGGACGGAGAATGAAAATACTTTCTCAGGTCAAAGTGTCATAAAATATCCAGATAAATAATTAGGATGGCATTATTACAATATATCCTCAATGTATTATAATTTAAATAAAGGGTTTTTGTCAATGATGAATAAAAATATCTTTAAAAATATTCATGATGAGAAAAAATTTATCACTTTAAAAATAAATTTTAAAATCATTATATTTATAGAATATTAATTAATCCATTTTTTATATATCCTTTTAATATTTTAAATGTTTATTTTAAACAATGAGTGGTCATGATAAAGAGTATGTTCCATTCGTGCCAATTATGTTAAAATAATGTTTCCTTTCACATTTTTGTAAAAATGATCAAAATTATGATATTTCAAAAATAATAGGATGATTCCTTAATTTATTTTAAAAAAAATTATGGGTATAAATTAATTTAAATAATAATATTAAAAAAATTTTGAATTTTTTTTATAAATTATAGATTTAGAAGTAAAAGGATTTTTGACTGAGGAGAGAAATCATGTTTTATTTTATCAGAACAATTTTATCAATAATTTTTAGTAAGAAAGACAAAAAGGGTAAAATCAATTGAAAATATAATGAAGAAAAAATCTATATGAAAATTAAAATGATTTACTGTACAATGATAAAAAAATCCATTAAGGGAAATTCATATATAAACAATCCCAATAAAAATGTGACTGAAACATAAATCTCTTACCACTTCAGTGCCTTTGAATTGTAAGACATATAAAATGCATAAAATTAAATGAAACATTACACACCATGAATTTGAATACATTAATAATATAACATATCAAAGGGGTAGAATATGAGCCTCATAAAAAAGATTCATGTAAAACGTAACATATGTACCAAAGAATACAATTTGAGATGAGGAGCCCTTATAAGGATCATAACATAGAGGTGACAATTAATAAACAAATAGATTATGTGTATCAAATGTAAATACTCATAAAATAGTGGAATGAAAATATATTATAATAAAAAATTATTTACTCACATAATATTATAATATCAAGACAATAAAGAAGCTATATGACATGATGACAAAAAATTGATTTATAAAATTCATTACCCCTTAATAATTTTCATATCAAATCACCTGGGATGAAATAATTAAAATTAAAATTAAAAAAATAATTAATTGTTAAGTATTCATGAAATTACATCTAAAAGTTTAATTATATAAACCATATAAATTAAATTAGGTACATATCATTAAAATATGTCTTAGTGAATGAAAATTTTGACGAGGTCCCTTATATCTTTGGAAACATATTATAAAAACCCAATAGAAAGTGAGAGAGAGGGAAAGTTAGAGATATTTAAGTTGAAGATAAAATAACATCAATAAGAATTATAAATGATTTTTAATATTTAATTTTAATTATATAACATATTTAATATTAATTATGTGCATAAAAAACATGGGTCTAAAAGATGTATGTTTTTAGACTAACCCTCAACTCATGCTTCCTTTTTATTGAACATGATATAACACTTGATATATTGGTTTTAAGAATGTTATTAACTTATAAAAGAAACAAATCCATGATTATAGTATCATATATGATCCTGTTATAATATCTCACCACCCATTCGTTAATAATCATTTATTACTATTATTATTATTTTGGGTGTTAATTACCTTTTCTTATTATGCATGTTTTCTAATTAAAGTTATAGTTATAGTTTTTTTGACATATTTATATCATTTCCAGAAATATATTAATTTTTTAAATATCATATTTGCTTATTTTAATATTTTTTAAATCGATATTTACAAAAATTTAGATGGAAAATGAGACGCATTGCATCGTGGGGATGGTAGGCCGTATATAAGTATAAGAGACAATATAATTACCTTAATAGAAGAAAAAGAATGGTATTGGATGGTATATTTATTTTATATAATTAATATGATGTCATATGCTTTATATATGTTAACTATATCCGTAATTGTGACTACCCTTTTGTGTTGGTGATGAGAAAAACCACATCAGTTCTTCAGGCAGAAGTGCATCGTACACACGATTGATGAATTTGATTCACATTTGATAGAGAAGGATATGGATAAATATTATAATACAAACATAATAAATTCCCACTATATAGAATATAATTGTGATATTAAATTTAATTTTCTAATACATAATTGAAGGTGGGAAAATGAAAATTAAAAAAAGAGCTTAGTGATGAGATTTATCTTAGATTGGAAGAACATCCATTGGATCAACTATTATAGACCCTAAGGTAGGTATTTTGTGGAGAAACGAACCTCTAGAATTTGGATAAGGATTTTTTGGATTGATTTTTTCATGTATTTTATGATCCATTGTGGCATTTATGTGTGGAAAAGAGAGGATACAGGGTGCCTATTTTTAAGGATGAAGGAGCAATATTATTGTAAATGCCATAAATTATTCAATAATGGGAAGTTAATCTCAAGAAAAGTGCCTCAAAAATTTAAATATAATTAATTTTATGAGATATAATGCTTATATGAATCTCTATAATTATAAATAGTCATTGTTTTAAATATGTTATGACATTTACCTCTTTAGTTTAACCTCTAGTAAATCTGTTTTAACATTAATCATTATAATAAATTTTTACTAATCATTATGAAAAAAATAAATCTAAAATAATTATAAAATATGGATAATTATGATTCCAAATATGTAAACCATTTTATAAAATTTAATTAACATAATTGGAATAGTATAATTTTAAATTATACCCATAGAAATTTGAAAAAACAATTTTTTAATAAATGTATTTTTCAAGCATAAGATGATCTTATGATATCAATAAGACATGTAATCATGATTAAATGAATTAAATTAATATTTATAAATATATAATATATAAATAATATTTAAATAATTCATCTTTGGGGATTATTTTATTTAATTAAAATTAATGAACATTATGCACTATAAAACATTTTTAGAAAAAAAATCTGTTTTAAAGCTTATAATAAATTTATATTAAAATCTAGTAAAAAGATAATTTAAATGTAATTAATTGAATTAAATATGACTAAATAATACATATGTTAATTTTAAATAATATTAAAATAATAATGGGACTTTTAAATTCGTTAATTTTTTAAAATGGAATTGCAACTTTACAAAAAAATAGTATTTTCACTATTCATTGAAAATTTAGAATGTTCTATAAAAATTTAAAACAATTCTTCATGTTAATATCAATATTATTATTTTAATAATTATTTTAACATTATAAAACAACATTTATAAAGATTGTAAGATTAAATATAATATTTTCTCACAAAAAAAATTAAAATCATTTTTGAAGGAAATTTATTTTTTCAGAATAAAATATCTTTATAAAATTTTATATTCATATTTATTAATAATTATTCAATAAGATTATATTTATTAAGACCTATATATATATATCATAATATTGTTATTCCAATTCACATTGTTTAATTCAATGGTTAGATTATAGTGGTCATTTTTAAATAATATATTGTTTTGGTTGTTTATGCCTAGTGTTGCATGTCATATACATTATCGAACACAGTGTTATTATTTTAAAATCATGGGGTTTAATGTACCACATTCTATAAATGTGATTAAAAATATTTAAAATAAATATATTCTAAATTCTATGGGTGTTACATTCTCCCCACATTCATTAATTTCACCCTCACAATTTGAACTTACACTCAGTAATTAATGTTTTGATTTTTGAAAAAAAATTTGTTGACAACACACCATGTAAATAGGGTTAATAAAAATTAATAACAAAATAGGGTTAGGTTATTATATATTTTATATTGGACAACACATAACCATGTTTCTATGTAGGATAACAATTGTGGTATGTGGAATATGGAAATAGAAGAAAAACATAAATAATTATGTATAATAATATAGATCATTGATCAAAATAATTTAATGATTAAGAAAATCATAATAAACAAAAAACCATAAATATGTGATGAGTTAATAGAACATTTATTCATCAGATTAAATGTTAATTGGGTATCATTTTTGGTTCAATATACTTTCGTATTTTTTGGGGATTCAATTACTATCAAGATATTGAACACTAGAAAATATACTTGACATTTTTTTTCGTAAGAAAAATGAAATAATTTTTTATTCCTTTGATAAATTTCCACTTAATTTAATACTCCAAGAAATAAATACCCAATATGAAATTTTTAAGCCTAAATTTATAAAATAAGCTTCTAAAATATTACATATTCCACAAATAAATATCAAAATATTCCTCCAGTCATTATTAATATGATAATGATTAGAACAGTTCATCCAATATGGGTAAATATAATAGATTAATATATAAAACCTCAAAAGTTACAACCAAAATTATACATAATTAATTACATAAATATCTATTTGTCAAATAATTTAAGAAATAAAAATCACACAAACCAGTTCATTATATAGGGCAATAGTATGTGTCGCACAATTTTCATCCTTTAGTTATGGGTTCAAACCTCACGACCATGCCAGATGTGATGTCTTTTCATAAGCGATGTAGGTTGTCTATTTTTAAAATCAATATTAATATAATTTCTATAATGATCCCAAATTGTGATGACCCCTAATTACTAAAACATAAATGATATGATAATCCTTAAAGGTTAAAAATACTATTAATCTTATTTCCCCAAAATGTAACGGAATTCTTCCTTAAATTAATTTTTCATATTCAAATCCAATGTGTTGTATTTACATTAATATAACAAAAAATATCCTTAATCCAGATAAACTCCTTTAAAAACTGAAAAAATTGGGTGTTTAAGACATTGAATCTATTATTAACTTTAAACTCATAAACCCTTAATGGAATCCATAACCCTGATGTTAGTATTACATAAAGAAATAAATTCTTCCTAAATTAGAACAATAATGAGATGTTTCATGGTTATTATAATAAAGAACCCATGGTAAAAAAAATACTTCTTCAACACATTTCTTCAATACTAATACATATATACATCAACCCTTGTACATTAACATAGGTCCTTCCTTGGTCTTTGACTTATTCTTTAAAAGAGGGAATTGACTGGGATAATGTCAATGTTTTCAACATTTAAGACAACGAACTATAGATGGATCCGTACAATGAAATTTATTTCTCTCCACTAAACTCTACTATTTTACATGGGAATTAATAACTCTATTCCTTTCTTTTCCACACATAAAACATTTTCACGTTCCTTTGATAACTTATACTATGCATCTCTTTCAACATTTCTAATATGAAAGAATCAAATCCCCTTTTCGTCTACACTCTTAACCACTCATGCTATTATAATACTCCAGCCTTATCTTATTTAGTGATTCTTAGATATGGTTAAGGTATAGATTCTTAACCATATATAATGATAATTGATCAGACATAATCATGATATCATTCACTCTAGTTATCATCCCATTTTTTACTTATAATCACCACATTGTTCATCAAATTCAACTTTAAATTGATTCCTTTGGGTTTCATCAATTGTCAGGAATCATAAATCCTAGTGTGATCAATAATAATAATAGTGGGAGAACCATATAATCATTTATAGGATGTCTAAATCATGACACCTTCTTTCCAATATAATATACCTTACATTTAACATAAGTCATTCATTGCAATCATCTATTAAAAACATTTATAATGGTTTATAAAGGAAATATCTATTATCCAAAGAATATCCCCCAAGAGTGTCAAACCAAGTGTGTAGTAGAACAAATGTTCATTCACCAGGTGATGATCATGTAAGGTACCAATTATCCTTTTTAATGTTATTACCCCTAAGTGAAACTATTCAAGAACCACATCCACTTTTATTATATAAACAAAGATTTATTTTTTGGACTACTATATTAATCATTTTTTAATGATAAAAAATCATATTCAGTCTATAAAACTTGTTAACTCTATGTTATCTGTCTTAAATAAAATGTATAGTTGTTTTGTAAAATCTATCCAAATAAATTAAGTGTTACACCCTCTGTTTGGATTATGTACACAATATTTTTACATACTTTAAAATTTCTTTGACTAATGACTATGTCTAATCCAATATATGTATAACTCTACTTATGTCTAAGTAATAATATTTGGCAAAGTCTGAGACACCATGAGTCTTCCAGCAGTTATGATTTTCTAGGAAAATTAATGAGACACCATAACCCCGAGACACCATCACCATGAGACACTATCACCATGAGACACCATAACCATGAGACACTGTGACCATGAGACACTGCGACCATGAGACATTGTGACCATGAGACACCATGAACGAGACAACATGAACGAGACATTGTGAACCAGACACCGTGAATGAGACACCATGACCAATCCAGACACCGTTGGAAGGAGACACCATTTCCATGACATACTCTGGAACCATTCCTTAATCTATTTTTTCATTTTTCAATTTACACTCTAATGGTCATAGTTTAGGTTTTTAAATGCACTGACATAATTAATGTTTATTTGCAGACATGTCACCTAACAGTACGAGGTACAAGATGAAGAATACATGCAACCTGTCTACCCCAACACATGCACTCCATGATAAAAGAGTAGTGCATCCAAGAAAATATATATATAGAAAAGTGATTCAAGCATCAAAAAATATTGTAAATGAAGAATACACTCAACAAATTTTTGAGGAAACAATTATCACAAGAAACTCGACGCTATAAAAGAACCCACAAAGCATATATGAATCCAAGAATCGAGAACATATTCACACTGTCAAACAGTACAAAGAAAACAAGTCAGGTCTATCTGACATGCCACACTCTATTTTCTATAATGAGAACTTGATTTCTACATATGATTCATCTCAAAAGTCATGAGTTGCAAAGACTAACACTCAGAGAACTTCTAATCTTATTTGAATATTATTTCTCTATTGTGTAACATTTTATTTTCTTTCAAGTAGTGTGTGTATTTGTATAACAACACCCTCTATCTCCTGAATTAAACTGATGGATACAAGGTATCCCTTATCTAACAATATTTTGACAATTTTGTATACCCACGAATAAGTGTGGATGCAATCCCTGTGTCCTGGTAGTTTTTACCCATGAAGAACTGTAGAAGAGGTCAAGTTACCTGGACAGTCCTATGTAATGTAGTTTACCCCGATCTAGGGTGTTGATTATGTTTATTAATATAAAATATTTGATGGTAGTTAATCACCAAGTGAGTGGAATAGGTCTCATCTTGAGACTGAACCACTTGTTTTATATCAACTGTGCTGCATAATTTAGTCTTATCTATTTTACTACATTACCGTATAATTCAGAAATCACTAAATTCAATACGATAGTTAATCTTAGAAAGAATTTATAAATGTTTTTCCTTAGTAAAATATCTTCGTATGTTATCTTAATAACTAACCTTTAGTTTTTAAGATTTAATCAATCTTCTATAATGTTATTTAAACAGTCAAAAATTCATAACAATATAACCGTGATCAACTGGGCTGTATATAACCTTATTGGGAAAAAATTTCTTAAGAATAATTTTTAGTGAGAAATTTTTATAGACACTCGGTTCAACCCCCCCCCCCCCCCAATTTAGTGATCTACTCTAACAAAAATTTTCTATCAAAGTATTTTTATTAAAGACTATGTTTAATCTAATTCAACAATGATTGTAGTTGTACTTTATAGATTTGTAAATTTCTATTCATTCTAAATATATAGCTCTTTAAAATTATTTTGTTATTATGGAAAATATATTGGAACATGCAACAAGATACAGACCACCATTCATTAATGGAACCAACTATGCTAAATAGACAATTATAATGAAAATTCATTTAGAAATAATGGGTTTTGAAATTTGGTCTTCCATTATAGATGAATATAAGATTCTTACTACTAATAAAACCACATGGGATGACGCTACCAAAACTTCCTATAATTACAATTCAAACGGTACGAATGCTTTATATTTCTCTTTATGAGATGAAGAATTCAATATAATTTCATCTTGTAAAGCAACCCATGAAATTTGGGACATCTTGTATGTTTCACATTAAGGAAAATCTTGTGTGAATGAAATGTGACTTTATACATATAAAATTAAATATGATAAATTTAATATGATTCCTGATGGGCCTATAGCTGAAATGTATCTCAGGTTCAATGATATTGTCAACACAATGATTTCTTTTGGAAGGGAAGTCATCGACAAGGAAAAGATCATGAGAATTCTCAGATATCTTCCTGACAGATGGAGAGGAACCTCTGTCTCTATTATATAATCACACAACATCAGCAAGATACATGTAAAAGAACTCAATGGGAAACAAATGATGTTGCGAAGAAGAGTTGAAAGTCAACAAGGAAGATGAGGATGAACCAAAAAGGAAATCTATTTCATTCAATACTATCACCTCTAAACACAATGACAAAGGAAAATTAGAAGCTTCTATAGAAATTTATAATAGTGAACAATCATCACCTGACAGTGATGAGGAGATAGCTCATTTAACCAGATGAATTAAAATATTTTAGAAGAAGTAGAACATTTTTAGAAATCATAACATTAAGGGAAGATGTGAACCAAATCGATGTCGGAAGAAGGATTGGAAAAGAAGTTATAAGACTGATGACATTTTCCTCTATGAATATATGTACAAAGGATAGATCATGGCTGAATTTCCAAAGATCAAGTGCAAAAAGAGATATAAGGACGTGTACAATAAGTATAAACCAGAAATGAAAGAAACCATGAGTGCTTCTGAGGACAGTTCAAGTGATTCAGAAACATCACATGATTAATAGTCTAACAAAGCCAATATGTGTTTTATGACTAAAACATATGATGTAATACTAGACTCTATACATAATTCATAATATTCTAGATATGAGAGTGACTCTGAAAATGTGACTAATGAATAAATGTTTGAATAATGTACCGTGATTGAAGAAAAGTGAAATGAACTAAAACACAAATATAAATCATAAATGAAACAATACACTCTTACTGTGACTGTTAAATATAAACTCCCAACTGAAAAAAAAGGAAAATGCTCAACTGCTCAAAGAGAAAAATGAATTAAAAATTTTTAATAAGAAATTAATGAATGACATAGAAAAGTTTACCAATGGGAAAAATACACATACTCAAATGCTATGTAAAAAAATTTCCCCTAAATATAATAATGGAATTGGTTTTCAACTAGGAAAAAGAAATCTTGGAAGAACCAACATTTTTTCAAAATCTTGGACATATTGTTTTACTCCGAGTTCTGGAAACAAACCAACAAGTTCATGTTATGATACACTTTCTACTGTTTTATGTTCTTATGGACCGAATAATGTTTACTTTTCAAACACATTAAACAATTCTTATAGGAATCCTATGTGGGAAAATGGGTTCATAAAGAAATTATCAATAATGTTACTAAACCCAAAAAATTATGGGAACCAAAATATAATTCTTATTGATCATATCGTAGGAAATTTTCTTAAATATTTCATGTAAGATTTTATGGTACATGGACATCATGTGCTCAAGGCACATGAAAGTGACTACTCATGCTTCAAGAACCTAATAAAAATAGAAAGAGGACATGTCACATTTTGTGATAATTCCAAAGGAATGATTACTTCCCTTGGACGGATTGGTATCCCAAAATCAGTTTAGATTTATAATGTACTGTTTTTGAATGGTATGAAATATAATCTACATATTTTATCACAATTATTTTATGGTGGATTTCATGTAAGATTTGAAGATGATGATTACAATGTGTTTAATTCTGAATAAGAATTACTGATTTCTGCATTGATAAATGAAAATGTTTATTCAATTAACATAGATTCTTTAGTTTCTAAAAATTCTTCATTCTTATCTGTATTTCATAAAGAGTCTTTTCTTTGGAACAGGAGACTATGGAACTATAATATTCACTCCCTTAGAAATCTAACTAGAAAAATCTTAGTCAAAGACCAACCCAACCTCGAGTTTCCAAAGGATAATGTGCGTAATCCCTGTCAAAAGGGAAAACAACAAAAAAATTCCTTTACGACAAAGAATGAAGTGTCAATTTCTAAACCTCTTGAACTAGTTAACATTGATTTTGTGGGAAAATCATGAGTTTCTAGTTTAAATGGGAAGCAAAAATGTTTAGGTTCGTGTAGATGACATTTCTAGATATACATGGACTTTATTTCTAGCGCACAGAAGTGATGCCTGCTCTTATTTTACTAAATATTCTAGATCTTTAGAAAATCATACTGGACATAGAATTAAATCCTTAAGAAGTGATCTTGGTAGTGAGTTTGAAAATTAAGAGTAAGAACTTTTTTTGCTCACAAAATAGCTATAGTCATAATTTCTATGCCCCTAGAACATCTCAACAAAATGGAGTTGTAGAAAGAAAAACCGAACCCTACATGAGATTGTTAGAACCATTCTTAGTGAATATGACCTACGTATTGATTTTGGGGTTGAAGCTCTAAATACAACATGCTACATAATCAATAGATTGTTAATCATACCTATTCTTAAAAAGGATCTTTATGAGCTATAGAACAATCGAAATCCCAATGTGAACTACTTAAATGTTTTTGGTTGCAAAGTCTATATCCTTAATACTAAGGAATGTATTTACAAATTTGAATCCAAGAGTGATGAATGCATATTTCTAGTATATTATATTTCTCAGAAATTATATAGAGTGTTCAATAAAATAACTAACTATGTAGAAGAACCAGTCCATGTAAAATTTGATGAAACCTATCCACATGAGCCTAAAATCATTCTAGAAAACAAGATAGATGATGTATCAAATCTGAACATTAATTCAAAATCCTCAAACCATTCTGCGAAAGAATCTGTGAAAACATCCAGTTCTGGAAATACATTAATCTCAAGACATAATGAACCTAAACCTATCGATGAACCTGAAATCACTAGTCCTTTCTTCTCTTGATCAGTTAGAACACTTAAAAACCATCCTTTAGATTCTGTTGTAGGATACCTAGATAAAAGAACTCAAACTAGAGCTTATCTTCAAAATCAGGGTGAACATCAAGTCTTCTTATCACAACATGAACATAAAAACACTAGTGAGGCAATCAATGATGAATTTTTGGTGATGTCTATGCAATAATAACTTAATCAATTTGAATGGAACAACGTTTGGAATCTTATCGAAAGACCCCAGGACACATTCACCAAAAACTCTAAATGGGTGTTTAGAAATATGGTACATGAAATTGGTAACATTGTTAGAAATAAGGGTAGATTGGTTGCACAAGTCTATAGTCAAGAATATAGAATTGACTATAAAGAAACAATTTCATCAATAGCTCGACATGAAGCCATCATAATTCTACTTGCTTATGCTACACATCTGAGTTTCAATCCATATCAAATGGATGTTAAGAGGGCATTCCGGAGTGGGTATATTTATGAGGATTTTTTTGTTGAGAAACCTCTTGGTTTTACAAATACACATTTTCTATATAATATTATTAAATTATCAAAAGCATAATATGGTTTAAAATAGGATCCAAGATCTGATTATGATAGGCTAAGTACTTTTCTTATTTCCAAAGGATTTAAAAATTAAATAGCTGATCATATGCCTTTTGTAAAATGAATTTATAATGATGTTTTATTTTTTCAAATATATGTAGATTACATTATCATTCTATTTTCTAGAAATTCGTTATGTATTGATTTTTCTAAAATGAAGCAAAACGAATTTGATATGAGTTTAATGGGTGAACTAAAAATCTCTATCGGATTTCAAATCTTTCAAACAAATTATGGTATTATTTATAATCAATGTAAATACACAAGAGATCATTTAAAATGTTTTGTATTGGATAGTAATAAAGGTAGTGACACTCTAATGAGTACCAATTGTATATTGGTTCTGGATGGCGATGGAAAATATATTGATCAAACCACATATTGGGGAATTATTGGAAGTTTACTATACTTTACTGTTAGTTGACCTGAAATTATATTTAGTGTGTTTATGTGTGCTCGTTTTCAATAAAATCCTAAGATATATCTTTTATGTGAAGTAAATTGAAATTTCAAATACCTCAAGAGTACACCCTATCAAGTACTTTTCTATCATAGAGGTAAATCATTTGAATTTTTTAGTTATACAGATGATGAATTTGGTGGCTATATGATATAAAGAAGAATAACCACTAGAACACATCACTTTTTAGGTAAGTCACTAGTATCATGGTTTAGACAGAAACAAAATTTTGTTGCATTATCTATTGCAGAAGTTGAATACATATCTATTGGTAGTTTTTTTGCCCAAATTTTGTGGATAAAACAAAAATTACTATATTATATATATCAATTCAGTCTCATACCTATTATTTGTGACAACACAAGTGCTATTAATATCTCAAAAGATCCTTTTGTACACTCTAGGAAAAAGCATATTTATATAAGACATGACTTTTTGAGTCATCATTATCAAAAAGATGATATTACTCTATAAATCATTAGAACTGAATATCAGCTTGCTGATATGTTCACCAATTCATTAAATTGTTAAAGAATAGACTACATCGTACATGAACTAGGCATGCTAAACCATAAGTAAATTTCTTAATATTTTATATCTTACTATTTTATATCGTACCGTGTCATGATTACGGTCTCATAGTTAGTATTTCATGTTAACTATCTGAGACTTATAGTCTCTAAAAATACAGTCACACGATTTAGAAATCACACTTGTTACTGTTTCGCTGTAAAACAATTGTTACTGTCTCACCATAAGAATGTCTTGTTATTTAATTTATGAAATAAAACTCGTATCATGGTAAATACTTATTTCCTTCCAATGATTTTGTTTTCACAACGTTTGGTATTTGTAAATGATAAAATAAAAAGGAGTTTCACTCGTTCTTCACTCGAGCATCCTTCATTTCTGTCAAACCATAAACCTTCTTCAACTTTTCAACCCTTCTATCTCTTGAACAATTCAGTGAATTCCCTAGAGGAAACACTCGCCTTAATCGACTCATGAAAAAAAAGTTCAAAGATGAAAAAAAACATTCCTTTGTTAGCACCACAGGGTCCTATGAATCCAAATATGGTGAACCTAACTATAGTACCTGAGAAAGAGATATGCCCTATGTTCCTTCTGTCGTGTAAGTTTCTGGTATTGACATTATTAAAAGTCCAAGGCTAGTTAGAATGGTTTTCAAAGGAATATAACCCTATCTACCCCGTGACAGTTACACAATTTTATCATTTTGTGAAATTTTCGTTTGATTAAGAATGTGGCTATATGGTAACGAGTTTGATAAATGGCCATAGATGCTCATTTTCATTGAGGTTATAGGCCGCATGGCTTAGGCTAAATCATGAAGGTATTTTTGTATACTATCAGAGGGGACCATTATGTTATAGTGAATTCTTGGTTTTGGAAGATTCTTTTAAAAGTTTATCCAAAAATGACACCAAGAGGAGAGTTATCACTGCTGAATAGGATGGTGAATCAAGAATTCATTTTTTGTTTATTAAGAACTTGATTATCCCCAAAAAGGTGATTTTGTTGTACTTATATATCAGGATATATTTTTTATTCATCTTATGAAAAATCGATATAAGAACAATATTTGTAATTATGTCATACACCAAATGTGTGAATTGTTCAAGACCACATCCATGTCAACATTTCTATTCTATTCTCAGATTATCTCAGCCATGGTACATGCCAAAGGATTGGTTGGACTAAATGAATAAATTATCCTGGATCATGAGTTACGTCTTTCAAAATTCATTATCAAGAGGATGAAGATAAATTGGAATCCTTGTAAAAAGGATTGGGTAACAGACAATGATAATATATTAGAGAAATTCAATCCATTGAAACTTCCCTCAAGACCAAAAGGTATTTCTGATCATATTTTGCAAACAGTTAAAGTTTTTGAGTATTTTGATGAAGAAGAAGAAGAGGCATCTAATCCTGCCAAAGAAACTATTATTGATAAAGAAGACACTACTCATGTTCCTTATGTAGTAATTGAAAATTAAATCCCTACTCTTAAAGATGATTCTAATCTGAATGATCAATCCATAGTTGAAAAATAATCTATTACCAAAGAAACCGAAAACGATTCTATTGAAGATCATATAGAAGAAGAAATTCCTATTATGCAAGAAGCTAACCTTGAGGAACTCCCACTGGAAGAATCTATTTCTGAAGTCTTTCCATCAGCTGAAGAGAGGACGGAGTTAGATTTTCAGATGGCTAGATAGGAAATGGGTGAGGATCTAAGGTATGAATTCATGGAAATAGATAAAAATACAATGCCTCTCATTCTTGAGAAGGATGCAACTGTTGAGGTGGAGTAGCTCCCCAATCTAGAATCTGTTTAAGTGAAAAATCCGATTGACCCAAACTCAGTAGAACCATGATTTACATTTCCTAGTTATTCTGATTTGAATGACTATTAAAATGTATTGGTAAAAAATATTGACCTTTCCACTATGTTCAGTTGAAAATTACATCTGGTCCTAATGCTATATCTTCCAAAGAACCTGAGGAAGTCTCAGTCTCTATCTCTAAAGCATCACAAGAACAACCAAAATTGGTATGGAAATATTACCTGAATGAATTTTGGGATACCCTTTTGGCTGTTGATGAAAAACTCTGGAATACCCAATAGGATCCTGTAAAAAATCTATGCGAGAGAGATTCCTCACTGTTGTCGGAAAAAGGAATTTGGAAAATTCAAACAAAAAGTCTTCATGAGATTTAGTAAGTTAGATTTGAGAACCGACTGCTTAGTGATGAAGTGAGGACTCTAAGATGTATGATTGAGGACATGCAGTATGTGATGAATTTGAGATTAGATATTACTTCACATCAAGTTGAGACTTTTGTTCCTCAAACCACACAAGATTTTTCTTCACCGATTCAATCTCATTTAGCTTATTTAGTTGATTAAGGTAGATGAAAGAAACAAATAGATAGTGAAAGATATGTCTAAATTCATTTATGGTCATAACAAGCTCACTAATTAGTATAAGGGGTGCCATCAAAAATTGATAAATCAAATGAAATCACTTAACTCAGTTTTCACCGTTTCTAAAGCCACTAGACGATCATCTCAACCTTCCTTAAATAGTGACCTACTAAGAATAGAGGTCAAAGAATAACTTCAGACTGTGCATTGTGGTTTCAATAATGATTCACTATCTGAAGTTATCTAGAACAGTGACCGAGTATTTTATATGGTCCAAATCTATCACAAAATTGCTAATGATGATCATCAAGAAATTGCCAACAAAGTGGAAGACTAATTCAACCAAATATTCTCAATGACTAACATGACCAATATTTTCATGTACCCTGTAGAAAATAAGAGGATTCGTCCTATAACTCAAGATTGCAGATTACAAGTCCAAAAGCTTACATATTTCACTCATCTATTGGATAAGTTTATGGAAAACAAAGATGAATTTGGTAAATCCATGAAATATGGTGGAGAGTTCATTTTTCATTTAATCAATCTTCTATGGCCCTATCTTCATGTACAGAGTACTACCATAGTTGAAACTATGGATGCACCTCTAAGACCTGAGATTTCCTACCGTTACCTATGCCTTAACCTCAACCTCTATGTCTGTCAATTTGGAACACAGTCAGATTTGTCTGGTAATCCTTGATCAACAATTGCCTCAGTCTTCTACTACACCTACACTGGCTCCCTCTGTCTTCTAAGGTCTTCCCGTACATTCTCTGTTAACCAACTCACTCCATTCATCTACCTCAACCTCTATTCCTATAGATTCTTCTTCTAATGCTACTGCTATGGGAAAAGTGGAGTCCAACCAGTGATGAAGAATAATGATTACTCTACTTTGATAGGAATGTGGTTTCATTTACTGTTTGTACTTAATTATTTTTGTCTCTAATTCATTAAGCCCTATTTATTGTCTACTCTTTATTCACTCTTTTTGATAATCCTAAATTTGGGATAAATCTCTATGCAAAAAATATCTATGGGAGAAAACAATATAAATGTTATATATACATTGGAAATATATTTTTGAAACAAATATACATTATTTATGATCATTTAAAAGGGAGACATTATTGGACTCCTCATGTAATAATCATTTTTTAATGATCACAAATCCTTTTTAGTATATAAACCCAACTAACTCTCTGTAAGCTATCTCATATAAAATATAAGATTGTTTAGTAAAATCAATTTAATGCTATTAAGTGCTATACAATATGTTGGGATACATTAAACTATCTTTTGAATTACTTTACAATTTCCTTGGAAAATGACTAAGACTAACCAATTCTATGAATATCTCCACATAAGTCTAAATATAGATATTTGGCTATGTCTGATACACTGTGAGTCTACCACCTGTTATGTTTTTATGGAAAAGTAACGAGACACCATAACCATGAGACACTGTCACCATGAGACACCATGACCATGGGACACCGCGACCATGAGACACCACGTCCAATATACACTATGAAAATGAGACACCATGAACAAGACAACGTGAATGAAACATCATGAACCTTACCCCGTGAACCAGACACCATTAATGAGACACTATGACCAATCTAGACATTGTTTTAAGGTGACACTTTTTCGAGGACATACAATGACACCGTTTCTTAATTTGTTTTTTTGTTTTTCAATTTACTCTTTAATGGTCATATTTTATGTTTTTAAATGCACTGAAATAATTAATGGTTCTTTGCAGACATGTCACCTGATAGTATGAGGTACGAGGTAAGGAATACATGAAACATGTCGGCTCTAACACATGCACTCTAAGATAAAAGATTAGTGTGTCTAAGAAACAATATATATAGAAAAGTGAGGAAATAAGAAAAAAGACAGAAAAATAAGAATACTCACAAAGAATTTTGGACGAATGAATTCTCACTTGAAACTCGACGCTGCTGAAGAACACATGAAGCATAATTGAATCCCAGAATTGAGAACATATTCACAATGTCAAACATCATTAAGAACAGAATCTAGATCATTCTGACTTTCGACACTCTATTTTCCATAACGAAGAATTTATTTATACATCTTCATCATCTCAGAAGTCCATAGCTGGAAATACTAACACTCAGAGCACTTATCATATTATTTCAATATTTATGCTCTATTGTGTATCATTTTATTACCTTTCGAGTAATGTGTGTACCTATATAACAACACACTCTGTCTCATGCATTAAACTTAAGGATACAAGTAATCCTTTCTCAATAATCTTTTGAAACCTGAGTATATGCAAATATAAGTGTGGAACATGTCCCAGTGTGGCATGGTACTTTGTACCCATAAAGAACTGTGGAAGCAGTCAAGTGACCTAGACAGTCCTGTGTACTATTGTTAAACCCAATCCAGGGTATGGATCATGTTTATTTATATAAAATACTTCATGGAAAGTGATAACCATGTGAAGTGGATTAGGTCTCAGCTTGAGACTGAACCACTTTTTTTATATCCGATGTGCGACTTAATTTAGTCTTCTCCATTATACTTCATTACTATATAAATTATAAATCACTAAATTCACTTTGATAATTAATATTGGAATGATGTTATAGTTGTTTTTAATTAGAAGAATAGCTCTGAAAGTAATCTTAATAACTGAACATAAGATTACTAAGAATTAATCAATCTATATTGAAGTTATTTAAATAGTCAAGATTTTATAACAGCATAACCGTGATCAACTTGGCTGTATTTAACCTTAATGGGGAATCTTTTTTTAAGAAATCCTTTTAACTAGAAATTTTTATAGACACTCAATTCACCCACCATCATGAGTGGTCTACTCCATCAAATAGTATTGATTGGAAAACAATATAATATCTTTCTCACCAAAATTATAGGAGAATATTTTATACTTATCCTCAAATTATATCATAGGGGTATGTTCCCTAATAAATTTTTTCATAGATCTAGTCCCCAATGTTTCTACTAAAATTTATCTGATGCCAACTATAATGACCTCAACAATAGTAACCCAGAGCCTATGTCGAAATTATTAAATTAGTGGTAGATATTAGTGATCACATATGAATAGACAAAATTATTTAGTAGTATTATTAAACTAGATATATACACGAGTCATTAATTTCATTTGAAAACATGAAATACAATATAAAAAAGTAAACCTCATACATCCTTTAACTAAATAAAAAATTCCTTCTTCATATCCAAAGGAAAAAAATAAAGCAGAGGTTAGGTCAACTGATCAGTAAGATTTAATTAAAAGAGGAATCTATCATGAAAAAATATTTCATTTTCAATAAGTTGTAATAATTAAGAAAATTAAAATATTAAAACAGACATAACATTTAATGAATAACTTAATTATCATTATTAGATAAGACATAATCAATTTGAAAGTGTAAATATTTGAACACACATTCCATTTAATCAATAACTTGATCACAAAATGCATCCATGGATAATATCAATAAAATAATCTCATGCATAATAATAATTTAATTACAAATGAAAGAAATTATTAATATGGTTTATGGAATAATAATATCAGTGATAAATAATATGGATATTTTGGGCAAATGAAATATCAAATGATCAAAAGAAAGTTAATATTTAATTGGAATGCTTATAATTGAAAAAATTTATCATGAAAGATAAATTAAATACATTCACTTGGAAAACTAATCATAATGCATTCAGAGAAATAATAAGGGTGATATCATTAAAATATATCCCTAATGGAGTATATTAAAAATAAAGGGTTGTTTTCATTGATGAATAAAAATATCATTAAAAACATTAATGTGGAAAACACCATTTTCACATTGAAAATCAGTTTTTAAAACAAATAATTTCCATAACATTAGGGAAAATTTTTTATTTAAAAATTACTCCTTAAACATGTACATGGTGATTCAAAATAATTATTGGTCATGAAGGATGGAATGTTCTATTTACATTGAGTATGATAAACCAAATATTCCTTTCACATTTTTGTAAAAAAATAAAAAAGTATCTTGTTTTGAAAATGATAGGAATTTTCATTTCAACTTCTTTAAAATCCAATTATGGATCCATGTGACATTAAAAAATCACTGTAAAAAAGTTTGAATTTTTTTTACAAATCATATATTTTGAAGAAAATTTTTTTTTGTCTAAAGAGAGAAATGAAGTCATGTTTTATTAAAAAATTCTAAATAATTTTAAGTACTAAATAGTGAAAAATGATACTATTACTTGGAAAATTCATGAATAACAGGAGGATAAAAAAGTTAAAGGGGGATTATTATACAATGAATAATTAATTTCCATCAATGTAAATTCAAGTATAAACAATCCAAATTAAAATGAAATTGAAACATTAACTGATTACCACTTTGGTAACATTTGAATTGAAATCCCCCTGAAAGGAACAAAATAAAATGAAAAATTAAATACTATGAATATAAATAGATTTCTGATATGACATATATATGGGTAAGTATATTCACCTAATAAATGAATATAGGATTATAACAAAACATATGATTCAAATAAGAAAATTTGGTAAGAGAAACCATTATAATGATCATAACATTGAAGTGAGAATTACGCAATGAATAAATATGTGTACACAATGTAAATGAAAAAATAAAGAATAAACACAATATGATACAATATAAATTAATTATACACGTAATATTATAATATCAAATAAAATGGTGATGTTATATGGCCCAATGAAAATAAATTGAATTATGAAATTGTTTACAAATTTTTAATTTTCATGTCGAATCCCCTTGTATGAAATAATTCAAATTATAAATTATAAAACATTAAAGTGAAATGGAATCATGATATTATTTTTAAAATTGAAATTATATACTGAATATAAAATAAATTTGGTGCATACAATTAATATATTCCACAATGAAGGGAAATTAAGATGAATTCCCTTATAACATTAGAAACATATTAAAAAAACCCACTCAACATAGAGAGAAAGAAAGAGAGGGCTAGAAGTTCAAGTTAAAATAAAATTAACAACAATATTAAATTATTTTATATATTAAATTTTCAGTATAAAAACCATTTAAAAAGAATTAGGTGCATAAAAGAACACGTGTTTCAATAAATGATTTATTGATATGAAAAACTATACCATACACTTCCATTTCATTAAAAACACATTATCCTATTCTGTGATGGTTATAAGAAATACATAAATTTATAATATAACCATATTCATGTTTATAATATCATATATTACCCTCTTATAACATATTACCAAATATTCATTAACAATATTTTATTATTATTATTCTTTTGTGTGTTAATTACCTTGTTTTCTCATGCATGTGTTTTATGATTGTTCGGGTTCTTATGTATAGGATATAGTTGCATAATCTACAATATAATATTAATGTTATAAATAAAAATTTCAATGATTTAATTTATTTTGACACGATTATTGATATTTTGACATGGAAATTGAGTCACATAGCTTCGTGGAGATGATAGGTAGTATATATGCACGAGTGATAATATCATTCCCTTAATGGGTGAAAAATTAAAGAAGTGTATTGTAATTTAATTTTATATAATTAATATCATTTTATATGTATTATATATATTTATTATTTCAATAATTATGACTATCCAAGTGATTTGGTTGTAGAAAACAAATTACATCAGTTCTTGATGAAGTAGTCTATAATAGGCATGGGTGAGGACATTGATTACCATTTGATGTACGACGAGATAGAAAAATATTACTTTATTAACATAATAACATAAATTTATTTTATTGATAATTTTTTATTATATTTTATGTTTGAAAGAATAATTTATTGCGGAGAAGAATAATTCAAAAGTACGATCTTAGTGAAGACAATTACCTTTTCTAAGAAGAACCTACTTTGGAAGTCTTATGAAGGACCAGAGAGTTCATATTTTTTTCGACGAACAACACCTATATAATAGGTATAATTATGTTCGTGATAAATTTAAGTAGTTATTTGATGAACCAATTGGTTTGGGAAGAAAAAAAGTGGATAATAGGGGGTGACATTTTATTACGGAGGAAGACTCACATTCTTTTAAATACCCAAAACCCTTCAATAATAGGATGTCACCCTCAAGAAAAGTTTGTAAAAACTTGAAAAATAAATGGATTTAGGAGATATAAGGTTGATAAAAACCTCTATAATTTAAAATAAACAATTTTAGGCATGTTATTCCTTTTACTTCTTTAGTTTTACCCATGATAAATCAGTTTATACATTAACAGTGGTAAATAATTTTTTTACTATTATTTAGGATAAATAATAAAGTTTAACTTATTATATAATACTAATTAATTTGGGAAAAAATATTTTATCCATTTATCAAATTAAATTCATATAATTGGTATAATTTAATTTAAAATTAAATTCACAGAAATATCGAAAAAACAATTTTTCATGAAATCTATTTTTGAACTATAAAACAGTATTATAAAAACTAAAATGAAATTAATAAAATATAAATGAACTT
Source organism: Viscum album (assembly GCA_963277665.1). Taxonomy (NCBI): domain Eukaryota; kingdom Viridiplantae; phylum Streptophyta; class Magnoliopsida; order Santalales; family Viscaceae; genus Viscum; species Viscum album. Next base: position 687,893,155 of record OY728132.1, on the reverse strand, counting down.
AAATTAATATATATATATAATATAAATTTATTTTAAATAATTCCTCAATAATGGTTATTTTAATTCGTTATAATGGAGAAACATTATGCGTTTTAAAATAGTTTTTAGAAAAAAATTGTTTTAAAGCCTCAAAATAAACATATATTCAAATCCAGTATATAGAATATTTAAATGTAATAAATTGAAATAAATATTAATAAATAATACATATGTTAGTTTTAAATCATATTTAAATAATATTGAGACTTTGAAATCACATAATTTACTATAAAACATTTCTTCCTAAAACATGTGTTTTTCTTTATTTACTAAAAAATAAATATTTTATGAAAAATAAAACAATTTCACCATAATTTAATATTAAAATTCTGAGTTCCAAAATTATTTTTTATTTTATAAAATAATATTTATAAAATATCAAAAAAATTAATAATAATTTTGTCTCTTAAAAAACACTAATTATCATATTTTGATGGAAACATTTTCATATATAATAAAATATTTTTATGAAAAGTTGACAGATTATTTATTAATAATTAGTTAATAAATTTATATTTTTTGGGAACTATATATATATATTTTTCCAAATTTTTTTTAATCCAATTCATACTCACCAATTCAACCGTTATGTTATAACTAACATATTTAAATGATATATTCTGTAGGTCATTTATGCTTGATATTGAATGTCATATATGATATGGATCATAATTTTCTTATTTTAAAATCCCAGGGCTATATGTACCACAATATATTGAATATGTTATATTTAATTACAAGAAAAATATTTTAAAATATTTTGGTGTTACAGTATAAAATAAATCAAATAACATCAAAAAATATATTTTAAAAGGGAAATATATATTTGGTCAATGATTCCTTTTATGGTATATATTACATCAAATTTTTGTAATTATTATGTCATCATAAATACCTTATAATTAAACACCATTTATTTTTAATCCAAAAAAACAATTTTCTTTGAAATTTATAAAAAATCACTCCTCGAAAATATTGATGTACTAATTCAAAAAAAAATATCCAAATAACTCTATATATATGAGTATTTCTACTTTTAAATAAATTGTCCATATTTATTGAAAAATAATGGATTTTTTTGACAATAATGTTTTTCTAACCCTCATTAATGATATTTTTTACTATATAATTATTTATCATATATATATTTTTATTATTATTTAATAATGATATATTAAGATATTTTCATTTATTTGAAAATTTATTGAATCCATTAAAATATAGTGTCATGATTGAAAATATATTTTCAAAAAATTCTACTTTTGAGTCATGGTATCAAAATCAAATATTCATCAAACTAATTTATTTAGTCATTATTATGAAATAAAAGTTAAATATAACCATTATTTTGTGAAAAATAAAAATATACAAATACATACTATTAGGGTTAAGATACATAACCCTTTATTACACCAAAAAATTCCCTAAGGGTAAGGTGTGTGATGGTGAAACTTTCATGGGGTGGTTCATCAAACAATGTCTGAGTTGTGATCTCAATGAGGTTGAGCTTATCTTGTAAATGGAATTTTCTCATTCTCTGGTGGTTGAATATCATCTTGGGTTTGGTTTTGGGAAAATCCTAATGATGCTATCCTCCTAGGAAGCTCCAATAAATTGGATTCATAGTGTATTTTCCTACTGGACAAGGCCATCACTTCTTCTATATGTGTTAAATTGGAATTTATTATAACATTTAATATACTAATTGCAATTGTGATTGTGAAATGGATAAATTATTAACGATAATGAGGCATTAGAGTATTTTAAATCCAAATGACTATAACTGTTCTAAATAACATAAGTAGTGCAATGTCATTTCTATAACTAGACTACTTGATAAAGAACTTATTCATTCAAAAAGGGGATTTAATTTATAAATTTTAGGTCGGTAGATTGTATATATTTGCATATGCATGTGTCTGTATGTGTATATGTGTATGTGTATGTGTATGTGAATGCATAAATGTGTGCATATGAATGTCTATGCAGATGTATGTCTATATGTGAATATGTATGTGTTTTTGTATTTGTATATATATATGTATATGTATGTGTATGTGTATGTGTATGTGTATATGTTTATATGTGTAAATGTGTGTATCTGTATCTGTGTGGATGTGTATCTGTGTATATGTGTATAGGTGTATGTGAATGTGCATGTGTATGTATATATCTATACATGTATGTTTATGTGTGTGTGTGTACATGTATGTGTCCCTATTTATCTGTGTATGTGTATGTGTATGTATGTGTTCATGTATGTCTATGTGTTTGTGTGTGTATATTTATATAGTATGTGTATGTATTCATATGTATGTGTATATATGTACATTCATGTGTATATAATTGTACGCATGTGTATGTAAGTGTACATGTATTCCTATGCGTATATATGTGTGTATGAATGTTTATGTAGTATGTGTCTGTATTCAAATGTATGTGTATGTATGGGAAAGGACATGTATATAAAGGATAACAATTAATTATATTTTTTAAATACAATCAATACAATACCCACATCAAGAAGTAGTGTTATTATTATTATTTATTAAATCATTTTCAGTGATATTTTCATGTGCTTGAAATTCATGCAATTACTGCTGTGAATTGACATTTTTAAATATTTTTTTATTTTATTCAAATTTTTTTTACATTATTTCATTAAATATGTTTTTCATTTTTGACATTTATTAAGATTTATGATTTTTTGAATTCCTTCATTTTTTAAAATGTATACATATTTTTTTAATAAATATTAATATTTTCAATATGTTTCTAATTTATATGATTAATATTTATTCATTATTATTAATTAATTTTTAACATTTTTATTAGGTTTGAAATATATATAATTGTCTTCTATAAATTCATTTAAATTTGAATATTATTTGTAGTCAATGTAATTCATTTTTAATAATTTTGTAACTTATATAATTAATATTATCAATTTATTGATTTCATATATTCATCTAATTCATTGAATTAATGGTATTATTTTTTTTAAACATTTTCTTAATTTATTCTATTATGTTTATTTACTTTTAATATTCTATCATTTACAATCAATTGTTGTTTTTTATTATTTTTAGAATTTATTCTCTTTTAAATATTTATTTATACGTAATTATATACTATGATTTAATATTTTCTACATGTTTTTAATTTATATGCTTAATATTTAATCAATTTTAGTTATTATGTTGAATTTTATTTTAAAAGTGTTTAAAACATTCAAAAATTAATTTATTTAAATACATTTTATAATATTTTTTCAATTTTATTAGTTAATTTAATTCATTTTTAATAATTTTTTAAAATAATATATATAATATATATATATATATATCTTCAATTTTTCTTGTGTTTTCAATTAATGTAATTTATCATAAAAATATATTTTTTAAATAGTTTTTTATTTATTAAATTTATTTTTATGCATTTTTAATAATTTTTAAAATTTATATTTTTTTGTAATTTCCTCAATTTTTTTAATATTTGTTTATACATATTTATTAACAATGTTTTAATATTATCAATATGACGTTAATTTATATAAAAATTGTTTACTTATTATTTGTATTATTTTTAATATTTTAAATATTTTTTAAATCTTTAAGAATAATTTATTTAAATTCATTTAGTTATATTTTTTTATTTTTAACATTTAATCCTATTTATTTTTAATAATTTGATTTTTTATATGATAAATATTATTTATTTATTTAATTTTATTCAATTTTTTTTTAATTTATATATTTAATGTTATGAATTCCTTTTTTTTAATATTTTTAAAATTTAATCGAATTTAGTAACACATTTTTAATATTCATTCATACAAATTTATTTTTTTATTTTTATTAATTTTCAATATTTATTAATATTTATTTTTTGTTGAATTTATTCATTTAAAAATATTTATTTATACAGATTTATTTATTATTTTTCAATACTTTCAATATTCATGTAATTTATATAATTAATTTAATTAAATTATTTTGATAAAATTTTTGTAATTCAAATTTTTAGTGTAGTTAATTTTTAATAATATTATTATTTACATATTTAATATTGTTTATATTTTCATTTATTCAATTATAGGATATGCGCTAATAAAAACATATTTTATCAGTTCTAAAACATAAATGGGGAGAAATGATACTTTTATCACCATTTTTAGCACTGATAAAAGTGATGATTTTTCATTGCTAAGAAATCCTTAAAAAAGAGGTATTTATCAGCTCTTATGTTTATTAGGTGGAGAAAAGACACTTTTATCAGTGCTTTTTAGTAAGTGCTATTATAATTTCCACCTTGTTTAGAATAGAACACTAGTATATCACTTTTTCCACATGCCACATTCAATCCCTCACTTAACTGGATCTCTTATGCAGCAGAATTCGATTTCTCTAAACAAATTGAACCTAAAATCTAGAGGTATAAAATTCAAAACATTTTTTAAGGAATCACAATCAATAATTAATGTGTTTAACATGTTTTATGAGTTAATATTCACTTTCTCTTTCATATGTATTAACCAAACTCTTTTTTTCTAAAGTTATCATGTGAGAAAAAAATTGAGATTTTCTCTTTCTTACCATCATGTAGTTGCAAAACTAATTTATCTTACCCTTCTCATCTTCTTGAATGTTTTTTTTGAAATCTATAACACAAAATAACTATAACTAGACTATATTTTTTCATATATTTGTATCACTATAATTGTACAACAAAAAACTAATATTATTTTTTTATTTTCTAAACTCTTATTTTTTTATGATTTTTTAATTTCATTTACTTAATAATTTTAAAATATAAAATCATATATTTTGTTTTGATTTGATTGTTATTATTAAGCTCAATTGAGTATATAATATTTATAAAATTTTTATTATAAAAATATGATTGTGAAAATTTTATTTTTATATCATGTATATTTTACACAGAAAACAAATATAAAAAGCCTTGTTTAAGAAAAGGGGAATATGTTATGCTGGATGAATTGATTATAGAAGAAAAAGTTCCTTTTATATGTATAAATGATAATAAATATTCTTACAGAATTAATTTATATAAAAAGAAAATATGTTTGATGCTCTATAATGATAATATTTTATAAAATATTAAGTCAAGATATCCTTAAAATAATTTTGATAAAAAATATTATAATGGAAAAATATTAACTATTGTTTATGAGGGAATACAAAATTTACCCTATAAGAAATTGTAACATGTGGTGAAACATGTTAATGATCTAGAAACTATTTTTAAATAAAATTGAATAATGTATTAGTCCATTATGTTTTACATCAACGTTTTTCTAGAATCATGATTGGAAAAAAATATAAGATAAATAAGTCAGGGTGAATTTAATTTTTTTAAACATATAGGTAGTTAAGTAAATTACTATGTTATTTACATATCTATGATCTACATTATGATTCATGCGGATCTGTAATGATAAAATAAAACTACAATATTAATAAATTGAACGGACCATAATTTTTTATATATAATATGCAAATACATTTATATATCCCTTAGGATTAGAGGAAATATATATATTATTTTTTTATATTTATATTAACATGAAATATTTTAATAGATTTTAGTGATGACCCATATGGCGAAATCGTTAAAATGAATGTAGCTATAATGTTATAATAGTAATACATTATAGGTCATAAGTTTTATACAATGAATATATAATTATATTGAAAATTAAATTTATGTATCTTTAATTTTAATATTTATAAAGAAGAATTAATAAGAATATTTTACTTTTAAATGAAATTAAAATTAAAACATATATATTATTTGAGAAGAAAAGAATGATAAAAAATATTTTTTGGAAAAAATTCACCCTCTTCATGGTTTTTAAAATTAAAAAATATTGTTTATTTTGGATATAAAATTTATTTTCTCAAAATCTACCCATAATCTTAACTATTTTCAAATTCTCTTTGAAAAATAAAATTTTTATTTTTATTATTACCAAAAAATATTTAAGATATGATATTTTATATAAATTTACAATTGTAATGACAATAATATATGTGATTACATAGTTTCAAACACACCGGTAACATTTTGAAATATAATTAATCTATTAGGATATATGTTTTGATAGATAAATTTTATTATATACACCCTAATGCTGATCTAGGTTTAGAAATTAACAGGTTTCTTATGAACAGTCATAGAAGCATGGAGTGAATTATATCCCTTGATGAATATATTTGAAAATAGATTGATTGATGATATGTAACTTCTTATAATAAAAAAATTATTATAATACTTTAAATTCAAATAATTCAGGGTCTTTTTAAATTCTAAAACGTTGTTGACACAACAAAAATTTATATCAAATACGATAACACTATGTGTGTATATAAAAAGAATATCCTTTTATAGTTCTAATCTCATACCTACTATGTATTTATTTATTTTTCTAAATAATAATATTACTAAATCAAATAGGATGGATATGAATCGACAACGGATGGATTCCAATCACCGGACAAATGATTATGGTAATGATCTGAAAGAGTTGAACAAATTTGAAAAAGAACATTTATATGACCCGTCTCAAATCAGTTTATTGTTTTCATATTTTAGTTATTCAAGACTAATTAGTCCATTGGGGTTGGATAAACATTTGATCTACTATAGACTAGATAGATATTATAAATGTTGGTTGTAACATGTGGAAAATTCAATATATCTAGTGACTAGGATAACACTATTTTTTATCCATCATTTGAAATGATTAAAATTGTCAAAAATGATGAAGACTTTATCGAGGATATGATTAGATATGTGAATAATGAAAAAGATATTATTGAGTAAACGAAAATAAAATTTGAAGACAAACATTCTGATTATCCACAATTATTTTAGATGTTAAATAGTTGGGTAAAAACACAATTTTATAATGTTTGTACTAAATATGAATCATGATCATCCATACTGAAGCTATATAATGAAAAATGTTGAAATGGATGGAGTGAATCCATATTTACTAAACTACATTCTCTATCAAATGATATGATACCAGAATATAATGAGCTTCCATTCTGAGGATATGAGGCTAATTGAATGCTACATTCAATTGGTTTGATCAATGAAATAATGCACACCTATCTAAATGATTGTATACTACTTCATAATGATCTGGAATCACTAAACAAATTCCCAAATTTTGGTGCGTCTTGATACAATAAAAATTAATCACATCCTTAAATATTTTAATGGTACTTTTTAATCATTCAAATGTTTAGGTACCTATATATATGTGATGATACTGTAAGGAATTTCACGCGACACACTAATACAAGAAATAACGATGGGAATCTTTTTTATCCCTCAGACTCTCCTCAGTAAAATAAAATTGATCATGAGTCTCTTGAATTTGGAAACGAGTTGAGAAACATTAGTCTTGTGGTATCTACAAATTGATTTAATCCTTTTGGTATACAATGAAACACTCATAGTACATGTCCAATTATATTGAAAAATTATAACTTTCCACCATGGGTATACATTAAGTGAAAATACATTATGTTTTCTCTACTTATATCGTGACCAAAACAACTATGAAATGATATTGATTCTTATTTTTCTCCATTGATCATTGATTTGAAATTAATGGGGGATTCTGGTGTGACATTATATGATTCATGTAGAAATAAAGATTTCACATTGAGAGACATGTTTCACATATGTCTACCCTGGAAACATAAATATCGGTCATGGATGGCATCATTCGATGATTTAAAATAAGTCACAACATCATCTACATTAATAGTATATAAAAGTTTTTAGAAAATAATGTCTATGACCACCTCCTTTTGTATACCTTATTTGAAAATGCTTATGAAATCCAGTTGGGAATAAAGATCTTTTTTTTGAATTACAGCATTTGAATTTTTTTCACTTCAGATATTTTCTTGATGTTATGCATACAGAAAAAAATTTATATGATAATGTCAATGAAATTTTAATAAATCCAATAAATAAAATAAAATATGGAATGCAGACTAGATTGGACATGATTTTCATGGAGACATAGGAAGAGTTGTTTCTAGTGTATTTTTTAAGATAGAGTTTTATTCATCTAGATGCTTACAATATTTATATAAAAAATAGTTATTAGTTTTCCATCATACTGAATGATGTAATGGTTATAGAGGAGTATTCATGAAATATTAATTGTACCATATAAATGAATGATTTAATGCTAAAGGGAATAAAATAGCATGATTTTCTAGTTTTGATTCAAGATCTAATGAATCTACCATTATGATGTATTTTTCCTTAGAATGTCTATAATAATTTAAAAAGTACTTTTTCATTTTCAAATCTATATGTAGTAAATTTGTAGACATTTAAAATATATAAAATTTGGAAAATAAAATTGAAATAATATTATATGAAATCGATATGTTCATCCCAACACAGTTTTTTAATATGTTGGATCACTTGATTTTTTACATAATTATAGAGATCTAACATTGTGGTCTTGTACATTATAGTTGGATATACAACATTAAAATTCAAATAATGGTTTTGAAATGGTGTTTCCAAAATTGATGTTATCTAGAAGGTTTTATCTCATTGAAATATATATTTTTAGAAATACGTTGAATTTTTTACCGACTACCTATTCGATGTGGAAGGCATTGGTCTAGAAAAATCTCATCACACCAAGTGACTTGTGGGTAAATGAATTTCTAGAATAGATGTTTCTGAAATTACTATTACAGAGTGGGAGTAGGATTACCTTTAATTTTTCTATAATATTTTAAAGGATTCACCACATATTGAAACCCATAATGTATTTCTTAGGTATTTTAATCCCATAAGGTCTAAAATATAAATATCTGATACAAAAAATCGATAATTTTTAGGAAGGTTTTGAGACCATATTTTTAAGGATTTAACATCAATGTTGAATTCAATTTCATTGAAACATTTATGGTTAACATGAGGACTAGGTGTGCGTGTATTATTGTATATTAGTTATACATTAAATTGTTATACATTCTATAAAAAGTAGGATGATGAACATAGTATCATTCAAAATAGTGGAGTCACGCTTATGGATGGATCAGTGCATATAATTGGGTCCATGGAAAAATATCTATTTTATATGAATATGTTATACTATTTATCATTGAAAAAATATGAGAGTTGGAATATATATCATCCTGAGTGCTGATTTTTCATTTTATGTGGGATGATAACATGATTTAAGATAAAATCAATGAATTAGGATTCAAGAAAGTGGATTTTAGTAAGTAAGGATACATGGAAGAACCATTCATATTGAAATCACAACTAGTATCATTATTTTTTATAACATATCCTATAAACATAAAGTTTTCTATTGTGCTATTATTTACTAAAACCACTGAGTGGTCATATTTCAATTAAATAAGGAAGACTCTTTCATTGGGATGTCACAATAATTTGACAACATTTCTAATGTTTTTAGGGTCTTGTATATTTGAGGAGATCATAATGAGGGGATTTGGATACTCAATATGAGGTCTAATCCCTTAAACATCTAAATAAAAAAGAAATCACAATAACAATGCTATATTTTTTGTAGCATACATTGTGTGACCTTGTATTTTTATCTATCCACTTATACATTTATTTAATATAAATTTAATAATCATCCAATTTTTTATAAAATTTTTTATTCACATTTCTATGCTCACAATCTTGAGGATCAAAAGGTTTCTAAACATATTGATTCTTATAATTTAGAGGAACAATAAGTTTCGTCACACAGTGATGCTGCTAATTAAGAGGAAAACATATTGATGTTGCCAATGCTAGTGAAATAGTAGAAGCTGATCAAAATATTTGCCAAAATAGAATGTTTCATCATAGTGAAATGATGTTAATAAAAACTATTAAGGAGATAAGTAAATTAATCAATTTCAAGGTTGAATGGAATTCTCACAACTAGCCCATTAACAATGAAATTTACATTTTTATTAGTTACATTGGGTTCACCACTCAAATGTACATGTCTATTGATGTACATACATGGTAAAATGTTGTGCACATTATTAAGGAAAAAAAATTTCATTATAAAGGATCACAAAGGGATTTAGATCATTCTTAAAAATTATTATCGCAGGGATGCTAAAGAGAAAGTAAACCCACACCCAACACATTATACGCACACATGATAAACTAAGAAACATGAAATCTGTTATTTGGTCATCATGAAGTGAAATTTTTTTAGGTACACTGTGATTGGAAATACATTACTTGAAAATAAATTTATAAATATGTTTTTTTTGAATTTTTAATTTAGGAAACACAAACTAAGTTCTGAAAATAAGAACTATGCATAAAAACCATCATATCCATTCTATAAAAATGGATGGGGTGTGATTTAGTAGATTTTTTTGTAATATAATTCGATATTAATACTTTTATGTGTCATGAAATAAAAAAATAATTATATTAATTTATTTGATTATTGATTAATCATAACCCAAAAACACTTCAATCCCATGTGATGTGATATGGAAGGAGGCTCATGTAAATAAATAAAATACTAAGTGATGAAAACAAACAAAAAGTATAGGAAGAATTTATAAGTATGACATTAAAAAATAAATTGATTAAATAGTATTACATAATAATGATTACTTATTTCAATATATTTTTTATCTGATTTAGTAAAAAGAGTCACCATTGGATATACTTGATGAAAAACCACTTTTAGTGGACTTGAAGGGGCCAGAACAATATAGTTGCATTATAGGTACAATTTTAGAGTGTTGAACAAGAATATTTTGAGTAAATAAATGATCAAAGGGATAAAGATATAAAAATGGAGGAGATTCATAAACTAACAGTTAATTTAAATAAAAAAACATATTGGTTGTTCGAGTTGTTAGATATTGTTATGGAAAGGAATCACATCTAAGAAACAATAAAACAACAATCACTACCAAGAGATTTAGCCCCCATATTTTAGTTGATCAATTCCCATCAAAGGTCTATCTTACTAGATGTAATTGATTCTTTCATAATTGTTTCTGTCAAATTTCAATTTTTATGTCACTAATACCTTTCTTTTAATAATATTTTATTAGGTTAATATAGTTATGATTTATATATATAGGAACCCACACATCACATTGTTGGGGGGGTATAATTTACAATATCTAAAGATATATTCAATAGAACAAGTAATTTCCAAAAGTTCATGTGGGCATGGGGATTCATGTAGCCCATTAGATGATCACCGAGCTTTGTGTTCCCCTTGATGATTTAGATGTTCATAGCATAGTACTTTTTATTGGAACTTTCATTTCATGACCATTTGATCTTGTAACAATACATGTTGATAAAGAGGTATTAATTTCCAAATAATATTTTTGAAAAACCATTAACAACTAAAAAAAGGACTGAACCAATGAATATTATTACAATAAAAGATAAGGAAGGAGGAGTAGAAGGATGAAACAAAACAATTTAATGGATCCACCAATTGATCAAAAAGACCTTAAAAAGCTCTTTTTCAATGCGAGTTCATGTTTTACATTTAATAATATTACATGTTAATAAAGATATAATATTAAAATATAGTGATACAACCATTGCTTATTTTGAAGAAAAAATCTATGGAGATTCATTTAAAAACATTATTAGTATTAAGAATGTAGATGAAATCCTTATAAATAGGTATTTAAGAGTATCAGTTGTATATTTATACGTGAGGTGTGATTTCATAATTTCGTTGTCCAATATTTTATCTACTATGTTCCATATAGTTATATACAATTCATATTTTTTACTGGAAAATATACCATTAGTCTTTGATGGAAAAAACTTGTGATTGAAAATTTGGACTCATTAATCCTCATATCACATATCTAAAAAACATCTCACTTGTAGAATAATAATATTCATTAATAATGGAAAAACGAGCAAAAATGTTTGAAAAAAAACATTAAGATGACATACTCTTCTTAATTCCCATGATATAGAGGTAAAGATTAAAAATTTATTCATATCAAATATATTTTAAATAATTTTATTACTTATTCATTTTAGTTTTTAGGTTCCATTGGTTTCTCATTGAAATAAATTTGGATACTCTAAATAATCATTTTTTGGATTCAATGCATTGATAACCAAAAAATTAACCACACATGATGACATTTATCAATTTTTAATAAAATACATGTAATAGTTTATAAATAAAATTCAAGTTATTCATTTTATTTTATGTTTTAATGGTTTTTATGATAGGGTAGTGTTTTAATATAATCATAATCAGCGAATGAGTATAGTCCATGAGCATAAAGAAATTATCTAATTATATAGGTGAATAATTATTATAGTATATATTGTAATATTTCACTATAAAATCATATATCAGAACAAATTACTAATTTTAGGAATGTTTTTATTGTGTTCAAAACAAACTAATTGAAAATATTTTGCTTATTATATTTGAAAATTTATACAATATATCATATTCTATAAAAACCTAGAATTCATTGTGAGGATTTTGGTTAATAAATACAATTTCATTTAAAATAATTATTAATAATTGGTTTATTTATATTTATCTAGTGATATTAGGACTGTTAATAGTCTATGGAATAAAGAGAGGAAATATATTTATCTAGAAATGAATAGGAATAATACATGGTGTCAAAATGTATGAAAACATCATGAAAAGGTGACTTGTTGAAACTTATTTATTAAATTCTATCACAATTTTATCTTTTTTTTAATTTCATTGTCATATGTACTTAATACTTATTTATTTAATTTTTAAATATTTTGAAGAAAGAATCCATTATAATTTTTTTCTCTTACCATGTTGGGCTTAATAAAGAGAATAAAATGATTTTAGAAAAATTAATTATCGATAAAGTCTTAAAAAAAGAGATACATTCATCTACTATGATTTCTATTCATAGAGTTATTTTTTCTTTATACAATATATTTATGTTTATTAGTGTGTTTTTATATTTACAAATAACTCAAAATATGTGTTTTTATTTTAAATTATAATTTTAACTAAGAACAATTAAAACACCTAGAAAACTAGAAAACACACACTTATTTTCATTATACATTAGTAAAATGAACTATAAGTCATTTTTTGGTGTATTATTTGTCCTCAATTCAATACAACATACAGTGTGGGTGGTATGACTCAAAGTATATATTAATATTTAAAAATTTTCTTTTAGTTCAAAACACATGTCACATAATAAAAACCAAAAAAATGAACTTGTATTTATAGATACATTAGTATAAGAATCCATACAGAATTTTTGACATGTAAGAATAAACTAAACATTAATATTACACATATTGTGGTTGGTATGATAGAAATTGTTTTTTTTTTCAAATTTACATTTTAGTTTAAAAATACATGGGCTATACTGAAAACAATAATAACATTCAGATTGTTTTTATTATTTTAGAAAATGATCCATAAGTCATATTTTACAAGTAAGAATCGTTTACACCAAAACATAAAAAATTATGTCCCTAATTTGACTCAAAGAGCATATTTGTAGTTTTAAATTGAAATATTAGTTTGAAACAATTTTCACTCGTAGAAATCTGATAAAACATACTCATATTGACTTTATAGTACAAAAAAATGATCCATACATCATTGAAAGATTAAATATTATTAATTATTTTATTTTTAATTTCAAATTTTATTAACCTAACAAACTATTGTTTTATTGGTAGCTGTCACATTTTATGGTTTTAATAAATTTTTGATAATTACTAAAATCACCTATTTATGAATTTAACTATTTTATTTTTATTCTATATTTTAGCCATATATTTCTCATAATTGATGTAAATTGTGAAATATCTTTTTTGAGGTTTGTATAAAAGTTTGGATTAATAATAATTTTCAAAGGAAAATGGTCAATCCAACTTTTAGGGCCCTAAAATAATATTAGAGAACTCTCCTAAAAAACAATGCAATGATTTGAAAATGATTATTTTTCGGACCATAAGTAATAATCATCCGATCCAAAGAAGAATAAATTAAACTTCTAGCAAGATAGAATCTAGGGGAATAACTTATTTTAATGTCAACTCACATGATTTTTCCTTTCTCATGGTCATTAATTTTTGGGAAAGTGAATAATTGGAATATGAATAGTTACTTATCCATAAATAAATTTCATGAGAAAACATTCAAAACTCATACATCTGGTGGCCATTATAGTTAAAATGTTTAGGGTAGGCGTGGATAATGTCTAAGAAAAAATATCAACAATGTATATTTACCAAAATATGTAATTTAATGGGTAACCCTTGTAAATACATATGTTAGATATATTTGAGGAAATGTTTTCCCCCTCTCCCTATAAAAGAGTGTCCATTTGTCATTTCAAGGGGTTGGAAACTTATGTATGCCATTTTCTGTAGAATTAAATATTATGATAATGTAATATTTTTTAATTCTTTAATTTATATTTGTTCATCTTCTTTTTTTATCTTTCATTTTATATTTTTCCCCCACCACGGTTCATCTAGTCTCTATGCAAGTGGAGAACTAACTCTCATTGTTGTTTGAGGGTGGAGTGGTGGTTCATGAGTTTTTTGTTCTTAAATGGATCTATTTTTTATTCTGACTCTTTATGTTTTGGTGAAATGGGTTTGTTGTAGGGTTCTCCCCACATTTATTTATATTGAGTCCTTCTTCTCATTTTAATATTTTCCTCTCAATCACCATCATAATGTTGGATCAACGGTGGAGTAACATTTTTGTGACGATGTTAGAGAGTATTATCTTGTATATAGAGGGTAGGTGTGGGATAATAACAATTCACAAAAAGTTTTTGAGTGATAGAGTTGATCTCAACATTGAGTAGAATATTGAGAATAAATATTTCTTTAAATAGCGAACATTTCATCACCATTATCTCCCAAGAAAAACAACAATTATTCACTAACTTCTTTGTGTCTTTTATTCTTTATTGTGATATGTTTTTTTATTTATGTTCATATTTAATTAATATATATATATATATATATCTATAAGAATTTCATGCATTTAAAAACCCCTATTTAATATTAGTTTAGGAATATATTAGTTATTCTATAAATCATGATAATTAAGAAATTGGTGTGGGAAAGAGATCTCTATGAGAGATCGACCCTAGGGTGAACACTATATCTTAATTTTAGGTAATAATAATATACTAATGAGGAATTCATGACCAATACCTCTCATAAATTTGGGAACATTATTGGAGCGTACAATCACTTTCACAAATTTCATTTAAAAAAACACAAAAATTACATATTTTGTAAAAAAACATTGATATTAATTGAATATCAATATTTTCATTGTTCAAAGGTAGAATTTAAATGTAATTATTCATATTATTTTCATTTTAAAAATATTTATAAGTCAATAAAATAATTTCCACTAAATAGTCATTTGAATGTGAATTAAAAAATGATAAAATAGTTAAGGAAACAAATACCCTTTATTTCATCTTCCTTGAAGGAATTTATAGCTCAAAATGAGGATCAAGAAAAAGAGGACTCAATTTTTTTAAAACATTTCAATTAAAGATACACGTGAGGTATAAATTATGAATGATCTAGATTGTAACCTATCCATACCATTTCTAGAGGTGGTTGAAAAAGAATGATTTCCATATGGTGAAAATATAGGAGATCAAGGTGATTTGGATGAATATTTTTCTAACTGTGTAGAAGAAATAAATTTATGTGATTAACGGATAATTAATAATAAAAAATAAGTGCCTATAAACCCACATCATTATTTGAAATTTTAAAAATAAGATGCAACTAATATGATTTATTTTCTATTGGTTTTTTCAAAAGAGATTAATTTTCAGGCCGACATAATTTAAAGGGAATATTTGTTTATTAATTCATCATGTTTTAATATAATTCAATATGAAATGTTGCCTAAATTCTATTTTCATATAATTTATATCACATAAAAATGGAGAATTCCTTGGATTTTATAGAATACACCAGAAATGTGGCGGTGGATGAACATGAAGAAGAAATAGATAATCTTGTGGTGGGACTACCTTCTCTAAAAAAATTGCATTCCCTATGGAGGACGACACAATATAAGTCAACATGGAGAACCCTTATTTTATTTTTCCTTCATATATTGACCCAAAATTATGTATTTATTATTTCTAGGGGGGTTGGTAGTTTTCTTATATTCTTTGTGGTTCTCTATTCTTTGTTTCTAATCATAGACACTGTAAAAAGTCACATGTGTTGGTTCATCATTAATAAACCACACCCACTATCTAATTGGAGACAATCCACTACAACTTCCTGACTAGGTGTAGTAAAATCCTAGAAACCACTTGGGTGTCTAAACCAAGAATTTTATCCTTCCTTGCTCCTTTATATTTAATTTTCATTAATTTTATTTTTACATGACATTTCGTACTTGTAGATTTAATTTGGTTGTAGCTCAGAGCCTAACTCAAGGTTATTACTAAAAAATAAATCAGGTCGTGTCATTCCTTTCATTTATTTTATTTACTACACAATATAAATTTTTTATTTAAAACATTCATTATATAATTTGAGATAAAAATGGTTCACTAATGGAATATGTATGGGGAAGTAATTTCATCTTGATTTTAGTAATTTTTTGTGTTCTTTTATTCTAAGTTTCATGTCCTTTTTTAGAAATTTTCTGTGTTTTACTTTTTCATTTTTTGAGTGTTTTTTGCATTCTTGTTCTGAATTGAATATTTTTAATAATTATAACCATCTTGGAATTTTTGTCACATTTATTTATTGGAATGTTTGAGTATTTAAATTATTTATGAATGTATTTATTTCTTTAATTTCAAATATTTTCATTTGATAATGTTTTATTGATTGTGAAAATCATGTGCACAAGTGCTATCCATATTAAAAATATTTCCTAAACCAAAATGTTTATAAACCTTTTTGAAATATTCATACATTTATATATTTCTTGAGAGTCTTGATACATGTTTTTATATATATAATTTTCTATTTTTCCCTTTTTAACAATTTTTTGTGTTCATGAAATTTTTTAAGTATGATTAAGGCACCACATTGAAAGCACCTTTTGACATTGAACACTATTTTTGGCCTACCTTGTTATATGACATTTATAAAGGCCCTAGTAGCCATAAAATACCATGTTAGGAAGCCAAATTACTATACATTTATCATTTTATAAATTTTTATAGAATTTAAATGAAAAATTATTGTTGAACTCATGTGTGGGCTAGGGAATATATGAGATGTATTTTTCTTTCTTGAAGAATTTTTTATAGTTTAATTGAAAATGTTTCCATATTTATTGCTTCTTAGGTGAAAGAAAATCCATGATGTGAATATGTATGGGTGGACCAAAATAACATTAAAATGATGGTTTGGGTGTTCACCATTTCTTATAGATCAAATGTTGCCTCTATTTTCCATAAAACCTGATTTTAAAGGGAAGTCTATATCAGAAATCAAGATGAATCAATGTTATAATTGGAGAAAAGAGCGAAGAAATTTATTGATTCTGAAATTATAAGTGTAAAATTATCTAATAAATAATTATTTTTTTCAAGGTGATTCATTTTTTATATGATTGATGATAACACCATTATTGAGAAAACAAATTCATGCATTTACTTCACATTAAAGATTAACCCTCTACATTCTAGCGCTGATGTGTTTGCATTTAAAACCTAGAAACCCTAAGAAATTAAAAAAACCATGAAAAACAATTAAGATTGAGGCCTTTTTGACATTGTGAAGTGGAGATATTATGTGCATATAAAGCCTGTAGAAATCACATATGACCACTAGAATGAGAAAAACTACACATCAAAAATATTTGAGTGAAGAGAGAAATATTTTACTAAGGAGGTTGTTACAACAAGAATATGAGGACTAATGTGAGATTGAATGGTTTTTTATTATCATTGAGGAGTTAAGAAATTTTTATCCATGCAAGAGGAATGAATGTTTCTTTGATAATAATATGGAGTTGTGTGTCCATTTATACATTTACAATTTTATTTTTAACTTCATATAAGATTATTTTCCAGACGTTCTATTTTTATGTGTAGGGAGATTGAAAGATTCAATATTTTCAATTATTAAACATTTAATTTCAATATTTTTAATCCCAAAAAACTATAATTATTTGGTTAGTTGTCACATTTTTTTGTTGTAATAATATATTGAACTTAACTTTTATAATGGAATATTTTGGATTTAAACTATTTTACTTTTATTCGGTACTTCAAGAATTTATTTCTCTAAATTGGTCTAAATTAAGAAATTAATTTTTTTAGGTTTAGATACTTGTTGAATTCATTTTATTATTTTTTGGAATAATCTCATTCCAACATTTTTAGGTACCAATATCATCTCACAAGTCTTGTCTCGAAAATAATGCACAAATTTAACAAATTTTATTGTCGGGCCCATAACTCATTTTATTACAGACCTAAGGATCATAAATTCAATATAAAGCAATATGGAATCTGAGGTAACAACTTTTTTTAGTATGTTCCCACCTGATTCATCTATCCTCATGGTCATTAATTCATGGTAATGTAGTGTATTTGAATATAAAGAGTCACATTTCAAGAATTAAATTTCCAGATTAAATATTCAGAACTCATAAATATGGTGTACATTCTCGTTGATATTGAGAAGGTAAAAATAGATAAAGTATAAGAAAAAAATTTAGGAATATTTTTTAACCAAATTATTTCATTCAATTTGGAATCCATGGGTATATATTCTGTGGACAAATTTGGAGCCAATTTTTTACCCTCTCTCCCTATAAAAGATTGTCCCTTTTTTATTTTATGGGGACAGAAACATCGGTTGGAAATATTATATAAAATTAATGTTTATGATACTATAACATTTTTTTAATTACTTAATTTATCTTTTTTCATATTCCTCAATTATATTTAATTTTCTATATTGTGTTCCTCCACTGTGGTCCTTTTAATCAATATGATTGTGGAGAACTAAATCTCGTTGTTTTTAAAGGGGATTGGTGGTTAATCTGATTTTGTGCTTCAATGTTTGTATTCATGTTATTCTGATATTTTCAAAAATGGTGAAATGGGTTTGTTATAGGGTTCACCCCACTTTAATTTCTATTTATTTCTTCTTCCCATTTTAATCTTTTCCTCTCATTCACCATCATAATATTGTATATAGGGTGTTGTAACATTGTGATGATGATGTGAGTGAGTATTATCTTTAATAAAGAGGGTTAGTGTGGGATAATAAAAATTCATATAATGTTTTTGGTGATTTTTTTGTTCTCAACATTTAGTAGAATATTTTGAATAAATATTTCTTTAAATAATGATGATTTCATCACCACGATCTCCCATGAACAACAATGATTCTTCACTAACTTCTTTGTATCATATCATATCTATTGTGATTTTTTTTATTCATTTTTTTTCATAAATTAATATATATATATATTATATTGATGCATTTCAAACACCATTTTTATATTAGTTTATGAATATATTATTTAATTTATAAATCTATACAATTGAAAAATCAGTGTGTGTAAGGTTTATGTGGGATCTTTGAGAGATCAATCCTAGGGTGCATACAATATGTCAATCATAGGTAATAATAATTTATTGGAATAAGATTCATGAAATGTCCCTCTCATCAATCATTTAGGATGTGTTAGAATCAACCACATGTCATTCTGACAAATGATGTGACTGATACGACTCAAAGTGATTGTTTTTAGTAAAAATTTGAATATTTACTTAGAAATAAAACCCACTCACTCACTGAAAACCAAGAAAAGACACTTATATTATTTTGATATTTTAAAAAAAATCCATATATCATTATGGTTATTTTAAAATCATTTTTATGTAAATTTAACACACAATATGTCTGGCATGTCATAAAGTGTGTGTTTTCTATTTAAAAATAATATTTTAGTTAAAAACATGTGTCACTCACCAAAAATAGAGATAAAATGATCATATTATCTTGAAAATTTTATAAAATTATTCATAATATGTTTATGACACGTAGGAATTAGCTTTACATCTATATGACACATAGTGTGATTAGTATGCCTCAAAGTGCATATTTTTAATTTAAAAATACTATTTTAGTTCAAAAATTATGTCACTCTCACAAAATAGATCAAACACAGTATGATTGTCTATTTAATTTAATAAAAATATCAATAAGTTATTTTTATGTGTAAGAATAAACTAATAATTAATATGACACATGGTGTGACTGGTATGACTCAATGAACATGTTTTTATTAAAAATTTGTATTTTAGTTGAAAACACAAATCATTTAATTATTTATATGAAAAAACACTAGGATTTTCATGATACTATAGTAAAATGATCCATACCTCATTTTTATGTGTTGGAATAAACCTCACATCTAAATAACACAATGTGGGTCCGGAATGAATTAGAGTTTGTGTTTTTATTTAAAATTGTCATTTTAGTTCAAAAGTCGCATGACATACTCAAAACCAAGAAAGCAAATTAATATTATTTTGAAACTCTAGGAAAATTATTCATATGTTATTATATATATATAAGAATCAGCAACACCCCAATCTGATACACGGTGTGACTAGTATCACTAGATATGTGTGTTTTTATTTTCCAAATGATATTTTAGTTAAAAATATGTGTAACTCCTTGAAAATAATGAAATGAAAAATTTAAGGTCTTAATACATTAGTAAAATGACCCATAATATATTTTTAACATGTTGGAATTATCTTCACATGAATATAACCTATTGTGTGATCGATATGACTCAAAGAGATTGTTTTCAGTTTAAAAATGAAATTTTAGTTAATAACATGTGTCACACAATAAAAAAGAGAAAACATGCTCGGATTTTTTAGATAACATTAAAAAATGATCTATATTTCTTTTTGGACATACAAGAATAAGCCACATGTCAATCTGACACGTGGTTTGACTGGTATGGCTCAAAGTGTTCATTTTGAGTTTAAAAATGAAATTTTATTTAAAAACATGTACCACACATTAAAAATTTAGAAAAAATACACATATTATATTAATAATTTTTTATAATTATCCATATGTAATTTTTAACTTATAATAATAAATATCATATAAATATGATACATGGTGTTGATAGTAACATTCAGAGTTAATATTTTTATTTAAAATCAATATTTATGTTCAAGACATGTGTTATATACTCAAAACAATGAAAATGTTCTTGGATTGTCTTCATACGTTAGTAAAATGAGATATAAATCATTTTTAAGATGTAGGAATCAAATTATCATCAACTTTATAAATGAGTGATATATATGACTCAATGTGATTGCTTTTATTTCAAACTGGAATTTTAGTTCAAAAGACATGGGATATACTGAAAATTGAGAAAAAGTATTGATATTGGTTTGAAACAATAAGAAAATGGACCAAAAATCATTTGTGATATATTGGAATTATCTACACCTCAATTTGATAAATGGGGTGATTTATAAGACTCAGAATATGTGTTTTTAGATAAAAATTGGATTATTAATTAAAAATATGAGCCAATCACTGTAAACCATGAAAACACAATAGAATTAAGTTGATACTTTAGTAAAATGATTCATAAGTCAATTTTGACGTATAAGAATTAGTATCACTTCAATCTAACACATATTATTACTAATATGACATAAATTATATGTTTTTAGTTTAAAATTTTAATTTTTGTTAAAAATGAATGTTACTCACTGAATCTGGGAAGATATAGTGGAATTGCATTAAATTTTATGAAAATAATCCATAAATCTTTTTATTTGTAGAAATACACACCACATCAATCTAACACATGTTATTAATATTATCAATCAATGATTATGAATTTTAAAATTTACATTTCAGATCATAAGAGATGTCACATACATAAAAACCATGAAAATGAACATGAATTTTCTTGATACTTTAGGAAAATTATCCCTAAATCATTTTTTATGTGTACGAATCAACCAAACACTAATATGACACACTGTGTTCCTGATATGACTCAAAGTGGATAATTTCATATAAATGTGACATTTTATTAATGCATTGTTTCATATTTATGTTTAATTTATTTATTTATAGTAATACTAAAAAAAGAATTACTATTTATATAGGTACACCCATTTACATTATATGGTGTGTTTTAATTGGAAATTGGAAGCATGATATAACTCTCTTTAGATGGTTGGGGGTCCAAATACAATGAAACAATAATTCCTTTGGGGTTTTTTGATCTTTGTCATAAATTGTACATTCCATTGTAATTGTAAAATATAATGTTTGAAAAAATTTTAATGTAGAGTTTTTTTTCTTGTATTTTTAATGCTATTTTTAATTGAAAATATATTTTTATTTTATAATATAGTGTTTTTTACTTTTAGTAGCACACTACTACAGTATGGATTTTATCAATATTTGGAAGAACCCTGATAAAATGTCACTTTATCAGTACAAAAAATCCACTTATAAATGACCCCCTTTATCATCTCTAAATTAGAATCAATAAAATAAAACATTTTTCAATGATTTTTAGTGCAGATAAAGGGAAGTTTTATAAATTTTTATTTTAACACAGATAGTATTTATCCAATTTTAGAGGTGCTTACAACATTAACTATTTTTTAGGATCAATGAAATCTATTTCTAGTGCTATTAAATCCCATCTCTTCAGTTGTGTTTCTATTCATTATTTAATTTTGTATTCAATATAAACCATCTAGTAGAGAATATAAAATATTTTAAATGAAATTTATTTATTTATATCCATTAAACATAAAATATTAAGTGTAAAATATAAAATTGAAGAAAAAATAACATTAAGACCCTTATGAAAAATCCAAACATATAAGACATGAATTTTATTTTAAAAAAAAACACAGAAAACATGCTTTTTATTTACTTATATTCATCATATAGAAAATAGAATTAAACATGAAAAATGAAAAAATTGAAAAGAAAGAAACATTGGTCATAAAAAATTTAATAAAATATGTACTTTAAATATACAAATCTACATGAAAAAAGTAGAATTAAAAATAACCATTTTTAAAAAAAGATTAAAAGATTAAATAGATCCATAAAAAAATATTAAAAAATATTTAAACTCATATTTTATTTGTTAACTTAATAATTATTTATAAAAGATAGAAACATGTTAAAATGAATATAAATAAATTAAAAAAGCCACAACTAAATTATAATTATCACCACGTTAAAAAATAAACCTTTTCAAAATGAATTATACCATTGAATTTTGAATGTCTGTTTGACATGATGTTTAACCTTCTATAGTTTATCATCTATTTTTGACCTATACTAATTCATCTTATAATACACCCATTGTTTGGATCATGATGGTGAACAAGAGTGGTTGCATTGTTTTTAGGGCTATTATTGTTAAATCCCAGGTCCTTACAAGGGAATGATTATCATTTTTACCTCCATGGAAGTTTCATATTATTTCTTAAGGTTGATTTAAAATTTATAAAAAATGGGCCACTATTTATATTTTTCTTCCCCACATAAAATCCCATGTAAGTTTAATATTCTTTATACTAAGAGGGTATCAAAAAATTAAGACAATTATTTTTAGTGTTGCTATACATACTAAAAAACGATCATTGATCCTTATTTTCAATTCCTTCTCACATTAATAGTGGTCCTTCTTCCTCTAGCCACAATCTATTTAGAATTAAATACCAAATGATAATAAATTTAATGACCTAAAACTTCATTATGTTTTTTTTATTTTAGTAAATACTATTTTAATAGAATATAAAAGATTCAACATCAAACAAAAAAGAAACCGTGATAGGTTAAAATAAAATATTACTATTATAATATTTTTTGTTAAATGATAAGGTATAAAATGAACTAACTATATCATGAATTCTATCAATAAAAAGAAAATATATGACATCAAGTAGTGAAAGTATTCATTATAAAGCTCATTTATCTAATCATGGGAAATAGGTAGCTTCACTAGGTTTTTCTCTATACCAATACTAAAAAGATATGTTATAATCATAGTATAAGTGAAATTGAATACATGAGAAATTAAAACATATTGAAATTAACATGAGATCCATGCTAGAAAAAACACCACCATTGACTAACATCAGACCATACATTATGATTAGATCTTATGTAGAAATATTATGGGCATATGTAACTATAAATTATGATTATATTATTATTTAATTATTATTTTAATATGTTACTTTTCGAAACTATTTTACACATTTTCATTTTGACATTTAATGAAATAAAGTTTATTTTTCTAAAAAAAGTAGTTTTTATTCAAATATCGTCTGTTAAAATGGAATTTATAAATTTTTTAATTTGAATTAGATGAAACTATTTTCAATTTTTGATTTATAATATAAAAATCAGTTTATTTTTAGTTTTTTATTTTTTTAAAACATTGGTTTTTAGGTGAATAGTGGAAAAATATCAATACATCAAAAACACTACTTTTATGAATTTATCTTAATAAAAGAATAACATTATTATTTTTGGGATATTTTTATGTAATTTATATAAATAATTATAAAAAATCATTTAAAATTACTATGATGTATTTATAAAGTGCATATATATCATTTTGAAAACATAAATAATATTTTACTCTAAAAATTGATTTTTTTCATATATTAGTATATTAGTTTTTACCATTTATTGGAATTAAATCCCAATAAAATTGATTTAAAATTTTTGATAAACATAAACATTTTATTTAATAAGGTCAACTTAATTTTTTGGAATAATAATATGATTACTAAAATTCATGATAATTTCGATGATAATGGTAAAACACTTATTGTTAATGAAATATTTTATTAATATTCTGTAATTTTATCGAATAAAATAAATTAATATATAAAAAAATGTATTTAATAAAAATATTAAACCTATATTTATTTAAATTATCACTCATTCAACTTCCAATCAAATCAAAATTATATTAAGAACACATAATGGTGAAAACAACATTTTTGTACAAAATAATATTTCTATATATTAAATGTTTTAATTTTTAAATAAAATATCTCCTAATTATAAATTGAATTTGATTAAATGGTGATTAAATCTAGCTTCATATCACCAAAATTATATATGATTAGTTATTTTATATTTTTATTTAAATATATGTTACTAGGTAAAAGTGAGTTACTCTGGTAAAAACAAAAAAGGAGACAAGTAAAAATATTAGAACAAGTGACTTCAAACAAGTTTTAATCATGTCGAGAAATACATAGTTGGGAATTTATATACCAAATAACACCCAGAACATCATTATTTCAATATTTTGGAACTATTAAACATTTAATAGTGTCATTATATTATTTAAAAATAATTGGTGTTCACAATTGATCACATTTATTCACTCATTAACGTGGGTAACTTCCAATATTTCAATGATATAATTTCCTTTTGAAATATCCATAAAAAGTACCCAATTTTCCTCTCCTATAAGTCTGTTTCATTTCCTATAATATCTAGTCCCTACTGGTTATCCTAAATACTTCAATTTTTAGGAGACCACCAATAGTATGTTCAAAGTCTCAACATAAGTACTACTTAATATTTGATCATTTTCTCTTATTATTTCTCTTCCAAACCTATCCTAACCATAGTTATATAATTACATCAGTATAATTATTATACTATTGTTTTATTATATTAATGTAAGAACCATTATTTATTCCTTTACATCAACTAAGAAAAATAAAATAACATTGATTATGCCTTATTTGGACAACCAGCTCCATGAAGTGAAATATTTAGTTTTTCACAACGGCATATCTTCACTATTTATAAGGTTATAATTGAAAAATAGAAGTAAAATATATGTTATAATAATTAATTTTCATAAACAAACTATATTCACATTTATTTCATTATATTCCTCATGAAATGAAAACGTTAATCATGCGTTGTACTGACTAATGGAACCCCGAAGTATTGTTTTTCATCTTTATTTTCATTATTTGTACAAACCGTTTCAAATGTGATTAATTTTTTTTTAAAAAATATATATAATATCATTATTATTATGATATAATGATATTTTGTGAACACAAACAATTTATTTACCATACTCACCCTTCAAATTCTGGTATGTCAATGTTTGGGTCGGTCTATCAATATACTTGAACAATGATATTAAACTATACCATGGATGAATTTGAGAGCTTAAATAATAATATTTTAATAATTTAATAATAAAATCCTGATTTATATGGTTCAATAATGGTTTTTATAATTATTTTACTTATATTGAAAATATCATATTTGATAGCTTAAATTACTAATATAAGCTGTCATTGATTCCATTTCACACAAAATAAAAAATAATGGAATGAGATAAGATATTTATATAACAATTAAATATATAAATTATATTACCTTAAGTTATTTATTAATTTTTAACTTTTGGATAGGAATAAATAACATAATAACTATTAAGAAACAAGTTCAAATTGACCGTGATGACTCACACCCAATATTGAAAATAGATAATAACTAACTAATATGCATGAAGATATTAATTATAAATGAATTTTATTAAAGATAATATATATGAATAATATTATTGAATAGGTTATTGAGATTGTTATTTTTTATACAAGAGATTCAACAACTTTAATGAAAGTCGTGAATTAAAGTAAGATTTTATTATCTCAAATTTAATTTCTTGATATATATTTCTCATTATACACTATATTTTATTATTAATATTGTATCCAACTCTACTTTAATATATTTTTTATAATTTTACACTAATTATTCTATTTATTTAATATTTAATTTCAAATAATATCATTTAATGGGTTTTTATTCAATTGTTCATAATTTTGTAAGGGTTTCATTGACTCTATATCCTATACATTGGGTCATTGTGTTTCATACTTGAATATAATTTTCAAATTTATTTGATCAAAAAATTACTCTATTTTCAATGGTATTTCATATTTTAACAATTGGGAATTATTTTTCATTATCAATAACCTATACATTGATACTATTTTTTTTGGAAATAATAGAATAATGTTGGTAAGAATAACTCTCATTCTTGTAAATAAATATTTTATTCATTGTATATATATTTCATTCCAACTAATGTTTCCATAGATTTTTGGGAACATGATTATGTATTAATTCACACGATCTTCTTAAATATTACCTCCATTTTGAGAATAAAAATTTTATCACCCTATTTTCTATTTGGATTTTCAATTAATGTGTTTGAAAATATTAAAAGCTTTTTGTATCATGGATATATTTCATATCTTCCACTCTATGTTTTCTCTATAAACATTTTTCTATTTTTTAAGACTTTGTTATTAGTGATTTATTAATAAATTTTTTTCTTAATATATCTCAATATTTTTATCTTCATCAGTTTTAGAAAATCATTTATCAAAAATAAACTGATGAATTTTTCTCTTATAATTTCATTATAAAAATATAAAATAAAGATTATTGAAAAAAAATTATAAGAAAAATTTTTCCATCATTTTGGAAATTATTTCCCATGTTTCATGGATTTGAAAAATAAATTATATTACCAGTATTTAATGAATTTATTTAAAAAGGGTTTTCGTTGAAAAAAGTCAATTTTCATAATGTTTTTCTAAGAAAATTCTTCACTTCATATAAAATTATTCTTCTTATATAGGTTTATTATAGAACTATGTTTTAAAAAATGAGAAACAATAAATATATAAATGAAAGATTATCCATCACTACCTTTGTCTTTCCAAATCATCTTCGGTGTATAACAAAAATTATGTTCCCATGCCTTTCCTATGTGAATACCATGTCTTTTATTCCATTTATTGAAGGGTGTTCACCTAGATTTTAAATACCAATTGATTAGAGAAATTATTAATGTAACTATATACATTTTTCTATATACTATGATAGATTGAGGGATGATTTTATAAAAAGATATTATATTTATGGATTTAATAAATATATTAAATATATATACTTGTTATTAAAAAATTGTTGTTTATTGATTATTAAGAAATATTTCTTACGTATTGTATATCTTATTCATTCATTTATACAATGATTGAATTTGACCTAATTAGTGATGGGTGGGGCCTGAAATATCCCCTCGATGCATTTATAGATCTCATGAGAAAAACTGACTTGAGTATTTTTCAAGATTCCTATATAAAAGAAAACATTTTCTATACAGAGGTCCCTAATGGTAAGATCATGATGTCTAAGATCATGATGTCCTAGCATAGGGGAAAAAAATTAGTGGTCTAACATTGTAATTTCATCACAAAAAAACTATTTATTATTATCTATGAATCCAATTATTGATATTTCAATAATGAATATTTTATGATCACAATTTATATTAATTATGGAATTATTTTGATTATATAATATTTCAAATTTATTTATTCTCAAATTATGCACACTTAAGATATTTGATTTTTATTAGTTATTTTTACTCTTACTAGAAATTTAAAATCATACTTTTAATGTTTTTACTTTTTTATGTTGTGAAGAAATTTATTTTAAAAAATATTTCGAACTGGATATCATCTTTGGAGAATTATTTTGGATATGTTGAGGAATTATTATAGATTAAATATATTCCTATATAATGAAAAAATGTCCATTTGATGAAATATACATAGAATTAGATATTTAAATGTTTTTACAAACTCTATAAATTAAAACATAAAAATTCCTTCAAGGGTATGATAATAAACATTTTTTAGGGGTTTTTTATTTATTGATTATAAAAATTGGGTTTCCTAGATTCATTTCAGATTATTCATGAATAGAATGTGTTTCTGAGCATTATATTTAGGAGTGAAGGTCTGGGGATCTACAATTGCTATCAGAAAAGTTTTTAGTTTACTTTATATATTATAATTTCATTTTTTGAGGATAATTTAAGAGCTATAAATTTCCTTAAGTCATGATAAGTTAAAGTTGATAATAATTTGAATGGTATAAATAAGACTTTATGTTGGTTGAAGTGATATTGAATATTCTAGGTATTATGATAAGATAACTTTAGTGAAAACTGTATGGGTAAATATAAGGGATGAGTTTAAATATTAGAAAACATCCAGAAATTTTAATAAAGTATAGATTGCATGGTTTTCTTGGAAATAACATCCCCATATAGATAGTAAAAGTGGATGCATGCTCTGGAAAAAATGTACCTAGGGGTAATAACCTTGAAAATGGTATCACCTAGTTTATGGAAGAGATATCTCTTTAAACACCCAATTTGATACTCCGGAGGGATATGATTTGGTTAATCACACTCTCATAACAAGCCACTATTAATGATTAATTATGTTAAAGACACAGGATTAGAGTAGAAGAGAACCCAACCTAAGGAAAGAAATATTAAACTGGGAGTGAATAAGGTTGAACTAAAATCCAATGTAATAATGTTTAAAATTATTACATTTTGAAGTTGAATTTATCAAGTAATTACCTAATAGTAATTCAATTATGGTGTTAACTACTCGTCACTCATGATTAAAATCTTTTGGATTTCTTAATTTTTGAATCCAGAAGGAACCATGTTAAAAATGAAGCCATTGAAAATGTAAATAGTGTCCCAAAAAGTAACTTAATTTTATATGATCTTGAGTTGGAAAATTTATTATTATGATAAACCATCTATCATGATTTATTATTAACAATGTGAACTTAGTTGAGATTCCACACACACTGAATAATTTATGTACGGAGGCTCATGAATGTTTTGGTGTTGAAAATAATGAAGGATAGATGATTATATTTCATTAATGTTGGATATTTGGGAAAATAACCAATGGAAATGTCTCAAAGAAATTGTATGATGATAAATTTTTGTTAAACAAGGGCATAAAGAATCTAATTTATGAAGATAATTAAATATATTGGAAAACATGGTGAATATAAAAAGAGTTCATCCTAATGTACCATTGATAATTCACTTTTATAAATGTGAGGAAATTGTAAATTATCCAAATCAATTCCCAAATCAATGGCCAATGTCGATGGCTGGCACTGAAAAATTTTAATGAAAAAGAATACCTATGAAATAAAAAATATGAAATTGAGTTCTAAAGATAATGTGGGGTGAGGAACCCTGATCAACCACTCAGGAACTATGAGTATTTTATTCATATCTTGTTCATCATACTCCACTATTATTAGTATAATTTATATAAACATAAAATCACCACTCTAATGACTATATGTTGAATTATTAATTAAAATATTTTAGTGGTATGATTATTTTACCCCAAATATATAACTGTTTCTAATAGATTTTTATAAGAATGTGCTTATTATAAAATCTGAATATCTTTCCTTTAAAAAAATATGATGAAATATTTTAAAAAGTTTTACACGCTTAAAATAAGGGAAAAGATATTTTATAATATAGGGAAATAACATCGAAATATCAATACATGATCACTTATTAAAAAAAGGAGAACAATAAACTCCCTATGAAAAATCACTCTCATTAAATTGGGGTATTTTACAAAAAATTACTATTATTACCATTATGAGGGTAAATATGATTTCTATATTAATAAAAAGGTTAGTAAGGACGAAATATTATTTGAAATTAAATTTTCAGTAATGTCTATATCATAGACACCCTAAAAGTTTTCACTATTTAGGAATAATTAAAATTATGAGGATATAATTTATTTAGAAGGAATGTAAAGATCAAAATCATCAGTATATATTTTTTTTCTGTAAATCTTATGTTAATAAATTATTATACATGCAACACAAAACTAAAACAAAACTGTGATATGTTAAAATATATTTTTAATGTTATAATTTAGCCATTAAATTAGTTGGTATAAAAGAAAGTAACCATATTATGAAATCTATGTGAAAAAATGAAAGAAATGACATGAGGCAGCATAAGTAATCCTTTTGATACTTATTCATATGAGATTGTTAAGAAAGTATCATCTCTAGGGTTTCATATAGACCAATACCAAGATGAACTCAAACAATTAAAATATGAATGAAATCAAATGTGAGAAAAATTCAAGATTGTGAAAATTACCATGAGATATATGCGAGTGGAATCACCACCCTCAACTGCCACTAAATCATACCTTATGCTAAGATATTATGTTCAGATATTCAGGGGATTTATCACATGAAATTATGATGATATAATCATGTATTTATTAATTTAATATGTTTTTATCACATTATTTCAAACATTTATCATTTTGAATTTTGAAGAAAAAAGAAATTTCATTTTTCTATTAAAACAAAGTTATTATCTTATTTCATTTAAAAATAAATTTATAAAATATTAAATCTTAATGTGATAAAAATAATTTCATTTTTAAATTTTAAATTTCTAAATTATTCTATTATAAATTTTTTGTATTTTCTGAAAAAATTTGTTTGTTGGTGAATATCCGAAAACTATCGATATTTCTAAAATCACCACTTTTAGGACAATACCTTAATAAAATAATGAATTAAATGTCTTTGAAACCTTATTGTATAATATATATTTTTTATTTATAAGTAAAAAAAATCATATAATATTATTATTTTGTATTTATAAAACCCACACGTATCATTTGGGAAACTTACTCAATATTTTACTCAAAAAACTAATTTATTTTCTTATATTTAAAATTTATCATTCTTAAATTATATAAATTGAATACAAAAATGATGGATTTTTTTTTAAATTACCATATTATATTAAAATTTTAGTTTCATTTTTTTCATGAAAGTATAATTACTATGATAAATGTTAATGACCAAAATAATGGAAAAATATAATTTCAATGAACTATTTTCTGAATATTGTGATGTTTTTATCTAATAAAACAAATTATCATTTTCTAAAAATATACCAATGTTTTTATTCATATATTTAAATAAATTGTCACTCATTAAATTTGTAATAAATACTAAATAATATTAATAACACCTAATGGAAAAACAATATTTATTTACAAAACCATATATTTATATAATGTTTTAAGTAAAAAGTAAATCTGTTATTAATTATAAATTAAATTATATTAAATTGTGATTAAATTTAATTTTGTAACACCAAATTTTTTTAAGAGTGGTTATTTTATGTCTATTAGAATGTACAATAATTTGGTAAAAACTAGTTACCCTCATAAAAATAAAAAATAAAAAAGTAAATATATAAGAATAAATTACTTCAAACCTATATTTAAAAACATTTTAGAGATTTTATAAACCCATTATCCTCCCAATATCCATTATTTAGTAATATTTGAAGCATTTTACATTTAATAGTTCTATTATATTTTTGAAACATAATGGGTGTTCACAGTTGTTTCCTTTTTTTCACATATAAAACGGGATCAATTTCACCCTTTAAATGCACCAATTTCACTTAAAAATATCCTTTAAACCATTCCAAATTTACCTATCCTAAAATTAAATTTCATTTAATAAATCTATTGTTCAGTAAAATTTATCCCATGTCCTTAAATTTGAAATATTTCATCAAGATGATGTTCAAGGTCTCATCATAAGTATTACTTAATCCTTAAACATTTCTTCTTATATGTTCCCTAAAAAACAAATCCAAAACATAGTTATTTGTTAACCAAATTATAATTACTATACTTTAGTGTTATAATATTAATGGTAGAAACCTTATTACTTCATTTCCATCCACATAGAAATATAAAAGGAATATTTATCGCGCCTTGTGCAGACTACCGCCTCCACAAAGCGATATCTTCACTCATTAACTACCACCTATATTCATAGGTTATAAGGATAGAATTGAAAAATAAGAATAAATTATATAATATTATTATAAATATGTATAGCAAAATAGTTATCAAACTTCATTTCTTCTCATTTATCAGAAAATGAAAATTTTAATCGTGTGTTGTGCAGACTACCACTTTCTACAAGTAATATTTGTCATCGTGTTTTTTATTTTCTATCAAAACTGATTAAAATATGATTCAAAACATTCAAAAATATAAATAAATTAATAATAATTATATTATACTTTTAATATTTCAAAATAAATTATGTCAGCTGAAAATGTCAACATTTTTTTTATTCTTTGAAAATAACCCTAATTAATTATAATATTGGGTAAAAATAGTGATATTTGTAGACATTTTAAATTTTCAAATTTATTGATAAAATTATAAAATTAATGAATTTTAATGAACTAATAAATTTTTGAAATCATTTAGAAGCCCTACAATGGAAATTATAATTAAATTTTAACAGTGAATTTTTAATTTTAATTGTTAACATGGTGTTGAAATTAAAATAATGGATTAATTTTTTAAAATATTTCAAACATTTTTTAAAATTAAATGAAATACATAGACTAATTTTTAAATTTAAATTGAAAATTAAATTTTAATTTTAATTTAAAATAAGGAAATGAATTCATATTTTAGATGATGGAAATAATTTTTTTTTCAAATCATATTTTTAATTGATTTATTTGAAAATGAATTTAAGATTTATTCAAGAATTATATTTTTAATTGATTGATCATTTTATGTATTTAATTGGAAAATTTCATCTTCTAAAAAATAATTTTTATTTATGTTTAGGTGCCTAAAAGACTTTTTGATATCACTCCTTTGTTAATCTGCTACCAGAGAAAAACTGATGACAACTCCCCCTACTACCATCCCTATTTATGCTACCCCCACAAAAAAAATTGCCAACCACTAGTACTATATTTCACCAACTATTAGTCTCCCAATTTTTCACCCTACTCCCATTCCATCTTCTACTTCCACCACCTCTTATCCCCATGGAACTAATTCCATTCCACAGATACCATTGTGCAAATACCATCCCTCCACAACTACAGCCAGGGGAATTCATGTTACTACCATCCCAAATTCTATCACCTGAAGAACCTACCAATACACCACCAATGATCCAAAAAATACTCCTCCATATTTTACTACCATAACTTTTTCTCAATGATAGGACAACCATCACACACCACCACAATCAACCACCACCACTCCCAATTAAACTATAATGAAAACCCCAAAGCTGCAATGAATCACTGGCATTGCCAAGTTGAAGTCGTGTGACTAACTCGAGTCACTACTATAAAGATGAGTTTATTTAGCTCTTGCTAAATATTTTTAAAACCTAATTTTTCATTGTTAGAAAAAATGTTGTTTAAAGGTGTCTTCAACATCAATTTTTTTTAGCATTGTTGAGTAGAGTTTCTAAAAGTGCTAAAAAAGATCTTTCAAAGGGGTTACTTTTCCAGTTCTTGTCAGAAATCTTTGATAATGGGGGGGGGGTTATAAGTGATTTTAAAAAATCACTGATAAAGGAGGGTCCTTTATCAGTGCTTCAAATAAAGTGATGACAAAATTGGGCATTTATCAGGGCTTGTAAAAAGGCACAGATAAAGGATATATATCAAAAAAATATATGTTTCATTAAAAATATATATTTATATATAAATATATTTATCGTGATATAAATATAGCATAAGTTTATAATTATTTTTTTTGAGATAACACTAAATATGCATTTACATATAAAATATAAGATATTTAGTAAAAATAGTTTATAAAATAATTTTTTAAAAAATATAATTATCTATATTATAATTATTATTGACTAATACCCATTTTAATAACAAATTGATGACAGAAATAAAAAATTTAACAAAATAATTGGAATAAATTAAAAACCTAACAGAAACATCAAACGACCATAACTTTTGATACAGGTGTCTATTTACGCTCTACCACATTTTAAATCAATGATTACGATGAGCTATTCCCGGTGTTAACTTGGGGTCTCAATAACTATTTTCCCAGAAAAAAGGCCCCTAATCCCCCCAAAACTATGTTTTTATTCGGTGTAACCAATGTTTTTAATATTCGATGGATTTTCATCTTCGTTTAGTGGGGATTTTTTTCCATTTTTTTAGTGGGGACTAAATTTACCCCCAAGGCTTCCATTTAAACGTCTATTTTGGTTTTGAAATTTTTTCATTCTTCAAAATGTTCTATAATTTATAATCAAATATATTACAATATATATATATTTTATTAACACAAAAAAATTTAATTTCATAAATAAACTATTAAACAGATTTATATATAAAATATATTTATGAATTTATAATCCTTATCCAAATAAAAATTAATATCTATTTTATTTAAAATAATAATGTATGAATATTTATACACTTATTCAATTAATATATATATATATACAATGTTAATATATATATATATATATTTGTGAGTGTGTATTGACAAATAGATATATATTTATCTATATTTTCTGATATATATATATAAATATTAATATATAATAAATGAAAATAAAATAAAAAATGTATAATTATATTTATAGATGCACATTTGTACATATATAAATGATATATGTTTGATTTTTTATATTTATAAACATACACAGACCCACAAAACATATTTTATATATTTTTTTAAAAATATATATAATTATATATATATATATAACATATATATATAAATATATATACATATATATAAATTTATGGATAAATTTTTTTTACAAAATATATTTAAATGTATTGATATATCATAAAATGTAAAAACAATATAGGTGAGTGAAAAGGAATTGGAGTATAATTTGGAGATCTCAGGTTCAAAAATCATTGGATGAATGGGTGTGTACAAGAGGGTGGGATTATCTCCATTCATAGTTTGGTGTCTATTAGAGCTTTTTTAGTGTTGATAAAATCCCCCATTTATCAATGATTTTAAAAATTTATAATAAATTCCCCCTTTATCAGCGCTAAAAACCGCTGATAAATACCCCATTTATCAGTGAAATGTTTTATCACTATTAATGGTTTCATTTATCAGTGATTTTAACAAGCACTTTTAATGATAAACCATTAACATCTATTAAATTATCAGTATTTATTTAGTAATGATAAACCCCTTTTAATAGTTTTGTTAAATGTATTATTTACATAAGTGATTTCATAGACCAATGTGAAATCGAGCATCACCCACATGATGTGAAAATTTGAGCTACCATCAAACCAATATGCCATATATTCAAGATATGAGTTGATGAAGATCCACCAATATAGATTTGAAGATGGAAAACCATCCTTAAGACGAGAAATTGAACATTGAGCCACATCGATTGTCTGAGCCACACCAACCTCTTAGTGTCACTATACCCCCATGAGAAATATAGCCACCCAAGTGTGCCTCCATGGGAGACTGTACCTACCATCACTCACCGGAGAAGGTCAGTGAGCTCACAGAGCATAATCCATCAGGTGCCTCCCAAGGATATCAAATGATCCACCTTGTTGAATTTTGAGTGTCGTCACTACTACATCTCAGCACCAATGGAGAAGAAGAATCCGGATCATGACATTACATGATTAAGGATGAGAAAGAAAATTAAAAAAAGAAAATGATTAAAAATAAAGTGATATAATAATAATAATAATAATAAAATAAATAAATAATATATATATATGATTGTTATATTAAAATGTAAACAAAAAATAGAAAAATCTATATAATAATAATATTTATATATTGATATATATAAACAAATATGTTAATATATATGTAATATTTTCTTTGTGAAATTTATTGGTGTTTTTTTAAATGAAGTTACATCCTGATGTGTTAATTTCCACTGCACCTCCAAATTAGTATAACATATCACCAATGGAATAACCACGAAGGAATGTGCATGCTCATGTGAATGAATTTATATGAACAAAATCTTTCATAACTTTTAATACTGCAAACATGGATCTCGTATAGGGAACTAGGAACTCACAATTTCACTAAGGAGTGGAATAAGATGGCATAAGTTATAAATATTTGCCCCCTTTCCCATTGAAATCATTCAATTGCTACTGAACATACATATATTTTCCTTTGTAATTTTCATTTAATCTTTTGAATTTTAATTCTAATTATAATTCTATTTTTTTGTTCAATTATTATTTTCTTCTCCTCTCACCATGTTGGTTATATATCTATCTTCTGTGAAGTCTTATAATTTCTCAATCTCTAACCAATGATTAGAATCTTACCCAAGGATCACACATATAAGGAAAACCATTGGTACTAATTATATTAACCTAAAATGATTATTTTTCATGTTGCTATGATAATATATAGATAGTGAAAGGATGAGGAGATGATCACACCTAATATCTCTCAACTTATAATTTTTTTACACTACTGAATTCACTTTCCTCTTCATTCATTTAAATCAATGTTGTATTATGGGAGTAGTGATTCAATTGGTGGATGAGATAGTGATTCTAACCCAGTTTAGAGAGTGATAAATTTAGTGTTTAATTAAATATAAAAAATCAATTTCATTATGGTAAGTGATAAAAATATGATGAAATAATCAATTTATTAACCGTACCCACCCATATAATTATGCTATGTTATTGTTTGGGTTGGTCTAACCACCTACTTCAACAATGTTATAAAAAAATATTATAGATGATTATGGGAAATTAAATACTAATATTATTATAATCTAATAAAAAATCATAATTTTTTATGGATATAGAAATATGATTTTATTTTTTTAATTCCTTATTATGATATCATATTCGATAGCCTAAATTATCGAAATAAGATGACTCTAATTAAATTTTCAATTGATATTAATAAAACACTAATGGAATGAGATAATATATTATAAATAAATATGAATGATATATTATAGTGCATATAATTATATAGGAATGATGAAATTAATGAGAAGTATAAATAATAACACTGTTGATATGAAATTAGTTCAAAACGATCAAGATAATTGTCACCCAATATTGAAAATAGATAATAAGTAACTAATATAAATGTATAGAATTATTAAAAATGAATTTTATAAAATGTTATATAAATGCATAAGTTTATTAAATATGGTATTAAGGTATTGAATTTTGTTATACAGGACATTCAATCACTTTATTAGAAGTCTAGAATAAGGGTAAGGGTTTCTTGTCTCAAATTTAATTTCATGAGACATATAACATATTATACATTATGATTTATTTGAAATAACATATCTAATATTTATTTATTATTTTGTATCAGGATACTATAATTTTTAAAAATAATTAATATTTTATTTTAAATCATATTATTTACTATGTTTTTGTTTAAAATATTATTATTTCATAAGGGTTTCATTAACTTAATTTCAGAAACATTTGATCATAGTATTTCTTACTTGAATATACTTTAAAATATTTATTTTAAACTACAAT
Organism: Viscum album; assembly: GCA_963277665.1. Lineage (NCBI taxonomy): Eukaryota > Viridiplantae > Streptophyta > Magnoliopsida > Santalales > Viscaceae > Viscum > Viscum album. Next base: position 687,854,739 of record OY728132.1, on the reverse strand, counting down.
TCCAATATTTTAAATGATATCTCCTCTTGTTCTCTATGGAAATTATTTCTCATCATCGATAATCACCTCTATGATATAATGGTTTCCAATGTTAATGTATAACTTTGGTAAGAATAAATATCATTCCTACCAATGAATCATTTCTTCCTTATATATATTTCTCTTACCTACAATATTTTACACTCTTTCTGGGAAAAAATTTGAATTAATGCATGTGATCCTCTTACTTATCATCTTTAATTTTTAAATGAAAATTTTATTTCCATTTTCAGGATGTGAGTTTTCAATAAATGTCTTTCAACATATTATATTTTTTATGTATCATCGATATATTTTTTATCTTACACTAAATATTTTTTCTATACAATCTTTATTAATTTTTCAAGACTCCATTATTGGAGTTTTTTTATGAAATTTACATTTTCGTATATTTTAAAATTTTTTCATTCCAATATTTTTGGAAAATAAACTTTCAAAACATACTGGTGACTTTATGAATTATATTTTATTTACAAAAAATAACAAAAGAAACATCTTTTTAAAAGGGTTTCACAAGAATATATTTCCCATAATATTAAATATTATTTCACATGTATCCTGGATTTAAAAATTAAATTATTTGAACATCAATTTTATTTAAAATTGGTTTTGAAGAAAGAATGCTCATTTTCATCAAGCCTTTCAAAGTAAAGTTTTTTTATATTCTTATAAAAGTATTCTTCACCTATCTGTTGATTATTTACCAATAATTTCACAAATTATAATCATTAAATCTGTATATGATAGATGATATATTAGTACCTTTTTCTAGCCTAATAATCTTCAATGTATAATCATAATAAATCTTCCAATGTCTTGACTTTTTAAATACCTTACATTTTTTTCCTCTGATAGAATCCTATTGATCAATATTCCATATATAGATTGATTTAGGAAATTATTTACTTTATCATATACGTATATCTCCATATAGTGTTATTTTGAGAGATGATTACATAGAAATCGATTCCATTTATTCATCCGAGAAATAATGAAAATCCATATACTTATTATTCTAATATGGATGTGTATTGCTTATTAATGAATACTGATTATGTATTGTATAAATTATTCATTATTATATATTATGAATTAGTTGTAATTAATTAGTGATTATTGGGGCCTATAATTACCCCTAAACGCATGTATAGGTTTCGTAAGACAATCTTGATGGGATATTTTGTTGTTTGCCGACCATAAAAAAATATTTCCTAAATACACAGCCTTTACAGATAGATCATGATGTATTATATTAATGAATATAATTAAAAATCCAATATTATTAATTTCATTACATTGTAACCACATATCATTATATGTGTATTTATTTATTGATATTTAAACAATTAATATGTTATACTTAACATTTATTTTAATTATGGAATTTTTTAGTATCTAAAACCTGCCATATTATTTAGTATTATCTTATACTCACTTACGATCATTGACTATTATTGAATATGTTTACCCATAATGAGTGTTTTAGATCACCCTTAATGTTTTTATTTCACTTGGCTATGATGAAATGTATTTGACATGATATGTCTAATAGAATAACCAATGTGATGAATTTTGTGCGAGATGTTAAAGTCTTATTATAGATGAAGTAATTTCTTATATACTGGTAAAAATTTACATTTGATGTGATATACACAATATTTTTTAGTTAAATGTTTTTCCTAACTCTCTAAAACTGTAATTCAAAAAGGTCCTTTGAATTTAAGTGACCGATTATTTTTTAGTGATATTTTTGTTATTTATGTTTAAAATCAGTTCCCATCAGCTCTATTCAAATTCAATATATAAAGAAGGTGTTTATAAGTAGTGGATCTGGGTATATGTGTCTGGGGATACATAATATGTATTCTTCTTTCATCTAAAAATTTCTCCCATGATTTCCACCTATTAAATTTATATTTAATATCTTAAAATAAGAGGTTAAGAAATCATATAATAAGTGTTTAATAGAATATAGATGAAACTATTTATCTAAAAACGAGGCAAGAAGATCCTATAAGTGATCACATGTTTCATTAAATTACTTCCATTATTTTTATATGATAAAATAATTTTGTTCAATGATACATTTTCCTCAATATTGTATTCAATTTTTGAATGGAATTCAATGAATGTGAATATGAGTTAGGTTGTATTAATTCACAAATAGATTGAAAGGATTTCTTATGAGATTATCTAGTGTGGGACAATATAAATAACACATAAATGGATCAATCCCATTACACACCGTAAAAAACCACTTTATGTTGATAAAACTTGAATGATACAAGTCCCATAAGAGAAAACAAGAATATTGAGGAAGTCTCCCACCTCAAGCTCATAAAGTTGATTTGTAGGCTCACATGTCCATTTTTTATTTGGATGAAAATGATGTCACATAAAATGGAATTTATTTTCATTATGTTTAGGGATCTCATGGAAAATTGAGTTGGTTGTAATCTTTTAGGTCATTGGGTTTTCACACTAAAGATAAATTTTTTGTCTAATTGGGAAGTCAGTATAATATATTAGGTTATGAGCCCATTCAATCCTATACATGACCTATATCATAGCCTCATATTCTGATTCAAAACCGAATCTTGAGATGAAATTATTTTTCTTTCTATGGTAGGAAATCAAATTACCTACAAAGAATACAAGAAAATTGGTGGTGAAATTATAACTGGTCAAGAAAACAATATAACCATCATTGAAATATTCATTAATGTTTATGTGACTCTAACATGGTAAAATAAGACCATGGATGTGGTCCTATTTAAAATATTTTATTATTCAATAAACCACATCCCACAAAGAGTTTATTAGATTTTTTTTAAAGATATGGTAACTTTACTAGAAAAACACAAATTTTTCAGTCAAGTCATAGTTTTTTTTGTAATGGGATTCAAAAATGTTTCTAATATATAAATCAATGTCGATGAAAGAATAAAAATCCCAATTAAACCCATAATATATATATATATATATATTTGGAATGTAAACAATTGGTGAATAATATGAACAATGTATTGTTCACTAATTGATATAAACTATAATGTATATTCACAAAAATATGGTTATGATCATTTATAAATAGTCGAGAGACTCCTTCCTAAAGTGGTAAACATGGATTATAAAAAACTCAAGATGAATGGGAAGTATCTCTCTCAATCGGTAGTTTGTTAGATTCTTATGCTTATAGAATAGTAAAAAAGAGAGTTCATGATGATTGTATCAGTTATTAGAGTTATAATAGGAGTATCAACACTATAGAATTTAAAAACATTTGTAAGGTGTGAAATAATTTATATAAGACCTACAAAAACTCAAATAGTCCACCAATTTTGATTTGAACATTTCTCAGATGTTATATATGGTATAACACTTTAAAAAACTTGGTAAAATTAAACATTTAATTTTTTAATTTTTATCTATAATGAAATACATTTTAACTCCTCATAATAATCATCAAATGATGAATAAGTGATATTCATATCCAAAGAAGATGAATAGTATTGGTTTTTATACTTTATATCATGAAAATATAATACTAAGAAAGAACCAACATGATATATTGTTTTATGCTATTTCATAGTTCACATAAGGATAGACCAGAACATTGTATATACCATAATGTGTTGGTGGTTCCATTCTTGAACAAATCAACCATATCCTTCTTGGACTAATGGAAAATAGAATTATCCAATTTTCAACATATTCCACATCATATAAAATTATTCATGAAATTGTAAAAAACTATCCTTTTAGATATTTCAAAAACCTTTTGGGAGATTACATCTTAAAATTTCACCACACGTTACATCACATGTAAAAAATTGAGAAAATACATTTAAAAATTATTTCATGTATCCTCCAAAACACTTTTAGGTTATCTATCAATGTTTCATAAACATGATCCTTTTTCTCATGACCACAATCTATAAACCCATTGTACATTGTAGAATTTAGAAAAATTATAAATTCATAATCGATAAATGTATCAATAAGAGGTCTCTAGTAAAGAATTAATGATACCTATCATACAAAAGGGATATATTGTAATCTCTATAAAAAATATGTATCTCTATACCTGTGTCCATGAAATTCATCACCTGAAATTATGCATAATCATATAATCTCATTATATAATACATCATGTTACTATGGGAAATGAACTATTTAAATCCCACATATCCTACTCATATGTTCTAGATTCCTTATATATAAACTTACTTGGATAAATAATAAATCACATGTCATTTATCTTAGGATATTATCACATCACATACCCCTCAACCGAATAGGAATGAAGTTCATATTTACTATATAGATATGTGAATAAAAAACCTAGTCTATCAAAATTGAGGTACCGTATTTAATACTCATCATGTGAGAGGAAAAATACCATTATGGCTGAGCACTAACCGAAAAAATGGGAAAAAACATACCCAATCAGCACATAATTTGACAAGCCTCATGTCTTTCATAGGAAATGTAACATAATATAAATTTTTTCATGTTATTTATCTTAATAATCTCATTTTTGGAGATTAAATAATTAAAATTAACCCCTAATATACCAAATATATATTTTATGAAACTCTATGAAGTATATACATAGTGGTCCATCCAACACAGTAAAACTAATTTTTTTCTTTATTATCATATTTTTATATTGATAAAAAAATCCTAATCACACTAACCTTAACATTTCATTATAACCAAATACTCTCCTTGATGAACATCGGTTTTGGATATCTATGATTCATATTTTGAGAGGTCAATAATCATTTCATTTCATGATATATATAAGTATTCAATGTGAATGAATGATAATGTAGATATTTCATTTTTTACTACAAGATAAATATTATATTCTTAATCTTAGTTAAAAAAATAATAGATATATATACATGTTCTTGAATATCCATATCACATATTTTAGACTATTATATCAACATTATGTATTCTATACATTATATGTTTTGTAAAACTCAATACATATCTAATTAATTATTTCTACTTATCCATGTTTCCACCTAATAAAAAACTCTGAATAAACTCTATTATTTAGGAGCATCAATGAAAACATATATTTTTAATAATGTTAACACTAGGAATCATATTCCTAATATTGAAATAATGGAACATGTATCCACACCCATTACATCATAACATAAAATGTTACAATGTTAATAAATTTCATTTTTTAATTATTACTCTTTATAAGTTCATCATCATCATTCCTAGTTTGGTTATTATCAAAATTTTCCATTGAGATATTTTGTTATCTAATTTAAATATTTACATTATAAATATACCGTTTAGATATTGATTCTTAAATAACCCTCATGGTTTTGAATTGAAAAATGAGAATATGATATATGATAAGTTGATCTCAACTGAGACATGTTCCATATAGAATTAAAATTATACAGAGGGATAGAGATTAATCATAGTCACCATTATATCTAATGAATATGTGTTTATATAACCATTTTATTAGAGGCATGATGTGACTTGTTTTTGGAGAATAATTCATCCATGTGTTTGAGAAATTTTTATGTTGTATTCATTAGAGAAATTATCATGGATGATTATGAATAACATTATAGTTTTGAGGGGATGTATAGGAATAAATGTAGTGAGGTTCTGTTGTAGTTTTTAAATCATGTTTTGAAGGACATGACAACATTATAACTAGTTCGTGGTAATCTCATATATTGAAGTAATTTAACAAACATGAGACGATATCAACCCTGAGTAATTATTAGGTAGAAAGTGATTAATTTTATATGATATGGATCACTTAACAATTTTATTAGTTGTTATTTGGTTATTCTAATTAGATTAATGAGTTAATATAATGTGAAGGTTATTTCATAGAGTTAATATGATGAATGGAAGAAGTTAACAAGATTTGAAATGAATCAAATTGCTCAAAATATGATTACACCATAATGATGCATATAAAGATATATAGAGAAGAGGATTGTTCTTTAAATAACATGAAGGGAGAATTATGATCTATTCTATTTTGGGGGACTAAGGGGACATTTCACTGTGAACCAGTAGTTTATGTTGTAATGGATACATAAGTGATGAAATCTATGCCACAAGGAAGGATTCGTTCAAAAATTAGTTATATTGGTGAATCTACAGTTCAAGAGAGATTTAAGGTGCCACATCACAATGAATGGGTCATGAAAGAAATATAGTAAAAGATATATTGATTTGATTTCAGATACTAGGGATTAAGTCTTCCATATATTTTATATTTGTGGATCATACTTCTATAAAAAGAAATAACTTCTTGATGTATGTAATTCCCATAAATAATTAGGTGATAGACCTTGAAATGTGGTTTTGATAAAACTAAAATAGATAGAATTATTCTAGGGTAATTCTAATTGAGATTTAGTATGATTTTGAGGATAAAAAAAGGGTTCGCAATAAGTCTAATTTCTGGAGGCACTTGAGGTTCCGGAATAATAGATTGATGGAATTGTTAGCACGCATATTTCATATTTCAATTGTGTAATTCCCCGACCCTAGTTACGCAGAGTCGGTGCATTATTACATAACATTGGAATGATCACAAGAAATATCAAGTCTTGAAAGAATGATTAGTTTAGTAGCCTTGGAATAACTAGATACATTAATAAAGTTTACATTACATCATAAATAGAAAACTATAACAACATAGTCTCCATAGTCCACACTCATACTATCCATATAGGGCATTCATAATTTACTTATTCCCAATCCTGGGAAAAATAAAACATTGAAAGGGGTGAGCTCAGATTCTCAATAAGGATAAAAATATATCAGAAGCTTTAATAGATAAGCTTAAACACATAAGGCAATGTATAACTAAAACAAAAGCCTTTTAAACTTCAACTTCAACATAGTATGGAGAAAATAATATGAAATAATGCCATTTACTTATTCACATGGATATTCTTCTAATAGAATAATCACATGCAATATCAATAAAAACATTCATAATGATGAAATGCATAATGCCAGACTATCATAACCACATAGCCAAGGCCTTATGCCAAGACTACAAATATGATTTTGTCAAGGCCTTATGCCAAGACACTAGTTTGTCTCATGAGACCTACCGATGCATCGAGGAGAAATAGTGGGCTCCACCCGTCACTTACTATGTCCAATGCATTCCTCATATTAACATGTTTAAAGATATCATAAACATTTATATTTAAACTATCATATGAAATGTCAATACATTAACCACAAACCTTGAATGGTATAAAAATAGCACACAGACAGTCAAACATAACTCATTCGATACAATATGGAAGATTGTATTGTATCATATTAACCTCAATCGATAATAATTAATGATATTGACATAGATGAAAATAACCATCAAAACTATTTGAGAGAAATATCCCCCTTTTTTTGAAAACATTTAAATGTCACACTATTTTTCAAGAAGCCGTTTTAAAAATAGATTTTTGAATCAAAGTGTCCCATTCCACTTTGAAACATTAAAAAGGAGTTTTAATTTTAAAACTATAATGTCAATATAAATAAATCCTTATGACCATTTTTAAAACATGGACATTAATGAGAAATATTTAGAAGAATAAGTCTTTAAAAGATTTAAAAATGGTATTTTAGTTAGAGTTTCTAACCAAAATAGAGACACTTGAATACAAATAATTGAGGTAATCAAAACATAGTAATATCATGATATTAAAGGTATTCATGATATATAATGTCAAAGTTCATTATATACACCACATAAAAATGATTTGGTGTATAACAACAAAGAAGTATCAATGGAATGTAAATTGAGATGAAATCTCTCATAAAGGCTGTATCCTTAAGTTAAGGATAAATCAACGACATAGTTATGTGTGAAAAATATAAATACACTAAATATTATTGTATATTCCAAGTAAAACAATCAAAGTACATTCACACATATTCTAGTAAAGACAACACCAATAAATTGGATGATTATCTCAAAAAATCGAGATTGAGTAAAAATTACTCTTATCAAGTTCATACCGATGGCTTGAGAATTTATCAATGGAGAGATTATGTGTATAAACAGTATATACATAGAAAGGGGAGTGGAAATTATGAAATAATCATATGAATAGTGATTCCACACATAATCTTGGAGTAAAATAATCAATGAAGTATGCGTAAAGCTGAATGAGTGGAAATTGAAATTTCAAATTCCCTTATCGATTTGGAAACTTACGAAACATGCACCCATGAAATAAGGATAATACAATTATGATGTAAATATCCATAAATTATAGTATATTACACAATTAATATAATCATGGACAGTACACACACCACATGCAAAAAATAAGTGATGAATAATGGAATTCTCACGGAATTAAAAGTGAGATAAGAAACCCCTTTATTTGTAGTTTTTCCTTGGTAAAAAATAGGTTAACCTCCTTTATAATTGTTAAATAATTGTTATTGAATTATTCAAGAATATTTTACATTAATATGATATCATATATGATCTTTTAACATTTCTTTGTTAATAATATCTTAGAATTATCGTCGTTTCGGGTGTTATCTTACTCGTTTTCTTTTATATGTTTTGTTACATAAGCCATGTTTGTTATGGATAGGTTGTATTTTATTAATATAAATAATGATATAAAGTCCTTAAATACTATTATTAATCATCAAATGATAATTATACATGAATGGATACGATGGAGAATTAATCTCCTCGCGTTCGTGGAGACGGTTGTCCGTACGTATGCACGAGTAACCATATCATTCTTTTGATCTTAAAATAATATATAATTGGATGTTATATCATATATAAAGAATAACTATCATGTTAAATTTATTATTTAAATGAATTAAAAATCATTATTATACCCATCCAAATAATAATATATTGAATAACAATTACACCACGACGTGGAGACGGTAAGCCGTACGTACGCATGTATGGTGACATGTCATTCAATGGATGGATAGAATAATGAATATGGGTGTACTATATTTATAATAAAATTACAGTATATAGGAGATACTGGATTCATTATTTTAGACTGGGAAAAACAAAGAAAGAAAAGTTGAAGAATAAATGAATTTGAAAAATGGTGGTGAAAACATTACCTCTTCTTTGGGTTCTTCTTTTTAATTTGATCAAAATGGCTCCATAGGTTGGCTATCTGATCAAAATATGGCCTCTAGGTTGTAGTGAGTGTAGTTGAGAGATTATTTGGGCAGGTTTTGGCCGAACCAAAAGGATTTTAATGTGTGAATTACTGAGAAGGGGGAGTGCCCTTTTATAAGAGGGGTGAGGGGCACCTTTGGAAAAGCTAGAAATATTAATTTATAATAAATTCCTATTCGGTTTATAATGTCTAAAAAGTGGATTATTTAAAGGTTAAGGTGGGTATGGGTCGAAAAACACTCATCCTATATAATTTATACAGGTTTGGGTCATTATATTAACCTTATCCAAAAGTATTAACTCTTAGTTAATTATTTTCACTTTTACAATGTCACTTTGTATTTTTATATTATATGGTTAATAAACATACTATATACATCTAAGTGACCCCAAGTGGTACATTAATGATACAAATATCATGATATAAGTCCCTTGTACTAACCTTAGATTTTTTAGAATTTAATATCAATTAATAATATAATATTTGTTTTAAAAAACTCTTCTGTGTCAATTTTGACACTTTCAATAATTGATTTTTTTGAAAATCATAATAGAATTATTACTTACAAAAAAGTTAATTAAGTAAATTATAACATGTCATATTAACAGAAAAATTTAATGTAATTCATAAAAAGTCTCAAATTATATTTATTTGGGTATTTATAATATCAATTATTTTAATTTCTCACTATTATGGTAATTACTGCATAATCATTGTGTCCTAAATAAATTAAATTATTTAATGTCTAAAAATTATAAATAAAATATAATTATGTATTAAATCGTTTTATCTTTCTAATTAATATTTATAGTTAAAACGCCGACATATATAACCATATGTAAAAATTGTTTTTCTAAATGGTACATGCTTATGTCATTTTTGTATTTATTTTAACTTAATTAAAATAAAAGTGTCCGTATCACCTACAAGTGGCTCCATGGGGTCCCAAAATCGACCCAAAGATGCCCATGGTTGGAAATATATCCACCAATAAGGTTAGGACACGTTTTAGGGTAATTTAGTATTATTATAATACTATTTGTTAACCCTTTTTTACCGGATTTACCCTTAACCATGGTAAATAAAATATTTACTGAAGTAATTATTCAAAATGTATAAAAATAAAAGTTACAAATTTACAAAATATCAAAATCTTGATTCAAAATATGGAATACATTTTTCCAAATTCAAAACACAGAAGTATCAGAAATTAATTTAAAATTAATTCTCGTTGTTAAAACAAAAAGCCTGTTTTTAAGAGATAATAACTATCAAAAGATTGACACTTGTTTATGTATGGTTTAATTGTAAAATTATGTAAAATGACCAACATTGTAATGAAATGGTAAAAATATATTCTAAATATACTTTAAAACCACTCAAATTCATAATTTATCAATATAATTTATTTCGATTAAAAAACTTGTTTTTAATTAAAATTTAGTAATTTTCACTATTCATAAAAATATATATGTTATCCGAAAAGTTCCAAAATTTCACCCTAGGATAAATTAGATATTCCGAAACCAAAAATGAAGTCCATTTTGAGAGGTAAATATATAAAATTTCAAAATGTAGGTATTACTATTCATAATGGCTTGTTTGATTGGTTGTGGTGTGTTAGAACTCAATGTTGCGTACAACACACGCTATCGCATTATTGAGAGAGAAGCGTACCGTAGAATCTTAGGGTGTTACAAATTAGAGTTCATAAAAATTTTACTTATTATTTACATTTTATTTTGATAGTAAATTGGAACAATGTGTATTGGAATTAATACAATTTTACACCAAGTATTATCCACTTAATAATAATGGTGGGTGAACGTCCTAAAAACTATGGTGTTCACATGTGTCATTTCTCTCTCATTATATCATCGTCAAATAATCACATTTAGATAATTTTAGTCAAAAAATTGGTAGAAATCAGGTTGTATAAAAGTGAGACTTTGTATTATGAATGACCACAAACTCACTCCCCTCTCAGTTGCGGTATACTCTACCCAAGGCCTAAAAAGTTTTATTGGAGCAACATTGGGTGATGATATTTTTATATAATTTTGAAAACTAATTGTTTTTCATTATTTTCAAAGAAATTTTATAGTAGTGGTTTGAATGACAATTAAAAATATATAATATTGATTATAATTGTCTATATCCTTGATCTATGGGATATATGGAATATTTCAACAGTTTTAACAATAAGATAGTTATTAGGTTTGACGGAAAGGGATTACCTCTATCGAGAGAGGGAGAGAGAAGATGGTTTTTGACTTGGATATTCTCAACCTCTTTGATAATGGTGTTAATATTCCAAAATCTATGATTTTATAATGATTTATTTACAAAAATAATATAAAATATGATGGCATATAAAAAAATGTGTTATTATTATCACTCTCAAATAAAGAGTTGAAAAACGTTATGGGAATAAAGGAAATAAAATTTAGATAAATCTTTATGATATCCATGAAGTATATAATAAAGTGAAATATTATAAATTATAAACTTACATGGATCATTTTATATATATTTGAATTAGAGATGATGAATCAGTTGATTAATTCTTCAATTATGTAAGGAAAATATTGTGTTTTATACGATGATATAGTGAAAAGTTTAAAGATTCCACCATCATGAAAAACCTAATGAGATTTATCTTAGAAAAATTCGATTCATAAGTTTTATCCCTTAAATATCAATACATGGATGAGTGGACCATTGAAATACTCAAGAATTTTTTCATCACAAACGAGAAGAGAACATGTCCGTCCATATAGAGAAAGGCGAAATTATATTAGGAGAATTTTTTTAAGAAATAAGAGACTCATTTCTTGTTGAGTTGAATAAGTATCTTGGGGATGTAACCAATGTCACCTATGGTTCCATTGTTATTGAAGAAGTTATCTTTTTATTAAATAATGGCATGCAAGCAATAAAAGTTAAATATTGCGGTAATATTCCATTTAAGTGATTTAATTATGATAATATTGAAATTTTTTAATAGTTTTTCCTTAGAAAAAATGATAATAGGAGAAGTATGATCAACCTAAATGACCATCAAGAAATACTAAGACGGATAGGCGATATAATAAAGGATATATTTATGAATACAAAAGGAAATACAATACATCAATGAAGAAATATATTTTACCACAACATTAATCCACATGTAATGATAAAGAAAATGAAAGAAGATAAGAATAATTTGAGAATTAGGGTCAAACAACCTTTCTGTAAAAATTAAAATAGAAAAATATTCCCTGATTAGTGTAGAATATGACGATAAAAATAATGAAGAAGGAAGTGATGAGGGGAAAATAAAAAAAATTCAACATAGAGAGGTTCTCATGGAATTCTAAAAATAAAATATTATACTAAAAGGAGAGAATAAAAAATTGAATATTTGAAATGATTCATTAAGAATAACCCATGTTGAGTGAATATCCGAATATATTATAAATATTGAAATTGAGTTCAGACAAATATAGGAGATATCATTTTAATTATTAATGTATGAGATAAAAATCATGATATTAACACTAAAAATATTATCACAAAGACTGTGTAATTTTTGGATTTTATGTTAAATTTTATTAATTAAAAAAACTCCTTTATAAAATCCAATGTTTTGGAGATAAAAAATAAGATAAATGAATTTGTTTAATGCTCTAAAACTATAGAGAAATCTACTGATACATCTAGGTATCCCAATGACTATCATATGGTCCCAATAATTTTTTTGGACACTCAATATTTTCCTTCTAGTAGTGGTAGTAGTTATAAAAGAATGAAAATGTGGTTTTTTTAATTTATGGAGATGAACCCAATGACGGAAGTGATGATGGTACTGAAAATTACAAAATAAAAGGTGATTTTAAAATTTAAGATTGTTGAAACTAAGACTATGGGAATGTTGAAGGTTAAAGAAAAGGATTAAAACCATGATTGGAATGAAACGAGATGACATACATAAAATTTGAAATGAGATTGTTTTAATAAATAGCTATATATCTAATAAGATTTTACTTTGTTGGAATATGTGGTTGTTATGGAGTATAAGAGCCTAAATACTATATGTTTTATCAGAACCTATCACTCCTTCAATTTAACATAGATACTTTTTTAGGGTGATTAAAGATGAAATTTATAAAATTCATTCAAAATACATAAAAAAGAAGGGTTATAATTTTTTTATTGTATTGAAGAAAATTTTAAAAGATGTGGTAAAACTAGACACACCACATACAAGTAGACAATCAGGATAAAAATGTAGCTGAGTAAAAAGGGTTTCAAATATTTTAAGCTAATAAATAATAATGAACACGAAATAATGGTTGATGGATATTACAGAACAAAAAAAGTAGATAATTCATGTATACTTGATAATATTTTCTCATAACATATTACATATAAAAAAAATATCTTGAAAGATATCCAGTAGTATGATGTAGGTGATTTTAGTTTTCGGAATGATGGATGACTCAATGTGCAAGGCATTGGGTACACCAATATTGGTTAGAATAAAAGTAGATGTGTCCCCCATGATAATGGGTTGAAAAAAAATATTCTACGTGCATCCAAAAATATTGATAATGAATGAGGTGATCATATAGAAGACTGAGATCCATAAAAATAATAAATAATATAATTATTAAATTCGAGGGGTTGAGAAAAAATTATAATTTTTTTCATATTTTTGATGATCATAATTCATGTTTCACAAGAATAGAATATGAAAAATAATTGTGACATAGAATAATTAACCATTCTGGAAAAATTAAAATAGATAATATTTTCAAAAATGTTTCTATGATAAATCTAATAAATAACTAATATGAAAGACTCAACACATGTGCCGATTGTCATAAGGAAACATTCTTAGTACAGTCTTAAGTAATGTAAAGTGAAACCAAGAAACCTCTTAAGTTAGTTAAGTTAGATGTGTGTGGACCGATGATATTTAATTTGACTAATTAATTTATGTATTTAATGATTATTTAGATTATTCAACCCATATGGATTATTTCTACTTTATTCCAAGTAAACCATAAGACCTTGAGAATTTTAAAAAAATATAGGGTTTTCAGAACCAAATGAGATGTTATATAAAAATATTTCAATTTGAAATTGGATATGAATTCAAGAATGATAAATTTTAGACATACCTTGACAATCATGAGATAAGATATAAATATAGTTCTCTATGTACACCATATAAAATTATCTTGGAAGAAAAATTAATTATTTGTGTACATGGGAAAAAATTTATCAGAGCCTAGAAGATTAACATTAATTTTGAGGAAATACATAATATTACTATATATATTTTTAATTAGGCCTGACCTTTATTGACATTGTTCAATACACTATACAATTCATGGTTTTGGAAGAATATTTTTTCAATAATATGAATGTGTTTTGAAAACCAATGAAATATCAAGATTAAAGGCATGAATTTGGGCATGTTCAATGAGAGGAAATATAAAGGAATATTTCTTAGGTATACCATTAGTTGAAGAAGTTATTGAATACACAACATGAATATGAGAATTTTTATTTTTAGAATTTATGTGATTTAGATAGTGATTAAAAGTACATCCTAAGATCCATTTCACAATGATGATAAAATGTATGGATAAAATGATGAGTTCACTATAATATCATTGTAAATTCATGATATATGAGTTATTTCAATATTTATAAAAATGATTATAAAAAATATATCATATAATAAGAAATAGAGTAAGGAGGTTCTATGTTCCAAATATTTAGAAAATATATCTAGCCTAGAAATAATATTGGACATAATTTTTTTATCTAGATATCATAAGATAAGTCTACTCGTCAATAACTCATCAATTTTGGTTTTTAAGTGTTAAGAATGTTTTCCAATTGTATAGTACACTAAAAAATCATTCCTCGTATAAAAATGGAAGTATTACGATTCAAATCCAGTATAAAATTCTCTTTGGAAACATACTCTATTTGAATGGGTTAATACCATATGTTGTGTTTCACCTTACTCATTGTTCATGATTTAAATGAAGCTTATAAGATTAACATCTTATGGAAACACAGTGGATCATATTCTATATCAAAGGAACTCTTGGTTATATCCCAATTCAAGAAAGAGATACATACAAAACATTAAAAATATGTCAATATTGAATGGGTATGAGATGTTGGATATTGAAAGGATAATTTTGGGGGTGCATTAATTATTAAAGGATGATGTGTAGTATATACCACTAAGAATTAGAATTACTACACTATCATATCAATATAATATGAGTATATTGCAACATCACAAGCCATAAATGAAATTATATTAACTGAGTAGTGCCTTAAAAACATGAGGTTTAATATTTTATAATCATTGGTGACTTGGTATGACAATTATAATGTAATAAATGTGTCAATAAAGCTTGTGTGATATTCCAGGTCAAATAATATTGATATCAAGTACCACTTCATAAAGGATAAGGTGGAATGTGGTAACATATTATTAAATATATTCTAACCATGTATCAAGTTATTAATGTATTAAGGAAACCTATATACGAGTACTTCTTCCAATACTTATGAATGATGTTGAGAGTAAGTTATTCCCCAAAATAATTGAAAGTATTTTATTTGTTTTTTACCTCTTTCATTCATTTTCATTTTTTAACAGGGGATAAAAATATCATATTTTCCCATAATTATGCAGATACTCTAGGTTCTTTTATTGGTTATCATCACGGGTGAGAGGTGCTAAGAAAACCTCCAAATAAAAGGAGTTTTAGGAGTTTGTAATTCAGGTTTGGATAACATATCATTTAATTATTTTCATTTTTCCAAAAAATATGAAGGGTAAGAATATATAAAGCTATGAAAAATCTAAGGTTGAAGAACTATTGTGAGGTTCAATTAATAAAGGAGGAGCTGAGTTGAGCTGAATTGATCTCACTTGAGATGTGGTAAATAGGGAATTGATCTTACACTAAGTGATGACGTTCGCTCACAATCACCATTCAATCTTATGTAGTGGTGTTTAAATATCCTTTGTAATAAAGGCATGATGGCATGTTTCATTAGAATAATTAATTCATGAGTTTGGTAGGTTTTTTAGTTTTATTAATTGGATAATTTCTCATTATTGAGTTGGAATCACTTTTGAGTTAAGCGAGGGTGAATATAAAATGAGTGAATTTATACTATAGATGTCAAATCATAGTGTGAATGTTCTGATCATACCAAATATAATTTTAGTTATTCTCATATAGGTATGGAATTTACCATACATGAGAGGTTAGATACCCTAAGTTATTCTGATAAAGAAATGGATTAATATTTTGTTATATATATCACATCTCAATTGTATTAGTTGTATTTTTCTAATTCTTATTGGGGTAATTAGTTAAAACAATATAAGAATTGTAATTTCTAGTTAAATTGATGTGAGTAAAGATTTCACATTCCTCAAGATGAATCATGACACAACATAGATAATTACACCCTAACTATGTTTCTAGGGATATAATGAGAATAATGTTGTGTTGTGGTTATCCCCTATGAGATAATTAAGATCTATGCTATTTTGAGTGATCATGAGGAAATTATCTCACAATCTAGTGGTTGACACCATAATGAATCATTCACATCACAACGATTTCAATTAGTGTATCTATGGTGTTTTATATATCAATGGTTTCACTCCATAATTAATGGATCTCCAATGAATTATGTAAAAGATACAATGGGAAAATTTATGAGCCTTGTGGTTTATTCCTCAATATATTTTGGATTTGAGGATCATTCCTCATGAAGTTTGTAAGATCCCAAACCATCTTTTATAGTATATTTTTCCTTTTCTAGTCATTTTTAGGAGAAAGAGGAAATTTTAAAAATTGTCTAAGTACACGCCATGTACATTATGAGTACATGCAGTGTACTTCTTTGTCGTAGAAGGCCATGTGCTGGCTGTGTAGTAGCCTCATACATGGCCGTGTGTGAGTGACTTGGAGGCCGCCTAATGTAGAGTACATATACAAAAAGTACACACTATGTACTCCAAAAGTACATGCTTTGTATTTTATTTTTTTCATTAAACACACCAGGGTCATGTCTGAAAAACAGAGCATCCACCTTTTAGGTCTCGTTCATCCGAGAGAGTCTGTATGACAGTAGATCTTTGATGATCCCATGATCCTCTGTCTATCCTCCTAATCGAACACAGTCGGCTATGTTGGAATCACATCGGGGAGTTCTCTCTTCTGGTTGTACCACATTTCATGATATCTCTTCTTTTCCAATTTATCATGCATTGAAAGTTTTATAAATTTTAATAGATCTATGGAGTTCTAAAGAGATTCAAGCTTCGAAGTTCACATATATCAATCTCATAACCCCATGGTAGGTGGTTTGTGCCTTTCTATTCAAAGACATTGAGTATTATGTGCAAATTCCACTAATACACTTGAAAAGGGCATTGTGTTTTTACCCTTTTACCCCTTATGATTTTCTTCCATGATTTTATGCCTATTTAGAAGTAATTAGGGTATAAATAGGGATGATTGATATGATTTGGTTGTTTTTCCCTTGCATGTTCTATTCGAAACTGTTTCCTCTTGTTTAACCAATTTGGATGCCTTTCCTGTTTTCCATTCCTATTGTTGTATGATGGAGAGTTTGTAGTCTGACATGCTTGATATGTTGTAGACTGTTAGCCAAGTACTTTTGTATGTTTACTTTGGACAGATTACACTGTTATTCTCATTGACCTACACAGGTCCGTGAGAACCTGGTGTAGTGGAATATAAGGGGAATTGACCGAGTGAGCTTCCTCAGAGATTCATTGTGCACTTAGGATATAAGGGGGATTGAACGAGTGAGATTTCTCAGAGATACTAGAACCACTTGGGGCTATAAGAGGAATTTACCGAGTCAGCTTCCTCAGAGAGTCCTTATTTGCTTTATACTATATGTGTATTGACCTTGTGAGCTTCCTCAAAGAGTCATTGTTTGAATTGTATGACCTCAGATATAAGGTGAATTGACTGAGTGAGATTCCTCAAAGTGTCCTAGACCTCGGGTCTATAAGAAGAATTGACCATGTGAGCTTCCTTAGAGAGTACATGACTACATTATACAATATGCGGAATAGACTAGGTGAGCTTCTTCAGAGAGTCTTTCTTTACCTTTGAGTATAAAGGGAATGTACTGTGAACGCTTCCTCAGAGAATCTTATTATATTTTGATGACTGAACTAGAGGGGATAGGCAATTTTTACTTCCTAGAGTGTTGTTTATACTTCTTAGGTAGGAAAAGAGGGGATGGCTGTGAGTATTTCCCTAGAGGGTTATCTGTTTGAGGTTTATTTGTTTTTTCACTATTGCTTGATTTGAAATTGTGGATTGTTTAATTCTTATTACTTTCATGTTTACTGTTTTTGTACTTTTCCTTGCCATATATTTACTGAAAATTGGGAATAGATCTTTGTGTGGTTTTCTACATTGATTTATTATCACACCCTATTTTGGTCATACTTTTGGGCCCAAACCGATTATATTATTTCAGGTATAGATAAGGGCAAGCGCCCTTCTACTTTAGGTACTTGACTTGCTGTCGAGATAGAGAGCAAGGGACCAAGCTATGGCTTGTGATGATGAGAATCTATTTATTATTATTTTTTTACATTGGTATATCACTATTTTTATTTCCAGCATTGTGACCTTTTTTGGATTCTTTTATAGTCATTTGTATCATGCATTATTTCATATATATATGTGCTCCATTTGTTTATTATTCCATTCTTCTGTTGTTTACAATTGTTGGATATTTATATCTTATGCTATTGTATATTTTATTTAATTCCACTCTGTACTCTACCAATGATGGCATATTTTCCCCATTATCACACCCAAGGCCCTCACTAATTGTCAGCAGCCTCTAGCATTCATGGAAATGTGATTGAGGTCATGTGACCAACCTAGTACAGGGCTCCTATGGGTGGCTTCTGGAACCGGGATGATACAATGTGGAATCAGAGGATTTCATTTCTCTTGACTTACTATTTATAGCCTTATCTTGGGATAGGATGGAATATGTAATTGGTAATATGCTTTGACCGGGCGTAGATAACCCGTGTATAGGGAAAATCCAATCTACCTCGTTAATTGCAATTTTATATTTTGTCAATTATTATAGTTGATATGTTTTCACCTTGATTGATCCACATGATTTGTGATGGTGTTGTTTATATTATTGAGATTCTATTTATGTTTCAAACTGATGAGATGATGGCATGTCATCTCATGAATTATATAAGCACTTGTTAGAAATCACATGTCATGCATTTTTTTCCATGCCATCTATGATGCATTAGTGATTTCATGTTGTTGTGATAAGTGATGTGTAAAATATGAATTTATTTTTGATAGTTTACTTGATAAGAATACTTGTTGTTTGATAGGGTCTTTTTTGTGTAGGATTTTGCTTGAATGAATTCCAAACATTGGTTCTTGAGGTGCCATGGGCCCTCATGGAATAGAATTTGGTGGATCATTGCCTTGTTTGTCATGTTATAATGTGTATAAGAAGCCAAAAATTGATTCCTTGGGAGTATGGGCCCTCACAGAACGAAATTTGGATCCTTTAATGACCGTTTCGATGTATTCTGGGTTCTGGACTAGTTTCTGAGGATTACGATCTGTAAAAACCTATAATACACACCATGTAATGTTAAGTACACGTCGTATGTTCTTCTCTTCGGAAAGAAATTGTTTTTATTATGTACACGCCGTGTACTTTATGTATACGTCGTCTAGTCTCTGACCGTGTCATAGGCCTTGTGGGAAGAGACATGAGAAGGGGAAAGTTTGGTGGAAACATGACGTGTACTGTTTCTACAGGCCATGATTTTTCATCCTTGTGCCCACCCGTGTCACTAAAGACAATGGTTGGCCGAGTCATGTCTAATACACGCCATGTGCCTTCTAAACACACAGTGTAGTCTGATCTAGTTACTCGGCCATGTCACGGACCCCATGGGTTGCAGTTACCCATTCACATACACACCATGTCTTCCTTGAACACACCGTGTAGTCTGACCCAGGTACCCGACCATGTCACAAACTACAGGGGTTGGTGTTATCACTTCTCATACACGCCGTGTAATTTGATCATTGTGTTAGGCCATGTGACTAAAAACACAGACCAAATGAAGATTTTCTAGTACATGTCATGTAGGAATTGTACACGCCGTGATTTCTTGTCGTAGGAGAGTTGTGTGGCATATACATGTAGAAGGACTCGGGTAGTGAAAGAGGATTCAAGTGCACACCGTGTTTTAAGACAACACGCCGTGTTTAGGGGTGTTACACGACCATTTTAGAGAGGATTACATGTCCATATAAATTACTTTAGGGGACATGTCGTGTAGGAAATGTACACGCCGTGTAGTGATGTTTGAAAAACATTAATGTATTCTTTATCTTATTCCCTTTTTACACTCCTTTTTTTAGTCCTTCAAAATCTTGATCTATGGTGTGTTCATGACCGTGCAGAGTCATGCCACTAAGACGTCCTCCGGTTGTGCATCAGTTTTTAGAAGGTGATCGGATACCAGATATGGCTGATCAGGGACTACCTGCTAACCCTCCCATTGTGAAAGCCTTGACATCACCCATTGTATCCGAAATAGGTGTTGATGCATAGTTCAGGGAGGGATTTCTGAGGATGATGTAGACTGTTCAGGGAGTGCCGCCTCATGCCCCATCGATGGATGATTTGATGTGGGTTTTCTAGCAGCAGCACCCTCTTACTTTCTCAATTGATAGAGGACCCTAGGCTATAGAGTCATGGCTAGAGGCCACACTGATGATTTCAGAGCATTTGTAGATACCTCCAGAAAAGAGGGTGAAGCTTGCTACCTACATGCTCTGAGACCCCGCCAAGAGGTGGTGGGATGTGATCTCATAGGAGGGCCACCAGCATAATATGACTTGGGATGACTTTCGACGCATCTTCTACAATTAGTTCTATCCGGATACATTGAGGGTCGATCGAGATCGAGAGTTCATGAGTCTAAAGCATGATACTCTTACTGTTATGGAGTATTCCTCTCGCTTAATAATGTTATAGCATTTCACACCAATTCTAGGAGGGGATGAGTTGTTAATTGCATTAATGTTTGAGGATGGTATGAGGCACGACATCCGGTCGTAGGTGGGCATCTTCAGGTTGACGTTGATATCTTTTTTAGTCAAAAGAGCGCTGATCACAAAGCACAATCTGAGGGATTCTAGAGTTATGAGCTAGGGTGGTTCAACATCCAAAGTAAGTGATATAGCATCTGATAGCAAGAATCACCACAAGGAGGCTGCACGAGGAGATCAGAGAAGGCGTGATGCATCTTCTGAGAGCCCAGTGGTGTGATACCAGTGTGGGAGAAACGGTCATACGAGGAGACAATTCTCAAGAGACCCAATGGAGTACCAATCATGTGTCAAGAGGGGTCACCTTAAGTGCTTGTGTCATTTATTCTCTCCCATAGCTGGTGACAGGGTTCTTATATGACTCATCATTTAGGAGTAGTGCCATCATTTTCTCACCAGTTTGGGAACATTTCTTCTTCCGACTATTTGGGCTGAGGTGGAGGTCGTGGTCATGGTATCCAGTCGCCCAGTTTTCTACGACATCAGGGCGGATTAGCTCAGAGTGTTCAGGTAGGGTCAGAGGGCTGCGGTACATGCTAGAAATATGCAGTGGAGCAGGCCAACTAGGTGTAGGATACCAGAACTTCTACCGTTTGAGGTACAATCTTAGTATCATCATTTTTAGCTTCCCCTATTTTTGATATTGGGGATTCCAGTATAATTATTTTTATTGCTGTCATGGAAAGCATTCAGATCTTCATCTTCCCTTATGATGATATCTTTACTCTATACACTCCATTGGAGACTAGAAAAACTAGTGTATGTCAGTGTAGAGAGTGCCCTCTACAGGATGGTGGATGTCACTTTCTGTGGGACCTCTATGTTCTAGAGATGACAGACTATGATATCATTCTTGAGATGGACTGGTTAGTTCCATTCCAGGCATTCATCGACTATTATCTCCATAGTGTGAGTTTCATATCACCTAAGGGTGGATCATTTCATCATTTGGGTGAATTGGATGTCCATGCGAGACGAGCCGGTCTAGAGCATCATGGGTTGGGAGGAGTTACATCCCATATTGCTGGACTATATCTGGATTACCAGGGGACATCACAGTTAGACTTTTCATCAGTGGTGGATCATTTAAGATATTTCTTTCCATATATCTTTTTCGGTAATCCTCTGTAGCATGAGGTAGACTTCTCGATTGATATTGTTCCAGGAGCGGCACTAATGTCCATTCCTCCTTATACGATGGCTACACCAGAGTTACTGGATCTCAAGAATAAGTTGGAGGAGTTGTAGGCAAAGGGTTTCATCCAACCCAGTACTTCTCTTTGGGGTTCCCATATCTTGTTAGTGAAGAAGGTAAACATCACCATCAGGCATTGTGTGGACTATCGAAAGTTGAACCAGTTGATGGTCATGAATCGATATACCTTGCCCAGGATTGATGATATGTTTATTCAACTTAGAGGAGACTGGGTGTTCTCGAAGATTGACTTGTGGCACAGTTATCAGCAATTGTGCGTTAGACTATCAGATATTCCTCTTACAGCCTTCAGGAGTAGGTATGGTCTATAAAAGTATTTGGTTTTGTCAATCGGTCTCATGAATGCACATGCAATTTTCATGGAATTGATGAACCAAGTATTCCTTCCTTACTTGGATTCCTTCATGGTGGTCTTTGTGGATGATATATTGGTTTACTATCACACTCAACACGACCATGCTACCCATCTTTCTATCATTCTGAGTACACTGAGGGAGCATCAGTTATATGCTAATCTCTCAATTTCCCACTTTTGGATGGATCAGATTCACTTTTAGGGTCATGTTATCTCAGATTTAGGAGTATCAGTAGACCTAGAGAAAGTTAGAGCTATTGTTTCCTGGGAGAAGCCGAGGAAAATCTTCGAGGTGCGGTGTTTTATAGGCCTGTCAAGATACAACTGAAGTTTCATAGAGTACTTTTCACACTTAGTCTCACCACAAACAGTTCTGACTAAGAAGGGGGTAAAGTTCTTAGGGTCAAATTTCTGTGAGCCATCCATTCAAGAGCTGAAGGGAGGTTGAATTCAGCACTGATACTAGTCTTTCATGAGCTAGGAAAGATATATATTTTTTACTATGATGAATCCAGTATAGGGATAGGATATATGCTTATTCATGGAGATGGATTCACTGCGTATGGGTCTCAGCAGTTAAGCCCACATGAGAGGAATTAACAGATGCACGATCTGGATTTGGTAGATGTTCATCATGCCATATGTTGTTGGAGACATTATCATCTAGGAGAGAATTTTTTGGTTTTCACTGAACAAAAAAATCTCAAGTATATATTCAATCAGTGTGATCTAAATTTAAGACATTACAGGGGGGTTGAGTTTTTATAGTCCTTTGTCATTGAGATTGCATATATGCATGGTAGAGGTGATGTAGTGGCTGGTGCATTGAGTAGGAGGACTCAGATACATGTAGTTTAGGAGGCCATCAGTGAGTGGAAGCTTATGGATCTTTTCTCTGAGGTGCATTTGGAGGAACACGATAGTCAGGGACAAGTATTTATTTCTTCTAAAGTTGTTACCTATACTCCTCTGGATCGAGTAAGAATGAGGCGACTATCAGATTCTGAAGGCTTAGTCATAAGGGAAAGATTGTCAGGAGAAGACCCTATTATTGGATGGACCATAGGCGAGGATGATATATTTCATTTCTAGGGAAGAGTATGGGTGCCAAACGATATACACAAGGAGCTAATGCATGATTTTCATTCCCCAGTTTGGGCAGTTCATCCTGGCATCACCAAGTTGTATCGTGATCTACACCATCAGTATTAGTGGCCGTTTATAATGAGGGATGTTTCTCAGTTTTTCATGAGGTGTTCCAGTTTTCAGTAGGTGAAGGCAGAGCATCAGTGACCATTATGTATTTTTCAGCAATTACCCATTCTCGAGTGGAAGTGGAATGATGTCACGATGGATTTCATGATTGGTTTGCCGAGGTCTCCTTGATGGAATGATGTAGTTGGGGTTGTCATTGACAGACTCACAAAGTTTTTCACTTCATACTGATCAAGGAGACCTTCAGTGTTAATGAGCTGGGACGATTTTACATCTCTGAGATTGTATGTCTTCATGGAGTTACACCATCCATTGTTTTAGATAGGGATGCATGTTTTACTTCTTTGGTTTGGAAGGGGCTTCAGATGGTTTTGGGTACACATGTACTTTGGAGTAATGCTTACCACCCTTAGATAGATGGCCAATACAAGCCTACGATTCAGCTACTTGAGGACATTTTTAGAGCATGCATTCTGAATTTTAGTGGTTCTTGGGAAAATCATATACCCCTTGTGGATTTTTCCTACCACAATATTTTTCAAGAAACTATTCTAATGGTACCTTATTGGGATTTTTACGGTAGGCCATGCCGATCACCCTTATGTTGGATGTAGGTATGAGAGACTGCTTTGCTGGGACCTAGTGTTGTTCAGGAGACACTAGAGAAGATATAGTTGTTTTAGAAGAGGATGTCTACTACACAGTCTCTACAAAAGTCTTATGTTGATCAATGGAGATGGCCTCTAGAGTTCGAGGTCGGGGATCAGGTTTTCTAGCATGTCACACCGAGGTTGGTACACAAAAGGATTAAGAGACTTGGTAAGCTTCCACTGAGGCACATCAGGCCATTTGAGGTGTTGGAGAGATATGGTCAGTTGCCTACCAGTTGTAGTTACCTTAATGGTACCGAGATAGGCACGATGGATTCCATGTTTCTTAGCTTTGAAGTTACTTCTCAGACCTGTCTCATGTCTTTCAACCTGAGGAGGTTGAGCACAATGTGGATGAGTTGTTTGGAGAGCATCCTATCCAGTTTGTGGATCATAGTACAAAGGTTATTCGTGGTCGTTCTGTTCCTCTGGTACGAGTGTTGTGGAAACACGGGCAGGTGCAGGACGAGACTTGGGCGAGGGAGGATGATGTATGAGTACAGTGGACCGAACAGTTCAGTATTTCTTCTTCTACGTTGTTATAGGGAAATTTAGGGATGAATTTATTTAAGGGGGGAAGTTTTTAAAAACCCAAACCGTCTTTTCTGGTATTTTTTTCCTTTTCTAGTCATTTTGAAAAAGAGGAAATTATGGAAATTTTATTTGTACACGCAGTGTACTTCATGAGTACAAACTATGTACTTCCTTTCCGCATCAGGACATGTAGTAGCCACACACACGGCCATGTGGGAGTGACTTGGAGGCCACCTATTGAGGAGTATGCAAATAGCAAGTACAAGTCATGTACTCTAAAATTGAATTCCATGTATTTTTTTTCTTCATTAAATACACCGGGGTTGCGTCTGACGGACATAGAACTCTCCTTCTATATCTTATTCATCTGAGAGATCCTATACTACCGTAGATCTTCGATGATCCCCTGATCCTAAATCCATCCTCTAAATCAAACACTATCAGTTGCATTGGAATCACATCAGTGAGTTCTCTCTTCTTCTAGATCCTCGTTTCGTGATTTCTCTTATTTTCCATGTTATCGTGGGTTTACCTTTTTAGAATTTTTCTTAGATATACGAATTTATAATGAGATTCAAGATTTGAGGATCCCATATATAATTATCTTAACCCTGAGGTCGGAGTTTTGTGCCTTTACATTCGAATTCATTGAGCAATATGTGCAAAATCCCCCAAGACCCTTGGACAAGGTATTTCATGTTTACTATTTTACCCCTACTGACTTTCTTCCATGCTTGTATGCCTATGTATAGGTAATTTGGATATTAATAGGGAATATTTATATTGTTTGGATGTTTTTATCTTCCATGTTCTGTTAGTGAACATTTGTTATTGTTTAGCCTGTTTGGAGGACTAGCCTATTGTCCATGCCTATTGCTGTATGATGGAGAGTTTGTGTTCTGACATGCATGATATGTTGTAGACTTTTAGCCAAGTAGTTCTGTATGTTTAATTTGGTCATATAACACTGCTTTGCCCGTTGAACTACACAGGGATGTTAGAAATTGGTGTATTATACTATAAGGGGAATTGACTGAGTGAGATTCATCAGAGAGTCTCTATGCACTTTGGCTATAAGGGGGATTGACCGAGTGGGCATCCTCAGAGACCCTAGAACCAGTTTGGGCTATATGGGGAATTAGCCAAGTGAGCTTCCTCAGTGATTCCTTGTTTTCTTTAGACTATTAGAGGACTGACCACATGATCTTCCTCAGAGAGTCTTTGTTTGAATTGTATGTCCAAGGATATAAGGGGAATTGACCGAGTGTGCTTCATCATAGTGTAATAGACCTTGGGGCTATATGGGGAGTTGACTCTGTGAGCTTGATCAGAGAGTCCTCAACTACAATAGAAAATATGGGGAATGGACTGGGTGAGCATCCTCAGAGAGTCTTGGTTTACCTTTAACTATAAGGGTAATAAACTATCAGTGCTTCCTCGGAAAAGACTTATTATATTCAGATGACTGAACCAGAGGTGTTAGGCTGAGTGTACTTCCTAGAGGGTTGTTATTAATTCTTATGTAGGACCACAATGGATGACTGTGAGTACATTCTAGAGGGTTTCCAGTTTGAGGTTTAGCTGTTTGCTTCACTATTGCTGGATTTGAAACTGTGTATTGTTTACTACTTAGCACTTTTTTGTTTACTGTTTTCCATACTATTACCTTCCATATATTCAATGACTACTAAGAAAAAATCTTTGGGTGGTTACCAACATTGATTTACTCTCACAACCTGTTTGGGTCATGCTTTTGGGCCCAAACAGATTATATTATTGTAGGTATAGATAAGGGAATGTTCCCTTCTACTTCAGGTACATAACTTGTAGTGGAGCTGGAGAGCATGGAATCAAGCTATGGATTATGATGCTAAGGAGCTGTTTATCTTTCATTTTGTACTGTGTTTTAGCACTGTTTTTATTTCCATCATTATGACTTATTTTTCAACTTTCCTGAACATATGTATCATGCATAATTATATATATATGTGTTTTTGTGTGTGTGTGTGCTCTAGTTGTTTATTATTCTAGTCTACCACTATTTAATGTTGTTGGATATTTACTGATTCCTCTATTGGATTTATTGTTTAATTTCAATGTGTAATCTGCCAATGAGGGCATATTTTCCCCACTATCATACCCAAGGACCTCACTGTACATCGGCAGCCTCTGGAATTTGGGGAAATGTTCTTGAGGCCATGTGACCAACCGGGTATGGGGTGCCTCTGGGTGGCTTCTGGAACCGGGACATTACATAGTGGACTTATTTTGTGACATATGTAATGACTATAAATAAAGTGAAGACCCACCTTGAAATTTGGGTGTGAATAAACAATTATATAGTAACATATTTTAGGATTATTTCTATCAGGATTTAACAGGTTATTTAGGAGAAGAATAAGGGTGTACAACATGTCTAAATTCCAAAGGTATTTTAGGTATTAAAAGAAGACGTCATTCAACTTTTTGGAACATTTAAATCATATTTTAATAAAATTTCAATATTATACAATTCTCCATTCCTTATTCCTTTGATAATAATTTGGAACTATGGGTAGAGATATCACAACTACTGCACACAATGGATTCTCCACCTAATAATATGAGTGGAAGATCTTTGTAAAAACCCTAATGTTTTTGTTTTTTCTTCCTCACACATTCTATCATTATTTCATCATCACTATAGCAACCCAAATGATCATTATAACCCCTTGGAATATTTTAAATAATATTTTGAAAAATAGTCTCATAGTTAGTTCCCTTCATTTTTGAGTCATGAGAGCTTAAATATAATAATAACATTATATAAATATTATTTTTATTCTATTTCCATGAAAATGATTATATCTAGCAAATAAATACACACATAGAGATTTACATGTCAAGGTAATATTCTTAATGAGGGGGATTCTAAGAGAGGTCTAACATACACATTCTTTCCTAAGTCTCAAGAGCATGTATTTTAGGTGTTTATATAAACATCCAAATATAATAAATATGACTATATATATATATGTTATAGTTTTTGTGTTTGGGAAGATTAATTTTATTGGAGGATAAATCACCCCTCCCCCCCTTTAACAGTTCTTAAAGGATCCATCGCATCTTCACTGATCGCCAATGTATTTTTAGATCAAATAAAAATTATAAAAATTCCAACATTAATGCCAAGATATAGGACTTGATATCTTGATTATTTCATTGTTCTAAATTTTTTATAATCTAGTGTCTTGAATTGGAGTCCTTCATTTTTATTATTTGTTTTAGTTCTTATAATATATGGATAGACAATTGGCATTATAAATTTATTTTAATTTCCCATTATATTTTATTTCATTATATTCGATGTGTTTTTCAAATTCTTAATCGTTCATTTCTTAGATTGATGTGTGAAGCTGGTAAATGACCAGCAACTATATTCCTATCATCTTGATAATTTTTTTTGTCATGAATGTTCATCATCAACCCTTATTATAGGTGATGGGACATTGATGAAATACCTGAAAGATGACCAGATGGTGGGGATTGAAAATATAGGAATCGAAGGAGTCAAAAATAGGTTTTCATTGGGTTGTGGTAGCTATGCATGTGAGTTATTCATTTACTATAGGTGGAATTATCTCTTTTTTTACAGCATTTGGAATTACAATGATGAATAAGTTATTTCTTATGGGTACAGGTGATGTTCAGGTTTATAGGAATATAAAAAAATTCGAGTGTCACCATTTTTAAAAAATATTAGAGGATGGTAATTAATGAAAAACTATTGAAACTGATCCATGTTAATAGTGTCTAGAAATGAAAAATCAGGTTGGTGTGTGTAAACCCAGTGACCAAATTTTTGAAGTGTGAAAATAGAAACTATATGGTATTTTTTTTCTCAGTCACACGCCATGTATTCTATTGAAATAACTAGGTTTTATACTAGTTTATAAATACCACATTTTATATAGTTATGGCACATACCTTGTACACATATTTATACATAATATGGGATATATAAGTGATGATACTATGTAACACATTCCATGTATCATGATTGTATTGGCCTCGATGCATATTGGGGTTACATAACTGACATTAAATTTTTTCTACCTATCATATAATTTTATTTAACATGTTATATTATAGGGAAGGTTGAATAATATTTAAATTGTCCATGCCAATTACATACTCATTGTGCGTTTGTATAAACATGTCATGTAGGCTGCATATGGTTAACTACGGATCGCTTCTTTTAGTGTTAGCTAAATCATATACCTATATTCCATAAACATTTTACACTATAATATGAAAAACCATATATATGGGTTCTTAATTCTATACGATGGGTATTACATGACCACATAAAAGATAACTTGTTACAAACTATGCATTATTATAGCACATGTTGTGTACTTTTACAACTTGAGTATTATGTATATCTTTTTACCTAAATGTTATATTTGGGCACATGATTTATCTATCCTAATCATTTTTTCAAATGGAATGTGATGAAACATACCTTTTCAGCATCAGTTTTGAGACACAAGGAGTTTCAACAAACTCATTTATCTAAAGAAGAAGTTCCTCCATGAAATAGCACGGAACAAGAGATATATATCCTCAATGGAGAAGAGTAGGTGGTTCCAATTTCAACTTAATAAATGGGAATCCCTTATAAATTATATGAATAAAGACATACAGTAAATGAAGTGGTATGTAAAAGTTCATTTCAAATCCATCAATAAGAGTAAACAATAATTAGGGTTTATGATCATATATCTACAAATTATCAAGATATATTGGTGGATGCATTAAAAAAATTCATCATTTTATTCCAAAACAAACAGTCACTTTTGTATATGGGTTGTTTGAATGTAAGTAGGAATATGTCACAAAAATTGAATGCAAGGATGAAAATATAGGGGAATATCTACAATGAAAATTTTTATAATATATTAATATATCTAAAAATATTAATGATAAAAATATGAGAATGTGGAGCTTAGAGAAAGGTGCTCTAGATAGGAAGAAGAGTGGATTAAAACAACCCAAGATAAAGATGGATCCACTAAATAATTATTACAATTCAATAAAAATAATGAGGAAAATATCCATGCACTAGAATAATCCTAGAAGAATAATATTAATGTTAAGAATACACAATTGAAAGTAACGTCATAGTTGATCAATGATCTTGAAACATTTTGTCAAAAATGAAAAAATATTAATGATGATGAAGTCGATAGAATGAATAAGAATTATGAATAGAAGGTGATTATGATTTAAATTCATAATAACACCTTAAATATGAAGTGTATAAAATTGGATGTAAATTTGATAAATTATTAAAGGAAACATATTAACTCTTCATAAAAGATTGATAATTTATCCCATATCGCAAAATTTTATTTTAGAGGATGATACCTATAAAATACCACTATCATAATGAAAAAGGATCATTAAAACAATTTACTATCTTTCATAAGAAGCTATGAATCAAAATATACTATACATACCTATTTATAATGATTTTTATAATCATTTTTAGGGATATTTGAGGTTTGAAAAAAATATGTATATGAATGGATAATGAAAAATGAATAGTAACATACCATCAAGTCCATGAAACATAGAATAAGGAGCATTATATATGTATCCCGAAACAAGATCAACCAATTTATAAAGAATTCTAAAAACATATTGGTCATAAATTAGGGAAATACGAATATAATGTTAAAATCTCATGGTTTGTGTGGTTTTTTTGTACAAAAATTGGATCAAGAACTATGCAATGGATAGTTAGTACAAACATTTAAATATTGAAACACAATAAAATCCTATCTCTAGGAGTAATTAGTTAACGAATATGTAATAAACATAAATAAATAAGAGAAATCTATTTGGTTCAAATATATTTGAGGTACTTAGAGATTCTGATGGTGTTTTTATTACTAGTTGTCATAATAGTGGTGGATAATCATCTAAGAATATATCAAATTAATGAAATTCAGTAACATCACATGAGAATAATGAAGAAAGAAACCAGGATAAATAATGATAAGATTGATGAAAAAAAGTATTCTCTTAAAAATATATCGATAAAAATAATTGAGAGATCCTTGGTCAACCAAAATAAT
This sequence comes from Viscum album, assembly GCA_963277665.1. Classification (NCBI taxonomy): domain Eukaryota; kingdom Viridiplantae; phylum Streptophyta; class Magnoliopsida; order Santalales; family Viscaceae; genus Viscum; species Viscum album. The sequence continues at coordinate 687,823,214 of OY728132.1, read as the reverse complement.
GAAAAATAGATCCAAAATAATTCCAAGATGTTCTAGAAGTGTACATCATCTAAAAGGCCTGATGTGAATAAAAGAACTCTCAAGTTTCTCTATAGAGAACTCAAAAATGCTATGAATATAAAAAATGATATACTGGTAATTTTTCCAGTTGATTTGCAGATGGAATGAAATTTTTAAGCGGCAGAAATGAAAGTATGTTCTAAATGAGAAGAAGATGATTCACATAAAGAATCCAAATATCATAAGAGGTTTTCAATAAAATAAAATCTTTTAGTGAAGATGTTTAGTGTGATTTATGTATGTAATAGATTCACTGTGATAATGATTGTCTAAGCATTTTTCCATTATCTTAAAAAAATCCCTAAAATAATTAATGTAACATCTGGTTACTATTTTCAAGAATTCATAAACCACTATTTTTAAAATTCTTTTGTTAGGATTAATTTTATGGGATTTTTTGTGAATATGTTTTAAATTATGAATGTTTTGGGATTGTGTAGGATTGGGGTACTGTTTAACCAAAACATGTGGCCAACTAGTGAAAACCATGAAAACCTAGGTAGTAGGGTATTTTATTGTCAGAGCATGGTTTGACAAACGTTATGGCCACTTTAAAAAAATCACGAACCTAGAAATAAAGGCATCACAACTAAGGAATATTGTTTTTTAAACCATGTGGCTCTACCCATCTAACCTTGCGTAAAATATTTTTAATATAAAAATTATTTTTAAAACACCCAAAATGCTCGATAAAGGTTCCCAGCAGACCTATTTCAACACAATGTTTTTATTTTTCTAATGGAGCTCCCAAGGTCATTTTTAGCTATTATACACCCTTCTAGAAGAGGATTAAAGCTTGGAAAATGGTGTTCGATCTTCTCTCGGTTAGTTTCCACTTACGTTTATCTTCTTTATGTTTTCTCTCTATTCCTCCAATGATTTTCTTAGATAAACTTATTGGTTCATGGATCTAATACCTATAATTTTAGTACTTGGATCTAGATAGTTTCTCAAATATTTATTGTTAGTTTTCTTCGTAGGATTTTCTCAACTAGAGTTTGATGTTTTGATATCCTGTGTTTCAAGGTAGTCTTTTATATTTTTATTTTCCAATTTAGTGAACCCTAAATTGCTTAATTTAAATTTTCATATTTGTTTAAATTCAATTTATTTATTATAATTAAATTCCTTTCAATTGGTTCATTAAAAAATCAGATTCTATTGAATTGGTGTTTCTTGATTTGTTTGGATTGAAATAATAGAAAACTATCAATTATAATGAATTGGTGCATGCTTATGAATTTGATGGAGAAATATGGAATTTGAAATTTATTTGATGGAATTTTTAAAATTCTAATATGGGGAAAATGAATTTAGATTAGTTTTGATAGAAACTCTTTGGTTTTAACGTGAAAAAAGGAATTTTCTGATTAGAACCCAATGTTTTTTTCAAGTAGAAATTGGAATATATGAAATGTAGAATGGGATGAATTATATTTTTAATATTATTAGAATAAATTTAACCTCACTAATTTTTTCTATATAACTTTCAGGCCTATGTGGTAGTGATTTATTAGGATATCACCCTTTTGGCACATTAGAACTATAAAAAACCTAGTGCAGTTGGTCACATACCTGTCGAGAAGATGATGAGTCCTATTTTTCTCCTTTCATATGGATTAGTGTGTACACATATTTCTATAATTCACATTTGAGTGTGTGAGGATCCTATATCCTGGAATTATCACACATTTTAATGCATAACCATCTTGTTCACTTTTTTGTATCTATAATACATATATATTCCATGATTTGTTATAAAATGTTTTATATGATTTCTAATTTATATAAACTATTTTATATAAAACAATTTATTTAATACATTTTTTAATAATTTTCCATCAATTGAAATGTAGAGGATTTGTTTGAAGTATTCCCATCATTTGAAATGTAAAACATGATTTACTAAAATATGATTTTGAAATGAAAAACCTATATGTTTAAAATTAAAAAATTTATTTGGATAATTAAATGTGTAATTTACTATTGAATATTTGGTTATACCCTACATTGATTTTATATCTCAAACAATTTGTGCGTTAAGGTGCAAGCAGATAATCTCCTTATACGTTCGAGTAGGGGAAAACAACCACTATGTGGTGGTTCTAGCTGTTGATCATGGGGCTTGGAGAGTTGAGAGTATTGGTACATACATTATTAATTTAGTTTTATGGTACTTTACTGTAGTAGTTTTAATTTTTTTACCTGTTTGACTTCTGTTAAATTTCTCTTGTGGAGTTTTTTGTATATGAATAATGACACGATTACCTTACTTTCGAATGTTTGTGGAAATATCATTCCTATATTCATTTTTTTAGGATGTCTAATGCTAGTTTACAACCCATGAGGATTGGGAAAAACCTTCAGGGTATATCTTAACTGGATCATTTATCCCATTACTATGGTACCTAGAATGGTTCATGATAAAGTGGAATCCGAGCTCTAGGTTGAGCTTTTGTCTGGATGTCTGGATGGAGTTTTGTTATTCAATGATGAATTTTGAGGTAGTTTTCATTGAGTACCTAGATATATCTCACCAAAATAAGCCTTATGTCACCAGAGGTGGGTTTAGAGATACATCATGAAGAATAGTTCTAGTATTTTCATTCTAGTCTTATTCTACTTTCGATTTGTATAGATTGGAATAAAAATCTTGTTTTCCTATTTGTTGGAATTAATTTCCCTTATTACTCTATTTGAGTTTTAATTTTATGACTTCTATTTTCTACTGATATTATGTAGCATAATTCCATTGAGAAGATATGTGAATTAGATCTAGGAGGAAGCTACTGTTGAATTGTAGTGAGAAAATCCATTTATGAACCCAAATATGGTCGAGGTGATCATGCATACTATCCATGTTCTGGGACATGCAATAGTATCTATTCCCATACAATATTTTTTTGTGTAGCCTAAAAGGTATGATATCCTAAATCATTCTCAAGAGTTCATTTTTAGGAATCCAACATCATTCAAAGGCTACAATGATCCTCAAATGGATGATGAATGGTTGAAAAGGAATGAGTTTTTTTGGGTTCAGAGAGACACTTAATGAGATTAATGTGATGTGTAATACCTTCTTAATAGAAAGAATGAGCATGAGATAGTGGGATATACTGGTCAAGAAAAAGAAACATGAGGACCTATTGTGGAGAGACTTCCATGTTCTACTCATTGAATATTTCTATCTAGAGTGAATGATATTGGCCAAGTCCATAAAGGTTTTCAGTCTTGAGCAGACTCACAAGTCCACGACAGAATATGCAACCAATTTTTCTATTATTGTACTGTTTTCAAATAATCTTGTATAAAATTAAAGGATGATGTTTGATAGATCTATTTGGTAATTCAATATGGTATTCATTTTTAAGCATTCATTCTAAAGCTTCCTTTTAATGATAATGTGATGGATATAACATTGCTGGTTAAAATGGACTTAGCTAGCAAGTAAAAGATTACAGGAGTCCCTTTTACTCCAAGTATAAATATAAATTATTCTAAGGGGAATGGGAATCATGATGATTTTCATGGGGGTTATCGACATTAGGGATATTCATGACCTTTTTTATTGTTAGGGAGAGGCCCTTTGAATTTGTACTAGTGTGGAAAGCCTATGAATTATTAGTGGGGTTTCACTATATAACACATGATTTTTGGATCCTGCAAATGATCAGGAAAGTGGAGTATGTTATTCCATGTATTTTCAACTCCACATTGTATAATGGGATCATCAGGACCTGTTATAATTGTGGTGCAACCAGATGCTTCATGTACAAAGTTGTTCTAGACATAATCATCTGGAATGAAGATTCTTCCCACAGTGGAAGATAATTCAGAGGAAGTAGATATGGATCCAACAACAGTGAGAGGTACCATAACCATATCTTAGTCATTGGTAACAACAATATTTGATACTAGTTTATCTCATTTGTTTATTTTAATATGTATTGTTAATATTCTAAATCTTCCTATAGATATTTTATTTCATTTTATGGATATTACTACACCCATTGGAATGAATAGAGGGAAGGGTCTACATAGTCATGATTTTGTTTTATCACTATATTATATTGATCATTTGTAGTGTTTTATAGTGCTCTACATGAAACAACTTGTTGTCATATTCAGGATATATTAACCCATTTCTAATATGCCAATGATTGATTTTTATCTTTGGCAAATATCATTTACTACAATCGATGGCATTTTTTAATTATTTTAAGGAGAATGGGACCTGAGGTTTATCAGATCTGGAAAATATTATCAAATGTTTTGGAAAGTGACATTTTTTTTCCTTTTATATGGATTGAAATTTTTTTAGTAGTGATCTCTCTATATTTTTCATTGAGTTTTCCAACGTTTTTCCTTCTAACTTATATGGTTTTCCACCGATAAAGAAGGTAGAGTTATCTGTCGACTTAGTTCCTGGTACTCAATTGGTGCCTATTCATTCTTAAAACATGGAACCAAATAAAATAGAAGATCTTAATACATTTTTGGAAGATCTTCAAAAGAAATAATTTATTTTCCAATGTGTCTCACCTTGTGTGGTGCCCATTTTCTTTGTTATGAAAGATGACTATTCTCTTCACCTTTTCATTGATTGTCAAAAACTCAATAATGTCATGATAAATAAAAAGACTTTGTTTTCATGTATAGATGATGTTTTTATTAGTTGAATGGGGAAAATTGGTTCTCAGATATTGATCTCTGATTTGGTTACCATCATTTAAGGATAATAGAATCTAACGTTTAGAAAACTACCTCTCGGAGTAGGTATGAAAATAATGATTACCTTGTCATTCCATTTTTTAATAAATTCAATTGTATTATTTATATATTTGTTGAAAAATATTTTACATGAGTATCTTGATACCTTTCCGGTGGCCTTTATGGATGACATCATGGTTTACACTATGTCCAAGGAGGATCATGTGCATCAACTTAGAGTACTTTTGGAATTGTTGAGAAATCACTGAATTTATGAAAATATTTCACAATGTGATTATAGATTTGGGAAAACATTCATGGGAAACATGGTTTCAGAACATGTTATCTTAGTTGACCCAAAAAAATTGAAAGTTATTTTGACATGGAAGAAATCAATAATTGTTTTCAAGATTCACATCGTCTGGGTTCTAGCAGGGTATTATTTACATTTTGTAATCAAATTATCAAATTTGGATTCTTTGTTGACTTCACTAACTCAGAAGGGTGTATTTTTTTCATTTTATGAGATGTATCAATATTATTTAATTGAGCTAAAACATATTTTGATTACTATGGTCATGATTAATCATATTGAGCTAGGGAATGGACATGTGGTATTTGTTTATGTATGAATTTCAGGTTTAGACTTCATTCATATGAAGGGTTATCATGTCATTTATGAAGGATCTTGTCATATTATTCCACATGAGAAGAACTATCTGACCCATAACCCAGATCTTGTATCAATGATGCATGCACATAAAAGTTGAAATCACTACCATCTTGGAGAATGGTTTACCATGTTTCCATACCACAAGAGCTTGAGTTATATATTCTCAATGAAATATTTGAATCACTTCCAAAGGCATTGGGTGGAATACCTAAAATATTGTGAATTTGAAATTTCTTATACCCTGGGTAAAGGGAATGTCATCGGGGATGATTAGTGAAGTAAATTTCTACCCTAGACCATGAGAGAATCCTTAGAATAGTTGAATATGGTGGATCATTTTTCATAGTAACATATTGGTGTACATAAATTAGGCATTGAGGTATCCTTAGAGAGTGATTAGTTGGTATATAATCATCTATTGTTGATTCATTAAGATCATTATCTTGATGATGAGTTCCATATAATTATAGATTCTATTTATTTCAGGGAGACCATTCATTACTAGCCATTCTCCACCAAAGGCATTCTATGCTATTAGAATTTCAATGTTGTCCTGTTTGTGGTAAGGAATTATGTGATGAAAAATTTCTATAATTCCTAGTTGGATGTGTACCCAGGAACCATAATGATGTTCTATGACATGAGGTGATTATTATGGTGTCCAGGTATAATATGAGGATTTTTTGAATTTGTCTCTCATTTTTATATGTTCCAATATGGAAAGGCTGAGCACCAGAAGCCTTTAGGTTTTCTTAATCCACATCCAGTACCACCATGCATGTGGGATGAGGTCAATATGGACTTCAGGGTTGGGTTTCTACATACCCATAGAAAGAAGAATGTGTTAAGGCTTGTGATCGATAGGCCGACCATATATTCTCACCTAATAAACATTCAAGATACAACCATGTTTGAAGAGTTGTGAAATCAATATATGAAAGAGATTGTTTATTTCTATGGATTTCGATCCGCTGTAGTCCCTAATAGGGATCCTTTGATAACTTTTCATTTTTTACAGGCCTTAAAATGTCATTGGGATCATAGGTCTATTTTAGTATGACATACCATCTGTTATTAGATGGCCAGATAAAAAGTTTTATAAAAATTCATAACGATTTTCTACTTCATATTTTTAGATTTTAGGGGAGCATTAGATCACCATTTTAGGGCTGGTTGGTTTTCTTATAACAATAGTTAACTGTCTGTGATTGGAATGGATCCTTTTAAGGTATTGAATGTTTGTCCTTGTAGGTATCTGTTGTGTTAGTCAAATATATGTGAACCTTACTTAGTTATACCAATATAGGTTCAAGAGATGAAAATAATGATTTAATTGACTCAACATATAATTTTGATGATATAGATAAAGTATAAGTCTTTTTCTGATTAACTACATAGACCATTGTAATTCTCAATTGGTGACCATGTGTTCTTGAAAGTTTCACCTTGTTTGGGTCATTAATGGATTTGGAGGAAAGGTATGTTTGCCCCTAATTTTTGGGTCCTTTGAGGTTATGTAATAGGTGGAATGGATTCATACTATTCAGAACTTCAATAGTAACTGACATCGATACATAATGTGTTCCATGTGTCTCAGATATGAAAGTAACTATCTGATCTATGTCATGTTATGAGATGGAGAATTCTTGAGGTTGAATTATATTTATCCATGACTAACTGGTCCGCAAGGATAGTTGATTCTAAAACCAAGGTAATCCATGGGAGTATAATACCATTGGTTTTAGTGACATGATATCACAGTTCTGATAGTTGTGAGGTGTGGGAGAGGGAGGCATAAATTACAGAGCAACAGTCTCATATTTTTTCCATGAAAGTTTCAGAATAGGTGTTATAGGGACAAAAAGTCTCTATTATGGGGAGGTTTTACTATCCTGTTATAGTTTTCAAGTATTGTTAAACACATATTTTTTCAATCATTTGGATATGTTTCGTTTAAGAGTGTTTCTAGTGATTTTTTTTCAAATTTGAATGTTTTTGTGCTATTTCATGATTTGGGCATAGGTTTCCCAAACTGTGCACCATGCTAGTGAAAACTACGAAAATTCAGGTAGTGGGGTTTTCTATAGTCAGTTCTTGGATTGACAAACCATGTTCCCACATATTAGAAAAAATTCACCTATAAATATTGGGTGCACATCTAAAGCACAAAATTTTTCTAAATCATGTGGCTCAACCTAGCTAATCGTTCCTATGCTATTTTTATTTTGAGAATTATATTCAAACACATAAAATCCTCATTTAAGTTTTTGGATGGAATATTTCAACCCCAATTTTTTCATCTTTTAGAAGATCTCTAAATAGTAGTTTTTTCCTCTCTACACCCTCTCAAAATAAGATCAAATCTTTGTTAACAATGTTCAATCTTCTCCAAATTAGTTTTCTCTTCCCATTCTATTCCTTCCACTCTCTCTCTCTCTTTTCCTCCCTAGGATTTCATAGATCTCTATGTTGGTTAGAGGAACTAATACCAACAATTTTAGGACATGAGTCAAGATTTGTTTCTCAGATCATCATTACCGGTGTTCATCGTGATGTTTTCTTGTGTAGAGTTTTAAATTTTGAGATCATATATTTAAAAGGGAGGTGGTTCAATTTTGATTTGAAAATATAATAAACTATAATTTAAATTATTTAAATTATTTTTTTACATTCAATTATTTGATTTAGTTTATTCTTCTTTTAATTTGTTTATTAAAAACTGTATTTCCATTGAATGGGGGTTTTGGATTTGTCTGGTATGAATTTGGGAAAACCCCCAATTCCATTAAATTTCATTCTGTTTTTGAAATTTATCTAAACTTGTAGAATTTAAATTGTGAAATTTACTATAGGTAATTTTTTCAAAGTGGAATTTGGAAAAATATTTTATTAAAAATTGTTTTTATTGAAACAATTGCGTTTTCCATGGAAAACAAATTGATTTGTTTAAAAAATCATGAATTGGTATCTAAAATGACATTTAAATTTTTGAAATGAATAATGGGTTGAATTTTACTTTATAATGTTTTAGAATAAATTTTTCATCATTTATATGTACTAGAGAACATAAATGCCTATATAGTTAGTGAGTTATTAAGAAATTAGTCTATTAAACCTTTACAACAAAAACATAACCTAGAGTAGAAGGTCACATCCTTGATGGGATGGTGATGAGTATTCTTTTGGTAGTGTCATGGGTTTGTGTATATAAGCATATTTACATGATTTACCTTTGATTGTGTGAGGATCTTGTAGCCTAGAACAATCATACCTTATGAAACTTCACCATGATTATTTCTTATTGAATCATATATATATATATATATATATATATATATATATATATTCTATTGTTTTTGTAAACTGTTTAACATGCCATTTGATTTATATGAACTTTTTATATAAAATTTTTTTGAATCCTTTTTTCAGAAATGTGACATTAAATGAAATATAGAGAAAAAATTTATAGTATTTCCATCATTTCAAATGTAAATCCTGTTTTTTTGAAATATGATTTTGAAATAAGAGACCTATTTATTTAATATTAAAATATTAATTTGGTTAATTAAAGGTGGAATTTATTATGGAATCATTTTTGAGAAAAAAATGGGATTTTAGTTCACACCATACTTGTGCCTTCGCTTATTTCTAGATTATCTCCATTAATGTACGATCAAGGGTAAATCACCACATAGATGTGGTTCAAGCTATTAATCCTGGGGATTGGAGAGTGGGGTTGTAATATCTAGGATTTTCCATGTCTTATTTTTAAACATTATATGATATTGTTTTGAGACCAGGCATTTTGATGACGTGAAATTCCGAGACCCAGAGTGCCTAGAATAAATGTTTAAAATAAATTAAACATTTAAATGGAGCGTGCATGCAGTTTTCTTGAAAATGGGGAATAAATTTTAAACATTTATTGGGTTAGAAATCCAAAGGAACCATTGCATTCAGATTAGCGATATTACCTAAGGAAAGGCCTAACTTCGACCAGTGCGGGTCAGCTGCAAATTTTAGATTTTGGACATTTTAATGAAAAAAATATCTTCTTAATTTATATTATTTTTAATATTTCCTTAAATGTTGTGAACTAATACTACTCTATTAATACCTTTTTATGGAATGTTCACCAGGTTAGTGGAATAACTCTATGAATTAAGTACTTCCATTGGGGATTTTGAGGAGAATCCATTGGTGGAGGTCGACGATGCGATCATTCGACGCATCTCAGATTCCACAAACCTCACCAATTAACACGAATTATTGATAATTATCAACCAAATCAAGGTAGGGGTGTTTTATTTTTGGTTCATCTTCAGCCAGTTCTTGTATTAAATACAAAACACAGATCAACCCATAAACAGGATGATTTGCAGATAGTACATTTTTGCGGGTGGGTGTTATTTTCCATTTCGTTTGGTGTTTGATTTAGGAAATTGATTTGTGATAATTTTTGTATTACCATTTGATTTTACCGCTTTAATATTTCTAATGGGAGAGTATTAATGTAGAAAAGAATGAAATCAGAGGTTCATTTATAAATTTGGTTTGTTAAATTTGTTCATATATTCTCCTCATTCTTCACGTTCTTCGCGAGGTGACAAAACACAGATCGTTCTGATCCTGTTTGGAAACACGACAATCCCAAATTGAAGGTCAAACATCTCAAAAAACCATCAGAGGTGAAAAAATGATGGTGGATGGAGAGTTGGATCTGATTTGGAAAAACTGTTCTTCGACCATTCTTTGTGCGGGATGATCGAAATGGGGTTTTGAGATCGATCAAACACCTAATACCTATCGAAACATTGAGATCATGGTCAGAAAACCTTATATTTCATGTTATGTAGCTAATGAATTGTCCGATTGAGGATTAGTGCATCACCTGAGGAGTAGTGACGGAGGCACACAATTTTTGAAATTTCCATAAAATACGGCTTGTGTCCCGAAGAACACACCATGTGGGACCGGTGGGGGGAGAATGGGGTTGTTCATAACACTTGATGAAGAACATAATGTGTCTATGGGGAGATATGTTGTGTGGGCCCACCCAATGATAGTGGGAGTTTTGGGTGATGGGATGCACTAACACAACATGTGACCATTATCACAGGATGTGTGGGTCCATACATGGACTTGGAGTGTATCTTTGACGATACAAAGACACAGGGTGGAGTATATTGTCGTCTACTCCACCATATAGTTAGACTAGTCTGGTTTCATGGGTTACACCAGGTACTAGTTACACAGGATGGCCTATATAGGTTGAGTTCATGTAGAGGCACACAACCACACACACAGAGCAGACATCGATTACTCGGATATGGCATGTGGTCCACCCTAAATGTTTTGTACTTACCCTTCAACATGACATGTTCCTTCAAAATCAGGTTGTTACACACAGGAAGTACTTGGAGTCCAGAGAAACGGTGTGTGATCCCTTCTACATGCTGTATATATCCTGAAACATGACATAATCTTCTAGTTCACCCTTCCTTAGTCAAGATTCATTTGTGTCACTTCCCATTTTTCTCATTCCTCGAAAAGTCGGGTAATGATTCCATCCACACGGGTATGATCCCATTAGCATGAAATTTTGAGATAGAGTCAGGTGTCCCTCTAAGAGGCCCGGAGCGATATCCTATTTCCATTATTGACCCTAGTTAGAGTCAGTTATTGACGTAACTAATCACATAGAACACTGATCCTCTACATAGAAGGTGAATCTAGATGAGTCACTGTATCTGCCAAGGTCCTGGAAGTGATCTTCATCTATGTATTGTGATCTTTTCCCATTGAAGAGTGTGTTACCCCTGAATGAGTGTATCTATCTCTCTGGAATTTTCCAAACGAACTGTACCTCTTGGATGGGTGTTATCAGAGCAATTAGACTTGTGGAGTGAGTTCTCTTGGATGAGTGCTTTGTGAATTCTTCGAACTAAATCCCTAGTGTGGGTATGAGGTTGTGTAACTTGTCTCTATACTATGGGACTAGGATTTTGAGTATATGAGGATTGTGTTTCTCTTGATATATTTTATGTAGGAAAATATTGTGTAGAGCTAACTAATCCTTTACTTTGTGTATTGCTTTTTGGTTTTTATGGACCTCTACTGTTTATTTTTATACTTACCCCTACACAAGATTTTACTCGCATGTGTCATGTCTTGTTTAGATGAGTGGCCTTTTCCCGAAGTCCAGGGCTGACTAGGACCGGACCAAGATTTCTAAGTTCCCTATAGGTCGAGGTATTCCTACGACTACAAGCAATAGTCTTAGCACCTATTTGTGCAAACAGGTTGGACTTTATAGTTTGTAGACTCTTTCTATCTATTGGGCTTGTATTCTAGCCTAGTTTTACATGACATACTCTACTTATATTGTAATTTGTTGGTTGGGTTTAGTTGTATTCATGTAATTGGTTCCTTAGTGGTTTTTAAAATTTTCATCATTTTGGGGCTTGGAGATGTCTGTGTGTGTGTGTGTGGGTACCCAGGAAATACCTCCCATGTTTTTGATATTCCACTCAGTGCTAGTCACCTATTCCAAGCATATTGAAGGCGGACTTGGGGAATCGTAGAACAGGACCCAGTAGAACATATCATGATAGGCATCCTTTAGTAATCGAGATGTTATTTAAATTTTTTAGTACATTGCTGTAGTACTTTGGGGTTTTTTATTTGTTTGAATTTTTGTACAGATCTCTCTTAGGGTTTTTAATTATATTCCTACATAATTTTGTAACTCTATTTTGTAATTTTTGTTGGAAAATTTGTTCCCACCTTCATATTTATATGATAAAAGGTTCTATTCTCCAACTCATGGAGATATAAAATTCTCTTCAAGCCATGTCAAGACCTTCTCAGTTATTAAGATAATAGGGTATATATATTGGTTTGTGAAAAATAATAATGCATTATTAATGTAGGCTATTGAAAACCAAGTGGCCCTGCATAAAGAAGAAGAGGATATGAGATCATTTATAACTCAAAAATATTATTTAAAAAAACTGATATACTTGCATAAATATTTGTGTGTATTAGTTGAAAAAATATTTTCAACCTTGCTACTCCAATTTAAGAGAATAGAGACCCACTTTATTCCCTTAATCATTGTTTGTTGTTTTTGATATTATAATATAGGTAATTGAAGGTGAAAATGATCTTAGGGTTAGAAACCAAGGTAGTGGATATGCTATCAACATTGGAAAATATTATTTAAAGACGTTATAATCATAGAAAAATTCTTAAATTGTTATAAAAAGCATCCAATAAAAGAGTACTCCTTGAGGAAGTTGAAGGTTTGTAATACTATATCATGGATATCAAAATGAGGATGAAAAAATCCTAGTTTGATCTTAAAATTTTTATTCTAAATTACATACATTGAATAAGATCATCCATGGTGCAGTTGTGGGAGTTGTCAAGTCTAGAAAAACACATCATGACGATCCATTTTTGATATTATCTACATGAAAAATCATTTGATTTATATTTTGAAAATATTAAATACTACGAAGATCATGAGTTGTGTCTCAATGAGGGGGAGACCCATGATTAATGATGATTAAGCTTCTAGAATGACCATTTCATGAAAAGCTAATTATTCTGGAATGTTCTTAAATGAAATTTCATTGATTATGTATGTTTTCCTAAATCTATCATCCTCGGTAATAAAAATAAATCCTACAAGGAGTAGATATTAAATCAAATAAATGAAATAATAGTGGAAGTTGTTATGAATATAAAAAGCTATCTGAAATACATATATTTGAAGATGAATGATTTTATGCTTCCAGTTAAAGTGAGTGTAAGAATTTCAAGTTGATTTATTTTGATGATGGACATTTATAAAAATATTTATTTGTTATATATATTATTGTAACACCCCAAGATTTTATGAAAAATATTCATTTAATTTCATTAATTTCTTGTGTTGTATGCTACACAAAGATTACCTTGCGCTATACACAACACCGTATTAGCTTGCAGTATACGCAACACTATTCTTAGATCGTGTTACACACAATTTTGATAATAGTTATTCTATGCAACATTGAGTATATATATATATATATATATATTCAATTTATAAATGAAATATGGTTGGATTCTTTTATACGAAACAACAAATGATTCTTTCACAACACGCAACCATGACTTGGCATGCATTACATGCTCTCACGACCTTCCTCGATAGCGTGTGTTGTACGCACCACCGGGTTTTACAAAACAAAGATATATTATTATAATATTATTATGAACTATCCGTTATGAATATTATTTACTAAATTTTTAATTTTATAACATTATTATTCATCTTACACATTTTCTAGAACATGGTATAGGAACAAAATAATTTTTTTGGGTAAAATAAGTATTTTAAAAAAAATGCAGTTTTGCCGTCTTTTGATGGAGCACCCACTTTAAATATAGTTTTTGACATGTTTATAAGTTCAATTTGACAAAATAAAATTCTTATTTGGAATGAAGAAATAAAAATTTACTTTGGATAAATTTTTCATATTATTCTGGTAACTTATATATTTTGATGAATAGTAAAAACACGCTATATTTTAATTAACAACAACTTTTTTCATTGAAATAATTTATATGGTTAAATTATAATATTTAATGGTTTTAATGTATAAATAGAATATATTTTTAAAATTTAATATAATTTATGTCATTATCATTGATTTTACATTAAATTTGTAGGTTAAATCAATTCAATCTTTTGCAATGTTTTAAACAAAAACCCATTTTCATTCGACAACGGGATTAATTTTAATTAAATTTCTGCAACTTATTTGTATTTAATTTGAAAAAATGGATTCCATATTTGGAATCATAGGGTCCAAATTATGGTAATAGGATACTTTTTATTTTTGGGAATTATGAATAGTAACTACGGTAAATTTTATTTACCATAGTTAAAGGTAAATCAGGTAAATAAGGGTAAATATGATATTATGAAATTACCCTAACACATGCCAAAATTCTATTTTATGGCTAAAAGTAGACCCATATCACCTAAGGGTCATATTATATTCATTTTATGGACTTTTTACTATGAAAATAATTTAATGATTATTAAAACCAAAGAAAGTGACAACATGTCACTCTCTTAAATCTTATAAGTATAATAAATTTAATTTACTGATAAACATCATAAAACATCAAACATGAATAGTCTACAGAAATATAATAAAATTATCTACATCATGATAATTTATTTAGAATTTTTAGGGATTAAATAATTGTCATTAATGGTGATACATTAATGATGCAGAAATTATTTATTAAGTGAAAAGACAGTAATATAGTTTTTATTGAAATAATAATACCCATTAAATGTCCCAAAAACCTAACCAAAACTTATTGGTAGTATATATCTATACCATAATAATCCAATGACCTAATATGTAACCGTTTGGAGTCTTATAAAAGTGATTATGACACTTATATTATTTTATTTTAAATGATGCCAAAGTTGTCACCTTCATAATTTAATAAATATAACAATTAAAATATTTTGATTTTAAGATGATAAATTCGAGTAAAAGTATTATTGTGAAAGTTAATAGATTTATCTTCATCAGAGGATTTTATTTTTAATTTTTTGCAAAAAATATGTATATTAAATAATTATACAAATATGTTGTAGTAATTATTTTATTAATAGATAAACAAAATAAATGGGTTTAAAAATATTAAAATAAATATTATATTAACTATTTAATGTGCTAAAATCTTTTTCTAGAAACATATTACCTTTTATGAATATATTAATTCTTTTATTGTGAACATATCTTCTGTATATATTTTATTTAAATTCAAATAAATTAATAGTGTCAAAATTGACACTATTGTTATTTTATAATAATAACATATTATAAAATTGTTTAAAAATCAAAGAAATATTTAAAAGTTATAAATTAAAATTTATATGGTCTAAAATGTGATAATGTTTCCAATTATGGAAATTTAAAAAATATAAGTAATTATGTGTTATAATTTAAAATTTAGAATGTTAATACCACAAATAAAATTAAATTGATTAAGAAAGGATAAATCAAGTTGATAATGTTTAAAAAAAATTCCTAACATATCTAAATTTTATTTGATGATGAGATTGCAACCCTATCTCATCTAATATTCAAATACGAGTCATTTTTGGAGGTTTTTAACTGGGTTTAGATTTATTATAAATTAATAGTTTTAAGATTTCCAATGGTTCTCCTCTCCTCCCTTATAAAACGGAACCTACTCCCTCCCTTCCTCACACCAATTTGAGCCTTCAATATCGGACAACCCCCGACATATTCTCTTCTCCACTTCCCAAGAAACATTCTAGAGGTCATGGTCCTCTTCAAAGACCAATTTTATTGCCCTAAGTGGAGGTCTCAATGATGTGCTTTAAAGAAGAAGATTTTCGGATACATACGAAGCATATCGGACATAAGGATATGAAGAAAGGTTTTAGGTAAGAAAAAAAGGGGATTATCTTTTTGGGATACGTTGAATATCTTTCACCATGATTAGAAGATTACGTTCCATGTTATCAAAGACTCTAAACTATTACTGTCCTTGTGTGTCTGTTTTTGTTATGTATTATGTATTCCGCTAAAGTAATGTAATATCCATGTACATCAAGATTTGGGTCTCTATAATAATCGTTGAGATATTTGAATTGTTCTAAGAAAAAAAAATTATTCTAATTTTATTTTAATTTTTTCATCAAGATTTGAAGATAATGGAAAACTTTGATATCTTTATGAAACCCTCTTGTTGTTTATGTCTAGCATGGATCAAGTAAACATATAATAGAATGGTTTTTGTCATAATTATTTTGTATTAATTAATACTATCTTCTATATGGACATTGAATTAATAATTAATATTGGGGAAAGGAAGTGAAATAAATGATTGATAAGAATGAGTTTGAGAAGTGAGTATATTAAATATAAAATATTGACATATCATTTCATGTGGGTGTTGATAATTAAAAAATGAGGATAATTTTTACCTCACATTGTGTATTTTATATATGTTGTTAATAGTTTTCAAGAGTTGATAATATGTTATGTGGATAAATTAGATTAAATGTTTAATATAAGTAGTGATGATAGTGTATTGATTATTAATGGTGGTAATTGAATATTTAGATTCCAAGATGTATATCCAATCATAATAAATAAAATTATATTAAAATACACATTATAGAATGTTGCATTGATGTTACGTGTCATTTTTAATAGAAAAAATGAAAATGGAACAGATGTTCCATCTATATAAGGGAATTGAAAATTTGAAGTCTCATGGAGAATGAAAGTACAAAATAATAAAAATATGAGGATACATTTGTGGTTTGGCATTTTAATGGATAGAAAAAAGATGATTTGACTGAATCTGGTGAATTAGTTGTGAGAATCAAATGATATATACACTGTGATTCCTTGAAAGAGATAAGGTTTTAGAATTTTAATATAGATGAAGAATAATATAAGAGTTTCAAAATGTTATACAAACATAAATAAAGATAATTATGAAAAAATGGTGAATTTGAAATGGTATAACTGAAATAAAGATGCTTGGAGTCTTGAAGAAGATGATGATCTATGAACATCTCTAATGTGAAGGAGGTGGGTATATTCAGTCATTGGAAAATAAATTATTCCTATTTTTTTAAATACCATGATAAAATCTATCATGAATATTTCAGATGAGATGAAGATGAATTTTGGAATAAGTAAAAAAGAATAATAGAGTAGTTTATAATGTTCAGAATGTTTCTTGATGAAGTGTAGAAGCACATATATGAATATGCATACATTCTCTACAAAAGGATATATCCACATATGGATTTCCCACATAGGTAAAAAATCATACATTAATGGTATTATACATATTAAAATGAACACATATGAATATTTGGATACATTATGGGTTATAAGAAAGAATATGAGTACCTGAATATTTGGATGCCTATGTGAATTGGTCACATCGGTAAAGTAGTTAATATGGAGAATTTTATACATACATGAATGGTTCAATGTAGGTGAATGGTTCATGTATATTAATATGTTTTGGATGATAATTGGAAACATTTGTAAATGTTCATGTGAATCATGACATATGCGAATTGTTTGCATATATGAGTTGTACCATTTATGCAAAGAGGTTCTCTATATAGTATTAATGAAATAAATGATTTCTGTCAATACATTTTGATCTAAACATTAGTGACATT
The DNA here is from genome assembly GCA_963277665.1 of Viscum album. Taxonomy (NCBI): domain Eukaryota; kingdom Viridiplantae; phylum Streptophyta; class Magnoliopsida; order Santalales; family Viscaceae; genus Viscum; species Viscum album. The sequence continues at coordinate 687,805,515 of OY728132.1, read as the reverse complement.
AACATCATGATATGAATTATTTTGATCGATTACTATTTAGATTGAAACTATGATTTATATGATACAAAATAAATAGGAATTACCTAAAAATATATATCATGATAGATGTCATCATGATACATGCTATTTGGTGAATGTGATAAAAGAGATATTTATGGGGAAATCTCACTGAAAATGATAGGGAGTTGATTATAGTTGTTTAATGAAGAATATTAATAAATAATATATATCTATGTGTCATGATTTAATGGATCCAAAAATTCAAGCAATGCATTATTAATATATATTTTTGGATAATATTTAAATATGAATAATTTTTGGGAGTGATAGTTGCAAGATATTTTCATATATCATGGCGTGAAATAAAGAAGGCATATATAACTATGAATTCAATTTTTTGGAGTGAATTAACTATAATAAGTCCTATTATTATTGGATTTTTACGTTAGAGTATCTAAAAATTAAATAACTGATATTTCATGTATGTTGAATTAAAAAAAATCTTAATAATACAAAATTAAAAATGAAGAAGGTGGATTAAGATTTCAAGAAGATTAAATTCTAGTATCTGAAGATTCTGAATTTTTAACATTATAATATTTTTTTCATGATGGAAGAAACACCTAAGGATACTGAAACGAAAATAAATATGCTTTTTAGATTGATGGAGAAATAGGAAGATGAGTGAGGTAAGTTCAACAACATGCTTCTAGAGAGAATAGTTGGTGTCAAGAAGAAAAATATTTTTCTCAATTTTCATCTCTATACATTATATGAGTGAAAACCAAGATTAATAGAACCAATGAATATCAAATGAAAAAAATTATATGAATAAGAGAAGAAAAGAGAGAAAAATAGGGGAGAAAGAATATTAATGTGTATATCTTTTTACATAGGAAGAAAGAAATAGAATAAGAAGAGAGGATATTAAGAGACTAATGTTCATATGTATTTCATATGATGAAAATGATTAATTTTATGTGTTTTCTATTAATTTCACAAGGATAAAATGGGTGTTCAGTTGAATTTTCTTCTAAAGAATATATTAAAGAATTTGTGATAAGACTTTCTACTGTGAAGAGTGTGTATACTGTTGATAATACTAAAGAATCATTATTACATGAATGCAACTATGACAATAAGAGATAGAGGGGAATACATAGGAATTTTTCCAATAATAATTATAAGGTATTGTAGTCACATGTGTGCAAAGAATCGCCAAAGAATTGTCTAGGAGACTATAGCGCAACACAGGTTTTAGGATATACCTTGAATGTTTGTAACACACTGATTGAATCTATTGGGATGTGTGGTCTATGAATTTTTTTTAATTACGATATAGTCTAAAAATTATTATTTAAATTGAACCATGAAAATCTTCTATCAACTTTTTGAGTTTTTTTTAAAATGAAGGGGAGGTAATATAATGAGAAAGTTAGGATCCTAATCATCCAAAGTGGTAAAGGGATAAAATATTTAAATTGATCTAAAAATGAATCAATGTTGATTCATTACCTTGATGATGAGTATATATCTAGTGGTTCTAATTGTCCCCCCTTGGTCCTAGAAAAGGCATGTGTTCTCAACACAACTGATAGGTTTGGATACTCCCACACATACATGGTGCATAGGTACTATATCCATGGAGTTAGGTACCCCCTCATTTGACATGAACTACTCAATGAAGAATAGTTCCTCCAATTGGATTTCGTACTCCTTAAACTAAAGCATATAATTTATAGATGCATAGGTCCACTATTATGTTTTTTGGACAAATACAGGGGTAGATAAATTGGGTTTATCAAATTAGTGGGTCTCTTTATGGGCATGAATATTCTATAGGTTGGTGGAATATATTGGGTATTTCTTTTTTATTATGTTATCATCTATCAATTAATGTTAAGGTCATAATATTATTTATCATACTATTTATTTCATTTATTAATTTCGTTTTTTCAGAACATTACTATGTATGTTTTTTGTCACCACTACACAAGATTTTTTGTCTCCACATACTGTCTCTGTGAAGAGGATGCATATATGATATGTGATTATAATGGGCATAGAGCATGTATAGATGGTTCATAGGGGTGTTTGTTATTTTTCATTACCATTGATGTTCAGTTTATCATTGGAAAGGTGGGGAGCCTCTTTCCCTCACTAGTTTATTTTTGTTATTATTTTTGGATGATGGGATACTATTATTCCAATTATCTAGCTTACTAGTTCACGATCATTTTTGATATATTTTACTATAATATCATAGATGTTTTACTACTATTGTTTTATTTATTCACGAGTTAATGTTCATATATAAAACTTTTCATAATTTGTATGTGCATTTATAGTAATATTGGATAAGTCCTCCCATTTTTGATACATTATTTTTGGGTACTTTTCACTGATACATATCCAATTTGAGTCTGAATTGAGCTAGAACACTCAGCTTACCACTAGTCTAAGGAGGGCCCTGATGGATTGGGTCATGTTAGATAGATATCAGTTAATTTTATTCCTAGGGATAATGTTTGGATAAATTATTAATTCTTGGTTTGTTTTGGGAAACTTGGGGAAATGACATGAAGGGGTTTTGAGTTTGGTTAATAGACTAGGGAACACAATGATAGTGTACACAGCTATTTTTTTTAAATTCTATCACTCTAAAAACCTATTAGGCATCTCAAAAACATGAGGCATCACTTTCAATCAATAATGGGAGTATCCATGCATCATAGGGAATGTCAGTTGTAATTATTATTTGATCATCTTATTTTGAGTCCACTCTACAATATATGCCTTCATAATTGTGGTTTCATATTATCAAATATTGGATTCCACCATATAATAAGACAAATCAGTTATAGGTAAAGGTTCAGTATGAGCCTAATCTAGTGATTTATCCCCAAGTCCATGACAAAATGAGTGATTGTGACTCTATTCATGGATACATTCATGATATATCCACTATAAACGGGAATGTAGTTGTTTCTCAACTCATGTCTTAATAGAAAAAATAATCACTCGTGGAGAAAGAGATAGATCCCTCGCCAATTTATTTGTGTATGGATGCAATTTGGTAGGATGAGGATTACAATAGGATGATAGCACTATATTATTTCTACATCTACAGGCATCCTAGGTTCTATATTGAACTAGATCCTCAAGATGTAGTGGAATCGATGAAGGTAGTTACTCAACCATTTCACCTAGTTTTAACAATATCTAATAAGATGGATATCATTAAAACCATTCTTATTTATAGATTATCAAGTAATCAGTGTATCCTAATGAGACAAATTCATGATGACGTAAATCTCTGATTGGAATAATTTGAGTTCCTTTTTTATGGGGAGTATTATCCATCCACCTTGAGGGTGGTGTGAGTCCAAGAGTGGTTAAAATATCAATTTGGATACATATATATAATTAATAATATATTTAGGATTACCAAACACATGTGATACTATCTAGAAATGATTCATGATAAGTTGAATCCAGAATATACTTTTCATCATACCTTTTTTTGAGAGATCTGATCTAGATATTGTTCTCTTTGAATCCATATATATACCGGAGTTCTAAAGACTGAATATATGATCAAGATATTCATAGATGAGAGATATATTATGGTTGGATTCAATGCATGTTTTCTAGGAGTGGATTCGTCATTATAATTCAGCCTATGGATATTGTTGGGGGCAATTATGAAAAATGCATAATAACATGTGATCCCAATCCTAGGGAACTATGGAAGTAGAGCTAAATAGAGGAACTAGATATTAGGGAGGGATATTGTGTTATGATTTTGTTTGATGATGACATATAGTTTGGTACTACTAGATCTCACATGTAGTAGAGGATTGTATAGGTTGTTCAATGGGTGGACCTTCTCACTAGATTCAATGATCTAATCAGGAACCTCCTTTTAATGATTAGGTTGGTCCCTTTGGAGGTTTCTATTATAGAAAAGTATGTGTTACATTCACAACTAGAGGTGGATTATAATTTGATACATTTCCTTAACCCCACCTCCTAGTGGTCCACATCGAATTCATGGTGTGGGTGACCGGGGTGGTCATTAGTTACATGTGATTAAAGGATATGATCATGCAGTTACTGAAATGGTTCGTGGAATGATATGTGTTTTTTTATTTTTTCACTCATATTTTCTGAAACCAATGTAATTCATTCATTTATTTCTTCCTTGTTTATTCAATAATTTTTCCCAATTTATCCCCAAATCAAGATATTCAGTTATATAGTCAGACTGGTTGTGGACCCATTCTCACTTATTTCATTCATCAGTGTATAGTTTATCTTAGTAGGGATAGATTTTAATAATACCTAATTATAGAATACATCAGACCTTATTATGTAATTATTAATATAAAATGTGTTTTTCTAGTGCATTCATGGGTAGATTTATACCTTTTCAATGTTATATTACATTTAATGGATGGTTCAATACTCATCATTACTATTGAATGGAAACCAAGGGTCGGTAGATAAGGGTTTACTCTTAGAAAACAATAATTGATTTCCCATTATATTTTTATCTTATATGTTTGTGTCAGTGATGATATAGAGATGTTTTTCCCATAATATTATAGGATTGTATGAACATTTTTCTAGAGAACGTTCTATATTTTAACATTGGGAGAATTATTTTTATATCAGCATTCACTACTCGACAACACTGATATCCTCAACATCATATCATATGGTGTCTACTGAGATAAAAGAGCTAAAGGTCTAGTTTTATGACTTTCTGGGAATGTATTTTTCTAGGGACAGTGTGTTTCCATGGATTGATCATGTTTTGTTCACTAAAAAGGATGAAAATATTTTTTATGTGTTGTGTTGAATGCCCCTACCAATATTAGGTGATGATCTAGAATAAATAGACTCTTTATATAATCAATGATGTCATAAACTAATAAAATGGAGTGCGGTGGTACTCCAATATTGACCTTAGTTTCAGGTATCACTATCGTCAGGTTTGTGAGGTGGATATCCTGAAGACAATGTTTTTATGTCCTTATAGACACTAGTATTTCATGATAATGTGGTTCAGTGTAAAAAACCCTCTATATTATGTTCATGGGACTTATGGATCATATCTTTCGTCTATTTATGGACTTGTTTATAATGGGATTCATTGATGAAATCCTCATATCTTATCGAATGGATGGTGAGAATATTGATCACCTAAAGATTATCAAGGAATTACATTCTCAATATCAGTTATACAAAAATATATCAGATTTTATGTTATTGATTTTGTATATGAATTTATTAAGGAATTTCTTATCATAGGGTGGAGTCATTCTTGATATTTTGAAGGTTGTGGTTGTTATGGATTGGGATCCATTCATGTTTATTTTTGAGTTGTGCAGTTTCCTTGGGATTGAAGGTTACTATTGATTTTTTTGGAATAGTTATATGCGGTTTCATCCCCTAAGAGTACAATAAATGAGAATATGTATCCTTTCATTTGGACGGATAGCTTCCAAATTTATTTTGAGAAGATGAAATAGAGATTTAACAAGTATTTGGTTCTATAGTTTCCAGAGGAAGGAGCTGAGTATGAGGTATCTTGTGATGTTGTTGGGGAGGTTATCAACTATGTCTTAATAAAAAAGTTATCTATTATTATATATGGGTTGACTTAGCTAACACCTCATGAACATCATTTTTCATCCCATTAATTGGATCTTGTGGATGTGGTTCTTTACTTTGATATGTAGATACATTATCTTCTTAGTGATGAATTTTTTACCTTCACAAAGCAGAAAAGTCTTAGCTATATCTTATCCTAGATATATCATAACCTATTATAGAGATTATTCTTATAGTTCTCACAATATTACTTCTTTTGGACAATCTGTACTCTTGTGAAGGGAAATATAATGTATTATTTCATTAATAAGATGTCATATTCTCAACTAATGTGTGAGGCATCTAAACATTTACCCTCTAGGAATTTAAACATTGTCTAATAGGGATATGTCACCAACCTTTGGTCAAGGATGGTTTCCCCTACACTCTTTACTAGAAAATGGAGGACCACCTTGGATACATTGATTATGATGTCTTATATAATCAATTATTCTCAAGGGATACAACAGATCGGTTCAATAGAGGCGTTGACTACACAATTTTAATCTAATGTCAGACAACAGTTTCAGAAAAGTTTGGTATAGAAGATCTATAGGATATTCACAACTTATTTTTTTCAATCCACCCAAGCCTGAGGAAGATGTATCATGATCTTATGAACCATTTTTGTTGACCTTTCATGAAGCATAGCATAGTTGAGTTCATCCCATGGTGTCTCACCTATCAGTAGGAGAAGGATGAGGACTAGGTTCCCACTAGACTAATCTATCCTTGTGAGGTTCTACAGTAGATGTGGGATGATATATCAATGGATTTTGTCACTAGACTTCCATGATCAAAAAATGGGCATGGAATTATTTGGGTGATCATTAACTAACTTTCCATGTCAATTAACATTCTACCCATATGGTAGTATAGTTCAATAGAATGTTTAGGATTACTGTATATTGGATAAATTTCATGGTTACATGAGGTTTCCTTGATGATTACCTATGACTGTGACACATGGTTTGTGTTCTAGTTGTGGAGAAATTTGTAAGGGGCATTTGGGACTCAATTGAATTTGACTATGTATTTTCACCCCTATAATGATGTTAAAATAGAGAAAACCATCAATGTTATTGAGGATATGTTATGGTTTATGTTGTAAATTTGGCTGATCACTAACTCTTTTTGTAGTTTCTTTTCAACTACAACAAACACTACACTATCGTCATGGAAACATTAAAGGTTTTATATGAGATACATTGTAGTACTCCCCTTGGTTGAATGAGGATTGATAAGCCATCTCTTATATTGCCCAACCTAGTTCATTTTAGGATAATGAAGGTGTATCTTATTCATGAGTGGATGTGAACATCTAAGAGTAGTTTAATGACCTATATTGATATAATATAGAGACCACTAGAGTTCATCGATGGAGAAAATGTGTTTCTAAAGATTTCACCTCAACATAGTTTTAGAGGGTTCTTATGGGGAATAAATTTACCCTTGAGGTTTATTGGGACATTCTATATTCTATAAAGGGTGGGAATAGTTGTTTATCACCCAAAGTAACCTCTAAAAATAAACCAGGAGCACACCATCTTCCATGTGTTGCAGTTGATATGATTTATGCATGATCCTTTACATGATATCAACTGAGAAAAGATGTATATAGAGGAAAACATAAACTTTTTTAATCACCCAATTTTTATTATGTATCAATAGGATAATATGTTTCATTGTTGAGTGATTCCCTTGGTGTGTACCTAATCTCAACACAAAAATATTAAGAAGATGTCATAGGACTGTGATAATCATATGCAATCATAGTACCATCAAATCATAAGATGAGTAATACTTTTCTAGGTGAGAGTACATGAGCATGGGAAGGATGTAGTGACCCGAATTATTAGTGAAAACACGTTACGTATTTTTAAAAACATTTAAATAGATTGTATCCTTGTCAGTACACATAATTTTTTTCATCTGAAGAGATTGAGTAAATTAAAAAAACTTATAAATAATTTTTTATGTACCATTTACACGAAAATTATTTTATATTATGAATGGAGCCCATAATGGTAATTTTGATTCCCTGGTTTCATTCTAAATGGGTGATTTTTTCTAGGATAGACATAACTTATGTGTACACACCATCTGTCTAGGACCATGTTTTTTAGGAGGTCATTTAAACACCTAGATATTATAAATATTCTTATAAATATGTTAATATTTATGTGATTGGTAAGAATCATCATTAGTTTATAATACACCCATCTCCCCCCTTTGAGGGATCATGAAGGTCAATATCATCTTCACTAATGGCCAATGTATTATTAGGTCTAGGAGGTTTGATCAATGATTTTTTGTTAATACCATGGTGTAGAACTTAATAGTGTGATTCTTGAAACATTATTTATTTTTGATAATCTAGTGTATCGATTGGGAGCCCCTGGTTATCATTTTTTCATTTTATTTACTGAAAATTCAGTTATCCAATCAGTGTTATGATTTTTCATATTTTTTCCTCCATATTAAATTTACATAAAATCAATATTATTTTCATAATCATTATAAATAATTCATAAAATCTATATGAAATTTTGATTAATGAATACCTACCCTATTCCTCTCACCCTATTATTCATGGTTATGTGACAGATATATGTCATCATCCCTTTAATGGATTGCAGATATATAGATGAAATCCTTGATTTAAGAGTATATTGAATATTATGATTATTATGGAACCAAAGGAGGAAACACAGATTTCACATGGGGTCATGGTGTCTTGGATCATGGGTTTCACATGTACCCACGATGGTATGGGATCAGTTCCATCCATGATCTGGCATGGTGTCAATGAGGTGGCAATTACACGGGTGTTAATGAAAATCAAAGTCTGTGAAAATGATAATAGAGACTTAGATAGGCTCATCGATGGATTGAAATCTGATTGGAGGTTAAAAAAAGATACCCTTCTAAAAATAAGTTTACTAAATTAAAATTGGACATCAAAAATAATGTTGTTGACAGTAGACTAACTGACTAGAGTTTTTTCATTGAATGGTGAACTACACAATGTGTAGTCCATTATATACACACATTCTAGTCAGTTGACCAAAAAGACTAGGGTTTTTAATCTTTTTAAAATATCACATGGAATTTTGTCAATAAACATGTCATGTACAAATCTTAGTGTGTGATATGGGATATACACAACATGAGATAGTTTCACACATGTCATGTATAATGAGTGAATATTCCTCAAGCCATATTAGGGTAACACAACTGAGTTCCCATTTGATTTTACATGTAGTGTACTTTTATTTTACACATTTTATGGATGTGAAGGGTGAACACTCTATAGTTTGGTAATATCTAGAACATACAAAACATGTGTCACAATTTACATTCCTTATAAACTACATCTGGATTACAATGATTCCATTTTACGATAATAAGATGAATTTTGTACCTTTTGACCATAAATTTTATGTAACATAAATTGAATCACAATATATATGTGCCTTGCAGTCCATATGAAGGGTATTATATGGAAAACATCCAACAAATGTTACCCACCATGTATTAATATATTACATGTCTATTAGTTGTCCAACATTGGAGATTCTCTATATCTTTCTATGCAAAACTCATATTTGGACGCACAAGTAATATTTTCTAAATATATTTCTACAAGAAATGTGATAATACATCCCCCTTAAGTAGTATAGAGAATATGTAATAAAATTTAGCATTATAGATTATTTAACTCTATGAGGATGATGAATACATTCATCTAACACTATTATAGCAGACTTGGGGTTTAATACTCTTCCATGGATGAATTGATGATAGGGAGATATTACCCCCTATTTTTATATAATATTAGTACTACCCCCTATTGAGGTGTAGGTCCTTTGGATTAGGTGTGGGTTTAGTTCCCCGTTGGTCCCTAACAAGGTGCAGGTCCCCCACACAACTGATAAGGTTTGGTACTACCCTACATTTCTATAGTGTGGGTACTTAATCCATTGAGGTTAGTACTCTCTTATCTGATGTAGACTACTCGATGGGGTTCAAGTATCCTATTTAGGGACAATACTCCCTTGAACGAAATGTATACTTGAGTGTGGTGTGGCATTTCCATTATGTTTTCTGAGAGGAAACAAGGGTTGATAAACTAGGTTGTTTAAATTTATAGGTTTATGGGTATGATTTTTCTATATTTGGGATGTGTAAAATGAGACATTCTTCTATGTATTAAGTTCTATATTATTAAATATTTTATGGGTTTACTTCCAAATATGTTGACTATTTACATAATTTATGCTTTGTTTTTTGGAGGCATCATTTTGACTGTTTATATACTCACTCATACCCATGCTTTATTCTCACATATTCTGTGTATTTGCAGAAAATTTTCAAGTAATCCGTGATCCCAATGGTCATGGAGTTGGTAGAGATAATGCACGAGGGAGTTTTTTTTTATTTTATTATTGTAGTTGTTTAGTTCAAAATTGATTATCCAAGGATTCTGTTTATTCAACTTTTTATCCAAGGATTTTGGGCTTGTATTATTCCCATTTATTGGATTTATGGTTTATTCTCCTTTTTGGGATATTTTAATATGTTCACATTCAAGTGGTACTATAATAATAAATATTTTTCTTTATTGTTTGTTCTAATATCAGATTAAATATTAAAAAAAATTGTCTCTTATTCCTTAAAAATATCCCATAATTTAATGAAATCCCTAGAAAAAAAGTGTTTTTGTGATTTTTGTGAATTTATCATTTAATATATTAATGGAAAAATATTTTTTTAATGATATATTCATTTTTTATATAAATTTTGAATCCATACATTTATTTATTACCATGGAAATAAAAAATATTGGGAATTAAATTTAGAACATACTATTTAAATGGATTAAGTATGAGTTTCAATTCTTTCATAATTTTTCTAAATGAAAATCATTAAAATAAAATTATTTCTAAAAAAAATTTCAAATGTTAAATTTTCAATTAGGAAATTAGTGATATTTATAAAATAATGATAATATGATGTTTTGAAAATTTTTATTTGTAATTAAAAATTTTGAAATTTATTTAAATGAATTTGAAATTAATTTTTCTAATATTCAATTCTTGATGTCAATTTGTTCATCATTTTTTTAATTTCATTTCAAAAAAATCACCCCTAATACATTTATTAAAAATAGAACATTAAATGAATAAAATATTGATGTGATTTTGAATACATAAAAAATCAATTTTAAATGCTCATCATGGTAATATACCGTCCATGTTGAGAAACATGCTCTAATCCCCTATCCATGGCAACATAACTGATTATGGAAGACATAACATGCAACCATAATCCCACCCACCAGAAATTCATAGTAGGTTGAGAACCTTCCATGAACTACACCTATTTATATGTGGATAATGACAAACCAAGAGCAAAACAAACACTTAATGTCAGTTTTGTTCAAAAATCATAGGAATCTTCCAGAGACTAAAAATATTATGGATTATAAATTGAATTGATTTTTAATTGTAGTCTAAAATAATTAATGTCCATTACTGAAATTATAACCATGTTTTGATCCCCACCTGTCATTTCCTCTTGTATATACCAATCATTCACATTCACTCTATACCATTGTCGTTATACCAACTGTGTTCCCCCTCTGAAGGGTAGAGACCCCAAGACCAATTCAACTGAGAACAAGACTCCCTCCTTCGCAAATTACAATATGAACACTATAACCTACCAAAAATTCATTGAATGTTGAGAACCAACCATTACCGAATAAATCATAATCCCACTACACTATTGAATCTCTAGTTTACCCGATGTCTCACTCTAGTTCGTTGTCGATTCCTGATCGATGAATATCCACATATTCATGTTGAACTAAAAATACAGTATACCTAGCCGAGAATTACGAATGGGGACAAATGACCCATAAAATTGATCTGGATCATCATTTTCCTGTTGTAAATTTTATGTCAACACCACCCAGTTTGAAGAACCTAGATCCATGTATGATTCTAGGTCAATCAGGAAGTTTATATGAGGTAAGGTGGAGACATGCCTGATGAAATGAGCACCAATTGAAATTAAATGATATAAAATTAGAAAATCCTAAGTTCACTGCTATTTATATTTCCATTTTTAGAAGATTATACTATACATTCCTAGCTGAACGACCTTAATGATCCCAAGCTCTATTGAGGAAGTTCCCATATTCATTTCTGAATGAGGATGTTTCCCTCACCTCACCACTCGTAGAAGATAAGAAAAAGGAAGCTCGCTTGCTTCAACATTTTAGCCAAAATTACAAACATTTAAAATCAAGATGGTTGGAGTTTTTTGCCAGAGTGGGTGATCAATAGATTCCCACACCTTTTTGCTTGATGCATCTCCATCAGATCCACTGAACCAGTCACTGCTTCCATGATAATTGAACCATCATGCACCTCGGAATAACAAGTTCCACATGGTTCCAACTACTATCGAAGCCAAAAAAATAAAAGTGACTAATATTAATAAAAATAATAATAATAAATATTTAAAAAGTCAATAGTATATTTTAAAAAAGAAAATGAGGCACCGTCATATAGGGATAATCGAATTTCACTGTAAGGAATATGAACCAAAATCTAAAGAAGTATATATTTGTAAAATTATTTTATTTTTATTTAAATTCGGTATATGAATTATTGAATATGATTGGGCCTAAATTCCACCAAGGTAGTGGATGTGAGTCAACAAGATAATTCACATGAGGTTCTCATCAGAATGCCAAAACAAGTTCATGTCATGTTGTACATGCATGTTGAATCTTGGACCAATGTTGATGATCATCGCAAGATTCCCTTATATTGTTTCTAATTTAAAAACATTATATAGGGACTTAAATACCATATCCAACACGTATAGTACTAAACTCATTCTACAGCTGCTTGCGTGAGGCTTCACCGTTATATTTCAACTACAATGTGAAAAAGCTTAAAACTTATCTTCTTAATATTCCCATGTTTTTATAGATCCTGATCATGGTTTTAATGTCTAGGATGATAAAAATGATATATATTATTTCATGATAATTGATAAACACCTTTGAATCTATTCGATAAGGCACTCATTCAACTAGATATTCAAGTCACTATGAAATGGCACAATAATGAATTTGAGAATAAAGATTATGATGTGAGAAATATAAATGTATTCCACTCTCCTCCATTTGAGTTATTAATAATTTTCCGGTCAATTTTTTTATATAATTATTATGAATTTTAATTCCATTATCTTTTCCATTCTATTCTATTGTGATGTTTTTCTCTTCTTTTATGATTATTTATGTTTCCTTCAACGTCTGTAATTCTCATCATGCACTCTTAAAATCCATTAATGTGGAGTACTCGACAATATTTAATTACTGTGGGTGGTTCACTATTTCTAGAATCCTAATTAATATTTATTAAGTTTTTATATAATTTCAATGATGGAGTGGGGTTTATTGAGGATTCATTCGGTCAGTTTTCATCTTCTTAATCATTATTAATGTTTCATTCCATTTCCTATTTATTTCTACTCCCTCATCCTTGATCGAATATTGATTTTTTATTATTATATTGGATAAAAACCCATCAGGGAACCAAAAATGGAAAATCAAGGGGGCCCAAATTGGTGAAGACCACGGGAATACCCTTGGATGAAAATATTATATTCAAGGAGAAGTGAACCAAAAATATAATAAACAACTGAAGACTCCTCTACCCTTCCTCCTTGAGAAAGTGAGATTATTGAAAAATTAGATTATTTCTAAATATGGTGAATATTTCACCCTTGATTTGTCTCTATTGAACAAATTCAAATTAAATTGATCATATTACTTGTTGAATAATATTTTCCTTATATATTATGTTCCAATTCCTCAGATTCAAACACAACCTTGGAAATTTTCAGACCATACCTATTACTTAGCATAAAGACGGTGTGCAAATATCTCAGATCCACCCCCATGTAGTTTCCCAGACCATAAAACAAACAAATGGAATGGATAAATTACCCATCTGAAACACTGAGAAAACATCCCCCTCTTATCTGCACATTCATGTAGGATCCCTCCATGTTTTATATGGTACCGATAGTGGGTGAGAAACATCTAACCCATATATCATGAGAAATAATTGCAAAACTAAGCCTATTAAGAAATATACATAGAAAGTGAAACCTCTATATTCCTTTAAGAAGTGAACCCAACTCATTAATAAGAACCTCCATTCTCACCTGAATGTAAAAAAATGAGGAACGTTTACCCATTCTCACCTGATTTATCACCTCCATGAGAATCCTGAAAATGACAGTGAAAATAATGCTAAAATCCTGATCTCCATCTCTCTAGGATTTGATACCAAAAACTAGTTGGAGATGAAGTCCTTTATACAGAAATTCTCAGGAATGTAGCACCCTGTAAGACCCATAGAAGTCCATAAGTAAACCGCCCAATAAATCTAGAACAAATATGAATAATTGACCCAAAAAATGGTTTATCACAACAATAACAAATGGGAATCCAATTAAATACCCTTCATTTGAACATTATCCTCTATTGGGATTTCCCGATTCCTCTCCCTCCAGTTCATAAAGTTAATTCTCATTAGTTTCTCCTTGCACCCTAACTGAGAAGGTCATTCATCAAGAACAAAATCAGAATGGAGAAATGATCTATACTAATGGCCATGAAATTTCTTAAACTCAACCTGATGTAACATAATCTGTCTTCCACTTCATTGATATAAATACCTTTTAATAGGTCCATATGGTCATCACCTCTAACAGATGGATTAGAGGATTGATTCATTAAAATAAATTTTAGGCATGAGACAACGAAGATTATAATGCTTTTCAACAACCCATTTATCCCTACATAAATTGATTTCTCCTCTACCTAAAACCCATCGAGTTAAATCCTAGAGAATTTTCTTTTATTTTATCTAACATTTAACATCCTTCAAATGCATGGAACTTCAATTTTACCAATCCCCCCAATGCCTACCATATCTATTTCTGATAAAGGAGGACCATAATAAATCCACCATGATAAAATCACATGCAATCCAGGCCCGCACTACTTGCATTGATTCTATCATGTCTCGTAAACTTATACCTCCCTCTTCAACTGGCATAGCCATTCTTCTCTAAGAAGCCCAATGGAAAGGACCCGTGGAATTGGAATCCCACAAGAAGCCTTCCATGACCTTCTCCATCCTAAAAATGGTCCCTTTAGGGGGATTAATGGGTGAGAAAATATATTTCAGAATGGATGACAAGACAATATTAGTCAAAGTGACAAATCCACAAGATTTTTAATTTGTTTGCTTTATTGGAGACACCTGATGAGATTAATGTGATGTGTTCCACCTTCTAACTAGAAAGACAGATCCAGAGATGGTGGTACATGATGGTGATTACATAGAATCATGAGGGCCTAAAGTGTAATGACATAAAATTTCTTCTCACAAAAGAGTTCTATCTAGAGATGATGTTTTTTCCAAGGAGCGTGAGTTTTTCAAACTTGAGTAGGATGAGAATACCATGATAGAATATGAAAACGATTTTCTTATGATCATATTGATTCACAAAAGATAGTATAAAATTAGAATTTGAAATATAGATAGTGTAACTATGGAATTATATCTATTAATAATTCTTACGCATTCCTGCAGATGATTCCTTCTTTTTTATTATATTGGATATAACATTGATGGAAAATTATACATAGCTGGTAAGTCAGGTTTGACAGGAGTTCCTTTTTCACCCTTTGGCAATGTGAAATTATATAGGGGGAAGAAGAATCATGATGATTCTCATGGTGGTTATAGATAGTAAGTTTCTTCTATACCTTTTGTTGAGCCTAGGAGAGGCCCTTTGATTTGCTGCTTGTAGAGTATGCATGGGAATTGTATGTGGGTTTTCACTTTGGAAACCAATGTTTTTTTCTCCTATGGAAGCTTAAGACATTTGAAGAATTTATTCTATGTATTTTTGACTCTCTTTAGTAGCATGGGATCATCAGAACCTGTTAAAACTATGGTAGAACCGTATTCTTAATTGAAAAAGTGGCTCTAGGCCCAAACATCTATAATAAATATTAATGGATCAATGGCAAAAACTCCAAAGGAATCATATAAGGGTTCAATATTGGTGATAGATACCATAACTATAACATCATCATTGGTGAATTCTTTAATTTATGCTGGTTCATCACTTTCATTTATTTCAATCTGTGTTGTCAATATTTATAATATTAATATAGAGCTTTTATCTCATGTAATGGATATTAATACATCCCTTGGAATGAATATAGATAAAGGTAACCATAGTCCTGATTTTGTTATATATATATATAATACTATAAGATAGCTTAGATTTTGTTGGTTCCCTACATGAAACTAATTGATGTCAAATTTTGGATAGAGAAGGTCATTTCAAATATGTCCTAGATTGATTTTTATCAACAGTTGGTATCCATCAAAACGGCTGATGAGGTTTTCCAAATCATTCATGTAGAATGGGACTCGAGTATGAGAAGATTTAGACCATATTATTCTGATATAGGGAAAGTGATATCTATGTTTTCTCTTTATCTTGATCAAGAATCATTGAGTGGTGATCTCCCTCCATTTTTCATTGAGTTTCCGGATGTTTTTCATACTGACTTCTCCAGTTTGGAACTGGAAAGGGAGGAAAAGTTTTCTATTTACATAGTGCATGCTACTCCATCAATGTCTATTACTTCTTCTCACATGAAACCAACTAAAATTAAGGAGTTGAGGGATTAGTTTTATGGTCTTCTAGATAAAGGATTTATATGCCAGAGTGTGTCACCCTATGCGGTTCGCCTTTTCTTTTCTATGAAAGCTGGTGGTTCTCTCCGCCTTTGCATTGATTATAGAAAACTCAATCGAGTCACGGTAAATAATAAGTATACATTTCCCGGGATAGATTATCTATTTGATAAGTTGAATGGGGAAAATTGGTTCTCAAATATTGATCTTTGATTTGGATTCCATTAGTTGAGGAGAAAAAAATTGACGTTCCTAAAACTATATTTTGGAGTAGGTACAACCATTATGAGTACCTTGTCATTCCATTTTGTTTATCCAATTCTATTATTGTCTTTATATCAATAATGGAAATTATTTTCCATGAGTATCTTAATACCTTTGTGGTGGTATTCATGGATGGCATCTTGGTTTACTCTATATCCAAGGAGGATCATGTGTGTCATCTAAGACCAATTTTGGAATTGTTCTAAAATCACCGACTTTATGAAAATCGTTCAAAATATTATTTCTAGATTTGGGAAGTAAAATTCATGGGGAATGTGTTTTTGGAACATGGTATCATATTTTAATTATATAAAGTGAAATTTGTATTTAAATGGGGGATACCGTGAAATGTTTTTGAGATTCATATCTTCTTGGGTATTCCAGGGTATTATTTTCATTTTGTAATGGAATTCTCAAAGTTTGATTCTCTATTGACATTTTTTACTCAGAAGAGAGTACATTTTTCTTGAATGAGATGTATAATAATTGTTTTGTTGAAATAAAACATCATTTAACTACTATACTGGTGTTTTATCTTCTTGAGACCGGGCATAGATATGTGGTATTTTGTGATTCATCATGTTCGGGTTTGGATTACAATATTATAAAGTGGGATCATGTCATTTCTTATGTATATCATCATCTTATTCCACATAAGAAGAACTATCCAACACCAGACCTTGAACTTGTATATGTGATGCATGAACTTAAAAGATGGAAGCAGAACCTTTTTGGGAAATGGTTTACTATGTTTTCATACAATAATATCTTGAGTTATATCTAATCAAAAAAATATTTGAATATCTACTAAATTCATTGGGAGGAATGCCTAAAATCTTGAGAATTTTAAATTTCTTATACCCCAGGTAAAGGTAATATCATCGGGGATGCTTTGTGAATGAAATTTCAGACCTAGACCATGAGATAATCAATAGAATAGTTTAACTTGATGAATCTCTTTTCACAGTTGCATATGGGAGTACATGAATTTGGGGTTGAATATTCCTTGGGGTGATTTACGTTGTTGTCTAATTTTATTGAGATTATTCATCAGGATTAGTAGCTTTATGATGATTTCCATAACATTATATAATCTCTTTATAGTGGAGAGACCATTCTTGATGGGCATTTCTGCACCGATGGAATTCTGTACTATCAGAATCACTTTGTTGTGTCATTAGTGGTAAGGAATGATGTGCTGAGGGACATCGATAATTCTTAGTGGGGTGGGACCCATGATCCACAATGATATTATATAACATGCGGCAATGAATCTTTGTATCTATGTATGATATGAGGAATTTCTGAATTTTCTCTCATTGTTATATGTGCCAATAAGCTATGATTGAGCACTAGAAGCCTTCCGGTTGTATTCATCCACTTCCAATTCCATCATGGATGTGGGATGGGATATCTATGTAAATTGTGGTGGATTTTATACATACCTAGAGAACTAAGAATAAGATATGGGTCGTGATCGATAGGTAGACCATGTCTACTCACTTTATACACATTCAAGATACAACCAAGTTTTAGGAGTTACGAAATATCTATGTGAAATAGATTTTTTTGTTTTCATGGATTTCTATATGCTATAGTCATTGATAGGGATCCTCAGTTAAGGTATCATTTTTGAAGAGGCCATTAAGAGGAATTTTGATCTTTGGTTTGTTTGAGTACGACAAACAATATTTAGTCGGATGTCCAGACAAAGAGTAATACAAATTATTGAGGATATTCTACACCCATTTGTTTAAAAATATTGTGGAGTTTTGGATGACCATCTAGGTTAAGTATATTTCATTATAACAATAGTAATATTTCTAGGATCAGATTGTCCTATTTTGAGGCCTTGTTTGGTTGGCCTTCAAAGACTCCATTATTTTGGTCAATGATTGGTGAACGTTACTTGGTTGGATGAATATTGGTTCAAGAGAAGAAATAAATGATTCAGTTGATCATACATAAAATATTTATGGCGTATAACATGTATAAGTGTTATTAAGATTGTTTTCATAGACCGTTGTAGTTTTTAGATGGTGACATTGTGTTCTTGAATGCCTCACCCTATTTGGGTTTTCAATGTCTTGGGAGCCAATGGATTATTGGTCCTCATCATCTGGGAATTTTTATAATTATGAAAAAGGTGAGAAATTTTTATTACTATTTATCACTGCCATAGTATATGACATCGATACATTATGTTGTCCATGTGTCTCAAAAATGACATTAGTTATCTGATCCAAGTCATGTTTTGAGCTGGAGTGATCTTGTGGTCAAATAAGATTTATCCCTGATTGAACGGTTAATCTGGAAATTTGATTCTAAAACCAAAGAACCCCATTGGATTACAATACCGTTTGTTTGAGTGATATGTCAAAATGGTTTTGATAGTCATGAGACTTGGAGAGGGAGTCATAAATGAGAGAGTATTTGCCTCAACTTTTTTGCATGGAATCTTCATAATAGGAATTATAGGGACATAATGTTTCCATGTGGGGAGGATTTTACATCCTATTATAATTTTCAAGTATTCCTAAACATCAATGTTTAGAATGATTTGGTTGTGTTTTGTTTAAGTGAATTTTTAGTGATAGTTTTTGGATTTTTTAATGTTTCTGCACTACTTCATGGTTGGCACATGGGTTTCCCAAACTGTGTACCCTACTAGTGAAAACCATGAAAACTGAGGTAGTTGGGGCTTTCATTGATAGTGAACGGTTAAAAAAACCATGTTCCCACTTAGTCGAAACAATTCACCTGGAAATAAAGGGCCCACATCTAAGGCATAGTGTTTTTCTAAACCATGTGTCTCTACCTATCTAACCATTCATACAATATTTTTAATCCAAAAATTATATTTTAAGACATTAAACCCTCTTTTAAGGTGCTCAAATGACCTATTTTGACCATAACATTTTCATCTCC
Organism: Viscum album; assembly: GCA_963277665.1. NCBI lineage: Eukaryota > Viridiplantae > Streptophyta > Magnoliopsida > Santalales > Viscaceae > Viscum > Viscum album. Next base: position 687,785,851 of record OY728132.1, on the reverse strand, counting down.
AAGGGGAGATCCCAATTGTTTTCTTTGGCCTCACTAAACCCACTCATAAGTGGGTCAAAGCTTGGTAAATGTTGTTCTATCTTCTCTTAAATATATTATTCTTCCCATTCTCTTCCATCCGTTCTCTCTATTTTCCTCCCAATGGTTTTTAAATATCCATGTTGGTTGGAGGATCTAATATTCTCTCTTTTAGGTCTTGGATGTAGATTTTTTATCAGATCTTTATTACTGGTGTTCATCATAAGATTTTCCTGGATAGAGTTTTGTGTTTTGAGATCCCATGTTTCCAAGGATGGTTGTTTCGTTTTGATCGGACAATTTAGTTAACCCTAAATTATGTGATTTAAATTAATTTTTATTTAAATTAAATTGTGTGAATTTGATTAAATATATCTCAATTGGTTAATTAAAAACAGAATTTCCATTGAAATGGTGTTTTTGGATATGTTTGTCTTGAAATTGGGAAAATCCTCCAATTCCATTAAATTTGGGTGTGATTGTGAAATTGATGGAATGTTATGCAATTTGAATTTTTTTGAATTTATATTTTCAAATTGACTTTATGGAATTTTTGCAAAATAGAATTTGGAAAAAATTTATTATATTTCCTTTTATCAAAACCATTTGATTTTATCTTAGAGAAGAAAATATTTTGAGTAAAAACCCATGTATTGGGTTTTAAATGGAAATATGAATATTTGAAATGAATGATATGATGAATTTTATTTCAGATAGTTTTAGAATAAATTTTTCATCAATGATTTGTAATAGAGCACATGAAAGCCTACGTAGTTAGTGATTTATTTAGACATCATTATTTTTGTGCAGTACAACTGAAACAGAATATAGTGTAGCAAGTCAAATCCCCGATGGGAGAGTGATGAGTCTTATTTGGATAGTGTCATAGAGATTTTTGTTTACACAAATTTCTATGTTTTACTTTCTAGTGTGTGAGGATCATATTGTTTGGAACTGTTGCAGATTTTAATGTAGGACCATGTTTTTAGTTTGTGTTATTTGAAAAATATATATATGCCATTGTATATTATATACTATTTTACATGCATTCTGATTTATAAAAATTATAATATATAATATTTTTTGTTTAATATATTATTCAAAAATGTTCAAATAATTTATATGAATAGAATTTGATTAATGCGTTTCCATCATTTGAAATGTAAATCATGATTTTTTGAAATATAAATTTGAAATGCAAAACAGGTTTATTTAAAATTAAAATATTTATTTAGTTAATTAAATGTGGCATTTATTATGGAATCCTTAGTGATACCCAACAACGATTTTAGCTCACACCCTACTTGTGCCTTTAGTTTTTTATAGATTATCTCCTTCTAGGATCTAACAGATATAAATCACCACTTGGATGTAGTTCTAACTGTTCATCTTGGGGCTTGGAGAGAGGTGTACTCTAGGAATTTGGTTTTTCTTTCCTTTTTCTGGTACTTTTCTATAATACTTTGGGTTTTTTACCTATTTAAATTATTCTATAGTTCTCTCTTGGGTATTTTTATTATACGCATACTATCTTGTTTACCCTGCTTTCATGATGTCTATAGACAATTCATTCACACATTCATTTTTGTATGATTCCAGATTATATCTTCCAACCCTTGGGGATCATAAATTCCCTTTAGGGTTATATGAGTACTTACTCAATTATAATCTTAACAGATTACCTAAGCTTGTTCATGACATTAAATAATACATTATCTAGAAATGCAATTGAGAACTGATGTTCCTCGTACAAATATGAATAGTATGTGAGAAGATCCTTTTTACTCAAATTTTTTTAAATAATAGATATAAAAGAAAAAATATATGAGTAATTTAGTTAATAAAATACTATAAACCTTGTTACTCACATTGAGGAGAATGGAGACCCCATTATTCCATTAAACACTGTCTGTTGTATTTGTGATTGTAATTTAGAGAATTGATGGTGAAAATGATATTAGTGGGAGACCCCAAGGTAGTTGATGGGATATCAACATTAGAAAACATAATTTAAAAAAGTTACCATGTCATAATTATTCTTAAATTTTTATAATGAAACATTTAATAAAATTATTGTCCTTGAAGGAGTTAATGTTTGGTACTACTACATCATGGATATCAAAATAAGGAATACAACATAGTAGTTTGGTATAATAATTGTTATTATAAATAATATAAATTTAATACGATAATCTATGGTGATGTTTTGGGAGTTTTCAAGTCTAAAAAATACTTCAAGAAGATCCATTTTTATATATTATATACTGGAAGCATCATGTGATTTATATTTTGAAGATATCAAAAATTATGAATATCATTAATAGTGTATATTTTATGGGGAGACATGTGATGAATGTTTAAGAGTCTTTCAAAATGATCATCTAATGACAATATAATTATCCTAGAATGTTTTTGAAGGAAATATCATCGAAAATGAATATTTTTTCTAAATATATTATCATGTGTAAAAAAATAAATCCTAAAAGTAATGAGTGGATATTAAATAAAATCAATAAAATAAAATTTGAAGTTTTTAATATGGTCTAGATAATTTTTATATACTTATATTTGTACTTTAATTATTTTAAGGATCATGTTAAAGAGAGTTTTGGAATTTTAGGCTTATTTGTTTTGATGATGGACCTGTATAAAAATATGTATCTATTATATATATCAACATTGAAATTTTTAACCTTTTATAAGAGATATAAAGTATTATCATTTCTTTTTGATGTTATAATCATGATTAACTGATAATGGAAAAATTTTCTATCTAGATTATACCCTATCATTTTTTACATCGAGCATTTATCATGTGAAATTATAGTAGAATGGTTGGTGGAATAATTCATATGTTTGAATTGAGACCATCCTTTGGAGGAACATTTAATTTATTATTATATTGGAGAGGCAAATTTAAATTAATGATTTATGAGAACATTGTTGAGAATTGATTATATTGAATAGATCATATCTATATATTGTTTCATGAGGGTATTGATAATAAAAAAATGTGGGATATTGTTGACCTCACTTTGTGAATTTTATATTTGTTGTCTATAGTTTTCAAGAGATGTTAATATGATTGGAGAATGAAGTTGATTATATGTTCAATAAATATGGTGATGAAATATTATTGATTATTAATGATTATAATTCAGTCTTGAGATACCAAGAATGATGTCCATTCATAGTTATTAAAATTATGTTAAAAAAAAAATTGTGGAAGATTGGTTTGAAGTTAATTTTAATTTTTTTAATGAAAAAAGAAAGGGGAAGAGTTATTACATATCTATTTGGGTATTGATAACATGACATATCATGTAGAATAAAAGTGGAAAATAAGAATAATATATAGCGAAAGTTTGTGTCTGACATTTAAATAGACAAAAAAAGATGATTTGACTTAATCAAGTGATGTAATTGTGTGAATCACATGAGGTATAGACTATAATTTCTATAAAGAGTCAAGGTTTCAATGTTAAATATATTTGAAGAATAATATATTTGTTTTTAAATGTATTCCAATATTAAATGAAGAGAATGATGAAAAACGAAGTAGAATTTGAAATAGTATAACTCAAATAACAAAGTTTAGACTTCTGAGGAAGATGATTATCTGTTAACATGAGCTGTGTGAAGGAGGTGGATATATTCAGTAAATGAAAAATAAATTATTCTGTTAAAGTTTAAATACCTTGATCATATATATCAGGATTTTTTCATATGAGATGAAGATTAATTTTGAAATAATTAAGAATTAATAATTGAGAATTTGATGATGTTTTGAATGTTTCATGAAGTAGTAGAGAATCACATATATGAATCTACATACATTCTCAACATAAAGAGATATTAACTTATAGATTTAATACATATGATAATATTCATAATTTAATTGTATGATACATATGATAATGAACACATGGATATTTAGATACATGATGGGTAATAATGATGAATCAGAGTACCAGAATATTCAGTTGCCTATGTGAATTGGTCACAACGGTAATCTATTTAAGTAGGAAAATTTTCTACAAACATTAATGGATCATTGTAGGATAATATTTCATATATATTAATTTATTATAGTTGATAATTTCACACATTAATGAATTTTCATGTGAATAATGACATATGAAAATTGTCTGCATACCAGAAATGTATCATGTATGCATAAAGGTTATTTATGTAGTATTAATGAAGGCAATGATTTCTGTCAATACATTTTCAAAAAAAATCTAGTGATATTTACATCATGATAAGAATTATTGTGATTGATTCCTATATAATTTTAATCTCTGATTTATTGGATAACAAATAAATAAGAATTAGCTAACAATATATATCATGATAATTCTCATCATGGTACAGGCTGTTGGGTGAATATTCTAAAAGAGATATTTATGGGGAAATTTCACTATAAATGATGGATAGGTGATTATATTTGTATAATTATATAAGATAAATAAATATGAGGTATCTATGTGTCATGATTTAATGGAGACATGAATTAAACAAATGCATATTTAATACAAAGATGTGGATACAATTTAAATATGTAGAATTTGTGGAGTAATTATTCCACGATATATTCATATATCATGGAGAGAAGTAAAGAACGCAGAACGATTTAGAATGTGTATTTTTTGGAGTGAATTATTTATAATAAGACTTTATATTCTAGGATTTTGAATTAAGAATACCAAGAAATTAAAAATGGATAATTCTGGTATTTTGAATTATCGTAAATCATAATAACATAAAATTAAGAATGGAGAATGTGGATTCATATTTGAAGAATATTAAATTCTAATATTTGAATAGTCTTAAATTTTAAACATTATAATAATATTGTAATGATGTATGGATGACCTAAGGTTATTGAAACTCAACTAAATATGCATTGCAGACAGATGAAGAAGTATGAAGATGGGTGAGATAAGTTCCACAATGTGATTCTAGAGAGAATATTTGGTGTCAGGAATAAAATTAGTCCTCTCAATTTCACTATTTATACATTCTTTGATTGTAATACAATAATAATTGAAACATTGAATATCATATGCATCAATGAAGAATAATAGATGAAAAGGGAGAAAATGAGTTGTGGAAAAAGAGTAATGTATATATATTTTTATGCAGGAAAGATAAAATAGAATAATAAGAGAGGATAATTAGAGATTGATGGTCATATATATTTCATAGAATGAAACAGAACAATTGGATGAGTTTTTTATGAATTATACAAGAGGAAAATGGTTGTGCAGTTTAGTTTTCAGATAAATAATAGAAGTGAGTATTAATAATAAGACTTTATAATATGAAGAGTGCGTTTAGCATTGGGAATAATATTGGAAGGTTTTTGCTTGAATGTTAATAAGTAAGTAGAAGATATAGTATAATACATAGGAAGAACACCAATAATCTTTATCTGGTGTAGAAGGAACATGTGTGTGGAGAAGAACTGATCAATCATCTAAGAGACTATAGTGCAACACGAGTTTTAAGATATACCTTTCCATTATATAAAACACAGATTGATTCTAGTGGATTGTGTGGTCCTAGATTTATTTTCCAAATTACACTATAGACTAAAGTTTCTTATTAAAAGGTAACATTGTAAATATTCTATCCACTTTGTTTGTTTTTTGGAAATGATCAAGATCTAATAGAATTGAGGGAATCATGATCTTAACCAGGAAAAGAGGTAAAAAGATAAAATATTTAATTTTATATAAACATGAATCAATTATGATTCACTACCTTGATGTTGAGTATGTCTCTAGTGGTTTTAATTGTCCCCCTCAGTCCTAGAAAATGGAAGTGTCCCCTACACAACCAATAGGGTTTGATACTCCCACACATACCTAGGCCATGCATCCTATATCCATGAAGTTAGGTACTCCCTCATTTGACATGAACTACTCAATGAAGCATTGTTCCTCCAATGCGATTTGGTAAACCATATGTTAATTAATATATTTTAGAGAGGCATGGGTCCCCTATTATGTTTTCTATGTGGATACATGGGTAGATATACTAGGTTTTAGAAATTATTGGGTCAATTTATTGGGTTAATTCTTTTATAGCTGGGCTACATAGATTATGTATTTATTTTATATAATGGGATTTGGTATATAAAATAATGTTAATGTGTTATTATTATTCATCACCCTATTTATTACATTTATTATTTTAGTTTTTATAGAACCATTCTATGTATGTTTTAACTCACCACTACATGATGTTTTATGTCTGCACATATTGTGTCTATGTAGATGACACACCGGTGAGAGGTGATTATAATGTGCATAGAGCTTATCAAGATGAAGCATAGTTGAGTCTGGTGATTTTCACTAAAAGTGGTGTTATGTTTTTCATTGGAATTGTGTGGATCCAATTTCTTCAACTTTTTGATTTTTTTTTATTTTTGGAAGTTAAGATACTATTATTAATGTTTAATGGCTTAATGGTTCATGATAATTTTTGATAAATGTTCCTATGGTATCATAGATGTTTTACTACAACTGTTTTATTTATTTTTGAGTTAATGGCCTCATATAAAACATTTTATATATTTTTATATGCATTTATAGCAATATTGGATAAGTCCCCATATTTTTGTGACATTCTTTTTTGGTACTTATCAATGATTCTTGGCATATTAGAGGTGGTATTGGGGTAGCACACATAGCTTACCATTATAAATGGTGGGGCCCTGATGTATTGGGTCATATAGGATTAATATATGTGCATTTTATTCCAAGGGATAGATATTTAATATATTTTTCATGCATCATTTGGTCTGGTAAACTTGGGGAAATAGTGTTAAGGGGTTTTGAGATCAGTTAATAGACTAGGGAACACAATGGTGGTCCATGTAGCTAATTTATCATCATTTAAGGAATCTAAAACCCTATTAGTCATCTCAAAATCATGAGTATCACTTTTAGTCAATAAGTGGAGTATCCATGCATCATAGAGACTATCAGTTGTTTTTATTATTTTATTATATTCCTTTGAGTCAACTCTACCTGATATGGCTTATTAATTGTGGGTTCATCTTATCTTATATAGGATTCAACCATAATATTAAAGCAAATTAGGTGTAAGGGAAGGTTTATTATGAGCCTAATTTGGTGATTCATCCCCATTCTTTGAGACAATGGGTGATAAAGACTCTATTCATGGATTCTTTCATGATATATCCCCTATCAAAGAAATGTAATGGATTATTCTTGGAAGGTTTAGTAGAAAAAACCATCACTCATGGAGAAGTAGACTAATCCCTCACCCATAGTTATTCGGATGGATTCAATTTGGTAGGATAAGGATGCATTTATGATCAGTTCACTATATGATTTCTACCATGATTGTCCTCCAAGGTTCCACATTGAGATACACCCTCAGGATATAGTAGATTGGATGGAGGTAGTTAACCAACCATTTTTTCTAGCATGAACAATATAAGATCATATGACTATCTCAAAAATCAATTTTATTTTTATATTAGTGAGTCATCTATGGGTCCTAATAAGTCCAATACAGGATGAGGTTAATCTCCCAGGGGAAATATTTGAGTACCACTTCTACTGGGATTACTATCCATCCACGCTAAGGGAGGTGTGAGTCCATGAGTTGTTAGGCATTCATTAGGGATTCATATTTATAAATGAGAATTTGTTGAGGTTTTTCAAACTCATGTGATACTCCATTGATTTGATTCATGATAATTTCATTCAAAATTAGACATCTCATCATAGCCTTTTCTAAGAGTTTCGAGCTGGATTTTCCTATCATTGAATCCCTACATATACTGGAGTTCTGAATAGTGAATATATGATTGATAACATCATTAATAAGAGGTAGTTGATGGTTGGAGATAATTCCAGTTTTCTAGGGGTAGAGTCATAAGTAGCCTTAAACTTATGGATAGTGATGGTGTAATGATGGAAAATGGAAACACATATGAGATCCAAATCATAGGGAACTGTAGTAGGAGATCTACATAGGTTAACTCTATATTAGGGAGATATATTTTGTTATTATTATGGGAGATGATTCTATATGGTTTGGGACTTCCAGATCTGACATGTATTAGTGGATAGTTTGGGTAGTGAAATGTGTTGACCTCATCACTAGATACAATGATCTTATTAGTAACCTCCCTATAATGATCATGGTGGTCCCTTTAGAGGTGTCTATAATAGGAGAGTTTGTGGTTCATGCAAAACTATAGGTAAATGAAATTTTGATACATTTCCTCAACCCCACCTTCCTAATTGTCCACATCAGATACATGGTGTGGGTGATTAGGGTGGTCTTTAGTTACAAGTGATTAAAGGATATGATAATGTAGTTACCAACATGGTTCATGGTATGCTATGTGTTTTTCACTTGTTCACTCATATTATTTGACACCAATTTCATTCATTCATTTATTTTTTTATATTACATTTTAAAATTTTATCCCCAATTGACCCCCTGGTCAAACTCTTCAGATGGATAGTATGACTAGTGGTGGACCCATTCTCACCCATTTCTGTCATTGGTGTATGATTTATTGTTGGAAGGATATATTTTAATAAGGCCTAATTATAAAATATATAAGGCCTTATGATATTATTTTTTATATAAACTGGTTGTTTGTAGTCTTGTCATGGGTAGATTTATACTATTTCAAGGTTATATTCCATTTAATTGTTGGGTCAATATTCATAATTACTATTTAATGGAACCCATAGGTAGGTAGAGAAGATTTTACTCTAAGGAATCTATAATCGGTTTCCAATTATATGGATATACTAGAAATGTATTACAGGGATGATATAGATAATTATTTTTACACAATCATAGAGTATTATATAGACATTTTGCTAATTGACGTTCTATATTTTCCCATTGGGAGAATGAGTTTTATATAATCATTTATCCTAGGGCCACACTGATAACCTTATCATCAAATCATATGGTGTTGAATGAGCTAAGGGATTTGAAGGTGTAACTAGAGGACCTTCTACGAAATTATTTTATTTGGCTTAGTGTGTTTCACTTGGTAACAGTTGTTTTGTTCACCAAAAAGGAAGACAATATTTTAATGCATTTTGTTGATTATACCGAACTAAATTAGGATAAGTTCAAGAATGAATACTATCATTCTTTAATAAATTATCTATTTTTCTAGAAAATTTAGTGAGTTGGTACTCATATATTGTTTTTGTTTCAAGTATCACCATCTTCTGGGTCGCAAGGAGGATATCCAGAAGATGGTGTTTTGATATATTTGTAGTCACTATGAGTTCATGGTAATGTTTTTCGACTTGGAAAACCATCCTATTGTGTTCATGGAACATATGTATTATATCTTCCATTTAATCATGGACATTTTTTTGTGGGATTCATTGATGACATCCTAATATATTATTTGATTTTGGGTGAGCATGTTGATCACATAAATATTATCCTAGAATTACTTTCTGAAAATTAGTTGTACAAAATTATATCAAAGTGTATATAATGGATTTTTTATGTGAATTTATTAGGGAATTACTTCTCATAAGGTGGATTTATTTTTTATCTTGTGAAGCATGTCATTGTTAAGGAAATGGATCTACCCATGTTTGTGATTGTGGTGTGTAGTTTCCTTGGGATAGAAAGTTACAACAAAAGGTTTTTTTAATAGTTCAATGGGGTTTCATACCCTATGAATACAGTAAACTAGAATGGTTAGAATTTCATTTGTATCAATAGATTCTAAATTTTTTTTAGAAAATAAAGTAGATATTGAACAGTGCTCTGGTTTTATAGTTTCCTGAGTAAGGAGTTGAGTATGTGGTGTCTTGTGATTCCTTTGGTGACGTGATCAACTAATTCTTAACACCAAACTGATATATTATTTTATCTCCTATATTCATATGTCATTAAAATACTACAGGATGTTCACATCCACACATGAATAACCTACATCTTCTCTATGAAAATAATAATAGATCCTCAGATAGGCTCATCGATGGATTGAAATCTGAGAGAAGGTTCCCAAAATATAAGCTTCTAACATTAATCATTTTTTCTTAAAATTGGACTTCCAAAATAATTTTGGTGATAGTATGATATTTGACTAGAGTTTTTGGTGTCTAATATCCACCTACAGTATGTGTAGTATATGATACACACATCGGGTAGTCAGTTGGATGCATAACTATGATTTCTAATATTTTGTAAATATCCCATGGAATGTAGTTAATGAACTTGTCTTGTACACATGTTAGATTGTGATATGGGATATAAATACTATGTGATTGTGTCACACATGTAATTTATAAAGAGTGACTTGGACTCAAACTATGTTAGGGTAACACAACCGATTTCCCATTTTGTTTTACATGTTGAGTAATTTTATTTTACACACTTTATAATTGAGAAGGGTGAACAATCTATAGTTTGATAAGAATGAGAACATACAAACCATCTGTCACCATGTACATGCCTTATAGACTACATATGGATAACTATGATTTCCTTTTATGATCATAGGATTAATTGTGATCCTTTTGACCATACATGTCATGTCCCATAAAAGGAATCACAATATTTTATGCCTCTAATTCCATATTATGGGTACTATATGAATAAAAATAAAGCTCTTACTTACCCACCATGCATTCATATAGTACTTGTCATGTATTTTTCCGACATGGGGGATTCTATGCATCTTTCTACTCAAAACTAATATTTGGAACCACAACTAGTATTTACAAAATATTTTTATATAAGGAATTTGAAAATACATCCCTCTTCAGTAGTATAGAGAATGTATAAGAAAATTCAACATAACAACTTCCTTATCTCTATGAGGATGCCGATTACATTAATCTGAGATTATTAGATTAGGCTTGGGTTTGGTTACATCTATATGGATGGGTTGATGATAGGGAGAGAGTCCCCCATATTCTTACTAATGTTCCGTACTCCCCCACTCATATTGGGGTTTAGGTCCTTTTAATTTTGTGCAGGGTAAGTTCCCCCTTGGTCCCTAACAAGGTGTAGGTCCCCCACCCAACTGATAGGGTTTGGTACTCAATTGTATTATTGGGGTGTGGGTACTCAATCCATAGATCTTTCTACTCTCTTATTTGATGTAATAAAAACTATGAGGTTCATGTTCCCTATTTGAGACCAATACTTCATCGAATGACATGTTTACATGTGTGAGGTGTGACTTTCCCCTTATGTTTTCTGAGAGGAAACACGGGTTGATAAACTAGGTTGTTTAAATTGATAGGTTTATGGGGTTGATTCTTCTATAACTAGGATGTGTGGAATGGTACTTTCTTCTATGTATTCTATTATATATTATCAAATATTTTAGGGATTTTCTTCCACATATACTGACTATTTATTTCACTTTTTCTTTGTCTTTTTGAGTCATCATATTGATTATTTTTATAATCATCCATACACAAGAATTATTCTCACACATGTTGTGTCTGTGAAAAAAATGTGCAGGTCATCAGTGATCCCTATGGGAATATAGTTGGTAGAGATAATGCATAGGAGAGTTTGGTGGATTTAATTTTTGGAGGTGTTTAATTTAACATTAATGAGCCTTGTATTCTATTTATTCCACTCGTTATCCAGATCTGTTGGGGTTGAATTATTCCTATTTACTGGATTTATGGTTTATACTTGTTTTGGTGATATTTTACTATTCTAACTAGCATGTTGTACTCTAAATATCTTATTGATTCTTGATTTCATAGATAAATTGAGATTAAATATAAAAATAACTTTCAATAATTTCATAAAAATTATCCCATTAATTAATGAAATCCCCGATAAATTTATTATTTTTGTGGTTTTTGGGAATGTATCATTTAATTTATTAATGAAAAAATTATTTTTTTTAATGATCTTTTCATTTTTTTAATAAATTTTAAATCTATAATTTTATTTTGAACCTTGAAATAAAAATTATTTTGAATTAATTTTATAATTAAAATTTTTATTGGAATATGTTTGAGTTTCAATTTTTTCGTACATTATTTTATTAAATGGAATTTAATAAACTATAATTATTTTAAAAAAATTATTTGGAAAGGTTGTATTTTTGATATGGAAAATAGTGATATTTTCAAAAAAATGATAATTTTAGGTTCTAAAAAATAGTATTAGTAATTAATAAATTTGACATTAATTTAAGTAAACCTGGAATTAATTGTTCTAAAGATGAAATATTTATTTAAATTAGTTTATAATTTATTTCAATTGATTGAATGAAATTATGCAGCAAAATATTTTTTTTGGGTATACAAATTGAAAAGAAAAAAATATTTCAGTGATTGTACATTAATAAAAAAGTTTAACTATCCATACTCCTTATGGTCAGTATATATACAGTGTCGATAAACTGGTTGAAAATCCCTTATCCACGGCCACATAAATGATTATGGAAAACATAACATGAAACCTTCCTCCCACCTTCCAAATATTATATTTAGGTTGAGAACCTACCATGCGCTACACATTTTTCTATAACAATCATGCTCATTCACACTACACCACTTTCAGTATATCAACTATGTGACCCCTCTCTAGGGTATCTACCTCTGAATCACTTCAACTAAAAACAAACCAGCCTCCATACAAAATTATTGTATGAACACTATATCCTATCACACATTCATGGTTTGTTGTCAACCTACCATGTCCCACTGAATCTTAAGCTCACTGCACTGCTGATGCTTGAGCTTACTCGATGTTGCACTCCAACTCAATATCGATTCAAGATTGCTGAATATCAATAGATGCATGTTAAACAAAAAATAAGAAATCCCAATCTGAGAATTAAAGAGGAGGACAATGATCAGAAAAATATATTTATATCTTCATCTATTTGTTGAAAATTTTAGATCATCTCCACTCAGTTGGGAAGAAACTACAGTCGTGCATGATTGGAGGTCGGTCAAGAATTCCATATGATGTATGCATGAACCATGATTAATGAAATGTGATCTGATTGAAATCAATGTATAAGAACATAGTAGAACCTAAGCTCACTACCATGGATATTTCCATTTTAAGGAGACGATTCTATATATTTCTAGTTGAACCACCCTATATATTTGAGGCTCTACTAAGGAAGTCCACCAATTCCTCAGGGAAGGATTATGTTTCCCTCACCTCATCATGGAAGGAGGATGTATCTCTCTAAATATGGTTAATATTTAACCGTTTATTAGTCTCCATTGAACAAATTATAATTATATAGAACTAATTACATGGGAAAGAAACTTTCCATTGAAAAGTATGTACCAATACCTCAGATTTTGACAGAACCTCAAAAATCTGAAGACCAAAACTCATGCAAAGAATGAAGCCAGTGTGAAAAGCTCTCACCTATACACTCAGGGTGTTCCCAATATCATAAAACACACTGAAGGAAATTATAAATGATCAATTTAAATTTATGAGCCAACATCCCCTATAATATTCACATTTATTTAGGATGCAGCCACATTTTGTTTGGTACCGATAGTGCTTAGGAACCATCTAACACATAGATCATGAGAACTTGTTGCAACAATAGGACTCCTATGAATTCTACAAAGAAAATGTGACCTTTATCCAACTTTAATAATCGAACCCAAATCATTAATAAGTGTCTTCATTCTCACATAATGGTATGAAACTAAGGGACGTTTACCAATTCTCTCCTCATTTCTCACCTCAAGAGAGTCGATAAAATGGTGGTGAAAATAATGTTGCAGATCTTGATACCCATCTCACATTTCTTGAGCCCAAAAACTAGTTGTAGATAAAGACCTACATAGAGAAATCTTGATGAATATAGCAACCTATAAGACCCATATCCATCTTCAGGATAACCATTCAATCACACTTAACAAATAGATGAATGAAAGTCTCAAACAATGGTTTACCACAACAATAATAATGAGAAGATGAGGAAATACCATTATTTTGAACATTATCCTCCATTGGGGTTGCTCGATTCCTCACCCCCAGACTAGAAATTTCATTCTCATGGGGATCTCCTTGAATAATAGTCATGAAGACCAGTCATCCAGAACAATATTATAATGGAGAAATGATCAATAATAATGGCCATTGAAAATACTCGAACTCAAACGACTGAAAAGCCATCTATATTCCTCTTCATTCATAGAAATATATTTAAATAGGTCCATATGGTTGTTTCTCATGATTTACTATAATAAAATGGGGTAGTTACAGCTTCTTTAAAATATATATTAGGCACTGAAAAAACCCAGATAATAAATATTCTCACAAACCCAGTTATCCCTCCATAAATTGTGGTATCCTCTCCATAAAACCCATTGTGTTGTATTCTATAGAATATCTAGATGCTTTAGTAAAAAAATCCATCTTTGAAATCCTGGAAATATAATTTTCCCAATCCTCATAATGCTTATCATATTTGTTTCTAATACAGGTGACCCATAGTGAATCACCCATGATAAAATCACAAGATTACTAGACATGTATGGCCTATATTGATTTTTTTTATTTTCCACAAAATGATACCTCCATCCTCAACTAACTTATCCATTATTCTCAATGAATCTGAATGGTGACATGCAATGGAATTGACATCCTAAAAGATGTTTTTCATGATCTTATAAATCCTAGTAATGGACCCTTTAAGAGGATTAATGAATGAGAGAACATGGATCCGAATATATAATGAGACACTTTTGATTAAAGTGACACGTCTGTAGAACAAAAAAAACTATCATTCCCATTAATAATCCTCCCCATCATTCTGTTAATGATATCATCAAATAATGCATTCTTAATGCATCTATTTGATATTGGATCCTCGAGATAAATCATTAGATGTAGTTTCATCTGGATTCCAAGAATATCCAGAATACCCATGATTCATCAACATAAGCATTAATTATATAAAAAGATAATTATCGTTATTATGTTTATAATTTGATCGCATAAATCACCATATACTAACATAACCTACATGATTTTATTGAGTGAAGTCCACCTGCCGTTAAGGAAGATAAGAATATCATTAGCCAACATGAGATGAGAAATGGTATTATCCCTATTTTTATTATGATATGAAAGGATCCTTCATTCACCCTTGTACATATAGAGATTTCAAGTAAGGTAATACTAGGACAGAATTAAAATAATGGTGGAAAATGGTTCTCTTTACTGGACTCCCCACATTCTTTTAAAGAATCCAAACCCATTTCTCATAAGGGAGAGAGATAGTCATTGAGATGAGTTACACTAGATGGAAAGATCACATACCAATTCATGGAAATTACACTTCCACATTGTCAAGATAATGAAACTTCATTCCAATTTATCATCGGCGTTATCCATATCTACATGCGTTCATATCATGTTCATCAAAAAAATGCATAGTGAATGTATAATTCTGTGTGGTTATGATATTTTTTAAAGCGCATAGGGAATCAACAGTTTTGTATAGGACAATGATGTATAAATGATATTATATACATTATCATTTGTATTATGATATCATAAAAAGTATACGAAATTAATTAGTGACATACTCTGGGTTTGACCCTTTCTATACTCACATTTTCCCTTGTTTTTCTTCTTCTATCAATCATTATAAAATCACATTATAAAAAACTAAACAAACAAAACATTCATGATTTTTTAAAAATTGATAAAACATAATAAATATTAATAATTAATTGAAATAGTGAAAATAAATCCACCCACACAAATTGGGAAATTATCTTGGTCATCCATATGCTACATTTCATGTTTCAATAAAAAAATTCTTATTGAATTTTTTCCCTGACAACTGCAAGATTGACATGGCATCATTTCCAAGGAGTAAGGTTGAAGAATAATTTCTCATTTTCACTATTAAATTACATTATTATTTTCAAAATTAAAAAAATAAATAAAAAAGGATTGTCACATAGAGTTATAAAATATGGAATTACTTTTGACTCTTATCAAAAAATATATAAAAGAGTTGTAATTAAACATTTTTATAAAATGATTGACATATAGGAATAATCCTTATATAATATATATAGAATTAATAAACCAAGAATTGTACTAGTTCATCAAGAAAAAAAAATTAACACTCTAATAGAGAACATCCAAGTGTTATAATTAATGAACTGTCTCTATCTCCCACAAAATAATAAGGTTATACATTGAGGAACTCTTGGAGAAACAAGAGATACGACAAGAACAATTAAATGGGGATAACCTATATATGTACTCTATTACTTTTAATTATTTTAAAACACAAATAGAATATCACACCCTTTTTTGATGACACAAGTTATGTACTATTGGAATATATATTAGAGGGAAATGAATTTTATTGTGAATTTTTTTATTATTATCTCATACAATATGAACATTATTATAGATAGTTGTGTGGTAATCATGAAAATTCATCTACATTACTAGAGGTCCTTGTTGTAGAAGAGGGATAAACCCCTCAAAATTACTATAAAAATCAGATAGATGGATTAAAAAAGTGGCATAATTATCTAAGGATACTCATACGGAGACAAAAAATTTACATAGCAACACATACATTGGATAATTTGGATTTGTACTCTTTCAATTTTGATTTCATACAATTTTAGTTATTTATTGACTCACCACCTATTGAAAAATTCCCTAATTAAAAGTAGATATAGAACATGAAGTGGAATAAGACACACATTATATGAAAGAGGCTGATGATACCTCATACATCGTCCTCTCGCCCGTACCTTACCAAGTACATCACAATGCAAAGGATCTAGGGCCCCAAAACTCTACTCGATGGGAATCCAAGAAGTAGAGATAATGTTATATGTAGAAACTTGGATGTGGTTGTCTTATATTATAATTTGTACATACCAACAGATTAGGGATAATCCTAATATTTTTTGTCTACAAAGAGTATAAACTGCAACAACTCTTTTAGAGTTTTACCTAAGAATCACCTCAATTTATTTCATTTTTTTACATTACTTTTTTATAAAATTCCTAACTTTTTAAATTTTATTTTTCTACAAGTATTCCCTATGTGTAAATAACCTTGGAGAATATATAAAAGCTATTAAAAGAAAAAAATACAAGATAATAACATAAAAATAATAAATTGTAAACCTCCAGTTAAGCCAATGTATTTATACAATTTACTAACTTATTTTTTATACATGATTTTTGTAATTTAAATATCGAGTGATTAGGAAGTATATGATAGAGGATTAATGCCTATTTGGAGTAATTATAAATAATTTTTAGGAATTTTTTTTTAAAAAACAATTTGTTTTTAGTGAGTCTTTATTAAATATGTAATTAAATAAAAACAAAAAAAAAATTCCACCATTTTGTAAGCATTGTATATTTTTTGTTTTTTAAACCGCTAATGAAAATAATTCATGTACTAATTAGTATGAAATAACCTTTTTCAAGTTGATGATTTCATTGGTTCTTAAATTATAACAATTAAATGATTGCTTAGTGGATTGTTCTCTATTTTCAAAGAAGATTGGTGTTAAAACCATAAAATGGAGTGGGAGTGAATATATTTTTGTGGAACCTAAATTATAATATGAAGTAACAAGATTTTAGAACATAATATAAGAGAACGTAACCTCTACAATAAAGAACATGTTAGTGTTCAAACTCAAATAAAACAGATATAAGTCCCCTGAAACTGAATAAAATTGGAATTTAGGATACAATAATGAATATATGAGACCCTGGAAATGGGTGTGTGAGGAAAACTCTATAAAAATTCATATAATTTCTATTTAATAGTTCTCTTCACCTACATGTCTGGGAAAAAATCAAAAAAGTAGATAATAAAGTGATCATATGTAAAAAAAGAATTGATTTAGATGATGATAATATTGACCACATAAAGGAGAAAACTGAATTTTGAAAAATTCATTTGAATAGTATCAATGAAGTGAAAAATTTAAGTCTATTTTAAGAAACATAGGAGAGAGTGAATAAAAAAGAGCTTCATGTCAAAAAATTTATTCCACATAACTCAATTTAAATCCACTCCTAGGCTTGGAAATTTAATCAAAATTTAGTTGAATAATGAATTTGATACACATATAAAAAATGATAATCCCAGAAATGGATGCATATGTGTTTTGTCTCTTCTCTAGCTCGTAAATTTGAATACATATATGATGAATTTCACTATTTTTATTTCAGAAAAAATTTAATTCAAGGAAAAATTTATTTATGATCTTTATAGTTCAAGGGTTAGGGACTGAAGTGAGTATAAATTATCAAATTTTTTATGTTATTTATTTAAATTATTCTATAATTTAAGGAAAAACATGGTAAAATAAGTGTTTTTATTATTATTTTGAATATTTAATTTAATCAATTAATGACTCAATTATTGGATTTTAATGATCTATTCATTTTTTATAAATCTTCAAAACCATATATTTATAATTAACATTGAAACTAAAATTATTTTAAATTAAATTTTGAATTACTATTTTAAATGTAATGTGTTTTATTTTTGATTCTTTCATATATTTTTTTTGAATTAAATGAAAATACATAAATAATTGTTTAAAAATAATTAACAATGATGATTTTCTATTTGTAAATTAATGAGATTGTAAAAAGAATTTATATTTTTTTAATTGAAAAATGGTATTTTTAATTTATTTATTTGAAATTGATTTAAATGAATTTGGAATTAATTGTTTCAATGCTAAAACAGTAATGTAAATTGGTAATCATTTTAAAAAAAATAATTGAACAAAACTATGATCTAAAATATTTTTTTGGAAATACATATAGAAATGTATAAAATATTGAAGTGATCATGTGCTCATAAAAAATACAATGAATGTGCTCCTCACCATCAATATGCATACTATATACAAAAACCTACTATAAACTCTCTCTTCACAGTCACTTAATTGACAATAGAAAACCAACCTTTCAACCACTGAAAAAAATATTGGAAATTCATGGAGGTTGAAACCCTACCATGTACTAAACTGACTTCCATACTTACCATGTGCATTAAATCCTTTCATCGATCATAATACCAATCATCTATCCCCCTTCCTTGGTAATTGTATGACCATTAAAATATTCTACACATTTAGTGTAGGATGAGAATTTACTTTGAACATATAAATTTGAATCCCACCACCTTATCAAAACTTGAGTTTTCCCAATACAGTGTGCCTACAAACCTTTGATGATGGATTATCGGGGATCCATAGATTTGAACTAAACTAAAAATATAAATTCCCTAAAAAATCAGTGCTATGGAAGATGATGACAAAAAATGATATTTGGAAGGTACACCACAAGTTAAAAATTTATGATATGCACCACACTGCTTTGAATAACACAAAGCCGCATATGATCGGAGGTTAACTAAGAATGTTGTTTGATGTAAGGTGGAACCAAGATTAATGAAATGTGCACTGGTAGAAATCAAAGGAGATTACCTCTAAAGAACATGATTTCTCCACTGTATCCATTCAGGTTAAAGTATGTGAGGTCAAGTTTCCCTAGTAGAACCATCCTAAAGATCTAGATCTCTCTCAAGGTATGGTGCATGTTTTCCGCCAAAGGAGGATTCTACCCTCACCAAGACACTCGTTGAGGTTGATCAGAATTTATATTTCTTTCCATAATGTTTTATCTAATATTAATCTTTATTAAAATTTATATTGTTAAATTCCCTTCACCAAATGAAGAGACTATGAGATGCACTTCCCGTTTTGGCCAATTCATCATTGTTGGAGCTACTAAAACACTAACTACCTCTACGATCACAAAACTACTATACACTATTGAAATCCATTGAAATATATACATTTAATATATTTGATTTTTATTTCATCCATATATATTTATTATTGAAGATGAATGGACATCAATTCCACCATGGTTGTGGATATGATCTAGTAGTACATGAGGTGGTCTTCAAAATTACAATAAATGTTTGAGTTGATATTTACTTGTATGTTAAATCCAATGCCAAGGATGAGGATATTTATGAGTCCCCCCTTTATTTATTATAAATTAAACACATTATATAGTGATTTCTATGGATGAAGAATCATGTGCAGTGTCAAACTCAATTGTAAACAACACACATGAGGCTTTAACAACCGATTTCTACTACACATATGAAACAACATAATTATTATATATTGAATTTTTTTGAATACATATGGTGCCTAATAATTATGTTTAGGATTGGTAAAATAACATCTATTCTCTGAACTGAATTGATCATGAACATTGAATTTGTGCCACATAACGCTCATCTGGATAGAGAATTGTGTCAATGATACTCAGTGTCGTGTTGAATTTGAGAAAGAAAACATGTTTTGAGGACTATAAATGTTTTTAATTCTCCCCTATTCAATATATTCGTCATCTCTCAGTCAAAATTATGTCCTATATAATTATGTTTTATTTAAATTCCATTTTCATTTTTGTATTGTTCTATAATTTCGAGTTTGTCTTCTTCACCAATTCTTTATGTATCTTTGACCCTCTATAACAGTGATCATGACCACTTAACTTCATGAATATATAGTACTGGAAAAAGGTGAATTCCTAGGGGAGGTTAACTATTTCTCAAATCCCCTTTCAAATTTATTATGTTCTTTCTTATAATGATGTAGGGAGGCTGTTCCGGGATTGGTGCAACGATCATCTACCATTCATAAGAATTATTATTGTTCTATTATATCATCTATTAATTCTTTCTTATGTCAATTCTCTCATTTGTAATGAAATATATAGTGTTATTGTGTGGAAAATATACTACTGATTTGGGTGGAATTTTATTGATTTTATGAAATCCTAGATTTATTATCAATGAATCCATAGAAGAAGAATAATTCCTCGGGTATAGGATAATTCCAATAGTGAATAGGATTTATAAATTTCAGAACAGGATGGTGATTCATGAAAGATATGGAGTGCATTATGCATTGGACAATGAAATCATAAAAATATAATGAATGTAATTAGTGACATGATCTTGGACATACTCATTCTCTACTCACATTTTCCCTTGTTTTTCTATTGCTTTTTTATTGTATGTTGAAACAATAAAAAACCACGTTTAGATATTTTAAAAATAGCTAAAACAAAAAAAATTAATAAGTGATCAGAATATCGAAAATATGACAAACACACATTCCTTGGGAGATGATCTTGATCATCCTTACAATACATTCCATGTTTCTATAAAATAACAATCTTGATTGACCACGATTCATAACAATTGTGCGCTACATAGTATCATATATACTTATTTGTATAGATGTATGACTATTTTTAGGATTATATGATGTGGTATCAAATTTGTGAGACATTACTTTCTAGGTTCTTATCACAGAACCATGGTATGGTAGAGGAAGGATTGGGGTGGCAACTGGGTTTACCTATAGCCTTTGTGGACACCTAATTATGCCCTAATGGGTCTGTTCATGTCAGTCACCATAAAAATCATTTTTCTCTAACTATAGATAGTAATCACATTCATTGATGGTGAGGGTTATTATGTTCAATGACCACTAATTCACACCCTCCTAGTGGTGGTATAACTTCTATTGGGTTTGACACATTAATCATTTAACAACAAACCCAAGTCCTTTTATAATAATAACTTACATTTAATTTGTATTTATATTTCCATAATACTATTTTTTCTATAACTTATCAAAGTCCAAAGAGACTCTTAATAGACTCTTTAATGCTATATTCTCTTAAGATTATCATGTCAATATACAAAACTCTTTTCTGGTAGGATGTAAATCTTATTTCATCTAAATATTAATATTTAAGAAAAACAATTATACCCATATAATATATAGCAATCTATGTGTTTTAATCATTTATTTGAGAAAAAAATTATTCATTAGAATATTCCATTGATGATGGAATAAAATCACTCAAAATTTAATAATCATTTTCATACTTTTATCATGGATAAAAATAATTTCATCATCCTCTTCTCGAACATATTTTATAATATAATAAATCATAATCCATGTGTATAACTTTAATCACTATTATCATATAAGAGAAATAAAATGAAAATAAACAACCATTATATAGATACATTTTATCTTGATAATATTTCTTTCCATTCATAACATGATACAAAACCCTTTTCCTCATAATTTAAATGGAAACTATATTATTTATCAATTATTACCTTGATTTTGAACTCATGTATATTACAAAATTTAGAAAGTACACATTTTTTATCATATACCATCAAAAATTGAAGAACTGAATTCTATAACTCCAATATTTAAAATTGAATTTCTTAGAGTTTTATAAAGACTTTAATACATCGTAAATTATTACATAATATTGAAATAATGTCCTTTCCTTCCTAAAAACCATTAAGTTTTAATTACCTTTACTGAAAATTAATTTTTTGGGAATTTCTAAATAATTTTCTTCTTCTAGTTTGAAAGTTTACCCACTTGTATTGTCTATACAATATTAGATCCTAAACATCACATATCATGATCCTCTATCCTTAACTCTTTGAGAAAATAGGGTAAATGTTAATAGAACTCATTCATATTTTTGAAAATTTTCTAATGATGATTATAGAATATACTCTATAACCAAACCCAGACATGAAGGAAAACATCATAATATCCATGTAATTAACACACCCAATCATATTAAGTATATGAAAAACCACTAAAGTTACTTTGGCCATTAATTTGTATCACTATGTGAATTATTATATTTTTCTCATAAGCATCTAGATTCAACTTTTAAACAATTTCAACATTTGAATCATTATGATTGGATTGTTCTTAACACATATAATTTTTTCTTCTTATTCAAGAACATTTCATAAGTGTTATACTAATCCAGAAAGATTATTATATTAATATTTTCTTATAATAGGATTTATATTAATGTTATGTTTAATGAGTATGATTCTATAATCTATAAATTATTATTTTATCATAAGAGTACAATGTTTCAAAATAATTTACTTAGAACTTTTTTTAAATATGCTCCCATTAAAATTAAAACCCAATTTAAACTCATCATACTCATTAGTGGCTCAGAACCCAAATTTCATCATGACCTAAACCAACTTCAATATAAATAATCAATTATTTTATTTGATAGAAACCATTCCAATCCTATCATATTTGACTCTTGTATAGTTGATTGGGAAAGTATTTATCAATTACATTATATGTATTATATCAAATAGATACCTTTGGTATCCTAATGGTTAGAGTTTTCCAAATAAGTGTATCCCAAAGAATACACTAGGAATGAGGAACCAAATTGTTAGGCCAACATAATTACTTACTTTCCTTGTACAAGATAATACATGGGAACCTAATGGTTAGGTTCACCAGTATTGAATGATCATGGTCACAATAAGTGTCTCATATGAATGAATCTAACACCTAGTATTTTTAAATGCGATTCAATATCACTATATTATCTAATGTATTCTCTTTTAATGTAATAATTACTCCTGTGGTTTAGTTTGTAATACCATTCCTTCTACCAGGAAAATATTTTCAAAACATATTTATTAGAAAATATTAACATAACTCATATATTGTGTTACTAACATAAATTAAAATCCTACAATATTTATACAAATATAAAAGTCTCCAATCAATAAAGTACATGAAACCCTTTCATTGAACGGTTTAGAATCATATATAATAAATAATACCTAAAATTACAATCTTGTATCAATATATACACAACCCTCACTTTTAATGACATGGAATACACCTCATAGTATGTTTGTAGTCTAACCCAAAGTGTAAAACCATGTATATATGAATGAATTTTAGATTTTATAGGGATTTTGTTATTTTTGAGTTTAATGTATTGGTTGAATTTTAACCTATTATTAGGATGTGAATAATGACTAGTAGAACACATCAAGAGGATAGTTTTGGACATTTCATGAGGTTCATAAGGGTTTTTGTGGGCTTAGAGAAGCCTAATGAGAGGTTTTGTGGCTGATGCAGCAAAAGCTATTATAAAGGCACCTACTAACCTATGCTATCTTGGCTTATAAACAGCTAATTACTGCATCCAACTTCCAGCACATGGCCTTTAAATGGGAAAATTTTACATCCCCTTGGTTTTTGATTTGTAAACCCCTCCTTCTCCCTCCCTTTTTGATATCTGTACTAGTAGGTCTCTCCCCTCCCTTGTCATACGTCAAGAACGTAAATAAGGATTTTAAATTCATTTTTGGATGGTTTGAGGCATGTATTTGATTATAAAAACCACCATTGATCTTTTTATCCCTTCATTAAAATTTTATTCTTCCCCGATTAGAGTTTTTGATTCTGATTTAATGGGAGAATGGTGGAATAAGACATTAAGGATAGAGATTTCTCTCATCCTAGGAAGTGGATATCAAGATATTCTTTCACCTTTCCATTTCCTAACCTTTTGATGAGGTATTTATATATGGTTAATTTTATATATTTTTTATTTAAAAATGAAAATACTTTATTATATTTTTGGTGATGAATATAAGGGTTTTTAATGGAATGATGTTTGGGGGAAGTTGTGGGTCGTTAGTGTGTGTTTGGTTGTCGTTCATGTGTGACGAGGCAACTAGGTTGCTTTTTAGAAATTATTCCCATTTAGAATTAATTTTTTTAATAATAATTCATGTTATAATTAATTTATTCGAGTTTTTTGGATATTTTTTGGGAATCAATGAGTTTTTGATGTCAAATGAAATATTGATAGTCTAGGAAGGGTATATACAAACGTAGGTAGAGGCTCTAGGCTAAGTCCCTAAAAAGTTATTGGGCTTTAACATGATCAAGGGGGTCTTTGTACCAGATTTATGGCTTATTTATGTTATTTACATGCATGTGCGTGTGTGGTATATCTATCATTTTGGTGATCCCCATTATCATCAAACATTTTAATTTAAATCAAATTGTTTATTTTCTATTAAATTGTTAAATTATATAAGAACATAAAAAAATATAAAATGATCTAAAAGAACTACGAACCATGGAAAATAGCATGGAACCTCAGTCTCCAATTGTTGAGGCCTAGACTAAAATGTTACCTAGACACTAGGATACCTCTAAGAGTAAGTGTGACATGACTTGAGTTAGAAGACCGTAGTAGGTAGAGTGAGCACACTGGAAAACTATGTATCATATGATGATAAAATATAGTAAAAGTATAATTGGGTTGGGGTGATATGAATATTATGGAGTGACCTAGTACATAGAGATGGGACCAGATCCATCTATTGATATTATCTATGTGTTCAATGCCCTTGAGTCTTATGAGGTTAGATGATGACTCTGATGATTCTGAAGGATGGGATATCCTCTAAGCATTAGGAATTATCACAACAGAATAGTAGTGATTGAGGATCATGAGTGGGATTCCACCATTTTAGTTATGAACTACAAGACCCATGTGGTTTCACCCTAATTGATGACCTTGAGTGGGTGTAGATGGCCTTGTGTAGAGATAGTAGAAGGATTCACCTAGAACATGTATGAAACATGTGATCCCATTGGGATATGGGCAGTTTTATTGGAATGGGTATTTGTCTAATCATAGATTTGTTTTATTTAATTAATTTTTATGGTGTGTGATTTACTAGGATTCCGGAGAGTCATCCATTAAGCTTGAAACAACTTTAATTGTCTGGGATTCATATGAATCTCTTGATTTGCTGGATGAGGGTTAGGGATGATCAGTATGCTTGGGATCTATTCCCATGGCATATTTGGGATGGATACCTAAATAATCTTGTACCCAATTATTTGGTTGATACACGTGTGAATTTATTGATGTAGTACATAAGATCCAATATCACAGTGAATGTGACATCGTGCCTAGGAATACCAAGTATAATAGGGATACCATTTATATTTTGTACCATTGGGGACGCCCGGGTACCAAGATTCGAATGAAGATAATAGTATACCATTGAAATTTCCTGTGATTCCTAAAATTGAAATGAGGATATGAGGATTCATGTGGTTTTATAACCCTAATAGTGGGATTTTTTACATATTAAGGGTGATGGTTGGATCCTCTCGATTGATGCCTATGATACCCTACTTAGATTATTTGGATGTAGTGACTGTTGTTCATTTGAGGGGTTGTGATATTTTGGATGAATATGATATTGACCATGAATATAGGTAGGATATTCTTTTTTATTGAATATGTATCAAAATAATTAGTCACACCTTGAAATATAGGTCTTTATAGGCCCTCCCCCCTTTTGGAATCAACCACCTCCCTAACATTGAGAATGCCCGGGTACTACCGAGGGGTTCTGCCTAAGGACTTGAGAAAGAGAAATTTCTGGCGGTTCCCTAAGATCTAGTACTCATCATGGTGTAGGTGTTATAATGGTATCCCGATAGAGGGTACATAGGTTCCCATGGGGTGATGCTCATTATTGGAGATAATCTGACACTAGGTGAGGCTAATATGGTCAATCAAGGTATTGGAACTGAGGATCGATGATGGTTATCAAACATTTTACTAGTTTTATGTACACACCCATTTATTGGTAGGTGTTCTAGTTGGTAAAATCAACACAACATGAATATAAATAGTCTAATATCATAAAAAATAATGTATTGTGAGTGTGATTATTTAATATACATGGTATTTATTTATTTATTCTGATAATTTGACATGAATATATTTTTTACATTACTTTTACAGTATGGGAACACATTTCTGGTGTCCTATTGAGTTATTTACTCAAAACATGTCCAGGGCACCATTTAATTGGGGTATTTGAGAAAACACTCACTTAGTTACAGGCAAAGGTTAGGCTGAGGCCTGATATGCATGATCGAGCTAATGAAACTCGAGTGGGACTTGGTGATTTGATACGAGGATCAGGTGTATTAATGAAGCCATTTGTGTAATTTTTCTTTTAGTTATCACATATATATGTGGAACTAGACCAGTGAGTAGTAAGTTATTGTTTTGTTATGGGTGTTCAAGCCTTTTCTAAATTATATGTATTACTATTGAATTTTTATTTATTCATATGTGATCTGATTTCTTCCTTTCAATTATGACGTCTAGTTATTTATATTATTACTATGTAGTTTGATAGAGAGTATATTTTCATTAAATGATATTTCTATAGACCCCAATACTTGTCAGGAGCCTCTCAATACAAAAAAAGCACTACCTAGACATGATTGATTAGTGGTTTTTCAAGTAACTAGTTTGAATTAAATATAGTTTAAAAAAATCATATAATGGAAGTTTGATCAAACCCACCCCATATTTTTATTATTATAAAAATAAGTAGTGAAATTAATGAAACAACCACTAAATGTTCAAAAATAAATCCCAAATCCCCCCTCCCCCACTCACTCTGCATGACCCCGACCCCTTTCCACCACTCCTTCTATCGATCTCCTCCTCTCCCTTCCCCGGTATCAACCAAAACCATACAACTGTAATTCTTCCCACCCATCTGACCAACATCCTACCTTTTCGGTGAAGACCCTAACCCCTATAACACCCCTCCATCCTTGACCCCCATGGACCCCACTCCAAACTCCCTCTCCCATGATCATGATTCACCTCATCGCTAGTGATGCATACCCCCTTCAAATTCCCTCTCCCCAACTCGGTTCCCCTCCTTAGTGGGGACACAAACCCCCCTCTGACCTCCCTCTCTCTAGACCAGATCCCCCCTCTGTGGAAACACAACCCCGCAAAATTTGCATCAGCCTCACCCTAAATTTATTATTGAGTATCATTAGATGGACAATAATGGGTGATAAAAAGAGTATATTTATATATCATTCATCCAATAGTAATGTATATATTTAATTTTTGTTTATAAGGGGATTTTGTTTCCATTATTTGTTTTCAGTTATAATAAATATAATTAATTTTTTTCGTGTTGTATTAAATTTTGATAATATATTAATTTATGATATAAGTTATTTATGGAATCTAGTTCATTCATAATTTGATGGTTTTTATTTGATATTAATGAATTCCACTTTGTTGAATATATGTTAATGCCTATAAATTTTGACGTATACATAATTGAAACTACAATACATCTCAATACCAATTGGTGGTTGGATTTGGGGTCACACGGGGCTTCATTACCAACCCTAACAAGGTCTATAAGGATAATTGCTAGGAAAATTAGATATTTGACCCTTTTTATTTTTATCATAATGTTTCAGGTTTTTTGCATATGAGAGAAATAATTTAGTTTAATAAAATATATCGAATAATTATAGAGTAGTTAGGGTTATGATTTACATTAATTATAATTAGTTATTGGTTATGGTAATAGGAACAACTATAATAGTTTCATTGCTTTCATTTTAAATAACATTATTTTTAAGAGAACTAATTATAGACTGTAGTCTGTTTTTTTGAGTGAACTGTAATTTTTTTATCATTTGATTTGAAAATCACAATAAAAATTATTTAAATTTATGTTAACATCATGATTTTAGGTTTACATCAAATTGAAGGATCATCAGAATCAATTTTTTGTGAACAAAGTTGAATTATATAATTCATGGAATAATTTGATGTAACACAAAACCAATTCAATAAAAGTTAGGCATATAGAGTTTAATATTTCTGAAATGCATAATATATCATGATATCATAATAATTTATACTTTAAATCCATATTTTTAAGGGGTGTTCTCTCTCTTAGTAAGATCATGGGGAATTTTTAATAATTTTATCAATATTTCTATTATTTTAATGGAATGAAACCTATTTTGATACAATAATAGGGTAGAATAAACCATTATTTTTTTCTATAATAAATATAATATCATCTAAATATAAAATATACAAAAATGACACATCTTTATAATATTTAAGGTGGAGGTTATTTTCCACATTTACATCATTACATATTCATTATTTCAGTAATGTATATAAAATCAAATATCGTGATCTTGAGTCTTCTTCTAATCTGTATAGATCATTCTTCAACCTAAAAAAATGAATTCTTTCATTACTATGAATGTAATATCTTATAAAAACTCTAAATTTAAATGAAATATTTGATATCTTTTAGATATTAAATGGGTTTTATTTTTGATAAAATATGGGGTTCCTCCAATTTATGTCATTATTCATATTTGTTTTGAAGAATCAAAAGTTTATTAGATTCATGCTTTCAAATTATATGTTTTGTAGGAAAAAAATAATTATTCGATTTATCCAATTTTACATTATAGCTATTATGAATGAGTAAATGGATAACTTTGGTGATATTTAATTTTTATTTTACTTGTTTGAATAAAAATTAATATATTTATATATGAATATATAGGTAGAATCCAATAAAATACCTATAGATAAAATTTGGATTAATTTACCTCAAAACACTCCTTAATATGACAATGGTTTGGAAGAATTTTTAGATTCTGAAATTGAAAGATGATCAGTTGATGGTAGAAATAAATGTTTGTGTCCTGATTTTAAATTAATGAAATGTTTCAAAAGAAATGAAATATACGACCATTTGATGTTGAAATAGTTTGTTGCATGACATGTGTGTTGGATTTGGCATGGTGAATTTAATTTTATAGAAATTAAAATCTATAATAATTTAATCAATGAAATAAAATGTGACTCGGTAGTGAATAATTTAGTTTTAAATGTGTTAAAATACACATTTGGGTTTTTAGAATACAATTTCCACGATATTAATAGATCAATATAACCTTCAGTTGATCTTGAACAGGTTAATCTTTCTCAGAACATCAGTGACCAAAAAATAGTTATTATGAATTATTTGAAGGTAGATAAATTGAATTATATGAAGGTTTTTCCTTAAATTAAGTGTTTTCTTTTATACCTATGTTGTATCATAAATAGTGTCTCTAAGGAATCACTAAAAATAAAATTTCCATGATTTTGAGTTTATGCATAATGAAATCAATAATGCTAGGATACATGAATCATTCTACAATATGATGATATTCATAAAGAAACTTAGACATTATTATGAAATGATATATGAATTACCTAATGATTGCAAGGTTTATTGTGTAAAAGAGTTTGATAAAGAAGAATATAAAAGAAATTATACAAGTAGATGGATGTAAATGAACAAAAATGACAATATAAATCTATGTCATCCTAGGAAGAAACGGAATCTGAAAACTCATGAAAACGTATTGAATTAATTTCCTCTAAAATCATGCTTTCAATGATTTTTCAAGTCATCTAAGACTATAAATGACATAAAGTGGCATGATTAGGATAGTAATGATGGATTGGCGAGACATCCAAAAGATTCAAAACAATGGAAATGACATCAGATTTCCCTAAAATCAGGGTATAATGGCAATGGATTTAATAATGAAATGAAAGAACTAACAAAATATCATATTGAATTATGGTTTTCCTGTTATGGTTGTAAACATGTTTTTAGTGTTTTAAATCACTAAAACGTTCTTGGAATAGTAAAAAACATATATACAACCTTATATTGATGTGAAATAATGGGAAAACCACCTAATAGTAGTTTTTGATGTGTATGTGCATAAAGAATTTCAATATGATTTGTTGTGTGGTCAGAATTACCAGGTATACTCTTCTAAAAGGTACAAAAGCATTTACAAACAAGTGTTGGGGGTCAAAACTAATCAAACGATGTCATATTTAGCTGTAATCATGGGAAGTTGACTGTAGATTTAATTTTTAAGTATAGGAACTGAATAAATTTTATTATGAATTATGGTTTTCTCGTTAATGTATTTTTTATGTTCATGCATAGAAAAAATGTCATTCTGACATGTGCTAAGGAAAAAAGTATTCAGTATACACTCTGGAAGGGTACACAAGCATTTAAAAACAAGTACCCGGTGGTCAAAACTAGAAAAATTATATGAAATTACCGTGAAATAATGGTATAATGAACATTGATTTAATTGGGTGATTTAGGACCAACAACACATCATTCTGAATTTTGTTTTCTTCTTGTGGCCGTAAATGCATTTCTAGTGTTTTAAAACCCTAAAATGTGATTGTAATGATGAAAAAACTATAAAAGGACCTCATATTGATGTAAAATTATAGTAAAACCACCATTTATTTTTTTGATGTGTACATATAGATGAGACATCTATATGATTTTCAGTGTGGTCAGAATTATTGGGTATACACTTCTAAAAAGTAAAAAAACATTAAAACATGTATCAGAGGGGTCAAAACTAGGAAAACTACTTCATATTGACCTGAAATCACAGGAAAATGACAATAGATTTAATTTGTAAATGTATAGATTAGTACAAAATCATTCCCAAATACAGATTTTCCTTTATGGATGTAAACACATTTTTGTGTTTTAAAACACTAAAACATACGTGGAATGGTCAAATCCATAGAAATGAATATCATATTTATGATAAAAAATTGAAAAAATAGTTTTGAATTATTTTTTAGACGTGTAAATTCAGATAACACATCAAACATTCATGTGTTTTGATCATAATTACTCGGTGTACGCTTCCTAAAGGAACAAATCCTTTAAAAACAAGTGGGGGGTCAAATCTAGGGAAACGATGTTGGATTGACTTGAAAAGAATGTTATAATGGTATAATATATAAATGTGGACAGAATAATAGTATGACAAATCATTTTGAATTAGTTTTTCCTCGTTATGTACAGAAACATGTTATTAGTGTTTTAAAACACGAAAAATTAATTGAATGGTCAAAACCATAAAAAACAGCTTTTTGATGTGACATCATTGGATAAAAACCTATTTTTTTGACATGTACATCACAAAATAATGTTAATCTTACATATTATATAGTCAGAACTAATCGATATACATTTCGGAAATGTATAAAAGAATTTAAAAATAGGGGTTGGGGACAACACCAAGAAAATGATTTCAGGTTGTCCTAGAATCATATGAAAATGTCCATAGATTTAATTTTTAAATACAAAATCTGATGACGTGTTATTCTGATTTACGGGTTTCCTGTTTTGGCTATAAACACAATTTTTAAGTTTTAAAACATTAAAAAGTTTTTGGAATCATCAAAACCATAGAAAATGGCCTAAAATTGATGTGAAATCATAGGAAAAACACCATTGTGTTTTCTATGTTAATTCATAGAAAACACATCAATATGACATGTCGTGTGGTTGGAATTACATGGTATACAATTACAAAAGGTACATAACCATTTAAGAATAGTTGTTGGGGGTCTAAACTAGGAAAAATATATTGCTCTAAAATCATTGAAAAATGACCTTATATATTATTTTGAAATTTTGAAACCAATGACATGTCAATCCGAATTACAGTTTCCTTGTTATGGATATAATTTTTTTGTGTTCTAAAAAACTAAAACATATGTGGAATTTTCAAACCCATAGAAAATTACCTCATATTGTTGTTTAATCATCAAACAATCATTTATGATTTAATTCTAATATGTACATGTAGAAAAAATGTCAATCTGATGTGTGGTGTGGTTGGAATTATTCAGTATAAGATTCTAAATGTTAGAAAAACCTTTTAAAACAAGTGTCCGGATGTCAATATCAAAAAATCAACACCAGATTTATTTGAAATAATAGGACAATGACCATGTATTTAATTTTGAAATATAGGAACAGAAGGCACATCATTCCAAATTACAGTTTTCAGTTATGGTTGTGAATGCATTTTTATGCTCTTTAAAATAGTAAACTGGGTGTGGAATGGTCAAAACCATAGTAATGGATATAATATTAATGTGAAATCATGTGGAAACTACTTATGAGTTTTTTTTTATTTCATGCACAGAAAACATGCCAATATGACATATGGTGTGGTCGAACTTACTCGGTATACACCTATGAAAGGTATAAAAGCCTTTAAAAACAAGTTTCATGGGGTAAGAAACATGAAAACAAGTAACCATTGCCCTTAAATTGGGGGGGAAATGAATGTGTATTTATTTTTAAAATATAGGATCCAATGGTACGTCATTATAAAATATTGTTTCTTTATTATTTCCTTAAATGGTATATTATTGTTTAAAACACTAAAACATTAATGGAACAATCTAAACCATAGAAAAAACCTTGTATTATTTTTAAATCGTGGAATCCAATTGAAGGATTTTTTTTGATGTGTATGTGTATAAAAAATTTCAATATAATGTTTGGTGTGGTCAGAATTACTCAATATACAATTATGAATAGTACAGAAGCCTTTAAAAGCTACATTCGGGGGGGGGGGTGGTCAAAAATAGTAAAAAGACACCACATTAGACTAAAATAATAGTACAAAAATCATATATTGAATTGTGAAATGTAGGAATTGATGACATGCCATTCCAAATTATGGTTTTCCCATTATAGCTGTAAAAATGTCATTAGTGTTGTAAAACACTAAAAAGTTTGTTGACCGATCAAAACCATTGAAAAAAACAAGATATTGATGTGAAATAATGGGAAAACCATTTATATGTTGTTTTTGAAATATAAGAGACTCCGTGATATCCAAATCGTTAAAAAAAATTTATTATGTAAAATTCAAGCACACCACACATCACATTAAACATAAATTAGAATATTTGCTTATCAATTTTCTGTTTCAACTATTGAATCTTCTCATGAATAGATATGTTTATGTTTTCAAGGTTTTTATTATTATATATTATTTTTTATTTCAAAATTTCTTATATTTAATAAACAAAATAACAAATTTTATGTGCAACATTATTATTATATTTTGTGTCTTTTATCTTTCTCATTTTTTTCTTAAATGTTATAGTTTTCATTACAGGTGGAATATGTTAAAATTAGTCAAAAGGATGACCATTCAAATCGATGAAATTTTTTAAAAGGTATTCTTGATGGTTATTAGTTTCCATGGTATATAACAATTTTATCAATTATTCTACATTAATTCTGATTTATTATGTGCATTTTTACATTTTAACTTTTTTGTTATAGTTGGTGAGTTGATGTGGCCGATTTAAATTTATGATATGATATGGAGGCATACATATGATGTTGAGGTCATGAAATTGACTTATATTGGGCATGCTTTGTCGTTGGATATATTTAATATCTAAATTCAAAAATATATGGGTTGACTAAGATTGAGGTGATGACTGTATTTGCGTATATGATTATGGATGTATGATATATGTGTGATAATTTTATCTGATATTTATGTTTTTTAACAAATTTAATGTAGTTATATTTATAATTTGTTATTAAATATTAAAAATTTGATTTAGTTCCATTTTTAAGTCACCACCTCTAAACACATTACATATAAGAGGTTTTATGATGGTTACGCTTAACAGCCGTTAATATGTTCTACGGTGGTTTATTTTATTTTTTTATATTTCCAGTAGATATTTTTTTATAAGTTAATAGTAACTAAATAAACATGTAACTACCTCTAAATATTCAAAAAATTACACTTAACAAAACCTCCATGGAATTTAAAAAGCCACCGCTAAATGAATAGTGATCCATCAAGACATGGAGGTTTTAATCACCACTGATACACTATTAGGCTATTATTAAGAACTCTTCTATTTCATATATATCCACCATCTATACCCCTTTTTTTAAGTTCCTTATATACGAAGAGGTACAAATGAAGTCACATGGTAGTCGGGTCTAGCTACTATATAGAGTGAGTTGGAGAGGGGAATTATGAAGTTGTATCATATCTTTCATTTTTATTTTGATTTACTATTTGGGTCATGGTAGTCATGAGATATAATAATAAAAAAGAGCTTTTGATAGATATCATGCTATTTTATCATAAAAACCAATACTAGTTGGACGTATACATTAATAGGTATGAGATTTATGCACTTTTTTTTGGATGTTATGATTTTTTTTGTTTTTCAGTTTATGTGATGCACATGATTTTTGATTTCTAGGTTGTTGGATTTCAGACTCCTGGAACACTAGAAAGATACATTTTTTGGATTTGGATATTGACACACTGAGGGAAGAAGATTCTCATGTATCATGTGTTGGAATTTAGGATTCACATGATTGGTTAGGGCCTACGTGAGTGTTTTTTATTATTGCAGAGAGGTTCATTAATTTAAAGTTTCATCTATTTCTCATATTGAAATTTTCCATATACAAACTTGCTAGAAATCTACTCAGATATACCAACCTATATAGGGATTTTCATCTAATGGTAGGTAAGGTGGATACATTTTGAGGAGTTTTATGATGATGGAATTCTTCATGTGCATTCCATGTACCGTGACCCTAATAGGTTAGTGAAGCACATGGTACCTTAGTCAGAAATACCTAGTGGGTAATTTCTAGTTTGGTTTTGTTACATAAAGTGTTAATGAAAACCTCTATGTCATTTTATGATATATCATGGAATAGAAATCAACTTATCCAAACAGTTTTATGGTGGTTCACTGAATACAGATCAACATAGGAAAATTCTACTGGAATATCCCATGTTTGTTTAGTCACATAATGTTCCAGTGACATCCTATATGATATTTTCCCATATATCCTGGAATGAAATTCAATGAAGATGAACCATGTGGTTATAGTTCTAGATGCAGATCATTAGAGGTTGATTCCAGTTAGTGAGTGTATCCATTTGATTTGAATATATGATCAATTATGTGATGTGTAATTAAAACCCTATATGGTGTTTTCTTATATAGAACAGAATATCATTATACTAATCTGATCTAGTGACTATTTATTACATTGGTATAGATTGTATTGGATGATATCACTGGATATTATAGCATTGAAAGATAAAATCATGATCATAGAGTGAGCAGTCCCATAGAAGGAAGCACAGTGGTGATCTATGACTGGTTGGTAGAGGGTTTTTCCATATAATTCCATTCATACATATGATACCCAAGATAGTGTGGTTTTTCACATGGGATTCCATTAGTTTTAGGATGAAAATATTTATAATGTTTCATGAGACATGACCTTTATCGATAATTGACCTTTGGGATAGTTGGGAGACCTTGATACATTGATATATGAAACTATTTTTTGGGAGTAAAATATGTTTTGATATGTGGGGGAAACTCGAGAAAGTGGTTGGCCTAGGGTTTTGGGTTCTATTGATATAGGAAACATGTGAAATGTGATAAATTTTTGGAATGATTCATGACAAGATATCATGTGATTATTGAATTATACTGATGATACCTTCAGTTTTTTATAACATACCTTTAATACTTTTGTATTGAGGTGGGTTTCTAAGGGTAGAAACATTTATGCTCTTCACCTTAATGACTTTGGACCATCTTTCACAGTATAACTGAAGCATGGGTAGAGGTTTTTTGTTTTGAAATGATGTCAGATGGAGGGATGTCTAGTGATGAACAATAGGACTATAGGAGCACCCAATTTAAAAGAGGAGTTCCAAGGTTTCTCCTTGATTAAAGAGATTAGCATGCCTTGGTATCATGATCTTTGTTTAGGTTCACATACCAAAATTTTTTGGCATATAAATCTCTTGAACATGAGTCAATTTGTTTTTATTTTGGGTGGTATTGGAGTGTATTCTTAATGGGTTTTCGATGGGATTGAGGTAACACACATTGTAATTTTTAAAACCCATTGAGTTAAAATTAGCGATGACCATGAGTGGATAATTGGATGATTATTCATAGTGGGTTGTTTTGGGATTAGTGGTATAGTGGTTGGAAGAGTGAAGATCAATAAGAGTGACATGAGCATAGTGATGCAACCTATTGAGGTGGTGATTGAGGAGTAGAATAAGACAAACTATATGAAAGGGAGTTCATTATTTTCTGTTGAGTGTTTAACCAAATTTATGATAGGAAGTTTGGTATTTTTCAAGGATTAAATCCTCATGAGATATTAATGGGTTTTTTTAGTGTTTTCGGTTAGCTCTTGGGAATGAGAAGGTTGGGCTACACAAATAGTTTTATTTGATAATAGATGGGGAATGGTCCACTGTGATCAGTTTTTTGATCTAGTGATGTGATTATAAGGTCATTTATATGGTGGGGAGAATGATTTCAGTTAGTGGTGGTTTGAAACCCGTGTTTTAAGGGTCTTCAAAGTGAGTAGTTAGTAATTGGTTGATCATTAGGTCATTTGGATGAAGATGTATAAATAGTTTTAGATTCATCTATATTCCTAAGGGAATGTTGAGTGTTATGTTTAATGGTATTATGAGTATATTATGAGAATTTTGATAAAGAAATAGGTGGATGTTAGATGTTCAAAGTTTTTTTTGTATCAACATGTGTTGGGGATCACGTTTGGCATTTGAAAAAAAAATTGATTCATCAGGGATTAAATAATAAAATCTTACAAGATGAAGTGTTGAGACTTTAGTGGATTTATCAGAATGATCACACGGTGCCTACAAGAGTAAGGACCTGAAGATTAGGTAAAAGGGTAGTTTTTTGTTCATCTAGTTGAGTGTTTTGTGGTAGGTTTTCCCTAGAATGTCTGACATGTTTTATTCATTTAATAGGATTTTAAGACTAGGAAATTGCCTCAGATGCACAATTTTGGAAGCAAAGGTAATTTATTAGGGATTGGATGTTTATATTCATGGAAAATGAATCATTATAATTTCTTTCTTAGGTGGTGGTGGCACACAAGTTATGAACTAGAATTTGTATATGAAATATGCAACTATGTTTAAATGATGTTCTTATATATGATTAGGTGTGGTATGTTGGAAAGCATGTCTATTTGGTTGGTGGATTTTTGTAAGCATGTTTTGATATGAATTCTAATATTTAGGAGCACAAAGGTCTGAAAATATTCAATGGTGAGATAGATAATATGGTGTGAGAATCATAGAATAAGTGATTATATTTGAATATGACATGTCAGTGTCTCTGGATATAAGGGTAGTAGGGATTGGTGTTTGGGTGTTTTGATGATGGGTTCGAGCAACAAATCTAGTTTTGGTTATTTTATCACCATGGATTTGGGAAATATATTAATAGAGTGGTTGAGTATTCAATGATAGAACATGATAGTTTGAATTAGAATTTGAATCCATGGTTGTTCATGACTAATGGTTGAATTTATGATGAAACTTATCAAGGATGAGAAGTGTTGTGGTGGGGATATTGTAAACATGAATATATGTATATGAGTTTTTAGGGTTTGGAGGGTATTTGATGTTTTGAGTTTAGTAGATGACATGGATTTGTATCTATGATTCTTATGGGAGGTTTTATGACAGAATCATGTCAAGAGGATGTTTTTGGACTTGTAATGAGTTTTAAAATGGGTCCAAATTTATCAAAGGAACCTCATAAGTGGTTGGGTGTCCAATACAACCAATGTTTCAATATAAAAACCATAATGATTGTGGTGTCTTGTTGTTGGAGCAGTTAATTCCAACAACAATCAGATAATTGGTGGAATTTAATGTGTTATATTTTAGGTTTTACCACCCAAATATTTGAGGCATAAATACATACTCATCCATCCCTTTTGTAAATGCGGACCAATGGTTCTCCCCCTCCATTATCCTATTTAAAACCCTAAATGATGGAGTTTCTATGGAATTTTTGGGTGATTTGAGTTTTGTATTCGATTCCATCAACCTCCATTGATATCATTAATCCTTATTTATATTCTCATTCTTCCCCAGTTTGGGTTTTTTTAATTACAATTCCATAAGAGTGTCGTTGAATCAGAGACCAATGATGGGGTTTCCTCCCTACCTAGGAAGAGGGAAACATAAGACCCAGTCTTCCATCCATCTCTTGAAATTTGGATGAGGATTATATCCCTGGTGAATATTAATTGATTTTCCATTATATTTGAATAAAAATTATTATAGTTTTGTTGATTAATTTTACAAAAAAAATCAGGAATGAGGTCAAGGGAACATTGTGGGTCACTGGCATGTGTTTGGTTATGGTTCTAATGCGGTGAGTCTGTCATTGAGTTTTTCAAATTTTATGAACTTTTATAATTATATTGGTTAAATATTAATTAGTAATATAGTTAATTAATAAATGATTTTTGGAAAGAGTTAGGGACTTAAGTGAGTTTCTAATGGCCTGTGGATCATGAACGGGAAATGGATGGGTCTTGAAAAATTTATGGGGAGGTGTTGGACCAAGGATTTAAAAAGGGATTTTGATTAACATTGAGGTATTTGGTCTTGGTAATAACCCCATGAATTATTCATGATTTTTCTATACATTTGGATGCACATCTGTTACAATAGTATGATGTCCCTTTTATTATAAAATTGTTTAATTTAATTTCAATACATTAATTTAAATTAAATTGTTAATATTTATGAGAACAAAAAATTAATGATAAAGAGTGCCAATGACATTGAGGAACTTATATGTAGAATTTATTCCTCAACCATCAATGTCTGATGCCTAAACTAAAAATTTAACAAGATTCTAGGACACCTCTCAGAGGGTGTGTGGTGTGACTTCCTATGGACAACCCTGGTAGGCTATACAAAGACAATTAAGATATACATAACCATGGTTGATAGAACATATGAAATGTGGACTTGGGTTGGGTAAAGATGATTATTCTAGAGTGACCCTATACATAGAGAGGGTCCTTAATCCATCTCTGGAGTTTTCTTCCATTGTGGCGTAACCTTGAGGCTAATGAGGCAGAATGATGACTTCAATTATGCTAAGGGATTTGACTTCCTCGAAGCACAAGGCATTATCCTAATAGACTAAAATAGATTGAGGATATAGAGTGGGATACATCTAATATAATTATGACCTA
Organism: Viscum album; assembly: GCA_963277665.1. Classification (NCBI taxonomy): domain Eukaryota; kingdom Viridiplantae; phylum Streptophyta; class Magnoliopsida; order Santalales; family Viscaceae; genus Viscum; species Viscum album. Next base: position 687,746,043 of record OY728132.1, on the reverse strand, counting down.
TGGGACACTTTTGGGTTCCCCTTGTGAGATAAATTTAAGTGGGTGTATATATTTATGGTTAGAGATGGTAACATGTGTCTCCTAGAACTCGTACTGAACATGTGTTCATGGGGAACTATGGGAAGTGTGATGGGCATAAAAATTTAACTAGACATCCATATTTTTCATTTATGTATTTTTTATGGTATATAATTTCATAAGAAGCTGTGTAAATGGCTATTGGGCGTAACACTGCTGTTTTTGCCTGAGACACATGGGATTCATCTGATGAGATGAATTAGTCTTAGGGATGCTTGATTTTTTTGGGATTTAGACTCATCATATATTGGGAGAGGATACCTTAATCAAATATCATCCAGTTGTTTTTTTGGATTTTGGAGTGGATTCCTAGAGGATTTACCTAGGATATAACATTAGACTGCATGTGATCACATATATAATAATTCATTGGATGGAATGGATTCCAATCCTATTGTGATAACATTATGAATTCCTGGGTTGCGATATTTAAATGGAGATACTAGTATACTTTTGTGAATGCCTACAATTCATTTGAATCAAAAATAATATGTGGTGATAGGTTGGAATATATCTCTAAACACTGGATGTTAGATATCCCTTGTGTGACTATTAGATCCCATCGATTGATACCCAAGATACCCTACTAGGATCAAGTGGACACACCCACTGTGGTTCAGTTTAGGATCTAGGATATATAGGTTCCCTCAGATATTGGCCATGAGGTAGGGAGGTTATTCCCTTTGATACCTTGCGTAACAAATAATTACCCTTTCCAGATCATATAGGACTGATTGTGACCTCATCCTCTTCAGAATCAATCATTGGTTTGGCATTGAGGGTGCTGATGTACTACATTAGGGTTTAACCAAATGTTGTATGGATGAGATATGACTGTTGACACCCCAAGCCCACTACTGATCATGATGGATGTGTGATCACATGATCCCTATAGTGAGGAAAGAGATTCCACTGATGCCACTCTCTTGATCAGAGGCACTATGACACTATATGAGGAATGTGAGGTTTATCAAGGACATAGAACTTTGGATTGATGACGGATTATGGGCATTTCTTAGGTTTTATGTATACGATTATGGGGATGTGTTTTTACTAGTTGTAATGATGATTATGACATGATTAGATACATTACAACATCAGTCCAAAGTAGGTATTGTTTGTGGTTTTATTTATTTTGTTCACTAGTTATTTATTTATTCTGTGAAAGTCATATACACATAAGAATGCATTGATCATATAGTAAATGACTGCATTGTTAGTGATCTAAGGAGTTATTTAGTCATACTCTATATGGGACACTATTCCTCATGGGTACTCGAGTAGAATCTAACTTGGTTAAAGGAATAGGATGGGGTTAGTCCCATTATGCATGATCGTGCTGGTGTAGCATGAGTTGGAACTAAATATTAGAGGTGAGGATTTTGTGTAATGAAAGATACTCTAGTTTATTTTGTTGACTTATAGATATTTTTTATGTATGTAGAACCGTCCTAGTGGATGGTTAGGTATAGTAATGGTATATATGTTCTGACTTTTTTTATTTTTCTTCTATTACTATTGGATTTTTATATATTTCTGTATACTCTAATTACTTCCTTATATGTATGATATTTGGTTATTTATATTGTTATTTTTTCTTATTATATAGATGGAATAGTCTTCTTACGACATTCCTATAGAACAACTATATTTTTTTAAAACTAGTGGCGTATGGGGATTCCACCTAAGGTCACATGGTGGTCCGGTCCAACTACTATTAAGAGTGAGTTGTGATAAATAATTACACAAAGTATCACTACCCAAAGATAAATTACTCATGAGATACCTAAATTACATCATAATTTTAAAACATAACATATATAAGTCATAATTAAACATTTATTACAATCTAATAACCATGTACAAGAAAAATTTAAGGTAAAATAAATCTAAATAATTTATCATACATATCATGTAACTCCATAAATTCATGTATGATAACATAGATGTAGTTTATTACTTTAAACTAAATAATAAATAATAATTAATAATATAACAATTTATATATATAAATAAATCCAAAACTAAATAAACAAACTGGAAATTAACATAATTAAACACAAGATATACAATTTTGGAAAAACTAGTAACTAAATAAATTATCAGCACTTAAAAAAAATTCATTGATAAAATTTAAGAATTTAGTTTTAACCAATATGAAAATTTCATATTATCATCTACACAGTGTTAATATAAACTCCTTCATATTCAAAAATTATATATTTAGTTAATTAATTTATAATCAAACAAAAAATAATGTATTTAATGTAAACAATTATTTTAAATTATATATCAGATGTTGGATTTTATTAAAACAATTGATCATAAGCTCATTTTATAATTGAATAAATAATTTTCTAAATAAGGCCTTAGTATTAAACTTTTTAATTATCATTTATTAAATATTAATAAATTTATATAAAAACTTTATTATTTTACATCATTTTATTTTATAAAAATTTTAAAATTATTTACCACATAATTACACATAATACTGTGACCCAATCTACCCCATTTTTTGGTTTAAATTCTGCATTCAAATTTAGCGTGGGACCTCTAGGACTATGCTAATGAGGTTTTGTTTTTAGAATGTTAACAATATAAATTTCTTCATTAATCTATCCCAAAATTATTGTACCATGACACTGTTGAATTCATTTTGGCCGTTAGAAATCCCATGTTCTGTGACCATTTTGGATGTCGTTTTATGGCATGATTATATCATGAAAACATGCATTTTGGGTATCAATATTATCTAACTATTCCATTGAATGATTTAATTTTTGTAATGAATTCATATATCCAAAATATCTTCATTTTTTAAACTATTATATGGTGGTCCTCATTTTTAAGACTACAATGACACAGAAATCTAGACCACAATGTAGTGGCATAAAATATGATACTCCATTTTACATTACAATAAAGTCATGAAAAAAATTATTATTTATCCAGAAATATGAAATGGTATATCACTAAAAAGAATAGAAAATACGAATTTTCAAAAGGGACGAATAATGGTATTGAAATATTAAGAATATAAAAAATTATTTTGTCTTCCACTATGTCATGCTATATGGAAAACATGTTTTTCTAGGTTCTTTATCAATTATAATTTCAAACCAAATATTGATAGATTTTTTTTCATACCAATAAAGGGTATGAAAGGGATGACTAACAAATATAATATATTAAAAGGAACACTGTAAAACACTATTAAAACCACACTATATCTTTATGATTTGAATTAATATAAATTAATAACAATAATAATGATATATTATACACCAGTCAATTTGGACTATCAAATATCTTCAAAAGTGATTGATTGAGATTTCTGAAATGTATCCCAAAGACTCATTCCTATAGAGGTATCCAAATGTTATTTTTTTATTCCTAGGATTTATCTACCTCTATTCATAGTTTACCAGAACCTTGATTTTAAATAATAGGGAGAATAGAGATCATGACGATTTTTTCAGTTTATGGAGTTAAAACAGGAGTATCAATAAAATATAGTTGAAAATTATTTATGGGGAATGAAATTAATTATATAAGACATAAACAACCTCAAAAGTTTTTTCCAATATATAATGGAATGTTTAATAAACATTATACAAGTTTCAATACTATAAAACTCATAGTAAAATTTTTCTTTCATTACTTAACATTTCACATATCTATAAAATTCTTATTTACTCCTCATAATCATCATCAAATGATGAATAATTGATGGTGATAAAAAAAAATAGATGAATATGATCAATTATTTCACATTATAATATGATATTATAACACCAAGAAGTAACCACCATGAGATAGTGTTTTGGACCACGTTACGATCCACAAAAGGAAAGAACATTATGTTCTATAAACCACCATGTCTTACTGGGTCCTTTAGTGTATATATTATACAATTAGATATATTAACTAAAGCTATAGATTGCAGTACAAGATATAAACATGTCTTATAATACATTATTTATGGATTTAATGTGTATTATATTCTTATCTTAAAAAAATAGTTTAAATAATTTTGTAGTGGTAACATTATATTTTTTTGATAGAGGGGTGATAAGTTTTATAATTCATGTTTTATCCATGGGTTAGATATCATTTAATATTATCATTTCATAAGATTAAATATTAGAAATAATAAAAACAATATTAATATGATAAATTCTATGTTGACCAGAGGGTTAAAACCATTATAACTACATGCCATTTAATTATGCATTATGTAATACATGAGTAAATTAATGTCACTTGAGGATCATCATGGAGGGTATTTTAAATGAAATGCTAACCAAGAGATGGTTATAATTAGATCCCCTTCCAATTATTCAATACTGATATCTCTCTTCCTCCCCCTTTATTTTACTATAATAGGCACAAGCATGCATTGGGATAGAGGAGGTTCCTACAAATACAATGGGTGATTCATGACAACCAATGGATACACCACTGAAGAGGGTTTCCTTCCACTACCAATTATTTATTTTTGTTAAACACAAGAATGAATACTGAGGAGGTTTTAACTGTTGGTGTAGGATAGAAATAATATTATACTCATTTATATATCAATATGGTTTGATTTTTAGGAATGTTATATCTTGGGATTAGATGTTTCAAATTTATTCTACTGAATTGAATGAGTGTTATTAAAAACTTATAAATCCTATAATGTAATCAAAGGTTCATCCTAAAATTATAAAATTGAAATAATGTATAAATAATATAGAATCTGGATATCATATGGTTGATATATTTTATGTCATAAAATATGGTAAATATTTTATTATGTGACTGGTCCCACAATATGTGATGTTATTAGCTACGATACAGTCACATATAATAATATGGAACATCATTGGTGGTGAAGCAGTTGATTTATTTGATTTTAAATATATCACAAAAAATGATATGTGCTAATTGTAATGTGCGATGACACCAAATAAATGAATAACGTGGACATTATACCGAAGTTCATCATAAATGTTGCGGTGAATTAATTTTTTATAAATCATGATGATATGATAGTCTAGAAACCTTCTATAAATTGGATGATTACCTCCAAAATATTCTATAAAAATGATTCACATGGATAGGTGTGCAGTTCAATAGGTAATGTGAACAATATATGGATTCATCCTTCTATATTGACTTTGATATAAAGATTGGATCAATTGAATATTTTTATTAATGCATGCTTTCAATTGGTTGGAATTTTCTTGTTCTACAAATTTAATTTATGAAACTAGCATAATGAAGATCGTAACCATTTATTAACAAGCTAAAACACAGTTTTGGATTTTTAGAAATTAGTGTTTTACTTGTTAAATGTCCCCTTCCCGCATGCTGATTCAACATTGGATTTAATCAAAGCTTGCTGTAGAATTTACCTTTCTCGATAGATTATGAATCTTCTCATGGTATAAAGTGATGAACTGATTCACATCATTGTCATATAATAAGAAAAGTTATATAATATCATGTGAAAGTAAACTTACAATATACTATTTTTTATATTAGTTTTGTATTGATATATTTGAATTACATTAAAACTGGGTAATTTGACAACACCATTATTAATTTTTCTATTTTTAAAATTATTTGATGTTGCATGTAAATTTTTCACTCATAGAGTAATTTTGGATGTCTTTTGGAATTCTACATATATTGGATGGATCAAATGAAATTATAATGGTGTCTCGAGAGTGAATCTAGGTCCCTCTAGTCTTAGTGTGGGTTTTAAAGATCATAATGGTAATTTCATGAATTTTCTATATAGAACCAATTAAATTATGTTATCTATGTAATTTTAAATTCATGGATTGATCATGGTCATTGAGATGGAATGATAATGATGTTTTAATAAATTATTGTTTGAGCATGACTCCATTACTATTGTGGAAGCTCTTATATCTAGTGATTATCATTTATCATAGAATGTGATCGACCAATGGATAACATGTTTGTAAAATCTCCCAAATATGAATTAAATCATCACAAATGTTTTCCATGAGGAAAATTATCTCAAAAAAAGTACTTTTAAACAAAGGGGTGTGCAGCGAAGGGTTTACATAAACTAATATGTTACTCGAAGAACGGTTACATTTTTTTAAGGAGATTTTTGTAAAATCCCATATTTCGGACTATTGTAATTTATCATATTCAATTTTAATGAAATGTCCCTTGAGGAAATGTTGTTGTTCTAACGAAATATCGTTAAATAGATTATATCTAGATTAAATAAATGGTTTATATAATAAAATTGGCACATAATTTTTTTATTTAATTGAATATCATATGGCTATATTTTATATAAATAATATTGTGAAGGTTTTTATTTTAGAAAAATATATAGAATATTTATAATGGACTTATTCATGAATTTTTCATTTTTTTATTTAATGTTTAAATATATGAGTTTTTAATTTATTTAATCTCTCATTTATTTATGAATTATAGATATCAAGTGTTTATATTTTTAATATATGAATGTTTTAGTTTAACATGTTAAAACACTTCTATAAATTTTCATTCTTTCATTTTAGGAACAACATGTAATGTATGATAATATATTTAGTTTTATTCTATCTTGAATTTATATTATATTATGTCATGGGATTGAATTATGAATTTAAATATTGATTATACATATTAATTATAATAATTATAAATGAAAATTTGGTTTTTTAATGAGTAAGGTATCCTTGGGTGGAGGGACATTGGGTTCGAATTCTGACTAGCTCAGAGGCTTATCCCTTATTCAGAAAAGTGGGGGTTATATATCTATACCTCCACTCCTATTCGTATTATTGATTTCACATGATTTTAATATTTTTCATTACAGGTATTTGGGTACCTTTTTCAGTGTTTGAATTTAGATATGTATGAATATATAGGGATTTAAATTTGGGTTATCTCACAAACTATGACTTGTGTGAAGAGTTACACGTTAATATTTTTTAAATATATTTATGTTATGGAATTAGTATAATTACAAAATAATTAATAATAATCATGCATTGATAATGTAATTCATAACATAATATAGTGAGATTAAACCTCCTTTAAAAAATACATTGTGTTAAACTACTTACGAAGAGGAAACTATCTAGATCATGATCATTCATTATGGAGGATCATGTTCATTATATTCCCATTTAATATATTATGTAAGGTATGAAATTAATTAAGGGACCCTAACCAATAATATCCTTGTTTTTGGAATATTCTTTATGCTACTGAATAAATATTTAAACGTGTGTCATGAATTCATTCATCCTTTTGTAGAAGTTTCCTTTGTGTTATGATCTCTTCATATGATTACTTGTGTAGATTATGGGGTTTTAAGGGTTTTAAAAGCCTTTAATTGGTAGGAAAAATAGGGGAAACCATGGGAGTTTTACTAGGTAACCAAACAGATTGTTGGAGAGGAGTAGTTGGTGGTGTGCAGTTGGTGCATTGTTAGAGATAACCATAAAACATTTTACAAGTAACCATATAACATATAAAAAATGAAAAATCATGGATGGCACATAGTTGAACATACCATTAATCCAAACAATGAGGTTTCTTGAAGAAAAAGTGAGACTCACATGGTTTGTGCATAGTTTGAGAAACTATGAAACCAAACCATGCATGTAGATTTATGTAATCATAAATTGGATTATAACCCAGAACACCCTCAAAACCCCTCATTATTCCTCCATCTCTTTAGAATCTAAAACCTAAGTACACTAGTAGTTATTATTTCGGAATTCATTCACTCTTGAAAGAAATTATATTGGATCAAGAGAGGTGGGTCCTAAGGATTTCATGGAATTTGACCACTAATACACCATTATTATTCCTATTTCTATATATTCTAATTTCTACATAGTGAAGACCCTCGATATGAAATTTTAGGTTTGGGTCTATAAATTCTAAAATTATCTAATGTGACATTTTAAAGATTATTGATCATTAGATGTTGGAAAATCAGGTTTTTCTTAACCATTGTTGGATTCATCTAGATTTTTATATAGGTTAGATCTCACTTGAAAGGTCTAAAATGATCCAACACCTTGAAAAGTAATTCTTCTTGGATCTTTACTAATGAATCCTCATGAAAATATTTGGGGATGTTTTTAGGGATCATTGGTGTGTGATATTGATTTAGGTGTAAAACCATATGGTTTTGATTAAATACACTTTATGTACAATGTTACATACCATTTTAAGAAGATTTTATAAAGCTATATGTCATTTTGTCACTGTGTGTGAATGTTCCATGAGACCATTAAAGATATAACATGCTTTTGTATGTGCATTGTGGCCCATGATACCTCTTATGATATGATATTTTTTTCATGTTTATGTCTCTATAAATTCCTTATTATATATTATCTATGTATATATATATGGCTCATAGACTTCTAATGTCTGGTATTAAGGGGATAGATGAAACCTTTGTGGCTCAGTTAATCCTTTATAGGCCGAAAAAGTTCATGTTAAGACTCCTGGACCAGAATTTTATTTGAAAGAAGAGTCCCTACATAGGGTGGTTCTAAAATAGGATTAGGTTAGTTTAGGAGATTTTGGGATACTTTGTAGATATTACTCTATCCATTTTTACTTATTTATTTGTATTTATTTTCCCCATATTGGTATCCATGATTTGTTGTATTGGGTACTATATTAAATATTGTTATAGCATGGGATGATGTTATTTTTATATGATTGTTAATTTCATTTTTTTGTTTATTACTATGATTATTGTCTCAACTATTGTGTATTATTATTATTATTTGTTACTAACGGAATAATTTCCCCACGATGCCAATTACGACCTCCCGTCTAGTCATCAACCTCTTGCATATGATTTAGTGGACAAGAGGTCATGTGAAACTATAAAAGAGACTCAATGATTCAGTTTTGGGTGAACAATGTGGTATTAGAGTTTTATTACTATCTAGGAAAGGATGTAAGGAGATAAGATGTAATCAAAACTTAATAAGGAACTCATTTTGGGGAGTATCTAACCCTTGTATGAGATAAAAGATAAATTTTCAGGGTTGTGATTTCTATTTTTGTTTGTAAATTTACTATTGAACTATTGTACTTTTATTGATGGACATGATTTTTGTATTATAGATTATTGCATTTTATCTTGGTTTGATTGTTATGTGTGGGTGATTTCATGCATCATAGATAAACACGTAGGTTCACATGTAATATACTTGTTTCTTATGTTTGAAAAAAAATGATCAGGTTATAAACTAATATATATATATATATATATATATATATATATATATATCTATGTATGTGTGTCTGTTCTTGTGTGATTATGATTGTAACTAACTTGAAATTATAGATGATATGGACAGAAGCCATTTGTAGGCAGTAAGTTTATTTTATGTGTCCTTTGTTTGGCATGTCATTTGTTTATAATCTTTTAAAAATATTTAAAAATTAAAATTCACTCATGAAAAAAATTGTTTAAATGATTTTCATGGAATTTTTTATTCAAATAGGGTAATTAAAGTTATTTGTTTGAAAAATGGTATTTTCATATTCCATGTGTTTTTGAATATTTTAATGTGTTGATTAAATGTAATTTAGATTTTGGAAATGTATTTCACCCTGATTGTTCGGTGAGCTCAGGGGAGTCTTGGGTTTTACAAAATTGTTTCAAATGAGAAAAAATTTGGTTTTCCTGAAATTTTTTAGAAATTTTAAATTTTAAATTTAAATATTTCCAAATGGTTTTTATAGTTTTCTCTCAAAAAAATATGGTTGAAAAAGGTGGTTTCAAATAGGATTTTCAAATGGTGAAAATGAATCAGTTCTAGGGCTTAGAACATTTAAGACCATTCTACTGTGTTCTTTTAAGGTATGATGTTATTAGAGGTATCCTTAATATGGTTAATTATTGTTTGGTAACTTAAATATATAATAAGTAGGTATTCATGTGTTTAACTATAGTTTACGATGCGAGTTAGAAATTTATGACCTGAATAGTGATTTACGACTTACGAGAGGGGGTGTTTGGAGGGTGTGATTCAAGACATGGACTATTAGTTCATGATGTGAAAGCATAATATATGATATTAAATGAATCTAACTCTATAAATTCAAAATTCTAATTGATATATGTTTATTGGATTTTGGTGTTGTGTTTTTTCATGAGTCAAAAAAATATATCCATTCATGATTTGAATGACTCTTTCACAATGTGAATCTATGTTTAGAAGTGTGCTTATAAATCCCATAACAAAAAATGTTTCTTCCAAAACCATCTAGTTTTATCCCAACTCTATGAATTCATAGGATATAATCTATTAAATTTTAAGGAACTTTCATTTGGGATTTATCTCCATTCTCCCCTATTCAATCTATGGTGATCGGAGGTGAGTTTTCACTCTTTTAATTATATTGTTTCTCCATATAGATTTTGTTCCAACTATATTTACTTTGGATTCTATGGTAGTTGATCTCAATCTTTCTCATGATGTTTTTTGATGTTTTTTGGTGTAGTTGTGGTGTGGTTTCCTTAGAGTACTATAGATTCCTTTGAAGAGAGGTGATTATAGGTTTGAGTTGTTATTTCATTCTCATTTAAAAAAAATTTAAAATCCTTAAGTTAGTGGATTCATTGATTGTACATATTAAATGGGAAATCATAAAGTAATCATGATTTATATCATTAGGTAATGGTGTAATTATCCTTGATAAATATTAAATAATAATTTAAGAATGATTTTTTGGGTTATTGGGATCACATGTGGTAATGAAATTTAAATGGTTTGCATCTTTTTTTAGATAGTTTGATATATATATATATGATTATTAGATGAACTAATATGTTTTCTATGTTTATAAATTGGATAAAAAAACATCAAACTAGTAATTATTGTTGACTAATTAAAAAATTTTCATGTTAAATTGTTACCGTTCTTCTTGAAAATGATGAAACATGAAATTATGGTTGAATACTGTTTAAGTAATTCGTATCTATTTATGGTATAAGATTTAGGTTTCTTATGTTTATAACCTGTGATAAATTAACTATTTAATTCAATATGGTATACAATTATATTTTTAATAAATATAATTATATTGGTCAAAGTGATCATGATTACTTATAAAGGCTAGATTCCTAGATTTTATGGCTTAAATGTCCTATTGAATATTTTTTATTCTCTTATTTCCATGTGTAATTTCGTTGGATGTGGAGCCCAACTAAAAAATTCAATGTGAGCCAATGATATATGATGCATTGAAATAATGGGTTGGAGTTCTAGAATTTGTTGTAGAATTTGACACCTATGATAGTGGGATGCTTGGTGTTATTCATAGTAGTGTCGGAGATGCCACTAGGATTGATGGAATGGGATAAATATAAGATTTATCATTACTATTGTACTGATATATGATATGATTTATTGTTAATAAAAATATTTTATTGGGTAGATAGATGGGTTTCTGGTTTACTTTATTCCTTTTCCACTACATAATTTATTTCCAAGTACATGGTTGATGCATATTTATTATAGTAGCTTTGGATTTTTCCAAGTTTACCTAGAATTATGGATGGAAATGAATGTTAAAAATTTTACCCCATAGGTTTGGTGCTTAAATATAATGCTAAATGTTGGTGGACCTTGAGAAATCATCAAATATATTAGTTTATTTCTATATGGAAGGGAAATAATATGATAATTAATATAAAATGAAATGTTTAAAAGAAATAATTAATTGAATTAATCTTTAAAAAAGAATGTGTGTTTCTAGTACATATAGACCTTCACAATAGAGTTCAGGTGTCTAAGATACAATAGCTACATTTGAGGTGATGTATATATTTTTTCCCATATCATGGTTGTGAGATATATTTATATTATTATGTTATTGTATTTCATATTCCACCCACCATTGTTGGTAGGGATGTTGACACTAGTTGACATTGGAGGGTGTTTATCAAACATTTAGTTCAGTGAGGAATGGATGGATGACTACCCCTATTTCCTTATTATCTTTTCCTGTTATTATTGTATGTTTGTATGAATGATGATTGACTTTTTAATGTAGGTGTATAAAGTGATGTAATGGCTTGTAGTTTTTTTTGAAGAATGAAGTATTATATTAATGGAGAATATTAGAGTTATACATAAGCAGAGACAGGAAAGGAAATTTTCCAGCCATAGTTGGTTGACATCGAAGGGAATTGAGGCTTCCAGCTGATGGGGTGCATTATTTCGTTCCCTTTTGGTAAAGGAGAAGGTGCAGCAAGAGAAACCTTGGGGTAGCGAGAAGATTCTTCTAACGATACAGCCAATGGCCTGGAGTCCGGCATCGCCATGGTTAATACGTTGATGACCAAAAGGCAATCAGACTCGATGATGATGTCATCCCATCCACGTTCCATAATGAGTATCATCCTTGCCAGTATGGCATATGCCTCAACAACTTCAGGTTCCCATAAGGCATGATGTCATTCATATTTTGCTGCAATGATATTCCCCAGATGATTTCGTGACAGGAGGCCGAGAGCAACAGCCCCATCCATAGGGAGAGAAGCATCCAAGTTAATCTTAAGACTCCCTTCCTTTGGGGGGTCCAGTGAAGGGAATAGGAGGGGGAAACTCCTGGAAAAAAGTGTCCTTTGCGGCCTTCATGCCCTCAATCCATGAAATGGATCGTTCAATCCACAACTCGGGAGGCTGATGAACATGGTAGAAAACCAAATCGTTATGCCAAACCCAAAATATCTAGGCCAGGGTGTAATGGGATCTTGCATCATATGATGAAAGAGAGGAACACCAGTGCATCAGAAGATTAGGGAGGTCAGAGGCAGTGTCCAGTGAAGCATCTGAAGCCAAGCCCCATTTATTCCAAATTTCATTGGATCTATGGAAGTGAATGATGGTGTGCCAAGGGGTTTCAAGAATATTTGGACAAAAAGGGAAGAAATCATCACTGTCCATATGTCAGAAAACAAGGAGGCTCATGGTAGGGAGGGTTCTCGTGCACACGTTCCACCAAAATTAGTGAATGTTTTGGGGGGATGTTAAGCTTCCAAAGCGCATTCCATTTTCCTTCATCACGATCACGAGAGTGAATGCCAAGATCCAGTTTGTGCCCATATCTCCCCGTGAACTCTCTTGAAGAATCATTGGTCCAAAAATGATGGTCAGGGTGAACATCAGGGACCCTAGGGATGATTAGAATAATTCTTTCGTCTCTCTCATTAAACCATTCCTGGCCTTTTTCTACACACCATCCCAGGTCCTGGTCTGAAAAGTGGCAGTTGACAGTGGCGTCTTCAAGACCTGGTTGAGCGGGGGATGTGGTCTACACACCATCCTTATCGAAAATCTAGGGATCATTCCAGATGTTAACAGATGAGCCATTTCCATTCCTCCAGCCCAGTCCTTTTTCCATGAGATTCTCAGCCCCCCAAATACTTCTCAAGAGGAAGCTAGGGCGGGGGCCAAGAAAGGAGCCACAGAAATCCATGTGGGGAAATTATTTGGAATAGAGTACCCATGCACATAAAGATGAAGGACTGTTAAAAAGGTTCCATACATTCTTGGCCAATAGAGCATAATTGAACAGAAGATAATTCCGGAATCCCATCCCTCCCTCCGACTTGGGTTTTCAGAGTTTCTCCTAGGCCAACCAGTGAGGTCAATTTCTGCCATCATTTTTCCCCCACCAGAAGTTGGTAGTATGTGAATTGATCATGTTAACGATGGAAACAGGGATCATAAACATTGACATGAAGTACCTTGGGATAAGAAGAATGAAATCTTTAATGAGGGCTCCTTTATTAGCTTTGGAGATGCTTTTTGGGGTCCATCCTTGAAGTTTTTTCATAATCCTTTCTACCAGAGCTGCAAAGATTTCTTTATTGGACTGGCCAATCACTGTAGGGAGTCTGAGATACTTCTGGTGTTTATAGACCAAAGGGATTCCTACATATGAACAAATATCATCTCTCTTGGAAGAAGGCACCCTGGTGATGAATGAGATTTCTGATTTTCTGTGGTTTAAAGACTGTCTATAAACCCGCTCAAATTGTTGGATCACTTGTCTAATCACATAGCATTCATTAACTGGGCTCTGGAGAAAAGGAGGCAGTCGTCAGTGAAGAAGAGATGTGACACTTGTGGGATCTCATGACAGACCATTGCAATATGAATAGACTTAGAGGATGCAGCCATGGAAATAAGGTTAGAGAAAACATCATCCACCTAAATGAAGAGAAAAGGGGAGAGAGGGTCTCCCTAGTGCTGGCCTCAGGTTGGGGTGAATCCTATGGTGAGATCCCCATTGACCTTGATTCTGAAAGATATGTTCGAGATACAGTGCATGACAATTTCTGTCCATTTGGTGCAGAATCCCATTCTCAGCATCACGGCTCTAAGGAACTACCATTCCACATTGTCATTGCCTTGGGTCATATCCAGTTTCTTGGCCATAGTTCATCATTTCGTAGTGGAGCATGTTTTCATAGAGTGGAACACTTCATGGGACACAATTTAATTATCAGTAATCAGACGTTTGGCCACGAAGGCACTCTAGTTTTTAATGAAGCCTTGGTTAGTTTGGTATATGATGAATTTGTGGTATAATTTGACAACTATGATAGTGGGATTGTTGTATTTATATTCACACACATGTATCTTTAGATACTGTATCCTAAGGATTTTTATATGTATGCAGTTTATGGTATATAATGTATTGTGGTATAATACATGATGGATGTGATGTAGTGGGTCCCAAAAAATATTTAGTTACTATTTGGTGGTATGGATAATGAGGATGAAGAGATGATGTAATTCGTGAGATGCATGTTATGTTATAGTTCCCTAGGTGTTTTTAGGATGGATTGTATATTTGAATAGAGATAGCATGTGATGCATGATGTTGAGGAATTATGGGAAAAGAGTATTAATGTGGCATTGGGAAACCTACATTTGATATTATGTAGGTTATTATATAATTTCATATACGAGATACATGGTGAGTGATCCATGGAGAGGCTATAAACTTAGCATACCTTTTTAGGTGATGAATTAGTTTTACTTGTTCTTTCACTTGGATTTAGTTCCCTTAATTATGCCTTTTACGATAGTATCGAAGGAATATCCTATGATGTATTCATGTTATGATCAACCTACCCAAATATAAACTTTTATTTTAGACCACATGAGCTGGTCGGTGATTGGGTTATACATTACAATATTGTGGAGTTTTTCATGAGCTATTCGGGCTTCGAGATTGCTTTTGAGGTTTTTTTACTTTTGTTACTTTAAATTTCTTTTGTAGTTTTCCTATTTTTAAGAAATTAAATTCATGTATCAATATATTTTACTTTTATATTGAGTAGGATTTTTTTGGCGGTTTTATATTATATTTCATTCCTCATTCATCTTATAGGGTAATGTCTATCTTCTGTGTGTATGATATATTATTGTTTTATGGCTCCAACCCATGGCCAATTGAATGTGGTATTTAGGAATTATTATCTATTTTCTCTCATTTTTATCATAGGAGGGGTACCATTGGGGTGATGGGGTCACAGAACCTAGTGCACTAATACAATATTTTTTTATGTCCATTTGAAACATTTAATTAGATATTTATGGTGACCATGTAAGGCCCTCTTGAAAGCATCTTTTTTTATTTCATTTAAGTGTCGATGTAAATTGTGGTTGAAGTAAATGTTTTTTATTGAGGTTTTATGGATTATAAGTGTTCTATATGTGTGGTTTGGTGAATATATTTTTGTTATGGGATAACATTGAAAGAAGATGTCTAGTTTTGCATAAATCCTTGGTTAGTGATGTACCCTGGAAAGGAGTGATTGTCTTATGATATTTCAATGTGGTGGCTATGTGTAAATTTTTAAAATGATTAGTGTGGGGTTATAGGAAGTATGTTGTGTGAACATTTAGTTTGATGTGAACCCCTTCAGTTGATGAGCTAGTGAGGTGTTGATTTGGGTATATACCAAGGGGTTAGATTGGTTGACGAGAGATGTACCCCTGGAAAATTAATATTATGATATATGGGGGAGATTCCAAATATTAGTATCACAAGGATAATAGAAACCATTTTTTCTATAGAAATATGTAGGGTGATATGTTTTTATAGGCATTTTGAGGCATGAATGCTGGTTTTTCCCCATACCCTGGGAAGCAAGTGATTTTTAGTTTTTAAGGATAGGTTAATTGGGTTCATGACCTGTGTTAAGGGGACCTAATGTGTATATTCGATCTATATGGGACAGAAAATATGACATTGTTAGGAAATTCATTTTTATAAATAATGACCACAGTGAGAGTTTTTGGGCCATTGAAGTAATTTAATGATTAGTTTGGAAAGAATAGTATAATCTATTATTTAGGGATCCCTAGCCTATAGTAGTTCATGATATAAACCTAGTGTTAAATACTAGAAGGGATTCCCTTGGTATATTCTTAAGAAAATTATTTTTTTGTAAGGTGGAAGATTTATATTGTGGTTACATCTTGGAACCAAAATATGGCCCATGGATTACAGTGATATTGTTGCTTGCTTCTTGGAGTGGAAAAAAAACAGGCGAGTCATGGTGATTTGGGAGCATGATAATAGGTGGTGTCCACCATGTTCTTGTTGATACACCTTCATGGCTTTAGGTTATAGGGTTCTAGTAACATTATATTCCAAAAGTATTTAGATAATGAACCTTTAATGATCTGGTTTACATTGGTGATAAATTCCATTGAGTTCCTGCTTCCAGAGTTTTAAGTATGGTTGAGAGTGTCCCTAACTAGTGGTGTTTTCATAAACTACCCTGAGAGCGAGCATTTCACAAATATATATATCTCTTCTTGGTGCGTTTTTATATATTAATGTAAAAATTTACCATCTGGTTCCATTTAAATTGATCTAATTTTTTAAAAAGGTGTTGTATAATAATGATGTTTTTTATAATATTTTATTAGATTAGTTTATCTTAGTAAAAGGGTAGATGTTTTAATAGATATTTAAATTTTGAAAATTCCACCTTCATGTGGAATAGTTATCTTGGATGATGGTGGGATATAAAGAAGTATACAGAAAATGTAGGCTTGGATGATGGTAAGTCTTGTTGGTGTCTCCTTGAGTGAACTATGGTTTAAATCTGTGAATCCTTAGGATGTGAAGGTTAAATGTTAGGGAATACTATTCCAATTTAGATTACTTTCATTGATAGTGTTATTCATACTTTAAGTATGTGTTTTTAGGCCATTGAAATCAAAAGTCTCAAAATTTAATTCTTTTGTTTGCAGTTTCTAGGATTATAAATAATTAATTATTGAGGAAACAACTCGTGAAATGCTAATCTCGAGTGTATGGGTTTTATAAAACTGGTGGTTTAGGATATATAGTGGAAGGTAGAATGGAGAAAATTATGAAAAAAGGGAGAAGTTCAACAATGAGTGGGGTAATTTTTATGTTGGAAGGGAATATTATTTCAATAATGAAAGGGTGAGATTTTTGAACCTAAGAAATATCACAGTTAATGGTCCAGTGATGGTGATGGAGGAAACTATGAGTCTGGATGTTGATAGGTAGAAGATCATTTATACACCCTGATAAAATTACACCATAGTGTATGTTGGTGAGGCATGAATGAAAAAAAGTAAGCAATAGTGTATAACCAATGAGTGATGTGAGAGCTCTGTGAGGTAATAAATAAGTGAACCATAAGTCATATATTTTATGGAACCTAATACAATCGTTTTTTCCAAGGAAAAAAGAAATGAATTATCAAGGGTTGGTAACTGTGGTGATGAAATTTAAATTTGGGAAGCTTTTGTATATTTTCATGTCAACATAATGGTTAGAAATTTATCAGAATGGTTAGCTATGGTGGGTAATAAGATGAATTCTTTTTTGGGCACTGAGAAGACCAAGTGAGGCCATGGTAGGTAAAAGTGAAAGATTCATGTATAAATGAGTGGATTTGGCCCTTGATTAATTTCATAGGATTAAATCGAGTGATCATATCTGAGAGTTATTGTAAATTAATTTGAGTTTTGACTTTTTTTTATAGTGAGTTATGTTGGGTCTTGTGTTTCAGTATTGATTGAATTTCTTAGTTCATGTCAAGAGTGGAGTATAGGTGAACCTAACTCACTGGATTTGGTGGTTGAATTTATGTATGTCAGTAATCATCCAATTTTCATCGATTGATGATAGATACTGTTGTGAGGGTACTAGTTTGAGATGATCTTTAAGGAACTGGTCACACTAGTATGTTAATAAATGATTAGTTCATTAGTTGAGATCATGATGAGATATATTATTGTTGTTCCCATGATTCAGGGGATGAATCATGTGAAAAATAATAATTATTGGACATCTATATTTTCTAAATTAAGGAATGTTGGAAACCAAGATTATGGGAATGAGTGGACTTCGATGTATGGGGCATTAGTATAAGAGTCGATGAGTCTATAGTTATCTGGCCAGGTATAGTACAATAAAAATCTGAGTGGGTGATGTTAATCTGGAAGTGATGTGTTACCACTTAGATCTTGAAGCATTATTATGTAGATTTATTATGAAGGCCTTAAGAGTTCATTATCTGTGATTGAGTTTTATTACATAAATCACCTCGATTGGGGAACCGATATTTGCAGATATAGGGGAATTTGGTATCATGGTTTATATTACTACTCAAGATAGTAAAATAGATCACGATAGTGGCTTATTTATTAGATCTTGGACAATGACATCAATATATTAATGATGTGTTCCATGTGTCTTAGCATAGAAATTATGTGTTCAATCATTCACATGTGATTGATTATGAGGACTTTGAGTTGCATAAGGATGTTTCATTTGGGGATTGTCTGATACATATATTTAATAAGAGAGGAAAGTAATTGTGAGGGAAGACTATGCCTATAATTTGAGTTTTATGGTAGCATGGATGAGTTCAATAAAAAATTGTGATCATGAATTAGATTTCTGGGCATAGTGACTAATGTTATTAAAGAAGGAGCTCTAGAGTCACTTCTCGAGGATGATATGTCTATATAGGGAGAGATTGAAATGAATGTCAACATTACAAATGTATTATTCCATGTTTAAATCTATCTTTAATGTGTTTTTTAGTTATTTTTTTGGGAAATCCCTTAGGAAGATTTAGTATCATTTTAACGGTGTTAGAATATATTTGGTAGGGGATTTGATAATAGTTAGGGAAAATTGTATTATTTTACCCAGGTAACTATGCAACTAGTTAGAGTGAAGAAATTAGATGCATGGTTTGTGTATTGAAATTTTCCATGTAACCATTAATCTAAAAACATGATCAAAATCATAGATGGAATATAGTTTAATAAACCATGTGGAAAAACTGCATGGGTTCCCTAAATAGGTCATGATCCTTGCATGATTGGCACATGCATTGATAAACCAAGAAAATAAAAATGTTCAAGCATAATTAATTAATCTAGATATTTTATTTTAAACTTGAAAGATCAAGGAATCCACTCAATATTACTCCTATATCTAGGTTTCCTAAAACTAAGTACAGTAATTCCTTTTCTTGGTGAAATACTTCCCTATAAAGATAAATTTTAATGGATCTAGAGACATTATTACTACGTATTTCATGGTCAATTTACATTTTCCTCCATTGTTGCATATTCTTCATAAATCTTCTATCTTGTCCATGGAAAAGACACTAAATCTAAACATTCATTGTTGGGCCTCGTAATTCCAGCATTATTTAATGTGATTGCTTCTAGATATTCAAGGAAAGGAAGGTAGAAAAAATAGATCTTCCTTGATCATTATCACATTAATCTAGATCAGTTTATTTAGTGGGTTTAGGAATTCCAACATCATTTAGATTTCTTTATTATCACATTCAAGGAAATGAAGGTAAAAAAATGGATCTTCTATCGAATCCATTTGTTAGTGTAGAAAAGTGGATTTTACTCAATTCCACCATTCCCTAAAATTATACAATTGGACATGTGGAACCTTCAAGGATTGGTTATTACCATATAGGGGAATAATGTGTTTTGTGACATGTTTTGATTATTGTAGGGTCTTAAATGACTAATTGTAGGGCATGATAGAATTGAGGATTGACCATAGACTGTCAGTGGGGCATGATGGCCTTGTGGCATGACCTTTGTTAGTTTGTGTGGAATGATGGTCTGGTGTCCTAACCCAATAAATTATGCCCCATTAGCCAATTTTAATACATATACAGGCCTTTTGGATTTCATTGAGATTTATAAAAAATAATCATAACTTATCCTTTGGTATAGAATAAAAGAAGGTTGGACCAGGGTACATGCAAGCCTTATTTGCATACGATGACCTGACAAGTTATTATATAATAATTAATTTAATTTAATTTCATATCATACAATTATATATAATTATTTATCTTTTGTTAATGATTTATTGTTGACATCTTAATATGTTCTAAACTCACACCTTACGTAAGAATATTTGTGCACTTGTGAACACCTTGACTTGGATTCCTGATGAAAAAATTGGACCTATCAAGGGTAGTTATAAAATAGAAACATGTTTTACATGAGATTTATTAACTTAGAGAATTTTTTATAGTAACAAGACATGTGGTGAAATGTTACCTCAAGCATACGTCATAGTTTTCAAGAGGATTCTTACCAGCAGTAGTGGTTAAAGACAATTCCATGGGAGGACTATACCCATATATGAGAGTTCATAATAATAATAATATAACTGAGAACAATATATATCAGACCTCATATAAATAATAAATAACTGAACATGAGATAACTAAATAGAATTTGGTTATGAATTATTATAATACTGATCACCCACTATACTGATCATATATATCTAGAATTAAAAGAATGAATAAATATAGAAATGAGGCCCTGATCCCAACACCATGCCTCACCACCTACTAATATATAGAATGTATGATATCCTACTTGATCACATAAAACCTCAGCACCTACCCAACCTATACCTATAAAAAGTGAGAATCTTCTTGGGTACCCATGTGAAATGGTGTCCTAAGCAGGGTGTGTGTACATAACATCGTAGGGATCCTCTAAATGGTTTTATACATAAAAATTAAATTTAGTTCAACGTACATATTTCATTATCAAAATATAGAAGATAAATAATTGAAAATAGATTAAAAAACTAACCACTATTAATCCCTAGGTCCATTACCCTGATTTAACACACATGCTTCAAATAGTGTTTGATTGTATATGATCACATTGTGATGACTCTTCCAGCCATTAAAAATACCAAAGGGTCTTTCAACCAGGTATAATAAATATAAAAACATGGCGACTAGTCCAAAGGATATATCGAATAATGACATGGGGTCCAGATCCGACCGCGTATAAAAGTGATAATGACCCAATGACTAAACTGACACTGATTTTCATGACTGGACATGCCTTGACAGATAGAAGGACCCCAACATATAATAGGTCATTATCCCCCACTATAATACTCATTGTAGTAAATGAAATTATGGACACTATCCTTTTCCTAGAATAGAGCATGGATGATGTAACAACCTGATATTTTATGAGAAATATTATTTTTAATTACTTTGATGTCTTGTGTTGTACGCTACATTGAGATTAGCTTGCGCTACACGCAACACCGTGTTATCTTACAGTATATGCAATCACTATTCTAGAATTTTGTTGCACGCTAGAACAATCTCCTCGATAGTGTGTGTTTTATGCAATACCGAGTTTCACTAAACGAGATATTATTATAATATTATTTTGAACTAGCCTTTATGAATAGTAATACACACTTTTTGGAATTTTTATTTTCAAAATGGACTTTATTTTTGGAATTGAAATATCGAAATTAGCCCTGGGTGAAGTTTTGGTATTTTTCTGAAAACATTCAATTTTTGATGAATAGTGAAAACACTGGGTTACTATTTAAAAACCGACTTTTTTTTGAAAAAATTATTTATTTTTTTTAAATTTATTTTATGTAAAAATAGATACATAATACCTATATAAGTTCAATGTAATTCATTGGAGTCATTTTATAATAATCTTAGATATATAAAAATTTTATTGAAATTTTGACCGTCTTTTACCCACCTCCTAGGTGAATTTGCAAAATTACATAAAACTTAATTTTACCGCATCTGTGAGTGGAATTTTAAAATTATGGGAAACACGATTGATATCAGTAAGTAAAATGTGGTTCAATAAGACAAAAATAATTTTTGGTGAATATTAACTTTGTAATTATTTTTACCACGGTTAAAAGTAAATAAGGTAATTAAGGGTAAAAATGATATTATTATTACCATAAAACGTGTAATAATTCTATTGGATAAGTGTAATTCAACCATAAACAACCTTTGGGAGAAAATATTTCCCTTTAGGTCCACCTGGATTATATTAGGACATTTATAATTATTTTATTTAAAGAAGAATTAAAATAGTTAAAATCAATGTTTAATAAATAAAACATTTTTAATATAGGGTTATACTTCTGATAAATTCGACTATAAATAGTCATTAGAAAGAAAAAAATATTTAATACATAATGGTATTTTATTTACAATATTTATACTTTAAATAATTTTATTTATTTATGATATAATGATGTTGCAGTAATTACCATATTAATTAAAATATTAACATTATTGATGTTATAAATAACCAATTATATGTAATATTTGACTTTTTTTGAAATCAAATAATTTTATAGGTTATTATGAAATGTTAGTATTGATTTAATTAACTTTTTTTGAATTAAAGATTCTGTTATGATTTTCACAAAAATCAATTACCAAATAGTGTCAAAATTGACATAAAATAGTTTTTAAAACAAATATTACATTATTAATTGTTATTTTCTTCGTAAAAAACTAAGGTTCAGCCAAATGACTTAGATAATGTTATATATATTAATAATTAACCACTTGGTGTTCGTTTGGCTTGTTATCGTAAGTTTATTAACCATATTATGTAAAAAACAAGAAGACACAGTAAAAGATAAATTATTTAACATAGAGTTAAATCTAAATTATAAGGTTAAAATAGTATCCTAAACTTGTCTAAAACCTATTTTTTGAAATTATTTCGACCCATTCATACTTTTTCTTCGAAATAAATCAATTTGGAGCTATTATAAACTGAATATGTCTTTATTATAAAATAATATTTTATGTTTTTTCAAAGGTGCCCCTCTCATCCCTTATAAAAAGAGAACTACTTCTGTCTTACCTTCACACCCTTTTTAGCCATGAAGCTCATAAAAACCTTCCAATTACTCTACTAATCATCTCTATTTATATCATAGAGTTTGTGTTCTTCTCAAAATACCAACTCTAGTTCCCTATGAAGAAGTTTAAAGGAGGTGCGTTGAAGAAGAGGTAATCTCTTCTACCGATTCTTTCAAGTTTCCTTCGTCTTCTAAATCCTCTTCTTTAGTTTATTCACTATAAAGTAATAACATAAATATCACTAATATACTGATATGTTATTATAAATAAGAAACAACCCCATTTCACCTTCTATCCATCCTATAGAAAATGAAATCACCGCAAGTACGTACGGAATACCGTCTCCACGCTGTGGTGTAATCTGTTTTTCCACATCCACCGTTCTTGGATGGGTATAATGGTTTGAAGAATAACTATATATAGTTATTATAACATCATACTGATTCTGAGTTATTATATCATCCACCCCAATTCTATTCAATAATTATGGGAATGATATCATCGGTCGTGCGTACGTATGGATTACAGTCTCCCCGACGTGATGAGATTCATTCTCCATGATAACAATTCAAGAATGAATATAAAGTATATATAATATGTAATCATGATATATATGAAATAATAATTCTACTGGATTTATGTATATATATATATATATATGTGTATTTCATCTACTGAATTCCATTCATGTCAGTAAGGAAAGGAAAACAACGTTAAGTGTAAGTACGACCTACCGTCTCCATGAACGGTGTATTTCATTTCATTCATCTATCTATAATATATATGTATATACTGAATATATATGATATATGAAAAATGATTTTAATTATATAAGTAAGTAAATCATGATATATGGAATAATAATATCCAGAACAAAAAGTCCAAACATGTACGTTAAATAAAACGATTTTACCCAAAATGCTTCTTTAACATGGAATTTACAAAAGAACGGGTAATATAAAATCATATGTTAACTATATATGATATAATAAAAATTAATATGATTCTGTAATAATTCAATTACATCATTTAAATAATTATACGGGAGGTTTGGATACGTACGAAGCATATCAGACCTAAGATATGGGATAATTATTCCAATCTCGTTCTTCTCTGAGATTGTTTATTCGTAAGTATTTACTAGGGTTATGTTTATTATACATGTCCATATGTCCTAAAAATGTTTTAACAAAATGTTTAATTTTTGTACATGTATGATTAAATTCATTTTTACCCTTTTTTACTTTTACCACATCGTATGGAAGGAATCTTTCTTTTGTTTACCATACGAGGTACTTTTTGACTTTTCCGACAAAAGTTCGAGGAGGATGTTTTTTTAAATTATATGGCCTGAACGGATTTTTACGGTTTCATATATCCTTATTTTCATGTAGCTTACTCTACATGATTTTATGAATATTTTCAATAAAATTCATTTCTTTTAAAATATCATGGAATTTCATGAAAAGAAAATGCTTTTGAGGAAGAAAGGATATTTTCCTCAAGAATTCATTTCAATTGTTTTATCAAAACCATTTTCCATATAAGATGACATTATTTTATATGTGTATGTTTCATGTATAATGTCTCTATTAGTTTACAGAGTTATATTCTTCTTATGATGAAATTATAACCATTTTTTTTATATGGATTATGTTATGATGAGATGATGTTTTTAAAACCCATTTTATTCGTTGGGTTATGATGAATGATTTATGTATATGTTGTGGAAAACGTAAGAATGATTTCATTATGAGATTGGTGGGACTTATATATCCCTCCAATTCATTTCTTAAAGATTTATATCTCATGAGATAGACATGGTTGGAATGGTAAGTTAATCTGGTTCAGTGTTACAGTACTGAAACGAGGAGTGAACTCGATTCATCAAGGGACTTTGTCCACTAAGATGGTCTTGGAAACAATGCATTTGCTACTATTTAAATCATATCCCGTGCTTAATGGTTTTCCTCAATTAAATGTTCTATTTACATGTTATTTTATAATGATTAATGTTTTTTATGATCAATGCCTTACGTACTACCATGTTTTATGTCATTTCTCAAGATTTCGATGTTTAAACATTATGTTCATGTTTTTATGTTCAAATGTATATGGTTTGTTTTATTTTCTCCATGCTTACCCTTAATGAGCATTTGATCTCACCCTTTATATTTTTTCCTTTCCCCAGGATATAAAGAATGGTTTTAGGTAAGAAAACAAAAGGGTAAGATCTTTATGGGAGATGTTGAAGATCATTCACCATTATTAGACAATTTTGTTCTGAGTTTCCAAAGATAATAAACTATTATGGTTTTTTGGTGTCTGTTTTTGATATGTATTATGTATTTCACAAATGTAATGTAATGTCTATGTACGTCATGCTTTAGGTCTCTACAGTTGGTGTCAGAGGGAGGTATAGTTAACCTTTGGAAACTAGGATGCAAGATGTAACATCCCCAAATGATAAAGGGTTAAATGACTAAATGATATGACTCATGTCAACAAGGTGCACCTTCCTTTTCGAGAGCGTTCCTGATTAGAATTCCATAGTTAAGCATGCTCGGCATGGAGTAATGATCACGATGAGTGACCTTCTGGGAAGTTTTCCAGGGTGTGTGCGAGTGAGGACAAAGCACACTGGAAATGACTTGTGTTGGCCTTTGGGGACTATCATTAGTCAGATGACCAGCTCAGGCATGTGGGTGGACCGTGGGGTGGGCCCCACGTGTCTATGGGGAAACCGGTGGTACATGGTGGGCCAGGACCTGATGGCCATGTTAAGGCACGGTGGTTGTGCTGTCACCGGGACTCAGTTATCATACTTGGTATCAGATGAGGTAGCCAGCCTTAAGTGCGGTGCACTGCCTGGGTTGATATGTACGGCCCACAGTGAGGGCGTTGTGCTCTAGGGGGGGGTGATTGTAACATCCCAAAATGATAAAGGGTTAAATGACTAAATGATATGACTCATGTCAACATGGTGCACCTTCTTTTTCGGGATCCTGCCTGATTAGAACTCCACAGTTAAGCGTGCTTGGCCTGGAGTAATGATCAGGATGGGTGACATTCTGGAAAGTTTCTCAGGGTGTCTGCGAGTGAGGAAATGCACACTGGAAAGGAATTGTGTTGGCCTATGGGGACTATCATTAGTCAGATGACCAGTTCAGGAATTTGGGTGGACCCTGGGGTGGGCCCCACGTGTCTGCGGGGCAACTGGTGGTACATGGAGGGCCAGGACCCGACGACCATGTTAAGGCGGGGTGGGACTTGGTTGTCACACAAGATCTTTAGTGATATCCCTTTAGATTTTTCTAAGGTATGTCTTGGGATGTCCCAAAAGTTATGTATAAGTAAATGTTATAGTCCTAGAATTACGGTAACAATATTATAATTTAACCTACGATGTTAGATATTGAAGGTACTCCCCCTTGATTATGATTTTTTCCTATCACACTATTCTTTTTGGGTTTTAGAAAATGGCTAAAAACAGGAAGATTCACAATAATTGAGGATATGTTGGACAATGGAATGATATTCTTTGTGAGACACCAAATGAAATTGGATCTGGAAGTCTACATATTATTATTATGCATAATCACCAATCTCATAATATGATCAATAATCTCAACTTTGGTAAGTTTCTCAACTCAAATAATAAGAGAAAGATGGAGTTTCATGATGATCGTAGAGGAATGAAAGTTTAATTTCCCTCATGTAAATCATGTGGAATGAGGAATCAAAGAGAATGTTTCAAAGGAACTGGAAGATGATTAGGGTGTGGAAAAGAAGGAAACATATCTAGTATGTGAAAAGGAAAAGGTTCAGTTAACACCATATAAAAAGATAATGGTATTGGTACGACATCAAAAATGATTAAATGTTTTCAATGTGGAATATAATGGAATTTTGAAAACCAATTCCCTAAGGGAATTTCTTATGAAGAGAATCAGCATGGTCTTATGGGTTGTATTGATGTCGATGATGATGAAGAGACTACATGTGATATATGAGATGTAATTATTGTTGAAGCTTGGTCAATGGTTTATGAAGGTATTGGAATGATTTATGTTTATCAAGATTTATGATGTATAGGAAATTTAATGATAATATAGAATAAAGAACCATCTAAGGATTGTTACACTATTGTTTTTCCTAAAGTATTTGAAAGTATATGTTGAATGGAACCAGTAACCATGAAAGGTTATTCAAATATTTTTGGAAGGTAGATGATATGTGCATAATGAATGGATAAGGAGAAAATAATATGTTTGATAGTATTAATGAGATCATGATTGATATAAGGACTAAGTGATATCATGGTTTGAGTATATAGAATATTTTGGATTTTGGTATGTGGAAAGAGTTAAATTTTAACAACATTCATGTTTTCATTAAAGTTATATGGTAATTCATGTCTCAAAAGAATACATGATTAAGTTATTCACATGTTTGGAATTTGACCAACAAGATATGTCATATGATATATGGGGGATAAATAATGGTATTCACATGCTCGGTAGATGACATTTCTTGTAATTGTTTTCTTTATACTATAATCATGGACATAAGTATTTAGGATAATCCTTATGATTGGAATGGATTATGTTAGACATAAGTTTTTATTTTTTAAGGATAGAACTTTTTTGATATTATTGATGTAATGTTATAATAATGTAGTTTTATAAAAATGAAAACCTTTAGGACGGGTGGAACCCCATCGCGTTGGACAAGGTTGTGGGAATCAAACCCACAACCGAAGTGCGACATGCCTTTATTTCCGACCACTGGCCTACAGGAAGTCCCTAGTTAGTAGAAACTAGTTTTATTAAGTGGTATGATAGATGAAGTATTAGTCCATCATATACGATTAATCTCACCATAGATGGAATTATGTATATTTGATAACAATTTCTAACCATTTGTTTGAGACATATGTAATGACCCATCATTCTATCACATGATCTGCTAAAACTTCACGGATGAAAAAATTCAACTTCATTTCTTTAATAGATGAAGGGGAAATTGTTCAACGCACAAACAACGGTGAGATTATACCGAAATAATTTATGTATTTCTTCTAATTCAAATTCATCAACTTTAGGGAAATGATCTTGAAAACCAAAATTTTTATCCTAGTGCCCTTATATCCAATGAATTAGATGGTACCTTAGATCATCACAAATTTATGGACCTGTGATTGTTGGATTTTTCATAGACATGTCCTCTACCACTCTCCATCAGAACATGATGGTTAGGTTTTTCTTCGATATCCATATTTGCACCTATGTTCTCCTTTGTGGAAAACTAGTGATGATTTAATTTTAGTAACCATTACGTTTCATACTTTAGTTTTTAAAGATATGTTTTAGTATTCCTTTTTACAATGTGGGTTTCTATTAATGAAACATTCAAGTAGTAAACCATTTATAACCCCGACGAATTTTGAGGGAGAAATTCATTTTAAGGGGGGTAGAATGTAACAGCCCGAGATTTTATGAGAAATATTATTTTTAATTACTTTGATGTCTTGTGTTGTATGCTACACCAAGATTAGATGGTGCTACACGCAACACCACGTTAGATTACAGTATACACAGACACTATTATAGGCTTGTGTTGCATGCTAGAGAAACCTTCCTTGATATCATGTGTTGTACACAATACTGAGTTTCACTAAACCAGATATTATTATAATATTATTATGAACTAGCCATTATCAATAGTAATACCCACTTTTTGAAATAATTTTATTCAAAATGGACTTCATTTTTGGATTCGGAGTATCGAAATTAGCCTAGGGTGAATTTTTTGTGTTTTTCTGAAAACTTTCAATTTTTTATGAATAGTGAAAACACTCGGTTACAATTTAAGAACCGACTTTTTATTTGAATAATTATTTATTTTATTTAAAAAAAATTTAGGTCAAAATATATTCATAATACCTGTATAAGTTTGATGTAATTCATTGGAGTAATTTCATAATAATCTTAGATATATAAAAATTTTATCAAACTTATGACCGTCTTTTACCCAGCTTATAGGAGAATTTGCAAATTAACATAAATCTTAATTTTACCACTTCTATGAGTGGAATTTAAAAAATCTGAGAGACATGGTTGATATCTGTAATAAAATATGGTTCAATAAGATAAAAATAATTTTTGGTGAACAGTAACATTTTACTTTTATTTACCACAGTTAAAAGTTAATAGGGTAATTAAGGGTAAAAATGATATTATTATTAAACTAACACATGTCATAATTTGATTGGATAAGTGTAATTTGACCAAAAAAGACCTCAGGGATACAATATTACCCTTTATGTCTACTTGGATTATATTAGGACATTTATTATTATTTTATTTAATGAATAATTAAAATAGTTAAAGTCAAAGTTTAATAACTAAAACATTGTTAATATAGGGTTATATATAAGTTAAATTAGATTATAAATATTAAATATAAATCTAAAAATATTTTCTACATAATGGTATTTTATTTATAATATTTAGACATTAAATAATTTAATTTATTTATGACACAATGATGATGCTGTAATTACCTTATTAATGAAATATTAACAGAATCGATGTTATAAATACACAAATAAATGTAATTTTAGACTTTTTTGAAATCCACTAATTTTATAGGTTAATATGACATGTTAGTATTGATTTAATAAAATTTTTATAACTAATCATGCTATTCTGATTTTCACAAAAATCAAGTACCAAATATGTGTCAAAATTGTCATAAAATATTTTTTAAAACAAATATTATATAATTAATTATTATCTTCTTCCTAAAAATCCAATGATTGGCCAAATGAGTTAGATATGGTTATATATATATATATTCAACCATTATGGATTCGTTTGGCTTGTTATTGTATGTTTGTTAACCATATAGTGTAAAAAAACAAGAAGACATAATAAAAGTTAAATTATTTAACTTAGAGTTAATCTGAATGATAAGGTTAAAATACTAACCAAAACTTGTCTAAAACCTTTCGGTTGAGAGTATTTCGACCCATACCCACTTTAACTTAGAAATAAATTAATTTGGAGATATTATAAACAAAATAATACTTTATTATAAAATAATATTTTTATGTTTTTCCAAAGGTGCCCCTCTCATCCCTTATAAAAAGAGAACCCCTTCCCTCTTCTCTTCACACCCTTTTGATCCTTGAAGCTCATCCAAATCTTGACAATTCCTCTTATTAACCTCTCTAGTTATATCATAGAGGTTATGGTCTTCACAAAAGACCAACTCTAGTGCCCTAAGAAGAAGTTTAAAGGAGGTGCGTCGAAGAAGAGGTAATCTCTTCTACAGATTCTTTCAAGTTTCTTTATTCATATACTTCCTATTCTTTAGTTGTTTCATTATAAATTAATATCCTCAGTATACCATATATAATGAAATGTTATTATAAATATTAAAAAATTCCATTTCACCTTCTATCCATCTTATGGAAAACGAAATCACCCCGCGTACGTACGGAATATCATCTCCATGCCGTGGTGTAATCTATTTTCCCCCACCATCTTACTTGGATGGGTATAATGGTGTGAAGAATAACTATATATAGTTATTATAACATCATACTGATTCTGATATATTATATCATCCACCACAATTATAATCAATAATTATAGGAATGACATCATCGCTCGTGCGTACGTACAGATTAACGTCTCCACGACACGATGAGATTAATTCTCCATGTTAACCATTCAAGAATGATTATAAAGTATATATAATAATTATTCACGAAATATATGACATAATAATGCTACTAGATTTATGTATATATATATGTTTTTCATCTACTTAATTTCATTCAAGTCAATAAGGAAAGGAAAATAGTGTTCATGTGTATGTACGACCTACCGTCTCCATGAACGGTGTATTTCATTTCATGCATCTATCTATTATATATATGTATATATTGAATATATATGATATATAAATCATTATTTTAATTCATGAAGTATGAAAATCATGATAACTAATAATTTCACGAACAACAAGTCCAAACACGTACGATAAATAAAACGATATTACCCAAAATGTTGCTTTAACAAGGAAATTACCAAAGAACGTGTAATATAAAATCATAAGTGAACCATATCTGATATCATAACAATGAATATCATTCTATAATAAGTCAATGAAATTATTTAAATCATTATACAGGAGGTTCATATATGTATGAAGCATATCAGACCTAAGGTAAGTTATAATTATTCCAATCTTGTTCTTATCTGAGATTGTTTATTCGTAAGTATTTACTGCGGTTATGTATATTATCCACGTCCATATATTCCCAAAAATGTTTTCCTAAAATGTTTAATTTTCTTCCACGTATGTTTAATGTCATTTTTTCCTATTTTTTAATTTTACCACATCGTATGGAAGGAATCATTCTTTTGTTTACCATATGAGGTGTTGTTTGACTATTCCGACAAAAGTATGGGGAGAATGTTTTTTTAACTTATACGGCATGAATGGATTTTTTCGGCTTCATATCACCTTATTTTCATGAAGCTTACTCTAAAATATTTCATGAACATTTTCAACAAAATTCAACTATTTTAAAATTTCATGGCATTTCGTGAATATAAAATGATTTGGAAGAAGAAAGGATATTTTTCTCAAGAATTCATTTTAGGAGTTTTATCAAAACCATTTTCCATATAAGATGACATTATTACATATGTGTATGTTTAATGTATAATGTCTTTATTATTTACACGATTTTATGCTTCTTATGATGAAATTATATCCATTTTTTATATAGATTATGTTATGATGATATGATATTTATGAAACCCATTTTATTCATTGTGTTATGATGAATGAGTTATGTATATGTTGTGGCACATGTAAGAATTATTTAATTATGAGATAGGTGGGACATATATCTCCATCCAATGAATTGGGTAAATATTTATATCTCATGAGATAGACATGGCTGGAATGGTATGATAATCATGTTCAATGATACAGGACTGAAACGAGTAGTGAACTCAATTTAGAAAGGGACATTGTTCACTAAGATGGTCTTGGCTGCAATGCCTTGGCTACTATGGAAATCATATCATGTGATTAATGGTTTTCCACAATCAAATGTTCTATTTACATTCTATTTTATCATTATTAATGTTTCTTTATGATCTATGCCTCACGTACTACCATGTTTTATGTGATTGCTCAAGATTTTGATGTTTAAATATTATGTTCATGTTTTAATGTTCAAATGTTTATGGTTTGTTTTATTTTATACATGATTACACTTACTAAGAATTTGAGATCACCCTTTATAAGTTTTCTTTTCCCCATAATATAGTGAAAGCTTTTAGGTATGAAAATAAAAGGGAATGATCTTTATGGCAGATGTTGAAGATCTTTCACCACGATTAGAAGATTATGTTCCGAGTTTCCAAAGACAATAAACTATTACAGTCCTTTGGTGTCTGTTTTTGTTACATATTAAGTATTCTTCAAAAGTAATGTAATTTCTATGTACGTCATGATTTGGGTCTCTACAACTGAGAATGACTCAAAAAATTATATGAACTTAATATATAGAATTCCTTAATCCCACACCATAAGACTCCCTCTGGGATAACCCACAATGATCCAATTCCTATTATCACTATAAAATCATGAATCAAAATTCATTGAATCCCCACCATAACATCAAAGACCACACTATAGGGTTTTTAAATATAAATAACTAACATAAAATGTG
Source organism: Viscum album (assembly GCA_963277665.1). NCBI lineage: Eukaryota > Viridiplantae > Streptophyta > Magnoliopsida > Santalales > Viscaceae > Viscum > Viscum album. Next base: position 687,712,939 of record OY728132.1, on the reverse strand, counting down.
ATATTTCCATTTACAATAAAATACTACCCCAAGGGGGTATTTTTTCATGAATCATACATTAAGGATGTATTCTATACTAGATCATAATCGCCAGTAAGGAACATGATAAGAGTGTTAGGACTGCCTCAAGAGTGTTTCCCATATTATTTATAAAAATAAGTTATTAATGGATGAATAAAATCTGAAACATAATATATATAAATGGGGATGACCTCCTCATTGAAGAAAAATATAAAACATCACATCCAACATAGGCTGAATTCCCATACCTAGGTTCGAAGGTGACACCTATTGTAACACCCCTAGTTTGTTTGAATTTTTTTTGAATGAATTAATTTTAATTGATGTGTTTATTTTAAATAATTCATATATTACTTTTTCATAGAACCAAATTTTCTTGCACTACACTCAACACTGACTCGTCATTCATTACACAGTCAACATTGATTTTCTACAAAACATCATTGTTTTGCTATAATTATTTAAACAAATAATTTATCACTTAGATGTCAAACATAATAATATAAATAGTAATTAAATATTTTGACATATTATTTATAATGGATTCATATATATAATAAATATTTATAATTAATTATATAATTCTTAGTAATAAATTTTAATGTTTAAAAATAACATTTTCGTAGAGAAACTGCATTTTAAGTCCTTCTCCGAACAAAAATAAATTATATTTAGACACTAATAGATATATAATTTGATAATGTAATGGTAATTTTTTATTTAACAACTTTAAAATTATATTACTGTAAATTATTGGTATTTTTCCACGATTCATTATTTTGGGTGAAAGTAAAAAATTGCTACAATCTTGATAAAAACAACCTTTTTATTTAAATAATAATAATAATTAATTTATATATTAAATTATGTTTAAAATTAAAATAGTATCAATTATATATATATGAATCCAATTTAGAATATTGGAATTATTTTTATATTGAAATTAGATAAAAACACTTATTGAACTTTTGAATGATTTTACTTTAAAAGCCCACTTTCTCTTCACATCTCCAGGATTAGAGTTAGACATAATATTCCAACTTCTCTAATTTGAATTTAGAAAAAAATTATATGTATGGTTGTAAATAGTATAATATTTTCTCTCTAATAAGATCAACTTAATTTTTTCCCAAAAATATGTGTGAAAGTGATTAAAATTAATTAGTCTGATTAGGGTAAAATTATTCTTAATAGGGGACTGAAACATAATATTAAGGGCCATGACGGCATGAAAATTTATCCAATTGAAATTATATTCTTATAATTAGACAATATTCCCCATTGGTGTAAATTTTATTGATGAATAAGGTATTATTAAATGAAATTTTCCTATAAAAATGGTTAAGTAAGGAAAAAGAAAAAAAATAAAATTTACTTACCTATTCCATTTAAAAAACATTTTGATATGTAAAATACATCATATTTATATTAACACATATAATTTTAAAATTAAAATGGGATTTTTGTGTCATAATAATTTCATTACATATAATAAATTATTTAGTTTCCAAAAATTATTAAGAAAGATCAACTTAGATATTATTTATATAATAATTAACTAAACTAAATGAAGCTATAAATATAAAAAATGATGTAAATCCATTGAATTATTTTCTATAATTATTATTTTTGATTATTATATTATGTTAAATATATTTAAAAAATTTATTAAATCATATATATTTTTTATATTTAAGATTTAAAATTAATTAAATAATTTCAAAACTTACAGTAATGTTAATTTACAAAATATTATATTTTACTAAATGATTTAACATTAAAAAAATCTTATATTCAACGATGTGATACTTATGTGTTAATAAATATTAAATATGGTCTATTAATGTACCAATTTATATTTTATTGTTAACATATGGAGCCATATATTGTGAAAATAATTTTAGCACGAACTCAGTTTAAGTAGTGTCTTTACATGTCACATGTGTTTTTTTAAATTAATATCAAATACACAAGAGTGTTTTACTTCTTAAACTATTTTTAATATTTATAATTATTTCGATCTATATTTTCAAGAAAAATCTCACTTTAATTTAATCTTATTTTTAATCTACTATGGTTATAAAACTAATATCCTTAATAATATCCAAAATGATAAAATTTGGCAATCTTAGATGCTAAGGAACTAAATTATTGAAGTGAAATTATTTTTGTATTTTTGAGGTTTTTATTGACCTTTATTCCCATTTAATCCATTTTTTTTGTATTTTTGAGGCACATTTGTTAAGGGATACCTCCTATTAATTAATAACATTAGGTATATACAAGAGTGTCAATCCCCTTCAACTATTAAAAATGGATACACTCATCTATTTCCTGAAACCACTCAAACTAATTATATTTGTCCAAGATATTCCTAATCGACATTAAAAAACCCTAAATTACTACTTGAATTTTCCATTTTGGAATAAATATATCCAATTATTCTTCTCGGTGCCATCCTAAAAGAGTTACCTGATTAAGAGGTAACACCCTCCCTACAGATCCTTTCTTTTATTTCCATTCACCACACCCAAAAATCATCTTATTCCATGCTTGTATAAAAAATTTATCCAAAATATAATATTAAATTTTTATAATAAATTTTATATCTACATTTAGACAGACTTCCATCTAATGGGTAATGATCATACTGTTTATGTTTACGTCGAACTACTGCCTCACGAAACGATGATTGTTCATTTTCCCATTACGACTTATCATGATGGAAATTATGAATGAAAATATTATTTATATAAGGTATATATAGATTTTATAATATCATTATGATTATATATTTTTTATTTAGAAATTACCATTATTCTTTTCATCTTGTTTAAATATGATTATTTTGTTTGAGGAAGTGTAGACTATTTCCCCATCAAAGCAATATGAATTATTTACACACTACATGGAAAGTATTAAGGGTATATTTAGTGAAACGATATATTATATAAATAAAATTACAATTCATCTATAATTATATTATAAAATTATATACATATACATATATTTCATTTACATTCTACCTTTTAATACATCAATAAAATAGAAGCATCATTCATGCATAAGTATGACCTATCATCTCAATGAATGGTGTATTCAATATCATAATTATATATTCTATAGATTATAATAATAATAATATAAGGAATATAAATGATATACATATCAAGGTTTAAATTCTAGAATTTATGATATATGTATAAGAACTATAGATATAACACATTAATACAAAAGGAAAAAGAAAAGTGAATATCACCTAAATCGTAACGATAACATGAAATTGGTAACAAGTTGGTAATATAATGTAATAATCAAAACATATATGGTATTATATATTATAATATGGTGCTTTAAAATATTAATATTTAACTTAAATTTATTATAAAAGATTATTGAACATTTACTATGATATTCAAGACCCATGGTAAGGGGATTTCATCTCACTTTTTTTTAGTGGGATACATTCTTTATTCCCCACACATTCCTTTTGTATGGTGTTTATAATGTCCACAAATTTATTATATAGTAATTATAAATAAATTTATTTATATCTATATATACAATTTATGTACATTATATCATGGGGTTTCTATTTCATAAGATACCAAATTGGTAAATTAGTTTTGTCTCAATTTTCGTTCTTTGAGACACTAGTCGTGTTATGCAGCCATATTTTTTTATGAGGTGTATATAATGACTTTGGAATGATATATCATTAATATAATTCATTTAATTATATTTTAAGGTTCATTTAATTACATTCATTCCAATTTTTTATGATTCAATGTTACCATAGTAGTAACTATTTATTACTTCCATATCATCATTTACCGAGATTTTTTATAATTATGGTTCTATTAATGAAATATTTTGATCACTATATTAGAAAATATTATATAGTTTATTAATCTATGGATATGAATGTTATATCCATGTATTTGTAACATTTTTTCAATATTTTTTACTTAATATAATTAATAAATATTTCTCCTTAAAATATGACATTATTTCTCTTTTTAGTCGGAAATACGCATTTATTAAAAACAATGACTTCTAAAAATGTTTTCAATTGTTGTGGGAAAGATTTAAATTTATTTTAAACAAAAAATGTTTTAAAATAGGTTTCAAAAATTATTTATATATTTTCAAAGTATTTTAAATAAAAATTATTTCAAAACTTTCTCAAGAATCTTTTTTAATTATTAAAAGAAAATGATTTCCAAAACATTTTCAATACATATTTATTTCAATAAAATTAGTTTCATAATGATTTCATGAATATTTTATAAGTTTTCATGGAATTTTTCTCAAATTTTTTTTATGATTCTTTTATATTTTTATAAGGTAAAAGGTTTTCAAAATTATTTCAAGCCTTCATTTTATGTTTTCAATGCATTTTAATGGAAAATTGTTTTCTAATGGTTTTATGTTTTAAAAATTACTTTCTTAGAAGAAAGGATATTTTCCCCAAGAAACGTTTCTATAATGTCATTACAGATTATTTTCCATCTAATATCAAATCCATGGATGTTATTCATTCCCTTATAATAAATTATTTATAGGTTACTTTCATTTTATTTCCTGAATGGTTAATGTATTTAGGGAATGATTCTTATGGAACCCATTTCTCATCAATGAGTTTTTTATTTTGAAACTTGCTTCTTTTCAGTGGTTATTATTTAATGAAATGATTATAAAACCTATATAATTTACATAGGTTATGATGTGACAATATATAAATGATACCCATTCCATTTCATGGGCTACGATTATTGTTTATGAAACCCACTTATTTTTATGGGTCCTGATATGAAGCAATATTTATTATCCTATGGAACATGTATGTATGATATTTTTAAGTGTTGGGTTAAAAATATATCTCCCTTTAATTAATTGGTAAATGATAAATGGTATATGATATCATATGGAACATGAGTTATAGACCATTTCTAAAAACAAGAAGGTACATGGGTTATAGCCAAATCATGAAAATAAGTAGGTCCACATGTTGTTGGACAATAAAGAAACTAACAAGGGGAATATGTTGTATCCCAATCCCAAAAAAAGAGGTTAAAAAATCTGTGACCCCAATCTTGAAGCTGGTACATGGGTCATATCCCAATACTATCATTTTGTGAAGGTCTCGTTAGGTAGCCTTGTCACAATATTTTTTTTGTTTATGTGTATGCCACAATTAAATGGCTTACTCTTATGTTATGATTTCAAGGCCTATGCTCTCGATTCCCTTATGAATCATGTATTATTATGTTATGATACTTATTAAATGATTTATTTTTATGATTTTTTGTATTTAGGGTATGATATTCTAATGTAATTATCACATTCTAATACCATTACTATTATGTTTATGGAAATATATCTTCATTGATTACCCTTAGTGAGAAAATGAGATCACCTATTTTTATGTTTACATCCACATGTTAGGAAGATATATTTTAAAAATGATATTTATAATAGGGGTGATAATCTTTTGGAACCGAGTGGGAGATAATGTATCTCACCAATGTACATATGTCCTAAGTTTCACAGGTGTATCCCAATCCCAAAAAGGAAGTTAAAAAATTTGTAATCCTAATCCTGAAGCTGGTACGTGGGTTGTCTCCTAATACTAACATGTTATGAATGTCTCGGTAGGTAGCCTTGTCATAGGATTTTTTTATGTTTATGTGTATGACACAATTAAATGGCTTACTCCAATGTTATGATTTGAAGGCCTATGCTCTCGAATATCTTATGATTCATGTATTATTAACTTATGATCCTTATGCCATGATTTATTATTGTGATCTTTTATATGTAGGGTATGATCTTAAAATGTTATTATCAATTTCTAATCCCATTATAATTATGTTTATGCATACATATCTTTCTTTTTTACCCTTACAGAGAAAATGAGATCCCCAATTTTTATGTTTACTTCCCCATGTTATGATGATATATTTTCAAAATGATATTTCTAAGAAGGTGATAGTCTTTAGAACCGAGTGGGAGATAATGTAGCTCACCAATGTACCAATGTTTGTGTATCCATGTTTCTAAAGGATCTAGACCAAGTATGGTATTTTGGGAGTCTATTTATATGAAGTTAAAATTATTCTAAAATAGTTAAGTCAATGTATTAAATGGAGGGTCACAATATTTGGAATAATAGAAAAGGTTTAGTTATCCTTTGGATGATAGGATGAGAAAACCATAGTGAGAACTCTAAGAAAATATCTAGGGATGCGTCTTAGGAAAAGAAAAAGTATATGAAAATGTCATGGGTAAAGGATAGAGTAAGTTGATTTCTAGAAATATATATATATAGATAATACCCATGGATGGGTCTTTGACATAGATATACCTAGGAAAAACTATTCGGACAAGATGTTCTGGGCCTGACTCAGGGTAATCTGGTATATGATAATAAGCAATGGTGAACAACCATTTTAACACTCCCAAGGAAATTCTTTGTAAATTAATAAACTATTTACAAACCATCATAAATGATTTGAATATAAGATTACTACGAATAAACTAGGATAATCAAAAGGTGTCGAGGATTAAAAATTATGTGTCATGACTTATGCATACTAAAAGAAAATTTTCATGATAATGTGTTTTTAATCTATGATATGTATTTCTTAACAAATATTTTCTGGTTTTAGTCGGTGAGGGTAACTAAAATGAACATGTTTGACTTTTAATTTTTCAAATGTTCATGGAATGATCATTATGAAAATTTATTTCCCATGTGTAAATCACTTATATAGAATCCTAAAGGAGGTATTATTGTTTATTATACTTCTTAAGATAATGATAATGCACACAAGATGTGAAGGTATGTGATGGTGTTCAAGTATTTTCACATTAAACATAATAATCATGATTAGATTGAGGTTTAGTAAACATAATACATGATTCTTAATTACTATTCAAGGAATGAGGTATTATGGAAAAAAATTATGAATCCTATGTAACAGTTTAAGAATAATGTTTGATTAATGATGTATAATTGTTTTTAATTCAATGATTATATTATATGAATCAAGAAATATATATGTATTTTGAGTATATGATTTCATTAGGTATTAAAAAATATGATTAATGGTGATAATGACATAGAAAGGTGATATTTTAATTAAGGTAAGGTAACCCTTGATGTCAGCAAGATGCTGAGAAAATTCAGTTTAGCTTGGATATAGAGATCATTGATTTGGATAAAGAAAATTGATTATTATTAATGAACTAAGAATAAATTAAGTATTTTTTATAATATAAATATATATATAATCATGTATGAAGTTTAAAATTTATCGGAATTAAGGAATTTATCTGGTAATATTTCAATTAATGAAGTATGCATGTTTTTGAAAGGGATTTTATTTTTGTAATTCTGGTTATTACAATGATTTAAGAAAATACTTGATGAAGGTGTTAAAATGTTGGTAATGTGACCACCAAGGGATAATTTAAGATACACAGAAGATCAATATTACATTGATTTCATGACATTATTTATAATGTTTTGGATTTTCAAATTTTATAAGGGTTAAAAAGTTAACCTTTTAGGGAATGATTATGTTAAATTTTGAATCATGTTTACGAGAATAAAGTATTATCTCAACACATGATGATTTATTAATATAGGATAACCTATTCTAACAACCTTATATTGATGATAACTAATAAAAAATCGGATCGATTATCAAGGATCTAATGATAGATATGTACTTTAGGAATGAAAAATTCATATTCCTTATGGACAAATATGTTAAGTGGATCATGGATCTACAAAGAGTGAGTTTTTCCTAAAATCATAAAAGAATACATTTTCATGAAAATTATTTAACACAAGGAAAAATGATATGGAGAAGATAAAATTTATCCCAGTAACTTATATTCCAATAAATAAAATGTCCTCTAAGATAATTTTATATTTATGGATTTATCATTTTTAACATTCTCCTAGACAAGTTATCAACCGCTCTCCATCAGAACATTATAATTGGATTTATCATCTATGCCAAAGTTTTCACATTCCACATATATTTTCCTATGTGGTAACCTAGTTATTAGTTAATTTTTGTAACAAATATTATTAAAAAATTTCTAGTGGATGTTTTTGTATTCATATTTTTTTATGTTGGTTTCTATGAAAGGATCTTTCAAGTATAAATCCATTGATAACCCATTTGAATTTTAAGGGTGAACATGATTTTAAGGGGGGTAAAATATAACAACCCATGTTTTTAATGATATTTCATAAATGAAATAATTTTCATTGATTACTTTTATTAAACTATTTCAAATATTCCTTTCACATATAATTGACTTGTTTTATGCAATACACTTCATTGACTTGGCGTGCATCACACACAACGTTGAGTTTCTACGAATTTTTTTTATTTGTATACTTATTTAAAAGAGATAATTATAAACTAGTTATTAAACATAGTAATATGAATAGTAATAAATAAATTTAAAATATTATTTATAATGGATTCAGATAAAGAAAAATATATTTATAATGTAATATATAATTTTAGGTAACGTCTTTATATGTTTTGAAGTACTATTTTCTTCATTTTATGTCCTTCTATGAAAAATAATACAATCTATTTTAGGAACTCATAGAAATTTATTTTTATAATATAAACGTCATTTTTTATTTCATAATGTAAAAATTATATTTGGGTCAATTTTTGGGTTTTTTTTTGAGAAACATTATATTTGGGTGAATAGTAAACAATTACTATAATTTAGTTAAAACAACATTTTAGTTTAAGTAATTATTACTATTAATGTATATTTTAAATTTGATTTTAATGTTATAATAAATCACTTAAATATTATATTAATCAAATTTTGTTTATTATAATCATTTTTATATTAAAATTTAGTATATACACCTATTGAGCTTTTGAACGTTTTTACTTCAAAAACCATCTTTCTCGCCACGTCTATAGGATTTCCGTTAGACTTATGTTTCCCACTAATAAGATTTTATTTTTCAAAAAAATACATATTTGGTTCTGAAAAGTATAATATATTTTTTATAATAAGAACAAATTTTAATTTTACTTAGAATATATGTGATCTGATTAAAATTAATTATGGTGATTAAGGTAAAACTAAACATAATAAGGGAATAAAAAATAATATTAAGTGCCGAAATGACATTGAAACTAGTCCAAGAGAAACTGTATGGCAATAATTATACCATATCTCATTTTTTTTTAATTTTATGGGTTATTTTGATATTATTAAATAGATGTTCCCTATATAAATGTTTATGTAAAGAAAAAGGAAAAAAGGGAAATTTCTTTTCCTTTAACTGTTATAAAACATTGAGATGTGTAAAAACATAATATTTTCATTTATACATTTAATTTTTAAATATAAATAATTTTATTTTGACATAATAATTTATCATTAATTTTTATATATGATTTAGTTACCTAAAATGCTTAAGAAACAACAATGTAATGATTATTTAGCTAATAATTGACTAAAATAAATGACACTATAAATAGTAAAATTGATTTAAATTGATTGAATTATCGCCTATAGATTGTTTAGATATGAATATATATTGTTAAAAATATTTAAAATCAATATATATTTATATCAATATATTTTAAATATTTTTAAATAAAAAATTAATAAATAATGTCAAAATTTACATTAATACTTTTTATTATAAATGATATTATATTAAATGATCTAAAATTAATAAAAATCAGATATTATTAGAAGCGACATGTGTTTGTTAAGAAATATTAAATATTTTCTATTAAATGACCAATTGATCTTTTATAATTAACATATTGACCTATAGATTGTATTAACATTTTTAGCATGGTCTGGGATTAAGTAGTGTTTTTGTGAGTCCCATGTGTTTGTTTTAAAATTGACATCCAAAAAATGAGTTCATTATTTTTTAAAATATTTATAATAATCAGAATTAATTTTTTCTATACTTTAATGTATAATATCACTTTAATTCAATATTATGGTTAAACTATATAAGTAAGAAAACTAGTGTCTTGATTAAAATAAATAATGATAAAATTGTGGAAACTTAAAAGTTTTGGAACCAAATTATTAAAATATACAAATATTATTTTGCGGTGGAGATTTATATATAACCTTATTACCCTTTAATACCATATTTGTCCATTTTCTAGGAAAATTTGGTATGTTATACCTCCCATTAATCAATTCCTTTTGGTATTTACAAGGGTGCCCGTCCCCTTCAACTATAAAAAGTAATTCAATCTTCCACTACCTCACACCTCTAAAACCAATTTTCTTTAGCCAAGATATCCACCATATTATTTAAAAAAACCCTCTATTACTATTTTAATATTTTATTTGGTAATAAATACTCTAATTAATTCCGTTGGTGCAAACTAAAAGGAGTTACTCGATTATGATGTAACACCCACACTTAAGCTCATTTTATTTATTTCCATTCTCCAATACCTAAACCCTTATTATTACATGAATTTATCACAAAAAATTCTAATAAATATACTTGAATGTTTTTATGTTATTTTTTAGAACTAAACATACACACACATCAATCTAATGGGTAACAAACACACTGTTTACGTGTACGATGAACTACCACCTCACGAAATGTTGATTATTCATTTTCTCATTACCACCTCTCATAGTGGATATTATGATGAAAAATATATTTATATAAGATATATATCAAATTTATAATGAATTTTTTCTTATATTATTTTTTATTTATAAAATAACTTATTCTTCATAACTTGTGTGAATAAGATAATTTCATTTGAGGTAGTGTCGACTACTACCACTCAAAGCGTAGTGATTCAATCACAAATTATATGGAATGTATTAATCATATTTTTAAGGAATATAATTTATATATATATAATAATATTTATAATTTAATGATATTATATACATATATAAATATACCTATATTTAATTTTCATTATTATTTTCAATACATCAGTAAAACAGAATCATCTCTTATGCATACATACAACCTATCATCTCAATGAAAGATGTATTCCATTTGATACTTCTATATTATATAGATTATTTTTATAAAAATATAAGGAATATAAATTATAATTTTATCATCACAAACATTATTTAAAATATGATATAAGTATAACGACCAATGATTAAACAAATTAAGACATAGGTGAAAAACAAAGAGAATATTACCCGAAGCGTATCATTAACATGAAAATTTTAACAAGAATTGAATATAATGTCATAATAAAACCATATATGGAATTTTATATAAGAATAATGTTCTGTAAAATATTTATAATGAATATAAAGTTATTATATAGTAGTTTTAAATGAGTATAACGAGGTTCAAGACATATGGTAAGGGAATTTCATCTCAATTTTTAATTCTGTTAGATACATTATTTATTCACCATTATTTCCTTTTGTGTTGTTTATATAATTCCGATTAATGTATAATATTATCCTTATAATTATATTTATGGATATCTACATATACATTTGATGTATGTTCTTTCATCATGATTATGTTTCAAAAGATACATATTGGGTAAAATAGTTTTGTCTCAATTTCTGTCATTGAGGTAAATTCCATGTTATACTCCCATATTTTTATAGGACTTATTTATACATAAATTGATATTTTATATAATTAATACCATTAATTTAATTATATTATAGTTTTCCTTTTATTTTATCCTTTCCATTTTATTATGATTCAATTTTACCATAGTGGTATCAATTTATTATAATAATATTATTATTTATTAAGTTTTTTTTTGTTATGATTCCATTGATGAAATATTATCATAAATCTCTCAATAACCATAATTATGTATCTTATCCAATTTATATGAATGTTATATCAATGTATTGGTACCATTTTTATACTCTATCGTACATAATATAATTAATAAAATGTTTTTATGAAAATATGACTTTATTTCTCCATTCAGTCGGAAATATGTGTTCCTTTAAAACCATGATTTCTAAAACTATTTTTAACTATACTTCCTAAATTTTCAACATATTTCCCATGAAAAAGGTATTCGTAATTATTTACATATTTTTCATGTATATTCAATGAAAAGGTTTTCATAACTTTTTCAAGCTTATTATACACGTTTTCAAGGAAAATGACTTTCAAAATGTGATCAATATTTATATATTTCAAAGAAATGAATTTCAAAATTATTATAAGATTATATTATAAGTTTTTAATTAAAAAATTTTTCAAAATTTTATGGTTATTATTTTATACATTTTCAATGGAAAAGGTTTTGAAAATGACTTCATGACTTTATTCTATGTTTTCAATTCATTTTCAAAGAAAATTGTTTTTAAAGGATTTCTGTTTTAAAATGATTATTCAAAAAAGAATGTGTATTATGCACATGAAATATTTTCAAAATATCTTCCATGTTATTTTCCATATAATATGAAAACCATTGATGTCAGTCATTCTCTTTTAGGAAATGATTCAAAGGTTCCATTCATATTATTTCATGAATGGTCTGTGTTTTGATGTAATGAATCTTATGACACTTGTTTCTCTTACATGTGTTTTATGTTTTTTAATACCTATTCTTTTCAAAGGTTATTATTAAATGAAATCATTAGGAAACATAAATATTTTTGATAGGTTATGATGTGATGAAATGTAAATGGTACCCATTTCATTTCATGGGTTATGATAATTGTTTATGAAACCAATAACTTTTTATGGGTTATTATAGGCTAAATGTTTTATTATCCTATGTCACATATATGTATTATTTTATTTATGGGACAGGTGTGAACATTATTTTCCTCTAATGAATCGGGTAATGATAAATGGTATTTGATCTCAAAGGGTACACGAGTTGTACCACAAGCTCAAAAAAAGGTACAATTATTGTAGCTCAAGAATAATTTTTATTATGTTATTGGTATGTAGCTCAAGACTAAAAGTAAGAGGGTTCACATGTTTTTATCTAATTTTCAATGTAGGTATATGGGTTAGTGCCCAAAGATAAGATATTATGACGGAATTAGTAGGTATCCTTGAAATAGTATTTTCTATGTTTATTTTTTTCCAAAATTACATGCCTTACACCTATATATTTCAATAATGGAAAATACTATTGATTCCCTTATGATTCATGTCTCATAAACAACCAATCTTTATTCCATGATTTATGTTTATTTTATTTGATATATAGGTATAATCTTATAATTTTCTTATCATATTCTATTACCCTTTTGCATTTCTATATGATTACATATCTCCTTTGTTTAATCGTACAAAGCATCTGATCTAACAACTTTTTATGTTTACTTCCCCATGTTATGAAGATATATTTTATGAATGATGTGTCTAAGATGGGTTTTTGTCTTAGAGAACCTAGCTTGAGATAATGTAGCTCCACCATGTATAAGAGTTTATGTTTCCATGTTTCCAATGGCACAAGACTAATTTTCATTTTTGGGAATTTTATTATATATTGTATGGAGTATGCCAAAAATTAAGGTTAATTTATGATAAATGAGAGTCATTATACCTATTATAATCTATCCATTCATAAATTTACCAATTCAAGATCAGTCAATCATTATGTCAACAACTAAGGACCCTAAGGAAACTACATTTTATGGGTACCACAATTGGGTTTCATTAGTCCAATAAACCATGGGAATAGCCTACTTGGGCACCTTAGGAAAATGAATGGTAGGGGTACCCTACATGGTGTCCCTTTATAATAATCCATACTCTGGTAAAACCCATCACTCGAGGGTAGCACATCCCACACTCAGGTCTCTAACATCTAATGACCTCAAAATCCTAATAGCCTATAAGTAACACAATGGGGATATATCATGCCCCATCAAAATTTCATTGGTCTTATAATGAAGATCCTCTCACCAATCACAGCTCAAAAAGTTAACAAACATAAATTATCTCCAATATCTTACATTGCCTACCTGTTCCGCTCTACTCAACTCATGTCAGACCCTTATATGGAGGGGGATAACAACTCATCCACAGGGGACACTGATTAGGGAACATTTCAATTTAACCTTGGGGAAATTGTAAATTGGACCCAGAAATCCATATAAGACATTTACATCATCATATTGGTCACCAACAAACAAGCCAGCATATAAAAGATATCATGGACTTGGTACTTTGTTTAATTCATCAAATCCATAACATTTTATTTAAATATTCAGTTTTAGTAAATTAATAAATGTAAATAAATAAAATATGAAAATTAATTAAGTGGAATGAAATCATATCACATGCTTCATAAATAGTATTCATAAACCCATAGGGAAAGTACCATGGACCATTTAATTCATTTGACGTCATTCACCTTAATAATCCATGTCTTAACAACTTTACCTTGGGACAACAAGTCCTATCGTATCCATCCAACCATTAATCATCAATATGAGGCCCTATATCACACAAAACATCAAAAATTATTAATTATAATAAATTCTTACTTAATTTAAACAATACACTATTGAATTAAAATCTAATTCAATTAGGAATAATATTCTAATTACTCACTCGATTATCTCATCATAGAAAATTGTAACAAACTACGCCTAAAGGACCATAAAAACACCCAGAACTAATCGAGGAAAACTTCCAGTCTCAATAAATAATAAAATTCTTATTTAATTTAATTCTCTGATATAACCATAAAAAATTTTGTGGTCAAATAACCACCAAATAATCACTGAGAAATAATTAGAAACTTTCATCCTAGGAATTACCATATTATAAACTCTTGGACTCCCCATAGTATTTGGAAAATTTCACCATGATTTGGTGGAATTAGAATAGAAATCCTAATTGGAGTAGAAGAAAAATCGTGAATAAAGGATGTGACTATGAAAAAAGTTTTCTGGAAGTGAAACCATACCGAAAATCATCGAAAAACATTGCATGAACCCACAAAAATTCAAGAGGTTTAAATCGAGAAGGAGGGTTTATCAGGGGTTTATACACACCAAAATATTTGCGAGAAGAGGGATCCCATATAAAAATCCTCAGGGGGTATAATGATAATTTATTTCCATTATGACGCCCACTGCATAACCAATGGTTGCATGTTAAGCCTCGACTACCCCAAGCCTACTATAGTTCTCTTCTTATTCTCCCCAACAGCCATGGGGCATCATTACAAGACAAAAAATCATGCTTTAGTATGTTACAACCTTCATAATTATATTCTGAACACTAATTTAAAATCCCTCCCCTTGACCTACATTAAACTCAAATTCATTTTAGAGTTTTCAACATGTATATATATGAGATAATATTACCTCCACACTATAATTATTATCACCCCATTTGATGTCTTTTTTGTCATACAACCAAACTTCCTAACCTTCCATAGTAATCAATAACCATTCAAACAACCATAACCTATTGATGAATTCTAATACACTATCCTTATGAAACTCACATAATAAGGTGTGAAATTTCTAGATGGTCGAGCCACCAAATGGTATCTTTGTAAAATTTATGATACAGTGTCAAACATGACTTGTCCATCCCAAGACACAATCATGTTATTGAAAATTTATTCACTATGTTAGTGGTGCGGCCCACTATAGCCTCTAATCAAATGGTTAAATCCAAGCCACGATTCTCCACCACCGTTTGATTTTTCTATCACACAATTATCCTAGTGTTCTAATGATGCACTCGATGGGTATGCAATTATCTGCACCCAATAATGCATGAAATTAGTAGCCAGTGACCAATATTACACATCATTCTCAATTCTAAAATAGATACAATGACTCTCATAACCCATGAATAATGATCAAATATAAAAAACGTTATCAAGGACCCAATAAAACATTAAACACCACATCTATTGATCAAAATATGCTATTGGAATGATTCCCATCACACAATGTGCGATTATATAAAAAAATAATTTGTCGCTTTAGTAGATGAATTCCTTTGAAAACACTCAACTACATAGAAACACTAAAAAAACACCCAATAATGATATATTAACAAACAAAGGCATCCCATAATCAAAAAAACTTACCACCATAATTTGTACCTAATGGATGGGGAGTTCTACCAGTTGGATACTCAATCAATCAAAATCACTATCATTCCATACCAAGAGCACGAAGGCATCACTATCCTAAAAAATATTTAAATAAACTTTAAACCAAACTAAGACCAATGGTAATGCCCAGAATCCATCCAATATCACCTTTGAATATACATCTAACATTCAGGAAGGAATATAGATGAACCTATACTGATTTATTCACTGAAATCCCAATGATAAAATGCCTATATAAAATATATTTTCAGGCAGTCATAATCCCTCCCACATTAGATGCATATCACCTTGACCAACATCCCACTATACACTATAGTTGTTTTCTATTTTTTCATCCCTATATCAAATTTCAAATAATAACACCCACCATCAAGAATGACTAGGCAAGGTAGAATTCCCACTATTCCTAGATCATGAGAACACCATACGAAGAATCTAATTAAATTCCACTATTAAGGAGGGTCTTTTCTTATAATGGTTGATGGTATCCTTCTTACCATATATCCCACCCCGTATTACAACAAAATAATATATTCAATAACTTTTTCATATATGTGTTGCTCACCCTGACCCATGATCCACATCCAGGTAATCATTATCATAGAGGAACAAAAATATCCTTATTGAATTACTAATTAATAGGATCATGAGAAACACATCTAATTCACAGATCCTCATCCCAAAAACTCTCATCATTGATTCATAGCATCAGAAGTCCCATATATAACCAGAATGTTACCTAGAATTCAATGAAACCTTGTGGTCACATTCTATCTCAGGACCAATAATATATAACTACTCACATTGTGAGTATCGTATAATTTAAATCTCACAACCTATGCTCCATGACATGTCAAAATATTCTATATATTGGAACCCTCAAAGATCATATTCAAAACTAGGAACCTCCCTTTTAGTAATTTCTAACCACACGAACATCCACTAATTATCATCATTACCAAGGTCCAAAGCATTTACCCATGCTCTCACTACATTTATAAGAATATCATAAACCAATAAGTCTAGGAACTCAATCAATCATTCGCTTGAAAACCAAACCTCAATTCTAAAATAGCTGAAGGAATACGCATGTTTTACCTCAAAACCCTCTATAGGTATTCTCATCCTAAGGGAAAATTATGCTCAATCAAAGCACATATCATAGTCATACCCTACATATACCAATAATCCCAAGGCACCCCCATGAAAAAAACATGTATTCAACAACACGTCCATGGAATCAATCTCAATCATATTAATTTACCCATTCTCCGAGTCTCTATGGCACTAATAATCCTGAACCAACCCCTCTTAGGAGTTTCCCTCATATATCACGGTTCATTATTGTACCTCAATCAAAAATATCCTAATCCATATCTCCAAGAACTAGGATCTCCCACCCAACCCATATGAAACATCTCATATAATTCATAACTCATGGGAATCACACATGCACCCCTCCCAGGGGTCACATGGAGACTCACAAGTTCGACCACCCACTCTAGGGTTCTTTATCCATATACATCCTTGAAATTATATTATATGATCACCACTCACACCTAGGACATCCACCTTCTCCAAGAACGTTCACATCAGACCGCTCCCTAGGAGACTATGTCATATATAACACTATAGATATTTATGTGTAACAGTTCCATCCCAGATGATTAATGTTAAGTGAATCAAAATATCTGGACAAGTTATGTATAATTACATTATATTATATATAGTGAATGTCTATGTAGGTATTTACTGAAACTTTAAATGACCAAAAACCTGACTTGATAAGATCTATCGTCATGGAACCCAATACATTTTCTAACCTAAAAAACGACACTACACCTATATCATCATTATCATCATCATTAAGTGTCTCTCTATTTATCAACATGACCTTCAATCAAAATTATATATATATATATAATATTCGGTCTAAATGAGTATAATTAAACCATGAACATATATGTGAAAATGTAATACGAGTTTTTTTACATGTCAAATAAATGATCCTATATAATTACAGATAACAATCACACTAGTAGGACTATACAAGTTATTTTAATCCTTCATGAATAATCATTATACATGGGACACATGTTCCATCTTGGGGCCAATATTTAAATCCATAAAAATACATAAATCTTAAAACAATGTGAGTCACACATGTTTAAATCATATATATAACTATAAAACCTTATACCAAGAATAGAAATAACAGCATTAGTAACCAATATTTACTTTTAAAATTGTGTTCGTGAAGCACCAGACTGAGTTAAATGACAAGCCCCAAAAAATTCATGTATTTCATGTCTACCACATTCCAATTGTTAAAAAAAATATATCTTTTGATTCCATTTTGTATTTTCCTAGTCTAGCGTACAATGAATTTTAACATGATCGATAGTGCTATATGACCTTAACAATGCCTCATGGTACAATAGAGGATTCCAACTAGAATTGGGGGGTCTAATGTAGTACGGTGGGGAGACTATACTACCATATCAGATCATGAAATAAAATTAAAATAACCAATCATTGTACACTCTAGATTACTCTAAAATATTTTATAAATGGACATGATTTAACAAAATGGAATACAATCAAACCAGTATACAAGACTGAACACCCACCAGCCCTATTGCAGATTTACCCTATACCCATGATTTGAAACCTTGAGTATAGACCACAAAACTATGGTTATATGTTATACCCATGGGACCAAGGAATACCGGGAAATCTAGGATTCAGTATAGCCCTAATCTATACCCATGGTTTCCGAAATATAGTTATATGTGTGTTATAGCATTTCATTACCCATATACCCACAGTTTAAAAAGTGTGGGTATAGCTTTCAAAATATAATTGTCATAAATTTGGATCCCTAGACCCCATGTATCAAATTTTAGTGCCAAACCACTACCCCATCATTTCTTATTAGTATATAAAAATATATTTATGTATATATATTTATATTCAATTCAGGTGTAAAACCATAGGTATATGTGTTCTTATGAATTTTTCCCCAACTGATGTTTTTTCCCAACCATAATGCATAAAATATATCCCCAATGTTTAGGTAAAAAATGGGTATATGCCTTTAGAAAAACCCTATACCCATGGTCTTTGTAAAACCATGTGTATAGGTGTAAAAAAACCCTATATCAATAGTTTTTTCAAAATAATGAATATAGTTTTTGAAAAAAAACTTATACCCATAGTTTTCCAAAATTGTGGGTATATATCCACTTTCAAGTATTGTAGTCTGATCACAAATACAGAATTAAAATAATATAAATAATAAAAATACGACTCGATTCCTAAATCCAAGACACACATCCTCTAAATATACATACAATATGCTATATATCTCTATCACGAAAAAATCATTCCCCTTACCTACTTGTACATGTAACCAAGTGACAACCTTCTTAAGTACCCAAGTGTAATGTTAGCTTGAGAAGTGTGTGAGTAAATTTTTCAGAAGGGATCCCCCAACAAGGCCCCATACATAGATAGTAAGTTCAGTGCTATGTGAGTGTTTCATTATTTGAATATAGAAGAAAACTACTATTAAATAGATAAATAAATAACTACTAATGATAATATTGTTTTCACCCCAAGCTAACTATACCTACATTCTCTAGTGCTGGAGTCTGTATAAGAATGTTTTTATGGAAATGAAACACACAATATTGACCCATGTGTCTTCTAAATTGATATATAGAAGGTAATATCACAGGTCTTGACCAACTAGATATATATGATAATTTCCACAGAGCCCAATTTACCTTGGTGTACCAGTGACAATGACCCAAGGGATAAAATCACCCAGATATAGATGAACAAACATGATTTGATAGTTAGATGGTCCCTAGAAGATAGCTGGCCATGAAATACCACCATAATTCACCCAACATGATAACAAGTGAGGGTGTATTATCCACTTCCCAATAGATTTCATGACCAACCACACCTCATTTGATATACAGACCCATGTAGATAGTAGGCCATGCTCCCCCACTGTAAGACCACTAATGGAATAACACGCAACCCTCTTCTACTAGGTTTCACTATAATTTCCTAATACGAAATATAAGGAAACAATTATAGTTTTAATAAAAACCACCTTACCATGTGTTTTATTTAATATTATTATCCACTCAATAAGGGGTTTTTTTCATTTAAAATAAAAAACCAACCTAGGTTGTTTTCTGCATGATTCATACCACAACTACCACGTGTGTGTTTTCAATACCACATCACATCTTCCTCCAAGGTGAATCATAATATTGTCACAATTATCTATAGGGTGATATACATATCAATTATAAAAAGTAAGAAGCAAGGGTTTCCTTCACGCTCAAATGAAAATCTGTAAATACTGAAAAAAGTTCCAATAATGCTTTTCCTTGAATATCATGGTCTACGTAGACCAGAAACCCCTACCCGAGTTCTAGGATGACACCCAAGATCATCTACCCATGCCAAAAAACACCCGTTCAAGGTTTTTTTATAATTGGAAATCCGAACATGGTCCCCTAAGTCACTATATATGAAGAGTACCGCACATGGGGTCCTTCTGGTTTTCACACCACGAAGTCACCCTAATAGGGGTCCTTTAGGTCAACGCATGGAAACAGTACCCTCCTTGGGGTCCCCTTTACAACTAATCACACTTTGTACAAACTCATTACATAAGGGTATCACATCCCATAATATCTAAAATATTAAAAACACATATGTATAATAAGAAAAACCTTATTGGGAACACACTAGGGATGGCCTATCTTGAATTCTTAGGTTGTACTAGGGTAGTCCACTCAAATAACCATGTTCAATGAGCCAATGACTCACAATTTTCTTAGGTATCCTCATTTGGACTACCTGAGTTTCTTTTCTTAATCCTTGCAACACCTTTATATAGAGGTGGCAAAAGGATATTATAAATACATACTAAGTCCTATCCATTGTAATTTAACTAATGGGAACCCATTAATGGGGTCCATGTTTCATGAGAAACAATTGGAATCATGGTCCCACCCAAAGGAAGTTGATGATAAAAAGAAAGATCACCAGGGAAAACATGGCTTGGATATTTATTTAGTTCATTAATGGATCAATATTTAAATTAATAATTGAGTATAAATTAAGTATTTTTATTAAATAAATTAAAAAGGAAAATTATTTTATAGACGAAAATTCACATCACATAAAACATAAATAACATGAATTAAGCTATATGTAGAGTAACAAGACCCAAAAATTGCATTTTGGGTCACACCACTTACTAATCCACATCCCAATTACTCTACCTAAGAATTAAAAGTCCAATACACCTCCATCAGACCATCACACATCATTGTGAGGACCTATCTCACACAAAAACATCACCAACAATTAACTATATTCAATTTATAATTAATTTAAAAAATTGAAAAATAAATCCCAATATAATCTAATCAACGAAATTTTCTTTATTACTCACCAAGTCATTTTTCCACACTATAAACAAAACCTACCACACAAGGAAGGCTTATCACATTCCCCAAACCCTATCATAGGAAAATTTCCAACATGAAAAACTGAAACAATTACAATTTAATTTACCTACAAATAAAAACAAAAAGATGGCATAAAAACATACCCCCAATTAATTTCCAACCGATGGTGTGTAGATATTATCCAATGACATCCTCAATACAATCCATTAGAAGAATCCTTGTATTTTGATAATTCTTAAAAAATATTGCATAATCAAAACTAAAAAATATCCAATAATGATGAAAAAACGTGAAGAAATAAGGGGAAGATGAATAGAGGTCTCCATAGTTGAACCTATACAAAGGATCATCAATTACAGGTTCCAGAACCCCCTCCCCCACCAAATAATGACATTCAAAGAGACAAATTGAAGGGATTGAGTTGGATTTGTGTGAACCAAAACATAGAGGAGAAGCGTGATCATCCTATTAAAATATTATGGTGGAATATTGGTAATTATCCCCCCTTAAGACCCCTAACATCTATTCAGGGACTCTTAGAAGTGCGAGGGGCAACTAGCTTTCCCACCAGCTTCTTAGTGACTACATTTGAAACCCTAACTACTCTATGCTTCCTATGGTGCTCACCATATACTCCCTACCAACCATAGAACCATATTCCATGCCAGAAAACACACTGTTAATAGGTTCAAACATTCAAAATTATATTTTTACACAAATTAAAAATATTTCCCTTCATCCATTTGAAGAAATAAATTTCTTCTAGAGTTTTCAAATCAATCAGAGATGAGATCTTACTGGTAGTGGTGAATTCAGGGAAATTTTTTAGATTATTTACATATATTATTCATTATTTATTTTTTACTTGTTTATTTTTATAGATCTACCATATGTGGGGATCCATGACTAGATATTCATTATATTATATTCTATGTTGTTATAGAATAATTCAATGTTATTATTATATAATTGTTCATTTATTTTACATATATTGTGTAATCTTGTTATTATTTGGGATATTACGTACTATAATTGATATCTTAAATCGAGGGAATAATCTCCATAAAACGCTACATTGGCCATTAATTCATGTTGAAAAAATATTTCATAGGGGGATTCTCACATGAGGTCATTTGAATCTCTTTATTGAACATGAAGATTCTAGTTGGGGTGTTACAATTTGGGTTACACTTAAGTAGGAATCCCTAACCTTTGAGATACCAAAATAATTGAGTTCATATAATCTGTATGATTGGTTGGTCAAAGATTTTTATAATCAACTATCTGAGGATTTTATATGATATAATATACATAATTGTCTACTAGATGTAATATTAGATTATTAAAATGCTTAACTAGTTCAATCCATGATGAAATATGGATATTGGCCCTCTAATAGATATGCTGCGTACAAAAGAGGTTCTCATTTTTGTGGGATATAATTTAATATAAGTAAATATTAAGTATATTTAAAACATAATACTCATCAGATAAAAGATTCTGTAATATCATCATATTCTATCATATATTTGAGATCAACCATAGAGAAAGTATAATTTTAATGAAATAAACGACTTTAATAGGTACATAACTTAAGAACAATTCCTAGGAATTTAATATTTTACATGTAAAAGAAAACAACTTCCCTAGTAACATATTGGTGTAACTTGGGATACCCCATGTTCGAGGGGGAGGGTTAAGGTGTTAAATTTATATTTTATTATGAACAATATGTTTCCCATTATGGTGTAAATTTGTTAAACCTATTACATCATATTGTGAATTCATAAAAAATATTGATTTATAATGTTAAAAAAAGAACACAAAAAATTTACTTGGATCACCACTAAAGGATGACCCAAGGAGAGCACACTAAAAAATATGTCAATGTTCCTGAATCCACTATGAATCTACATTATCATGGTTACAAATATTTTTATCATAGTAACTCTATGTTAGGATAACTGAATTTATAATTGAACATAGGGAATAGTTTATTCCCTCCCTAGAACACATCTATCGACTCCTCCTACACACACTAATTTAGCTGGATGTTTCTTTAGTTTATTGAATTATAGTTCACTTCAATATATTAAATGATATATTTTTTTAATCATTATATCATGAATATGATTCTATGTCACCTTCTATAATCCCAACAACAATCACTATGAATATTATTATATTTTTTTCGTGCTATGTTGTTCAATGCATAAAATCCTTCACTCAAATATACGATTTATGGAACATCTATGTGAATTTCCCCTACAATCATGGGTTTTCTATAAATTTATTATTCTTCAAAAACTATGGTTCATGTACATATTTTCTCTCATCCTTCAAACATTTCACTTTTTGGAAATTCTTCCAAAAATTTTATTTTATATACTTATAAATGTAACTTTAATTTGAAAACTAATTTTTGGTACTCCCCTTCACGAGTTAATTTACGGTACTTGCCTTTTCAAAAAGATTTTCATTCTTTGTACTCCTACCATGATCAAAAAATTATTGAACTTCCTTAATTTTTTATTGATCCTCAATCAGATGATTAGCCGGGTATTTATAGGTATTAATCAACTGAAAATCTCACAAACCATAAAATTAAACTGAACCCCTAAAAATTGAACAACATTGAGGGAAAAATTCGATATCTATAAATAAAGACAAAAATATTATCACAAATTACTTCCTCCTTTATAGCCTTTGTATAAGATCCATGATGTGTATTTTATAAACTCTTTCCATTTCCCCTTTGAAAATTATATTGAATACACACCAACTTTATATGAGACCGTCAAATGAGACCAATGTAGTATCTCATAGATCCTACTTAATATATTTTATTTTAAAAAAAACATGCTAAAATAATTGAAGGATTCACATACTTCTTCCTATTGGTTGTGCATATCAAATATCGATATCTATTCACAAATGTCAAAAATTATACTTTATTTTTTTTACTATTGCACACATATCCTTTGGGAAATACCTATTGTGTAATTTCTATATATTTCCTCCATTACAAATTTTTTATTTTATACATTCTAAATGGGACATATTTCATGTACAATATACATGACCCATCTATATTTACCTTATCCATGAAAATGTATGTGCTACACAAAAATACTTCTGTTGTGTTAAATAATTATTAAAACTGCTTCAAAGAATTTTTTTTTACTAATATCATTACCTTTTCCCCAAAATCCCAAAATCAGTGTAAGATTAGACTCATAAAAAATTTTATTCTTCTGATTAGTTTTTTACATAATAATTAAACTATTCAACCCAATTCACTTGAACTGAATTGAAAAAAATAAAAAATCAATAACTATATTAGATATCCTTCATTATAAAATTGATCCTTTTTGGGTATACTAGAAATAAAAATTGAAATTACATTCAATAGACATATAAATCCTTCCATATGATAACATAATATATCATCCATCACTCAATGTTTATTTTAGAACTACTAAGTTTAGAAAACAAGAGTAAAAGAGAGTATCCCATGTCTCATGACAATTGTTATTTTATATCCTTTAATCTATTTATCATATTTAAACTCCTTTACTAGTGGATCATATAACCCATTGAATTTCATTCTATGTAACCCCCTTAATTAGAGAATATCATAATTGAAACCACTAGTTAGAAATCAAAGTAAATTTTTACTACATTCCATTGTATTTTAGCAGAAACATGACCATTCTCTCCTATGATAATAATCCCAAAGAGAAATAACCTGCCAAACATAAAACACACAAAATAATATATTAAATAGAAATAGAGCGAGGGAACTATATAAACCTTCTTTAGATGAGAGAGGTGGTCAAACACTATGGCTAAACTGATGTTTCTCAAATGTTGAAGTGACTAATTATTTAGTAAGAAGGTGATTTGTTTGATTTTTCAGGACCTCAATAACTCTGTAATTGTCACAAAATATCACCATTTTATACTTCAATCCTTCACCAATATTATCCAATGATTTGTTATCAGTATAAGAGGATATCATACCTTGGTTACTAAGATGTATTACGCTTTATCCATGCTTAGTGAAGTGATTTACTACTTATTACTCAACAACCCTACACATTTTCTTCTAATATAGAACGCAATACCACTTGTGTACCTTTTCCCATTACATCACACTATAAAAAATAACCGATTAAAGGATGATTTTAAAAACCAACTCTAAATAGTTTTTGGTAAAAAAATTTGTGGTGGGTTTTTAGTGGTAGTTTTTATAATCGCCGGGAAAGGTTATTAATATATATATATATTTAATAAAAAAAATTATTTTTAGAGATAATTTTTTTAAAACAATCGGTAAATTAAAGTGAAAAAATTAGATAAAAATATATTTAATTATGCTTTATGATATATTATTTACTATCATATATCATTTATTATTCAAAATTTTAATTAATTACAAGTCTTTTATTAATAAATATTGTTAATTTTTAGTTAATAATAATTTAAAACCTGAAACAAATCTTCAATGAGTTGAAAATAAGACGTAAACATCAATTAACCATAACTTTTGATTAATGATTCTATTTTAGCTACATAACCAGTGAAATAAAAGCTAATGAAAGGATCTATAACCACATTATATATAAAGTTTTTAATAATTAAAATAATAAAATTTAATATATTTTAAATTTTTTTTGAAATTAAACTTGATATTCAAAAGACAGTTACTTTTGATTCTGATGTCTGTTTAGGCTCAACATTATATCAAAACAAATCTTGGGATGGCCTCTATGCTCTAGTGAGTGGGGAAAACCACATTAACATTTTTAGAGGCCTAAGAAAGAATATATGTTCTACAAAACTGATTTTTTAGTCGGGCTATCCTAGTTTTTTAACATTTGATGGAATTTCGTCCTCATTTAAGTCGGTCTTGATATCATTTTTTATGGGGGATGAATTTATTCTCAGAGAATACATTCAAATTGAAATTATAATTTTTTATGTTTTATAATTTTTTAAAATATTGTTTTATTTATAATTAAATATATTCATATTTTCATATATTTACTTATAGTAAATCATCATTATAAATACATATTTACATATATATATATTTCTATAGTTATAAACCATATGGAAATAAACATTTTTTATTCATTTCATTTGAAATAAATAATTTTTTATTTATTTTACAATATAAAATAAATAAATTTTTATAAAATAATGTTTATATATTAAAATTCGAATATCAATATAAAATCTATATTTACGTGTATATTTTATGTGTCATCCTAGACCCAGATACCACTCAGACGTGCCTCGAGCATGGTGGGACACTTTTCCTCATGTGCATATCTTCAAATTCCAGAGGCTGCTGACTAACATGGAGGGATTATGGTGTGTCAATGGGGAGACAATTCCACCATTAATAGAGTGTATTATAAAGAATAGGTATAATGATAGGTAAATAGAAGAATCAATAAAAGTAAACTAAATGAACAATAAATGAAGACAAGAGTAATAAACAATAATTGAAACTGATAATGATATACAGAAGATGATGGTACACATCATGTCTCTTGAAATATGGAAAACATGTATACAAAGTAGTGGAAGATATATGATATAAAAAAATTAAGAAAAGAAATAAAAAAATCTATCTGGATCATAACAAGATCCATATCTGTCATCTGCTACAATATTTATCCAAATAAAGAAAGAAATATTGTTTCTGAAGATAGATTTTCCCCTTTGAAAAACAACTATATACATGTTGTCTTCCCGAGTACCAATAGAAAACCAGATAGTGTATGAGATTAATCTTAGAAGACCACCACCAATGTTGTCTATAATATCATATCTGTGTAATATTGAAAAGACATAAAAGTTCTATATATACATATTTTAAATTATTTGGGATTATTCTAGAGTCTAGGAAAATTAATAGCGCTTAATTCCAAGACCAGGTGTGCACAGAAAGGAATTCAGAACATTTTTTAATTTTGATTTGTAAACGTGCATGTTGGAATTTATAACTCTTGAACAGGTGCTCAAAATTGATATTTGAGGGCACCGTTGAATCCTAAACATTAGGTTTCACTTAAGGGAGGATTAACCTTGACTGCAATAGGTCAGGTGAGAAAGATAGTTTTATAGACATTTCTGAGAATAATAAAATAACATAAAATTGATGTCTTAATTTTTCTACCAACTGTTTACTAACAGTGGCATAAACATTGTGTTTTCAAGCCATTTAATGGAATGACACATTTGTTGTGTAATCACACTATTGAGAGTTAAGAGGTTCATTAAATAAAACTCATTAATGAACCTCATTAATTCTTACGATTCATTAATCTCCCTAAGCCTATATTTAAATGAAGCGAATGCTTGGGTTTTTTGATATGAAAGAGAGGAACCTCTGCCAAAGTGTCACTAAGACTTCTATTAACAAAGAACATAGTCTCGGACAACAACGTTGGAGGAATCTATCTGGAAATGAAAAATGATGATGGCTTCATAAAAAATGGATTCTTCTTCCACAACTGTGATGTCTCCTTAGAATCAGAGGTAGTGGTTTTAGTTTAATATCATGTGAATTTATTTCAAACTATCATTATCAAAAAAATTGAAGAACATGAATTAACCAAATACTTTTTATTCCTCGATTCATAAGAAAATACTGGTGGTTAATGCGAGAATTATTTTTAATGGGGTTTTAATTTATACTTTGATTCCCACACCATTTTTTAATTTCTAATGTGGAGGGTGCGGGCTGACCAAACAAGGCTTGGACCCTCCACTGCTTCAGTTTTTGTCTCGCTCTTTGCTAGCAGATTAACAACTTAATAGAATATTGAATTCAGGATCCACACAGTGACGGAGACAACTACAGATGCCCGTAGGTGCAATAGGAAGATAAAATAGACAATAGGAGCTCACCTAGTTGACTGGGAAAGCCCCACCAATGATCGGATGCGGCAAGTGAAGCCGATGGCTGGCTGTTTCCAGTGACGGTGTGCAGCAGGCACGACCGGCCCTCAGCAAGTAGCATTTAGGGAAGTCCGAACACCGTCACAAATCATGGATGGAGGACTCAAATTTTAAGCTGCAACGACGGAGGATTTATGAACCATGTGTCCCACTGATAGGGGCATAACGAAATGGTTCCACTGTTTGAAGAAAATGAACAGCTTTAAGCCATTTAAGAAGTGTTCCAACCCCCATACGGGCCACCCAGCTGGGGGCCACGATAGCCAGTGAGGCCAGGCCCGATGCGGAAGATCCCACTCAGGCAAGCCCAACCGGTATGTTCCGGGCCGGATCAGTTCTGGGTCGGACTCGGACCGGATCGGGTCAGGTCGGTCCGACTGGGTCGGACAAAAACCGGACCTCAATAAACCCTAATACGCTTAAAAGGTCGCATCTCACAAACCATACGTCTGTTTGATGAACCGTAAATGGTGATGGAATACTGGGAATGAGTGTGTTATATTCAGATACTCCACCTATGTTTTGGAGGATGTTGAAGTATGACTGGGTTTGATCGAACCCAATCCAACATGGCCCTCAGAACTAAAAAACTTATAACTCTCAGACCGACATTTGTTTTATGTGTCATCTATTGAGTTGGAACCCTTAAGACATGGTGGTCCATTAGGTTATTACATTGTTTAGTATTATGTCATTTGAGGCATCACTTATATAATATAGAGTATATACTATGGAACTTAAGTGTATCTAGTGTAGGGAATCTGATGGCTTCTTGTCAACTGAATAGAGAACATGTGTGGATTAGAATTAAAGAAACCATGTTTGTATCAACTTCATAGAGACCCTATGTGGATCATCATCATTGTGACACTATGTGGATCAGTATCATAGAGGCCAGTTTTGGATAAACATCTTAGTGACTCTGTGTGGATCAGCACTGTGCAAACCAATGAGGACCTGCTTTAGAGTAGACTATTGTGGATCAGGGACATATGAACCTGTGTGAATCGAAAATGGAATAAATTCTTCATGGATAAGTTTTGGACAGATCGTAATAGAATAAAATGGTGTAGAATAAGACTAATTCACTTTATTTCTTATCTCTGAGTTGTACACCTAGTGTGGGTTGAGTCTTTTTCTTTGTGGTTTGTGATTGAGATCATGTTTTATGAATTTTCATTTGTGGAACTCTAAGAGACATTAGGGGGTATCAAGGTCACTTCTGGGTATTGATATATTATCCTCTTTATAGGAATCACCCATAGAATATTGTGTCTTGTGAAAATGATGATCATCTTGGTCAAAACATTAGAATCCAATACCAGGCGGTAGATGAAGGTGACTGGATGAAGTGGATAGTTGGGGAGAGGAGTTGTACCTACACATTAGGTAGGATCCCTAGTGGATGATCTCAGGAGCTTTTTTCTATTGTAGTCAAATATTTTATGTTGGGATTATATTCTAGCCCCTTTAATTTCACTAAACACTTATAATGCAGCTCTTTTACCTAGTGGTTTGAATCTTGTCATGTTATTGGTCAATTTGTTTGCAGGTATAAAGGCAAAGCCTTCCCACTCTCCGGGATATGCTTTTCCAGTGAAAGACACCAACCCTTGGACTATGGAAGGTGGGGAAGGGGTAGTCTTAGTACCGACCCTGGGGGATGATTTGGGTCAAATATAAACTGAAATTTTGCACAATCACACATATATAAATGTAAATTAGTTGGATAATGTAAATACCCAAGTACATGAATCATCGCTTGGATTGTTAGTGAACATGTAATCAGTTCATCAGTTGATTAGTTCTAGTTTATATAAATAGGTCAACATAGGTGTTACTTGTACAGAAATCTTAACCACATAATTATATTTCTAAATGATCCTAGGTGACGAAGGCATCCATGATGTATTTATAATGATAAGGTTCCATTGTAATTACTAGGAAAACCCTGACCGAAAGGTTTCAGCTAAAGCATTTAATTACTATAGCATGGATATATGGGTAAGAGTATAACCCAAGGAGCTTAGTCGAAGGAATTCTAGTTGGTGATGGATCATTATGTTTTTACAAGAGACCCAGGATCAAATCCAAGTGCTGGATAATTTCTTGGGGACTGTAGCAGGTACTGTAGAAGTACTGTAGCAGGTACTATAGCGGGAGCTGTAGAAGGAACTATTTGGAACTGTAACAGCCAAGAATATTCCTTCATTTGGGCCTTCAGGGAACTGATTTGTTCCCTAAGACCTTTAAGGCCTTCGGGCCACCCAGGCCATCAGTTCAGTAAGGCCTTATTTCCACCTCAAGGCCATTGGACCACTTTAAGTGAAGATGCAAACCAAACAACCTACAAAGAACAAGTTCTAGAAGGAGGAGGAGAAAGGAGCTTTCAGCATAGGAGAAGCTAAAATGATTCCATAAATGAGAGGGTATGGCACCTGCCACTGGGAAAAGCATGTTCATGAATGGGAAAGCCTATCCGAACATCCAGGTGAAGGTTTAGAGCTAATTTCAAGATGAATATGCTGGGGAGGAGTAGTTCGAATTGGTTAGTCTGGGTTGTATGTAATGTTTGAAGCCTAAGGGAAATGAATTCCACTAAGGAATATGGGCCATGTAGTACTTACACCTATGGGGCCTTTTAAGGGTTTCACCTCACCCCTTGAAAGGTGGATTATCAAAAATAAAAAAAAATTGAAGGCCTTCGGGCCATTGGAGGAGGATGATACTAGGAAAAAGAATGTAACAAAGGCACCTCATGTTTATAAAATCTATGCTAGATCTAAGGAGTGTATCCAAGGAATACTATGATAGTAAACGAGGTATCATATGGTGCCATATCGGGCATCCACTGATAGGAAAATATCATATTCCCATGTGGGTCTGACCCTTGGAAACCAACATCCATGAATTGAAATGACATCCATGAGTGCTCAAGCAATTTACTTAGGAATCCGCAATCTTACTCTAGTATGACAACTCCAAAAGTAATATCAAGGTCTTCATACAAGGATAATTACAATTTATTAATTTATTTAATTATTCCATGTTTTGATCATAAAATTTAATTAGTTGATTTAGTTCAATACAATCTATTCATTATTATGGAAACATTAATCGGGAATGGAACCATTTCATTTATTTCACATTGGATTTCTTGGTTCAGTACAATTCCTATTATAAGATGAAAAAGATGGCCTAAGGATGAGAAACCAAGTGAAACGAATTTATATACACCAGGCCAAGTGATATCCATACTATACATTCCAACAAACCATTTAACCATTTTTTTAATTGAGTAAAGCACTTACCTTAAAAGGGAAGATGGAACTAACATAATCAAGGTCTCATCAACTCCAAATTCAATAGTCATTTTATCAAGTATGGATTACCATTCGAATGTTTGAGCCAAAGCACACCTGAACAATGGAACATATACACATAATATTCTATAAAAAGAAGAAACTATAGAAACACCATAATTGGGGTAGTCAATATTGTGAACGTAACGAAAAACAATGAATAACATATATGAAATTGGTATTAAAACACAATTCTAATAAGTACAAGAAATACAAAATAATTAATCAAACGATGTTCGATGAGATTGGCCCACAAACCCGACTATTTATAAAATGATGAAACAAGATGGATTAGTTATAAAACACCTACCTAATACTAGTATGACTCTCTTCATGCATTATCATCCTCTATTTTAGCCTAGATTGGAAGAGATCTAAAAATGGATTAATATTATCAAAATTGGACATATGAGCATGAATCTAAATAGTGTCATAAATAAAAATAAAAACGAAAAAGGCTAAAAATTAATTTAATACATAATAAAAAACAAAATAAATGATGAATAATGATCATATCAAACACCATATGAATGATTATGATAAAATTATACCAAAGAGGGAATGAGGGGACTAATGTGGAAGGAGGGATGTGGTTGTCTGCTAGAACAAGGAAGGGAGATGAAAAAATGGGGTAATTGGATTATTAAGGGAATTATTATACAATCAAAATAAATTTGGCATCACACAGTTTGGTAAAACAATTTTCAAAACAATGTGCTAACCATGCAGAATCTACAATATAGAGGGAGCACCTTCACTGCTCAGCGCAGAGTTTGGGAAACTATGCGCCAGCCATGAAAAACATGTCTACAAATTTCCTACAGTTTATTGTAATACTAGGAGGGCCTTGGACCACGGTTTGGGAAAACCATGCACCCCATAACACCCCAATGTCTAGAACCACACATTTTGGAGAGACCATGTGTCCTGAATTACACAATTTCTACTAACCGTATGGCCAATGTGTTTTCATACCGGCTACGGTTCAGAGCTCCGAATAAACCCTGACCCTCCCTGAAATCATCATGTACTCATAAGGAATCCATAATAGGTCCAAAATAATGAACTAGGATAAATTTAAAAAGATCCACACCTGAGTAAGAAATCTTGTTCTTAAATTATAATATGTGTAAATAAATACATATATATGTAAATATTTTTGGGTGTATTTGAGAGATATAAATATGTACTTATGTGTCAATAATATTGTGTGTATACATCATATATAAATGTATTTTTATATAAATATATCATTATCATTAAATATGCATGGGTCTTGACAAACAAATATATATTTATATTCAAATATATGTAAATAAATATTAATATATAATATAATTAAATAAATTTAAGTATGTATATATATGTTAGAATCATATGATGAGATTTCATCTTTAGTTAAGCATGTATACATATTGTTGTCGTTTGTTGTTTTATTCCATTGATTTACATTACTATTCATATTATTGTGTTGTAATTATTCTATTTTCCCCTCTTTTGGTAATTTATTATCAATTATATATATCTATTTATATGAATTTATGAATATCTGTGTATATTATAAACATTTGTAAACATTGATACATATCTATGTTTACATATTTTTATATCATATATGTGTATATATATATAACGATATTTAGATTTACTTATATATATATTTATATTAACAGTCAATTATAAATATGAGTCCGTTTATATACACATATGTAACATAAATGTGTGTTTATTAAATTTATGTAAATGTTGTTACATGTATACATATTTATAGATACTAATATCAATATATTATTTTAATATATTAATATTTAATATTATATATATATATTTTTAATTATTAATTATTTATTTTGTTAAAATTAAATGTTTCAAATTTTATATTTTATATTTATTATTTTAATATTTATTAATATTTATTTATTATTTATTGATTTATTTTTATTATTAAATTATTGTTAAATAATTATTTACTAATTATATATTATTCAGTTAGTATTCGATTATTAATAATTTTTTATTTATTTATTTATTATTCTTTCATTATTTATTTATTTTGTATATATTTAATCATTATTCATTATTCATTCTCTATTTATTTAATATTTATTTAATAATTATTAATATTTATTAATTATCTATTTATTAAGTATTAATTAATAATTGTTAACTGATAATTAATTATTAACTTTTAATTTACTAATTTCTCCACTATTTATTTATTTACTTATTTATTTATTATATATTAGTATTTGTTATTTATTTATTTGTTATTATTATTTTATTATTTTTTATTTTTATAATATATTTTAAATTAATAATTATTATTTAGTTATTATTTATACAATCATTTTTCATTCATTTTTAATTTACTATTAATTTATAAATAGTTTTCGATTAATTTATTTTTAATTTATGATTCACATTTTGTTTGTTATTTATTCTTTATTTATTTATTTTTCATTATTATTTTATTATTTATTTATTTAATATTTATTTATTGATTTATTATTGATTTATTGTTTATACATTAATTATTATTTTGCTTTTAATTTTTCCATATTTTATTATTATATTATTAATTTATTATTATTGTATTATTAATAAATTATTTACAGTATATTCATTTTATATATTGTATATTTATTCACTATTCAAAATTTATTATTTATTGTCAATTATTTATTAATTTTTTATTTATTAATAAAATATTAATTATTTAATTAATTATTTATTTATTTACACATTACTTATATATTATATAGTATATATTTTATATTTTATATTTTATTTTATATGATATATATTAGATAATCTGTAATATATATTATGTATTATGTATTATGTATATATTATTCAATATCTATTTGTAATTATTTATTTTTTATTATTTATTATTTACTATTTAGTATGTACTATTTATTATTTATTGTTTATTATTTACCACTTATTACCATATTATATATATATATATATTT
This sequence comes from Viscum album, assembly GCA_963277665.1. Taxonomy (NCBI): domain Eukaryota; kingdom Viridiplantae; phylum Streptophyta; class Magnoliopsida; order Santalales; family Viscaceae; genus Viscum; species Viscum album. The sequence goes on along the minus strand of OY728132.1, from coordinate 687,677,999 downwards.
AATTAATATTTAATTAACAAATAAGTAATTAGTAATTATTAAATATTTATAATTACTTATTAATTATTAACTATTAATTATTAAATTTAAAATAGTATCATTAACTTTTAATTTTTAATTTTTAATTATTTAATTTGTATTTTTTTTATGTATTATATATTTATTCAACAAATATTTTTATTTGTATATTAAATTCTATTTATTCACCACATGAAAACCCTGTTGGAGTGCCAATGTCATTGGAAAATAACCAAGAGGTAAGATGTTCAAATCCCACACAACATGAAATTTCTATATATGTAATTTTCATATATTTTCATGTTCACCAGAATTGTAATAAATAAAAATTAATAGTAAATATTGAATAATGAATAATGAATAATAAATTAAAATAATGAATAATAAAAAATACTAATATATTGATAATTAAACATAATACAAGAATAATAAATAATAAAATTATAATAGAAATTAAAATTTTAGTAACAATAATAATAATAAAATTATAAAATTATAAAATGATACATCAATTATAAAATTAATTACAAAAATTTAGAAAAATAAAAAAATAAAAAAACTGTTAAATTATTCCCCGGAGTTTAAAAACCTCAGTAAAAATCCCCTCCTAGCCGTTTCGAAAATTCTCTACTAAATGTATCCTGATATATGATTTTGTTGTGGTTTAAACCGCTATAAAACGTAAAAAACCCACTGCTAAACACCAATTTTGGTGGAGTGTCACCAATTCTATATGTATTAAAAAAATAGATAACTCACTATACATTTCTACATTAACGAGTATGCCAAAATTGAGAATACCATGAATATTGCTGATTATTTTTTAAAAACATCAATATTATGTTTTCTTTATATTACTCTATAAACGAGTTTCTAATCTTTTTTGAAAACAAATATTTGATGGTATTGCATCAAAATATTGGAATCTTCTGTTTATCATTCTATATAAGATGCGATCCAAATATTTACCATCACCATACTTCATTAGTTTGGTTCCAACTACGACTGGAGTTGACATACGTTTGTAATCAAGAAAATCAAATTTTGTCATTAGCCATCTCATATACATAGGTAGAGAGATAAAATTGCATTTTCCTTTTTAAACCACTAAATACATTAAAAATTATATGAGTTCACCAATCGATGAAATTTTTTATTACAAGCTCATCATATTAGAAAATTATGCCATATATTTTTCATGATTCCACAAAAGATGATTTCTTCCGCATTAACCAACTCTATGAATTGTTCTTCCTTGAATGTTTTTATATAAACATTATTATCCTCACCACATCTTTGGAATTATATCTGATTTAATTATAATTCAAGGAAATTATAAAATTCTCTTTGTGTCCATTTACGACAAAAAAAGTTTATATTTAATCTATTCTTCTTGGATTAATCATTTCGAATTGAGAAACCTACTAGTTGTTCAATAATAAACCTCCCCTTTGAGAACACCATATTAAATTTCCATTTTTACTTCCATATGATAAATATTGGAACCTCTTTGAATCACCATCACTTAGATGATCATGTTCAACTTATGTCAATCCATTGGAGTAAAATATTATTCAATATCATTTCTTCAATTTGACTATAGTCTTGACACACCATACACCCCTTATTTAGGTTCAAATTACCATGTTCATCAATTTTATTATTGATGATCTACTTTGTTATTATCAAATTATGGTGTTTTGTCTTCTTCCCATATTTCCATGATTGATTTTAATAAATTTTATATCACACATCATTCATGGATCTACCCCATAAATTTCATTTTTTAGTTTATTCGAATGAAATTGGTTTAACCCTTGATAATAGAGAAGCATCCTCTACATTTCTCATCCACAGTATTCGTGTTGGAGAAAGTATTCCTCAAATTTTATTGGATGGATCAACCTCCATTATCATATTTTTCATATGATATAAAGACTAAATCTCTTTATAAATAATTTCCTCCTCACATTTATCATTAGAATCATAATAATTCTGGGAATTTAGTAAGTCCATGATATACGTGTCAACATCACCTTATCCTATACATAATTGATTAAATATTGAATATCGAAGATTCTTCCCATATTTATCTTTAATGAATTTAACATCATTACTATCCCCAAATTTGTTCCATCTTTTATTGTATCATCTTAATTCCATACTCTTGGTTGAGAAACCAAAAAATACTCCATCATTTGTCTTATCACCATACATCCTTTGATTGATTATTTTCGAACACAACAACTTCTTCAAATTTTCTGAAAATATTTTAGTGAGGGATTCATTCCATGAAACATTTTATTGGTTGTTCCATAATTAATTGGGATTAACACCTCCAACTTTTCAGTGCATACTGCAACTTGAACTACATCCTTCCAGTAGTGGTGTGAGATTCCCCTTTCTGTGGGAAATGTTTTGGTTACATTATTCACATGATGATTTCATCATTTTGAAACACAATTTGGTTTTAGAGTTATTAATTATGACACATTATTTTTAATCCCATGTTTCTACTTCTGTTTTTACATCAATGGATGTGTACTCCGTTCCATTTTCCAATAACACAATTTTTATTGAGTGTTTGATATAATTTTTAACTCTCCTTTGATACCTCTTCATGCTGTCCATGACTTATCAATTACTCAGCATGAAGATTATATAACCCATTCCTATATAATCATCCATGAAAAAGGATTAAATACCTATATCAACATGTTGATATTCAATCTATCTGCCAAAAAATTCTTGTGTGAACTATTTCAATGATATCAAATTTCCTTTTCTTCTTTTCCTGATGTAGATTTTATCCCTTATTTCTCCACAGAAATTCACCACATTTATTATCATGATCTAAATTTGATTAAAAAAATGAATCCTAGATTTTATCGTGGATAAGTTCTCTATACTCAACTAGTGAATGTGGACAATCCTTTAAAGCTAAATGTCATTATCTTCTTAAAATATTAGAAGATTGGTTTTTTATTTTCTATTCACATGGCATATATTAACGTTTACCCTTGATTATTTCATGCGAATGATATAAAATACTATTTCAATGAATCATACATTTTAATTAAATGTAACCTCAATCATATTTCAATCATTTAACTCACTATTATTATATTAGTCCATAATGAATTCACATAGGGCACTTAAATTTTATTCGGCTCGTCGTATATCAACTAAGTGTCACCACTACCTTTTTTATCAAAGAAACATCATTTATAAAATGAACCATTTCCTTAAATCATCCCTTAATGTTTTATGAGTTTTATCTTCCGAGTCACATGGGATGAGGTCCCACTATCAAGTACTTATATACTAGTTTTCTTTCATACCCTTTAGAGGAATTACAACCAAAATAGGCTTCTCTATTTTCCACTTCTCTATCCAAGAGATACCCATTTGAGTTGAGGAATAGAAATAGATGTCATATATTTTTAGCATAATATGTGTCATGAAAATAATATTATTATTATAGTGATAAGTATCTATTTTTCAATTCAATGTTTTTAGTTTATTTTTCATTCATTTTTATTTGACTTCACTAGCGGTAATACAAATTTCATCTTTGTATATAGTCAACAAATTTAGGCCTAAAATTAAAACATTGATTGAAATATATATAGAATAAATTTATTATATAATATGAAGGATATTTTATAATCATTTATTTTTTGATTCTAAATTCTTTTATGTTAAAATAAATCATGTCCACTTCATAATAGGACTCGGTGTGATCAAAATAGATAAAAAAAATTGACACTTCATAAGAGGAAATATATTATCACTCTCATTACTCCTCATGTCTCTAGAATTTGAGAAACTTCTCTATTATGGATTAACCCTTGATATACTGTTATTATCTCTAACCATATACTTCAATTTTATAGAGCTTACATTTTACCTACTTATAGTGCCATAGAGTTGATGTCAAAATCATCAATTTTATACTTTCCAATAATACATGATTTCACTTTTCCAACATTACATGTATTATAATAATTGATAACTCCACATTTACCCATATACATGGTTTTTTACTAATTAAAAAATATCTCAAATCCTTCGAAGATTCATTTCACCCATTATAACAATCCTTCACCAGTGACCTTTCCAAAATGTAACCACTTTTTAGGATCACATGACATTATTTATGATTAAATTTTATTTTTAGTGAAACAAAAAATCCATTAAGTTATTATACCAAAATTTTATACTCCTTAATATATACATTAAGGACATAAATAACCTTACCCTATTCTTTAATATTTCTCATGCGATTCACAACTCCTTTTGATCTCATATGACTATGTGATTGATTTTCTTATTCATTTTAATGTAGTATCTCAACTTTGATCTAATACATCTTTTAGGATATTATTTCAATAATTTAACAATATTTGGATTTTTCTTTCTTTTAGCATTGAGATCAATAATTTCCCCCTCAACATCCATGTTGAGATCAACTACACCTTGATGTATATTTATTTCTTCCAATTCAAATTATTCCTATTAAATTATTATCATTATTAAATATTTTTTATCTAATTTATTTTACCTATACACTTCCACTAGATATTTTTTTTACTTTATTCATTTTTATTTATTATAGTGATATTCCTCAAAATTTATTTGTTATAAATTTATCAGTTTGAATCACCTTTTATGAAGGAACCACTTTCACAGATTTTTTAGGGCCACTAATTCACTATATTTATTTTCAAACATTCTTAGAAACCTTGTTGAAATGTGACCAACTTTACTTTATTAGAAGCATTAACATGGAACATTTTCTTTGAGCCTAAACTATCAATTGTTTAACATTAAATCCAGTAGAATCATTAATTAACCATATATTTTTTTTTATTATCATTACTACCTTAGAAGATGTCATTTTTTTAAACATCATTAAAAAACATTATTGGTTTGATGATTTTCCATTCCTTATTGATTTAGAAATATTTAATATGAAACTAAACTATTTTTTAGATAATCTATTATATTCTATAAAAATTTATATACTTGAGGGTTGATATACAGGGAATATAAAGATGTTGGAGTCTTCACATGATATTATTTATAATATAAATATCTATCATAACTTCATAGGTCCCCCAAGTTTCCTCAACAACCACAATGTTTTAGAGTAATAATACATTGAAATTTTCACCAGGGAACATATTTAAATCATCAAATGTATTGCAATGAACCTAATTCATATACTCTATAATTTTTATTTAAGATGCATAAATGTTAGATATTTTATCAAACACAGCCTTGGAACATGTTCCCCTCATCGACCTTATATAGATCTAATTTGGTTGAGATTTAATTAAAAATTTTGACCTTTGGTATCAACCTTGACAAACTTCATATCTTCTTTTTTCATCAATAATTTGGATACACGACTAACTTATAGTCCATGTATTGTCCTAGATGAAACATATCTCTAAAGATATTATATGTGTGATCGCATTATATTATTCTAGATTTGATAATTACCTCCATCAAATAGTGAAATGCATTTTAAATTTTTTATGTTTTCCATAACACCTGATGACATATTCAATGCATGTATAGTTGACTTTGATACTACATTTTGTGAAGTAGTATAACATGATAGGGGGATATAGCTGTGAAAATTATATTTTGTATTAATAATTGCTATCCAAATTTGTAGAAATTCCTTAAACATTTAGGATTCAACTACACATTCACCATAACCATATATACAAGAAATAAAAAATAACACAAAAAATATAATTAGTTCACCACTAAGGGATAATATAAAGAGAAAAAATAGAAAAAATTTCCATGTGAATGAGTATACTATGATTTTATTATTTTTTGGTAATAAATTTTTTTTATGGTCACCTCATGCTAATTCCACTGCCTTTATAACTGATTTTCATAAAGATCACATCACCTCCTATATAAAACTTCTATCAACTCAGTAATAAACTAAGTTAGATGGATTATTTCATAAATAAAAGGAGTAACATGAAATTTGTTTTCATCTAATGATTATTTGGAAACAAAAGAATAATAATAAATAGATGAATTTAGAAGCATTGATTTACCTACTTCGGAAAAATTCCCTATGTCTTTAGAGAGGCTGAATCATTTCACTTGAAATTTGGAGAAAACATTAATGGAACATATCAGAGTTTATGACAGACTAAAACCCAGATAGAAATGAGATAATAAAGGGGACATAACACTATTACAAAACCACATAGAAAGTACACTATGCTACAATGAAGGGTGGATGGAAGTCTGTATTGTTATAGTGTTGCAGAAACACAAGTCCAAGATGCTACAGTGGCTGTTTGAAAAATGACTAATGATCTACAGTACCATTGTATCCAAATTATGAGCTATTATAGAATTCATGATATAGTACACACTACTATTGTTACTTATCGGTGTCGTTGTTCAGGCTCTCTAGATTCATCTTGGTGTTCAGTATGGGCTACTTGAATTAAATCCATCATCATCCAAAATGGACCAGGCTACACTAATCCAACATGGAGGAATTCTTAGTTTATCAACATATGTGTTATTTCCTTATAGTTAAGAGTGTGTTATTTTATTTCTATCATGATTGATAGAACACGATTCCACAATAAGTTCCATTATCTAGTAAATAATCACTAGCAATGGGTATATAAATTCGATGCATGATATTATTCACTGTGTAAAATCCTCCACTCCAATTTTTTATTTGTGCTAACTCCACATGTGCTACCCCATCATGAAAAATTACACCATGTTCATGAAATTATTTGAGAGTTTTTCTTTGATTAAATCCTTGTGATATCATCCTTTGAAAACTACTTTAACGAAATACACTTCACAAAAATCTTTTTGGAACTCCTCTTCTCAAAATGATTCATTTTACTACCAATCAAAAACTGATAAGATTTTACAGAATCCTTTTATATATAAATAACGCTTGATATTCATTTAATTTTTCCTAAATCATTATTCAATTAAAATAAGGTATTTATAGGAAAAAAGACCTTGAAGAACTTAATATAAATTGAAATACATTAAGCATAGTCACGTAACACAACTTCACCATAGATATTGGTCATGTTCTTCATGTAATAATTTCCATTTTATTATTGAATACATTATCCTTTATAGTCATAGAAGAAGATATATCCTATTCATTTCATAAATCACCACTACTACCATTTGATAAATTATTCCTACTATAAAGTGGGTTCTTAATAAGTATTCACATAATCCCTTCATTGTCTCACATAGCTCTTATATGATATTTTTTACACTGTAAAAATTTATACATCAACAAAATTCACAGATTTGGGTACTTCTTAATAATTAGTTCACACATCACCTTATGTAATATTTTTTTTGAATCTTACCACTTCCAAATCATTCGTTCAAATCATCCCATTACATCATCACAATTTCCTACTACCTAATTCCTATGTGTTAACTCCATCAAAATCTATATTTCATGCACCTCGTATGGGGACCATGTGTTTTGTACCAACCATGTGTGCGATCTTATATGTAACTTCTAAATGGTCTTGTAAGTCATATGTGAAAATCCTTCCACATATAAATTTACTTTATGAAACCTCACCAAAGACATCAAAATTTTTGTTAAACTTTTCACTTTTCATAAAACACAGAAAATCATTATAATAACAGACTCCAAAAGATATTATTCATATCACCAGATCTGTGGGTAATAATTAAACTATATATCCTTCTTCACTACAACAATATTGAAAACAGAAAAATTATTAATCACCATATTGAATCATCTTGGATCTAACAAACAATATTCAAGTAGTTTAACAAGTGGATAAAATAAATACACATGATAATCATAAAACGACTCACTCAAGGTTATGTTATGGCTTGTCCTGACTGTGAAATTAATTACGATTCCATAATTATAAATTTGGTGACAATTTGAATGATTTAATGAAATATTTCCCATACTTTATCAAAGTTTTTATGAATGATGAACTAGAGAATGGGATTTCTTGACTCTTCTACTGTGTTGATAACGCATGTGGGTAATGGTTCAAACCATATGAGGAAAAATCTTTTAAAAATTCCAAAATTTAATTTCTGATATACATCCAATTTCATTGAAACATAAAAGGGTTATTATTAATGACTGAAAATTCTTTCACCGGATGGTATTATCCTATATCAAGGAGTTTATAAACATCCAGAGAGAGTTGATGTTGGGTATCAATGATATAGAAAACAATAATTCAGTTTTGAAGGGTATATGATACAAGTGTTATATATTAAAAATATTTTTAATACATATGAGTTCAAAATTTGGGTAAGGATTGATAAATCTTGTAGTTGTTATTAAAATTATGAATAAAAGTGTTGTCAAGCCATCATATTGAATGTAATAAAATTTATCATGTTTTGGTGAATCTATATAATGGATGATTATTTCCAACATTTATCTCTTATTTTATATGTTAATATGTTTCTTAATAAGTGGTTGTTATAAAAATATTATATATTGGATTTTATAAACCATGTTTATCTTTATTAAAATTTTATAGCATGTTTTGAGAATAAGTAAGGATAATTTATTATCCAGGATGAAATTTTTATCCAGATTTTTGTTAAAATATGAGGGATTGTATCCCTCCATAAGTGGAATATTTTAGAAAGAATTTATTTGATTAATACTAATTATACAAACATAGATAATACCACATAACATTAGGATACAATAATTTTTATTAAATATTCCAATTAAAAGGAAATTAATTTTATTTCATAATAACAAAGAGTATGCGTATCTTATCAAGTCATTATGATGGGAATATAGTGTCTAAGATTCTAGTGGGAGTTTTTTAGACTTTAAGAAGTTTAATGTTAACAAATAAAGGATGATTCCAGTTAGAATACAAATTTATTGTCACCTTGTCCAAAAGGATATAAGGATGCGTTGGTGATGTATTAATATAAATAGTTACAACATTTACTACAATATTTAATGGTGTATTTTGATGGAAAATGTTATAATAATGATGTTTTAAATGAAAATTGAAAGAGTTCTAAGAAGTAAACAAATGTTATTAACACCACAATTTTTTATGATATGAATGTAAGTAGTTTTAATATTTTTTTCAAAATAGTTGAACATCAAGAATATGATGCCAAAGTGTCACCATTATTCAGACATTATTATACATGTCACTCACTAAAGAGTTTAGTTGGGGGGGGGGGGTTTGAAGACATGGTCACTGTAACATTCTATATTTAATTATATATTTTTCCTCATGTTACAAGATTTATTAATTATAGTAAATATAAACATGAGTGGGGAATAAACTATATAATATATAAGAAAAAAAAACAGTTTATTTAATCAAAATAAAAAATTATGTTTTTTCAAATAATAATAGTATGATAACCATAATAGGTGGTGTGAATTGAAGTCTAACGTGAATTAAAATTTTCAACCACGCAAGAAAGTAAAATTTATAGAAGATATAATATCCAAAAAATCATAGAATATTAAAGTAAAAAAATGATGAAAATATAACTATTAGAAGTTAAACAACTTAACCAAAGTAAATAACTAATTCAAGTAAAAAATTAATCCAATTAGAAAATATAATTTGGTTAAAAATAATGTGTGGAGTTTAGATGATAATATTTAAAATCCTTTAAAATATTTATTAAAAGATATATAGTTTCTATCAAGTGAACTCTTAACTTTTATCCCAATATGGAATGAGGATCATGTTTGTAGAGTCCTAGTTTCTTCCCATTGTTATTGGGGTGAAAGGTTGTACTCATCCTTAAGTGGCTACCACATTCCTTATTAAATCCTATCGATAATTGTGACATAAACCACATGCCATGATTCATAAAAATTGTCCAGGGAACCCTGTGAAGGTGAATAATATCTTGTATGCACAACTACCCCAAAATCTCAACCAAACTCTGCTCCTTGATAACAAGGAAGTGTGACAACTTCATGAGTTGGTTGAATATCCCCTAAATTGTGCCATTCCCTTCACCATGTGAATAATCCCTATCATAAAGTCTATGGATATGACATCCCACTTCCAACGCGGTATCTCAAGGGGATGCAACAATCCTCCCAGAACATGGTGTTCAGCTTTTAGTTGATGACTTGTGAGGCACCTAGAGATGAACTCAACTATTATTCATCTCATAATAGACCACTGAAAACTTCATCGAAGTTATTAGTACATATTTCCAACAATGATATGGTCAAATAGTTGGGAACTATGGAACTATCACATCACCTCCTCCCGCTTCCTATCTATAACCATTATACTCCCCTTGAATAAGAAGATAAGATTCCATTCTTTAGAATACCTATTTCATGATTCACATATGAATATATGATCATGTAAGACCTCATAGTCAATGTACCCCACCTAAGACTCCCTTACTTGTTGGTGAAGCATATGTGTCAATACCATCGACTGCAAAAATGTTTTACCGTTTTACACCCATAGGGCCAGCTATAAAGAGGCCAACTGCTCTGAAGCCTCATTCACTGTGCAAGCCTTGGATGTTTTCCTATGGGGATCTGCATCAATATTTCCATTCCCTAGAATATAAACTAACCAGATGTCATAGTCATATAGAAAATCAAACCATCATTTCTGTATCATGTTATAGTCCCTCTATGTGATGATGTATTCGATACTATATTTATTTGAGTAAACCACCAAGTGTTATCCCATAATTTAGTGCCTAAAAATCCTTAGGGATAAAAATATCCTTTATTGATCTAGTTCATGAGTTGTATAGTTATAAAAATGGGGTCTCAACTTCCTTGACCTGTATTTGATAACTATCTACCTCTCCATCAACACACATTCAAGCCCTGATCATTAGGCATCAAAATATATTAAAAACACCACACCCTCATCCGATAGTCTCAACATTGGAGCAATCAGAAACCTCAGACTCAACTCCTTAGAGGACATTAAAATTTATCAGTCTATTTAAACGACTATCCTTTCCACATCAACGTGGTCAAAGTGTCTATAATTCAAGAAAATTCATCGAAAAACCTCTTGTATTATCCCACTAAGCCAAAAAATATCACACCTATGAAATGATCTTGGGTGGTTCCAATAAAAGCACTACATCGATCTTCTAAAGGACTATGGATAAAATATGATCTGAAATGAAATTATTTAAAATAAGGAAAATCATTAATATAGTACTATCACATTGAGAGTTTCCTATAAATCTGGTGATCTCAATGAATATCTTGAACCATCCTCAAGTGTTATGCATGTTCCTACTTTGATGAAGAGTATATGTGTTTGTCATTGATGAAGACAATAGAATAGTAGTCCTAGTACACATATAAGAGAAATTTCATCAAATACATAAACACGATGGGGGAATTCATCACACCAAAAGGGAATTCCTAGGAACCCATAATAAATGTAGCAAAATTAGAATGCCAACATTGTAATACCAGCCTAGAAATCCAAAAACAAGTGGTAGTAGATAGACCTCTGATCGATCATTAAGAATGATATTGTGGCATGAAACATTTCAATGATTTTTTAAATCCTTGTATAGGGGAACTTATTCTTTATCATGGACATGTTTATGTAATAAAAATCCATGAAATGACACATACATCCATATACCTTTTTCATGAACAACACTGATCCTCTCCATGGGGGTGCACTGGTTCTGAAAAAACCACTCTCTCTAAGGTCCTCTAACGTCAATAAAAGTATCTGAAGAGTTGTAAGGGCCATATGATATTCCACAAAATATATCATATTGGTTTCCAGAATCAAGTCATTGAAAAACTCCAGCTCCCGCATAAAATGTAGTCCCAAAACACCCTCCGAGAAGACATTCATATAATCCTCCATAATTGATGAAACCAAGATTCATGAATATCATACTACACCAATGGATATAATCACGAAATTATGGGTGATGAGATGCGGAATTCTAATTTTAAAACACACTTTCCATGCCATGAGATCTCTATTTCAAGATAATAAGAATATTGTCCCCTCAATTCAAAAGCATCTACCTTTTTTGTGGTGATAATCTATTTGAGCTCGAACAATGGAATACCATTATATACCCAAGATAAAATCATAGTGTTCTGTATATATAACATACATACCACATTTTAACTTATCTCCACAAAAGTGATAACTCACATTATTGAAAAAAAGATATGCATAAGAAGTAGTCCTTGTAGGAATCTCAAGAATAACCAATTGGGATAATGACTAAACTTGTACCACCAACTCTCACACCAGGATTATAGAGATAACAAAATGATTATAACCTATGTCTAATAATATTTGGTAAATATTAGAACAAACATACATCGTACCACTTATCATCTTGTGTGATGTGTGACGATAGAAATCCTAATCCTACAACTATCTGTGGCCCCTACCACCAACTCCTTATGCCTGATGTTGGCCTCTTAGTTGTGCCGATGGAATAATATCATAACTTATTACACCACCCATAGCTCCTCCTTATTCTCTTCTATATTCTCCCCTATGGGGACCACCCTATCTAATATTGGGAGATCTATGATAATGGAACTACCTATGCTATGGTGGCCCAACACCTATCCGCCTATGCTCCTCGGAACATCTGGTCGGACCGTCACATGCCATGTGATGTATCCCATCATAAGAAAAATTATAAACCGCACCTTGGTTACTTGTTTCTCTAAAATCTCTCAATACTGAATGACAACTCGCCTAAGTCTGGTCACAGGGAGGTTCTCAATGACAAGATCCAACTGCCTGATGTTTTCTAGCTACTATAGATGAATCAATTCTATGTCATCAACCACCAGTTTTTTCATTATGGAGTCCCCCTTATAGGAATATCTCTATCACTAGTTATCTCTCCAACACCCCATCATAGGTGAGGATTTACATGGGCACAATGATGGCACAGATCGCTCTGTGGAGTTCATAAATGAACATATGTGATATGAATCAGTCATTCGAGATCATGTCAAGAGAGTACCACATAAGGACTGTGAACCTCAAACCATAATCAAGCGCCATCATCCATCCATATTGATGCTCTCGAATATCCTAGATCTAGATGGAGTGCAAGATGGAGGGGTAAAACTACTCATAGAACAACTTGTGGAATCCAGTCCCCGAGAGTGTCAACTCATCGTGCATCTATGTAATGAGACTCCACCTGGACCCAACTACTCCATGGAAAAGGCTAGATGCCATCAGAACACCATGATCTATTAGGCTCCAAATAATATTGATGTAATGAACCGTAGACCCTATCCAGTCCTCTTCTTCCTAAGGATCTAGATCACTATGAAACCATAGTTGTCTCTAATTATAGAAATCACGGAGTGCACTATGCCTTCATGCATCCTCAAGATACTCAATTGAAATTATCTGCTACTCGAAAGGTGGAGGTTCTACTACCTTACATCCTTGAAAAAGGGGTCACTAGATAGACCCTAAATTGAGGCCTAGTCGCTCACCAGACCATCGTTACGAACCTGAAATGGTATCTTGGCTAGTTGTCATCACAGAGGCATCATGAGATTTATCCAGAAACACTATGGTCTGATGAGAATATAAATATATACATGTCAACTATAATAACCATATAAATCAAGAAGGAAAGTCAAATACTATTTTCTATATGATGCATATTCTATTAATCCGTGCAATAAATTTCTCAGCATGATTAGTTGAAAAGAAAGTAGTTAGGGTCATGGTGGGTGGATATGTCATCCACCCAAACCATCACCAGACTCCCTAAACCAAGTGCCTCACTCAATATAATTGGAAACTATTTACCTAAACCCAACCAAATCCTTTTAACTAGGATAGTTTGAAAAAAGTATTGTAGAATTATCTTTCACTCTTACCAATCTATCATGACCTTTACCATGCTGGGGTTCAATTCGCGACTACCCCAATACAATATCCATAGTCTAGAGGGTAGTGGAAAGCACCAAAGGAATAAATAACATTGGGATGAATTTTCCTAAATACATGTGCACAAAAACATATCCATCTTGATACATATGATCATAAGGGGAGTGTGAATGATGCAACACTGCTTTAAAGTAAACTAAGCATGCACGAACCTTTAGAAAGTACAAAAGTACTGTAGTGTAAAATAATTAGTAAATGGAAAAAATACACACCTAAACAAAAATATGTCTCAATGTGAAAAAACTATAAAAATAAACTATTGAGAGAGCCCAACTCATATACCCCATGTTGTAAACACTCAAACTAGTCCAAATCACATAGTATCCCTAAGGTCCTCTGTAGTCATGGTCAACCAGTCTGTTGTTTTCATAAGACATGACTCATATATGAAATTACCATCCAGGGATGAGAATATGCATACCTAGTAGAACACCATGAAATATAAATGGGGGAATATTAATAGATACAAAAAGATATAAAATATAGTTGATGAAAGATACAGTGAAAAAGAAAATATCAACAATAAAGAGAGTAAAAGTATGATCGCCCAAACAGAAGATGATAAACATTATAGGTAGATGAACTATCCATATAGTATTTTACCCCTAAAATAGATGATTATACTCATCCAACCATGAGAATATAGACATAAAAAGCACATGTCATAAACCTGGAATCTTCACCTCTCATAGAAGGAGAGTTACCAAATACAAGGTGAGGATATAGAAGGATATATATATATATATATATATATATATATTATCAGTCAAAAAAATAAAAAACAAGGGAATAACTGGATATCCATATTACAGATCATCGGAAGAAGAATAGTTTCCAATAGTTCCAAAAGTCTAAAAATGATGCCCCACATCCCTTGTATTGCATCTACCAAGAAGAATTTGTCCATGTCAAACCATTCCTCCTCGTTGTGCCGCATATTCATTGGGATATGAAATCATGTTTGGGAATTCATGCCCTTGTACAAAAAGAGGGTCCTACTCTGATAGCCATCAAGGAACTCCACTGCCCAACCCTTTCAGTGGGTACCGCTCAATAGTTAATAGAGGAACTTCAATACCTATCACTGATGGATGGAAAATCTTGAAAAGGTCATTGAGGAAATCCACTCTCCAGCCCTGTTGGAGGGTACCACATGGAATGGTGATCTTGGAACTACACTACCAGCACTGATAGAGGGTACCAATAGAAAAGAAAATTGAGGAACTCCAATTCCCATCATCTCTAGATGGTATCTCTCTAAAAGACCATTAAGAAAATCTAATACCCACCCCTACTGGATGGTACCACTAAAAATGGATATCGAGGAACTCTACGACATTGACCCACTCTAGGGTACCACTAGGAAAGGATATCAAGGAAATACACTAACAAGCCCTACTGGACGATACTATTTAGAAAGGATATTGTGGAACTCCACTGCCCAACCCTACTAAAGGGTACTACTCATAATTGTCCTGGTGATCCTATGCAATCGCAGTCTTCATTAGGAATCAACTAAATAAGTTACCTTCTTAGAAAATTTCACCACATATCTTTTATGAAATGATATAGATTAATTTTTCTACTTGAAAATCACTCAGGATAGGTTACTTAGGGGCCTATATTCTAGTTCAGTAAAAGAATATGCAGACGATTGAAGTATCCTGAAATGAATCTAAGTGGTACCCGGTATATCAGTGGACCCACAAAATGTGTTTTTATTATCCACTTCCTAGATGTGCCCCTAGATAAAATATTGATTCCTTTCAATGTAGAAATATACACCATGTATGTGGACTAAATGACGTGTCCAAGCTAATCAGGACTAGGCCATGTCCTTTTACTGGACCCCGTGTCTGTGTACTCGAGTACATGGCCATGTACTTGGCCATGTACATCCATGTGGGTTCCCTCCCATGTTATCAATCACACGATTTGTTCAAACGAGGAAGGGTTTCATGACATGTATGAGGTTTACATGCCATTTCATTCCTAACATTTCCCAAAACAATATTTTCCGGCACTGAGGGGCTACATGATGTGTGTTCTTCATTGAAAATGAAATGTATTCAGGTTTTTACAAGAGATTCCATTTCATCAAATATGATTCTGGTTCATTGAATTTTGTCTCAAAAATTTAGATAGAGCACCATCTATGGCCTAAAAAATAGGAACTAGCCATAAATCATGGTTTTGGGCCGATGCTCATCGGAAATCAGCCTCCGTTCATCCATGGGGGTTTGGAGTTCATTCCACACGCACCCATTCTTTCTTACATAAATTTATTGTGATTAAATAACCAAAATTGTAACAAATGGACCCCACCCACCAGTTTCTCCATAAACATGTGGTCCCCACCCTAGGCCTCCCCACGATCCCAAATGAGTTAGCTGACAAATGATTGTCCCCATATGCCAACACATGTTTTTTCAGAATTCTTTTCCCTTAATAACACAAACTATAGAAAACTTCCTTGAAGGTCACCCATCTAGATCAATACTCCAGGCCAAGAACACTTAACTATAGAGTTCTAATCAGATAGTCTTTTGAAAAGGAGGGTGCACCAAGTTAACATGAGTCATATCATTAATCATTTTACCCATTTCCATTTGTGGTGGTTACAATAACCCTCATTTAGGGCACAACATCTTTGTTGTGGGCCACACAACTCAACCAAGACATTGCAATCCACTTAAGGCTTGGTAGTACACCACACATATGGCTTTGTTCCTCCACTAATACCAAATGTAACAACTGTTCCCCGCACACTAGTTGCCCCGTAAACACGTTGTCCACACCATGGGGCCCACCCACATGCCCGAATGGGTAATCTGACTAATGACTCTCCTCGAATGCCAACATATGTCTTTTTCATTGTTATTTGTCATCAATCATGCACATCCAGGGAAACATCCCAGAAGGTCATCAATCGTAATAACTAATCCAGGACAAGAATGCTTTACATTACAGTTCTAATAAGATAGGCTCTCAAAAAGGAAGGTTCATCTTGTTGACAGGAGTGATATAACTTAGTCATTTTAACCTTTATCATTTTGGGGTGTTATAATGGTCCTTCTGCGAGAATATATACTTGAGACTTGTGATATGAGTAGACTGTAAAACACTCACCCATTAAGTAATGTTACCACATCTTCAACACCCACTGCTACTAACTCCAGGTCATGGGTAGCATAGATCTGATCTTGATGTATCAGAAGTAGAGAACCATATGAGATCACACCTCACCCTTACATCAGGACCCATTTGAGCCCAGTCCCTGATACGTCATAGTAGATTAGGTACTGTATGACCTCCTCTGATAGTCTCAAGATGGGGGAACTATTCAACCTGTACCTCATCTCCTAAAAACTCTGTTGGCATCTCTCGGACCACTCAAAGAGTTTCCCCTTCTACGTCAAAGCTGATAATGGTGCTACAACTCTAGAGAAATATGGAACAAACCTTTGGTAGTATCCATCCAAACCCAAGAAACTCCATACCACCATCACAGTCTTGGGTGGCTCCCAAGAAAGTACCACATCAATCATCATGGGATCTACTGCAACTCTATCCTCCAATATGACATGTTCCCAAAAGTGAACCTCTCAGATCCATAACTGGCACTTCCAGAGAAAACCATAAAGCTGGTGCTCTCGAAGTGTGTCCAGAAATTTCTACAAATGATAGGCATGTACTTCTTTAGTAGCCGAGTAGATAAAAATGGCATAAATGAATACCACCACAAAGAGATCAAGTTATGGATAAAAGATCATATTCCTGAGTCCCATAAACACTACTGGGGAATCGGTTATGCCAAAAAACATAACCATGAACTCATAATGGGCATATCGACATCTGAAAGCCATCTTATGCACATCCTCACCTCGAACTTTGAGCTGGTGATAGCCTGATCTGGGTCTATCTTTGAGAACCCCCATCCTCACTTCAATTGATCAAAGATGTCATAAATCCATGAGAGTGGGTACATTTTCTTCACAGTTACCTGCTTCAGGTGACTATTGTAAACACAAATCCTTATGTTTCCATATGCCTTCTTGATGAACAAAATCAGGTATCCCCAAGGAGAAACATTGGGCCGAATGAATATCTTCCATTATAAGTCCTCTAGCGGTACACGTAGTTCACGGAGCTCCATGGGAGCCATCCGATACGCTGAAGTGGATATCAGTGTTGTCCCAGGGTACACATCAATGTAAAAGTCCACCACTCTGCAAGGAGTTAGACCCAGAACATCATCAGGGAAAACATCAGCAAACTGTTCCACCACTATATGATTGCTCAGACTCTCCACATCAACCACTCCGAGGGTAATCCCTACCAATTGATGAGTGGTTAGCTAAAATATCCTCTGACTAAGTACATGCTTTGTATCGAAGGCTACCATTTTTCCGTTGAAGGTAATCCTTGTCCCATCTTTGCGGACACACCGCACTCTTGGACATCACCGTTTTTCATCTTGCGACACATCTACGATCCTTGGGACTGGGTACCTATTCTTCACGGTTACCTGGTTCAGGGGCCGATTGTCAACATAAAGTCCCAATCCCTCATATTCCTTCTTGATGAACAAAATCAGGGCTACCCTTGGAGAAACACTGGGCAAAATGAATCCCTTCCCCTTTAAGTCCTCTAGTGATACCCGTTGTTCACAAAGCTCCACGGGAGAAATATAATATAATAATGGGGATATTGGTGTCTTCCTTATGTACAAGTCAATGTAAAGTCCACCTATCTATGAGGAGGTAGACTTGGAACATCATCAGAGAAAACATCTACCTATTGGACCACCACTATAGGATAGCTCAGACTCTCCACACCAATCACTCTGAGGGTAACTCTAGCCATTTGATGAGTGGTTGGATGCACTCTCCTCAGAGTAAGTCCATGCTATGTTGTAAAGGCTTCCTTCTCACCGGTGAGGGAAAAAATGGTCCCCTCAGTGTAGACACACCGCACTCTTGGCCTTCGTCATTTTTCATCTCACGACACATAAACAATCCGTTGAGTTAGGGTAGTTGTTGTGAATTTTTCCACTTACTTCTTATGGAAAATTCTTCGTGATTCAAGAAATATTTAATGTAACAACTGGACCCCACCCACCAATTTCCCCATAAAAACATGGTCCCCACCCACGCGCCTGAACGGGCTATCTGACTAATGGATGTCCCAACATTCAAACACATGTCGTTTTCAGTGTGCTTTGTCTTCAATCACACACACCCTAGGGAGCTTTCCAAAAGGTCACCAATCCTGATCACTACTACTGGACAATCATGCTTAACTGTAGAGTTCTAATCAGATATGCCTCCAAGAAAGAAGGTGCCCCTTGTTGAAATGAGTCATATCATTTATCTATTTTAGCCTTTTTCATTTGGGTATGTTACAATCACCCCCTTTAGAGAACAAAATCCTTGTTGTGGGCCCTACAACTCAACCAAGGCAGTGCACCACACTTAAGGCTGGGTAGTGCACCACACTTAAGACTGGGTTCCCCCTCTGATACCAAATGTAAAAACTGGGCCCTGCCCACCAGTTGCCCCATAAACACGTGGTCCCCACCTTGGGGCCCACCCACATGCCCGAGCGGGTCAGTTGACAAATGTCTGTCCTCACATGTCAACACATGTCTTTTTAAGTGTACTTCGTCCTCAATCACACACACCTTGAAAAACTTCCCAGATGGTCAACCATCCTAATCACTACTCCTGGCCAAGAACACTTTACTGTAGAGTTCTAATCAGATAGGCTCCCAAAAAAAGGGCACCTTGTTGACATGAGTCATATCATTTAGTCATATTACCCTTTATCTTTTGGGTGTGTTACGATAAGATCTTCCACAAATTATCCCCTTCTCCACTTACAACCAATCCACTTCATGAAATGCGGTACCAATAATTTAAATTAATTTAATCAATTTAATTTTTGGAAAAAATAATTTTTGGTACAATTAATTGTACCAAGACGGCATAATTAATTTGATAAATTTAATGGATGGATTGGTTGGAAAAGGAGAAGGGTATTATTTATGGAAGTTCGTATTGTAACTCTCAAAAATGATAAAGGGTAAAATGACTAAGTGATATGAATCCTTTCAACAAGGTTCACCTTCTTTTGTGGGAGCTTATCTGATTATAACTCTACAGTTAAGTATGATTGGCTTGGAGTAGTGATCAGGATGGGTGTCCTTCTGGGAAGTTTCCTAGGGTGTGTGTGATTGCGTACAAATCTCACTGATCACTACTCTAGTAACAAGACCCACAACCAGTCATCACGTTGTGGAGTCTTCTGCAGTTGACAGAATACAGATTCCACAGAGGTCCAAGATGATTAGACCTATAGGTGGATGACCACGTGACTCAGGATTAGTTGTGCGGGGTACCAGAGAGAGAGTCAGTCATGCGAAGAACATGCGGTGTTTCACATGTAGCGAGATGGGTCACATGGCTCGTGACTGTCCGAGACATCGTTTGAATGATCAGTAGATAGTCGAGGGACCACCCTTGAAAAAACATCGGTTCGACTAAGGAGGTCTACAGGGAGTAGGTATATGTGGCTGAGGAGCTGGCTGTGTACCTGGAGGTTGGTGACGATTCGAGATCTTATTGCCACCACCACTAGGTGGTCCACCCCGACCGTAGGGAGTAGGTGGACAAGGGCGAGATCAGATCTTGGAAACGGAGGCCTAGGACCGTGGCGTTCTGGAGATGATACAAGGTACAATTTTTGTCTTCTCCACCTTAGCCGAAGTACTTATAGACACATGTTTCAGTCATTCAATTATTGCCACTGCCCTTTTTCGGAACTCAGAGATTCCAACAGAGTCATTGGATCCATCCTTATAGCTAGAGACTTTTACGGGAGATGATTTGACGAATATTCACCGGTTACAGCAGTGTTATCTTACTCTAGGTGGTGAGAGCTTCAGCTAAGATATCATAGTAGCGGTTTTGAGGCCTTATGATTTCATCTTGGGTATGAACTGGTTATCTACAGTCCATGCCCAGATTTACTATATTTGGTGCAAAGTGTGGCGTGTCCACACGGATTGGACCAATTTTACCTTCATCGTTGAGAAGGGAGCCTTTGTAGCATAGGATAGACATACTCAGAGGAGAGTACAATTGATCACTCGTCAATTGGATTGCCTTACCCTCAGATCGGTTGATTTGGAGAGTCTGAGCTATCCAATAGTGGTGGACCAGTATGTGTATGATTTCCCTGATGAAGTTTTGAGTCTACCTCCTCATAGAGGGGTGGAATTTTACATTGACTTTTACCCCAAGATGACATCGATATCCACACTAGCATATCGAATTACTCCCGTGGAGCTTCATGAAATGTGGGTACAAATTGAGGACTTATAGGGGAAGGGAATTATTTGGCAATATTTTTCTCCTCAGGAAGCCCCAATTTTGTTTTCCATGATCAGAGAGGGGAGTTTGAGGCATTGTGTTTACTATCGGTGCCTGAACTAGGTAACCATGAAGAACAAGTACCCACTCCTGGGTATTGACAACCCCTTTGATCAGATGAAGGGTGTATAGTGATTCTTGAAGACAGACCACATATCTGGCTATCACCAGCATAGAGTGTGAGATGAGGATGTGCAGAAGACGCCTTTTAGATGTTGTTATGACCATTTTGAGTACTTGGTTATGTCGTTTGTTTTAACCAATTCTCTAGTAGTTTTCATGGGACTCATGAATAGGATCTTTCATCCATACCTTGATCACTTTTTGGTGGTCTTCATTGATGAGATTATGATCTACTCGGCTACTGAAGAGGTTCATGCCTATCATTTTCAGATTGTTTTGGACACACTCTGAGATCACTAGCTTTATGGTATGTTCTCAAAGTACATGTTCTAGATCCGAGAGGTTCAATTATGGGGACATGTCATATCAGAGGCTCAAGTTGCAGTAGATCCAACAAAGATTGAGGTGGTACTTTCCTACGAGCAACCCCGGAGTGCGACAGAGGTATGTAGTTTCTTGGGACTGGAAAGATACTATCGGAGGATTGTGTTATATTTCTCTAGAGATTCTGCACATTTATCAACATTGAAGAAGAAAAGGAAACTCTTTGTTTGGTTGGAGAGATGCAAGTGGAGTTTTCTGGAGCTGTTGTAGAGGCTGACTAGTGCCCCCAATCATGAGGCTACCAGAGGAGGGCATAGGGTACGTAGTCTACTACAACACATCAGGGACTAAGAATGGATGTGTCCTTCTGTAAAAGAGATCATTGATCACATATGGTTCTCGAAATATGAGGAAACATGAGCATAACTAAGCTAACCATGACATGGAGTTATCTGTGGTGGTCTTCACCTTGAAGATGTGGTGACATTACATGATGGGAGAGCTTTTTACAGTCTCCTCAAATCACAATATTCTTAGGTTTATCCTATCGCAGATGGACCATTATAACACCCCCAAATTATAAAGGGTAAAATGAAAAAATGATATGACTCATGTCAACAAGGTGAACCTTCCTTTTAGGGAGCCTATCTTATTAGAACTCTACAGTTAAGAATGCTAGGCCTGGTGTTGTGATCATGATGGGTGACCTTTGTGATGTCTCCCAGGCTGTGTGTGATTGAGGAAAAACAACACTGAAAAAGACATGTTTTGGGATGTGTGGACAATCATTAGTCAGTTGACCCATTCAGGCATATTGGTGGGCCCCATGGTAGGGGCTACGTGTTTACGGGGAAACTAGTTGGTGTGGCCGAATTGTTAAAATTGGTATCATAGGAGTCAGTTCTACTATAGAACCTTGAACTAGGATCCTGTGTGGGTATGTAATTTGGGATCCTTTTTGGGTCTGCCTATTAACAGAGTAAAATGATTCAGTAGATACATCTAATCATCTCTACTATTCTACCTATGTAATACATGGTGTGAGCTGAGTTCGTACTTGTGTGGTACTTTCCATCATGGTAATACAAAGGCGGTACTCTTCTATGTGGCATACTTGTGTGGTATTTAACTTTATGGTATTCCTTCCTTTGCGGAAAAGTTGATTTTTGGATTTTGGGTTGGACCTTGTGTTTCCTCATGATTGAGATGAGTATACTTGATAACATAGATATATGTATGGGCAAATACCTAAGTATGATTGTTAGTTAATTTCATGATTTGTGGATTTTATTTTTTGGATTTTGTAGGACCATGAAGGTTTAGGGGTCCATACTGAGTATCGTTATACTCAAAATAGCACGGGATATTCCCGAACCATAGTGTGTTTGTTACAGACGACAAACATCGCTGATCATGGATGAGGGTACCAGGATAGGATGGTTCCAAGAGGTGGACCATACGACATGTCGGTACGTAATTGAGATGGGCAGATGTGGAGTGCTGAGGAGGTGATCAGTACCTACCCTTCAGGTAGGAACCCCAAAGGATGACCCAATAGTTGTCTTTCTCTTTTTTCAGTTGTATTATATTTCAGTGTTACTTGTGCCTTTACTGTTGGTCTTTTATTATGTCCCCACTTACTTTTAGCACTCTTTTTTCAATATAGTTTACATGTGTTCATATCATGTTGTGTGCATGGTTGCGTGTGTTTACAGGATATAATGAAATCTCTTCCCAGTTTTAGGTAATACGCCCTTAGGTGCTAGTTTCCAGAACCGATCCAATAGAAGGCGGGCTTGGGGTAGTCACGGCACAGGCCCCAGGGGATGGGTTGTGACAAAAATTTACACCCATACCATTAAAAAATCTCATATCTATGCTTGGTTCATTGATCATTACCTCACACGTGATTCTATCATGGTTCTAGGGGTCCAATCTTGCTTAGTACCACTCAAAAATTTCAAACTCGGACCGTGATGTCCAACACATGAAGAACACAACAAAATTAGGGGGTAAATTACCATAAAAACTTTTAGATGATATTTGGACAAGTGCTCTAGGAACATTATCAAGAACATTGATACTGGGTTAGAAAACCATGAATAAAGCTTGTTAAAATCATGTATATAAGTGTATGCTCAATGCATAATTGGCACAATCCTTAGAAGATAGATGGATCCCCTAATGTTTTTTTAAAAACGTACATAAACATTCAATTAACAAGTCCTTATTTAATTATGGATTATTCATACGATGAAGAACATGTCTGCAAAAAATCGAGAGAATCCATTGCATTCACAGCATCCTGATTTGATCTGACTTGACATTTCATCATAGTCTGATGATATTCACAAATGGAGGAGTTAAAGATAGATATATAATTCTCCTTGGTATTATGTGACAAACCCTAGAGAATTCATCATGGTTGAATTTTTATATATAATTTTCTATTGCATTGAATGAAATAATGAAATAATTAATTAATTAATTATTTCACTAAATGTAATGCCAATGGGAAATGAAACAAAATTCCCCTAATAATCCATTTTATATCATGAATTGGGTAAGAATTAAATTATAGACTCAACGTTGGTATCAAATTTATAATCCATGATTCCATTTAAGAGTTATTGTATTTTTTATAATATGTTTTGTGTGAACAAAAAATTTAATAATTTTATAAAATTAATTCAAGGTTAACGGGCTCTCAGAATCTCATTTTTTCTCGGTTCCTTGCTTCATAAATATATATATATAAATATTTAAAAGTATAAAAAAAAGAAAAATTGGTCCCTACAGTGTTTAACCAATTAGAGAAATGGTTGAACAGTCTGGTGGGGGTGAACTTTTTTGTTTATAAAATTTTTTATATTAAATCAGAGTTAGAAATTATTTAGGAAGTTGAAAATTTAAAATATGGTCATAATATTTTTAATATTAGTTTTTATTAATGTGATCTTATATATACTCTTCACATATCTCTATCCATGAGGTGAATGAGATACACTATTAAAATAACTTTCACAGGGGAGTATCAAAAAAAAATACAACCTTCTATTTCTAGTGGAATCACAATAATCATAAGAATATAATTTTAAAAAATAGAGTTACAAAAAATTATAACCATAATTATTTCTAACCTCGAGCCTCAACCCAAAATCCCCCCTTTAAACACCTAGCGTCACAATCCAAATACACTTTTTAATGAAATTATAACCATCTATTCATATCTTTTGAATGAAAAATAATAAACCAATAATCAGCACATAGAAATATAAGATAATCAATTATAAAACCAAAAATAAAATATAATTAAAATAGTAGAGTACTGAATATCACGTTTTAAGTAGTTTTAAACACTTTGTAAGAGGAATTCTTCATGATAAAGTCTATCCATATGTGTGATAACAATGTTTATAGAAGGTTTAAAATATTCCACAACTCTTTTTTCATGGGTCATTCCCTTTCTGACTTGAAAAATATTTAACACAAAATGGTGACAATAATAATAAAACAATAAGAATAAGCATAAATTAAAAAAATGAAAAAATTAATTTATGAATAAAAAATGAATAATAAACAATTTCATCATCAATAATTTCTTATATGAAAATCAAAAATATTAAAAAAAATATATTTTTTTATTCTTTAAAGATCTCATCATTTAGGGAATAAATAAATAACTATTTTATAATTACCAAAACCCCACAAAATAGAGTGTGAATGAGCCAGTAAATTGTCTATTACATTGATCTAATGGATACAAGACGAACACTTAGTACCTCATTAGAAACACGAGGAACTTCTTTGAAAATCCTATAAGTAGGATTTAGATCCAAAAATTATCTCCTCTTTGATCAGTATGATCAGTAACTAGTCAAACGCATGAGATTTTATAATATGTAATATTTATGACAAAATAAAGTTATTATCTTAAGACCCTCATTGTTAAAAATATTTAATGAAATCTAGATTCTAATCCTCAAACCCCTTAAATATTAATGATTAGAAGAAATTATTATTAGTAGAGAAACTAATGATTTGATAATGAAAATACTCCCACAATAAAATATATAAGTAAACACATTTATAAAGATTAAAATAAATTACTCTCAAATCATTGAGATGTCAAAAAATAAGTTTCAAACATTAATAAATATTAATGTCAAACCATTTTTCATTCCTAGAATCTAGGAATCTTTTTTCAGACGATGTTATTATAAAATTATAATTTCAATACCTAGTATCTTCATGTTCAATCATAATAAAAAATAAAATATTTATTTCACTATATGAATTCAGCTTGACTTTAAATTTATTTGGAATATAATTTTTTCACATTATTCAAATGAACATAGGTGAATTAGATGATAAAAAATTGATATAAGTAGAATATATAAAATCCTCAAGTTTGTACATGGACTAAATAAATTGTACTGTATTTTCAAAATAGAGGATATGAAATAATTCATTTGACTAAATTATACCCAATATTTTGAAAACCATAATAAAGAAAAGAAAACAAAAGTTACGTAAGTTGGGTTGATATTAAAAGAGGAAAGTACCCATGACTTTTTATGAAATTAATACTAGAGTATAAAATCTTATTATAGATTAATCCTCCCACTTTTAAAGAAAACCTATGTAAAAACCCCTATATGTCACTACATTGGATGCCCGATCCATTCCAAAATGCATCTAGAAGGTCATTCTTGACTCCCATGGGATGGAACAAGTGATTGGGTATCTAGGAAACACCAATTGGAAAAGGCTTCAAATAATAATAATTATGAAAACAATTTACAAAAACCTAATAAAATTTCGACCTAACCCAACCATAACTCAAAAATCCATGCCAAGTCGAATAAGTGAAAAATAAAAAATCTGCATGATAATAATCAATAAAATAAATTAAACAAACAAATCTATTCTCTCACACTTATCTCCATCCTCAACAAAAACTACAACCAAAAGATGAATTTCTCCAGCCAACACATATAAAATGACAAACCAATTAATGTAAATAATAATTTGAAAAATCCAATTTGGAATATGTGATAAAAAAATATTATATAAAAAATGATTAACATACCTTGATGTGACATAAAATTCACCATCCAATATAAAATCTCAATGCTCTAAGAGATTTAATATATTATCAATAACTTAAAAATGAAATGATAATATATAAGCATGTGAATAAATCTCATTAGACATTCCAAATAAACCACACTACACGTTTGATTCTTCAAATCAAATATCCTTGTTATTCTAGATTGAAATACATATCTATAAAAATGGTTTTATTTATGAAGAATTTAAAATACAATCAAATTTCATAATATTTATTTATTATTTTATTTAAATGACAAAAATCCCATTGAAATAGTTTTCAGGTCAGAGCCTTCTTTACTAGAAACACCAATTTGAAAATTATTTTTTAAAAAAACTTTTAAAGAATACTTTCTCATACATTTTTTGAAATTTGTTTACGAAATATGTGAAAAAATCACAAAATAATAATGTGGATATAAATCATAGGTTGTATAAAATAATAAATGGGAATGAATAGAATCATTCAATAAGTAATTTAAAATGAGAATCATAGTAAAAACACACTATTATCACTATGTCTAGGGGCAATCTAGATCAAACATTACTAATTTGGGAGAACCTAAATTTCTGTAAAAATAACCCCATTACTATCTATTGGAATTATCATACTTACTCAACTAGCATAACTAATGGAAAGTAAACCCATCCTAAACTAGGCTGTCATACCAATGAATTTGCGCTTATCATGATGTGTGAATAATACAATCACTTTAATCAATAAATAAAACATTTTTCTAAATCAATTCATAAGTAATTCCACATGCTAGATTAAATAAGAAATTCCCTTTTCAATCACAAAGGGGAATATTTTAACCTTCATCAACAACAGTAATAATAAAATAGTAATCAAATAATTATTTCCAAAATTATAGAATATCTATTATGATTTATTTTAATAAAACCAATACTAGACTCCCCCTTTAAAAAAACCATCACAAAAAGTTCAAACATTATGATTAAATGTAAAATTTTCATTTAAAATTTATACTCATATTCATTTACAAAGACACACAAATATATATATATATATATATATATCCCTTGTCATAAAAATTCACATATTTTCATGTGAATTTGTAAAACTAGATATATATACATATGTACACCAATTTATGGTGGTATAACTATTAAATAAAATAAATTATACAAATCCACCATATTTTTATTCAAAACCAATCATAAAATATATTTTTAATAAACAAAATTCCAATTATTATATTAAAATAAAATTAAAACTGTATAAACTAATTATATCCTTTGAATAAAAATCAACCTTTATCATAATAACCCCTTGAGTAAAAGATATTCAAGAATTTCATTAAATATCTAGCCTGCAAGGAAATGATATAACAATTTTGAACCAAATTATTTAATAATGAAACTGTATTTAATTTGACAAAAACCTAGTAAAATTATGTTTCCCTTTTAATGAAGAATACAATCAGTTATAATAAATCCATTGGTCATCATAAACCTAAATTAAAATTTCAAGAAACGTTGTTCTTGAAATTAAATACCATAAAATGGTAAAAAACCTGAAAAATACACATATAAATATTGAAATTAAAAAATAAAGTTGAGGAAGACCCCAAGAGGATGTTGTACAACCCACAAATCAGTTTCAATCAAAATAAAAATATATTCTCTTTTGGGATAAGTCTAATATAATTCATAGCGAGAGAGTTTTAATAAAATGATGGTAAATGAGAGGAATATGAGATGGGATGTCACACCTTGATGTTCAAGACTCAAATCAAACAGAAACAACATAAAAACAATGATTCATAGCAGAATAATGGAATCCGAAGGTGTAAAAACCTGTCATAGTCTGTGTATGGATCATAATGTGAGGATGTATGATAAGGGTTTACTTTAGGTAGAAACTAGTTATTGTAATTTAAGTAAAATTTCTAAACCTTTAGTGTTATACACTGCACACTACTTGGTTCCACAGTTGGTAGAAAATTATTCCAATTGTTCAAGCCTTATTGTAAGCTCTAGATCAATACTTATTGGCCATATGCAAGGTTAACATAGCCATTTTCTAACTATGTAATTTTGATCTATAAAAATTTAGATATATTTGCATGGTTTTGTTATGGTTTAACCAACTGTGTTCCAACCACACACGTTGGATGAAATTTAAAATTTTCCAAAAATTAAATGGT
Organism: Viscum album; assembly: GCA_963277665.1. Classification (NCBI taxonomy): domain Eukaryota; kingdom Viridiplantae; phylum Streptophyta; class Magnoliopsida; order Santalales; family Viscaceae; genus Viscum; species Viscum album. Next base: position 687,648,824 of record OY728132.1, on the reverse strand, counting down.
TCTACTCCAAATTAAAGTATGATATTAATAAAATTTTAATAATTATTTGGAAAAAGGAAAATAATTTGTTCATGGTGTAACAAATTAAATATTTATCATTATAAACAACCCCCTTTGTGAAACTAAATTCTAAAAAATATGCCTTTTCTAATCCCTCCTCCGTTTATTTTCAAAAAATAGAAAACAAAATTCATAGTGAGTTAATAATTTATAATAATAATGATTGATAAAGAGTTAAATATTAATGATATAAATGAAAATAAAAAAATTCCTCTATTTCCATGAATGTTAATTTTTTTTGACATATGAAATGAATGTATGGAAAATGTTTTAAGTAATATAGGCATGATAAAAAATATTGTTAATTATATAAAAAATATTGTGATTCACTCACTACCATAAATAATAAATTTTTTATGAATTTCATTTTTTGATATTTCATATTTCTATCCCAAAATTCATATAAAGTGGTTTTAGTTTTTCTTGACACTTCTCTCCTTTTAGGATGAAAAGAAGTATGTCATCTTTATTTTTATAACTATACACCCTAAAAAACAACATAAACATTTAAACATTCACCCATTTTGGGATTAGTAATGAACACACAATGAAAAATCATGTGGAAATTAAGTAGCTGATAAAAAAAATTCCCCTTTCAGAAGTTATCTTCTAATACAAAAACTATTTTTCATTAAATGAATATGGTTTTGGAATTTGTATTGAATTAATTTTTATAGATTCCATCAATAAATTAAAAAAGTTTAATATTTTTTATAAAAATATTTATCAATAATTAATAATCGTATTTTTACGTATTTAATAAAAACATCATGGAAAAATGTAAAAAATATTAACATTGATGAGTACAAGTAAGAATTTGGGGTACATAAACATATCGTCATAATTTTTAAAATTAAAAGTCCTCAATGAATATTCCAATTTAAATGTTATTATATAATACGTAATAGATACTTTAGAATATATAAATATAAAATTAAAAAATATTGAGGGGTCCTTTTACATAAGAAAGAAATAAAAGGAAGTAAAAGTAAGCTTATGAAAGAAGAATAACTCTAGGAATGATAAAGAATATAACATCTGTAAGGTTTAGATTGGAAATATTTTTACTTAACATATTATAATTTCTATTTAATATAACATCTCAAAACATCAATGGACATATATAAAAAGATAACTTTGTTTTGTAGGGAATTCCCTCTGTGTTTCTCAAGGAGTATCTCAATTTGAAAATAATGTAAAATAAGAAATGGAAAATATGATCACTTAAAGTTGATTATTCCCTTATTTTATTTTATTTATTTAAATCTAAAATAATATAAATATTGTTTACAAATATCAAAAATATATTTTTCAATTCCAAAAAATTCATGAACAATATCTCATTTGAGATTGTGGTCCCAACGTAAGTGGTGTCCCTTTATGTTTCACCCATGAGTGATGTTCTTGATTATTATTTAAAGGTATACCATTTTATCCATATGGAATCATATTTTGTGTAATATGAAACCGAAATAGGTGAGGGAGGGATGAATGCAAAAAAATTGAGTGTAATAACATCCAGTTTCCACATATTTGACTTCATTAGTGGAAAGTGTAACTAAATGTTTCTACTTGAAGGATCAAGAGAATAAATATTTACTAAATGAGTGAAAAGTAATAAAATGATACCATTGAACAATTTTAAAACCAATAGGTTCTACATCTAAATTATGCTTAAGAGAAAACCCAGATTTATAAGAAAAAATGGAAATTTTTTCATGTTCTATTAAGTTAAATAAAGAACCATTTATGTACTTTAAAATGTGATTATTTTGGATCTTATTAGAACATTTCATATAAAAACAAATAGTACATAATTTCCAATCCACTAAATTTTATGTATAGTAAACATATAATCATCAGTAATTTGTTTTGATTAATTATTTTCCTAAATTCATCAAAATCTGGTTTATAAGAGGCACCTATAAAAGTAATAATATTTTAACGATTATCAAATAAAATTATTAATTAAATCTAATATATACTTATATATAGTGAAAATAGTTTCTTTTCACTCTATGTGTGATTTTTATGATAAGAATGTTTTTAAATTTAATCATCAAACTCATCTCAAATTTACCTTTTATATGTTGTAAAAACAAATCTTCATGTGGTTTTTGGGTTACACAAAAAATGATGACAAAGACATAGTTTTTTAAGATTATGGTGTTCATCGAATTTTTTTTGAATTAATTTTAGGAATATATTATTCATTTTACAGATTCATTCTTATGTAAAAATATATATATAGTCTATCATACTTGGCTCTCAAATATTATTTGAATCTTCAATGTTTCTTAATATATTTATATACAAGTTTTGAAAAATTTATATCTTTATAAACATAGGTTTGTTCATTATAAAATACCTAATGAACATAACCATTAACAAGTGACCAATTTATATTAATTTTAAATAGAATAATGTTTATATGACTTGGGAAGGCTAGTAAAATTTACATTAATTCATGTAAAGATACTAGAGGAAACTTTTATCTATTTTCTAGACCTTTTTCCAAACTATAAACCTTAGAAATTAGTATTTCCTTATTTTTAAAATTTTTCCATTCTCATCACACATTTTTTTTGAATACCCATTTGACTCCTATTAATAGATGATAATTTGAAAACTAAACTAATCCCCAAACCATGTCCTGTCCAAAATCCTTAAAATCTTATTATAATAAAATTATAGAACTCTCACCCCAAAGTGATAATATAACATTTTATGTTCTTATTTAAACAATAATAAAAACTAATAACATTCAATTAATTTATAAAATAAGGATCTAAATTGATTATATATATCACCGATGATATTATCAGAGGAGTGATTCTATAATATCATTTACTTTATTGTTTAAAATGATGGTTGCTCCTAATTTATAGAATTATTAAATTATTTTTTCTTTATGATAGAAAGATAACTTTTAACTATTGTGGTTTAACATCTACAATAAAAGAAAAGTTGATTTAAAACCCACAATCTATAATTTCCTATATAAATTTCAAGTTTTACCATTGTAGATGGATCACCACCATGAAACATAATATCCACCATTTCATTATTGGTATGCATAATTTTGTCGATAATATGAGAGAAAATTAATTTAATTGAGTAACAAATAAATATACCATCGTAATATTTGTGTTAAAATTTATAATAATTATATCTAGTATTTGAAATGAACACTTTACATATTGAAAATATGAAGTAATAAACTTTTGGATTCCTTCCAATCTAAAATTAAGAACGTGTTTTATTTAAAATTGGATGAATTAAAATTCAATATGTAGAATAAAATATATAACTAATACCATTAACACAAAAATTATTAGTAACAATTTATTTGGAAAACATAAACCATGTTATTTCTTAGAGTGTTTTATTTCTGTTTTTTTCACTCCCATTTGTTTGTGGAGTTACTTATGATAAAAATTAACATGTTATACCATTCTCAATTAAAATACTTCAAAAGAATAATTTATGAACTCTCCCCCACAATCACCTTATTTATTAAAAATAGGTATATTTTTCAATTTTTTAACATAATAAATTAAAAAATTAAAATCTATGATCCCTTTTGATTTATGAAAAATATTATAATCCCAAGTATACTCTTTGTAATCATCAGCAAATATATAATCATAGTTTTTTCCCAAAACTCATTGTTTATTTATGTCTAAAAATTTATATATATAGTAATTATTAATCTTTAAAATTTTATACTTCATTGATAGTTATAATCCTCTACTTATTTTTCAAAAAATATTTGAATGGTTTATAGATACGCAAATAATTTATCTTATTTTGTCAAATTTCCCTCAAAATTCATTTCCCATAACATTTAAATATGTTCTAAACACTATATTTTCTGAACATCAAATTAAAAAGCCATGAAATATAGTCAATTTCATTATGAAAACGTATGTTCAAACAAGTATGGTCATCTAGATTAATAGTATAAATAGTATCACTCCTATCAAAATATAAAACATGAAGTCTCTTTAAAATTTTAATGACATATTTTTTATTCGCATAGTTTTAGAGTGACCCACATAACATGATTAAATTATGCATATATGGTTATAATTAGTAAATAAAATATAAATTATCTATGAAATTTAGGTTTTAGTTACAATAAATACATCACCAATGCAAAAAATAATTTCTATTAAATTTTTTAAAAAATATTACATGTACACACATAATTTTTTAGGTTTTAAAAGTTGGTCATGTTTTTTGTCATATCATATGAAAAAAATTGTTCCATGTACCATGCATTTAAGTTGTTGATAGTAAACCTTTCTCCCTAAAATTATTAAAACAAAATGTTTTTATGAAAACATACTTTGGTCTATTAATGTTAGAAGTTTAAACTTTTAAAACCCCCATATTCCAAACCCTATAGAATTGAATAAATTTTAGTTATTTTAAAATTTAATCCTTACATGTTTGAAATGTTTGAATCCTATTTAAATAACATATTTTCTTCTAGTGGCTTCCCCTCTAACACTTACTAAAAAAGGGTAAACTTTTCAAAATGAACTACTTAGACTAAATGTGTAAATTTCCAACAGTAAAAACAACTTTGAAATATTTATTATTAATTTTTAAATTTCTGAAGATAAATAAAAAGAAAAATTAAAATGAAGTTCTATATATAGTTAAAAATGATCATCAATAGTTACCTTCCCAATAAAGAACACATCATTCTATGTAGAATTTTCAGGGAATATAGTTATCTTATTGATATTATAACTTTATGAAACACCATTTCTATCAGAATCTGGATCCTCATTATCCCCACAGTTATCAATTGTATCTTGAAAATATTTACTCTATTTCATATTTTATGTTATTCTATAATTTCAATCCTTATTCTTAAATTTTAGATATTTATTTCTATTATGAACTAGTTTCTTGATTTCATAAAGATAATGTACGATGAATATTTCCTCTCTTGTTTTTCTTTTATATCCTCGTGGGTTTCTTTGGGAAATATTTTCTTTCCCCTAAATCTATTTATTCACCTAGAACAATGAGTAATATCACCATCACTATATAGAAAAAACTCTTATCAAAACACCATTTAGTAATCCTCTCTATCATACCATGATTCAAATTATTAGTTTCCTAATTTAAAATTCTATTATTAAATAAAAATCTATATTTTATTTTCCTATTATCCATATCTATTTTAATTAACATTAATAGTTCAATAAATACCCAATTAAATTTTCCAGACTTATCTTCATTAGACAATTCATTCCATCAATTACTATCTTCTTAGACGCCCATTATTTTCATAGAATATTAATGATGTTCTCAATAATATTTTTATCCTAAATTTATTTTTTATTGAGTGACTAAAATCCATTTACAACCATCATATATCATATATTCATTTGAGAATCTGATTCCCTTTGAATAAAATAAAATTCTTTATAATCAGATCAACGAATAACATTATTAGTCTTTAGAATTCAAGATGTTCCATAATATTTAATATAATGTTTCCACCAGATCATGTTCTTTGTTTCCCATGAATAAATTTGAGTATAGATATTTCTCATCCTTGAGGAAAAAAACATCACAAACTGTATAGTTCACCTAATATATCAATTTTCATTATTGGGAAAATAGATATATATCTTTCTGTAATATTATTAATTTGTAGTCATCATATGATAAAGATCAACTCTAATATTAATGATAAAACTACTGATCCCATCACACCCACAGTCATAGTTATCATAATAGAAAAATCCAAGGATGGATCAAATTTAATTTCTGAATGATACTGACTAGTATCATTGCAATAATAACCAAAAGATATTTTTGATTATACATGTTAGTGTATGGAAAAATAATATATTATTTTTCAATGAAAAGATATAAAAGATATAAAATTTATAAATGATTGATTTGATACCAGGTTTTTACATGGATATTATGGGTATGACAGAATCAAGATAGAGAATTGAATTCTAATAAGAACATACAATTTTCACCCAATCTTGAATGTAAACTATCTGGAATAAATATTTATGAAAATGATCAAATTATATAAAATTACAAACATAGTATAAATTAATACTATTGAAATTTAAATATATTGTCCATTGTAAACAACCCATTCTAGTAAACAACAGATCCAATTCAAAAAGGAGTAGTGTAAACACCATGCATTCAGTTATGTATTATAACCATTAATATATATCAGAATATTTTTTAAAGGATATACAATCACTATCAATTGATAAAAATTCTTTTAACCTAATTCACCAAGAGTATTCATACCAATATCTAAGGGATACAAGTTTCAAAAATTAAACATTAGTGAAAAACTAGTTGGAACACACAAGTTCCACACATGATTCTTCTTCCCCAAATGTGGGTGTAGAAATTATCTCTAATCGTTATATCCTATTCAATTAGCCTGATTATAAAAAATTACCACACTGTGGAACTTATAGAACTCCATAATTTAGAGGAAAAAGAGTTATTTCCCAAGAATATCATTGATCACAATGATCTAAATAAGCTCAGGTTCCTTTCACCAAAGTATCTTAGATCTCAATGATCGGATGTAATTATTACAAGAAAAAAAGGATATTTTACAATAAAAATCATGACATAATATAAGCTCTAAAAAAATTAAAATAGAAAACCCTCACATTATTAATGTAATGTACAACTTAAAGTACATTTTTTAGTATATTTTTCGGCACTATATTTTTGTACTCAAATCTTAGATTTCATTTATAGATGAAATTATAACAAACCTACAATGGTAGTATCCTAGATCCTTGTGTTTGTTGAAAAAAACATGAAAGATGGTCTATATTTTATAGATGAATTAAGCATTAATTAGCAATGGTATAGAACATAAGTTGTATATTTAGCTAAACTAAAATATTGTCAATTTGAAGGTAAAAATTATATCCAAACAAATCATAATATATCTTAAAGACAGAAGATGAACTGAATAAAGTTTATTGTGATTTTAAAAATAAAGGACATGAGAGTAGTCACTTGACTCAACATATTTCCTCAACAGTACAGAAAAAGGTATAACATTCCATGTATTCTTACATTCAAGGGATAATTAATTCCCTTAAATGTGCATAAAATAAAAAGGGTCCGTAAAAATAAATTATTATATATTTAATACTATGAAATCCATTTGGTCATTTTCAAATTTGACAACCACTGTTATTTAAACTAAACATGCAACGAGAAAAAACATCCGAAACAGAGAAATCATTTTATAAAATCATAAATGAAAATAAGATTAATTAGAGGAGTGGTTTTTTATTTTATAATTTAATGAAAATTTATATTTTAATGGGTGTAATATTTTTAGTTTTTTAGTATTATAATGTGGTATACAGTCTTTGAGTATAATAACAGTAAACATCTTACCTGTCTAGAATTATCGATATATATTTAATATTATTAAAACTATTTTATGATTAATATATATATGTATATTATTAGTAATTATTTTAAATAAAATAAATTATCTTTCAATAAAAAATATATAAATAATTCATTTGTGAAGACAAATTTTATAATAAATAAATTCTATTTATAAAATATAGTTAATATTTAAATTATTAGTTTTAAATAATGATATCAATGAAATATAAAGATAAAAGAAAAGGAATGATTAGTGAAAAAAATAAATTGTATCTAATAAATAATTAAGTAACTAAAAAGAATAAAAATTTAATTATTTATTTCCAAAGAAATATGTTTTATTTAAAAACAATGGCTTGATATATTATTTATTATTTACGAAGTAAAATTTCTCATATTGGAATGAATATATTATTTATGTATAAAAAAATTAAAGGAAATTTTATTTAAGGATTATAAATTGGTTATAAATTGGATGAAAATCATTTAAAGTTAAAAAATCTATTTTTAAAATAATGAATTTTCATTACATTTGGTATTTTAATATCAATAAATTTAACACTATTAATGAATTATTTTAATTAAATTTATTATATATATTTATATTCAAATAAATTACTATCATTTTACAGATTATCACTTGGCAATGAAAAAAATAAATATATTTTTGAACATAAAAAATTCTTTTCATAAAATTTATTTTATGCTCTATATATTTCTTATATTGAAATTAATTTCTATCAAATTTTGAAATTGAATTCAATAAAATTTATGGATTATTTTGAAAAATAATTTCTAAATTTGGTAATAATGTTAATTTCTCTATTCTATCCATCATAGTAATTGAGTTAAAAAGTGAGTTACTACATTAAAGGGTAAAAAGAGGTAAATGGGTTTAAACGGTGCTTAATGTCATAAAATATCACTAAATTTATCTACAAATATGTTTTCGAGTGAACCATTAACATCCCATTATCCCTTTGACCATTATGTTTGTAATTTAGATCCACTTTCAATGAGAAATTAGATTCCTTACATATTAAAAGATGATATTTTTCAAAAAATACTAGTCAACCTCGCCTATAAATGGACCCTTCTTCTACACACATAATCCCACTATATTATTTCAATTTCTTATTTAATTGATAAGAATATTTTGTCTTGAATAATCATCTCCCACATTTTTTGAAACCAATTTTGCTGGAATTAGTTTTCAGATGTGGAAAGAAGTGTATCTCAATTTTTTTTCTTTTATTGCCATTAAGAGAAATGAATTCAAATTGTATGTTTTGGTGATCTTGTAAAGGAGTTTAAAAATCATATTATTTGATGTAGATTTTAAAAGAAACACCATGAATTCCAATTTTTGGTTATAAATGTCTCTTCTGGGTGAACATGTTTTTTTGAAGTACATGTTTTCCTGAATGATGTTTTTCGGGATGGAGTGAGAAGTTGAATCGAATTCAGAATGTCATATGAGATGTTATACTAACAATATATTAAAATGATTTATTGGGATTAAAGTTCTTAATTTTTTAAGTTTTCTATGAACAAACGATTTATTTGTTTTGAATGAAATGGGGATAAAACTTGTTTGGGAATTCAAAGTAATGATCGAATTTGTTGAACATATAGGAACTGACACAACGTTCCAAAATTTTTTCAGATGATTGTATACCAATTTTAATGTTCTAAATATTTTGAATAAGTCACAGTATAAGAAGATATTGACAAAATAAAAGTGAGATGAAAAATTTAGTGTTTCAAAATAGTTAATTTTTTCCAGACATAGATCACCAAATAAAGGAGCACTTGACACCTAAGATGATTGGATATTGAGAGTTTGAATTTTATAAATTCATAACATTCAAATTAGTGATGATACATTTATCCATCGTATAAGTTCAAACATTGATTCACTTGATGGTCCAAACACTAAATATTATATAGGTTTATACGGTGATCATTGAAATAATTTGTTGACATGGATATGGCATTAGTTATAATGTTCCATTGGAGGAAGAACTTTAGGCTGTCCAAATTGCATTGGATGGTTTATAGTTGTTAGGTTTGATTGAGAAGAGAAGTTGTTGACTTCTATCAGTAAGTTGAATTTTTTGACCCTAATGAATCATAAGAGGTTTATAGAATAATTAACCTGATGAAATAAAAAAATGTATTCAACAATTTTCTTGGCATTGGAAGCATTACAATGTGGATTCAAGTTGATTTTATTTGAAATTGTTTCAAGAATCATTGAAAAAAGTGTAACTTTTATAAGTAATCATATCGAGTCAGCAGACATAGGCTTATCAGCCTCAGGGGTTATTGAATAAATGATAATAATGAGAAAAATAGAATTTGTCACAAAATGATTGTTAAATGGTTATGAAGTCTTTATAACAAAAAATGTTGTTTTTGAAAAAATATATTTCTATTGGTCTGAAGAATCAGTGTAATAAGTCTTATAGAAATTCAAATTTAGGAATGATCACTTGAGAAGCTAGATATTCTTGTGAGATGAATATGTTTTGAGAAGAATCCATAATATCTGAGAAGCATTGAAGCATAGTCATAATGAAGTAACAATGGAAATGAAATTTAGGATTCTGAAATTTTTGTGACTGGGAAAATGAAATTGGATTCCATCTATTTTCTCTTATGAGGAACCTATAAATAGAATTGTAAGTACAACATACTTTTAAAATATTTAAATGTGTGAGAGATAGAGCACTGACGGTTTGGTTTCTCGATATAATTTTAAATGATATTTCATCTATACAGAAGAATGTTTTGAATATGTAATGATCGGATTTACTAGATCATATTGAGTAATTAGACTGAATGATTCTAAAAAATAATGAAGCAAAACGGACCTATATCTTGAAAAGTGAATAATTTTTTTTTCATGACTAATGAATTGGACTAAATAATCAGATTAATTTGTCAGATTGTGTATTTTTTATGAATCCTAGAGAAATTTATTTTATGTGATGCTAGGTAATAATGTGAGGATTTTTTTTCAAATAATTTAAAAAGTGTAAATTATTTAAACAGTATAGTGACATGTTATGAATTTATTTTTTATGTTCTATAAACATATTACAAAATATTATTTAGTAAATTTATGAAAGAATAATCACATACATTTTTGTATTTTTCATAGCTCTATATATGTGTAAGGCTATTTGATACTTGTTTTATAAACACAAAAGGATTGTTTTATAGTGTATTGTGTGTTATGGGATTATTTCCAAAAACAATATATGGACTAGATACTCATATTGAGTATTGAACCTTGTAAGTATTTGTGTTCCTGTTGATATGTGAATGTTTCTTTTTTCATAATAGTGATAAATCTTTAACAGGAGGTGAAGGTTGTTATAGAAAAAGGATAACTTAAAAAAAGATAACCCAGATTCATCCCTCCCACTCTAGGTGATTATACTAATCTCGATTGGTTATTTTCAACATTTGGTATCCTCTGGTCACAAATTGTCCCAAATCAATCATTTTAGAGAGACAATATTAGAGAAGTATATATTCATCCATGTAAGTTTTATCCTCTCCCTAATTAGTTATTATTATATTATTCATTTAAATATTCTTTAATGTGATTTTATAATTTTAAAAAAGGGTTTTTAAATAATTATTTATTTATATAGGTGATATTAGATCTATATAGTAACATGTTAATTTTTATTTATTTTTCATAATATTTTCTTGTTTGGGTAGAATCTATCACATACACTAAAGATACTATATTTTTTATACATTGAATGATTATGTAAACATAAAAACCATAATTCTTTTTTAATAATTATTAATTTAACATGATCTAATAATTATGAAATGGTAATATATATAATTATATTCAATAATGAAATTAATTAATATTATTGAAATGAAATTCAAAAAAGGAGGGTTTAACCACTCCACATGATCGGTCACCATAATTTTTATAAAATTATCATTAGAATTTAGAATTATATCAAACACACCTATATAATCTACGTGGTTATTATAGATTTGATGAACTTGTGATAGAGGTTAAAAGACTGAAATCAGTATGCCAATGGAAATGTATAAAAAATAGAGAAATTAACACCCAAATATTACATTTAACAATGAATTATTAATAAATAATTAATAATAAATTATAAATAATTGATAAAAAAATTATAAATAACTCTATAATATATATGAATAATAAACATAATTTGATTATATTGAATTCTTGATCATATTTGACCAAGTGAAAATTGAATAGACTTCTTTGACTTAACTTTTCTTTCCATATGAGGTGTTTTGTATTATGAACCCAATTTTTTTTGTATGGTGTAGTTACATCCCATATTCACTTATGTTTTTCATAAATCACATTTTTTTATATTTGTAATCCCACTTCATTTCTTCTCTTTCACATAATTTTGATTCACTAATTACCACTGTTGCAATGAATTTTATTAACTAAATATTCTTTACATTAATCCAAACAATTTCTTCATTAGCAATACTATTATAATTAATCTATCTTATACACCTTCACTATGTCATATTATTTTTTCTATTCTCTCTGGGGATATAAAATTTTAGGGATATATTCTCTAAACGCTCATCTATATGTTATATATTGGAATTATCATATTTGATGATATATGATATTCCATAGTATGATATATTTTCATGAAATGTTCAATATGGGTATATCATTATAGAAAATAAAAGATATAATAAATATTTCCACTGATATGTCATGATAGTGAGACATTAAAATTTATTTTCCAAATACTTTTATGTTTTCTATAATTAATAGAATATTTTATAGGATGAAATAATTGGTGATTGCATATATGTTAGGTCAAAAAATGATATAATAAAATTTTATTTACTCAAGCATTGTGTAACATATGAGTTAATTAATGGGTCTCCAAGAGAGTCCCTATCGAATATATTAAAATTTCAATGGCCATGAAAATTATATTGGTTTCATTATACAACTCTCCCCAACAAACATATCTTCATATTTACCATTTCTACAAGGGGTGAAATATTATGCCTTATGATTTTTAGAATCCCACTTAATCATCAAGTGATTCATAAATAACCAAAAAACACGCCATGTATTAGGTACCTTCCTTTCATGAATCTTATGATCATAATTATGAATATATTATTATTTAATACGTGTGATTTCATCAGTGTAAGGTATACACAACATGGTTCTATATTTTATTATTTTAAATTTTTTGACTACTATTTATCATTTTTGAATATAACGTTTTTACTTGATTACATAGTATTTGGTAATTTTTATACTTGGTAGGACCAATGTAGAAATCCCTACTACTGAAAATATTGTCTACATTAGGTGTTCATCACCATAGGTTTGTTTTTATTAGGTTTATCTAGTTAGATGTCACCTATTTTATAAAATCCCTTTTTGATGGGGGAGGAAGCTATAAGGGACTTATATTGTCTCGCAAGCCTCCTTTGAGTCCTGAGGTGGGACTCAGTGTCAAGGGTCACTATATAACACCTTATGTGTCCCATAGTGACACCCATGTTCCAAGAATAAGGGTGGTACGTCCCTTATCACGGGCACCATAGGAAGGGTGAATCATCATGTGGGATCCAAAATACCCCACCTTGTTCACATTACCCAGGGACCAAATATGTCCCTCGAACTAATTCCACTTGTTACGATCGAGGAATCAATCCCCACCACTTATAATATTGTCTGCTCTGAGTTTTATAACTTCTGTGGTTTTCCCTAGGGATATCATTTTATAGCTCACCCAAGCTCGAAATGACCTTGTTTATGGGGAGGGGGATACAAGAGACTTATATTTTATCCCAAGCATCATTTATGTCCCAATGTGTGACTCTATAGAAATAATCACAATATGAAACCCTATGTGTCACACCATGAAAACCTATGGCCAAGCACTAGGGTGGTAAGTCCCATGTCATATAAACCCAAGGGTAGGTGATTCATTATGTAGGGCTGATAGTATGATCCTAATAACCCATTAGTGGTATTTGATATTTACTAGGTCGTTTGAATTTAAAAATAGATTTTAAAATAAATAAATCATGAATAATATTACCTCTATTTTTTGATAGTTTTTGAAATAATATATATAAAATGAACTATATATGGATTTATAACGTATGATATCATTGGTCATGATTGGAGTTTCTCATATGATATAGGATATCATAGGAAATTACATATTCTGATGCACTGTTTTTTTTCATTTATAATGTATAGCATGAGAAGTCATTGCCTGCGATAACAATTGCACATGTTTTAAAGCAGGGCATGCAATTGTTATATCAATAAGATGAATTTATTAAATTGGGAATTCCTTAACAGATTATCTATATACAAGGATTATCATATATTGTGACTTCTTGGTTCACAAAATCATTACTATTTAGGTTTTACCATGATTAGATTTTGTTACATAGATTCCCTTTGGTGGGAAGTGATATGTAATGCACTAAATTTAATCTCACACATGCTATGGTGAACAAAATTAATGTTACACTATATCATACCACATGATATGATATATAGAGGCCATATATTTAATCTCATACAAGTCATTGATGAAAATATCAATCCACCACAAACCTTTTATTGTATCGTTAATATTATAAGAATTCCCATCCTAATATGTGATTACTTAACAAGATAAGTTTACTCTTATGTATTTTATCATAATTAAGAAATATCAGTTATAAAATATTTTGATAGTGTAAAATGTATTTTTCATGTTGGGACTTATAAATTGTATCTTATGAATTGATTATATTATAGAATATGAAATTTATATTAAAATAATATATTTTATAACTCAATTTTATAGTAATGTAGCAACCCTGACCCTCGTATCCTTGAGAAAGTTACTACAATATTAAATTGAAATTACATATATGTAATCACTTCCCCAACGACCAAATAGTTTGGTAGTAATTGGTAAACTAGATAAACTCTTAAGTAATGAATTACTTTTTATTACATAAATTAAAATAGTTTTTTTAATAATCACATTAGTATTAACTATAACATATCCTTGAATATAAATCATATTACACTTCATATATTCTTGGGGAATGGAAAAAAATAAGGTCGATCTCAATTTTTTATAAGGGATATGTAGAACCAAAGCTATTATGAATAAATGAAACATATTATATATGGAATGAATAATTTGGAAAGATAAGTATCTAAACACACATTCCATTTAAATAATATACTATAATAATTAATGGAATGGTAAATAAATGATAACAGATTACATTTAATTAAAAAACTAACCATCAAAGGTGGATAAGGCATAATAAACATTGGAAACAAATTAACTGATAACACATAAATTTATTCAATAAACTGATACTAAAATGAATCCATATAGAATATTATTGCAAAAATCTCATGAATAACAATAAAAGTGTTTTGAATGAATGATATTCTTAAATATTGGACACCTTATTACATAGGAACATGATAGCTTTACCATCAGGACCAATCAAAAGACGGTTTAGAACATAATATGTAAAAACCCACTTAACTAACGCTATCTAATTGATTCTTCCCATAATACTACTAATGAATCAGGTCGATTTCTATAAACTATCACCAACACATTTCATCCATTTCCAAAGAATTAATTATTTATTGAATAACCAATTTAATTCATAAACAAAGATCCTCACCAATAAATATCCATAATGAAAAGCAATTACAAGTTATCAAAGTTTCCACAATAAATTAAATAACTCTCAAAGTATGAAATTTTATACAGAAATGAGATATGGATTATGAAATAAGAATATCCAAGATAAATGATATTAATTATTAGGGGAATTTAATTCACACTCATCACATGAAAGTGAATATTTCAATGGGTAGTTAATGATTTCAAAAATGAATCAAGGAAGTGAATTTCAATACATTCAGTTTTCAAAATAACTGTATGTTATCTAGAGTAAGAATAAAGATAGAATCAATAAACCATATACACATTATAGAATAAATAAATGGTTTTTTCATGGATGAAAATTTTATTTAAAACAACTCTTAATTAAAATATAAATTTTATTTTAAAAATATCTATTTAAAATATAATACATTTTCAAAATCATTTTCATTAAAATCATTTTGAAAAACAAATAATTTTCAAAATATTAGGTAAATAATTTTCATTAAAAATATCCTGGTAAAATTGAAAAGGAATATTCAATTAATTTGGGTTAGGTAAATATGTACATGAAGTAAAAGTTAAAAGAACATTCCTTTTTCACTGTAAAAATGATATAAATATGCCTTGTTAAAAAAAATAAATGAATATTCCTTTATCATTTTTGGTTTAATCCAAAGTGTCAATGTTTTGAAAAGGACAAAGATGTTCCATTTATTTTTTTTAAAAATTAAAAATGGGTATGATTTTCATTAATATAATATTTTGAAAATGTTAAAAAAAATTAATTTTTCTTAGAAAACATTTTTTTGGAACAAACCCATTTTCTTACAGAAGAGAGAAATGATGTTGGATTTTATTAAAAACATGTTATCTTTTATATTGGGTACCATAGATTGGAAAATGGTACTGTTACTTGAGAATATCTTGATTAACCATGGGATATGAAAATTAAATGTTTTTTTGAATAGTGATAAAATAATTTCCTCCAACTGAAAATCAAGAATAAATAATTGCAATTAAAATTAGACGGTGATGTAAACCCCTAAAGTGATAATTACATTGAAGTGATAATAATTAAATGTTTATACTTTGTGTTTAAACTATAAATACACATAAAACAAGTGAAAATACATCATAATGTAATCAATATTATTTTATATAGATAATATTTTAATGATATAATCAATTTATTTGAAGTTTAACCCAATGGAAAAAAATTGTGTTTTGAAATCCATTACATTACACTTCCCTAGGGATGTGCCTGATTTAAGATTATTAATAGTGGTTTTAAGCATATTAATATCTTTTTATATAACCATTTTATTATTTATAATATAATACATAATCCTTTTAAAACATTTTATCACCCACCCATTAAAAATATTTCATTATTTTCATCGTTTTAGGTGTTAATTGACTTTTTATAACATGCACGTTTCATCAAAAAAAGATATATTACATTGGAATATTATATATTTATATAATTTCAAAAATAATAATCATGACTTTATTATCAAATGTATATTCCAATTATACTTAAAACACAAATCATGAATGATGGTTTTGAGAAATAAAGTATGATTCGATCATGGAGACTGTAGGCCATATGTACACATGAGTAACGTTTCCATTTTTAAACATTCATTATTGAAAAGAGTTAAGTGATATTTTAATTTCAAAGAATGAGCATAATATCATTAACACCAAATTACATTTTTGTGGTCTATTGGTGAAAAGAGAGCAACATTTATTCATGTAGGTGGAAGTCCACATGTACATTAATGATGTAATCATCCTTATATGAGTGAAAAGTAAAGAAATGAAATGATATATAAAAAGTTTTAATAATTACAATAATATCATTGATTTCATACTTTTATCATTTATATAAAAAATAATCTATAAATTTATCTTTATCACCTTCTATTTGATGCATTAATGACAGAAGAATCACATCACATTGAAAGGTTGTTGTCCTTCGTACACACATGTGAAATTATTGTATATACCATGGAATGGAAGGTTAAATATTTAAAATAAATTGTTACTAAATAGGTATAAATATGTTATAAATATCATATATATACTTTATATCAATTATCAAACCACATATTGAGAGGATCAAATGGAAAAACAAAGGACATCGGTTCACGAAGTGGTAGTCATCTGTACATACTAATGATGATTTTGTAATCAATTTGATAGAAGTGGTGATAGTTTTAGATCATGAAAATTTCATAAAAAAATCAATATTTGATATATAATTATTTTATTATATAAGACTATTTTGTTAAAAAAATTTATGAGGTGTATCAAGTATTAAAATGACATCACTCGTTGAGAAACATTAGATCTTTTTCAGGTATCCTATTTAGGTTTGCACTAAAATATTCAAATGTTGGATTTATTACCAAAATAAGGCATCTAGGATGGGGGGATGAAATATTAAAAGTAATTTGGATAGCTATTGGTTTTAAAAAAATATTATTGAATGTATAATGAATAGATGATTGTGTGTTACATTTTATAATTTGACGACAAGACAAAGATGGTATTTTTGAAAAGAAATTAGTGCTTCTATGTTTTTTTCATGGAAAAATGGTAAAACTTTTGACATTAGCAATCCTTAAAGGCCTATTGGTCTAAATGTAACCATAAAATAATTTTTATAAAATTTTATTTCCTATTACAACCATTATTATTTTTTGTTTAACCCGAAACGAGCCAATATTTACTTTATCTTGAATAATTAATTTTTTCTATTTTCACTATTCATTTTTGTCAAAATTCAATTTTAACTTATTAGAAATAATAAATAACGATGTTAAAAAAATATGGAATTGTTTTTAAAAAATTATATCTATTAAAATATAATATTTTAATATAAAATCAATCATACTTACACGATGGGAATGTAATTTTTTTAATGTGAAAATTTTAAAAAAATTATAATTTTTTATATCTATATTCATTATAAAAATGATAGAAAATGAAAAATTGGATTAATTAATATAAAATAGAATTATTTTAACTTTAAAAACAATTAAAAATATATTTTAATGTTATAAATTATTTAAATGAAAATATTGTTTTCATTAAAATTCATTAATTTTCACTATTCATCATAAATTGAAACGTCGTAGAAAAATCAATAAAATACCCCGTAAGATATTTTTGGTAATATGATTTCATAAATAAGTTTTATTTTCTATGTAAATCTTTTAAAAGTAGTAAAAATTTAAATTAATTTATGTGGGCAATGCGTGACGAAACTCTCTTCTAGAAAAAATAATATTTTTCAGAAAATATTTCATTTTCTTTCAGATGATACCCATTTTATTACTAATAAATAGATAACTAATAAATGTGTGTAAACATTATATTTTCATATATTAGTTAATATTATTCATAACCATAAATTTAATGGCAAGGTCAAAACTGTTATATTAAATATTAATATTTTAATAATATATTATTGTTTGGTAAAACATGATCCTACATATAATGAATGTTATCAAAGAAAATAATTTTTCAATGAAACACAAGAGAAAATAAATGTATGAGGTAATGAATGATAAATGAAATTAGTGAATTTACTTAAAAATAAATATTTTATATGGTATCAGGGTGTTATATTTCCTTCTATACTTGGTGTTGTGTGTCATACATGCTATCAAATATAATGTATATTTTTTAAACTCATAGAGTGTTACATTCTTCCCACTATAATTATATTTGTTTCTAACAATTTAAAGTTTATATCAGTAATATAGGGGTCTATATTCGAAAATTAATTTGTTGAAAAACACACATCATAAAAGGGTGTATAAAACACCCTCTTAATAACAGAGAAAGGAAAGTACCAAGGTCATTTGGAGAAACACAAAACTATGTTTCTAGGTAAGAGAACATTAGGGAAAAGTAAAGATATTTAAATAGAATAAATTTATAAATATTAATAGATAGTGATAGAGCCCATTGATAACAATATTGTGAATGATTAATGGAAATCTAAGAGCCTCAATGCCATAAAATTTGATGATTTAAAAACCCATTTAATTTATCAGATCTGAATGTAATATGATGGAATTTATGTTTCATGATTATTTCCAGAAAGTTGAAATATTATTTTAATTTGTATGAATATATGTAAATATACTCACTTTATATGTTTTAAATTAATTATCACAATTTCATCCATTTTTAGTGCTTAAATCAACTTCCAATTCATCTCTTACTCTATGAAATGATTATCCAATAATGAAATTTTTTAATACCTAAATATTTAAAATTCTATTTTAATGGAACATAAGATCAATAAAGTCTTCTTTGTATATACCTCTAACTATTTTCCAGATCCAACTAGGACATAAAAGTTATCTAATGTATTAAATTTATCTCACGACCACAAAAGTAGCACCACTAGTTCTTAATTAATATTTATTTTTCAAATATTGTAAGCAAAAACAATATCATATAAATCTCGAAATCACATAGTATAGTGGTAGGTGAGAAACCCTTTTTTTCATTTTTGAATGGGTTCAAGCACCACTATCTTAACGAAAATGATGGGTTTCCACCAAACATACAATTCTACCTTTTTTAAAACTATATTAATTTAATTCATAAAATGTTATAAAAAATTATGGGCATCCTTTTGAAAAATTATTCATTAAATATTTTTAACTATAGTTTTAAATACAATACCAATACATAAATACTTCCACCATATTATTTCTACACATTCCATTCCTTGGTCTAGGGTATATATTTTAGTAGTGGAAATTGAATTGGATAATTACCAAGTTATCTATTTTTTAGACAATGAGCTATAAATGGATCCCTAGGATGAGACTTATTTCTTTCAACACACTGTTCATTATTACATAGAAATTAATTTCTTTATAACATCATTTTACACACATAAAACATTTTCTAGTTCATTTGAGTCAATAACTATTTATTTTATGTCACCTTATATTTAATTGAGTCAAATAATTTTATTCAAGTATTTAAATCCATAAATAAGTTTTTTTAAAGAATGAAAATTATCCAAGAATATCCCTTGAGAGTGTCAAACCAGCTGTATAGTAAGGCTCATTATCAGGTACCAGGGTTCCATGGGGGTTTCCCAATAAGATTTTTTCAGAGTCATTATCCCTATGTAAAAATACTTTAGATCCCCATACACTTGTAGTATCCTGATAGGGTGTGTTTTTAGGAAATCCCACATAATCTA
The DNA here is from genome assembly GCA_963277665.1 of Viscum album. Lineage (NCBI taxonomy): Eukaryota > Viridiplantae > Streptophyta > Magnoliopsida > Santalales > Viscaceae > Viscum > Viscum album. The sequence goes on along the minus strand of OY728132.1, from coordinate 687,628,388 downwards.
TTTCATAACAAAAACATAGGATTTTATTATATTCTTATCCTGAATGTATATTATCAGGTTATGTTTCATAATCCACATTTTACAAAATCTAGATTCCAAGGATCTACTAAACTTACTTTGGCACCAACTATTGCAACCCTTACCCCATTAGCCTGGAGGCAGTGCATACTTTATTACAATTACATAAGATACACATAATTAAATCCCAATGATCTGAATAGTTTTGTGGTATTTTTATAATACTATACTAGAAAACAAGTATTTAAAAATGCTGGTATTTATTTGTGGTTGAAAAAAAGTGATGATATATGGTGTCATTATTAGTGGAGATAAATTTAACCCTTTATTAGTGATATATTTTTATATCTCATAAATGAATAATTTATCAGTGCTTTTTTAGCATTGATAAGGGTTCAAATATATTAAATTAAATAAATAAATAAAATAAAAAATGAAAAATGTGTTTATTAAAAACATATTACAAATTTTACTAATTATTTATTTATTGATAAAAAAGAATAAATTGATTATACTATATAAAAATTATATATACAAATAAATGTTATGTAATAAATATATAAATAAAATGAAAATAAAAAATAATCAAATTAAAATTAAAAATATGTAAATTAAGAAAAATATTAACAATTTTATTAATTAGATGACTATTGATAATGTTAATAAATTGTATATATTAAATAAATAAATATATATTAATGTAAATAAAAATGATTTATTTAATACAAATTATTATTTATGTTTTATAATAAATATTAATATATTTATGGAATAATAGTTTATAATTAAAAATTAATACAAATTAAAAATACAAATTAATTTCATTGTGTAAGGGAGATAATTGAATATCATTTAATATTTCAATTTATAACATAGATCAAACATATTATATTGATTTCACATATATGTAATCAATTAAATTTTATACACTTACACACACACACAATTTTGTTTCAAAATTAAATCAATTTATTATATTTATTTTATATATATTTATTTAATAAGTTTTAATATTATCAATATGTATTCATATTTATTTCAATATATATACATTTTCAATAATTTATATTCATCAAACATATCCAAATTTTTTATATTGTACTCATTTTTAAAAAACCAATTTTTCACATTTTTAATATGCATGAACTTATAATTAAATATTCATTAATAAGCCTAAAAATACATTCGTAAATAATATTTATAAATAAAAAAATTATAAATTTATATTTACTATGTTTATAGATATATAATAATATAAATATTATTTTTTAAAAAATTATTTACATAATTATAAATAAATAATTATATATTTAAAGAATTATAAAATTATTATTTTATAAAAATTATTATTATAAGTATTGTAACTATATATAATAAAAATTCTTCATATTAATATGTATTATTATATAATTTATTTTAAGTATTTATCAAGGATAAAAACAATCTGATAAAGAATCATTTAATCCGCACTTGTTAACTGATCACTAATAAAATGTATCTTTATCTGCAATTTTTTTGAAGCACTGATTAATGTGTCTGGAAATATTTTAAGAACCCCAACAATTATCAATCAGTTCGTGATATCTGAAGATCTACACAAACGTGACCTACTATCAGTGCTCCAAATTGTCAAATTCAGGCTCAAATCTAGTCTAAAATCAATTCTCCAACTATTCCAAGGATTGAAAACAAGCCTCAAATGATTAAAGGGTTAAACACAGTCATGTGTCGATCAAAATCTAGGTTTTTATATATCTATAATTTACTTCAGTTATCCACTGAACCTTCTCCCCCAACAGATGTGCATCCCAACAAGTCTTGTTTCCCTATCTGTTACTAAAACAACCCAAAAATAATTATTTTTTATATATATTTATGTATCGTCTTCCCCAATATAATCAGGGTCCCTTTGGAAAACATTGGTACTATGCGACTTGGAATATATCAAAACCAATGTTGGGTCATGTTGTTTTTTAGGTATAATAGGATCCTAATACATATATAACATGTCATATACCTTTTTTCAATCAGAATATTATAAAAAATGCATCCGTATAGTGGTCAATGTTGGCATAGGTTAGCAATATTACATAATAAATCACATGGATGATGAAATATCTGACATCATTGGGGTCATAAATTAGGTTATAAAACAATTGGAATTGAGAGGGTTGAGTAAGGAAGAATTATAATATAGGGCTATCCCCCTCTAATTTATAGGTAATTTTGTAGGTTGTTTCTAAAAACTGGATGATGAAATATCTGACTCATGGGAATAACTATATAATTATTTTCTCTAGAAATTATTTCCTAATATAGTGTGAAATAAAATATGGTGTAAAATAATTATATTTATGTAGGATGAATGCGAACTATTTCATGAGGATTAGTATCGATTTAGTGGTCAGCAATGAAATTTAAGAATCGTATGATTAATATTATTTTGTAAAATCAAATGAGAAAATATATTATATATGAATGATTTTTTGTATTATTTATTTAACTAATTATTAAAATAATATAATGTTTTCCTTTTTTATTTTTGAAATATTTTTATTTGAATTGAAATAATATGACCTAAATGATATAAAAATAAAAATAAAAATGGGTTATGATTCTATAATCCTTGGACTGTATTATACAAGAAAAACTAATTTTTGGATAAAATGTAATTGATATTTTGATTATGTTTATTGGAAAATAATCATAAAATAAACAATTAGATTGAGACTTTTTTAGTAAAAACATCACCATCATGGTTTTTTAAGAAAAAAAATATTGTTTCATTACATAGTGCAGATGAAGAGTAAATTATTGATATAATTTATAGTTCTCAATCCTTGAGGACTAATAAAATTATTTATAAAATTGATATCTTCTTCGAAAATAATCTTATATAATGAGAAAATTTTTATATTATTTACATTTTAATTTATATTTTAAATTATTCGTGAAAAAAATTTATAGCACTAGATTCAACTAATTTTGATAAAATAAAATATTAATAATGATTGACAAATATTTAATTAATAAGTTTTAGTAGAATCTATTTTTTCAAAATAAAATTTATTTTTCAGGTATAAAATCATTAAACCTTTAGAATCCCACTTTAAGTTAACTTTATTAGTTTGTATTTAATAATTTAATAAAATTCTATTTTGACTATGGATTCATAATTTTATTGAATTTTATGGTTTATTGTCATATAATTTTATCAATTTTATGTCTTTATTGTGGTAATATAATGCCACATAAATGTGACCATATCAATTAACTGGAATATATTTCTTCATTATAATATATTACCATTGAATTTTATGTTATGTGTTTTCCATAATGATAAAAATAATTAACTAAAAATATCATTTATTTTTAAACTAATGGGCATTTTTTGGAATACAAATATACAACAACTTGATATATAAGTATCCTTAATTGTTTTTATTTGTATCATGCCCATCATGCATAGATTTTATCTAATTATCATCTTTATTATCCTCCGGAAATGATTTAGGCTCTACATTGGAAAAAATTGTTTTTTTCCGAGTCTTACTCTTTTGATTTTTCTCTAAATTTTTCCGATCCAAAATGTCTTTTTATTCATTAATTGTAGCCTTGAATGTATTTCTTGCTGTTAATAAAAATGAAACCATCTTTGAAATGATATCCCACTCCTTAATATATCTTATAAATCACTTCATTTTTTAATCACATATATAATAAACACCAGGTTTTTTACTCTAATCCATCTAAAATTGAACAATCATTAACATTTACTTTTCATTCCACCCTTAAACATTTTGGATTAATATGCATACAATTTTGACTAATAGGATACATTCACATTATATAATGAATTTCATTGGTGTATTTGTTTATTTATTTTACAAAATAAATATTTTATAAATGCAATATAATATCATTACTTTCCCTTAGAGGATTAAATGTTTTAATCAAATGTATCTTATTTTCTCCTCATCCTCCTCACTCGTTGATTGATTTTTTAGAAAGATATATTTTAACTTTTTCTTAACATTCTTGCTTTACCATCAACATATCCCTATAGTAAACAATATTTTAATAGTAATATCATTATCCATATAATTAATGTATTATTTTACATTTATTTTTAATTTATATATTTTCAGTATTACTCTTATAATAATTGTTTTTATGTACAAGGGGATTCTTTTTTTCATGTTGTTGTTGTTTTTTATAAGGTACTAATCACCATGAAGGATTAGAATTTGGGCCCTCAACTTAGATAAAAACAGTAAATAAATGCATTAAGAAGGAATACAACCATAAAAATGGAGAAGTATTACTATTATATAATCAAATTTTTCATCATTTATCTACTAATTTTATTTTTATTTCCTTATATTTATATATCTATAACATATTTTGTTTTTTAATTGATATTTTGGAAATTAATATTTTTCTTTCAACTATATGTAATAATCCATAAAAGATATAAATTGATCCTTTCATACAATGTAACCACATTTTCGAAATTCATTTCCTTTCTTTTTCTAACATCTAAAACTGGATATTGACTGTATGATAATAGATAAAAAACCATTATCAATGTTGAAAGCCTATACTCTTCTGACATTCAACAATAAGAAATGTTTTACAGCTAAAATCATCTATTCAATATCCAATGTTGTCAGTTTGATATATAAATACAATGGAAACATGGTAAAATTGAAAGTTAGTATTGTTTTTAGACATTAGGATGTGTATGAATCATCCACGCCTCAATCCGATATACGGTGTGATGGGTAAGAACTCTAAGTGATTATTTTTATTTAAAATTAAAATTGATTTTAGTAAAAACAACAAATGAAATTCTCAAAATTGAGAAAAAATATTCTGATTTTTTGAGACATGATCTAAAAGCTCGTTAATTAATTTGAGAAATATAAAAATCAAACGCACCTCAATTTCATGCATGGTGTGACTGCTATGCCTAAATGTGATCATTATCAGGTTGAAATCAATTTTTTAGTTCAAACGGTGTTAGTTAATAAAAAAACATACACAGATTTTATTTATAATTTATTTCATTGATTCATAATTATTTTATACTTTATTGGAATTGGTCTCAAATCAAAATGATACATAGTGTGAGTGGTATTGTTCAATTTGTATGTTTCTAGTTTAAAATGAAATTTTGTTAAAAACATGTGATATACTCAAAACCTAGAAAATAAATTTTAATTGTTTTGATACTTCATAAAAATGAATAATATGTTGTTTGGATGAGTAGGAATCATCCATATCTAAATATTATACGTGGTGTGATTGATATGACATAAAGAGACACTTTTTATTTAAAAATGACCTCAATTTTAATAAAAAGGGAAAATGATGTACTCAAAACCAATAAAATTCATTCATATTGTTTTGATAGTTTATGAAAATGATAAATAAGTGATTTTTTATGTGTATGAATCATCCGTACCTCAATATGAGGCATGGTGTTGCTGGTAAGACTCAAAGTGCATCTTTTTATATAAATATGACATAAATTTAAATAAAAAGGTCAACTGACTTACTCAGAACCAAGAAAACATATTATTTCATTTTATAATATAGGTAAACAATCCATATGTCTGTTGTGATGTGTAAAAATCAATTACACCTCAATTTGATACATGATGTGCCATGTTTTACTCAATGTGTCCATTATCATTTTAAAATCCACAATTTTATTCAAAAAATTCCATTCACTATCAACAAAGAATATGAAGTATGGTTTACATGATAATTTTAAACATTGATTCATAAGTCATTTGTGAAATATAGGAGTCATCCTCACTTAAAAAAATACACAATGTTATCAATATGAGTTAAAGTGTGTCGTTCCCGTTACAAATAACATTTCAGTGAAAAAAAGATAAGTGATGTACTCAAAACCAAGAAAATTCTTTCATATTATTTTTGATAAATTAGTAAAAAGATACATGATTCATTTTAGATTTTTTTTAATTATTCTCACTTCAATCTGAGGCACAGTGTGGCCTATATTTCACCATGTGGATTATTTTATTTAAAATTTCCATCAATTTTAGTAAAAAGGACACATCACCTACTAAAAATCAAGAAAAAACATTTAGATTGTTTTGATACAATTGTAAAATGTTCCACAATTAATTTTGGTGTGTAACAATCCACCTCAACTCAATTTGATACATGAAGTGTGTGGTATTACTCAATGTATCCTTGATCATTTTAAAATCAACATTTTTGTTCAAAAGTGTCACTCACTAAAACCAAGAAAAATAGTCCTATTGTATTTATAATTTTGGACATTTATTCATAAGGAATTTATTATGTTTTGGAATCAATATCCCATCAAAATAACACATGATGAGATATGTATGAGTCAAAGTGTCAGTTTCCAATGCAAAATGACATTTTAGTAAAACAATACTGGCAACTTCCTTAAAGATGAGAAAACAAACTCATATAGTTTTGATACATTAGTAAAATTATCCATACTTTATTTAAGACGTATAATAAGAAACCATAAATAAATACAATTCATGGTCTTCCCGATAAGACTCATGTTTTTTTCAATATTTATGTTTCATGTTAGTATAAAATGTGCATCAAATTTGAAAAACTCATAAATTGTGCCAAGATTGTTTTCTCTTCATTTAAATTATCTATTTCTACTTGATTTTGTTGATATCATGGTGTTTTTGGTGCTATGGTGTTTTATTATAGCACACTAAAGAATTCCCATTTATTATTACTTCTATTAGCACTGATAATAGATTCAGGTTTTTAATCTCACTCTTGTTGTCAACACTACTCTATCTCTGATAAAGTCGATTTTACCACTATTAAAGGAATATTTTGTAGAAGTTCTAGATATATACTTGGGTATTATATTTAATTTCGAAAAAAATTATGGAATATTTTTTTAATAATATCATAATTAATAACTCATGAATTTCAATATATATTTGTCATAACACTATTCATAGATTCCCGATTAAAGAAAAAAAATATGTGTGATCTAAAATTCTCAATAATTGATAAGTAAAATGTTGTATACCTTGAATAAATAATGCATTATCAACAGAGAATAAAAAAAATGGAAATGAAAATATCTGAACACACTTTCCACTATAATAAAATACTAGAATAATTAATGGAAGGGTAAATTACTGAAAATTATTTTCATTTAAATAATAAACTAACTATTATTACCGGATAAGGCACAATAAAAATGGAAATATAAATAACTAAAAACACATTCCACTTAATCAATAAACTATGAATTAAATGGATCTGTAGAAAAAAAATTTAAAAATATCTTGGATAATAATAATATATTTCTAAATGAAGGTGATGCTTACTCATTGAACTTCATGTATTACAGGCACATGATACCTTTATTGTTAAGTCCTTTTCCAATATGGTTTAGAAAATACTATGTAAAAAACCACTTAACTAAGGCTACCTGAATGATTCATCCGATGAAAACACTGAATCATTTAAGAGGTTTTTTAAATGCTGCTATCCAATTTCACACATTTCCAAAGCATTCCACATATATCAAATAGTTGATTTAATTAAAAAATAATGTGACATACCATTAAATATTCATATTGAAGAAATAATATATATTATCAATGTTCCGTATAAATAAAATAACATTCAAATTCAAACACCATATATATAAATGAGTTGTGGTTTATCAAATAAAAATATCCAAGATAAATAATATGAATAAGTATGAGGGATTTATTGTCCAATTATCACTGCAATGTGAATATTTTAAGAGGTATTCAGGGACTAAAAAATTAATCGAGGTAGATAATTTAAATACATTCCATGTTCATGATAACCATAAACCATCCAAATGATTATTAAAGATAGTATCAATAGATAATATACGCATTGAAGTAAAAATGAAGAGATTTTATAATTAAAGAGAGAAATATTTTTAAATACATTCTTTATAAAAATATCCTTTTTATTTTTTAAATAACATTTTTAAACATAAAAAATTTTGAAAATCATTTTATTTGAAAATAATAACAAAAAAACTAACAATTTTGTGAAATCAAGGGGAAAATTTTATTTACAAAGATCATTATAAACATGAAAATGAATCATCAAATAAATGATGATGGGTAAATTCATATATTATGTTTATGTTAAAATAAAAATCCTTATGTGTTATTAAATTTGAATTTGTGCTATTTTTTTATAAAACCACAAGAAGAATCTATTCATATTTTTGATAAAATTCAAATGGGAAATGTTTTTAAATAGGCAATGATATTACTTTGAAAATATTTTTTAAAAATTATAAATGGGTAAAAATGACTTTAATATATCACTTTTAAAATTTTAAAGATATATTCTAAATCATTTTTGGAAAATATGGTTTCGGAAGAAAACATATTTTGAACCGAAGAGTTAAATTAACTCTTATTTTACTTTAATAAATTATCAATTATTTTATGTACCAAATAATGGAAAATTTGTACTATTAATTGAAAATATCTTGAATATCCAATGGAGAATAAGATGTATGTTTTTACATAACAATTATCAAATAAGTTTCTTCAATTGAAATTCACGAATAAACAATCTCAAGTATATTGTGATGTAAAACATTACAGTGATCATGAAAATTAATTAAGAACTAATCAATTAATTTATTATATATTAAAATAATAAATACTCATAAAAAACTATAAATATGACATAAGTTAATCAAAATCCATTTCACTGATAATTTTTGAACGAAATAATCAATGAAGTAGAAGTTCAACACAATGAATAGAAATGGAGCTATAAAATTCAATACCTTACACTTCCTTGGGATTGAACGGGTATTGATCTATAATATAGCTGTTCAAAACATAATATTTTCTTATTAAAAAATGATATTAATATTTATAATTTCATATATGATCCTTTTATAACATCTTATCACCCTTCTATTAATAATGTTTCATTATTTTCATCATTTGAGGTGTTAATTTCCATGTTTTTTCATTTGTATTTCGTCATGAATGATAAATATATTGCACAAATTATATAGTTCTATAATGTAGAGAATAATAATCATAAAATAATTATAATATATTTATATTAGTTTTACCATTAATATCAATCATGAAAATGGTTTTGAGAAATGAAATATGTTACAATATGGGTGATTGTTGGCCATACATTATCATGGGTAACATTTCCATTTTTCGATGATCGTTATGGAAAGAAGGTAAGTAATATATCAATTTAAAATAATTATTATAATATTAGTTGAAAATTATTATATTATTTTATATGTCTTCTATGTGGTTTGGTTCTGAAAACAGAGTCACGTTACTTTTCCAAGGCTGTAGTCCACACGTACACAAATGATGTTACCATATTTATGAGAGTGAAAAGAAAAAAAAGAAAATGATATATATTATATTAATAGAATGATAAAAATGAAATAAATAATATAATTTTTCATATATATTTCATATAAATATTAAATTTATCTTTATCACCTTCCATGTGTATCATTATTGAAAGATAAATCATACCGTTTCGCGAGGAAGTAGTCTCTCCTACACACAATTGACACTATCGTTTCCCTCAAAGGATGAGTGGTAAAGAATATATATAAATGATATAGTGACATTTTAGGTATAAATATGTTATAAATATTGTATATATACTTTATATACATTATAGTACCCACCTTGAGAGGAGGAAATGGAAAAACAAATGGCAGCGGTTTGTGAGGCGGTAATCCACCGTACATATGAACAATAATTTTGTAACCCATTTGATAAAAGTGGTAACGGTTTTAAGTCATTAAATTAATATAAAAACATCCCAGTATGTGTAATATAATGAGGATATTATATTATCTTGGTTTAATAATAACATAAGGATTTTTGTATAGAAGTGTAGTAAATATTCTCGTTGAGGAAAATTACTTTTTCTTTAAGTTTCCTCCTTTGGTTGGGATGAAATCCTTCAAAATGGTATGTTTAGCAAAAAAATAAGTCCAATAAGATGAGGATAGTTAAATAAGGAAGTGATTTTCTTAGGTATTTTCTAATACAAAATAGGAGTGGAGGTGTGAGGAAGTGAGGACCAGAGGTGTCTTTTTATAAGTATGAGAGAGCACAGACTTGGTATTTTTGAAAAGAAATAAGTGCTCAAACATTTTCCACATGGTTCAAGGGTAAAAAATGGGACATTATCAAACATTATATGATTAATCTTCAATATATGGTCATAAAATACAATTTATATGATTTTATAGGACATTATAACCATTATTGTTTTGTTTACCTTTGATAAATCCATTTTAACCATAACTGCGATAATTAATTTTTAATATTCTCAAAATTCATTTTGGTAAAAAATTATGTTGGAATTATTACTAAATTATAAATTTAGACAATTCCAAATATTTAATAATTTTTTACAAATTCAAATCACATAATTGGAAATTTTTAATATACATTTAATCCCACATGCATGATGAAAATGTTGGGTTTTAATGTTTGAAAGATCGAATATTTAAATGGTTTTTAAATATAAATTAAATATGATAATTATTCCAATAACCTAAATCAGATTAATTGATGTATACTTTATCTATTTCTATTTTTTTCATAACATTATAAATACCATTTTTCAATTATAAATAAATTAAATAAAATAGATTTTTTCAATTAAAATTAAATACTTTTCACTATTCATCAAAAATTGAATCTTCTTAGGAAAATACCAAAAATTAATGATATGATAATTTTTCTATTAATATTTTATAAATGAATACTATTTTTCAAATAAAATTATATATAGTGGTAAACAAAATTTTAAATTAATCACGCAAAGTCCGACTAGACCGTTTATTTTTTAAGAAAACACTCTATTTTAGAATTTTCATTCTCTTTAAAAGGATACAAATTTTATTAATAATAAATTGATAAATATTATACATGTTTAAGAAATACATCTTTATATGGTATTCAATACTATTCCTGGACTTCAATTTAAATTCGAGTTTATAATTAAATAAATAAAATCATAACATTTTACGAATAAATTGTTGTTTGGTAAAATCTGGTCTTGTGCCCAATGAAATCTATACAATAAACTCACAGTAGAATGTAACATAAGAAAAATTATTTTTTCTATGTAATTCAACATATTGAAGACATTTAATTAATTTGAAAAATGTATTTTTATTATTAATATTATTTAAACTTTTATAATATCAATTATAAAAAGTATTTTTATATCTAATGTCATTCAATTTATGGAAAATGATTTTATTTATAAATTATGTGGGTAATTTATAATGTTTTTATGAATTAAAAAACATGGGATAAATACAATGGTATTTATATTTAAGTCATAAATTTTTCACAATTACTTAATTTGATTTATTCAATTTAAATGAAATTAATTTGAGAAATTATGAATACTATATCAAAAATAGATTTTATTATTTATATTACCAAGATTAAATAATATTAAATATGATATATTTATATTGTTTAAATATTTTACATAATAAATATGGAAAATAAGATTTTTACTATACGGAAATATTCCCTCAAAGTAACATTACAACATATTTGGATTTTTTGTGTTTAATGAAATAACAGGTTTTCTTGGTGAATTTTTGAGTTCAAGAGGTATTTAGGATAATTCATGTTGATAGAGAACCATGAAAAATGAATGAATTATTTGGAGGTTGTACTAAAATAATAGATACAAGGTGGCACCATTTCCAAGTTTTGGCAAAATTTTTAGGGTCCCAAATTTGGATTTTGGTGACCTTCATGAAAAGTGTATTTCATCAAAGATTTCATAAATATATAAAAATGGAATAAATTTCAGAAAAATGGGAATTTAGAGTAGTTTTTCATATAGGAGGAAAATATTTTGGCAGTGGTCTTCATGATAGTGATGAGGTTCACGATTTCAAGAAAATGGATCATTGCTAAGGGTGATAGATCTCTTTGGGGTCATTAATGAATGGCATTAAAAATTTTATGGTGATTGTGAAGGGTTTTTTATGAAATGTTCTGGGATTATTACGGGCTCTGTTATTTATAAATTTCATTACATCTTTGTGAAAATAGTTATTTATGGAGGAAATGTGTGGTCCTTGCGAAATGGTGTTGACATTTTCCTAAATTGTTATAAAATTCATGGAAGTTCCTATATTTAGGCATCTTCCCCATTCATAAGAGAAAGAGAGACTCCACTAAATTTATAAATATCTGAGTTTGTGAAGGATGATCATGAAGTGGGTTTTTGACGATGATCATCATGAAGGAAATTTAAGCCAACTACATTTTCTTATCATCATGAATGAAAGAAATTTTTGAAAGTCCTAAAAATCCAAATGAAATATGTGAGCTTTGAAAAGTCTAGTTTTAGAATTCAAGAAAGAGTTGATTCAATAAGTCTATATGACCTTCATGAAAATGAGAGTGATTCGTGAAGGTAAGTTTGAGGTTAGACAAATAATTTTCATCATGAAGGCTAGTTTGAGCTATATGAAAGAGGTGTTTTTAAAAGGTAGTGAGGTTTGAGAAAATAGTGAAAAAGGTATTTCCCAGTGTTCTGTGGAAAGGTGTATTCATTAGTGGATGAAAATTGAAATTTGACAAAGCATATACATATATATATAGGTGGATGCATTCATTAGAGAAAATTATGTTACCCATATGTCGATAAACATTTAGTGGACCCCTTTTAGAGTAGTGAGCAATGAAAGAGGAAGACGGTGAACCCTACCCCCAATAGTAATCTAGATTAAGATTGATAGGGAGTGACCCTTAGGAATGTAGTGAGTTGACCCTAGGCATTGTAAAGGCCGTGAGAATTGGCATTGAAGTGATCTACACAAATCATGTAATTAGTAGTGAGATTTAATGGATTTGGTACATTGGAACATCACCATTATATTCTCGTTGGAAATATCCCAATGAGTGTGAACCAAGTGAAAAATTTGTGTCAGTCTGGTTTCATTCCTGCACTGCATTCATAGCATCATCGTTATATAAATCAGTGGAGAATAATATCAACAGTAACACAAAGGTGCAGAAACATTGAACCATATAATAAATAGGTCAAGAACTAGTCGGGGATGTATAATTTTGAAAAATATACCCATATGATGATTCACCCCCTCTCAGGGTATCAAGGCCCCTTTTTGGTCATAAAAATTGGTATCAGAGAAATATGTTTTTTATGAGAATTCATTCTATGAGTTAGTTTTGTTGATTGTTGAATTTAAAGATTTAGTCTATTTTAACATATTGGATCAGGGAAAAGGGAATAACATAGAAAATAAGTAGACTTCTGGTGGTATTCCACATAGTGTAAGTGTTTTTGGAAAGACTGTGGTTTGTTTGATTGAATCATGTGGTGAACAATATAATGATTTGGTTAAATCATACATTGAAAATAACTACTCATTCAATTTTTTAGAAGGAGTGAGTGAAGAAAATGACATTCCAATTTATGCTCGAACTACTGGTGATAAAGAAATTTCAAGAAGGCCTGAAGTATAATTTTTCTATTAACCAAATGAATCAGATAAGAAATTTGTTAAAGAAATTAAATATTAACAAATTTGGATCCAGGTACTAGATGTTGAGGTCAAGAAGCTAAGAGGTTTAAATTAAAGGCTCTTTCATTTTCTTGCAGATCTAAGGGATAAGAATGATTCCCATGTCGAATGACAATAAAAGATGAATTAAAATATATAAAAACACAAAGTTGATGACATGGGAAAGCATCCAATTTTAGATGAAATTCAGAATCTTAAATCTAAAAATATTTAATGTTCTACATATTTGGTAAACTATTTGTGAATAACCAAAGGATATAAAAAGATAACGCATGTTTTTCTAATTATTCGGCTTAAGAAAAATTTCAAATAAAGGAGCAAAGTTACATGGTTGATAAGATCATGTGTGAATTGGATGATGAGTTGAGTAGAGGGTAGAATCTTAAGATAGAAAATAATTCTCACCAATACTAAAGGTATATAAAGATTCTACAATTGATATATGTGCTTGAAACAGTGAAGAAATAAGTTTAGAAGTCTAATGGCAATGGAAATCCCAAGTTGAAGGAATTTTTTGTACTTATTTTTTTATTATCCTATAGGAAGGGATGTTGAAACAAAAGATAATATATGATACAACAGAGGAGAAACAAGAAAGTATTGTTTCATCCCACATGCCATCTAGTTTAGGAATAACTATTATTGGATATGATGAACCCTCTCCCATGCATGAGAGGGAAAGAGCCAAAAACAGTTCCAGAAATTGAAAACTTCCAGTAGGTGATAAATATGGACCCAAATATGATTTTATAGGAATAATGAAATCATGTGGTATTTCTGTGGTAACCATGATCATACATAAAATTTTTGTTAAGATGATTTGGAATATGTTTCATTTTGTGAAGGAATAAATATCGCTTAATCTAAGAATAAGAAGAAGCTTCATGATAAGTTTGAAAGGAATGCCTCTTAAAAGAAAGCATCAATTGAATTATATTATTATGGTTTACCTTGATATAATATGAGTATGTGTCAAAGAGTGCAGCAGTTCTATGTTAGAGGAAAAACCCAAGCTTTATCAATATCTAAGATGAGAAATAATTACATGAGGTATGTTTTTCATGGGATATTCTTTATAGGTTCTGATTATCGGAAGAGATTAATATATAGTAGTTAGAAGAAATAATGGAAGGATAAAGAACTACAACGAATTCCAAAAACATCGATAGTGTATAAAAAAAGGCCTATATTTATAGACAGAATGATAAGTGGAAAAATTGGTTTACAGTTTTAGTGGAATAACTAGGATATCAGAGAAAGGTGTATCAATATCTTACTCTACTACACTCACAACAAATATATGGGAAATAATGTGAAGAATCCTAGAAGAAAAACGGATGAGCTACTCTATTTGTGAGTAAAAAGAATGTATGTCTGTGAAGAATTCACCGGTAGTAAGAAACAATGTGAAGACTCGTATATATGATAAAATAAAAATTAATTATGAATATCTCTACAATATCACATACGTAACAAGGAGGGAAGTGATATAATGGAAATATACCTCCAATGGGGGAATAATAAAGAGAATATGGCTATTGGAGAGATTCTGACTCAGAAAAAGTATCCCAAGAAATGGAATACGGTGTATCATCAAATTAGGAAATGTGTACTAGTGGTTTTAAACAAGAAATTGTGAGAGAATCCACGCCTACAAAATATATATATCTAAAAAATACTCAGAATGTGGGTAATGAATACGTATTAATATGATTAGAGTAGTAAAATTTGGATACATAGTTGGATCATGCACAAAAATAGTACAATGCTCTATAAGAAAGAATCAAAGGGATGATCATTCTAGATCAAATGAAATAATCTTCTTGTGGATTATAGAGTTACCCCACTCCCTATGTGTATACATGATATTTAATTATGTTCATGTGTTTTATGTTAAAATGGAGATATGATCCAGGGGAAGTGGCATTAAAAGTTGCAAAGTGATGAAATGATGTGCTCGGTAATGTTAAATAATTGAAATTAGTTACCAGATTTGAAGAAGAAATCTGGGATAATTTCTTTAATAGAATTATTGAATTATGGTTGCAAGAGGCATAGGGAAGTAATTTATTATTATTGACGGTGTTATTAAATCTATCTCTTGTTTCCTACATTGAGTTACGACATAGTTGGTGTAATGGTTTTTTATAGATCATTAAAAATTTATAGATGTGATGAAATTATTCAAGAGAAGATTATTATTTTGGGGCTTAAATAAAAGGCCTAACAACTAGAATAGTTTCATATCATTGGGGGAGAATTTAGTATCTATATTAGAAGAAAGATCTATATTGTATAGAAATGATGAAAGTTTATGTTCATGAAGACCAATTGGGGGACAAGCAATAATATTCTTGTATTTCTTGACTATATATTTTTCTCTAATAATATGGTTGTGACTATTTTTAGGATTCCTAGATTCTGTGAAAGAGTATTAGCATTGATTCAACATGTAATTTCAAAATTAGTGTAAATTAATGTTGAGTATTCTCAAGCATACATTTCATTATTATTGATGAAGCATAAACAAAATGATATGAGAGTTGAAGCGAACTCTCTGACCATAATCCTTTGCGATAATTAAAGTTATATAAATCTCATAAAAAAATTAGTATATCTATCATGAACAGAATCTGGTCACCATGAATACCAACAACAATACCATCCCCTCATAAGGCCTTATGGGAATTCCCTATCACCATGGGTGGAACAAGTGCTCGGGTATCATTTATCATTATTTGAGAACAATTTACCCGAAAATTTATACATAAAACATCAAAAAAATTTGATATTCTGAATCAGAAAAATTCATAACAATCAAAGATTGTACAAATGTTTAGAATAGAATACATATGGTGTAATGTACTAAAAAAATTTCCATGACCGAAATAAAAAATAATAAAATGGACCCATGGACTCCACATGACCTGGGGTCATCACATACAAGCCATCTCCACAAATCTGCACCAGGGATGAGAACTAACACCATGAACTACCATCACCCATAGCCTTCCCTTTACCTTAGATAAGAATAATAAATTCTGCTTACACCGAAGGGGTGTATGTAGGGTTTGAGTCTAATCCCAATTTGACACCACCCAAATATTCCATAGATCATTGAATACAATGTGAAAAAGAAAGATGTTTTAATACACAATGAAATGGAGTGATAAAATAAATGAAATGCAACTTTCAATTGAAAATACTTTTCATGTAATATTTACATAATGATCAGACATTTAAAAAGATATTTTAGCAACAATAAATTACTTAAAAAACACCCCAATACAAGGGAATATAAAATAAATATTATGATAAATAGAATTAGGAACACCCCTATGTAGTAGATAGTCTCGGGCCCCTTGTACCGCGTACCTCAGTGTAAAATAACCATAGTAAAAACTATTTTCGTGCATGAGCCATGAGTAGGGAACATAACCATCACATAGTGGTAACCAATAATCATCTATATAGTTTATTTAGAGTGTTAATTATCCAAATTCTTATGTGAAACATGGGAAAAACCCATCTGGTCTACTAGCCGTACTAGTCCACATGCACCCCACCTTGGTACCTTGGCTTCACCCTTTGTGCTCAAACAATTTCAGCATGAAAAATAAACCAATTTTCATATAAAACACCACTACATGACACATTAAATCAGTACCGTAATTATACAAATTTTAAAAACACTTAAAACACACAATAAAACACTTTTATTTTTAAATGAAACCATTTCTCAAAATCACGCGTCATTTTGCACCCAAAACTCCTTGAAAACCACACTTTGTACACTATGTGCACACTTGTAAGTTCCCAAAACATAAAAGGATACCCAATAAATTCCAATGTAACCAAAAAAAAAATTTAGTGCAACACCATGTGATTCAAGAAATGATAACTTTGTAAAACCTCCATTTACACAGAAAACATGGCACTTAATGTTTCGATGTTCCACAAATACAACTAAAAAACATTTTCGCAGCAACAAAAAAAGTGGATAAACATTAAAAAAAATTATTTACAGCCCTATAATAGTTCAATAAAAACAACTAAGTATTTATATGGATAACCAAAATAATCCCATAGAACATTTCTTTGGAAAACCCACAATTTCACACCAAATTGGCATTTAAAATTCAATTGCAATAAAAACACCACTAAAACTAATTTTTTTAGTAATAATAGAATGAAATAAACATTGATATATTATAAATACAACAATATAATTTACCTAGATTTGATAAAAATTGGAATTATCTACCAGAATATTGAAAACCCTAGAATCCCCGTACGAAAATCAAGTCGCACCCCTTCGCACCAAGAGGGAATTATATCAAACCTAAAACCACCATAGTTGACAATAAAAACCATGTTTAAACCCAAGGTATTAAACCCTTCCCATGGTCATTTGTAACTTCCATTAAATTGAATGAATCTTCACAGAATGGTGAGAATCTAAAGAGGAGAGACACTTAGGATTCTTCGAAGATCCCCCATCTAATTCCATACAAATGGAATTTACAAGTTGTTTTGAGAGACATGGAGGGTTTTCATGAATTTTAGTTTTGTGGATGAAGAGGAGGAAGTGTCTAATTTGAAACTGGAATGGAAGAAAAAGAATATGAATTGAGAAAGTTAAGAAGGAACAAAGTCACCTATTCAATTCTGGCTGATTTGAGATATCCTATAATGATCAACACTTATTCTCGAGGAAAAAGAGCTCCACTGAGGGGGGAAAGAGGTTGGGACCGCGTCTGGTTATAGTGGTCATGGGTGACACATGTAATCACCCAAAAATACTTAAAAATGAAGATGTTATTAAATAAACAAAATTGATATTAAAACTAGAAATGGCATTCTCGGAATGCCCAATCCCTTAAATAAAAACCCAAATACACCTTGGTTATGGATTTATAAATGCTCAAAATCTACATTTTGGTGTTAATAGGTCAGGGGACGCCAAGTACGAATTTGAATGGATGAAAAACGCTGAAAATGTAATGAGTTATAAAAGAATCAATATTTATTTCTAAATCTTGAATTGGGAACCCAATTGGGCTACATTAATGAAAACTCACCCATTCTGCCACAAAAGAATGAAAATCCCACATAACAAAGAAATAATGGAGATTAAATTAAAAGTATCTTTAAAAAAAGTTATGTATGGTAAAATTCTCCCCACTATGAAAACTTTCAGCCCTGGAATAACACAACATGGCCAAAGAAACAAACAAACCGAACTGAAAAATGAAGAGGTACTCCCTTGCCAGGTTTTTCCCCCGAAGGCAAAAACACCTCCAATGATCAATTAAGGAAGTAATTATCTCAAAAACCAAACATAAAACACATTCTAGAATCAATAATGTTCATTTAAACTTTTTCCCAAATGAAAACTCTTCAAACATAATCTAATCAAGACCAAAGAATTTACCCAAAAAAACAACAACATCATACAAGGTTTTACATAACCTATTATAACTAAACCATTGGGAACTCTCCAATCTCAATGTTTACCCTAGGAAGATATTGGTAGTTAGATATCTCTAAATGAGACTACTTCCCACAAGACAAATACCAATGAACATACTTATTTACAGCTATGAGTAGAAAGAAATGGGCTCCCCACCATAAGAGACAACTAAAATGTTTCCTAAGACCGAGCCGAGACACTGACCAGTGGAGACCAGAATGAACTCCCCAGTAAAAAGGGCAGACATCCATTCAAAATTTATGAAGGAACAAACATGAGAATCGTAATGGGTCTTCCTGCCATAAGAACCAACCATTTTCACTGACCAGAATTGACCGACACAGAAAAACGCAAAAAATTAATTATTTGGGGAGGTTGTATAGTTAGTCATCACGGTTTGGGAAACCCTGCACTAACTGTATAGATCATTCTTTCTGCATGGCTTCCCAGCACACATTCACTAATAATCGTGCACATGCATTGTGATTGTCTTGTCTAGAAAAACACCCAACCATTCTTCAAATACTCAATGGAAACCAAAGGGGGAGGGAATAACATTGGATGATTACATGGGCATAAGGCCCTCCACCTATTTCCACCAAACGAGAATAACAAAAGAAGCATTATGACACCAGAGTTTTAAACTATTCTTATCATTCATATTGTGGATAGTACATTGTACAAGGGTTTAAACGAACCTGAGATTTCCCCTAACTATGAGCCAGATTCTCTCTAAGACCTAGAGCTGGATCGCAAATGATTGAAGCATATTCAACCTCACATTAAGGCTTTGAAAACCCCATTAAAGAGATTTCTTCTTTTAGTTCCACCAACAACTACACTACAATCCCTATTATGTTTTACAAGACATAACACATTATAAAATCAATTTACCCTAACCTTATATTTCACTAAAATATGGTATTATAAGATGCACACACATCACACCTTATTTATCTAGGAGAGAAACAATAGAAGTAAAGAACACATGTACCCACCTTCCTCTAAAATGTAAGATTTTTATGTTTTTCCAAATGAGAAATTCTCCCAACAAAACAGAGACTCTCTGAGGATTTCCAGAAATTCTCTTTTATGAACAATCAAGAAAATGGAATCACAAGGCGCCACCGAATATGACCATTGCGACTGATATAAATAATGCATAGAGAGGGACCTTATACAACATCACCAAAAAACACACAATTCTAGAATGTGGCCACAATATCATCTCATGGAAAGATTTCCACAGTGGTAGTTTAACATTAACTCCATCTTCAGAGAGAGTATTAAGGATCGATAGGACCTCTTAGACACCATCCTGATACTCATCCATGCTAATAACCCCAGAACACTTCCACCTTCTGCAAATTAGAAAACATAAGAAGCTAAGGTCTCATTCAACATTTCATGATCAGTTTCTTACTACAACAGGATACACAATACCAAGAAAGGAAACGGTGTCAAATCAATTTACATATCTCGTGAAAAATATTCTTTATATAGATCAACTTGAGGGTCTTAAAATGATGAAAAAATCTAGGTTGCACTTCCATTGTTCAGTAACCCATAACGGAGCATACCTTATCCAACGATTGAACCCAAGGACCCAACCATGATTGTTCATTGGTAAAGATATACCACAAACCAGATATAAAAAGATGAATGAAACCACCTTAAGGGCGTCCAAAATATTTTCTTCCAAGAGACCACTAAACAACCCTTAAACACAATTTAATGACCAAACACAAACCCAAAACAGAGTTCAAACAGGAGGGGTTCTTGGACTCAAAATGTCCCACAACATCCACATTTTTAAAAACCCATAATACACATCATCCCAAACTAGTCTTCAAGGCATCATGTATTTCCATTAAAATATTCTTTTTGAAAACAAATGGTCCAGCGGTTAGCATATTCACCAATGGTACCCCACGGGCCTCACACATGCATTTTTATGTGCCACATCGTGCACCCTCCTCATATCCATCTCGGAAATCCTCCATATATGCCATAAAATGTCCATCATCTCATATAACCCCATTTATGTGGCCTCTCATGAAAATACCAAAGGTTAAAATAATAATTCATTCCACTTTTGAAAAACAAAACCATCAACCAATACCTCTTTTTTTATAAAAAACCAAACCACGAAATCAAAAACAAAATAAAGCCTAACAAAACATTCAGAAAATAGTGATAATTTAAAATAAAACTCACATTAAAATCATACAAATAAATTTCAAAACATATCAACCCATTAAAACAGCTCCCAGCAGTTTAGAAAACTCTATTATAAACACTTTTTCACATCCAACATTAACACAATGTTCTGCTTTCAAAAAAGGAGTAAACCCACCATTTTCCATTTCAACACAATTATGAAACCTTAGTTCCACCATTTCACAATTACAACCCTTCCTTATTTATTAGAAAATAATATCATGATAAAGATTACGCTTCTTAAAACCATGTCATTTTTGTTTTAAAACCAAACATTCAAGATTTCAAAACTATAGGACAGAAGACAATGTTAGGGAAAACTAGCTTTAGTGGGTGAGTTAGACATTGGGTTGGTGGCCATACTATAATCAAATAACCAGCATAGAGAGTGTTCTAGGGAAATATCCCCGGCTCCAGATGGCTTTTCTGACCCTACAAGCTCACTGAAACCATTAACCCTACCTCTATTCATTTACCGTAATCATCATCAATCATAGAAAACCAACAGACTCAAGAATGTCCCAACATACCCTCGCAACACGAATCCTCCCATGAGGTGTTGTGATTATAAACATTAATCATAACCAGAATGCCAAGTCCTAACAATCCTAATTCCGGACTATCCTAACCGTTCCCCAAATAACATAACCCAAAGGGAGTGAAACTGCTCTAATACTATTTTTTCACGAACCGAATCTGGTGGCCTCTAATACCGGCACCAATCCCAGCCCGTGAGAATGACCGAAATTGCTCCCTATACCCACGAGATGGAACAAGTTCCTGGGAAATATTTATCATTTTTTGGGAATTATTTTCACAAATATTTATACCTAAAACAACAAAAACATTTGATAAACTGAATCTGAAAAATTCATACCAAACATGGTTTATACAAAAATCCAGAACAAAATACATATGGTCAGATGAACTAAAAAACATCTAAGGAACAAAATAAAAAATAGAAAAATAGACCAATGGACCCACATGACCTGGGTTCATCAACCACAAGCCGTCTCAACAACTCTGCACCAGGGATTAGAACTAACATCCTGAACTGCCGTCACCCATAGCCTTCCCTAAACCTGAGTCAAGCATAATAAATTCTTCTTACACCCATGCAGTGTAATTAGGTTGTGATCCTAATACCAATTGGATACCACCAAAATATTCTAATGATAATTAAATACAACATGAAAAACCAAGTTGTTTTAGTGCGCAAAGAAAAGTAGCTATAAATTCCTAGAAATAAAACAATCAATTGAAAACGGTTTTCCATCTAAAATTTTCAGAAAGTTCACAAATTTAAATAGAAATGTGATCTAAAATAAATTACATCAAAAAAAAACTTACAGGCAAGAGAAAAATATGAAAAATAAAATGAGAATCCAATTGGAGAACACCCTTTGGCAGTTGATAGTCTCGGGCCCAATGTACCTCGTACCTCGGTGTAATGTAACTATATTATAAAAATATTCTCATGCACAAGCCACTAGATGGGAACATAACCATCACCAAGTGGTACCCAATAATCATCTATATAGTTTAGTTAGAGTTTTCATTTTCAAAATTCTATGTGAAATAGGGACAAAACCTATCTGGTCCACTAGCTGTACTAGTACACATCCAACCAACCAAGGTACTCGAGCTTCCCCTTTGTGATCAAACAATATTTGCATTCCACATAAATTATTTTTCATGTAAAAACCCACTACTGGTCACATAAAATTATTAAAGTATCTATATAAATTTTAGACCACCTAAAACACACAACACAACACTAATATTTTTAAATGAAACAACTTCTAAAAATCATGCATTGTTTTGCAACCAAAACTCCTTGAAAACCCCACGTTGTACACTCCGTGCACAATTATATGTTACCAAAACAAAAATGGAATCCCAATAAATTTTAATGAAACCAAAGAATCAATTTTAGTGCATCCTCATTTGAACCATGAAATGATAACCTCGTAAAACCTCTATTTACACACAAACATGACACATAATGTTCACATGTTCCACAAATACCATTAAAACCCATTTTTGCAGCAACCACCAAAGGGGATAAACATTTAAAACATTATTTTCAGCCCAATTATTGTTCAATAAAGACTACTACGTATTTTTTGGGATTCCCCAAATAAACCAATAAAACATTTCTTTGGAAAACCGTCAATTTCTCAAAAAATTGGTATTTAAAATTCAAATTCAATAAAAACACCACCAAATATAATTTTTTCAATAATAATAAAATGAGATAAAACTTCACATATGATAAATATAGCATAATACTAATCAAAATTTCATAAACATTGGAATCAACTAACAAAACAAAGGAAACACTTGAATCAATGTACATAAATCTAGTCACACCACCACCGCAATAAGAGAGTCATTGATCGAACATAAAACCCCAATAATTGACCAAAAAACCTAAAGGATAAAACACAACTAAAAAATACTACCCCCTTTTCATTTGTAATGTTAGTGTAATTGAATGAAACTTCATGGAAATGAAAGTAACTAAAGAGTAGAGACACTTACTTGAGATTATTTTGAGTTCCACCAACAAATTCCCCTTCAAATGGAACTCCAAAGGGGTTTTGATAGATATGGAGAGATTTCATGGATTTTAAGTTTGAGTAGGATGAGTAAGGGACAAATTATGAACATGAATGGTTTAAAAAATCTATCAATTGGGAGAGTAAAAAGGAATGACATTACCTCTTCATTTCTTCAAATTTGAGAAACCCTATAACGGTTTATACTGATGCGCGATGAACAAGACCTCCAAAGAGGGGGAATGAGTCTGGGAGCGCGTATGGGTTCAGTGGTCTTGGGTAACACTTGGAATCACAAAAAAAATCATTAAAATTTAATATTTTATTAAATAAACAAAATTGGATTTTCAAAATTGTAAATGGGCTTCCAGGAAAGACCAATACCTTAAATAAAAAACCCAAATACACCTTGATTTTGGATTTCGAATGGAACCAAATTAATATTTTGGTGTTAATAGGTCATGGAAGGCCATGTTTGAATTGTAATTGATGAAAAATGATGAAAAATAAAAGGGTTATAAAAGAAATAAAATTTATTTTTAAATCTAGAATTGGGCTCACGGTTTGGCCCAGTCCATGAAAACTCACCCATTCCTCCATAAAACATGGGAAACCAACAAAACAAAGACAGAATGGAAATTAAAATAAAAATACTTTAAAAATAAGTTATGTATGATACACTATCAGCCACAGAAAAAAGAAATTTGAAATTATAAATCATTTTACCAAGAAGAAGGTGGAGAAATTCTTTGTGACGTTGATGTATGTGGCTCTAAAATAATAGGTTGGGGTAATTATATAAATAGTCTTACCCAAATAAGTGTTTGAGTAGCATAGAATGGCTCTATGAGTTTATTCCACTCTCTACACATGAATGATTGTTGATGTGGAATTCCCCTCTCCTTGAGGTATGATATGTTTTTCTAATGTGTTGAACTACGTTATTTACCTTGTTTCAAAAAAAAGAGTGACCTTTGGATTCATTGACAATGGGGGATAAGTGTGACTGTTGTTCGTAGGAGGAGAATTTGTGTCTATGAAAATGGGTAAAATGTCTTATTCATTGAAAGAGGGAGAAACTATCAAGTGGATCAACATGATTTTGAGAGTAACAAGATAGTAGGATTAATGGTATTAAATTTGAAGATGATATAAGTGATCGGTCAAAGAATATATATATATATATATATATATAACTACAATTGATGTTCGTGATGAAATATGTTGTTTAGATTTCCCGTTTTCAAGAATTAGTGTAAAAAATGAAGCGATTCATTGATGAACTTTCATACTAATCTTGTTTCTCACGCCAATTATTGAAAATTTGGGCTCAGAGTATGTATTGAATAAAAATTAGATCTATATCTGAATTTCTAGAGGTGAATGGTAGTAGAGTATAGATAAAGCTTCAACAAGGTAACAAATTATATATGTGTTGTCAACCAACCGAAAGGGGAGATTTTTGGGAAACATTACATCGAGGTGATATTGTATAATTTTTGGGTTGGTTGTGTTTGTTGAGAAAGAAGTTATTTATTTAAAACTGTAGAGTTCTAGAGATATTTATTCATAGTCCATGTTGGAAAAGAACCATGACATTGGAATAAATTATCATTAGACTGTACTAAAATAATAGATACATGATGACACCATTTCTAATTGTTCACTATATTTTTGGGGTCCAAAATACAGAGTTTGATGAGCATCGAGAAAAATTTATTTTTTCAATGATATCACCATAATATAAAAAATTCATGAAATTCATAATGATGGTCTTTTGGAAACGGGTTTCTCAAAGGAGAACAATATTCTAGTAATGTCCTTTATGACCACAATGAGCATCGCAATTTCTAGAAAATGGGGAATCATGAATGGTGATACAGTTATTCAGAGTCATTACTAAAAGGCATTCATAATTCAATTGAATCAATGAATGGTTTGAGAGGAAATGATATATGGTTATGAAGAGCTCTGAAAACAGAAAATTTCAGTCGATCTTTGTGAAAAATGGAGCTTTGTAGTGGAAGAGTGTGGGCATTGAAAAATAGTGATGATTTTTCCTAGAAGGTTCTAGAATCCATGGAAACACCTATAAATAAGCCCCTAAGCCTTTATAAGATATTGATATCCCAATAAAATTTATTTCTCTATGTTTTCAATGGAGGTTAATGTATAGTGTTTTTGGTGATGAGATTCACGAAGGCTATAAAGTCCAACCAAATGATCTGAGAGTCACAATGCAAGGAATTCACGAAGGTCCCAAAAATGCACCTAAAACATGTGAGCTTCGTGAATGATAGTTTTATCATAATGAATGAGGTTCATTATGAAGGATAAGTGAGCATCACAAAAAGTTGAGTGCTTTGTAAAGTCTAGTTTAATATTCATAAAATACGTTTCATTGTAAAGTCTAGTTTGACCTTTGTGAAAGAGGAGCTTCATGATGTTAGGGAGCCTTACAAAAAGAGTGTAAAAGATATTACCTAGTGTTCATCATAAAATAGGTTTTCATTAGTAGATTCAAATTGAACATTAATAGAGCATATATATACAGTGGAGGATGAAATCATTAGTGATAATAAATAGATCTAAAAGTCTATAAACTGTGAGTATATCCCTTCCATATCAGTGAAAAAAGGAAGAGGAGGACGATGATTTTTCTTACTGACATAGAGTCATAGGAAGAGATATAAGGAGTGAACCATGGAAAAGTAATGATCTAACCCTAAACATTATAATGGTAGAAATCATGTACATAGAAGTGATCTAGACCAAATATCGTAATTGGTAGTAAGGTTTAGTGTATTTCGTATGCCAACCATCCCTTTTGTATTCTCTATGGATGTAGATGAGTGAGGGTGAACCATGTTAAAATTTATTTTAGGCTACGTTATTTCCATCATTGCATTAAAAGAATCATCATCATATAAAGAAGGTAAGAATAAGATCATGATTAAAACTTATGGGACAATAAGGTTACCCTTATAATAGAGAGTTAAACATCAAGTATGGCAGAGAAAATTTTAAAACCAATACTGATACCCTAATTCACCCCCACTCATGGTGTCTATGCCCTTTTTTGCAAACATTTAAATTTCATTAAATTTCATAAATTAAAATTACATACCATATAATAAAATAATATGTATGATTTTATGTTGGAAATAAATATAAAGTGTTTATATATTTTTAATTATGAAATTTCCACAATACATGACTATAAATATTTATAATGAAATTTTTCTTTATAAATTTTTTTAAAAAGGAAACTTTCAAGTTTAAATTAATAAAATATTCATTTATTGAAATTTTTTCCTTAAATTTTTCATAGAAATTTTTTTATATAACTGAATGTGATGTATTATTTAGTTTAAATGAGTTTAAATTTCATTTAGATATTAAAATACATGCTTCAAATTAGTTAAATGCAAGGTATGATATTGGTTTTTGTTTTATACTACTCATAATTTGATAGGAATTATGTTATTTCCTTTGATTAATTACTTAATTATATTTTATTAATATTAGGTTTTATATTTATTATGAAATTGAAACCCCTCTCAAGTAAAGTATCCTGGTAAGAGGGGTTTTGGATCAGACTACTCAATGTCTTGGAGGCTTATCCCTTTCCTGTTAAAGTGAGTTATGACTTTATATGGATCTAGTATTACTCTTATGGGGATTATTGATTTCATATAATTCTAATACATTTCAGAAAAATTATTAATTTACCTCATTCTTGAGATTTATTTGGATATGTATGAATATATTTTGCTTTCAATTTGGGATAGTAACACATTGTATGAGAAATACAAAGATTTAGAGATAATATAATTATTTAGTAGAAGGAATAGTATTCTAAATGGAATCTTCAAAATCATAGAGAAATATAAATTTAATAACATGATATAATAGGGTGATATTAAATCTCCATTAAAATACTAATTTTTTGATTCCTTCCAAAAAAGAATATATTATGTCCTCTATCATCCAAATGGTTAGGTTCATGCAAATGATTGGTGCCCATAGATTCCATTGTGTAAGGTATAACATAAATAGATAAACCTATGATTCAAGTAACCATGTACTGGTGTGATATTTGGGTTATACTTATAAGGTATATTATATGAGATATGACACTAGAGGAAAATTGTTGAGTTTGTCTATAAGATGGATTAAAAATTGTGTTGTCTGATCAAATATCCAAGAGACATATATGAAATGAATTAAATTATTCCATTCTAAAATAATTATATAATGAGAGAAATTCCACAAAATAATCATTTCATATTGAAATATGAATTTTCCCCACTAATATATGTAATGAATTTAAATGGGTTAATCATTTTAGGGGGAGAACAAATAATTAAATTTCATATTAAATGTTTGTAAAACATGATATTTATATGATAAAAGATTATTATTTTGGATAAATAGAATCATCATCACCACTATTACTCTGAAATAAATATTTATAAAGTATAATATTAATTTAATTATATTCTTAGAATTCTAAAAACATAATAATTATTCAAAAGCTAATTAATATTCAATGTGTTTGAGAAAAATCTTTATGAATAAATAAACTATTTACATATTTTGATAATTGAATCTAGTTGATTATGAGAAGCATAAAAATGATTCAATATTTTTTTCTTAAGGCATGTTTTGGATAAGGAATTAATTCTATTTTAATCAATAAAAATGATCCAAAAATATGAATGTATTCACGAATGTTTTACCCAACATTATTAATGTTATGAGGATAGATGAAATGATAAATTTATGTATAGGTTATGGTCCTATTTTGACAACATATGTGGGTAAGTGTTTAACAAAGAAAATGAAACGTTCAATGGAGAGTAAAAAAAATTTTCTTAAAATAATTATCCATGATCATTGAAATAAAATTGTAAAATAACTATATAAATACATTTTTTATGTATTATCTAGTGGATCATGTAGGGAAACTGAGGGGGATCAGTGTTAGGAAAATATTAAATTTTTTTATTTATCTTTGAATTACCCCATCTAATAATTAGTTCACTATCCTATTTATTATATATATTCATTTCTAGGAATCATCGACCCTTATCTCAGTTTAAAAATTAATAATAGATAAAAATAAACAATAAAAAAGGATTTTAAATATTTTTACTCATTCTTAGAAAACCTGATCCTCATCGTGGTCAACTTTTCCTGACTCATTAATTTTATTACAACATTAATTTTAAGTTACTACAACTACCTAGTAAATGAAACATAAGGGTTGGTATGGCATCATCCAAATTCCCATGGAAAGTATCATCCTCTCCCATAATATATATATTATTCAAAAGACATCGTCTCCTACAAGAATAAATTTTTTATACAAGTACCATTAGTTCTTGAAGGGTTCTTATTTTATCATGTAAATAGGAATAAAAAAATAATAAATAATCAAAAACTCTATATATAAGTCATCCTTGATCTTCACCTTAATCAGAATGATCATAGTATTGTAATATCCAATTACAACACACCATCTTCCTTCTACAAGAAAATCAATATTGGGATGAAAAAAATTGTTCTGTTGGTATCTCATATTCTCAAAATACTTCAATGATATTGTTATTTATTGGAACCATCCTCTAATAAAACTCATAGATACACACTTGGATACTTAAATGTATTATTCAAAGATACATAAAATATTTTCTCATGGAATAAGTATCATGTTAACTCATTCTCCTTTAACTAAAAATCACTAAAACATAATAATATCATGGTCAATGGATTGCAATTTTCTATTCTTATGCTTCATTTTTTACGTTCATACAATACCCATGAATATTATTTCTTTATATTTATGAAATTTTTTAATTAATTTCAATAGGATATTATCTATTAAATTATAGTCAGGTTCCTTATTCAAAACAAACTTAAGACTCAGATTCATTATACCCATGGGATAAAATTCATATTTCCCATTTTAATCATCCATATATCACAAAACCATCATTTCTATTTAAATTATTCTACATGTTTTTATGATCATAATATATTGTGAACTGAAAAAACCCCTTGTAGAATATCTCTTAGAAACATCAGAATCTCTTTTGGATTTTTAATCACTATCTGCATTCTAAATCAAAAATATAATCAGAGTAATTTTGATATTTATGTCCATTATTATTAGGTAAATAATATCCTTATTTCACCTTAATTTATTATAATATTTATTAGAATTTATTTTCAATTCGATTATTTATATTTTTTTTGATATTTTCATTTCATAAAGTTCCTCAGAACTGTTCTTTATGAACGGAACCCTACTAACATCAAACATTGCAAAGAATATTCCCCTTATATATACCTGATGAAGTTATTTAACCTTATGAAGTCAATATAACAACATTATGAGATCTAATGTCATCTTTTTGAATTTGATTTTCTAAATTAAAAAATATATTTTCCAATTTTTCATAACATTATCTATAGCTTGAACCAACCCTACGATTAGTCACATAAACCTTACAAGCAGTGTGAGTAGTCGATATCAACCTTATAAAGACTTGTATCAACCATATTATCCATTTATCTCATCCTTATGAAATCTTGTATCAACCTTATGAGATACTTATGTCATCCTTATGATCCTCTTGTAACAACCTTATAACTAATAAGTATGAATCATATGAACATTGTGCATAGCTCAAACACTAATAGAGCATCTACAACTCACATTGATGCGTTAGTAATCACATAAAAATAATCAATCCTCAATAAAAGTATATCATTACCATGAGAAAATAATGTGCATGTGTGGTGCTTCTTAGATGGTTACTCTTCAAATATTCTAGTTCATTCTTATTGAACACCGTCTTTTCAATAAATTATTCAATATCTTCTCATAGTTTGAAATGTCTAATATATAAAAAATAGTGTAAAAACACTTCCAAAATATAATTAATTTTATTTTATCATGAATATTATCTCAAAAACGGTAATCACATGTAAGGATTATATATTAATGTTTTAGTTTCAAATTTCCCATGTATTACGATCCATTTACCTTTTCTTTTTTGATTGAAGAATCCGAATTTTATCTTTTTCACAGTTATATTTGATAAATACTAACATATTATACACATATATTGGCTATAATATCATATTAAAAAAGTTTAATATTTATTATAAATGAAATCCAATTTTAGGATCCTTAAAGTCCCCCTTTTGGATTGTTTTCAATACCTAAAAATATTAATGTTAATATGTGTGACAATTTATTCCCCCTTATAGACAACAAATGAAAATGAAATATGAAGCAATGCCTTCTCACCTAAAATATATTATTATTTAAAAAAATATAATAAAAATTCTTTTATACCATTTCATTATGATTTATGTTTGACTAATTTTTTTAGAGTAGGATAGAACCAAATATAACTTGGAGAACAGACTTCAATTAATATACTTTATGTTTGACTGGGAAATCCTGATGTATAAAACAAATGAGACCTCACCAAGAAAATAAGGCTACCCATAAATTATTTTTCATTTGATACCATTCCAAATTTCTATTTTTAGGGGATGTTTAGATTGATTTATAAGAAATATAATAGATTAAATCAATCTCAATAGATACATACAAAAACTTCATGTGCAAGGCATAATACTCCCCATTTTCAATCCAAACATATCAATCAACACATCCACTTTGTAAAAAAATATTTATTATAATAAATAATTATATAAATTTTATTTTAATACCTTAATATTCAAATTTTTAGGGATCTATAGATCTTCTATATTCACTAGAATTTTAGATTTTTAGGAAAGAACATGATCTGGATGGCTCATTATGTTTGATCCCCCTTAAGGGGAGCATTTATTATTTTATCATCATATCAACAGGGATATTCCATGATTACTATCTTATCATTTATATACAATATTTATGACCTCATCCACCCCTTTAATATAACTCCTTGTGATACCCATATGTTAGGTCACATAAACTAATAATAGGAAAGAAAAATATGTTTTCCATAATCTTTTGTAATAACAAAATTGTTGGGAAAATTCTCTCAACACAGATCTTCCATTCATAACATATACAATACCTAATGAGATATTCATGCCATCCCTATATGGATTTTTTAATTATAAAATTTATTATGATACATGGGAATAATCTTCTTCTTATTCTTCTTCATGAATGAAATAATTATATTATTCATTGTTAAGAATCTAATTTCATCCAATGGTGCTTTTCATTTGACTTTAATATTATGCATCATATATTCTTTATTTGAAAGAAGATTCATGTAACATATTTACAAATTCTCAATTTTCTTTATCCTTATACACTAATTTTCAATAATTTTTTTTTCATATTTCATAGAAAAACTGACATTAAATTCCTGTTTATATTCATATGTGATGTTAAAGTGGGATTTAGTATGTTTGTGCTTGTTCTTCATATTATTTTACATTTTTAATTAATCTATACAAATATTTATACATTCCTATGAAATAATTATAAATTTGTTTCATATTTTATATGGTTTCAATATATACTTTGTGTTATCTTTCTTCGGAAATTGCAACCATTCTTATTATAGAATTTCAACTAGTATAAAATTTTGTTTTCCTCTATATTAGATTAATTATCTTATTCAATTATACTTGATTACATTTATTTATATTTTCATGGACAATTTAAAATGTTCCATATAGTGGAATTTAGTACCTCAATATAAATATTTCCTCCTTGATACATCTATTTCATCTTTCTTATTATTCTAAAGAGTGATATTCTCAGATATCTATTATTGTTTAACTTCCTCCTTGTATTGTTTTTTTATCAAGGAAGCATTCTTTCCTATTGAAACATACTTTATTATATATTGTTGACATTTTTAAAATTGAATATAATATATCCATTTGTTCACGTTTGTGTTTCTTGTTGCTTTTGGGTTATAACTTCAAACTTTGGGGCTTCTTTTAGGAATGTTCTCTTCTTGAATATTCTAGAATATGACCATGATTTTTTTGGAGTATTTCCAAGAATTAGATTTCAAATTTTGTCCTTCATGTGAAACAAAATTAGTATACAAGATAAATTTGAGGTTAGGGGATACCATTCCATGAAATAATGGTGAAAATTCTTCTTTAGATGATATATTACTATTTTTCCGCTAATATGATCCCTTTTTGGGACATGAATTTATTTAGAAGCTTGTGATAGTTCATCTATATCATTATATATCTAAAAAGTTCTAACTTGTCTAGATTCCAAATTTCAAAATTTTAAACATATTTCAGGATACTTCATGTAGTGGGAATATTTTTCATCTTAAAATTATATAAATCTATCTTCATAATGAATATTTATCTTTATTATTTTTCATTAATTCATTTTTCATAATTCATATAAAGTTTTATCAATAACCTTTGTTATTATTTCTTTAATCTCAATTTAAAAATTCTTTATATTCTTAGTGGTTCTATACAATTTCACCAATGTATGGATTAATTCTATATGATATTATTATTATTTTTCACAATCAATATTTTTATAATTTTCTTAAATTAATAATATATTTTCATTGAAAATCATAATAAATTGTTATTTTACATCACAATGTTCTATTAGATAATTTTCCTTTTTGAATTTTCTACCTAGTGCCTCCTCCCTTTCGTTTGCTTCATATTCTAGATGTACATTTTCATCAAGAAGTTCATTGATAAACCAATGTATAAATGTGATTTATTAAACATTAATTTTTTCCACAATCCATTCAATTTTTTAGTATGAGTTTTTATCTATTTTAATGAGTTAATACTCCTCATACATTCCACAGTTTAAACTTATAATTTTTAAAATATCACATCCATAAAACTAAATTGATTACTAGTTATCACCGTGATTGAATTCAAGTGATGATTTACACTTTTTATATCTTTAATATATTTTTCAAATTTCATTACTTTATTATACTTCTATTTTGAGGGATTTGGATGATTCCTCAATTTATACTTCATTAGGGATGATGTATATGTTCTCCATCTGATGAAATTATTATTATTATATAAATATATACATAATGGTTGCTGGATAAGAATAAACTATTATAAAAACTAAAAACAATTAGAGGAAAAACATAGATTATCTCCAACATCTCATGTAGAACCTATTGGATCATGCAAGGTTACTAAGAGGGGGAGTGGGGAATTAGTGTTTAACCAATTTTATCAAGTTTTTATTTGTCTGTGTATTACGACTACGTTTAAAAAAAATATATCCCAATTAAACAATGTGTATCATTTAATTCACACTCATTCTTGATCTTAGTTTGAAATAAATGAATAGAAATGAATAAC
The DNA here is from genome assembly GCA_963277665.1 of Viscum album. Taxonomy (NCBI): domain Eukaryota; kingdom Viridiplantae; phylum Streptophyta; class Magnoliopsida; order Santalales; family Viscaceae; genus Viscum; species Viscum album. The sequence goes on along the minus strand of OY728132.1, from coordinate 687,594,115 downwards.
ATAACATGATGTAATACAATGTTAAAATTTTTCATGAAAAACCAACTCTAATTAATGGTTTTATTCTTTTATTAAAATAATTTTATTATAAAATTACATTAAATTAATTACAAGTTTTGATCAAATTATACGTAGGGGTTGGTCTAGTATCATACAAACCAATAGGTTAGGAATAATCAAAGTCTCTAATTTACAATACTTCTAATAGTATTCTAGAACTACTAGAATGATATAGTTTATATAGGTTCCACTAGTTCTTATAGGGTCCTTAAATGATCCGAAAATGTGTAATAAACCAATAATAAAAAAACAAAAAACTCTTTATATTGTTACTCCTTGATATTAAACTCAATAAGAATAATCAATACCAATATATATCTTAGTGCTTCACACTATATTCAATCTACCAGAGTCTCAACATATAAATGATCAAAAACTACACTTTTTGTCTCCCCTATTCTCATACTAGTTTTATGATAAAGGTGTATCACATCCCCCACTTAATCCTATTATATTAAAATATTCACTCATATATTATTTGGATTCGTATACATAGATACAAAATATATGTTGTGAAGGAAGTAGTACCAGGTTATCTTATTCTTCTATGACTGGAAAATAATTATCTACAATAAAAAACGATCAATGTAACCTAATTTTATATTTTTATCATATGTAATTTATAATAACCAAATAAATTGTAATATTACTTATAAAATATATATTAAAAAAATTATTTATTTATTCTATGATCATTTGACTTTAAATATCAGTTAAAATTAATTCAGGGTATTTGTTAAAAAATTATTTAAGACAGTAATTCTTCACACACATACAATAACACAAATATCACAGACGTTTTTCACAAAATTTACCAATTATTTTACTTATTTTTATATCATTACACATGTGTTTGAGATTATGAATAATTGTTACATGGAGAATCAATTTTTGGTGTGGTTCTCAAAAACACTAACATATCTGTCATCAGGTTATTCATTATCACCATCTGGATTAACAATTATAATTAGAGTAATTATATTATTTATTTTCTATATTATGGGGTTAAGCATCACTAAATTTTATATTTATATTTATATATTATAATATTTATTATAATTTATTTCTCATTACAATATTTTTTCCTTTCAGTTATGTTATTTTTATTTCATAAGGTTAGTTAGAATTATACCACATGAACTGAAGTATTTAAATAATATTCCTTTCAATTTGGAAATCCATTATATATACCTTATAGATTACTTGAACCTTATGAGGTCCTCGTACCAACCATATGAATTTCTATATCATCCTTATGAAGTATATATCATAACTATACATCCATATTGTCATGATTGTACCAACATTATACATAGCTCACACCAATGAAATAATGACTTGCAATAGCCATTTGAGTAGTCCGTCCAGTCTATCTCGGCATTATTTGGACTCATATTAACCTTAAGATATTTTTTCCAAACATATTAATAAATATTACAATATTTATATGCTACATGTATCATCCTTTCTAGTAGAATGTATTTACCTCCTTACTAGTCTGTTTTAACCTTACAAAATAAAAAAATTACAATATTTAAGAGGACCTTATTGACTCACTTTGATGTATTATCAATCACTTTTAAAAATCTATAATTAACATATATATGATATCCTAGCACTAAAATAGTAGAGTTAATATTCAATGATTCATGTATGGTTTGTATTCATATGAGGTAGTGATTTCATCTAGAATAACCATTATTCAATAAAATGAATAAATAATTTAATATGGTAGAAACATGAAACTACCATTGAATAGTGTAGATAACAGAACCATAATATTAATAATTCTATTTTAACAATAATATTATATCAACAAAAATCATGAAATTTAATGACATTGCATTAAAGATATAGTTAAATGTTTTTCAAGACGAATAAAAAATTATCCTTTTCCATCATTAAGGAAACATATCAATTTTCTCATTTTCTCTTGTATGTTTGAGAAAAAACCCCATATTATACACAAATATTTAGAATTCTATCAATTAATAGTTTTCACTATTGAAATTTAATGTAATCCAAACATAGGATTTAAAATTTCTATAAGAAGGGATATTTAGAATACATAAATAGGTTTATAAAACATTATAAAACATACATGTTAGAAAGTGTTATATAAATCAATTATTCAGTTTTTAGGGAATGTGATAAAAAATGTATACATTATTTTTTAATGAAAACTATTGTAAAAAATAAAGGTAAATAATAGTATATATTCTATTTTTAATTAAATTGAAGAAAAAATGTTATATAAATAAATAGATTGGATGAAAAAGAATATATCATGCCCACAAGAATCTTTGTGAAGATAAAATTTGGAAAATAAATGAAAATTCCTATCAAATTTGATGTTATTTAAATATTAGAAAAGGATTTGATTGTATTAGAAATGATAAATTTAAAGAGATACATTAGTTACTAAAATTATTTTAATAAAAAAAATTTACATAATATGTTATAGTGATAATGATGCTGGTAAACATAGAAGAAATTATATGTAGATAATAAATGTTTTTTACATGGTAACATTTTATGGTTTGAAGTAAATGAGTATAGATATGTGTTAAAGGAGGTAAAATTTTTTGAATATGATTTCTAAGACTCAAAATTCTTCAAATTAGATTTATTAATATATTTTATTAACTAAAGAGTTTGTGGTTAGGATTTATATAATGTAAACATAGAGTTTTTTTCAAAATTAATAGAGATGTAATGTGTTAAAAAAATCCCCTAAAAATGTAGTGAATATAAGGTCAATCTATTAGTATATTGAAATATATATGTTATATAAGTCAACATGTATTGTTATTTAATGTTACTAAATGTTTTTGAGGATATGAAATGTATAATGTTATATAAAAGGGAATATATACATTATATTTACTTCCCAATAGATGCATATATATATATATATATTGTTATGTGAAATGATACTTAACCTCTCAATGTATGAATTTGATTTATCCCTAACCCATTTTTTTCATGTTGTCTTATAGTACTGGATGAAATTCTATGGTTATAATCAGTATAATTCTTGTATTGGTAATCATAATATTATAGTGAGGCACAAAATATGATTTGTGCATTGGGTTACTGATAAAGTATTCCACAAGGTGTTTTGTACATTTGTATTTGGTATACATGGTGTTTGGGGTTTATATTTGGAATCCCAAATACAAGAAGATGGACAAATACAATAAAGATATAATTCAAACATATATACCTTTCTTACCCAAGACTAGTTCCCTAACTAACAAGGGGGTTGTTGGAAATGTTTCTGATCATGTCAACTGTTGGAGATCAAGAAAAAATATATTTTTCATTTAGATTGATGAGTAGGACATATGGGACCTTTATTGAGATATATTGAAAAAGTTCATGACAATAATAGTATAGTACAAATATTTTTATATCTATCAAGTGAGTGGGAATATGACGTTATCGTCTATAAAGTTTATTAAGATGTGATATATTCATAGATCTACTCAGTCGGTACTCAGAGAATCAAAAATCTATGAGCCAGATATATGGGAATGTAACATTCCATGTCTCATAGAAAGATGATTTCTTAGATAAAGGTAACATATGGGAATTAATTCATTCATGATGTAGCTGGTGTACATAACTATAAGGATACACATTCTTGATAGAGATCATGTTGTATCCATATATAGTTTTAGTGGCACAAATTATTTTATAGAGGCCTTTATTTTATTAGATTTATAAATTAAATAATTCTTAATTATTTTCAATTATATAAAAAAATGTGGGGTTACAATTTTTGGGTGACTAAAAAGGTATTGAATGTGACATATAGACATGGTATATAATTATTTTAGAGTTTATATAAAAGTATTTCTGTATTGGTATTCAAAAAGAATTTTATATGATGTGATACACAGTGAAATTAGTTATATATTTACAAATGTGTTTTTGAAGATACCCATAATGATTTTTGGATATATTTTAACATGTAATTGTATATGATATAATATATGGTGAAACGGCACAAATTTTATGTGAATTTATTACAAGTGAGAGATTAGTGGAGTTATTCCCTATACTCTCATGAATTTAATATATGTTGGTCATATAATTTATGATGATATAAGATATTTTATAGTATGATATATTTACATAAAATGTGATACTTTTTTATAACATTGAAACTATATAATATATAATAATACAATAAAATCCCTTTTCAGGGATGTAAAATTTTAATAGTTATCTATCATATCTTCCTATATTGGATATCATTAATAAAATAATTTATATGATAAAGTGGTGTGAGATTTCATGAAATATGGTTCATAAATTTATGTAACCATAAGATATTTATAACATAATTATGAAAAATTGAGTAAATTCATGAGACGTAGGGAGTATCCCAGCGGCCTATATGAACTGGGTGAAGGTATAAGAATCCTAAACCCCCACACCTAGAAATAGTGGTAAACACATTAGCTATACATTTTTAGATTTTGATACTGATAATCATGGCCCGAATTTTTACATCCAAACCATCAAACATAAAAAATGAAATATTGAATAACTTACATAACCAATGAATTTTTAGTTTTAGAGTTTTAGAGAATAAGTAATAACTATTACATGAACAATACCTATGATTTTAAGAGATTATTATTCATTCTGTAGACATATTTTCATAGTCCATATTATGTAATCAAAATCCCCTAAAAATTCTTCACATTAGAAACCCTTATAAATACAAATAAATTAACATCATTCATTATAATCAAGGAAAGAGTGAAAATATTAAGTTTGAGCTCAAATTCTCAACAAGGGTAAACATTATCATTAAAAATTGATAGTCAACATTGAGCAAAAGGAGAGAATAAGTGTTACAACCCATGATTAAAAAACAATAAAATCATATTTGATAGAAGAAAGGATCTGAAACACTATTTTTATCCGGTGTTACATAGAACACTTGGTTTATCTTGCATTATACGCAACCCCATTTTTTTCTTGATAACGTATTCCATATGCAACACTTAACTTTAAAAGTTCATGACATACATTAGCGTTATAACTTTACCATTGGATTGGTAGGAATTAATATGATTAACTAAATTATGAAAATATATAGTTTACACAAATTTATTATTTATCTTTTGATTAGTAATAAAATGAAAATCATTTAAATAAATGAAAAGTTTTCGGAAAATAAATATTCTTCTAAAAATTGGATTTGTTATTCTTAGTACAGAAAATTTTGATTTTATTTTTAAAAATTTTAGATAAATTATTTGAAAAAATTTAATAATTTTTTAAAATACTAATAAATAAATTAACATATGGAGAATTATTGGTATTTTTCTGTGATGTTTAGTTTTTTTGATGAATATGGAAAAATACTGAATTTTAATTGAAAACTGCCTTCTCTTTTAAATATCATATAGTATTAAATTTTGTTTAGAATTGGTTTTAATGTAATTTTAGTTATATTTTAGATGAATTAATTCAATTTAGTTCATTGGGATCAATTTAACATTCAATTTGGATATACAATAATTTCAAACTTTTGAGCCTTTTTTCTTTAAAAACATACTTCCTCATTATGTCTATGACATTAATATAAAATTTAAAATTTCTAAATATTTTAATTGATTTTGAAAAAAATTATTTTATATTTTGAAACAAAATAATTTATAACGGATAATATGCTCATTTTAATTTTTGACGAATGTGATAATTGAAAACACTAAAAATTAATTACAATGAGTAAGGTAAAAATGATTTTTCCTCGGGATTAATCATTAGACTAAATAAAAAAATTACCTATTAACTCAACATAAAACCCATTTATGGTCATATATCTGACATTATGACCTCTGGATATATATTTATAATTTTTTTGGACATTATTCTATCAATGTGACCCATATAATATGTTCAGTAATGAAAAAGACAAAAAGAAGCATTTTTTCCATTTAATTTCTTTAATGTTTTAAGGATAGAGAAAAAACAACATATATTAGGTTATACATATTATTTAAGAATATAAATGAGTATTTTTTATCATAATAATTTACCATTAATTATTATAGATCATGTAATTATATTAAATTCATAAGAATCCTCAACACATGGATTATTTAGTAAATAATAAAATAAAATAATCGATATTTTAAAAATTAAAAGAAAATCAAATAGAAAGAATAATTGTGTTAAATTATTTTGGTATATTAATATATCATTATAAAAATATTTAAACATAATATATTATAATTCCAATTTTTTCTTGATAATTATTAAATTCAATTATTTCAAAATTGACAATATTGATATTTTATAATAAATGATATTTTATTAATTAATATAAAATTACTTAAAATAATATATTCTATAATGTATTTTTAAATATTAATATATACCAAATATAGTCTATTAATTTTCAATATTTTATTTCACAATGAATATATTGACCTCTAAATAGTAATATCACTTTTAGCGCAGTTAAGGTAAATGTAATGTTTTTGGGTGTTACAACCGCTTGTATTAAAATTAAATTAAAAAAACATAGGATTTTAATTTTTTCGATTATAAACCATATTTTTAATCATTTTTATACATTTTTTAGAAAGTTACATTTTATTTTTGTCTTAATCGATAAAATACCTCGGTTAGAAAACTAGTTAACATAATAAAAATCAAAAGGGATAAAATAAGGAACCTCATGAGTTAAAGAACAAAATGTTAAAAAGATGTGTCATATTGAATGGTGTAGGAGTAGATAATCCATATAATACCGCCCAAAAAAATAATCAATATAGGATCCACTTGAGGTATCATTGATCTCTAAATTGTGAATAGTTTTGAGTATTTTCAAGAATACCCCTCCTCCTCAACTATAAAAAGTAACTCACTCTCTCAACGTATTTAAACCTCTAAATCCGTTTGGATCATATAATCCCTAAAAAATTACTTAAATACTTCCAAAAAATCATCATATAGGCCTTAATTTGGGTATAAATCAATCTTGTAAAGGATTTAGTTAAAACATAAAGAGGATATCCGAAGAACACATAATATTCATCTATAATTATTTTTATTTTATTTCACTGTCTTCCTCATTAATTTTTCTATTATCATATAATAACCCAAAAAATATTAAATTTACTAATATGTTGTTATTTTAATGGTATTACCTACAAACATAAACACATCCATCAAATCATCTATGAAATAATCATTGGTATGTACGACGGACTACCACGCAAAGAAATGATGTCGTTTCTATTTCAATTTCTATATTTAATGGTTGGGAATAATGATTGATATAAGATTTATATATTATATATATAATATATATTATTTTATTATTATTACTTAATTAATATATTATTCATAGCTTTATGATTTCCATTTTGTGACAATACAATCATGTTTCTTTTGTGTATAACAGACTACCACTATACGAAATAGTGTTACTTCTTGATGATTTGCATAGAAGGTATTAAAGACGGAATTAATAAAAATATGTTAAATATATAAAAAATCTACTTGAATGATAATATATATATATATATCATTAAATTTTATATCTTTTCATATGTTTGGAAGATGAAAACAACATTTATGCATATGTACGACCTATCGTTTCCATGAACTATGTATTTCATTTCATATCACCAAATTTTATGGATTACTATAAATAAATATATACTGAGTATAAATGATAATTTTATTATTTTTATCATCATAAATATTATTAAATTATAATCATTTTAATAGGACTATAAAAATAAGATTACAAAACATATATGGAAAACAAAACAATTATTACCTGAAACATAAACATAAATTGTAATTGTCAATAAATATGGAATAAAGCATCATTGAAAATTATATATCATATTAAAAATGTTTATATGGATCTTTACTAATTTATTAACTTTTTTAAAACAAATATACAAGTGGTTAAATCATCTTTAACCAAAATAAAGTGAGAAGTATGAGTTTTTCTAATATCACTTTGATTTTTGGGAGATATATGCCATATTCACCACATTTTTTGTAATTGTATATAGTAAATATTAATTTATTTTATGATTATTATACTATAATTTATGGGTATTTAAATTCCCATATAAGTATTTCTAATTTATGGGGTTTACAGTTTCAATGTTATCAAATAGATAATTTATTTTTGTCAAAACATGTTATATTTTAGACAAATGTAGAGTTATGCACCTATCTTTTTTTTGAGTTGTATATGAATAAAATTTGATAAGTAATATCCTGAAAATATTTATTATCATTTTATTTTAGGTTTCATTAAATTTAAAACCTTCATGGGACATACGATTTAATGTTACCCAAGTGGTAAGAGTTTCATTTTACAATGTCACCGCTTGTTAGAATTATTTATGATTCAGTCCGTAATGATAAAACAGTTTATTGTTCCTCTAAATAATTCTAAAAAATTATATTTATCTATATTTAGTTCATTATAATATTATTTTAACTTCATTTTTCTCATGTTACTTACTAAAAGTTCAAAATATATTTTTTATGAAAAATCATCTTTTCTATCAAAAAATCTTTTTCTTCCAAAACAATGTTTTATAAAAATAATTAATTTTTTTAAAAATGTTTTATTCAAATATGAAATATTATTTTTCAAAATTAAATTTTTGTACGATTTGGAAGAATTTCTTTATAATATTTCAAGTTTATGTTCAAATGAAATTATTTTCAAAATGTTTTTGGTTTTACAATGTTATTTTCAAAATAGAAAGGGTGTTTTTCTCAAAATGAATTTAACGATATTTTATTATTATTTACTTTCTCAAATGTAAAAAAACCACATTTTAACCCATTAAAAAATGTGGAATTTATTATTGGTATCATCCCAATTATTTCTCTAGAAGGATTAAGATTGTTCTAAAGAAATTATTATGAAGCCCATTTATTTTCCATGTGTCAATTATTTTTAAAATATATTGATATGAAACACATTTATTAGTAATATTTTTATGATTTTTAAGATGAAGTATATTTTTACATTACCACTTTTTTTCTTGGAGATTATATGAAATGGGTGTTCCCGATACAACTTTTACTAAAGTGGAGCCCCATTATAGCTAACAGGTGTGCCCGATATAGATTTTACAAGGGATTATCCCCATTATAGAACTCAAATACATTGAGTAATGATTTTATTATATTATATAAATATTTTTATTCATATTAATAATTATTTAGAAAGGTGCTTCTTGAATATGATGATTCAAGAAGGAAAAGAGTGTTTTACTTGATTGCTATTATTTTATATTGTTTCTTATGATCCAAATTGATATAATATGGACATGTATTATTTATAATTATATAAATTTAATTATCTATGTTTTCATATTTTTATGATATATTTATTTATGTGTGTGGGTAATTTTACGATTCACTCTTTCACTCTTATTATTTCATCATTCCATTATGCACTTCTTATGACCATTGATGACATTAAATTATTAATGATTATGTTTAACTTTAATAAGAAGTTGAGGTTGTAGTTATTATGTTTCCTTTTCACCCTAGGTTTTAAATAATTTGTTTTAATGAATTATTTCAAGAAAATATTTTATAGGTATGACGATAATGTCTTAATGTGAAATATTAAATGATGTGTTAAGTGAGACAAATGACCACCTAATGAAATAAGAATTTTTTATGTAATATCTTGTCTAAATTATCTAAAAAACCAAACCAAAAAGGTCATTTTTAATATAAGTGATCTTTTCTTATTCTATTATATGTAATAAGTTTTGGATGGAAAAAATTATGCCAGAATTATTAGTATCAAATCCATAAAAATAATTTTTTTATTGTAACAATGGATCTAGGAGTGTAAGACTTTTGATGTCATAATATGTGTATGATGAAATATTCAAAGTTCTTGATAATTGTATAAGATAAATAATACCCACTAATCCTTGATCAATAAACTTGTGAAATGTCATAATGCTTTCACAGAGGTAAGAGTCACGATAATAAATAATCCCAATCCATGAAATGTCAAAATTGATCAATGGGAACTTCGAAAACCCATAGTAAAAATAATGAAAATGTGTTAGAATCTAGGAAAAGTATCTTTATATAACTATTAAATAACCATTATTAATTAGAATAACAAAAAATAAAAATTTCAATATAATTACCTAATATAATGGAAATTTATCTAGGTGTACCCATAATATAAGCTACATCATGATCATCAATGAGTTGTAATGGGTATCAATACTTTGTAATTTCTTTTTTCAAGAACCATACAATGAATTAGGTACAGATGACATTCATATCATCACAATAATCACAAAACCATTAATTTTTTCCTTTTATATCTTTCGTAACCTATTAAAAAGTTATGGGTTCCATTACATTCTTTCTGAAACATGATTAAATAATGGAAAATAATGAGGTTCCCTGAAAATATATGTAAAACCTGATTAAACCTTAGAACAAAAAATTATTAAAGGAAAATATCTTCAAAACATCATTAATCTGTAAAAAATAAATTTGTTCCCTGAGAATTTCTTGAAAAAATCATTATCGATCTTGAAAAAGAATATTGATTGTATTGTTTCAACATATCCCAGTGGACCATAAGTTAAATTAAGGTTAATTGACCATGAAGAATTAGAATAATAATAAATTATTATTATGATCAATCATGAGGGAAAATCATATATGTTTGAGTAACATTAAATATAATTATTAATGCATGGAAAATTCATTCATGTGTTGTATGTTAAAACAATTATTCCTTTAATTTTTTTTAGAATAATCCAAAGAACCACATTTGGAAAATAAAAAGAAGAATAATTTTAAAAGATTATAGAGAAATTAATACATGGTTGAAAATAACTATTAATTCATAATGGAGTGGATAATACATTCTTAAAATCATTTTAAATAGAATATAAATATTAAAGGAAAATATTCTGGACTGAAGAAATAAAACAAAGTAGGTTTTCCGTAAAAAAAATTAAACATTTTAGTTTTTAAGGAGTCAAAAATTAATGTAAAACATTTAATTTGTAGAAATAACTAGAATAAAATAAAATAAATATTATTTTTGTTCAATTTAACATAAAATTTAATCATCTGAAATTTATTTATAAATAATATGGGTAGAAAGTATGATTGCATGAATAAATATTTTTACTATTGTAACATCTGAGTTATAATTCCCATGAATAAAAAAATCATAAAATGAAAATTTAAATAGTATAAAAATAAGGACATTAAAAATACAATATATAAAAGGTACTACAAACCCAAATCATAAATAAAAATATTTTTATAACATTAACCATTTCTCAAAAAAATTACGTTGGGATGAATAGCCATTCCTTATGAATGACTTGATTCACATGCATTCTAAAATATTATATTATAAATTTTTATTTATTATAACTGGGAAAACTTATAATTTAATAACATATAATATAATATTTTATCCACTTACAAGATGTCAACGCCTGTATATTAACAATTAATTATTAAAATCCTCATTTTTAGGTGATATCTAATTCATTTGTTCATGAATGTTTCGGTTTTAAAGATATGGTCCTTGTAATTTGATCATAATTCAATCATCTCTAGAATATTAATAATTTTATAAGAAAAAAAATTAATCATTTTATATACTTTTATATCCATTTATATTAATTGATGATGAAAGATGAATTACATCATGTCATAGAGAGAGTAGTTTGTCTGTTCGCATGAGTGTCGTTTCAAATTTTTAATGGATGAAAATAATTAAAGGTAAATAATAATTAATATTTATTTAAGAATTATTATTACATAAATATCATATATATTCATTATTTATATACTTATTAACATTCATTTAAATCAGAAATGAATAACAAATCACATCGCTTAATGGATGTGGTAGTCCACACATACACATGAGAGTTATCTTCGTTTTCCAACAGATGTGATGGTAAAAATGTAAATATGATATTATAATTATTGAGTAATAATTATTTCATAAATATAATATATAAGTACTAAATACGACATAATAACCATCCATGAATTACGCTGATATAAAATGAAACATATCGCTATGTGGAGGTGACAATCCACATATAAGCATTAGTCATACATTCATTTCCCATTCGATGGATAAGGGGTGGGAAATGGTTGTTCCATCATTATAATAACAACTCAGTATATTTTTTTATATGTTAGTAATCATTTTATTATAGATTAGATACATTTATTTGATATGTAATGAAAAATATAATTGAAAGAGTTCGATTAAGATTTATACCTCTTTGAGAGAGACATCCTTTTACTTACACCTTAAGCATTAAAAGATTATTTTTATGAGAAGAACATAAGAAACATGATAATGAAAATGAATATTGGAATGTTTTATAGTATGTATTTTTATATCTATTAGGATAATTTTTTTTTGAATAGTAGAGGTGAATTAGTGCCCTTTTATAAGCGTGGTTGAAACACATAGAAATACATAAAATATTTCAACTATATAAGGTCACTTTAATGAGAAATTAGAAAAAAGGGATAATAAATTAATGATATGACAATATAAATTTGAAATATATTTAACAAATATGAATTTGAAATGTTTATTTCAATTCCTATCATTATCATTTAGTTGAACCCTAGGTAAGCCTATTTTTACAATAACAGGTGTAACAAATGATTTTTGTTCTTAATATTCATTATGACAAATGCTTTTGTTACCTTGTTGTATTATATAAATAATAATTATTAAAATATTTAATCTTTTTTACTAGATTCAATTTTTATAAGTGGTATAAATTAACTTAAATAAGTAGTTAAAACACAATGACACCTTATTTTTAGGAAAAAAATACATAATAAGACTAAGAGTAATTTTTCATACATTCCATGCCATCTATGATCCACTAAATAAATGATAAAATGTTTAATGGGAAAGATATTATTTAAATTTTACATAAAAAATTTAATAAATATATATTAATATAATTTATAAAGATAAATTCAAATTTCATGAATAAATATAGTTTTAAAAAAGCGTTCCTAGAAAAAAAATATATATCATATTCCAAACTCATGTATAATATCGATTCCTATGTAATTATTTTGAATTTTTATAATTTATGTAGATTTAAGTTACAATATAATAAAATTTAAAACATAATATAACTTTTAAATTACATTATTGAATGAAAATAAATTATAATTTTACAAAGATCATAATTTTTCACTATTTAGTTTAAAATAAATCTTTTCAGAATAATTTAAAATCCTTCATTTGATAATAATTGAAGAATAATTTTAAAAAATAAATTAATTTCCTTAAATAAGATTTCAAAAATTATTATAAAATAATTATAATGGGGTAGAAAAAAATTTAGTATAATCAATTTTTTGAGAAAATGTATTTTTGAAGCAAAAAATGAATTTACTGAAAATTGATTACTTATTTATTATATATTAATAAATAAATATTCAATATATGCAACTATTATTAATTTTTTCATAATTTTTTTATTTCTATTTTTATCTTCAATTTAACAACTATGTTTTAATGATCAAATTTAAAAAATAATATTTTTATAGTATATCATAGTTCTCTTGATGTTTGGTGTTGCGTGCTAATCAATCTTTAAATATTATTATTATTTTATGAAAAAAATTTATGTGTTATAAATCCTATAAAATCAACAAATTATAATTTTTATTTAATGGTAAATTTCACCCAAAATCATCAAAAAACCTAAATAAATATACAAGGAATCATACCATACATAAAATTATGAACTTCATCTTGAATACTTCCACCCCAGTCCTCTCCAATGATATATAAAATTAAGTCCCCTCATGTGATATGTATTCAACATTATGTCATGAAAGTTTCTAACTATAGCCCCTATACGGATGAAGGAAATCAAGAATAATATAAGAAGTGAAAATAGTTTAAGGGAGGAGATCGTACCATGAATCAGTGTGATGAAAAATCCTCGAATAAGATGGACCAAAGAGGGGAAAGGGGAAGAAAGGAAGATGGGGTTTCACCCCATATTCATATGATCCTTTATGGGAAAAACCTAATGTGGTTCTAAATTTAAACCCCACAAAAAATCAATCCTTGAATTTAAATCAATCTAGTCTGCATTAGGTCATAGTTCAACCACTACAATCGTGGGATGCCAAGTCTATAGTAGAAATACCTTTATTTTCCCTAAACATGTCGTAACATATCACACAGGGTCATATAATGACCACGTAATATTATTGGTTTCAGAAACTTCATCACTCTTACCTTACCATGATTTCCTTTTGAATACACAAGGCACCAAGCATGCCTCAAACCATGCCCAAAAATATAACTTTAACATTAAAAATATCAAAATCCCAATCTGAGTCCTGATTCTCAAAACAATCCACTCACCAAACAAATAATAAAAAATCACTTACGATTTTAAATCAATTAATGATTTAGGTCATTATAAAGGATCTCAACCAAAACTAATATAAAATTGTTGAAAAAGCTAATCATATCTTTCCCATGAGTAAAAAAGAGTACTTAAATAACATCCTATATTTTATAACTATTGGTCTGGGATAACCTCTGATATTCCATACCATAATTCAATATGATAACATCCCATGTCACATAACATAATAAAATAATGATATTTAAGCTTTAAAAAATGAATTTGAGGGATATATCAGACCCCCATCACATAAAGATAAACCATACATATATGTTCCTCATAAAATGGATTATATATAAAAACAATATATTCCCTAAGAAATAAGCCACATAAAATCATTTATATATCATAAAACATCCAAAAAATGAGGTTAATGATACATTAATAATATCAATATCAAGCTTAACCATTTATGACAATCTTACAAGGTCACTCATATTTAATAAAAGAATATATAGTTGAATTAATAATTTTATTTTTCAATAGAAATGTATGATTTTCTCTATCAATACCATCAAATCATAAGTAAAGTGTATAGGGTAATCACATTAGAAAATAATTGGTAAAATGGCCATATTTATATAATGATTTTGATAAAGAAAGAAAATGGGTAAAATGAATCAATTATTTATAAATTTCTATGTATCATTGGTGATTTGTAAATGAAGTATCATTAACATGGTTTATTCACCACTTCATTCGCCTTTATTTGTTGATATAATTATATACAGATAACCTTTTTACTAATCAATTTCTTAAGTGACTGAACAATACATTTTTCTTATCATTAAATGGTATACAATTAGATAATCAAACCTTTCAACTGAATAGGAAAAACTTTTTATTCAGTTTTAAATTATTTTATTATATATTGTTTACCATAAAATTCATTCATTAATGATTAAACCTTATATTGATATGTTAAATGCATCATCCATTTCCTTTTATGGATGTTTTATATCATACGAATGATTTTATGCCACCTATTTATTTGGGTAAATAATGTTATTATATATGATTGATTTGATGTGGCCCAAATATGTATTGTTTATTATTTTATAAAGGGATGGTTTGATATATCCATCTAATACACTGGGTGAAGGTTATATCTCATGATATTATTATTTTATGTGACGCGGTATGTATTTATAGTGCATTATGTTATGTAACATGGGAGGATATCCCTATCCATAGGTTATAAAAAAGGGAGGTTATCTTAGTCCACTTTAATATACATAGGAATGATGTAGTTGGATTTGTCCATTATTTTTTATAGTTTTGGAAGAGATCCTTTTTATTGACCGTCATTATATATGTCTTGAATTACTAAAAGAATTTTATTTATTGGTATAGTGGGTGTTTTTTTGAGATTTTGGACTTGAATTGGGATTATATGAAAATTAATATCTCTAAATTCTGTTTTTTGATGTTGTTTGGGGCCTACTCATTACCTCGATTGTTCAAGAGGACATCAGGGTAGTGTCAACGTGAACTCAGTGTTGTAAAACTTCACCAGTAGGTGGTCACTCTACGATGATGTGATATGTGTCATGGAAGATTTGGATAAAAGGTAGGCTATTCTATATAGGACTTATCTTGACATGACTATAGTATTTGTATCATGGCCTTATATAGACTATTATTTTTATTCCATGTTTTTTCATTGTGGTGTTTTTAATATATTACCCCCTCGGTTTTTCCATTAAAGGATCACATGAGTAGGGGGTCAAACCCCTTCCTATATTCCTTCCCATACTCCTCTTCGATCTGCTAATTTATGGATGTTTCATTATATTGACTCAAGGTATGATCTACAACCTTCTTATATTTTTTATTTATACTTTATTCTTCATGATTTTATTTTAGAAGAGATGGTTTTTTTTTGAAAAAAATTCATTAGATAATGTTGAAGACATCACACTTGATGTTCCTTTTTTCTACGGATCATTGGAGAAGTCCTAAGTGTATATATTCATGTCAACATTCATATGTTTTGTTATATATGTTTTATAGTGACTTCTTTATGTTTTCTTAGGATTCATGGTGAAATTGACCATTAATGGAAGTTTAAAAATTGGTAATTTTTGTATCTTTTATAATAATGTGAAAATTTTGTTTAAAATAATAATAATTCTGATATCTTGATTATCATACAACCCCAAACATTAAGTGAAATGTTATATACTATAAAAATATTAATATTTAAATTTTATCATTATAAAAAAGAAATTAAATTAGTTATATTTATATTTATAACTAAATTATGATTTTTTGAAATATATTATATATTTAATTTATTTATTTATGTAAAATAAATAACTATTCAATTTTCAGTAATTTCATTTTGTGCTTCTGAAATATATTTACTTAAAAAAACATTTAAATTGATTTTTTTCACATACATTATAACTACTTTCTAAAATTTGTGTGAATAATATTTTAGAAATTTAATTTGACGTTATAAATTATGATTTTAATATTATCCTAGGATTATTTTTTGTTTTTTCTGAAAAGGCTAATTTTTATATGAATAGTGAATATACCAATATTTGAAAAACAGTCATTTCATTTCTATAAATGATGTTCTTAAAAAGTAATATTTCGTTTTATTTTTATATTAATGTAACATAACTCTCTATTAAATATAAATAATATAATTAATTATATATGCATCAAAATAAGAATTGAATTTGGTAGAACTTCATTTTTTGCAAAAAACACATTTTAAAAAGTTTTTATGCTTACAATGTGTTTTTAAATTAATAAATAAAATTAATATCTATTTATTAATGGTATTAGTTAAATTTAATCATTTTATATTATAAAAAAATTCAACTTTATTATATGATATTACAAGGCACGAAATGGTTGAAAATTCAGCTTTATGTTTAAAATGCATTTGTCATGAAATGTGTTTTTGATGTGCTTTACCCACTTATTAAATATTAGTTTCTACAACTTATAGAAATTTAATGAAGAAAAAAGACTTAAATATTTATAATAATAATTAATAATGTAATATAATAGTGAAAACTTAATTTTATTCATAATAATGAGTAAAAATATTACCATTTTATTACATCGGTTAATGTTAAAACATGTTTATGAGGGGGGATTAAACAAATAGATAATGATAGGAATTCCACATAAATATGTTAAATTATCATTAGATGAATTAATTTCAACAGTAACTTATTTTATCATTTATATATTGGTCATTTATTTCCACCTTCTCCTAAAAGTGACCATATATTATTGTAGTCTTTTATGTAATTCCATTTGTGTCCCAACCCTCAATTATAAAAGGAAACCACTTATCCTTCATTAATCAAAAAATTTGAGACTTCAGGATCTAAAAATAAAAAGTCTACAAATTTCAAATTTTCATTTATTTTTTATATTATCTTGTTTTCTTCATCTAAGGAAAAATAATTAAGGATTACTTTTTAATCCAAAGGACGTATCTCAAAGAAGAGGTACAAATCATAAACAAGCTTGTAAAAATATACTTATCCTTATACACCATAAAATTATTTGTAAAATATTATCAATAAAATAAGATGTTATTATGATGTTTTGACAACCATTTCAAAAAGTCTTCACCATCAAATTGGAATTGGTTGTTTTGCTCCTACGTACATGTGGAATATGACCTCCACGTAACGATATGATTCATTTTCCATCACAATATTACATGGTTTGTAATTATAAAGGATTTAGTATTTATATATGTTATTTATGACATAAATATACCTATTTCATTATAATGTCATATCTATCTTTTTACTATCCTATCAATTGGAAAACAAAAACATTGTTTGTGCGTATGGGTGGACTACCACCTACACAAAGCAATGTAATTTGTATTTCATATATGATTTATATGACTATTAATAAGTACATATATAATGAAAATATATAATATTTTTATGATATAATAATAATTAAATAAATATTAATTATTATTTAAATTTTCTTCTTTATATTAATCTGAAATTGGAAACATCACTTGTGCATATATACGGTCTTCCATCTCCACAAAGTGATGTAATTCTTCTTTCATCACCATTTTATATGAGTGGTTATAAAAGTATACATAATGATTAAATATAATAAATATAAATGATTAATATTCTATATATTATTTATTTGTGATCAATGTTCATGGACCATATCTGTCAATCCCAAACATATATGAAAAATGAATCAGTTTTCACCCATAAATATTGATTTTAATAATGAATTATTTAGAAACAGGTGATAAAATTTTATAAGAGATTCATATATGATGTTATAAGTGTTTAAATGGTTATTTTATTAAATTTTAATAAATTAAAATATATTATATATGATTTTATAGTTATTATGGTTCATGGAATACATAAGGAAAGGGTTTATCTTCTCAATGTTATTTTTTTGATACATTTTTAATTTTATAAACCTATTCATGTTTATGATATTTATCTATAGTACCTTGGATATTTTGTATCATTAACATAAATATTTTTATAGTATTTAATGTATCATTTTATATTTTTTTCTTAATGGTAATTAAGACTCAAATGTTACAAATGTAAAAACGTTTTATGTTACATTCTACTTATTTAACAAAATTATTCATACTCAAATTTATGATGAAGATATTATATCATAACTTCTCCCCCCAAAATAATATATAATTTATTTTATTCTATTTATTTATAAAACATATATGTTTACCTTTCATTTTACAATATATAAGTACTCAATATTTTTAATATTTTTAATGAAAATAAAATTTCTTTTTCACTTTGATCCGATATATTTTTCATCCATATACATATTTTATTTGAAATGGTTTCAAGAATGTTTTAACCATTACCCAGTTATTTTATATATTAATTCATTCAAATATTTTTCATTCTATATAAATTTTTAGAAGTCATCTTCTTTTATTTTTCTTAATTTACTTCTTTTAATGTTTTTTCCAAAAATGTGAAAGGAATTGTTCTTCTAACAAACACTACATGATTGAATATTCCCACAATCCTGAATTATTTTTTATTTTAATCTTCATTAAAATTTTTACATAGCGATTTTATAAAAAGAATATTTACTCAATATTGTTTATATTTTTATATTTTAAATAACTGATATAAAAATGAATATATTTTTTTTTTAATAAATATTCTTTGTATCTTTTAAAATAATTCCTCATCCACGATAACATCATTTTATGTAACATCTATTTTAGTAGGGATATGATCCTATGATTCAATCAATACTCTTTTATTGTATTGTTTTTTATTATGATAATGAAATATTAATGAATTTTTCTTCCTATTCATGGTTTAAGATATGATGAAATGATAAATTTTTTCATAATTTTACGACATACATATGAAAATATTATGAATACGTGAATAGTGTATATATTACATATATTAAGTTAATTGTGAAAGAGTTTTATTTTAGAAGATAAAAGGGTGCACAAAAGGTTATCCGACACCCAAAAAGGTTATATAAGAAGTTATCCCATGCCCAAAGTAGCCACACTGGTGGTTGGACCAAGCCTAACCTACAAGGGATGTATTTTGGGGTAGCCATGATATAAGATTTTTATAACTATGATTATTCAAAACATTATGATAGTATTTTATTAAATGATCCTAAACTAGTGTTATTATATCATAGCCCATGTTATTTTATTTCTTTACGATTCATGTCTTTTGAATAGCTAATATTTATATGACGAATCATGATTATCATCTATGAAATGCTGGGTACGATTTCCAAATATTAAGCTCATTTTAGCATACACTTATGCTCATGTTATTCTTATAATTAATAATTGATCAATTTATTCCCTTTTTATCCTCACTATGAATATGAACATACCTATTTTTATGTCTCCTTGATGTAAAGAGAGTATTTAGGTATGATGCATTAGAGATGGGTTCTAGTTGTTAAGAACTTAGTGGGAGATGATGTTGAACGTTTTATGTACCGAATTTTATGAATCAATTTTTCCGAATCCAATAAACTTTTTTGGTTAAAGCATGGTTACAAATGATATATATTGAATATGTGTCTAATAAAATGTAAAAATCTTGTATCTAAAAATTGGGTTTCTAAAGCCTAGGACTGGGTCGGAATCATAATTAGACAAAAAACTATTTCATGAGGATTCGACGTCATTGAATTGCTCGATGAGTTTGCTGTTACTGATAACAAATATTGTTATAATTATTAAATAATTTATGGATTTATTTTTGGTTTTCTATTAATACGATTGGTATTGTGGAATTTGAAAGGTCAATATGATCTTGGGATCATTTATTGGAAAATTGGTTGAGTTGAGAGGCCTTTACATATTTATGTCTCTTAGTATTTATTCATTTTCTGTGCATTTCTTTACATAATATTGTTATCATTCATGGTTTTGTGAATTGTGTGTGTCTTGGAACATACGTTGTGATGGGTTTCCATTGGACTGACAGTTAACATGTAATGTATAAATATCTAAATGGATTTATTTTGGTCCTAGTAAATTCCATATTGATGGCCCTCTTTATCGGTTGTTTGGAAGATTTTGTTGGAATTTTGAAATAAAAAATTTTTAATTTTGAAAATATAATTAAAAAAATTGGAATTTTGTTTCAAAAGTGATGTTATGGAGAATATTGTGATTGTGTAATTTGGTTTGAAAAATTAATTTTGTCATTGTTTATATTGGTAAACATGATGATATTATTTTGTAATATTTTTGGGTCATTCTATCCTAATGTAGAATACTGTCCAATTTCTACGTTTTCGTGCTTGATGTGTGCCCTTATTCGAGTTACAATATGAATTGCTTATTGTAAAATGTTGTTTACTAATGATGCGATATTTAGAATTAATATATGCAGTATATCTAGGTAGATACATGTAAACACTTTTTGGGAGAGAGATAATCCGAGAGTAAGCTGTGGGATTTGAGTGACTAGATCATTTGATAAAATTGCATCTTGAACCTAAAAATGTTTCAAATTGAAAAACATGAGGAATTAGGTAGGGAGAATCCATGATCTATCCCAATATTATTGTTTATTAGTTGTTTCATGTGGCTAGTGTATTCTGTGTATTGTTGTTGATTATTATTGTATGTTCCTTCTTGGCTATGATTTAATTTTGGAAAGCATCATATGTGAGAAGATGGTTGGTCGAGGTGATTTTTTCTGGAATCCGTGAGTGATATGGTTGATTTGTTAGTATTTCTGGGTGACATGGTTGGACCCAAACATAGCATAGTTATCCATGAGTGATATGATATGTCCTTTGGAATACATATGTGGTATGGTTGGCATTTATGTGATATAGGAAACCTTGAGAGACACAGTTTGACACTGGAAATCCATGAGTAATATAGTTGGTCCTAATGTTACATAGGAAAACATGAGAGCTATCGGTTGGCCTTGGTTATCCATGAGTGACATGGTTGGACCCAACTATGATGATTAGGTCTTCCATGAGTGAGATTGTTGGGAACAAGGAGGTGGATATTGGCCAGCCATGAGTGAGATTTTTTAGCCACTAAATGATTATGTATCCTCCATTGAGTTATATGGGATAATGATATTATTTTTATGAGATCAAAAAATAGAAAAAAATCATCCTTGATTCTTCGAGTATTGGGTGAGATTATGGTTTGTGGGGACTCTTCCCTTTAATAATGGATAAAGAAGGAATTACATGGTGTCATAGAGGACTAGTTAGTGCATGGTGACCTGACGTATATGTTGTGTGTATATTTTTTTGTTATGTTTTGAGGTGGGTGAGTTATATAGGAATAAATAAATCATATATATATATATATATATTTCAAGCTCATCCACTTGATCATAGTGAAACTAAGTATGGTAAAGTAATTAAGTATTCCTACTAGGTTATCTAACTGTAACACCACATGATTTTTATGAGATAGAGTTTTTTTAATTCTTGGATGTCTTGGGTTGTATGCTCCACCAAGACAATCTTGTGCAATACACAACATCACCATAGCTTACAGTATATAAAACACTATTCATGGATGGTTTTATACAAATGTTCAAGTTCTTTTTATTTAATCCATTTTACGCAAGAGTGAGTATAAGTGAAGAACTAAATATTATTATGTTATCATATACAATAGATGTAAAAATTATTAGAAAAAATAGTATTAAATGATTTATAAAAATATTTTTTCTACATGTATGTAATTAATTAACTTGTGAACAATTAATTATAATTGAAAATAAAAATTTTTTAAATTAAAAGGTAATGTTTTTCTATAAATTGAAATATAAAAATTTATAAAATAATAAAATAACTATTTATAGATTTTATTAATGAAATATATATACAATATATTAAATGTAATATTATAAATTCATCATATATAATTTCTACGCATTATAAAAGAAAAAATTTAATTTTCATATTATGGAGGCCTTTTTTTAAAATAAAATATAGTTTTATCACAATTTTATAGAGATACAATTTTAAATATATCTTTTTACGCATTTATAAGTACTTTTTGAAAAAAAAAATTATTCATTAGAAGTGGAACATTAAAATTTACTATTGTTGAAATTTTTTATTTTTCCTAAAAATTTATACTTTGATGAATAGTAAAGAATACTGCATTTTATATCAAAACTGCATTTTCATCTAATTTATTTGTAATTATAGATAGTTTTTTTAATTTGATTTATGTTATATTTAGTTCATGTTTTTATCATTTAATCATATTTTGTTCATTTTATGTAATTTTACATTGAAATTTGATATAAACACATGTCAGTCTTCTAATGGTTTTTACTTTACAAACAATCGCTTTCTCTCTTTGACAAAAAGAATTAATTTTATATTAATTACCGTAATTTCAGTATTTTGAGTTTGGAAAAATGGATTCCATATTTGAAATCAGTAGGTAAAAAATATGTATATAGCTCTTTTTTTCTTTTTTGGACATTATGAATAGTAACTTTGGAAATTGTTATTTAAAACAACTAAAGATAAATGAGTGAAATTAGGGTGACAAATAATATGAATAGAACAATTAAATTACCCTATCAATATAAAAAGTCCAATTGGATGAATAAATGTCAAACATTAACATAAAAGTATGAAAATTGATTTGTTTAATGGTCTTTTTTGAGAAAGTGATGTAATTATTATTTAAAAAAATATGACAACATGTCACTCTCCTATCACGTATAAGTATAAAAATTTCAATGTAGTGATAAACCAGATGGAACAATAAACATAAGAAGTCTTTCGAAATGTAATGAAATTATATAAATCATGTGAGTTTATTTATAATTTTTAGAGAATGAAAAATTACATAAATATTTGACACAACAATGATATAGTAATTTTTTATTAAGAGAAATATCAAATAAATTATATTATAAATATTAAAATAAATATTATATTACAAAATTTATGTCATCCAAAAAAATTATAGGCTACTATGACATATTATAAGCTAATTTGATGGTTTTTTTCAAAATTTTCACTCTATATGTATTTATTTATGTTCAGTTAAATTAATAGTTTAAAAGTTGAAAGTATTGATATTTATAAAAATAATATTTTATTAAATAATTTAGAAATCATGAAAGTCATTTAAAATCACAAAGGGACTATTATATGGTGTTAATGTTCACTAAGTGTCCAATTATAAGAAATTTAACCCATATAAGTAATATTTATAAACTCTTACTATATAAAATGTTGTTATAATAATTAAAATTAATAGAGAATAATTAAGTGTAAACAAAAATAATAATGTTTAAAATAAAATCAATAAATATAAAAAATTTATTTAGTGAGATGATTTAGAACTATACTCATATAATCATGGGAAATTTTTAATTTTTTATATTCTTGATTAAAAATTAATTTATATTAATTTTATAGTTTTGGAATTTCTAAGGGTGCCCCTCACCTCAATTATAAAAAGGAACCTAATCCCTCACCTCTTAACTTCAATTTGACATTTCAAGATCTTCCAACCCCCACCCTTTTCCATTATAAAATTTCTTAGTCACATTATAGGGCATCTTTTATTATCAATAGGCCAACTCTATTTCCATTATGAGGAGATTTAGAGGAATCATGTTGAGGAAGAGGTAATCATGTTTACCGATTCTTTCATACATCGTTCCCCTTCTTCTACATCTTAATTAGTTTGTTCATTCTAAATTAATAAAATCATTATAAAAAATATAATTATATGATATTATAATTATGAAACTACTATATTCCACCTTCATTCCATCCTAAAAAAATGAAATCACGACGTGTTACGTATAGTTTACCGTCACCCGGTTGTGGAGTTATATATTTTTACCACCACCATAAATAGATGGATATAATGATGGAAATAGTAACTTATATGATTATTATAACATGATTTTTATTATTTGGAAACATATATATCATCCACTTCCAAACAATTTCACAATTATCTGAATGATATCGTTATTCGTGCGTATGTACGACCCATCATCTCTACGACGTGATGTGATTCATTCAACAAGATAACCATTAATAAATGATTTTATAAATGTATAAAATGAATAAATATGATTTGTATTATGTTAATATCATTTTTGGATGATATAAATATGACCCTATAAGGATAATTAGAACTTATTTGGAAAAACAGGCATAAGAAAATGAAGCAGTTTCATCCATAATAACGAGTAATAATGAAATATTATTACCAAATGGATGATAATATATTAATAAATAATATTATAAAAATAAATATGATTCTGTAATATAAAAATGACTTTTTTTAAATCATTATATTGGAGGTTTGGACACACACAAAAGGATAACATTCCTACATTAATTGATTATTTTATATCAATTTTATTTCTATGGGACATATACCTTATACACCACCTATTTATTTTATGTGTTGTTCATGATTAAAATTAATTTATCATTATTGTTATTATAAAAGTTATGATATTTACATATTAATATAGTTTTATTAGTCATACCATTCAACAGATTATAATTGTAGAGGGATAATATCACTATCTCATTGTTATCAAAGATTGTCTATACATAATTATTTACATGGGTATATTTATCATCCATGCACATTTTTTATAAAAAAATGTTTTCATATAATGTTTAATATTTTAATTTGGATGTTTAATTTCATTTTTAATAATTTTTTTCAATTCTAATACATGGTTTGGATGGAATATATCTTTAGTTTTCTCTATGAGGTACTTTTTGTATTTTTGGAAAAAGTACGAGGCGATTGTGTTTTTAACTTATACGGAATGAATGGAATGTTACGATTTCATAACACCGGGTTTCAATGAAGCTTCCCTTACATGTTTTCAAGGTTATTTTTGATGAAGTTACTTTCATTTAAACTTCCACGGTGTTCTATGAAAATAAAATATTTCTTTATAAGAAATGATATTTTCATGATGAATTAATTTGTAGTGTTTTATCAAAATTATATTCCATCTATGATTAAGGATTTTTTTTCCAAGTATACTCTCCAAATTATTCTTATGGTTGATTATGATTAGGATGTAATTCTATTTATGAATTCTATTTTTTTTCACATGGATTATGTTAAGATGGAATGATATTTAAGAAATCCATTCTATTATTTGGGTTACGTTATGATGAATGACTTATATTTTTTGTGGAAAACATATGTATGGTTTTCATTATGTGATGGGTGGGACCTATTATCCTTCCAATGAATTGTGTAAATATTTATATATCTTGAGATAAACATTACTAGAATAATAAGTAAAATCTGGATCAGTTATAAAAGCCTAGAACAAGGAGTGATCTCAATAAAGTAGTGAACTTTGTCCACTATGATAGTCTTGGATAAGATATTTGGATAATATGGAATATATTCTATATATATATGTGGTTTCTAAAAGTTCATGATTTATTCAAATGTTATGCCGAATCTTCCTTTATGATTAA
Source organism: Viscum album (assembly GCA_963277665.1). Classification (NCBI taxonomy): domain Eukaryota; kingdom Viridiplantae; phylum Streptophyta; class Magnoliopsida; order Santalales; family Viscaceae; genus Viscum; species Viscum album. The sequence goes on along the minus strand of OY728132.1, from coordinate 687,567,578 downwards.
TTCCATACACACAGCAATTTATTATTTTATGAATCAATATTTTCATATTCAAAATATATGTTCATGATTTTACATTCTTTTGTTTATGTTTTGTTTTATGTTATCTATGTTTACTCTTACTTAATATTTATGCTCACCCTTTTTACATTTCCTCTTCTATAGGATATAATGAATGGTTTTTGGTCAGAATACTATTGGGGAAGACCTTTATAGATGATATGGAAGATCTTTTTCCAAGTTAAAAGAATTTTTTTTTGTGTTTCATAAGTCACTAAACCAATACGGTCTTCGGGAGTATATTTTTTTAAGGTATTAACTATTCTAAAAATGAAATGTAATGCACATGTATATCTGGATTGGGTCATTAGAGTTGGAATCATAGTGAAGGATTAGTCAACCATTGGAAATAAGTATGTGAAAACTATAGTGAAATTCCTAGAGATATCTCTAAGGATATTTTTAAGGATCTCCTAAAGATAAGTCTATATATAGGTTAAAATACTTCGAATTTTGTGATAATAATGAAAACCTAGGGTATAACTGAAGATATCATAGATAGAAATATTATATGTTATTTACCTTACTTATGTGTTTCTAATATCTGATATGTATTTCTCACACATTTCTTTGTGGTCTTAGTCAATAACTAAAACTACAGAGAACATTTAGATATAGAAATTATGGGAACGTTGAATATTGATTTCCAAAGTGGAAATATCAGGAAGAGAATCAAGATGATGGTATGAGTATTTGTTGAACTATTGAGGATAAAGTGATTGTAAATGACATTTAAATGTTATGCGATGTTCTACCTGTATCATTTCTATTAAACCTAAGAAGTTTGAGGTTGAGAAACCTTAATACATGATTCTTATTTTTAGAAAGACAAATATGATGGATCCTGAGTAAATTTTTAACAACATAGTTGGATGATTGAGGTGTATATATTTATGAATTAATAGATTATGTTGTATGAATCATGAAATATATATGTTTTTTCATAATAAGTTTTTCATTAGAGAATATAAAGAATATGTTTAATATTTCTAAGGATCCAAAAAAAGGATTTAAGGGTAAGGTGACATACATGGAGAACACATGATTAAAGTAAAGATAAGCCTTATTATGTTCCTTCTGTAAAGATAATGATATTTCGATAATGATATTTTGGATTTGAATAAGTAAATTGGATGATGCTAGTTTCATTGGAACTTATTACGGAGTTGTTGACAAGAGGGTTATGCTATCATGGATAAAGTATAAACCTTTTTGGGAGATACAAAGTATATAAAATATATTTTGTAATAATGAAACATGCATGTTTTCAATAAGGATATGTGATAATTCAGGTTGTTATTGTTACTCAATAGAATCCATGATGATGGTGCTCACTTTTTTGGAATGTGACCAACAAGGGATATCTTATGATATATATATGATAAATGTTAATCTTATTTTTTGACCCTTTTTATATTGTTTTTTATTTTAATATTTTATAAGGATTATAAGGTAATTAAATATTGGGGTAGTTATGTTTAAAATTGGATGAATTTTGATAGAATAATGTAATATCTCACAATAAATAGACTTATCCATATTTTATAACTTCTGCTAACCTTTTTGATATAATGATTGATAGAATGACCTATCATTAAATTTATGGATCTTATGATATGATAACACGTTTGGAATAACAAGTTCATCTTCATTTATGTGGATAATAGATAAAGTGAAAATTTTTCAGGGCAGTACCAATGATGAGATTATACATGAATCAAGTAAGTTATTCATCTCATGTCCATAAAAATTAGAAAAAGGATCTTGATAACAAAAAATGTTAACATAATACATTCTTATACAGTAATTCAGATGACCCATTAAATTATCACATATTTATGGCTTTATAATTGTTTATGTTATCTTATCATTATTCTCTATTAGTCTCCATCAGAACATTATGCTTATATTTTTTTCTTCCATATCCATGTTTTCTCTTCCCACTTATATTTTCTTAGGTGGAATCCCAGTGATAAGTTACATTGGGTAGTAGTTATGGTTCTAACATTCTATTTAAAAATTATGTTTTAGTATTTCATTTTATGATATGTGTTTCTATGAAAGAAACATGCTGGTATTAAACCTTTTATAACCCTGATGAATTTTGATGGTGAAATTCATTTTATGGGGGGTAGAATGTTACACCCTAAGATTTTTATGAGATAATTTTTTAAATTTCTTTGACATATTTTGATGTACATTTCCCCAAGATAATCTTTCATAATACATAACATCATTCTATATTGGGGTATACACAATGCTATGCCTGGCTTCTGTTACATAGATGCTCAAGTTCATTTCATATAATTCACTAAACGCAAGACCGAGTATGAGTGAGCCAATAAATATTATTAAGTTAAATTATAACATAGATTTTAAAATGATGGGACTAAATAATATTAATTGATTTATGAAAATATTATCTATTTTTGTATTTAATTAATAATTTGTGAAAAATTATTTATAATTTAACATAAAACCTCTTTTAATTAATTTGAAATGTTTTTCTGAAAATTAAAATAAGTGAGTTTATAAAATAATAAAATCACTCTATAAGGATTTTATTAATGATATATATATGTAATATATTATATTTAATGTTAAAAATTCATCATATATTTTTTCTATGCCTGATATAAAAAAGTTCGATTTTTTTAGATAAAAGAAGTAATTTTTTAAGAAAATACAGTTTTACCAACTTTTGATGGCCATCCCATTTTAAATATAAACATTTACACTTTAATATGTTAATTTTGAAAATATAAACTTTTTATTTAGAATAGTGACATGAAAATTTACTTTGGTTTTAAATTTTTTTATTTTTCTAAAAAAATTATATTTTAATGAATAGTGAAATATACAACATTTTAATTGAAAATAAAATTTTCGTTTAATTTATTTGTATTGATAGATTATCTTTGGAATTATTTTTAAAGTATTTTTATAATATGTTTTTATAATTTAATCCTTGATTGGTCATTGGATGTCATTTCACATTGAAATTTTATATAAAAATAATTTAATATTTTGATGATTTTTACAAAGAAATACTAGTTTTCTTGCTTTGAAAATAGTAAGAATTTTTAAATTAATTAGTAAATTTTTTTTATTTCAAATTTGTAAAAATGGATTCCATATTTGGAATCAATATGTTAAAATTGTGTGGATAAATATTTTTTATGTTTTGGACATTATTAATAGTTTATTTGGTAATTATTATAGACACTGTTAAAGTAAAATATTTAAAATTAGTGTAAAAAATAATATGATGAGCATAATAAAATAACTATAATAAGTAAACAATAAAATTGGATGAATAAAAGTTGACGCATAACACATAAGGATCAATATTGATACATTTTATAAATGTTTTTCAATGAAATTGATGTAATTGTTACTTAATCAAACGAATGTGACAACATGCCACTCTCTTATCTCTTATTAGTATAAAACTTTTATATAGAGATAAACATGATAAAACTAAGAACATAACTAGTATTCTAAAATATAATTAAATTATCTAAATCATTTTTATTTATTTTTAATTTTTAGTGATTAAATAATTATCATCAATGTTGACACAACAGAGATATAAAAATTGTTTTATTAAGATAATTATCAAATAAACGATATTAAAATATAAAAATAAATATTATATGACATAATTTATGCCATAAAATAATTTTCTATGTGAATATGCGATGTTATAATACTATTCAATGGTTTTTTAGAAGTTATCTCTCTGTATAAATTTTATTTAAATTCAATTAACTGAATAGTGTGAAAATTGAAAATACCGTTATTTTACAAAAATATTATTTTATTAAATTATTTGAAAATCATAAAATTCGTTTAATATCAAAAAATTACTATTATAAGTTCTAGAATATCATTATTTTTCCAATTATGATAAATTTACAGCAAATCTGTTAAATTTATAACCTCTTAATACCTAAAATGTTATTACCACAACTAAAATCAATAGAGAATAATTAAGAGTAAACCAATAATATATGGTTTAAAATAAAATAAATACATGTCTAACAAATATTGGACAATAGGATTTCTAACTATCTTAATATTATCGTAGACTTATTTCAATTTGGATGCTTTTGGATCAAAAAATGTAATTTATATTAATTTAATATTTTAAGAATTTCTAGGGGTTCCCCTCACCTAAATTATAAAAGGGAACATCATCCCACAACTTTTAAAATAAATTTGTGCCTTCATGCTCGAACATACCCTAAAATTTTCCAATCTCAACATTCTTAGCCAAATTATATAGGTTTTTATTTTCTCATAAGACCAACTCTAGGGTTGAAAATAATAACTATATATTATTATTATAACATGATTTGGAATATAGAATAACATATATACCATCCACTTCAATACCACTTCACAATTATCAGAATGATATCATCACTCATGCATACATGCGACCTACTATCTCCAGGATTAGATGTGATTCATTCTACAACAAACCCATTAAAATATGATTATATAAATGTAAATAATAAATAAATAATATATGTATTCTGTTAATATCATTCTGTAATGATATAAATATGACCTAATAAAGAGATCTAGAACGTATTCAGAAAAACATGCTTCTAAAAATGAAGGATTTTATACATTAATAATGAGTAATAATGAAATATTATTACTAAATTGATGATAATATGATCTTATATGATATCATAAAAATTAATATGATTTGGTAATAAGTCAATGAAATAATCTAAATAATTATATATGAGGTTTAGAAACACACAAAGGATAACATACCTATGTTAAGAGATTAGTTTGTTTGACATTTATTTCTATGGGACATATACATTATAAACTCCCAAATGTTTTTGTGGTGATTATTCATTCCATGAATGTTGTAGTATTATTATTATGAAGGCTATGATATTTACATTATCCTAAATTTTTTATGGAATACTATTGAACTGATTATAATTGGCAATGGATAATTTCACAATCTCATTATTATTTAAGATTGTTTATACGTAATTATTTACCTGGGTATATTTATCATCCATGTCCATATTTTTAAAAAATGGTTATAAAACTTTTTTCATTCTCCTATGGATGATTAAAGTCATTTTACCATTTTTTTTACTTTTACTACATTATTTTGGAATGAATATATCCTTTCATTTTCCATAGGAGGATCTTTTTGACATTTTCTGAAAAAGTGCGAGGACAATTATTTTTAACATAGACAACATGAATGTAATTTTACACTTTCATAACACTTTGTTTCCATGTATCACAACTTACATTTTTTCAGGGTTATTTTCCAAGAAATTAATTTCTTTTCAAATTAAATTTGTGTTCCTAGAAAAAAACATTTTTGATGAAGAGATAATATTTTCCTTAAGAATTAATTTCATGTTATTTATCCAAATAATTTTCCATATATGATAAAGTATAAATTTTCAAGAATTATATCTATATTATTATTATGGTTGTTTATGTTTAGGATGGATTTCAATTTATGAAATACAATTCTTGGAATTTATTATGTTATTATAGAATGATGTTTCATAAAACCAATTTATTATTTGGGTTATGTTTTGATGAATAATTTATATGTTTTTGGAACACATATGTATGGTTTCCATTATATTATAAGTGGGACCTATATCTCCATAAATTCATTAGGTAATGATTTATATCTCCTGAGATAGTCATTACTAGAATGAAAAGTAAATCTTGTTTATTAATATAAGGATGGAACGAGGAGTGAACTCGGTTCTGTAATAGACTTTTTCTACTGTGGTTGTGTTGGCTATGAGACATGGATAATATGGAAATGAGTTTTTAGGTTTATGTGTTTTCCAAAAGTTCATCTTTTATTCCAATGTAATGTTGAATGTTCCTTTATGATTTATCCCATACATACTACTAGGTTTTGTTTTAGGACTCAAGATTTTGGTATTTAAAATATATTTTAATGTTTTTACTTTTTTATGATTATGTTTTGTTTTATGTTCTCTATGTTTTTCCGTAATAAACATTTGATCACAACCTTTTTTTGTTTTATTTTCCCCATGATATAAATAATGTGTTTAGGTTGGAAATCTAATGGGGAATATCATTATGAGAGATATTAATGATCTTTCACCAAGCACGAATAATGTGTTCCATGTTTCCAATGTCACTAAACTAATATGGTCTTTGGGCATCTAGTTGTGTAATTTATTATTTATTCTATAAAATAAATGTAATTTCATTGTACGTAATGATTGGATCATTAGACAGACTCACCCCTACCCGCATATACAAAATAGGTTTCAATGTATGAGGGTAGACCATTCTATTTTCTCTCAGGACACACACACCACTTGTAACAGGAAACATGGTTCAGTCAATAGGCCATAGATTATATGAATTTAGTAGTAAGGATTATGTAGTTGTGTCTAGAGGCTAGTGTATTTTTTTCAGTTTTTCTTCAACATGTATTGTTATGTGTTTTCTTTATTTATATTTTACAAATTTTATGCCATGTTTATATACTACTGATATATTATGTATTATTACATCATATAGATAAATATATTACTTTCTATTCTCAAATATAGGTGCTAGTGGGGCTTCAGGTTTTACATGTACATGTTTATATTAATTATGTTATATAGATGAGTCATGCATGATTATTATTATATTTTAGTATGACTGATAGGGTTTGTTTTATATGGAATGGTCACCCCATGACTATATTAACCCCTCACCACAAGTAGAAATCCATTGGAATATGGGGCAGTGTTTTGGAGGTCATGTTATGACTACCAATCAGCTGTTGTTTTGGAAATCCAAGATAGGTTGTTATAGAATGGTATAAAAGAATGTTTTATGATGGTGGTAGTGTTGATATAAATTTAATTAGGTTTTTCAGACTTGAAGGTAGATCGAGTGGATGCTTGGACCACATGTCGTCAGTTGAAACCCATGATTCTAGGGAAATATATTGTTTCAGGGCCATGTACTCTTAAATCTGTGTGATATTGTCTCAGATTGAGAATCCCAGTGTGGGATGGAAGAGACTTAGTCGATTCACCTAGGCTTGGATGGGATCTGGTTATTTGGTCATACACCATAGTAGTGTCAAGATAGTGGCATGATAGAAATTCCTATGTGAGATGTTTTTTACATAAAAATGTATTATAATCCTTTATTAATTGAATAAAATTATATAACAATTGATGTATTATTTATTACATTATATGGGGTGATTAGATTAATATGAATAATAGGGTATATTTTTATTAATTATGATGTGTTTGTTGGGCCACCATAGGTAAAAGGTTTCGTGGATTTTAAAATCTTGAGAGAGGACATTTTTTGAATAAGAAACTCATATGGTGGAATGAGGTAGAAATATATCATAGGGTTAGTGTTTTTGAAATAGTTTAGTATTTTTGGGTTTTATGGAAAAGGATAAGGGAAATGAGTTTTGAAAATGTATTTCAAAATTATTTTATAAATTTGATTTAGATTGATTCTGGAATGTGAGATCAATTTTCATAAAAGTGATAGGGTATGATGGGTATTTTATATATTTTAGTTTTTAGTGAAAAAATATGGATTTTGAAGAGTTTTATGAGAAGACCAGACATGTTTTTCCATGTCTAAAAATATTTCAATCGGTTTATCACAAGAAACCGATACCCATGTGAATAGTGTTTACCTGAGTTTTTTATTTTGTATGGTAGTAACATTAATTCTTGAATCTCATGATTGGATTATGGTATATGTTTTTTTGGAACAACATGTGTGATTGGAAGGCATGGACCTATTTTTTTGATTAATGGGAAAGAAATCATTTTCCGATAATGATAGGGATTGCTTAGTTTATTTGGTGGTTGATCAGGTGAGACAAGGATATTGGATTGTTTGTTTGGGGGTATTATAGGGATATTTATGGATATATTTATATGGTGAGGACATATATAGATGATGTTATTTAGGCTCGAGTATGCATAATTTTTTGGGTGTTCATGGATTTGACCAATAATGTGATTCTTGTATCTTTGTGGGTCGGAGTTCTTGGTGTTCATTTTGGATAGGTGAGTATTATGGATGAGGTACCCTTAGTCTTAGGATGAATTTTTTGTTGATGATTTTTTCTCCTAGATCATTTAGCTATTTTGGGTACCATATTGGCATTCGTTGATTGGTGTTTTGTGTTTGGCACTCCTATGGGAGTGGTGTGATCACGTCTAATCATTACATGATATAAAAAATGATATATGGACCCTAGAAATCAAGTGTTTTGGAGTTCCATGTGGATGAAAAGAATACATCCATTGTGGGGAGAATCGGATTGATCATAATTGTATATCCCTATAATTGGTTGGGTTGTGGGAAGAGTGGAACTGAATGGTGAAGGATTAAAATGGTAGTGGGACGATGGTGAGGCGTTGGACCCGATTCAGGGATTTCAGTGCAATTCAAGTTAGAATATGTTAAGTAGCATAAAGATCATGCTAGACTTGATGGATTCGAGGTTGATTTGACTCGGAGGTGGGTCCATGTTCATGATGGAGTATGATGGTGGAGAAATTTGGACTGAGAACTAAAAATTGAATTACATAGGGGTTTTTGTTTGGAATTATATTTAGGTGATTGTGTGGTTCAATAATTCCACTTGGTGTTACAGAATTATTTTTGGGAAGTGATAGTGTGTTGGTAGGTGAGGTTGATAATTTCTAGTGTAACTCATCAATAGATGTACTAATACGCGTGTTTTCATAAAAATGGGTGTGGTGAGGTGTAATACATTTTATAAAGGACATTTTGGATGTGGTTATCTTGGTTTTGGGAACAAATTAGTGTTTCTGGAAAAACTGTTTGGTGTATGGGAATGGTGTTTAAGGTCACACAAAATAAGTGTGTTAAGAATCTAGAGATGGAATATAGTGGGATAGATGTGAATTGATGACCGAGGGAGATTAATAGCCATGGTAGGGGACTACCACATCATCTTTGGGATTAAAATCATTATGGTGGAGAGTTTCTGACAACTCATTTGATTACATGTTTTAACCTGATGAAATTATAAATTTTCCATTTCTGATTGGTTCATTATAGAAAATGTCACTCATATTATGATTATGAAATTTTTATCATCTCTATGATATGTTTTTGAAGTTTTTGGTGGCTAGTGGGTGCCTTGGGTGCCTTGGGTGTTCATGATGATGTTAGTGTAGGGTCGATGTAACCCGAGGTGCTGAAAATCTATTATAGTAAGTAGAACCATTGTGACCTCTATTGGAAATAAAATTTAGTCTTTTAGGAAGAGGCATGACCCTCTTCCTAGGAGTAGTTTCGACATCACTATAGTGGCTGGACAACGACAAAATAAAAATAATTTAATTTTAAAAAAAATTAATGTTGAATGTTTTTGGATCTTATTTCGAACAACCATAGGGATTTCCCTTAGAGGGATCCATTAGGAGGGGGAGAAAAATACCCCTTAATCCCTTCTTCGCCTTTCCCCTCTAGGATTTCAGGAAAAATTGATGTTTCATCACACTGATTATTGGCATTAACTTCTATATTATCCTCTTTTTCTTCCTCATTTTTCTTCTTCTGTATTTTATTCATCCATCAAGGGTTTCTAGAGGGATAATATTTCATATCACACAGAAATAATCCTTGATTGATTCATAGTTCATGTTATTTATTTAGAGGAGGTCCTAGGAAGATATATTCTTATTTTCATTCATCTTTTTCAATAATGTATGTTGCATGATAGATTTATTTTTTATTTTTTGAAAATTTAGGTTAAAATATCCCATTTCTCCAAGTTTATAATTTTGCGATTTTTATAGACTAGCTACGGGCATTCTATAGAAGTGGACTAAACCCTATTTCTTATATATATAATGTCTTTATACTTCAAAATAAGTTTATTTTTTTCTACCAATTTTTTTTAAAATTTTTTTTATAGAATAATCTGATGGTTTTTATTGATTATATGGGTGCTAGTAAACTTTATAAGTTTAGTATAATCATGGTAATGATATTTGGATTATCAGACGTGGTAAATGGACTTTACATATTTTATTCACTTAAAATTTGGATATTTTATAGTCATTTTTTTTGAATTATATTATTTTCCAAGAAGCTTTATTACATGAGTGTTCTTTTCACCACAAATTACAGGAAGAGCACTTTGGACCAACAATAATAATAGATTGCGTAGGATTCTAAATATTTCATTGGTGAAACCCTAGGAAAAAATTATTGGTGACCCTCTATATGAGTTTTCAGTAGGTATTCATTATATTTTAGAAATAAAATGAATTTCCTTATTAAAAAGTACATTAAAAGTGGATTTGTCTTTAAATAGGTTTTCAACGGAAAAGTGAGGATTTTGGAAAATGAATTGTTATTGGGTATTGACCTTATATTTAAATGAAAAACCCAGGATATTTCACTGAAAATTGTTTTTGGACTATTTATCACCATGTGGGAAATGTTATAATATCCATGATTGGGTCTTTGATGTGAAATAGTAATTAGTTTCATCTTGTGAATTAATTTTTTTTCAAGATATTTCTTTTTGATGATGTTTTTTTCATGTCTAAGTGTAGTTTAAATCTAGGTTGATATTCTAAAACTATTTTGGTTCTAGATTTAGAACTATAGTGATTAGTTTGATTCATGTTATGAGATATTTTTATGTGAAGGAATAACGCACATGAATGTGATTTATGTGAGAACACATGAGTAATTGTATAAATAGAAGCCATAGGATGTCCCTAGAATGTTGTGATTGAGATATAAAATTTTTCACATTTATTTTGTATTCTATTATAAGTTTACTATAACTTGCTATTTGATAAAATCAATAATGGGAACCTAGTCTTGAGTAAAAAGATATTAAGATGAGATGAGAAGATGCTTGTTAAGACTATTGCGCATCCCTGGGTAATATAGTTGTCCCTGAATAAATGTGGGAAAACATGAGTTATATGGTCTGGCCTTGAACAATGATCAGTGATTTGGTTGGCCCATATGTGATTTAGGAATCCATGAGTGTTATGGTTCAACCTTGATGATCCATGATTAATACTTATAGACCCGATGTAATATTTGAAACCCAGAGTTCTATAGTTCGGACTTCTGAATCCATTTGTGATATGGTTATCTCCAACTATGATTATTGGGTCGGCCATGAGTGATATTATTTTGTAAGAAGTGGTAGAAATTTATTGACGTTTTGTGAGATGGTTGAGCCACTATATAATGATGTTTCCTCCCTAGAGTGACTAAGGATGGGGGAATGACTTGTATGAGAATACAAATAGGTCAACCCCTACATAGATCCTTTAAGCATGGGTGACGAATATGTTAAATACAGATTCATCCCTCTAACCTTGAGAAACGAAGGAAGAACCTGGTCTTGTAGTGGCCTGGTTAGAACATGGAAACCTAACTAGTATGTTTTATATTCATAATTTGTTAAAATTCAATGTAGGTGTGTTAAATACGCATTATTATACACTATTTATGTATTTCATGAAAATAAACACTATCATAGTATCACATAGAATGGTAGAGGCATTTGGAATACCTTTTTGGTCGTTAGACTCACCCCTTAACCCATAAACACAGCATGGGGTTCTATATAAATGGGTAGACCTTCCAATTTTATCTTAAGAAATATGTATCACTTGAATATATACACGTGGTTTATTATGTAGTCCATAGAGGCCAAATATTTTAGAGGTTATATTATGTAAGTTATGCAAAAGAAAACATTATTTCATTTTCAGTATATGTTTTGTATGTACTGGCCAGTGTGTCATTAATATTTAAATGGTATCTATTATGCCATTTTTATCAACATTTTTTTCTATTTTTTCCTTCATCATGTATAATGATTTACTAATTTTTATGATAGATTAGGTTGCCTTCTACGGATCCCTATTTTATGTATATAGATTTTTCAAATATTCTTTATACATATAGGTCATGGAAATTTTTTACTATATTTAGGAATGTGCATAATGCTTTATTTTAGAGGGCATAATCTCCACATGACTATATTAGATCCTCAATTATAGTAGACACTATCTTATATATACGAAGGCATTCCGAAGTTTATTTAGAAACCCTTGACTAGGTTTTGTTTTGGTGATCTGGTCTAGGGTGTAACATCATTGACATATGTAATGATTTTTTTTTCATAACATATTCCTTAATTTAATCATCATGTTTCATGATTAATCTTAATATTTCACACTATTATGTCATGGAAGATGATATTCTGTCTTAATGATCTTTTTATAGTTCTATTCTCTAACGTTATGTTTTATTATTATACTACCATGACTCTTATTCACTTATTTTAATTCCATGAATCTTATTCCATAATCATTTTATTTAATCCATGTTAATTTTCTCTCTATTGAATATAATTTAGTCTTACATTACTCATTGATATGTTTTTCACTTACTGACTATTTCATCTCACACTTTCTTATGTTTCTAATTTCCCCAATAAATTTTATATTAGAAAATATGCAGGAGAAGTGTTTTTTGGATAATTTATTGAGGGATATTGATAAAATAATGGATAACAAGACATTTTTACAAATATTCTCTAAATTATATTTAGTTGATATCAAAGGGGTTTTAGATATTATTAGGGACTTGGTCATTGATTTTAAGTGGACGTGAGTTAGAAAAAACTAGGTTTAACCAAAATAGTTACAGATTCAATGAATATTATCACATTTGTATCAATGTTGTCATAGTTGAACTAAAAGAATTAAATTTTTAAATGAATATGTCATAGATTTTAATTTCATATTATAGATTTCATACATTAATATAATGTTTTAATAGGATTTTATACGATATTATCATGGATTATAATAAACAATTATTAATATCGGATCTGGAAAAAAGATCATGAGAATGAATAATGAATCATACGTATCTTGAAACTGATTCACAAGAATAAGTCATATAACCTATAAAATAATCATTCTTGAAAAAAAGAAGAAACATACAAAAATCTCAATATTTTTTTTTTATTTTGAGGGAAATAAAAAATATAAAGAAGTTGATATCTGACTATAAATTTTATATTTAGTCATTTTTAACTTATAGAAACCAATTGATATTTATGTTATATTGTGATAATTAAAATTATAAGGATGAAATTAATTTAAGGGATTTAACATCATAGATTTCAGAATGCATTTATTGTCCACAATTTTCTTATATCAATAGTTAATATTTTGAAAAATGAGTTGGAAATAAGTCCTAAAATATATGAATAAAAATGGAAAATATTATTCACTCTTAATCACAATATAAAAAAATAACATGAAAACATGTATTAGAGACCATGTATCATTACATCCCATAAAAGTGTATGAAAACAAAATTGGATAAATAAGAGAAAAAATATAAATTAAAAAAGGGAAAATTCCAGGGATCATCTTCACCATTGAGAATCACTGTTAGTAAAACTAATCCTACAATAAGAAAAAATATCAATAATGGAGAAAGAATTATAAAACAACCTAAATGAAATATATATGAATGATAAAAGTGATTTTGATGTTATAATTTAATGAATTTATAAAATTAAATGGGGGTAATATATCTATTATTTGTCCGTTATGAAGGGGTATATAATTGTTTTGTATAGAAGTACTAAACATATTACATGTTTAGAAATACTAATATATTGTTGCTAAAAATAAAAATAATTTAGATGTTGAATATGTAAATAATTTTATTCTGAATAATTCATTTAAAATAAATTAAATTAATAAGTAGTGAATAAAATATACTATTTTCCTTTTGAAAATAAATCTTATCCCAAGGAATTTTTTCTTATGAATTATATATTTTTATTGATTTTATTTTTTTAAATAATTTTTAAAAAATATATTTTGATGAAATTTAAAAAGTAATTATAAAAAAAATAAATAATACATTATAAATAATTAAATATTTATAGGAAATATGTACTTAATTCTTCTTGACCCATAATTATTTTTCGATAAAAAAATGTTTTTATAATATTTTATTATTTATGATGTTAAATTTATCATATTGGAATATGAAATTTAATTATTTTGAATATATATATATATATAATGGCTGAAAATTATCGTGATCATTATTAATTTGTTAGAAATAATATTTAAATAATTAATGGTTAAAAATAGATATTTCAATGAATTGTTTTTCATTATTTTGTGTTGTTATATTTGTAAATTGAACACTATTTTAAAATTATTTTAATGGAATATATTTATTATATATATATTAAATAATTACAATTCACATAATTATTATTACTTGGTTAGGAATAAAAATAAATCATTATTTTCTTAAAAATATATTTTTATAATGTTATTTTTATGCATTATAAATTCCATATTTTAAATTTAAAATTCTATCATTTTTAAAAAATGATTTCAATAAAAATGATATCATATTTGGTATCATAATATGAAATTTTTGTTAGAATTTAAATATAGTTTTATATAATTAAATATGATATCGAAGTAAAAGAGAGTTACCACAATAAAAGGGAAAATGTGGAAAAAGGGTTAAAATGAATCGTAAAATCATAAAATGACGTAAAAATTACATCTAAATGTGTGCATAAGGGAATTTTAATCTAATAATTTATCACTTATCCAATATTTTTCCACTTTCAATCTGCATTCTAGGATATCTTAAATTCCCTACATATTATGAAATTAGTATTTATGAAAATTCCACTCAATGTCAACTATAAAAGAATCCCTCAAATACCCTATTATTTCCACACATTTCCATCAGTTTTATATTTAATAGATTACAAAATATTCACCCAAATATATCTATCCCACATATCGAAATAACTATTCCTAAGAAAGTGTCCCAAATATTTTATTTCTAAGAGGCTCCCAAAGTGAATATTTAGGCATTCAATTTAAGCCTTATAATCTACCAAATAATTTTTAACTTCCTCGTCCACTAATTCATAATTATTCATTATGATTATATATTTTTGAAATAATTATTTTTATATATAGGTGATATTTTACCATTTAGGGAAATGTGAATATTTATTCATTCTTTACGACACGTTATAGCTTGGATCAATTATAACACCTACTGATAAGATAATATAACATTTATATCATGAATGGAAAGTAAAAAATTAATAATGGTAATATATTTTAATAATTATGAGTTTTATATATTTTCATAATTATATAATTTTAATATATTTAATAACATTCTGTAATAAAATAAATTATTTCTATTAAATCTAAAATTCTAAAAAAGGAGATTTTATCTTCTCATTATGAACAATCACCATAACTTAAAAAAATGTTAATATGAATTTATAATTACCTAAAAACCACCTATAAATATATAATACCAATTTTTGGTTTTTGACATATGAGGAATATGATAGGGAAGTAACTTTCATGCTGAAGTATGTGTAGAACAAACATGAAAATTGAAACTAGGTGATTAATTCTAATAGTGAATAATAAATAAATAAATAAATAAATAATATATTATTAAATAAATATTTCATGTAAAAAATATATAAATTAGTCTCTTTTAAAGATCTATAATAAACCTAATTCAATTATACACGAGTTTAGAGAGTTATTTAATAATATATAATCAATCCCATGTAATGAATCTATGTCAAATTGTTTATTCTTGGAGACATGATTTATATTATGCATTGATTTTTTTATTGTGTAATTACTTTCAAATTCACTTATGTTTTTTTCGTGAATAAAATTTTTATAGTATTTAAAATTCCATTTAAAAGTTCTCTTTAACTTACTATTTAATTATTTTTACCAAAGTCCAGAGAGTTTTTCTAGTTTCAATATTCATTTCATTTAGTCATAATATTTATTATTTTGATATTTTATTCTACGTTTGACATCTTATTTAACTTCCCCTTCTCATATCATATTTTCATTTTTCTCATGGGAAAATAAATTATTATTTCAATATCATATATATATGTAAATTTATTTTTTACTTTATAAAAATTCATTTTAGTTATGAATAACTCTCATCATCTATATTGAATTTTATTCCTTTTCTAAGATCTTTATAAAAATTTTATTTTTTTATTATATTGATCTAGAGATATTATCTTATATAAATTTTATATATATCATTATCTCTCATTAAAAAAAATTTATAATAATTTTATCGATATTTTTCTAATTTTTTTTAAAATTATCAAACATGTTTCTCTTTCCAGATCTGCATATTTTGTAAATTCAACTCCAAAAAATTGAAAATTAAGGGTTCTATTATTAGGAATTTTTATATTAAATATATAATTATCACCTTTTGTTAAATGAGGTTTGAATGTTACTTATAACTTCACCATTGAAACAAACATTGCCAAAAACATTATGAAAACCATTTCTTTGAGTTCACTTTCATTTTCTCTCTTTATTTTCTTGGACTATTTGAATTCAAATTTATAAGAATTATAACACATTTGAAAATATTTTTATTTGAAATATTATCATCTTTATTTTATTTTTCAGAAATTAAATTTAATCTATAATTTACTGGGGTTATTTCAATATTGTGTAAATTTTATGAAAATGTTTTCTTCTATTATTTTGAAAACATTGTTATTATAGGTCAATATCCTTTTACAAATGTTGAACCTCATTATATATTTTCAAAAATAAATTATTTTTTGATATTATAACATGATTCATTACTCATATTTCAATGGATTAACGGTAATGTGGAAATGAAAGATCATTAAGGGTGTTGATCCATCACATGATATAACTTTTTTTATTGACATCATTGTGTAAATATAATCTTTAGAAAAATAACTTTTCAAAGTTAGTAACTTTTATTTCATTTTTATTATATACGACTATTTACTTAAATAATCATACCTTTTTAGATTGAAAAAGGAAAAATATTGATATAAAAATATTTTTTTTCTATATGTGAATCCTTATAAGCCAATCATTGATGATAAATGATGATATAATTATT
This sequence comes from Viscum album, assembly GCA_963277665.1. Classification (NCBI taxonomy): domain Eukaryota; kingdom Viridiplantae; phylum Streptophyta; class Magnoliopsida; order Santalales; family Viscaceae; genus Viscum; species Viscum album. The sequence goes on along the minus strand of OY728132.1, from coordinate 687,550,475 downwards.
TTTATTGTATTGTACACATTATTTTGTGTATGTATTATTCCATATTAAGGATTTTAAGTATCCCATTTATAGGGATTAGTCATGTTATGATATATGAGTAATTATTTATGGAACACTTGTGGATGATTTATCATTATATGACGGGTGTGTTTGATATAGCCCTCCAATGTATTGAGTAAAACTTATATCCAACAGAAAAATTATGTTTTGGGACCTGGTGGGTTATCCTCTCCTATTAAATGGTGTGGTAATATATTTTTATAATGTTATATTTGTCAGATAAAAGAAACTCATCATATGTTATGATTGTAAATGTCATTTTGAATTCCTATCATATGTAAATTTGTTTCATGATTAATCATATGAGTTCACATTCAATGACCATGGAACAAGTTAAGATTGTTTGATGATCCTTTTATGGATAAATGTTCATATTATATGTTTTATAAGAATATTACCATGTCTCACGACACATATTATGATCCCATGAATATTATTCTTTTAAAAAAATCCATTTATTCTTTGTTCATTTTTTTCTCATGATAATGATTTAATGCTCTCTCAATCATTGATATGTTTTATTCTTGCCATTTGGATGAGCTAACCCCATATTAGGATTCCTATTTTCCTAAATACATATATGTAGGAATATATCTAACCAGATTTATGGTCTGGACAATTTATCGGAAATTCTAATTCAATAATGTCTAATAAGATGTTCATTCAACTAATCCCCCAAGACACAAAACATTGGGGTTTGTGATTGTTGGTTTTAATTATGAGATTTAATAATTAATCATGGAAATTATTGAATATATATATAATTATTGGGTTAAATTAATCAGGTTATTTTAAAATGAAATCTACAATTTATCATTATTATAGATTGCATATATATATATATATATATAAATGAATCATCAAGTGAAATAGTAACTAACCTCTCAATATATTAATATGAGTTATACCTAACTATTTTTTATTTTCTAGTATTACATGTTGTGATGAAATGATATAGTTTCCATGAATAAAAATCTTGTATTAGGTTATAAAATATGCTCATAAGGTATAAAAAAAGTTTTATGCACTATATAACCCACACATCACATCACATGGATTATCATACACCACATATTTGGTATACTGGAGTATCATGGTTCATATTTATATTTCCTCATACACAGGTTTGGTGATATACCTCACATGAGAACCTTCAAATTTTTACAAAATTTTATGAAGCCTTTAAGTATAGATAATAATAGGGTGGTTGGGTATGTTGCTGATCATTCCATAAATTATTGCAACACTATAGTTTATTGTGTTTCTATATTTTTTATGTATTTTTATGTTACATAATATTTGGGTTGTGTTCTGAAATATTTTGGGTGGTTTGGGAAGCTTTTAGGAGGAAAATGGTGTCTCGAATCATCCCCTGGGGCCTATGTCATGACATCTCCCACTCTCGCCTCCTTAAGGCCTGGGGTTGGCGACTAGCACTGAAGGCATTATCATTTACGTGGGAGGAATTTTCCTGAGTAACTGTTTGCACACACACAAAACCATTTCCCAAAGATGGAAAGGTAAAAATGCATGCTACTAATGAACCCCTGAGTAAAAGTACAAACTGTAGGAAAAATTGGCCAAAATAAAAACCCAACGAAAGAAGAACTGAAAACATGAAAGTAAACAAAAATGATGAAAGACATCTATTGAGAAACCCACCTGATGGGTTAGAGTAGAGTAGCTACTAGAAGCCGTAGAATCACGTCCAGCATGCCTGATCTTACCAGGCACCATATGGTCTTGGGAAACCAAGTCCTATTCAATATAAATAGTTGTCTACACTAGACACAACATGTGCAGGTGAAGACCATGTATGGTTGAGTAATAATATACTCAGTAGGGACCCCCAAACGACACAGAAATAACCCATAGAAATCCACAACAAAAACCACGAAGCAAGACAGCTCACAGTATGTATAATCTTGAGTATGGAATGTATGACCATCAGTTGTAACATAGTACACATTTGGTGGCTGGATAAATCCTTTTATACGAGTACAGTGGGTCGTCTTGGTCACATAATGCGACATCCCACTAAGGTTGGGATTTTTTGGTACTCGTCCCTAATGAGTTCACCGGGTATGATGGGTCAAATAGAGTTGTTCCCCACTGTAGGCATGTCGGGTCATACAGACTAGCTTCCCACAATGGCCATACTATACGAAGGATAAATCAACGGATCAACCTGTTAGTGGGTTGATATACATTAATCAATTCAGAATAAAGGATGAGGAAACATGAAAAAACCCTACCTCAATTGAGTTTGTCATTGAATCAAACCGTCATGCGGATTCTTGTTCATATTGTATTCTTTTATTTCTGGTCATACTCTTTGAGATGCATTGACATCATTCATGATCTACTGGAATTCATCATTCATCATTCTATAGGGACTATCATAATAGGTTCATCAGTTAAATTCCACCACTTGATCATAATTTCTCCAATGCATTAACCCATTAAAAGAAAACACGTTGCAATGTTTCTATTTCACTGTATCATCACGTCATTAAACAATTTAATTTATGAAACAACATATCTATTATGATTCTTTTAATATATCATTATTCTACACATTTACATAGAATTAATGAGCGTCATTTAATGAGACTCTTGGTCACTTTTTCTCCGCACCATAGCGTCGTCATTACACTACACAATGGTTGGGAAAAACATATAAAATAACTTTTCTATGTTTATTTATGAAAAGTCCCAAAATTAACTTTTTTAGTTTACCCTATACTTTCAATTCTAAGTCCATTCTAGAAGAATATCGATGTTCTAATTTCAATAGTGTTCTCAATTTTCTTATTCAAGCACCAATTTAAAAAGTTAGAAAAACCTCCTTGCACATTTACATAAATAAAAAAAATTAAAAATTATAATCAATTCTCACCAGGACTTAGAATCAGGTGAAATCAAAGCATCTAGTCTCGAAATAATTCAATATAATTTGAATATAAAATTACATGGAATTTTAGGGAGATTACATTACTCGGTGCTTTTGGGATTCACAAAATTATATGCCCAAATAAAGCGAAACGAAAAATGGGGATAATGAGGATGAATCTGATCCACCCACTCCCATGTGAACTCTTGGAGATATTCATCCTTCCGCCGAACTTGCGGATGAGGAATCAACAATCCTCGAAGGAACTACTTCTATCGATCCTCTATCTCTATGAAGTACTCTCCAAATGTCGTCCCATCGTTATTTTCGAGCCCACCCTAGTCGATGATGTGAGATGGATCATGCACGTACCTCCTTAGCTACGACACATTGAGAAAATCATGCACATGTTAAATCTATAGGGGGATAACTAGGTGGTATTACACCTCTCCAACTCTGCCCAGAATCGGGAACGTTCTGCTAAATCTCAAAGATAAATCATCACCCCTGACAATTATCTGCAATCCTGGTTGGGGTGAGACGTGAAGGAAAACATGGTCTCCCTCCTCGAACTCAATGGGTCTCTATCTCTTGTCCGCTTAAGATTTCATCCTACACTATGATTTTATCATCCACTCCAAGATGATCTTCACATTCTCAGTGGTAGCCCATAACAAATCTAGTCCCATGAGTGTTGACTCCCCTATAGATTTCTAGCATATAGCTTCTCTGCACGACCACCCTTACAAGGCCTCAAATGGTTCTATTCCAATGGTGGACTAATAGCTACTGCTATATGAAAACTACACTAGTAGTACGTGGTCCTCCAAAATGAGACCAAAATAAAGGAAAAAAATCATGAAACATTTCCTCCAATGTTTTTATGTTCCACTCCATATGATCATCATTCATTGATAGAAATGATCTGCTCAAGTGCAGCTTAGTCAAGATTGCCTCCTGTAATCCCATCCTCAACCAGGATGTGAAGTGAGCATCATGGTCTGAGACAATCGTCTAAGGATCCCTGTGTAGTCGAACTATCTCATGGACGTAGAGGCATTACAATCCCTCTACTAATCCCTGCACTCATATTGGTAGGATGTAAAAAACTTGGTGAGTCAGTCAATGATATCCTAGTAATAATCATGGCCCTTAGACATGCATGGTAATCCCGACAGGAAATCCAACAAAATACCATCTCACTTCATCTCTAATACTTCAAGTGGTTATGTCATGCCAGATAGAACCCTATTGTCAGCCTTTTCATGTTGACAAGTGAGTCATCATGAAATGATCTTTTCCCCTACTTTCTTCATCCTTGGTCACTATTTTTTCATCATAGGTCCTATAATATCTTCGACACAACAGGTTGTACTACAATAGGGGATGTATTGAACCACCTCAACCCATCCTCCCTCAACGTCATTGGTACTATGGTTCATCCTTTTAAAAGAATTAAGTGATACCCACATATCAAAAATCCATCAATATCTTATCCTGAGGATAACATAGAAATTCAGGACTCGCTGTCAACATCCAAATGATGTGCCTCCCTAAATTTCTATAAGACTAGGGGAGTGAAAGTTATTGACTGAGGGAAGGATGCTCCATCATTATCCATGAAGGATATGTTCACCATGGGTAACTTCTCTATTTCCTCACTAAACAACTATAAACCATACCACATGTTGAGAACTTCTCCCACCATGTTCCCCTTTATAGGAGAATAGACTATCTCAAAGTCATAGTCCTGGAGGAACATCAACCATAATCACTATCTCATTTTTAAGTCCTTCTATGTGAAGATATAACTATGAATCTTGTGGTCACAGTAGACGGTAACCCATTTATCCATAAATTATTATAACCACATATTCGAAGCAATGACCACTGCGGTAAACTCTATGTCATGTGTGGCATAGTTCTATTCATGAAACATCAACATTCATGAGCCTTAAGTGATCTTGAATTGCTCAAACCCCACGGAAAAACCCAGACCATCCATTAATGCATTGTAGAAGACTACATACGCAACACCCACATCTACTAGTCTCATGATAGGGGCACTAGTCAGTATCCTCCTCATCTCTTGGCAACTCTCCTAGAATGTCCCCATCCACACAAATGGCTATCCCTTCCATGTGAAGGCTTATAAGGTATTTTAAACTCTGGAAATGATAGGAACACACCAATGGTGTATCCATCCAACCTCATGAAACTCCAAACCATAGTCATACTCATGGGTGTCTCCAAAGATAACATTGTCTCTATCTTCACCAAATCCACTACATCTCTAGTCGTTGATATGACATGTCCCAGAAATTTCACCACCTAAATCTAGAACAGGCTCTTCTAGAGGTTCCAATAATACCGGTGCTCTGAGACTGTATCCAGAACTATCTATAGGTGTGTACCATGCTCCTCTTCTAATACCCATTACACTATGATATCTTCAATTATGACCACCAAAAAACAATCTAGGTAATCCTAGAAGACCTTGTTCATGAGTCCCATGAAATCTACTAGAAAATTAGTCATGACACAAGTCTTCAACAAAATTTAATAATGGTCATATCGTCATCTAATGGTAGTCTTGGGTATGTTCTCATCCCATACCCGAAGTTGATGATATCATGATCGAAGGTCTATCTACGAGAACCACCTCTCTCCCTTCAGATAATGGAATAGGATATCAATCCTCTGTGGTGGATACTTGTTCTTCATGGTTATCAGTTTTAGGCACTGGAACTCCATTCATAGCGTCATGATCCTGTCTCCCATCTTGGAAAACTATATTGGGCCTACTCATGGTGAAACACTGGGCCACATGAATCCCTTATCTTGAATGTCCTCCGATGGTACCATAAATTCATGAAGCTCTGCGGGAGCCATCAGATAGGATGGTGGCGATATCAATGCCTTCCTAGAGAAAAAATCAATGCAGAAGTCTACCTCTATATGAGGAGGTAGTCCTGGAACATCCTTAAGGAATATGTCCTCATACTCATCCACCACTACAAGAATGCTTGGACTCATCTCGTCCACCACACCAAAGATGAGTCTATCCAATTGGTGGGTGATCAGACGCACCCACTTCTAGAATGTTTGTCAAGGGATGAAAAAGATACATTCTCATCAGTGAATGAAATCATAGTCCATTCCTCACAATCACCGCACCCACTACATCTAATACAGTTGATCTAAATATGGACTATAGATAATCAGCCTCTACCCAAGATAATGTTTTATAGCATTAATGACTCTTCTAACCGATCATAGCCAAAGATCCCACATGTTAGAGTAACCTCACACTACTAGAATCAATATGTAATCATTGAATCCTCTGTTTTTTGAGTCTCTAATCATAAGGATCAAGGCAAAAACACCACTAGAATCTCTGATCCTTGAATGAGGTTCGTGGAAAGGTATGATTGGATGGCTCTTATGTCTATAAGAAATACAACCATGGTTGAAAAGACCCATATTGAACCTCTATTCATCTCTAGAGCACTGTGGTCATAGGGATCCACTACATTAAGATGAGCACAACCCTATCCACCTACTCCCTGAGGCTATGGTGGACTCCTCGGGGTGGTGGAGGGTGTACCTTGAATTATCACCCACCACCTACTACTCAGCTTGATCCCCCCCCCCCAACATCTACTGCCTTGCGGACCTCCTCGCTCAAACCTCTGCGTCTTCCTTGGCGGTACCATGACCATCTTCTAATATTCTGTGGAGCGGGTCGGCCAGTCATGGGAAATGTGTCTCGGACCACTGCAAGAGTAGAACAACTGGTTTCTATACTAACCCCATCTGCCTCGGTGACCTTGCACTACTGATACTATTAACTAATGGTCTCCCTTTGGATGATATGGCCTGCTTTGAACTCTGTGTCATCTGTCAGCTGCCCTCTATGGATGACATGGTCACCTGTCACCAAGTGGTAGCTCTGACCATTGGTTCATAATTTTCGAGGAATCTGTCAACTTGAAGAGATCTCTCTAGAATTCCAGCATGAGTGGGGATGCTGAGGTAAATAATATACTCCCTAATCTCAAATTAGAGTCCCTACTTAAGGGTATTGGCCCTAAAGAAAGGTTCATGCATCATGTATGTAGAGTAGTGGGAGAGGTCTATTAACCTTTTAGAGTACTCAGCCACTAACATGATGCCCTGCTATAGGTGAAGTAGATCTTGTATGCACACTGAGAACAAGGTCGCTAGGAAGAATTAGTCCTGGAATAGCCTCTTGATTTCAGCCCAGTGGAGGGTTGCCGCATCCTTAGTATGATTTATCAGGATCCACCATAACCCTATAGATCCTTGAAGAAGGCTTGCAACTAAGATCGTCATATGGTCGAGTAGTGTCCTCACTAATCGGAAGACCCTCATCACCACCTCATGCTAGTACTCAGTGTCCTGAGGATCTGTGCCTCCCCTGAACCTAGGAGGACTATGTCTCTGGATGTCATGCAAGGAGTTGAGCATGCATGTGTACGGTATTGGAAACACCAGTAGAGAATGATGATCAACGGGTGGTGGTAACACTGGTGAACTACTTGACGTGTCCATCTCTAGAACTGGTCCTTGAATCGAAGCCTCATTACTAGGGGGAGTCCTCACGACCATGCATCATAAACCTAGCTGGCTATCTATTTATGAGGAATCCTGAAACAGATCAAGATGTACCATGGTCTATAGATTATACCTGCTGATATGAATGTAATTTAAGGAAAACATGAGGAAACACTTAATAACTATATTATTCGTACAAGCAGTGTTTTTATGTATAGTGCCAAAAGGCAGAATTCAAGGTCCTGGGGTACGGATACGTCCGCCACCACCCAACACTAGACTCCCTGAATCTGAAATTTAAACTTGAAACATTAAACAATGTTTCCCAAAATCAAAAAATAGGCTCCCAGTTTTTTAAGGGAGAACCAACCACCTCTAATTGCACATTATCATGAACTATCCCCCAAGGCCTATTCCATGACATCCCCAATCCCACATCCAGAAGTCCAGGGGTTGGAGATAGGTACCGAAGGCATCCGCCTGAAAGTGGGATACATTTTCTTGATTAACTATACACACACACACACACAGACACATAGACACACACACACAGTCACACTCACACACACTCACACAACCATGTGCCAAATCTGGAAAGGTAAACATGAATTCCACTAAAAACCCACTGAGAAAAAGTACAAACATTAGGTCAAATAGACCAGAAAACAATAACAACAAAAGATGAACTGAAACAAGAATGTGAAAGTAAATTATGAAAGCCGTATGTTGTAAACCCAACTTGATGGGTAAGAGTAGAGTAGGATCATGATGACATAGAATCACTTCTGACCTTCCGGATCGCACTAGGCACCGCCTAGTCCTGGGCCACCAAGTCCTCCGCCAAGTCATCGGCCATCTGCACTAGACACAACACTTTCATGTGATCCCTGTGTGGGGGAGAGTAACAATATACTCACTGTGGTTCCCAAAACAACAAGGGAAGACCCAAATGAAATCAATAACAAAAACTATGAAGCAAGACAGCTCACACTAGCTGTAATAAAGAGTAAGTAATGTATGACAAACCCTCATATCATCGAACACCTTGTGCTTCTGAAGAACACCTCCTCTATGAATACAATGGGCCAATTGAGTCACGCATAGTGACTTCCCACTAACCTTGGGCTACTGCGGTACTCATCCCTGATGAGTACCATGGGTATGATAGGTCACACATAGTCGCTTCCCACATTGGTCATACTGAGGTACCCCTGCCCATCGAGTATCATGTGTCTACCAGGCCACACAGAGACGCTCCCCACCAGGGGCCTGCTGGGTCCCTGAGAGCCACTTCTCACTGGGCCATTGTAGCTAATCCACATACGGTCTCTTGTTAGTAGTATTCATGTTTCAGCCAATAATAGGGTTTCAGCATGTAGTGTTATTTATTCCAAGAGAACCGCTCTCTAATCCATTATACATATTTCATCTTCTATGAAAGCATCCTTAGGGAATGCAAAAATATCAGCCTCATATAGATAGTTCAAACACTGTAAATGGTTCATCAAATGAGAACACTATTTTTATGTTTTTGGCATTTTAGTAAACCAGGACCGGTTGCATATGGGCCCTTTTTGACTGAGTCAGATCAACTCAACCAACCCTGCCTAGGGGCCCCACATGCCCCAAATTAGTTTAACTGACCCAAACCGACCGAGTTTGGGTCAGGTTTGACCATACATGTGAGCCAGGCCCAAAGGGACTCACTGGACTCGACCCGGTTAGGCTGGGGGTCAAACCCAACGGGTCACCTGGAGACCCTGTCTCATCCGGCCCGGCCTGAAGGGTGTGGGACCGGCCCTCTGGGAGCATGTTCAGCCCTCTGGGCATAGATTTGCCTCCAGCAGACCAGCCCTCTTCAATCTGAATGTGTAGCACATTTGGGTTGCTCCCACAAAGCTGTTAGAATCTGATCGCCCATGATCCACATGCTATCCGGGGACCTCATGCCTTCTGAAGCCGTGCCCCATAGTTGCAGGCCGCATCGATGATGTGGGTGAGGGTTCGAGTCCCTCCGCCCAATTTCATCCTAGCCAATGAACTCTACTAGATTCATGTGGACTAAGCCAGCAACGGTGCTACCTCCGTCATGCTGTTGTAGGGTGCCTCCGTCAAAGGCCATCATCAGTGGGATTTTCCACGGACCACTGGTTTCACTCCAGTGGTTTTTGCTTCATGTTTTCAATGCCTCTAACCTCCTTGGGGTTATACCTTATATTTCGAGGTCTTAGAATCATCCTTCTTTCATTTATAATGTTTTCTCATGAAGAACGCACTAGGTGGAGGGGCTCGGTCCTTGTTCGTGTCAAGCCACACCCTCTACGTTTTAGTTTTAGACATGAGGAGGTTTGGGTGTGTGTTTCTATTAATAAATGATGAATCAAGGTATATAAAACCTATGAAAAAAAATCCTCCCACAATAACGAGCAATCTACGGATGAATATGTTCATGGGTTTATCCTCGTTCATAATTATTGAATAATGGATGTGGAAACATGGATCATAATAAACTCCTACCTTGACTGAGTTCATCATTGAATCACTCTGTCATGAGGATTCATGTTCCATTGGTGTTCATCGAATTGAGGTTACATTATTCTAGTTGTGTTGATGTCACTAACGATCTGCCAATGTTTTTCATTCTTTGTTGGAGTGGATTTCTCATTTTATGTTAATTAATGAAATTCCATTGCATGATCCTAATATCATGAAGGTGTTACCCCATTAAAAGAAATCATGTTTCACCATTTCTGTTATGTTTCGTCTTCACATCGTTACACTATTTTATATATGAAACAATGTATCTGTTATGTTTCATTTAATACATAATTATGCTTCATGTTTACGATCCATTATTGAGCTTCATTTAATGTGACTTTTCTTTGCTTTGACTCTGCACTAAAGCGCTTCCATGCATCCTTCATAAGGTTTAAGAAAATAAATAAAATAAAATTTTTATGTTAATTTATATTTGTCTAAAATTGTGAAAAATATCTTCTCTAGTTGACCCTAACTTCTCAATGTTATGTCTATTGTTGGAAAATTCGGACATTCTACATTCAAGAGTGTTGTCATATTTTTTATTTGAGCACTGGTTTAAAATATAGAAAAACCAGCTATCTTGTTTACTTAATGAACATAAAAAATTATAAAATTTTATTTTCGTATCACCGGGACTTGGAATAAGGTGCCTTCAAAGTGTCTAGTCTCAAAATAATTCCCAATAATTTGAAAAAAATTACATAAAATTTAATGTACATTACACCCAGATTCTCAAATCCATTATGAAACCACATAACATAGTAATTTAAATGAATTTCGTGATCTACATGGTTGGAACACTATATTTAAATTCACGTGTCCAAATTGTGTTATGAGATTATTTAAATAGTAAAAATACATTTTTACCAAAATAATCACCTTACACCCTCAGTCAACTTCTATAAAAATTTACTCTTGACGCATGGCCCTTATTTTGGTTTTTTGATGATATTATTCAATCTGGTTGTTGATTTAAATGGTGAAGTGAGATTTAGATCATAGATAATGATAATAAGAGTCCCATTCTACCTCTCTCTCGTTGATTATCTTGTTTTTTCCAAAGAGTAACATTAGAATAGGGTTGTTATACACATATCTACAATTTATAGAAATATTTGATAAATATTCTTTGATTACCATTAAAGGATAATGAAGAGTTCTCGAATTTACGAGGCCAAGTGTCAACTCTTCCTGTTAAACACATTAGAGGTAGAAGGATTCTCCTCATTTTCCATGATATCCTAGAGCATGAAGGGATATTATTTTCTTACAAAATAACTCAATATTTTTGATGGATAAATATTGGGATACCCCAATTGGAAATCCCTTTTAATTTATTTGTCTTAAAAACTAGAATTGTCAGTGACAACCACATCATATTCAATTAAACAATAAAATAATTTTTTTAAATAATGGTTTTGAATGTTAGAAATTTACATGAACATATTCGGTGTGATTTTATATCCATATTAAAATGTCCATGTGGGATATAAATGGTCACAATTCTAATTTTTTTGGACCATTGGATTATACATATGAGTGAAAACATTATACTAGAGTGACAAATAACTCTCCAAAGATGGATTGTTCATGATGGGCCATAAAAATATTTCTACAATAGTCGGTGTTGTACATGATGGAGTGATTTAATACCATGGGTTTTTTTGGTGTTATTTTTTTAAATTCATTAAAGATCAATTTATATATATTGATAACTAATTTTTATGAAGTATTCCTAACTTATATTCGTAATAAGATCTGATCTAACAAGTTTTCTATTATACTGGAATTTGGAAGAAGTATTAGGGATTTCTTACTAGTATGTACACTAACCCCCACATATATACCTTAGTACATTAAAATATACAATTTTTCATGATATAAGTAGGAGGTTTCATATTTTACCAGTGGTTATTTTTGATGTTTTGTTCACGGATATTTAATGCTAGAGATTATGGAGATTGTTTAGACTCAAAGTCTATAGTGGAACCACCTTCGATCCTTGAGTGCTATTTTCCATAAGTCCTATTTTTTATGAGTTGTATTTATCAAGGAATTATATTAATATTTTCTCTTATTCAATTAATCATGTGGTCATTTTTTATACTATGGGAGTTTCTTTTTGTTTTATATCATTCATCATATTTTTTCTCTTATTTATGGTCTTCTTGATGTTTTTTATTTAGGAGAAAATCATATCCCATGATTTAGTAAATCCCATGAGATTTACTGATGTCCTTTGGTTCTGTAGGTATGTAACCTATGTTTATTATAAATGTTTCCCCTCCCAATCCAATAGGGTGGGTTGGGGTGTTTAAAATGGTATCCTCTTTTTATGGTGAATCAACTAGGATGATATAACGGAGGTGAGATGGTTTGTGACTTGAAATATATATCATAAAAATACACATATAACATATTGATCATGAAATTATAGTTACAATGGGTTTTTACGTACAAGAATTGTTAATAAACATTTCTATACTTTTCATCAACCCATCATCATGTGTTCAGCCAATTATCATCTAGTAACATGAATTATTAAAGAGACTTCCCATTGGAATTGCATCATTCATATGTTTTTTTAAAATATTGATTTTGAAATTATGTTACCATGAAAATTATTATTGTTCTATTTTATTATCTATAATAGAAGATTAGTGAAATATTCAATTACTATATTGATGTTGTTACTATTGTTCTAGAATGATGGTACTAGTTAGACCACCTAAAAACTAGAAAGGGGGGTTGTGGATAATACATTTTCTTCTAAACCATAGGTAAAACAAGAACATAATTAGATAATTGTTCAAGAGTTATTTTCAATGAGAAAATGTAATTCATCAATGGGATAAATCTATACTTTTCATACTTTTCAATTTAAAAAAAAATCCACCGATCATTTATGTGGATTCCAAACCGGAGATATGAGAAATATGGATTAAGAAAATCAATATAATTTTTAATTTCATTGGACTCCAATTTGATATAAAGGTGAAGATATTAGTGTGTATACTATAGTATCTTTCATGACAATGGTGTGAATTAATATTTTAATCTAAACATGAAAAAGACATTTCTTGCGAGGAACTTGAAGAATTGGTCAACAAATAATTTCATCTCCATAACTTAAATGTAAACAAAATGGTAATTTTTTTTAGTCTTAATGAAGGAAATATGACATTGACCAAATAACTAACTAATTTAATGATGTCATAAATTTTATTTCTAGAGGTAAAAACTTACTCACATCTGAAGCCATGCATCTTTGTGGATGGGATGATATTGAATATTCATTATAAATTGGTCATGATCTTGATTTATTTTTATAGATACGTGGTTAAAATATATAAAGTGGTATAATTTGAGATAATTAGAAATATTAGTTGAGTAAACATTTGATTTCTTCATAGACATGGATGGTGACTCTAATGTTACAATCAAGAGTAGGATGGAAACCTAATACTAGGATAGTAGATCACCAGAGAACCGTAACAATGAAAGGATATATTTTCCACCATGTTGTATTATAGATCTAATATAGTTTAATTCTGGATCATTTGTGAACAATTAATTAGAATTTGGAACACTTCCTTTACGATTTCACAACTTATGTTGGAATGGACCCCAAAAAAATTATTCTACAATACCCATGATGTCAACAGGCGTTGATGGATTGAATCATTATTAGATCATTCATGCTTACCAGGATATCATATTCATACAACTCAAGTTGATTCCAGGAACACATTGGTTGTTCAATTTATACTACTACATCAAGGAAACAAGGACCACTGAGAGGTTTTTAACTGAAAACTATATGGAATTGAAAAAAAAATCAAAGCCAAGTTACCTGGTAACTCGATAGTTCATGGTAATATTCTTTTCAACTCAAATATAATGATTTTTTTGATATTATAAAATCCAACTAATTTCATACTTATCTTGTGGTAAAATAATTTGGGATATATGTTGAAAATATTTAACATGTTCTTATCATCAAATAAAATCTTGTGAAGTGTGAATTTAATGGATTTAATTGTTTATCAAGTTCCATTACAATTGATGCATCCAATTGTTTTTTGAGTTTTTATTGTTTTCAAAATGTACATATTTAATTTTATCCTCTAGAATATACTAACTTGTGGAATTAAAATATTATATCACGTTTTATACTTGAAAAGTAACCTATACTCCCCCCATATGCTTCTATTCGTTTATTCAAAGGGGATTGGGATATGAATTACGGTATAGTAGATCCTTTAGTTCTAGTAGATGAAACCATATCGTTTCATCCAATAGTGATGACCTTGGGAGATATTGAATAAAATGGTACTAGGAGTCTTCCTTCTATAATAAATCATGAACATTATATATTTTTTCATGATTTCTCTAGGCATCCTTTTAAATGAGAAATAAAATTTTATTTTGATAATTTTTTTTGAATAAAACCAATTTTACATTCATAAAAATGAATGGAACCAAAACAAGTTTAGAAATTTAATGTCCATCTATGAAAATTGAAAATAAAGGGATTCATTAAACCATACATATCACACAAGGCCACTCTCTTCCTCTTTTTAAATAATGTAGAATGTTTAATTTGATTATGTGTTGACTATCATCAAAAAAACTATGTAATGATAAATAATAAATACCCACTTCCTTGAATCGATTTTAGTTTCGATAAATTAATGGTATCCAATTTTTTACCTAAAATTATTCTATGATATGGGTATGATAAACATTTAGTTATGAAAGTGGATATTTTAAAGATTTTTTTCAAGTCATTATAATCACTAAGAATATGTATTAATGTTATTTGAATATAAATATTATCATTCATTTTCAATGGACATAATGAATCCTATCTTCCAAAGGAATCTTGACCTGTTTGTTATAGTTTTTTTCAGGATATTTTAGTGTAAGGTCAAACTAGAAATGACTATGATAAATAATTAGAGATTTTTCTGGGTACAATGTGTGAGTATAGATTTCGTGTTTTATTCTCTTATTGTGACTTATAGATAGAAGATGTTCATTTCCTTGCTAATGTAATTTTATAAAGAGGCACATAAGTTCATTTTATAAATATAGAATAACTAATTTCATTGAAACAACCTACGAACATATTTAATATACAAATATTTCAAGAATTATTAGGCTATTATGATAAAATATTCTTATACATGTCAATTATCGCTTCTGTTATAGATTATATGACTACGAAATGTATTCGATTCATGTGAAGGGATGTTTATTACAAATAATTTCATGAGATTAATTCATATCTCACTTCATCGCTTATAATCATATTTCTAGAACCATGGCCTTGATACATGGAATGTTATATTGCTTCTAGATTTTTACATAGTTGTGTTCTCAATTAGTGATACCTTATAACAGTTTATGGATCATGATAGTTGATAAATCATGAAAATAATTGTCCAAAACTTGTCCAAGAGTTAATGGTAGTTCTCAATGAATTCAGTACATGGAAAAATAATTCTTTGTGGAAAAGTTCACCATGTTTACAAATAATAAAATCCCGAATAACACCTTTTCATAAAGGGATTTAGACCAAAAGACATGATTATAGATGTAATATCTCTAGTTGTTTATCATTGACATGGTATATACACCATGAAAAGGAAATTATATGGTTGATGTTTTGAGTTAGAAATAGAATAAATATGTTGTTAGAGATGCTCATGAAAAGTGGAATATTATGTCCATAATTTTTGATATACATTTGGATTGTTGATATTTGAATTAGGAATCAGTTTTCTTTTCCATTAATCTTACCCATGATTTAGTTATTCTAATCAAGTATGAGAAAAAATTAGACCTAATCTACAATTCCATGAGGTTAAAAACCAATGGTGGGGAGAATACTAACTTTTGGCCAGTGGATGGAAACTAGATGATGTGATTTCCAAATATAATCACCATTTATTCATCATATAATGAACCACTTCTTTCTGATTATCATCATTAAAATTAGGTAGTTTACTAATGTTCTTAAAAATTTAATAGTTAATTAAAGACCCATTTTTTGGATAGGTATAAAATTGAAATTTGTTAATTATGTTACGAGATATGTTATCAATTAATAGGTAATGGATGAGAACCAATGGCCAAGAAGTACATTATAGTCTTTGTTTACACTGTTATGTAAATGATAATAAATTACCATTGACTATGTCATAGGTCTACCACAGATAGTACAAAATGATGATTCTATTTTGGGGATTATGGACTAACTCACCAAGTCCACAAAATTAATTACATTTAGGGTGTCCAAAATGGTGAATGACTTGGAAAAAATAATCATAAATAAAGCAGAAAATTTTTAAAGAGTACCCATATCAATTTTATTCAATTTAGATCCAAGATTTAGTACCTAGTTTTGTAGATCTTTGAAAAAATCCCATGGAACTCTGTTGAATATGAGCATGAAATATCATCCAAAAATTTGATGTCTAGTTAGAATGTAAGATCTATAAATATGAAGATATGTTGTGGTTATTTGTTATAGATTTTTGGGGATCATTAGAAGATAATTTTACATTATTTGAATTTTTATATAATAATATTTATACGGACAAGATAAAAATGTATCCATTTAAATTATTCTATATTCTCCTATGTCAATATTTATTTTGATGAATAGAGGATAGGGAAACATAATTGATCAGACCACGTATTATCCATTATACTATTAAAAAATCTTGATGATTAGGAAGTAGATGGAAATGAGTCAAATACATCCAAAAAATTATTCATATCATCATAGAAGTCACATATACATTGATATTAGTTAAAATATATTATTGAAATTATCCATGAGATTAATTCACCACCACTTGGGAATGAATGAAAAACTAGATTCTGGAATGGTCAATCCAATTGATATTTTGGAATGTATTGGATAAATTTTATACCAGTTACCCTCACCATTAAGATTATGTGATGTACATAATTTTATTCATGTATGAAATTTATTAAAATATCATCCTATCTCGATCCATGTGATATAGTAGGAACATCTCACCCATGAAGTGGATTATATATTTAGTCACACCCAAATCATAATCTCAGAAAAAAAGGGAACAATCTTCATGTTACATGAATCTATTTGGAATGGATATTATGCATGAATAGACTAATTCTGGAAGAAACATGTTTTTGGGTGTATTTTATGCTCGATCAATGGCTTGAACTCTTCTAAGTAACTTCTAACCTACAAATTCATGAGGATGGAAATTTCCACAGTTTGGAGTGTATAAATACCATATTTGAAGTTTTTTCTCTTTTATTATGTATAAAAATGTTATATAATTTTTTTGTTTATTTTTCAAATCTTATGGGTGTTCTTGAATTGTTTTAGGATGGTTTTAAGAGGTGAATAATTTTATCATGGTTAGGGGAAACTTTGAACTAATCTCCAAGTAACTGTACAAGCACCAGAGGTGTCTTCTAGGTAGGCTCATAGTTGGAACATGGATTAGAAAAAACATGTAGAAACTATGTTACATGATATTTTCTAAGATATTGGGGATCTAAATGATTGACACAAAATTTTAAAATTCATGTGTCCTAACTATTCTATGAAAATAAGAAAACCTAAAAAATATAATTTTAACTCAGTGACACCCGTAAGACCCTTATAATTCCAATTATTATAGTATGTCAACACATGAACCATACATATTCAATTTTGAACAAATTATTTCATATTTATCTCTACTTCAATATATCATAGAGTTTTATATTTTACAGATAAAATGTAGGAGTCTCGTTTTTTACTCTCTCCCAAAAAGATTCCCACATTTTATCTAAAGAGTAATCATAGATTTGGTATTCCATGCCTAGATATATGGTTTTGTGAAATATTGTTTTAATAATATTTCGAAAACATTAAAGTTTAAAAAATGAGATCTGGAATCTATGAGGTTGGGATTTAATTTTCTAATGAATTCAAAGAGAGGGTGAACTACATCCAATCACTAGATAGAAAAAATGAGCAATGTGTACCCAATATAGATTATAGTCAAACCACTAGATAGAAATACTCACAATAATATCATCATATATAGAATAAAACTAAAAACACTACAGGATTAATGTTCATCTGATGCCACCCCCTCTTGTGTCTATTCAATGAAAGTTGGATGAAAACCCACCTAATCACCATAGAAACTCAATGAAAAATATTCAATCAAATTACATATAATGAAACATACTAATAGAATAATGTCGTTCTAAAAAATTCTAACATTCATTACAGAATATTTTGATCATTTTTATAAATAGGATAATAGAGAATACAAAACTCACCACTCAATTTATGTCAACATTGAAAAGTCTCAAACAATGATGTTATAGACTCTCTTCAACTAAATATTAGAGATACAAATCTATATCCAGGACACTACCTCTATTTGTGGTAGTACTCAAATTTGAGTGGAAATTTATTTGAACACATTAAACCATTTTTTCTAAAAAACACCCAAAATTTACATAAAGTATGTTTTTTTACTATCATTGGTACTTCACAAGTTTAAGTAGTGTTTTCTAGGATTTTTTTTCTTGATTGTTGAATATAAATATTTCAGATTAAATAAATACATATTCAAAAGAACCTATTCTACTGTTTGGTTTTATCATTGTAAATATTTTTTAATGAAGAGTTATAAATGTACCTAAGTCAGAATATAACCATGTCCAAATTGATGATGTTATATTATGATAGTAAGACAATCATTTTCTAGATAGAAGTAAACATGTTTTCTAAATGAACTTTTCCTAAAATATTTGATAAAGAGATATAAAATTTTGATGGATGACCAAATTATTTTCACCATTATAAATACTGTTACACTATAATGATGTATAAACTAATAAGGATTGGATGAACATTATATATTGGAAAGTATATTTTTTTTGAATGTTGTTACCACCACCAATGAGATTCATGAAATATAACCATTGGAAATGTGATAATAAATAAGTACAATGGTCAAGGATGAGGAATATTTTTCACCACCGACTAGATAGATTTTAAGTCAAGAATTTTTAATATATTTTATAGAACATTTTACTATAATATTTTAAAGTATTTTTATTTTGTCATTCATGAGATGATTATTTTCAAATCCCGAAAGAAATTTTGGGTTTTATAATCCTATTTCCAATCCTATTTGAATGCGGGATTCTAGTGTAGAATGATAGGTTATTTTATAATAATAATGAAAAAGGGTTCCCATGGATATGGAAACATATTTCTTTCAATCATAGTATGTAGGTTTTCCATTCTAATGAAAAATAGATCATTATAGTTTGGATAAAAATATGGATACCTGATGTTTGGGTTATAGGCTTCCTTAAATATAATTATTAAATAATAGGTCAATATTTTATTTATATTTTTATGTTTTTAATTAAAACTAAATAATGTCTTGCTTTCCCATTTTATAAAGTTATATTTCTAGTTGTGCTTTTGTATATAAAAGTTTTACTTATTCAATAATTTTCTAAAAAGTTATATTCAAATGAACTATCGGTCCAATTTAGAATATGAATATAAAATGAAATTTCTATATTATAATTCTAGTAAAATAGGGTAATGACTTTTTTATGGTTTTTTTATAAACTAAGATTAAATCACCTATATTGTAACCATTTTATTACTCGGTGATCAAATATTTGGTATCAGTGCGGGTTTTCCTAATTAATTTTCTTGATTTTTACATTTTCTATATTAAAAAAGTTCCTAAAGTTGTACATTTTTAAAAAACTTCTGTTTTTTAATTTTTGTATAAAATATTTTTACACATATTATAGTTTTATTACGATTATATTTATAATTTATAATTATGTAATGTTTGAATATTAGATCTCTTGAAAATATTAATCCTAGAATACCATCGATTTTAATGGGGTCTGATTAAGAGTAATACATATATCATATAAAATATTTTTTTGTCAGCATAGGAGCTAATAATTTTTTCATGTTAACTAGTAACTATCAAATTATAGATAGAACTTGTTTCTACCTTTAAAATTTAAGAAAATTTGTAATATAATTTAAATTATAAAGTAAAAAAACATTATTGTACCTTATGAACGGAGTATCTATATTAAGTTATCATAATGTGAAGTTGAAAATGTATTTGAAAAAATATAGAAATTACACATTTTGGAACTTCTAATGTTATAGAAAATAGAAGGGGGATTCTTTGACCCGACTACCAAAAATTCAATTTCTAACATGAAGAATATATTGCCATGATTCATTATGGAAACATGAAAAATTATAGTTGTTTTTTGTCTATTGGTCATAATGATATTACTGATGAAATTTATTTATAAAATATCATTGGTAATATTCAGGCATATATAAAATTCAAGAAAACATCTCTTAGTGATATGAATAGGATTACTCATTTAAGAATAGATGATTTATTTTGAAATATTATGTTGTATAAATGAAGATTGAAAATATATGCCAAGAAAAAAATATGTAAATAGAGTATAATTTTCTTTTTCTTATTTTGTTTGTAGGAATTTCATGTTTGTAGATTAATTTTATACGTCATTAATGAAAACAATTCATTATGAAATAGATAGTAGTTCATTTGATTATTTTGAGAAAGAATTAGGTGTTATTTTCAAAATAATGAAAAATATTGTTGGAATGAATTACATTATATATAATTATAAGAATAATTTTATAGAAATAAAGTGATAAAAATGATTATTCTCAAATGTCATTTAATGAGTGTTAGAAGCCCGATCATAAAAGAGAAGATTATCAAATGTCTAGAGAACATATAAGATGGATTGAAATTCTATGAGGAATTATAAGAAGTTTTATATATAGAAGGGTAAGAGAAGTATGAATTTATCTGAAAATTTTATTGAAATTGATGGTTATAGATATTTAAACTATTCATCAGATAGTGAATTTTAAGATCAGAAGACTATTTTTTCTTTGATTGAATTCCATAGAGAAACAATTTATTAATCGATAAGGCATCCAGTGAAACTATTTATAACAGTACAGGAATTGTAATCACCGTGATATTGAAATTAAAAAAATTATATATCATCATATGAATAATAAACGTTAGAAGTGAATAATAATTTACATCGATCTAATGAAGATTCTTATTTTGGTAAAAATATGAAATATGAAATTATAATTTTTATAAATAATTTGATTCTACTAATTCAAAACATGACACATAAAATTTTATAATTACTATAATTATTATTGAGATTTAAAGTATTTGAAAATAATTAGAGAAATATTATCTTGAGAAAACTAAATTTTCAAAAAAGGTAGAAAAATATAATTCTAGTACTACATCTATTGAATATATAAATTTAGTGGTGAAACTAAATTATGAAATATCAAGACTATAAAACATATTATCAAAATATACAATTAAAAATATTTTAAAAAATAATAAAAAAATCAATAAAACAAAATAGGAATATATCATGAATTGGATTTTATTATAATAATACAAATTTCCAAAGTATCTACTTTTTCCCAAATTGTGACCCATTTTACACTAAATTTATAAGTTGGGGATATAGTAAAACTAAATGTTCTTTAAATAAATTTCAATATGTACGCTTTTACCAACAATATTTTTCTAAATAATTGACAACTTATTAGAATAATAATGTTGAATAAATATGGATTCTAAAAATATTTTTTACAAATAATCTTAGACCCAAGAAGATTAAGGATATAAAATAAAAATATAATTGAATTTAGGGAAATAAGAAGGAGACCAGCAATAATAAAATTTGGTACATAGAGAATGCATATTATATTAAAATTACTAAGAAAAAATAATTTTTTAATAATATTATTAAAATGAATGTTAGAAATGTCACTTTTGGTGAAAATGATCATGAAGGAATTATTGGAATAGGAAATTCTATTCTTCTTGTTAAAGCTTTAATTTAAATGTTTTTTCCATGAATAAAGAACATTCTTATTAGAAAAATCCAATTATTGGATAATGGTTATCATGTTACATTATGAAATAATAAATTTTCTATTCATATTTTGATAATAATTTTATACTTTCTGTCGACATGCATGTGAATTTATAAACACATAACATAGAGAACCATATGATCCAAGACATACCTTACCTTATTTCAATTGAAGATCAATATTTTTTGTATCATATAAAGATAAGACATTGAAATTTTTTATCATTATCTAAACTCTTAATAAATATTTACATAAAGATCCATCAGAGATCAGAATGAATTATTCAAATGTTTGTGATCCTATGATATTAGGAAGGAATCATAAGTCATGTATTATGTTTATTTGGGAGGTTTCAACTTCCAATTCTTTATATTTTATGAACATGAATTTATTGGTAGTAAAAAAACATGATGTATTTGTGTAAGATACTATATATATGTTCTAGTGGATGAATACAATAGATATACATGGGTCGAAATTAAAGAAAAAAAATCAATTTTTTTAGTTGTTGAAAAAAATTTTATCCCACATTTAAAATGAGAACAATATACATTTTAAAACTATTCCTAGTGATAATGGTGTAGAATTCGTAAATTCTAAATATTAAATAGTATTTAGTAAAAAATTATAATCCATAACATCTCATAACATTAAAATCCATTGAAAATTTGTGTAGATGAAGATGAAATATAATTCTCCCAAGAATTACTAGAACTATATTGAGTGAATACTCAATTGTTAATATTTTGGGGTTGAAGCATTTAGTAATTCTATTAATATAATAAATTGTGTTCTATTCATGACATTTATTAATAGAACTCTTTATTAGTTGTGGATGATTAGATAACAAAAACATTCTTAATTCAACATTTATGGATGAAAAATTATTCATTATTAACACTAAAAAAATTATCATAAGTTTTCTCTATAATATTAGAAAGGAATATTTTCAGGTTATTCCACAATAGGTTTGGATTTGGAGTTTTTAATAAAAATAATAGCAATAGTGAAGAAATAGTGCATGGTAAATGTTTTGAAACATAACATTCATTCCAAACAATCTCAATCAATAACCTCATATGTTATTTTAAAAATTGATTTTCATCACATGTTTTAATGTTCTAATTATGAGATAATGACTAAAGGAATTTTTTAGCAGTTAAACTTTTGATGAAATTCAACAAGATTCTAATGAAAAGAGTTTCAGAAAAACATGATATTTGTTAATACGTAGGAATCATCCTAATGATAATATCACTAGTGATGTAGATCAACAAATTAAAACTATAATTTAATAATGAAATTATGTTTAACATTGTGAATTTTAATCACAATTTGAAAAAATACGCTAGATGAGGCTTTAGCTGTGGAATATTTGATAAAATCCATGCATGAAAAAATAAATGAATTTTAATTGAATAATGTTTTTACTTGGTTTGAATGGCCTAATAATTCACCAATAAGTTGTGTAAAATGGGGTTTTATAAATAAATGTTAGGAAAATGGAGTCACTGTTAGAAATAATGGTATAGTTGCTGTAAAGTGTTATAATCAATATGAATAAATATACTATGAAAATATTTATTCTCTAATAGATATATTTAAAGCAATCAATATTAATTTAGCTCATCTTGCAATTATAAATTTCAAATTTTTTGAAATGGATATGATGTTTTCATTCCATAATGGATTCATATATGTGGAATTTTATGTAGGAAAATCCATTGTATTGAAAACATAAAATATTTAGATCTTGTATTCAGACACACTGATGCACATTATGGATTAAATGAGCTCGAGAGAAAGGTATGATAGATTACCTAGATTTTTTTTATAAAAATTTTTTTTTAAGGGAAATGAAGGTCCGTCACAATTTATTAAAAAACGATTATAAACGACCATCAATGATAAAATTTAGGTTAATGAAATTATATTTGGATCAACTCAAAAGTTTCTTAGAGATTCCTTTTTGGATCATATGAAATATGAGTTTGATATGTGCATGCTGGGTGAACATACATTCTTTCTTACTTTTCAAATTTCAGAAATACGAAAATGTTATTTTATATACCAACATAAGTATATAATATATCTTCTACATTAATTTTGATATTAAATAACTAAAAGTATATATAATCCTATCATGAGATCAAATAATTTTGATCATGATGAATCGTGGAAACTAGTAAATAAAATGTTTTTAGAGGAATGATTGGTAGTTTAATTTATCTTATAGCTAGTAATCCAAATTTATTATTTTCTATATTCTTATGTTATATATATCAAACTACTTCTAAAAAGCCCCATAATGGGTTTGTAAAATGAAAATTTCAAAATATTAATGGAAATATGGATCTATGGTTATTTTATTCTTATATATATGAATTTTAACATAAATTTTTTTATTTTTATTTTGGTAGATGTAAAATGGATAGCAAAAGTAAATATAGAACTTGTAATTTTCTAATATTGGACTTAGTTTCCTGTTACTATAATAAGAATTATTATTTATCACCTTCCACTGATTATGTAGAATATATTGTAGATAAAAATTCTCGTGATAAAATATTGTGGATGTAACAAACCATCATTTATTTCATCTAGAGTTTTTGTAAAAAAAATATTTTTTGTGACTGTATAAGTGTTATTGATTTAATTAAAATCACAAAAAATGATTCACAAGATAATTATATAGATATAAGGCACTATTTCATTTAGGAACACATACAAAAAGGTGATACCATTTTATAATTCATTGGTAGGTAAGAAGAACCTATTGACATTTTTACAAAAAACCATAATTTTGATAGATTCTAATACGTCAAATAGAAGATAGGGATGGTCAATACAAAATCATAATTCATTTCTTCTTATTTTTTATATAATATATTTATAGCAGTGATCTTATGAAGAGGATTATATTTTCTATGTTTTAATTTTTTTATTTTGGGAAGAAATATTATTGTGGAAAATTCTAGACAATGTTTTTCTAATGAATTTTTTGTTATAAAAAATTCCTAAAAAAAATTTCATTTCGAAATTTTCATTACATTTTTTTTGGAAAAAGTATTCATTAAATAACTCACTATATAAATGGTTCGTTACAAATTATTCTTAAAAATATTTTCATTACAAAATGATTGTTAAAATTATTTTAGAATGCAATTTATGATATTTTTTTCTATATTTTTTTTACATCATCAAAATTTAAAAATGATTATATTTATATATAATATCCCAATATAAATATAACGCCCCGACCCCAGTTACCTAGAGTCAGTGCGTTATTGATTAACATTGGCATGATCACAAAAGATCAAGTCTCGAAAGACCGATTAGTTTATTAGACTTGGAAACACTAGATACATTCATAAATGTTACATTACATCATAAAGTGAAAAATCACAATAACATAGTCTCAATAGTCCACACTTCTATCCCCTTCAGACTATCCCTTTAGGTCAGTCATAAAATATTTCTTCACATCCTGAGAAAAATAATACATTGAAAGGGGTGAGCTCAGATGCTCAGTAAGGATAACAATATAGCGGAATCTTTTATAAAAAAATTAAACATTTAAGGCAATGTATAACTAAAACAAAAGCCTTTTAAACATGAACTTCAACATAATATAGAAAAAGTAAAATGAGATAATTCTATTAACTTATTCACATTGATATTCTACTAGTAGAATAATCACATGCAATATCAATAACCACTTTCATAATGATGGAATGCATAATGCCAGACTATCATAACCACGTAGCAAGGCCTCGTGCCAAGACTACAAATACGTTTTTGTCAAAGACTTGTGCCAAGACACTATTTTGTCCCATGAGACCTGCCGATAAAATTATTTTAGAAGATACTTACGTTTAAAATTGATCAAATATACTCCAGGGTTTTTCTGAAAACATTATGCAAGCTTCTGAAGAAAAAATAACTAATTCTGAGATTGCATGACTAATTACATGCCATGATGGGTCCACACCCAATACCTTCTTGTCTACCATACTCGAGAGCTGTGTTTTCTTGAAAACATTTTTAATCTTGTGTTAAATACGTATACATTTGCACTGTATTATCATATATTTTAGTGAAATATCTCTCTCTATTTTGAAATCATTTAAAAATATTTATGGCTTGTAGAGGAAGATGAAACTCAAATAATGGTCACAGCGGCAGAGAATTCATTGTCACCATATACGTACGACAAAAAAACATTCCCTTTTCTCGTTTAGAAAAATGCTACGTATAAAAAAGATTCCTTTTGAATAAACTTAAACGTCAAAGGGGTTTATACACCGTATAAAAGAAAGTTGTGTATAAAATAAAATATGTCTCAATGAAAGGAGATTGAGACAAAGTCCTTAAAAAGATCATTTTTTTAAATAAAATAGATCTATTATGTGTTTTCACTATAATTACACAAAAATAAAGTAAAAATACAATATAAGACATAATAATATCATGACATAATTTGAAAGTAAGAGATTAACCCAATGAATGGAAATTGGGTTAAGAAGTTCCCTTACCTCGTGTCCGACTAGACTCGGCCGCTATTTATCCTCCTGAATAATAAACTAGAGTTAATTTATACTTGATTGAGAACCTTTTTCAAGTTCATTATTCCTTTCATATAACTTATTACCATGTTATGAACATTATGTAATTATTTAAGTTAATAACGGTCGTTTTGTCGATCTTTGGTACTTGAGTCAAAAATAAACTTCTTATAAATATAATTTGTTCATGTGGTGAAATATACCTTATATCCAGAATTATATTCAAGATTTAGATATCATATATATCATATAAATCCAATATATACATGCATTTATAATATTACATAACATTTAGATGTATGAAATGAAATGCAGCATTCATGGAGACGGTAAGCCGTACGTATGCATGAACGATACTTTCTTTTATATTTAATATTTAATTGAATGAAATTTTAATTGTATAAAGTTATAATATAATTCTAGTATAATATCATGTATAATATCATTTACTCCATCCTTTATACATCCCACGTATGACATTAACGATTCAAATCACTTTGAGGGGGCGGTAGTCCGCACTTCGTAAAATGAAATTGTCACGTTTACCCATAATGGAAATCATAAAAGTATTCCATAAATGAAAAATAAAGAAACATAAAGAAAACAAAAACATAATATCTATCATATATAAAAATATTTTCATCATAATTTCCACCATGAGGGGTGTTAATAGAAGATTGAACAATCATCATTTTGTGAGGCAGTAATTTTCCAACCACATGAAACAATATGTTATTTAACCATTAGAAGAAGGTGTGTGTAATTGTAAATAAAATACCTCTCGTAAAAACATCCAAGTATACTGAGGATAATTGTGTTGTTACAAAATAAAGTAATAAAAATATTTTAGGGGTTTGGAGAGGCAAAATAAAACAAAAGAATATAGGAGAAGACATTACCTTAAAATCGGGTAACTCTTTTTGATTTGAGCCACAGGCTTCCTTGGGAGTACTTCAACCCAATGTGAGGCTTCTAGGAGTAAGATAGGGAAGTTGATAGTGTATTTTGGCAGAGTTCGGCCCAGCCAAATGGCTTTGATTGTGTGAATAAGGTGGTAGAGGTGGGGGCCTTTTATAAGAAAAGAGGAGGGGAACTTTTGGAAAGATTAAAATGTTACTTTATTATGAAATTCTTTTCGGATTCTAAATGTACCAAAATGATAGATTTATAGGCTATGGTGATAAGGGTTAGAAATATGCTCATACAATAGGTTTTTTACAAGCGTAAGACTTATATTTTACATTATCGTTTCATTTTATTTAAATTGTTAGTTAATGAGGTAATCGCTGCATCATCATTGTGTCATAAGTAATTTAATTTATATAATGTCTAAAAATGATAAAAAAATCATGATATAGGAAATATTTTTATCTTTCCAATGAATATTTATATTTGAAAAGTTAACTTATATAACCCCATTTAATAATTCTTTTACTAAAATAACACGTGGTTGTGACAATTTTATTTTTACTTTAAATAAAAAGTTATTAAAGTAATTTTCATACCCAAGTTGCTCCATGGGGTCCCCAAGTTTACACATTGATTTTCTTGGTCATCCACGACTCATCAAATAAGGTTAGGACATGTGTAAAGGTATTTTCATATTTTTATAATAACATTTTGATCTTAAATTTCACCAATTACCTTTAATCGTGATTACTTAAACATAAAAGTTACTATTCACCAAAATATTATTTTAATCCCATTGAACCACATTTTACTTCATAATGACAACAATGTATGTCAGAGTTTTAAAAATCAAATCACATGAGTGGTAATGTTTAATTTAAACGAAAAATTAGTTTTCTAACTACCACTTAATGGTTTCACTATTCATCAAAAATTGAAGCTTTTCATAAAAATTCCAAAATTTCACCCTATGCTATAATTTATATTCCAAATTCAAAAATGATGTATATTTTATAAAATTCAAAACATATATGTATCGTTAATCATTTTTATAATTAATTCCCTATGTCACAACAAATAGCGTGCTTTTAAGAAAGAATATATATCAAAAGATTGATAATTGTTTATGTCCAATTTCAAAGTGAAAATAATTCTAATGAACACCATTGGATACAATGGTAAAAATATATTCTAATTATACTTTAAAACCACTCAATAGTATAATTTATCACTATAATCTATTTTTATTAGAAAATATGTTTTTAAGTATTTTTCACTATTCATAAAAAATTTGAAGTTCTCAGAAAAATACCAAAACTTTAACATAGGATAATTTCGATATTATGAATCCAAAAATGAAGTCCATTTTGAAATATATAATATATATAACTTCAAAAAGTGGGTATTACTATTCATAATGGCAATTTTGATTGGTCGCGGTGTGTTAGAATCTTGAACTTACGTAAAATGCAAGCTATTGCATTATTGAAAGAGAAGTGTATCGTGGAAGCTCATGGTTTTACATTCTCCCCTCCTTCAATAAATTGCGTCCTCATAATTTGAAATTTTTCTTTGAAAATAAAAGGTTGAAAATAGAAAATACCTTTTGTGGAAAACCCACATTGGAAATAAGGTTAATAAAATTTTTCCTTAATAAGAGGGAAAGGGAAATGAAAAAGTCACCACCAAATTATTATCTCAATAAGGAGAACATTGGTGGAAATTATAGACATATAATTGGAAGAAAAACCTAAATATTTGTATGGAGTGATTGAGGTCATCAATCACAAACAAGTGTAAAATTGAGGGCCTCAAAGCCTTCAATCTATGGTGATTTAAAATATTATCAGTTCAACAAGACATAAGGTATTAGGATAACACATTTTTTGTATTAATATCCCTTTAATAAAGTTTAAGAATTAATTTATTCATAGAATAAGAGATAGGTATATATATATTTATGCTTGACATGTAGAGTTTCAACCTTCAACTAATTTCTACCAAAAACACATCTTTCACTCAAAAAGATAATAGAACTCAATAATATTATATTTATCCTAATCGTACAAGGAAAAAAATATTAACACATACCATTTAGATTAGGAATACTAATTTATAATAACTAGGGACTTCTTGTAGTCTAGTGGTAGGTAATAAAGGCATGTCGCACTATGGTTGTTGGTTTGATTCCTTCAGCTTTTTCTGATGTGATGGGTTATCCCCCGACCTACATGTTGTTCTTTTCCTAAAACTATAGTATTATAATATTCCAAAAATAATCTTCGCAAATGTTTTAACCTTAAAAAATACTAGAAATGGTTAAAATTGATCCATTCCAACCTTTATAGTTATCCAAAATACCTCTGTCTAATCTTTCTCTAAAAGGTCTCTAAATTCCAAAATCAGTTGTAACATCAGATTCTCCAAACAAAGTAATGATTCTCTTATTGTCACATAATAAAAATATGATTACCTTCATCATATTAAAACCTCAATGAAAACAACATGTACTGCAGTACAATCCTTATATATATCACATTATTCTTATAACCAGAATATAATACTTGAGTCCAAAATCACCAATACATTATTTATTCCACTTGAATTGTAGTAATAGCATAAGCTTGGCCTTTATCCCTTGTCCTTTTCTAGGGGAAGTTTCCCTGACGCTTAGGAAATTCATTTTCATAATGCCCCATTTTTCTACAATTGTAGCATTCAACATTAATAACCTCTTTCTTTCCTTTGCAATCACGAGCTTGGTGACCGTTTTCTCCATATTTATAACAAACACTCATTCCTTTTAGGCATGCACCGGGGTGATTCATCCCACAATTATCACATAATGGAAAATACTTCATTCCCTTTTCCCCTTTATCTGTCTCTTGTTCCACCGTTCTCTTCTTCTCTTGCTTTACTTTGTTGTAATAAGACATAGAGAATTGCTTTTCTGTCTTGATAGCACACGAGAATATATCTTCGTATGTTGAGAAAGATTTTGATACTAATTCTCTATGGAGAAATGGTTTTAACCCATTAATTAAATGATCAATCTTACTTCTTGGGTTGCGTATATAATCTGCAGCATACCTCACTATCCTTGTAATGTTGGCCTCATACATTGCGACATTCTCATCCTCCTTTTGTCACATACTCAGAAATTTTCTTTCCATATCTGCTCGATGGTCATGAGGAAAGTATTTTTCTATGAAAAGATCTTCGAACTATCTCCATTCGATACTTGATAATTATTCATCTTTTTTTGAATTTTCAATCAGAGACCACCATTGATCGGTATCTCCAGTGAGGTGGTAAACTGCCATGATAACCATTTCACTTTCACTACTCCCCAAGGCATGGAATATTTTTTTCTAAGGAATTTATAAATTTCACATTTACTAAGGGATTTGTAATTCTATTTAATGTTGGTGGTTGTTGCCTCATGAAGCGATCTAACATTGATCCTCCGCGTTGCAGATCTAGGTGCTCCATACGAGTAAGGTTATTATTCATAACCTGAGTGAGTTGTCCCAGTATGGTGATAAGTTGATCAGCACCAGTTTTATCTCCAGCTCCACAATAATTATCTTGAGAAAGAGGTAAATCCCTACATGGAGTGGGTGCATTTATATGGTTTTCATTCCACCCACTAGGTGCCATTTCTAAACAATTGCATAAACTCAGTTAGTTTATGAATCAAAAAACATAATTCCATACTTGTAAAACACTTAACATAAATTGAACTATTTATGGATATAATCCATAATTATAAAAATAAATTTCGTCTTTGAGGAATTATATACTCATAAACCCTTCATAATGGTTTGTAAAAAAAATGAGAATTATCCTAAGCATAGCCCCAGGGATTGTCGTAACCAAGAGTGCAGCAAGGCCCGTTGTCATGCACCAGTTCCCGTTTAAGTCTAGCTCAAAGCGGTGTTTTCGGGTTTGACCCCTAGGTATATCTGTGCTAGATCCACCTCTACCTTCTCGTATCCATACAGGGATGTATTGCTCGGAAACTCACAAAAATCTCTATAATTTCAAAATTCTAGGATGTTCTTCTATACTAATCCTCAAAGTATATATTAGGGCCATGTTCTCTAATCTGAGTTTATCAAAATCTAGCTTCCAAGGTTAGTACTAAACTACCTCTGATACCAACCTTAACGCCCCCACCCTAGTTACATAGAGTCGGTGCGTTATTGCTTAACATTGGCATGATCACAAAAGATCAAGTCTCGAAAGGCCGATTAGTTTAGTAGCCTTGGAAAAACTAGATACATTCATAAATGTTACATTACATCATAATGTGAAAAATCACAATAATATAGTTTCCATATTCCACCCTTTTATCCCCTTCAAACTATCCCTGTAGGTTAGTCATAAAATATTTATTCACATCCTGGGAAAAATAAAACATTGAAAGCGGTGAGCTCAGATGCTCAGTAAGGATAACAATATAGTAGAAGCTTTCATAAATAAACATAAACATTTAAGGCAATGTATAACTAAAACAAAAGCCTTTTAAACATGAACTTAAACATAATACGGAGAAGTTAAAATGAGATAATTCCATTTACTTATTCACATTGATATTCTACTGGTCGAATAATCACATGCAATATCAATAACCACTTTCATAATGATGGAATGCATAATTCCAGACTATCATAACCACATAGAAAGGCCTAGTGCCAAGACTAAAAATATGTTTTTATCAAGGCCTCGTACCAAGACACTAGTTTGTCTAATGAGACATGCCGATGCAATTTTTTTTAAGATACTTACATTTAAAATTTCTCAAATATACTCCAGTGTTTTTCTGAAGACATTATGCAAGCTTCTGAAGCAAAATAACTAATTCTAAGACTGCTCGACTAATTACAGGACATGATGGGTCCATGCCCAATACATTCCTATCTACCACATTCGAGAGTCGGGTTTTCTGAAAACATTTTTAAGCATGCGTAAAATACGTATACATTTGCACTGGATTTTAATATATTTGAGAGAAACATATCTCCCTTTTTTGAAATCATTTAAAAATAGTTATGGCTTCTAGAGGAAGCTGATACTCAAATAATGGTCATGGATGTAGAGAAGTCATTCTCGCCATATACGTACGACAAAAAAACATTCCCTTTTGTCATTTAGTAAAACACTACGTATAAAAAAGATTCATTTTGAATAAACGTAAAAGTCAAAGGGGTTAATACACCGTATAAAAGAAAGTTGTGTATAAAATAAAATATGCCTCAATGATAGGAGATTGAGACAAAGTCCTTAAAAAGATCATTTTTTTAATTAAAATAGATTTATTGTGTGTATTCACTATAAGTAAACATAAAGAAAGAAAAAATATAAGATAGCACATAATAATATCATGAAATAACTGGATAGTAGGAGATTAAACCAAAGAATGGAAATTGGGTTAAGAAGTTCCCTTACATCGTGTCCGACTTGACTCGACTGCTCTTTAACCTCTAGAATAATAAACCAGAGTTAATTTATAATTTCTTAAGAACCTTTTTTAAGTTCATTATTCCTTTCACATCACTTATTACCATGTTATGAACATTATTTAATTATTTAAGTTAATAACGGTCATTTTGTCGATCTTTGGTACTTGAGTCAAAAATAAACTTATTATAATTACAAGTTGTTCATGTGATGAAATATACATTATATCCAGAATTATATACATGATTTAGATATCATATATATCATATATATCCAGTATATACTTTCATTTATAATATTATATAACATTTAGAGGTTAGAAATGAAATGCACCGTTAATGGAGACGGTAAGTCGTACGTACGCATGAAGATGACTTTTAGTTCTATTTCGTATTTAATGGAATGAAATTATAATTATATAAAGGTATAATATGATTCCAGTATAATATCATGTATAATATCATTTACTCCATCCTTTATACATCCCACATATGGCATTAACGATGGAAATCACTTCGAGGGGGCGGTAGTCCGCACTTCCTAAAATGAAATTATCGTGTTTACCCATAATGGAAATCATAAAGGTATTCCATAAATGAAAAATACAGAATCATAAGGAAAACAAACACATAATATATATCATATATTAAAATATTATCATCATAATGGCCACCATGAGAGGTGTTAATAGAAGATTGAACAATCATCGTTTTGTGAGGCAGTAATTTTCCACCCACAAAAACAATATGTTCTTTAACCATTAGAAGAAGGTGTGTGTAAGCGTAAATAAAATCCTTCTCATAAAAACATCCATGTATATTGATGATACTGGTGTTGTTACAAAATAAATAAATAAAAAGATATTAGGGGGTTGGAGATGCAAAATAAAACAAAAGAACACAAGAGAAGAGATTACCTTAAAATCGAGTAACTCTTTTTGATTTGAGCCAAAGACTTCCTTGGGAAGACTTCTACCCAAAGTGAGGCTTATAAGAGTAATAGAGGGAAGTTTAGAGAGTATATTTTCATAGGTTGGCCAAGACAAATGGCTTTGATTGTGTGAATAAGGTGGTAGAGTTGGGGAGCTTTTATAAGAGTAGAGTAGGGGCACTTTTGGAATAATTGAAATGTTACTTTATTATGAAATGATTTTCGGATTATAAAGGTCCCAAAATGATATATTTCTAGTTTAAGGTGATAAGGGTTCGAAATATGCTCATACAATAGGTTTCTGAAAAGTGTATGCTGTAGATTTTACATTATCTTTTCATTTTATTTAAATCGTTAATTAATGAGGTAATCGTTGCATCATCATTGTGTCATAAATAATTTAATTTATTTAATGTCTAAAAATTTTAAAAAACTTATCATGATGTATAAATTCTTTTTAAATTTAAAATGAATATTTATAGTCTAAATTTTAACTTATATAACCCCATGTAATAATTATTTTAGTAAAACAACACATGTTTGTGACAATTTTATTTTTTACTTTAAATAAAAAGTTATTAAAGTCATTTTCTTACCCAAGTGGCTCCATGGGGTCCCAAAGTGGACCCATGGATTTTATTGGGGGTAAATTACTCATAAAATAAGGTTAGTACAAGTTTAAATGTATTTTCATATTTTTATAATATCATTTTTACCTTATATTTCACTAATTACCTTTAATCACGATTCATTAAACTTAAAAGTTACTATTCACCAAAAAATTATTTTAATGCCATTGAACCAAATTTAACATCCTAATGATAACCATGTATGTTGGATTTTTTAAAATAAAATCATAGACGTGGTAATTATTCATTTAAAAAAATTGTTTTTTAACTACCACTTACTTGTATCACTATTCAACAAAAATTGATGTTTTTCAGAACAATGCCAAAATTTCACCATAAGGTATAATTGATATTCCAAATTCAAAAATTATGTCTAATTTAAAAAATTACAAAAATATATGTTTCATTAATTAATTTTATAATTAATTCCTGATGTAACAACAAATATCGTGTTTTTAAAAACAATATATATCAAAATATTGACAATTTGTTTTGTCCAATTTCTAAGTGAAATTAATTCTAATGAACACTATTGGATAAAATGGTAAAAATAAATTATAATTATACATTAAAACCACTCAATAGTATAATTTATCACTATAATTTTTTTATTAAAATAGTTGTTTTTAAGTATTTTTCACTATTCATAAAAAACTGGAAGTTCTCAAAAAAATTCCAAAAATTCAACTTAGAATAATTTCGATATTCCGAATCCAAAAATAAAGGCCAATATGAAATATAAAATATATATAATTTCAAAAATTGGGTATTACTATTCATAATTGCTCTTTTGATTGGTCGTGGTGTGTTAGAATCTTGAACTTTCGTACAATGAAAGCTATTGCATTATTGAAAAAGAAGCGTATTGTGGAAGCTCAGGGTGTTACAATAAATATGATAAATTAATATACTAATGGTAAATTTAAAAATATTCT
This sequence comes from Viscum album, assembly GCA_963277665.1. Taxonomy (NCBI): domain Eukaryota; kingdom Viridiplantae; phylum Streptophyta; class Magnoliopsida; order Santalales; family Viscaceae; genus Viscum; species Viscum album. The sequence goes on along the minus strand of OY728132.1, from coordinate 687,514,953 downwards.
ATTTTTACTTCTATCTGTTGTATGATTTTTATGTTGTTTGTTCTTATTTAAAAATTTTATGATATATAGATTTTATCAATAAAAATCATCAACTGTTAAATAATATTTATTAAATATTAATAATAGTAGAGTTTACAATTATTATTTCATTGACATTTTGATCAAAATAAGTGGTCTTATCATTACCATTAGATTTGGGGAAGCTGAACCGTTTTTCTATGGAGGATATATATATTAGGTGGGATTTACTTTTATCCCTAACTACTTATTCCACCTAGTTGTTTTCACCAATCAAACTCGTATCCATTTGATGTTTTGTGATTCATCCAATTTCCTATCATAACTAATGGATTCATGATGTGACATGTCTATCCATATGCTAGTGACAGATAGGATGATAAAAAAGGTTTTTTATAAGAATTAATCATTACTAAAGAGATTTTTTTTTTCATGGATAATAATATTTATGAGTTATAAAAAAAGAGTTTTTCCTTTGTTATCCAGAATTGGTAATGAATTTTTAGTCAAATGTGTATTTTTTCGGATGAATATGGATTAAAATTTGTATATTTTGTTCCCTTTTGGTAATAAGTAAAAAATTAATATGAAGAGTATAGTTGAGTAATGGTGAAACTAAACTAGTTATATATAATTTACCTAAAAAATTAGGAACTTTTCAGAATTATAAGTTTGGTGATTCTTTATTTCCTTCGATGGAAAATGTTATATGGTATTTCATCTCTATCTAGAAGAGATGATTATAGAAATATGGGAAAAAAATTTCTTGAACACTTGGAAAGATTATAAGAATTCCCTGAATGTATAAGATATATATTCCCATGATTTTATTTCCAATTTGATAATGTTTAATCATGTGAAGTACATTATAAATATGAATAATTTTGTAAAGGTTGGTTCTTAAAAAGAAATGTTGGATTTGTATATAGTTTTTATCAACATGTTATAGGTAAAAATTATGATTTAAAAAAATTAACAAAGTCACAACTACTATAGGATATAATATTTTATTGATTTGTGAAGAAACAATTTTTAATATATACTAAATGTATGATTCCTTCCAAAAGTGGTTTTTTTGGTAAATAAAGAAATGATATTTGAGAAAACATAATTAATAATCTTAAATCCACATTTTATAAAAGGAAGGTGGTTGAGAAGTATCATGAAATTATTATAATGAATCCTAATCAGAAATCAGATGAATCTTTTTTTGATATTATAAATAAAAATGGGGGAAAATCATGATTATTTGACTTTGGGTTGGATAAAAAAATGATTTGGGTTTAATGGAAAATACTTAACAAAATTTAGTGGAAGAATATAAAATGAAGAGGAAAGATAAATAATAAAAGGAATATAAAATCAAATGGTATTTCTTTAAAAAAATTATGTTATTCAAGAAAGAGTAAATTCTATTATGAAAGGTAAATAAATTATTCTGATTTTCCAAAAAGTCATCATTTTAAAATTCAATAACTGAAGTCTATGTATTATTCAATTTCACCTTTGTTTATGGATAAATTTAGCATAGTTGGTTTAGTTATTTCTTTCGGAAAAGCTTATAAAACCATAAATATTTCCTTGAATACTTTTAAAGGAAAGAAGATGATAAGTAATACATCAAAAATTGTTCAATAATTGAAATAGAAATTAATCAATGAATATTTATCAGGATATCAATTGATTTCCTTATATTGGAAGTCAATGTAGATATTTTTTTGAATATTTTAGAAATACATTGATTTGTAAAAATTGTCCATTGTTCTAGATAAAAAATAATTAATAGAGAAGATGTAGATTACAATTATATTATTTTTGGAATAGATGGTTATAATGACAAAGACCGTAGTAATGTTTGTAATACTGTTGATAAATATTAAAGATATGTATTGTAACATTATAATGATGGATGCAATCAATATTTTACTATGAAAGATGAAAATTCTAGACCTTCTAGGTATCATCTTTTAACTGCTTCATCTGATTCCATATATTATTCGAAATCCCAAACTTTTTATAGAATGTAAATGATATTTTACTAGAGCAGTGATGGTACTAAAATTATGTTTGACATTTTGATGGTTTTTATGATCATTCCTTCAATAAGAGAGTATTTAAAAAGTATCTGTGATATTTTGGGAAATTAAATTTAGTGAAAAATATTATAGAATTAGTTATCTGAAATAAGGTAAAATTTAAAGAAATTAAAGGAAGTATTAATAATGATAGAATTATGTTAAAATAAATCATTATATTTTTGAATGGATATGAAAATTATTTATATATTTATGAAAATATAAATTATAATGATTGGGGCTCTTAAACAAAAGCTTCTTGGCCTACGAGAAATGTGCATGGAGATGTTTCTGATAACAAAAATGACATTGATAGTCTAAAATGTTTACTTATTTATTATTATATTGAGTATAAAATGTTTTCAAATAACTTGAATGATTTTGAAAATAAATTTGGAAAAATGAGAAAACAAATAAGAGTTTAAGAGGTCTAACAAGAATAAAGTTCCAAGGATAGATCTTTAGGAGACATTAAAGCATTGAAAAAATAAGCTACAATCATTCAAGAGTATTATAAAATAATTTCAAAGATACAATATTTGGAAGAGGGGATATTAGTTTTGAATGAAGAAAAAAAGAAGATCACTCTTATTTTCATACCTGAAACCAACATTAGTTGAGTCAAACAAATATGAATGGAATGTTATGAAGATAAATATTATCATTAATGATCATATAATTAAATGTTTATATATTTTCTCTAATCTGTTTGGAAATTATTCCTGAAATACATAAAATTGAACTATAACACATGTTTATATTTTTTGAGAAGTTATTATTTCCAAATAATTCTGATAGATGTTTTTAATTCATTTTGTACATATACTTCTATAATTTATTAAATGATTATATATTTTCTAGTAGAAATATCTATTTCATGTATAAATTAATTTCCCTAACTTATCAAGTGTAATTTCTAAGCTCTATAAAAATCATGTTTTGAAAAATTAAAAAGGGTAAGGGTAGGATTATCTTTTTTTGTAAAGAGAACATTATAGAAATTATTAACAAAAATCAAGATGTACTACTTTATAAATTAAATTTAGAAGAACAATAAAGGTAGGAAGGTTTGTTTTAGAACACATAGGAAGTACACATTGCTAGTTATATAATTTTTCATTTTTATAAGTTAAGTTATGTGCTTTTTAAAATGGGGGATATTGTTGAGTGGATTTTTATTCCAATACTTTATAAGATACTTTTTGAAAATAACAATACGTTTTATTAAAGTATATATTTTAAGATTACTTATAATTTATTAGTTTTAATAATGTTTAATATTAATTTTTTTTTCTAGATATAGGAATATCACTTTTTCAAACACAATTAATCACCATATTATAATGAACTTTCTCAATTGTTTAGATAGAAAAATAAAAATATTTCTTGATAATGAATTATAAAATAAACAAAGTCAAAATAAAACTATGTATAAATTATTGATTATATATTAATAATTTTAGACAAATATATTATAGAAGTAATCAGACTTGTTTTCCAAATGTATTTTTCCATACATCTCTGAGATAGATATATATAATTTTTTTCATGAAAAAATTAAATCCACTATATGAAATATAGTAACAATAATATAGTGTATAATCTAATGAGTGTTGAATGAACATGATAAGATATCATGTTTATGTTTTCATTAGTCCATTAAAGAACTTTTCCATGATTCACAGAACACGAATCTTGTAAAATTGGATATAAATTAGAGAAGTGATCTAGGAGGAGAGGAATTTTTCATCACTGACTATCAAGAGATTCTTCAAAGATTTTGAAACATATTTTTTACTCTCATAGCGATTTAATAAAATATTTTGAGAGTATGATTCTTAAGGAATAAATGAGAGGATTATTTGTAAATTTATAAATATATATTTTTAATCGTATATCCCATCAGGTTTGACCAAGGGATATCAAGGATAGGAAGACAATGAATTTTATAACCTTTCTTATCAATGGTTCGTATGGCTTGGGATATATTTTGTATGATCATAGTTCTAATGGTGTCCTTACTTTAAAAAAATATTCCATTATTGTTTATTTGAAATTGTGGATAACTAATGTAGAGGTTATAGAATTCAATAATGATAATGTTTAATGCAGAGATAAATATTTTTATAAATTAATTTAATTTTTTTTACAATATTATAAATTCACACTTTGTTTTTATTTTACTTGTTATATTTTCCACTATGCTTTTATAAAGGAATTTTTTAATTATTCTATAAATTTAAAAAAATTGATATTTAGACGAACTATTTATCTAATTTATAATTTGAGTTTCCAATGAAATATATGTCTAATAATTCTACATAAAGAGGTCAATGAATTTTTTATTTTATATTTTATAAACTATAATTCACCCCTATTAAATCCATTATATTAATTTTTTACCCTACACTAATATTGTGAACTGGTCACACCGCCATAAGAGAAACATAGTTAACCTCCCATTGACTAGGAGAAACCCTTGATACCCTGTTGAATCTCTTGGTTAAACATATAGTAGTAGGTATACATGATTATAGAACAATCATTCAGTTTCTTCCATGATGGATTACAACACCCTAACTCTGCCTGATGGAATCCGTATTATATAATTCATCCAATGGACTCTGTCTAATGGACTTCATTTGGTGAAGTTACACTGGGTGAAACCCTTCTGATCAATTGATCTTAATATGTTCAACATTAAACTTATATTTGGGGATATTTTCCTATTTATATCTCTAAATATCGCAAATTGATATACCTAGACATTACATATCTTTTACGGAAAACTTAATACATTACAGAAATAGACCCCTATGACTGTATTAGTTTTTTTCATTGGAAACTGGGAACACATTCTTCTATCTTAGTGAAATATCATCAACATATATCATAAAGCTCTTCCCAATTTGTTTTTCTTCCTAAAACATTTTTCTATATCCCGATTAAAAGAAAATAAAAAAATGGTGAGCTCAAATGCTCATTAAGGGTAAAAATAGAGCACATAAAACAAAATAAAAATATAAGAATATAAAAACATTAAATATATTTTGAATATCAAAATCTTGAGTCATAAAATAAAAGATGGCAGCACATATGCAAAAAACATAAAGGAACATTCAAAATAGAATTGGAATAAAACATTCAGCTGTGGAAAACACATAGTAATATAAAATCATTTCCATTTTAGCAAGGTTTCATTTCCACAACCATCATAGTGGACCACGCCCATTATTTAACGAAGTTCATTTCTCGTTCTAGCCCTGTATTACTTCACTATATTTACATTCCATTCCATTTATCTCTAACTCATGATATATAAATCTTTACCCAATGCATTTGGGGGAGATATAGGTCCCACACATCACATAATAAAAAAAATAAATATGTGTTCCATAAAAACATAAACCATTCATCATAACATAACCCAATGAAAAAATGGGTTTCTTGAACATTATTTCATCATATCATAATCAATGTAAAACAATAGGACTTCATAAATTGATTTCTATCATAAATATATTCAACCATATTAATTATATGGATTGTATACATGAAAAAATATCCTTAATCAAAGATGGAAAATAATATTTTTAAAACACTTAAAATTAATTCTTGAAGAAAATATGCCTTCCTTTTCAATAATATTTTAATTTCTCAAAACATCACACAATTTGAAAATAAAAAATATATATTTGAAAATAACCTCAAAATCATGTAACGAAAACATCTTGTAGTAAAGATGTTATGAAAGCGTAAAATTCCATTCATTCCGTGTAAGATAAAAATCGTTCTCCTTGTATTTTTCTGAAAAATTGAAAAAGTAACTCATATTGAAAAATAAAAAAAAATCCATACAAATCATGTAGTGAATGTCAAAAAAATGGGTAAAATGACATGAAACATACATATAATAATAGTAAACATTTTATGTAGACAGTTCTTTAGAAAACATGTACATGGATGATAAATATACCGAAGTAAATGTAAACGTATAAGCAATCATAAATAAAAATGAGATGACAAAATTATCCATTTATAGTAATAATTAGTATAATGGTATTTCTCATAAAATTATATGAATATATAAATATCATAACATGCATAAGAAGAATCAAAAAAAATTTATTAGAAGCATAAACACCACACAAATGAAATAGGTGGTGAATAAGGCATATGTCCCACATAAATATAAGTGAGCCAAAATTATCCCCAAACTCAGATTTGTTATCCCATATGTATATTTGAACCACATTTTTAATGATATAAATGATGTCATTTAATTATTTCGGAATCATATTAATTTTTATAATAACATATATGATCATATTATCATCCATTTGTTAATACTTTTTCATTAATACTCATTATTTAGGTATAAAATGCTTTATTTTCTTATGCATGTTTTCCATAATAAGTCATGGTTCTCCTTATAGGTTTATATTTATAACATAAAAAAATGACATTAACATAATACATATCATATTTATTCATAATGTAAATTTATTTAATAATTGTTTTCAGATATATTGTAGAATGAATCACATTACATCATTTATATGGTGGTCGTACGTACGCACGAGCAATGATATCATTCTAATTATTTTGAAATGGTATTGATGTGGATGGTATATATGTTTTTCAGTAATCAATATCATCTTATAATAATAATTAATAGTTATTATTTACATCCTTATATCCATCCAAGTGTGGGGGTGGAAAAAACAGATTACACCACGGTATAGAGAAGATAAGTCGTATGTACACACACGTGGTAATATTTCTTTTCTTGGGATGGATAGAATGAGTAATATGACTGTTTAATAATTATAATGAAATATATTTATATGATTGATACTAATTTTATTACTTTATAATTAAAAAACTAATTATGAGGATGTATATGAATAAAGAATATTGAAAGAATCAGTAAAAGAGATTACCTCTTCCTTGATGTGCATCTCTAAATCTCCCCTTAATGGCACTATAGTTGGTATTTTGAGGAAAAAAAACCTCTATAATGTCACTATGATGTTTTTTAATAGAAAAATTCAGGGTATGTCAGATATTAAATTCTCAAATTGATGTTATGAGGTAAGGGATGAGGTTCCCTTTTATAATTTAGGTGAGGGGCACTCTTGGACATTCATAAAATATTAATTAAATATAAAAAATTTATCAATATAAAAGCATCAAAATTGAATATTTCGAAGATAATATGAGTATAGTTTTAAATCCACTAATCCAATACTTTCTATAAATGTATTAATTTTATTTTAAACCTTATCTTGTTGGTATAAAATTAATTATTCCCTTTTAATTTTAATTGGGGTCACAACATTTTACGTATTAAGAGGTTATAAATTATAATTATATGGGAAAAATTTCATATAACTGGACAAATAATAAACATTTAGACATTATCATTTTCACTTTGTAAATTTTATGTACTTTTTATTTTTTAAAATAATTTACGAAAATAGTAATTTTATAAAATAAAAACAGTTTTATTTTTTTACACATTTCATTTCATTGAATATAAATAATATTAATACCGAGAGATAATATGAAACAAAACAATTGAATAGTCTCGTAAATGTTATATTAATATATATAATATGTGTATGGCATAAATAATATCACATACTATTTATTTTAATATTTTTAATATCATTTATTTGATATTTCTCTTAATAAACAATTACTATATCACTCTTGTGTCAGTATTAGGGTGATTATAAAATCTCTAAAAATTATAAATAAATTTACATGATTTAGATAATTTCATTAGATTTACAATTACTACTAATGTTCATAGTTTCATTATGTTTATCACTACATTAATATTTTATACTTATAAGAGTCAAGAGAGTGATATGTTGTCACTTTCTATTGTTTAAATAATAATTATGTCACTTTCTTAGAAAATATTCCATTAAAATAAAAATTATAGATATTTCTCTGTTAAGGAGAGACTTCAATTCATCCAATTGGATTTTTTAGGTGTTAGGGTAATTGTATTATCTTTATCATATTATTGTTCACCCTAATTTACCTGATTTACCTTTAACCATGGTAAATAATAATTACCATGGATACAATTCATAAAGTATAAAAAATAAAAAGAGGCGTATCTACATATTTTAGACCTAATGATTCCAAATACTGAGTCCATCTTTTCAAATGAAAAATACTAATAATTTAGTAATCAATTTAAAATAAATTCTCATTGTCAAAGTGATAAAAATCATTTTTAAAGTAAAAAACATTCAATAGATTAACATGTGATTATATCATATTTATTGTGTAATTAGTTCAATGAACAAAATTGGATTAATTAAAAATATAATCTAAAAATAATTTAAAACCAATTCAAAATAAAATCAATCAATAATAATAATTTAGGAAAAAATAGTTTTGAATTAAAATGCAGTATTTGTCACCATTTAATATAAAATAATTTTTCCAAAAAATACCAAAATTTTAACCAAAGAAAATTTTAATGTCACACATTCAAGAAAGAAATCTATTTTAAAAAATTAACTTATGAAAGTGTAAAAAACTAGATTAAAAAATTTCTCTCCATCACAAGATGGTAAAACGTTTTTTTAAGTACATCTATTATCTGAAAATTTTAATATATTTATATATAATGCCTAAAAACATATATAATTAATTTTTAACCCTAAATTTAATACATTACATATATATTTCATTAATTAATTGATTTTAAGTGATTTTATTTTTTTATAATCACACTTATTTTCATTTTTAGAAAAACATTTACTTTTAATTAAAAATGTTTTTATTTTCATTTTTAAGTAATTATTCACAAAAAAATTAATTAAATACATCTGTAAACAGTATTTTAATAAATCAATTAATATTATTTATTTCCATCATTTTATCAAATAGGTTATAAGTTAACATAATGATAATTTGTTTTTCACTTATACTCGGTCTTTGTGAAATGAATTATATCAAAGGAATTTAAAATTATGTGTTACACAAGACAAGAAAGGCATTGTATATACTAAAAATCAGCTAATGTTTCAAATTTCACAAGCATATCGTGGTGTACAATACTAAAAAATCATTCAAATAAATTTATAAATATCTCTCTCATAAAAATATTGTAAAATTACATTCTACCCCCCTTAACATAAATATCTACCTTGAAATTCATTGGGGTTCTAAAAGGTTCAATACTTGTATGTTTCTTTCATATAAACCCACATCATAAAAAGGAATATTTAAAAATTATTTAAAAAATAAAATTTGTAAACATAATTGTTACCCAAAGTGACTCATCAAAAGGTTTCCACATAGGATAACATAGGTAGGATGCAAAAACATGAATATATAAGAAAAAATATAACCATATTGTTCTGATTTTGTGTGATAGAGAATAATGATATGATAAATTTAACAACAAAAAATCCATATATCTGTGTTCTGTTACGGTAAAATCTAATTCATTGGATAAAAATTTACTGTAATAAATTTTTGGTTTTTCGGGATCCTTTTCTAAAGTTAAATAACATGAAGAGAAATATATACTTAATTTCAATACAATATCATCATTGGTCATGCCTTGAACTATTTCCACATCATCTCTTATTTAAAGAAATAATGTTTAATATTCATTCATTATGTTTTAGCATATTATAAAATCAATAAATTGAATGATAGGTCATTCCATATGTTTTTATTACAAAATATATAGCACTAGTTATCAAACATGAATAATTCCATATATGGTGGGATATTAATTTATTCTAACCAAAATCATCAAGTGTTTAACTTATACTTTCCAAAAAAATTGATACAGATAAAATTATTTGGAATTATTAGAATAGAAAACTATAGAATTTTTTTTACAAATGTTTCCTATCATTTATCCCCAATATATCATAAGATATATCTGGTTGGTCACATTCCAAAAATTTTATAACCTTTATCATGAATTTTTTCAAGTCACCGTAACAACCTTAATTTTCAGATATACTTTTTGAAATTATGCATGTTTACTTATTAATAAACTTATTAGAAATATTCATTATGTCCTAAAATGTTGGAAACTTCATCCATGAAATCATATTCCTCTTGTCAACAACTACATACTTAGTTCCCCAAAAACAAGCATCATCCAATTTACATATTCAAATCTAACATATCTTTATCTAAACTTCATTATCATAAGATAAGGGACATATTAAGGGTTATATTTCCGTTAATCATGTGTTCTCAATGTATATCAACATAACCTTAGATCGAGTTTTTATTCCTAAATGCTATTTCACATATCCTTTCAAATCAATAATTAAAAAATTATACTGAAAACAATTTTATATTCCATTATTCATATACCATAATCACTGAATTATAAAATATATACACCTAAATCATCCAACATTATATTTATAAAATTACTTATGATCCATAATCTTTGTCTTCACTAAAATATGAATCATGTCTTAATGATTCTCAACCACAACTTTCTTAGGTTTAATGCAAATAATACTAAAAGGACATCATATAAATTTCACATGTCATTTACAATATATTTATCGTCAACAGTCTGAATAATACTCTTACCATCATCTTGATTCCCTTCATAATATTTCCACTTAGGAAATAAATCTTCATAATTCTTGTATTTTACACATATGAAACATTCAATGGTTAAATATGTTATATGTAGTTCTAGATATTGACTATGACCAAAAAGAAAAATATGAGGAATACATTTCATAGATTTGAAACACATAAGTAAGATAAATTACAATTAATCATTCAATATATTATATCATTGGTATAAAACTAGGTTAGTCATGATTTTCACCAAAACCCAAGGATTGTATCCTATATTTAGCTGTTTTTTAGGAAATCCCCTGATGCATCGATAGAAATATCTCATGGGATATCAAAAATGTTATTGAATCCTAGTTTCCAAAGGATGCCAAAAACATCAATCTGATACTATCCTTAATGAACCAATCATGATGTACAAAGGCGTTAAATTTCATTTGTGGAATTCATAATACATCACAAAAATAAAGACCTAATCATTGTATTAGTTTAGTGTCTTCAGATACTCAAGACACATTCTTCTTGCTTGGTAAAAGATCTTTGACATCTCCCATAAAGATCTTCCACATTAGTTTTACTACATAAAAGGTTTTATTTATATTCCAAGGAAAAGAAAACATAAAACTAGTTAGATAAAACTCTCATTAAGGGTAAACATGGAGAACATAAAAGAAAACGAAAAAATCAGATTGTAAAAACATGAACATATATTTTGAATATCAAAATCATGAGTCACAAAATAAAACATCACATTACGTAGGACATACATTATAAAGGAAAAGTCAAATCATCATTGGCATAAAACATGAACTTATGGAAAAAAATTAGCATAGAAAATCATTTCCATACTAGTGAAGTCTTGTATTCAAGACCATCATAGGGGATAATGTCCATTACTAAACTGAGTTCACTCCTCATTCCTGCCATATATTACTGCACCACATTTATATCACATTCTATTTATGCCTATTTGATGGAAAATAAATCATTACCCAATGAATTGGAAGGGGATATAGGTCCCACCAATCACATAATGAATACCATAAATTTGTGTGCCACAAAAACACAAATCATTCATCATAACCTAACCCAATTAAGGAAATGGGTTTCATATACATAATTCCATAATAAAATAATCCATGTAAAAATGGACTTCATAAATAGAATTCAATCATAAAAATAATCAACGACAAAAATAATATGTATAATATAATTAAAAAATAACCATAATCAAAGTAGGAAAATAATTTTAATAAAATAGATGAAATTAATTCTTTAGGAAAATAAAATTTATTAATCAAAAACATTTTTCATTTCTTAAAAAGCCACCAAATATTATGAGAAAATAATTTATTTGAAAATGACCTTTCAAAAAAATAAGGTTAAATTCTTGGAAACAAGTTGTTATGAATGCATAAAATTCCAATCATGATGTATATGTTTAAAAATAGGCTTCCCGTACTTTTGCTGAAAATGTAAAAAAGTTCCTCATATGGAAAATAAATTCCTTCAAACCCATGTTGTAAAAGTAAAAAATGGGTAAAAAGTCTTTGAACATACATATAAGAATAGTATTGATTTTATGATTTTTGTTTTCGAAAATATGCACATGGATGATAAATATACCCATGTAAATAATTACGTAAAATCAATCTCTCATAATAATGAGATTGTGAAATTGTCCATTTATAATTATAATCAGTAGAATAGTAAAACATATAAAATAATAGGTATATATAAACATCATACAATTAATAATTAGAAACATAAAACACTCATGGGAAGTATAAACACCACATAATAGAATTAGGTTGTGTATATGATATATGTCTTAGAGAAATAAATGTGAGACAAAATAATACATTACCTTAGTTCTATAATCCATTTTGAGTATCTTAACTTCCTGTATAACGATTTAAATGATGTCATTGACTTATTGAAAATGAAAATTAATTATTTTGATATCAAATATGATCATATGATCATACATTTGGCAATAATATTTATTTATTACTCATTATTCAGGTATAAATTGCTTAATTTTCTTGTGCGTGTTTTGCAGAATAAGATCTAGTTATTTTTCTTAGGTCATATTTATATCATTAAAAAATGATATTAACTTATGAAATGTCATATTTATTCATTTTTTAAATTTATATAATCATTTTTAAAGGATAACTTGTAGAATTAATCACATCGCATCGTGGAGACAGTAGGTTGTATGTATACACGAACAACGATATCATTCTGATAATTGTTAAATGGTATGGAAGTTAACGATATATTATTCTTCCACAATCCATATCATGTTATTATAATCATATATATTAATTATTTATGTTATTATATCAATCCATTTATGGTAGTTTTAAAAAAAAAATTACACCATCATGTGGAGACAGTAAGTCATACGTACGCACGCGTTGTGATTTTATTTTTCATAGGATTGACAGAAGATTAAATATGGATATTATATAATTATAATAAAATATTATTATAGGGGTGATACTGATATTATTAAAATATCATTTTATGGTGATTATTGAAGGCTTTAATTGAGGTGAATATGTGATGGAGGTGGTGCGCTTTTATAATGAGGTGAGGGGCACCCTTGGAAATTCTTAAAAGATAAAATTAATATAAATTTATTTTTCAATCCAAAAGCATCAAAATTGAAATATTTCATAGATAAGAAGGGGATATATCGAAATCCTCTCATATAATAATTTTTATACATGTATTGATTATCTTTAAGACCCTATCTTTTTCAAATAACCTTAATTATTCCCTTTTAATTTTAACTAGGTTACACCATTTTTAGTATTAAAATGTAATAGATTTTACTTAAATGGGGAAATTTTTGCATAATTAGACATTGAATGATCCTATATAACTTATAATAGTCACTTGGTGATTTTATACAATTTATAATAAATATTTATTAATTTAATAAATTTTTTATAAAATATTAATAGTGTTAATTTTTTAACTATTCATTTCATTGACATTAAATTAAATTAACAAAGGGAGATAAGATATAAAAATCCATTTAATAGTCTTATAACATTTCACAGTTACCTATAAAATTCATTTATTGCATAAATTATGTCCAATTTTATTTATTTTAAATTTTCTAATGTTAATTATTTGATATTTCTCTTTATAAAACAACTACTATATCTCTATTGTGTCAATATTTATAGTAATTATTTAATATCAATAAATTATAAAAAAAGTAAAATGTTTTTTATTATTTAATTAGATTTATGAAGTCTAAATATGTTTTTAGTTTCATCATGTTTACCCCTATATTATATTTTTTATACTTATAAGAGATAAGAGACTGACAAGTAGTCACATACTTTTATTTAAATAATAATTACATCACCTTCCTAGAAAATGCTAATTAATAAAATCAATTAAGGGTTGAATTTTATTCATACTATAGTATTTTTTTTATGTTTTATGGTTATTTTATTATCCTTATCATATTATTGTTTGCCCTAATTTAAATGATTAACCTTTAACTGTGGTAAATAAGAATTACGAAACATACTATTCATAATGTTAAAAAATATTAAAAAAGAGACTTATCTACATAACATTGAACTGATTATTCCAAATGTGGAATCAATTTTCCAAAATGATAATGCATAAATTTCATTAATTAATTTGATATTAATTCTTGTTTGAAATGGGAGAAAATATATTTTTTAAGTAAAAACCATCATAAGATTGACAGGAGTTTATATCAAATTTTAGTTCGAAATTATTTCCAATGAACATTATTGGATTAAATTATATTAAATAATGTAAATATACTTAATATAAAATAAATATATAATTTATCGATAAAAATAATTTCAATGAAAAGATTGTTTTGAATTTTAATGTAGTATTTTAAGTGTTCATTGAAATATAAATTTTATCCTAAAAATTCCAAAAATTACACCAAATTGAATTTTAATGTCCCACATTCAAAGAAGAAGATTATTTTTTAAAAAATAACATATAAATGTGTAAAAAACTAGATTTGAAATGTGTTCACAACCCAATGGTGGTAAAACTATATATTTTTTTGGAAAATAATTCTTCTATTAGAATAATTGAATTTGTTCTAGTATCATGCTTAGAAAACAAATATGATGAATTATTAGCATTAAATTGAATATATTACTTATTTTAATTTGATTAATATAATCCTTAATGAGTTGTTTTATTATTTTATAAACTCGCTTTTTTTCATATTTAGAAAAAAATTTCTTTTAGTTACAAAATAATTTATTTTCATTTATAAATAACTGTTCAAAAAATAATTTTATTAAATATATAAGTAAAAAATATTTTCATAAATAAATTAATAATATTGATTTGGATCATTTTAACAACTATTTTATATGTTAACATAATAATATCCAGTTATTTATTTATAATCAGTTTTGGGTCAAATGAATAATATTAAAAGATCTTGAACTTGTGTGTAACACAAGACAGGAATTCCATTGCATATACTATGATCTAATCTGATTTTATGTGTTTCACAATCTCTTCATGTTGCTGCGTAGAACAAAATACATTAATAAAATTAGAAAAACTCTATCGCATAAAAATATTTTGGTGTTACAATATCAATCGTGAAAAATTTGTCTGATAAAACTAAAGAATCTTAAAAAACATTTTATATTCTTCAGGTTGAATTAATTGTATGTAGATTTATTTTCTACGTTTTCCACATTCCCATAGATTATGGAGGCATTTTGTTTTCTAAATAAATTATTTATACTTTTGGTTCGAAAAATCTTTTAAAATACCTATTGGAAATAAATTTTTATTTTATATTCATTATATATTGAAATGTTTTTGATTTCCATAAGGTTTTTAATTTAATTATTAAATGTATTTAGTTGTCAAAGCAATGGTTTTAGGTATGATAACTTGTAGAAAACATAGGGGGAGTGTGTTCAAATATTAGTATGGAAAGGATCATGTGGTTTTGATAGTTATGTATTGAAAACTATTGGGGAACAATGGATTATGAAACCAAGTGACTAGTAGGGACTAGAGGGAGTGTTATCACTCATGAGTTCGATTATTCTGGGTTGACCTTTGAGAATTGTTTCTATTGGTTTGTGTTCGGTATTTTTGAGTGGGTTCATTCTATGGGAGTTTTTTGTTGTGATTTATTTTAATTCCTTAAAAAATATTTGTATATATATATATAAATTGAATTCTTTATTTTTGATTTTTTCTATATTTGAACTAAAATCCAATCTAACTTGTTTATTGGTTTAGTTTAAATTTTGGTATGTATTGGGGATTTACTACTGGGTTTTATACTTACCCATTATATATGATCCTTTTTAATATGTAGACTCATCTTATCATGATACAAGTAAGGGGATGTTTATATGTTTTACCAACACAGCTTCATGATGTAGTGGTCATGGATACATGGAGTTGGATTATGGAGAATAAATTGAGTCATGATATCTTGAGTAGTGCCAACATTGTTCATTGAGTCTTATTTTCCAGAGAATTATTTATCTTTGGATTGTTGTTTTTATTTTCTATTATACTGCTACTATGATGATAGTTTTTTGTACCATTAGATTATATATTGGTTTTCTAGAAATAATCACATTGTTTCTATAATTTATGGTTCTCATGAATGAATTATTAAGTAAATTTCATCCCTCACGGTTTAATGAATATAATGAAATTTGTTTTTAGTCTTTGGTTCCCTAGGGATGCCACATAATATTTGTAGAATTTCAATTCTTACCATGCCAATGGGTTGGTTCAAGATGTTACAGTTAGAGATTAATCAATATGGGATTTTTCCTCTTTTATAAAGGTTATGAAATTTGGGAACATATTTAATATAGACTAGGGATTTTTATAATAATTATTACATAATATATATGATGTTATGATCTATCAGGTGAGGTTCATGTAATGTGATCATTTGTAAAAATGAATAACATGTGATATATTTATCTACCTAGTGAGTCTACACTTAGAGAATTAGGAACGTATGAGTTGGCTACATTTAATTATCTAATATATGTTATATAATCACAAAATTTCCCATGAAAAAGAATTATATTATAATTTAGGCTTGTATATGAAGAAACTAGTGGAAACATGTATTGAGATACATCTATTTGTTGGAGATCATTCCAAACCCCATTATTGCTTGATTTGCACCAATATTTTTCTAAAGGCCTCTCTTTTCTAGTATTTATGAATTTATGAATTAATCAATTACAATTTATTATAAATTTTTAAAATTCCAAATGGTTTATATTTTGTGTTTTATTTAATGTGGTTGTATAATACCCTAATATTTTATGATATAATTTCTCTTCAAATAAATATAATTTTTTGAATGTCTTCTGATATATCCAAACTCGAGTATAAATAAACTCTAATATTGCTTTCCATTTGAAACTATCCACTAAATTAGAAGAGTTAATAGTAAAAAAAATTTATTTTTTTAATAGTTTTATATAATGAATATATATTTGTAAATAAGTATTCAATTTTTAGTAATGTCGTTATTTTTAAAAAAAATCATTTTCCCCAGAAACGGTTACTATTATTTTTTATGAGAAAATAATACAATAAACTTCTTCCAATTTGTGAAAAATTATTTCAATAAATGTAATTAATTTTTAAAATCAACATGTCAAAATTATATTGGAATTAAATTATGTGAATTTTCTGAAAAATTTTATTTTTTGATGAATAGATACAAATATATTTTTTTATTGAAAACCGTCAGATCCATTAAATAATTTTGAGAGTAAAATTTTTTAAAATGGTTTTAAAAGTATAATTTGTTAAATACTACTATAATTATTCAATTTTATTTCATTATATTAAATTTTATGTTTAATTTTTTTATAAATACTTGTAATAATTATGATTTTATGGAAAACATCTTTTGGTCACATTTTATAGGTTTACATTTCTGTTCGTTTATGACACTTATATTACAATAATTTGGTTAAATGTATTAAATAATTTTAATTATTATAATTAGTATTATTTATGAAATTAAAATTAATTTTTTCTTATAAGGAATACTAAAAATAGAAAAAAATTAGCATGATTACTGTTAATACATTTTTACCTGGGGTTTAACCTAGTTATAAATGTACATTTTCCAATTAAACATTAGTAAAAATAATTCTATGACCATATTTATAACCTATACTATTCCAACTCTATATCTCTGTCCATTTTGATTCATTTTTCATGATAATTACTTTACTATATTTTATCCTTTCAAAAAATTCCATGTTTCTCCTCTCCCCCACATATAAATGGACTCCCAGAATTTCTATTATTTATATGACATTGAGCCCTATATAATGGAAAAATCCTACAATATTACATTTTAATCTTCCTTATACATTAATTAAATATTGTTATATTCCTTAATCATCAATCCAAGTATTTAAGAAGAATCAAAAAGAAGAATACTGAAGATGTTCTAATCATCCAACCTAAACCCATTTAGTTTATTTCTTCTTGTAACTCCTTTAAATTTATGGTTTTCATCATAAAATAATTATTTGTTTATCAAAAATATACTTAAATTTTATTATAATTATGTACCCACCATTATTCACTATTTTTCTATCAAATGGGAAGTGACTGTACCATGTCTGCGTACGTGTAGACCACGACCTTGATGTAGAGATACAATTCATTTTCCTTCCCCAAATTTAATGGATGAAAATTATGATGGTTATAATGTTTATAAATGATATATGTGATATAATTATTATTCATTAATTATATTTTAAAATCATGATTCTTACCATTCAATCCATTAGTAAGCGATAATATTACTTGTGTGTATGTGTGGACAGCCGCCTCCATGAAGTGATGTGATTCATTATTCAATTACTCCTTCCATGTAACAAAATAAAGATATATTTAATGAATATATATGATATATAATATATAATAACTATTTTTAATTGTGATTTATCATTTACATTTCATTCATTCCATATTTTGACAAGTGAAAAAAATGATTATGCATACGTATAACCTACCGTATCAATGAATAGTGTAATTCCATTTTCTATATATACCTTGTATTTATGTATATATATATATAATTAATATATATCATTTTAATATCATGATTAAAATTATTTTGATAATTTAACCATGATTAAATTTAAATGATCAAAACCACCGAACCAAAATTCTCAAGAAAAATGAAATAGTTAAGACCCATAAATGATGATTTTAATAAGCAATAATAAATAAATGGGAGCTAATTTATTATAAACTGATGATATATGATATTATATGTTTTTAAATGAAATTAGAAAAGAATTATAATAAATTTAGATCTATATTTATACTAATGATGGGTGTACTCTTATACACGTGTCACCTCCTACTTCATTCTACTACATTCACTACCTACCACCTCTCTCATTCCTTCCAAACCAAATACCTCCCAATATAAATTTCTATATCAATTTCATAGTGTTCCTTCTATAAATATTATTATATAACCTCTACCTTAGTTATGGGATCCGTTCATGACTACATCATTGACCAGGTAATCCTTTTCCATATATAACCACTCTCTATCAATCCAATCCCTTCCCCTCCCGCTCGCAAGTTACATTGCCTTCTCCTAGGGTTACTAGTTACATTTTACACATTTTTGATCTACCTACCACAATTCATGCCTCTATTTCATTACCATCAACTGCCATAGAGGAATACCCTCAACAGAGTCATGAATCACTTCACTACCACTAAAACCTACTATTTCCCTTGAAAATATGTGTTCCTATGCTTTTGCATATCTCATTTATGGATATAAATTTACCACTATTACAGGAATCAATTGGTTATGGACACATATAGAATATGGTAATTTTTCATTCATAACTTCTCAGTAACATTTTTCTATGTTTTTTATTTTTCCATTTAACTCTATTAATATGAATCTTCTACAATATAATTCAATATTACTGCTTCCAAAAATTAGTAATTACTGATCAACTATGTTCTGTCAACCACAATATTTATACATGTCTCTCTCCTCATAGACCCTAAAGATCAAAAACTCTAAACAAGTGGTTCTCTATTAATTTTTTAAAAAAACATCCCCTATATCCATGAGTTAGTATTTTTCGTTACACATGATTTTTTTAGATATTGCTACGATACATCATCTATAACGTTTCTCTAATTCTAACTTGACCGTATTTTTCTCAGTCAGTGTTTCTTCATATATATTTTTACCAAAGTTGATATAGAAATCATCCACCATATGAATGCATTCTTTAGTTTTGGTTTGCCTAACTGATATCATGAAATGAAAAAAATTTACGGTTTCATTCATGTATATTTATTACTATTTTCAACGTTCTTTTTAAAAATATTTGTAATTAAATGCATTTTGGACATATTGTTTTCCTTTACCATATATATTATATATACTATTATCCTAGTTTTTCATATAATGATTTTATCGAAATCATTTAAACTTAAATAAAAAAAACATTAGAAGCATTAAATCATCATCATGATCTAGAGAAGTAATGTTTCAAAGAAGACCAATAAGAAAATAAAAGAAAACTGGTCGTGAGTTCAGTATTTTATTCACTTGAAAATGTTCCATTAATTAACATTCATTCAGTATAAATATATTTACAATATTTAAAGATTTATAAGATCATGATCTCTTGAAAATTCATCAATAACTGAATCACTACCTCAAAATGGAAACACATAAAGAGTAACATGCATGCCATTATAACATATATCCATAAATGGTTATTTTATTTTAAAATATCATTTAAAATTAGTTTGATTTAGTAATTTAATCAAAATTAGATTAAATTCATCAAATTGATCTGCTATTTGTTTCAGGGTGCATTAACAAAGTTCGAATTTTTCAACCTTATCAGAAGGATCAATCAAGAGAAGACCACTAACGAATATGATGATACAACATAATGTTTCATATTATAAGAATGATGTCATGGTACTATAAATGACATTATTCTTCTTATATAAGACTTTTATTTAACCATTAAATGATCCATTGTTACTCTTAATTGTTTTTACTAATGATGCAAATATTCTTATAGAATCAACCCTTGCCTCCTCACCACAATCATAAAAAATCCTTCCACTACACATATTCTTCTTTGAAATTTCAATATTATTTCTTATGAATTTCAACGCTAATATAATTTTTTTACTAATACTATTTTTGTAACCATCATGTACTTTTCTACCCCATGTATGTAAGAAATTACAATTTAAATACCATAGATTACATATATATATATATATAATATTTAATAATATTGTAAATTATTCACTTTTGTTGACAAGATTCTAAAATTTGTGCTTGTTATAGCTAACTGATGGAGGTTAAAACTTCAATAATTCCTATATTGTTGTATTCACATGTAATAAGAAATTTATCCATAGGTTATACTGTATATTTTACATGTTGGTCAATATAAACATTTATTTTTATAAAATTAAATTATTACATTATTTATTACTATTATGAAATATAAAACGAAAAATAAATAATGTTACACTGGCTGCAATAGATGATTCACTACAACTAAAAACTGTAGAACACATAGGATAGTTTTATTACATAAATTATGTTATTACTAGAATACCATTGTGAAGCAGTTTTTGATATTATTTTTACATTCCCAAAAGAACCATATATCATATTCCTTTTTTATCTTAGAATATTCAGATATTGGAGGTCCATATAAAAAATGTGAGTATTATGCTTCAAATTTATGGTTTAATGAGAATAATAAAAAATTAAGCAAAAAAGATAACACGGGTTTTGTTTAAAGTTGTTCATTGGGAATATTTCATTGGACTTACTTCCTGCATTTCGACAATAACATAGACCTTTATTTTTCAATTATACCTATAGAAATTAAAGAACATTCCAAGACCACATGTATATTTTCTATTATACATTTGTATATAAGTCATTGAGTGGGAAAGCAGGTAGATATGTGAACAATTGTGGGTCTCCAGTTATATTTAGACTAAATGGAAAAAACAACAATTTCATTGGTAGTTTATGTAATAATGATGTACAACCACCAAAATTTTCACATTTATATGTGTGTGACACTATAGATGTGAATCAATATAGTGTATGGTCCTTGTGATTTTTATATTCAATAGTAAAAAAATATTTTTAAAAATATTTTTTTGATTTGTTTTAACACATATTTCGTATTAAATTTCGAGGATAGAATACATAACTCTATTATTGGTTAGTAATTTTTTTTAAATGACATGAAATACTTCATGAGAACAATTATTTAGCTCATCAGTTCATTACTATAATTGATGTTCAAAAGTGTAATGATATTCCAAATCTAAAGCTTTGTATTCTTAAAAGATGAATAACGAATGTGATAATATATAATTGAAAAAATACTTCTGAAATTTCTAATCTTATTATTGATGATATTTAATATATTTATCAAAAGGGGGTATAATCATTCAATGAAAAAATAGTGAGTTATAATGCATATATGAGATTCAACTATTGTACTTTCCATTTTAATAGATGTTGGTTTTTAAAACTTGTCAGGATGGATGTGTGGACAACATATTCCATCATACTACATCATTCACTAAAAGTACAAAAACTATTGAAATTATCAATGAGATATTAATTTTTTTATTATTTTCAATTTTTTTACAATGTTTCATCAACTCGTCTGTATTCTAGAATGTTTTTGCAATAGTTTACTATATATTTTTATACCATGCCTGAGTCTCAAAGACCCTATTTATTCGAATTAATCAAAATAGCTTAGTGGATGAACTCTATAATGGGTTTCAAAATTAATTCTATATATGTTACCATGAAAAGTCTTTATGTGGGAAGTGTGTCATTTTAGCTCATACCATTACTGGTGGTCCATGTTATATGATTAAAAATTTCCAAGATTCAATTTCAATATGTAATTGAGTAGGGTGTCCAATTTTTTTTACATTTTACATGAAATCCAATGTGGATAGAAATTTCATCATTTATTCCAAAAAACAATATTCACCCATCAAACTCTCCTAAGATACTATCAAGGGTTTTCATTATTAAGGATGAACATATCTTGAATGATTTATGAGACGAATATTTCATTGGAAAGTTTCAAGTATGTTAATATATTTTAAGCTACTATTTATCATGTTTATAAAAACCATTATTATTTTCATATGTTTTTTGTTATTTTATTATTCCAACACTTTCACATATAGTTGTTTGTACTATGGATATTCAAAACGGAGGGTTTCCTCGTGTTCACATTCTATTATTTCATTGACATGAAAAAAATTCATCACTCTAATAGACATTAATAAAATTGTTTGTGCTGAAATTCCAATTAATGGTACCTTCCAAAAACATCATGAATATCTGAAAAATTATATGATCTTTGATCCTTTCATTGATGCTTATCATTTCCCTCCATTTCTAAAAAAATTAATATTTTCAATGCTTTATCTATAATTTTTTTTCATAAAAAAATAATGATGATGGATATGGTATATATTGACGATGGAATAATAAATATAAATTTATAAAAAATGGTATTTCTTTATACAATCATTTTTTTGTCTCATACAATCCAAATTTTCAATAAAAGAATCCCCATCATATAAAAAAAATTCAACCAATATTGTTCTATGAAATACATGTATACAAATATAAAGAAGGGTCATGCTGGTTTTATATTTGAACTCTATGAGACCTATAATAGACACATGTCTGTAAATAATGTATATGAAATTAAAATTTATTATGACTACCTATACAAATCACCTTGTAATGATTCTTAGCGGTTCTCCCATTATTATATACATTATAAATATCCACCATTAGAATGGTTTCATTTGCATTTACCAGGAAAATGAACTACAACTTATATCATTACTGGAAATATTAATGATATCTTTAGTAAGTGAAACATTTCTGAAAAATAGTTTACTTCTTGGTTTGAAGAAAATGTAATGTATGCAAAATGTAGATGTCTAACATATGTATAATTCACAGATATATTTTTCATCCATTCTTTGAGAGAAAAATGTACCCCTGAATATAGGGATTTTGTATTGGTATATTTTATTATGTCCCCCATTAACTAGAGAGATATATCACTTATGTATATTTCATACAAAGAATAAAATTGAAACTTCACCTGAATATGTTAAACCATTGAACAACATTACTCATCACACATTCAAAGAGGAATGTTCAACTTTGGTACTATTAGGTGATGAAAATGTGTTTATAGAAGCTATAAAAGAAAATTCTTATTATTGAATAAGATACTAATCATACAAATTTTTTTCCAATATGTTTTTCTTAATTATAACATCTAGATTGATATTTTCTAGCATGAAATCTGGGAAATCCTGACTGAAGAAACTCTATATTCCCACAAACATAGGCTTAAAAAACAAGGAACTTCATTTTTGTATGTCTTCAATTTAATACAATATTGTGGATTCTTACAATAAATGTTGTTTATATATATTTCTTATATTTTTGACATTATATATTATGAAATTACTTTTAATGATTCAATTAAATTTGATGCATTTATATATTATAAATATATTTTTTAACTACTATTACATTTTATTTCCATCAATTATTTTACTATACTTTTTTATTATTAATTTTCTATAATACTTACCTATTGATGTTTTGGACATACTTATAGCCAGTATTACAACTTCTTGTTTGTTAACTTATATTAGTTTGGATCATCATATAACTCAATATCTATAATTTTATCATACATGAAAATGATTATAAATGAAGATATATATTATTATATAATTTTTAAATATTATTTTTGATGATTTGATACTCACTTATTATCAAAGACAGATGTATTTCTTTCTTGATATAGAGAACATTCTTTCCATCAATGGTAGATGACTTCCAGTTTATACTTTTATTCCAATCCCATATTATTTAAAAAATAATCAAAAAATATATATTGATTTTATAAGAACATAATTACATTTGGTAAAATATCTATAATGATTATTGAACCTTACAATCAAGTCTTACCATTGAATAAAAATAGGTTAAGGGTATCATTATGTATTCATTATCTTAATCTATTATCTTTTTTCTTTTATTGATTTGGAAGCATGAGTAATAATTTTATTTTGGAAAGTACTAACATTGCTGCACTGGTTAGAAGTTAAAATTGAATTTAAAGTTGATTCTTGTGGAATAACATCATTACTCTTACCTAGATGGTGAAAATACATTATAAAGTTCGAATTCCATATCAATTAATGAGAATTTAGTTTTCAATATTAATCAAGGTGGTGATTTTTCCGAAATTCTTCATTCCACAAAATTGATTAGATGGGATTTGGAACCAATGTTTTATAAAGACTATTTTGGATCTATTGTTCATACATTAGGATATATATTGTCCATAAAAAAATTATAATGCCTCATATTTACCATTTGGTGGTCTAACAGTTATCTTCGTTGGGGTTTTCAGAAAAATACAACATGTAATGCGAGGTGGTAAAATAATTTAATTTGGGACTGCATGTATAATGTCATCATATTTTTGAAAACAATTTCACGTTTTATATTTGGAAATGAATATGAAATTGTTTTCAATTGATTTCAGTGATGATTTAAATTAATTCCAACATTTTGCAAACTGGACTTTGGATATTGGTGAATGTTTCCTTGGTGAGGCTGGCAATGGCAAATCATCTAATCAAATTCCATCAATATATCCTCTTATATCAGTTACGAACCCATTAAATTTAATTTTTTACTATACCTACCCGAATTTCAATGAATACTATGGAGATGTTTATTATTTTAATGATCGTGAAATATTAGAACTGACATATGATATTTTGAAAGATGAAAATGTCAACATGTTATCAATCACATCTTCTAAAAGTAAAGAGTACTTGAGTTCTGATTCTATTGAAAATTAATTTTTGGATACATACTATATGTAGAACATATATACGACTAATATTTTAAATGATATGATTTTTTATGGGTTTTATTCCTATGAAATTACAATAACTATTGGGGTACCCATTTTGTTTCTTAGAAATGTAGATCAATCAATAGATTTTTGTAATGTCACACAATTGTTAAATAATTGTGTACCATTACAAATTGGGTGACTCTGTCATTATAATTGTGTGACCATGTAATTGGGGAAAAATATTTATGTGTATTTCAATATGATTATCTTTGATTCATTTTTGGAATAACTTTGACACATTCTAAAGATATATGGAATTTCATATTTCAAAGAAGAGAATATCCTATAACTATTTCATATTAAATGAATATTAAGAAAATTAATGGTTAGTCACTCTCATGTGTTTGTTTATATCTTTGAAATCCTTCCTTAAATCATGTACAATTATATATTTCTTTATCTAATGTCATGTCAAAAAATTGTCTGAAATTATCCATTGATGATATAGATAACACAACCTCTGATTTCGCACAAAACATTGACTATATGGAAATTTTTGATAATAAGTATTCGGAATCTATTAAAATTAGAAGGTTAGAATTTTAATATGATTATCCATTACAGATATATTGAAATTCCTCATTTTCATTATTGATTATTATGTTTTATCTGTAAACTATTTCAAACCATATATAATTTCAAAAATGTCACTATAATTAACTCCTTTGAATGAGATTACCCATGATTATTATGAAACAATAATGATACACATTTATGTATTCAATATGTGGGGTAATTAATTATACATGTACTCCATCAATGTTGATACAATTGATCTCTTTTTTGAAATGAATTTGTGGGTTCACAATATAAAAATCGAAAACATTTTATTGTTATTTTATTATATTGAGATCATGTACTTATATACCATTAGATTATTATATAATTATGACATTTGATATATATATTTTAAAACATTTTGCCAATATTTTAATCTTCCTACTATATGTATAGTGACCCATACTTTACATACACGGTTAATACTTCAAAATTGAAGCATACTTATTACAAAATACAACACATCCATGAAATAACCGTATAGGTATAGTGTCATTAGAAACTGGGAAACATAAACAACTGGTTCATAAAGCATCTACACTATCTCCCATTTATTTCATTATATCTATAGTTCCTTTTTGGAATATCTTACATAATACCCTTCTTCTTAACATGTGGAAAGAAAACATACAAAAGGGTGAGCTCAAATGCTCGGTAAGGGTAAACTAGATAAATATCAATTAAATCAAATTCATAAGAACATAACATTTTGAAAATCTTATCCCGCAAAAGAGAACATAATTTCCTAACATGGGATAAATCATGGTGGTGAAATGTAATCCCAATAATCATAACATAAAACATGAAAATTTGTGGAATACAGACATAATCATATAGAATCATTTATTATTAGTCAAGACTCATTTCCAAGACTATCTTAGTGGAAAAAGTCCATTTCTGAACTGAGTTCACTCCTCGTTTCAGTCCTGTTTCACTGAACCGGTTTAACCTACCGTTCCAGTCATGTCTGTCTCATGAGATATAAAATCTTTACCCTATTCATTGGACGGAGATATAGGTCCCACCCTTCTCATAATGATACCATTCCTATGTGTGCCACAAAATCATAAACCATACATCATAGCATAACCCATTAAATAAAAATGGGAATCATAAATATCGTGACATCATAAAAAAATTCATATAAGATAATGGAATTCATAAAAATAATACAATCACAACATAATCAAATCAATTTAATAATCGGGGAAAAAATAGAACCCTTTATTATATTATATGGAAAATAATTTTGATAAAACACTTGAACTCCATTCTTTAGGAAAATATCCTTTCTACTTCAAAAACACTTTCCATTTCTTAACATGTCATTAAATTATACACTAAAAGAAGTTGATTAAAAATAAACTTGAATATTTGTAAAGGAAGCTTCTTGTAAATAATGTTTTAAAAATTCATTCATGCCGTATATGTTTAAAAACATCCTTCTCGTACTTTTGTCGGAAAAGTCAAAAAGTACCTCTTACGAAAAATGACAAAAGATTCCTTTCATATCATTTAATAAAAACACACCAAAGGGTAAAAATGGATTTAAAAAATTTTAGGTGGATGGAAATAATATTACATATTGAGGAAACGTGGATTTGTATGTTAAAATACACCCCAGTAAATAAAAAAGTATAATCAATCTCAGATAAAAATTAGATTGTGATATATCCCTTACCATAGGTCTGACATGCTTCGTAATTGTCTAAACCTCCTTTATAATGATTTAAATAATGTAATTGACTTATTCCAAAATCATAATTATTTATATGATATCATATATGGTCATATTATTATCTTCTTATTAGTAATATTTCATTATTACTTGTTATTCGGGTGTTTATTACTTTTTGTTCTTATGTGTGTTTTCTTGAATAAATTTTTATTCTTCTCTTTAGGTTATAGATACATAATTTCCAGAATGGTATTAGTGTACTATATATCATATTTACTCATTCGTTTCATTTTTATATTCATTATTCAATGATGATCATGTGGAACGAGTCGCATCACATCATGGAGACGATATTCCCTACGTATGCATTAGCGATGATATCGTTTCCATGATCATGGAATTGTATTGGAGTGTATGTATAATATTTCAGAATCAGTATCACTTTACAATAATCACATATAGTTATTATTTAAACCATTATTCCCACCCAAGTAAGGTGGTGGGGGAAAATAGATTACACCACGGCGTGGAGACGGTATTCCGTACGTACGCACGCGCGGTGATTTCATTTTCCGTATGATGGATAGATGGTGAAATAGGGTTGTTTAATACTTATAATAACATATCAGTATATGAGTGATACTGATGTTATTACTTCATAATGAAACAACTAAAGAAGAAGAAGTGTAAGAATAAATAAAGATGAAAGACTCGGTAACGGGCATTACCTCTTCTTTGAAGCGCCTCTTTGAGATCTCCTCTTAGAACACTACAATTGGTATTTGAAGAAGACCAGGACCTCTAGGATGTTTCTAAGAAAGTGGGGAAGTGAAATGGGCAGGGATTGGTCGAGATTGAAGGCTCAAATTGGTGTGAGGAGGATAGGGAGGAGGTGCCCTTTTATAGGTGAGGAGAGGGGCACCTTTGGAAATATAAGCAATATTAGTTTATATTAAATCCCAAACCCACATAAAAACTTCCAAAATGACTCATATCCAAATATTAGATGAGATAGTTTTGTAATAGCATGAAAAAATAAAATTTAGACATGTTAGGAATTTATTTTAAACATTATCAACCTAATTTATCCTTATTTATCAATTTTATTTTATTTGTGGTAATAATATTAAATATTTGAAATTATTATAAATAATTACATATGTGTTTTTAATTTTCCATAATTTGACACTTTATGAAATTTTAGACCATATAAATTTTAATATATAATTTTTAAATATTTTTGTGATTTTTAAACAATTTTATAATATGTTATTTTTATAAAATAACAATTATGTAAATTTTGACACTATTGATTAATTTGAATTTAAATAAAATATATACAGAAGATATGTTCAAACTAAAAGCTTTAATAGATTCATAAAATGTCATATGTATCTCGAAAATTAGTGGATCACAATAAATCGTTCATATATTATTTATTTTAATATTTTTAAAACCATTTATTAGATATTTTAATTAATAAAATAATTTCAACATCACTATTGTGTCATAATTAATGATAATTATTTAATACCTAAAAATTATAAATAAATTCCTATGATGTAGATAATTTTATTAGATTAATAGAGACTATTCATGTTAGAAGTTTCATTATGTTTATCACTAAATTAAAATTATTATACTTATAATATTTAAGAAAGTGACATGTTGTCACATTCTTTGGTTTTAATAATAATTAAATTATTTTCATAGAAAAAAGTACATTAAATGAATCTAATACGACCCTTAGGTGATATTGGTCGACTTTTAGTCATCCAATAGGATTTTTGAAGGTGTTAGGGTAATTTTATAATATTATATTTACCCATAATTACCTGATTTTCCTTTAACTATGTTAAAAAAATTTACCGTAGTTATTATTCATAATACCCATAAATAAAAAGTAGCCTATTAACATAATTTGGACCCACTGATTCTGAATAAGGAATCCATTTTTCCAAATTCAAAACATATAAGTTACAGTTATTAATTTAAAATACTTCCCGTTGTAAAGAAAAAGGGTTTTAGAAGTTAAAACATTGTCAAAGATTGAAATGTTTTTACCTATGAATTCAATGTGAAATTAATGATAATTACATAATTTATATTAAATGGTAATAATATATTCTATTTATATTTTAAAACCATTCAATATTATAATTTATCCATATAAATTATCTCAATGAAAAAAGTTGTTTTTAAATAAAAATTAGCATATTTTAACTATTCATCAAAATATGAAAGTTATCAGAAAAATATCAAAAAAATTTCCAAAGTAAATTTTTATATCCTGATTCTAAATAAGATTTTTTTGTCAAATTGAAGTTATATACTTGTCAAAGACTATATATAATGTGGGTGCACCATCAAAAGGCGGTAAAACTGCATTTTTTTAAAAATACCTCTTTTATCCAAAAAACTAATTTTGTTTTCATACCTCATTCTAGAAAATGTATAAGTTGGATTAAAATGTTATAAAATTAAAAATTCAGTTAATAATATTCATAACGGATACTTTTATTAATATTTTAATATCATATCGTTTTTTAGTGAGACTCAGTATTGCGTACGACGCAAGCTATCGAGGAAGGTCGTGGTTGCGTATAAAGCAAGCCAAGAAAGTGTTGTGTGTAATGAATGATTACTTTGATGATTTTTTAACATAAAAAAAATATTTCTCGTAAAGGTCTCGGGTGTTACATTCTACCCCCCTTAAAATGAATTTCGCCCTTGAAATTTGCCACTTTGTAACAAACAGATGGGGATACCTCTCCCTCATCATATCCTCAAGCCGTTATATAGCTTCTTCTAATTGGTGGTTCCTCTATAAAACTTTCACCAAGCGAGTGATCTTTTTTCTGTAGGACTTTTTCCCTACGATCCAAAATCCTTATCGATTGTTCTTAATAAGAAATATCTTGTTCCAGAGGTACAACTTCTGAGTTGAGTACATGTGAAGGATCAGGTATCTACTTTCTCAGGAGAGACACATGGAACACATTGTGAACTTGAGAGAGATTCGGTGGAAGCGCCGATAGGTACGCCACCTTCCCAACATGATCCAAAATTTCAAAAAGACCAATATATCTAGGGCTCAACTTTCACTTCTTTCAAAATCTCAAGACCCTCTTCCAGGGAGATATTCATAAGAACACTTTATCACCCACTTCAAAATCTAGGTCTTTTCTTCAGTTGTCGGCATAACTTTTCTATTGACTCTGAGCTGCTCTTATGTGTTGTTGAATAGATCTGACCTTTTCTGCCATTTCATCAATGATATTAGGTCCTAATATCTTTCTTTCCCCAACTACATCCCAGAAATTTGGAGTCCTGTATTTATTTCCATAGAGAGCATCATAAGGAACCATCTATATACTGGAGTAAAAGCTATTATTATAAGAAAATTCCACCAATGGTAGTTGTCGATCCCAACCACCTTTGAAAGCTATAGAGAAATCTCTCAACATATCTTCTAGAGTTTGAATTTTCCTCTCAGACTGACCGTCTGTCTGAGGATGATAAGTAGTGCTGAAACTCAACTCTGTATCCAGAGTATGCTGAAGACTTCTCCAGAACTTTGAGGTAAACCTCAGATCCCAATCAAATATAATAGAAAGTGGTACTCCATGAAATCTTACCACATCATATACATATATCCTGGAAAGATGATCTAAAGAGAAATCATCTCTAATAGCAATAAATTGTGCAGAATTTGTAAGACGATCAACAATGAACCAGATAGCATTATTTCCTTTGGATGTTTTAGGAATTCCGATGACAAAGTCTATAGTGATGTATTCCAATTTCCATTCTGGTATGGGTAATCGTTGTAACAACACATTAGACTTATGTCTCTCAGCTTTAACTTGTTGACAAACCTAGAATCGAGAGACATATTCAGTAACATATCTTTTCATTACATCCCACCAGAAGTACTCTTTCAGATCGCTATACATCTTCGTGCCCGGATGAATAGAGAATGAAGTTCTATGAGCCTCATCCAGCAGCTCCTTCTTTAATTCTGGGATGGGAGGAACACAAACCTGATTCCTGAACTTTATTATCCCATCACAATCAAGGTTGAATTCCGGTACATTTATCACCTTCTTTTGTAACTCTACATCTTCGTTCTGTACCTCTTTAATCTTCACATGTATATATGGTTGAACATTCATTTGAAAAAAGATATGATTTTTCCACTTCCATTATAATTCCAAGATCTATCCTTTGTAAATCCATAAATATTGGATCTTTTGTGATCCTCATCATGGATAAGCTAGCATGGTCTTGTCGACTTAATGCATCTACCACTTTGTTTACTTTCCAAGGGTGGTAATGAATTGATGATTCATAATCCTTAATCATCTCCAACCATATTCATTGGAACATATTCAGCTCCTTTTGTGTGAAAATATACATTAAACTTTTATGATCATTATACATATCACACCTTTCACCATAAAGGTAATGCCTCCAACTCTTTAATTCAAAGATTACCGCAGCTAACTCCAAATCATGAGTTGGGTAATTTTGCTCATGGATTTTCAACTGTTGTGAGGCATAAGCTATCACCATATCATTTTGCATGAGAACACATCCCAGTCCATTCTTAGATGTATCACTGTAGATCACAAACCTTTCTCCACTGCAAGGTAGTGTAAGTACAGGTGCACTGGCTAACCTTCTTTTTAGCTCTTTGAACTTTTCTTCACATTCCTCGGTCCAAACAAACTTAACTCCTTTTCAAGTAAACTTGGTGAGTGGGTTAGATAACCTTGAAAAATCTTTCACAAAACTTCGGTAATGTCCATCCAAACCAAGAAAACATCGAATCTCGGTTACTGTTGTTGGTCCCGACCGTCTTTTGATAATCTCTGTTTTTTCTAGATCCATAGATAACCCTTCTTTTGAGATTATGATACCCAAAAATGAAACTTTTTGAAGCCAAAATTCACACTTGGTAAATTTGGCATAATGCTTCACCTTTCTTAGGGTCATTAATACAATTCTCAAGTGATCTTCATGTTCTTCCTTGATATTTGAATATAAAAGAATATCATCTATAAATACTACCACAAACTGATCAAGATAGTCTCTAAAGACTCTATTCATCAGATCCATGAAGATAGCATGGGAATTAGTAAGACCAAATGGCATCACTATAAATTCATAGTGTCCATACCTTGTACGGAAAGTCGTCTTTGGTATATCCTCCCTTTTGACCCTTAATTGATGATATACTGAATGAAGATCAATCTTGGAAAAGTATTGAGCTCCACGTAGTTGGTCAAATAGGTCATCAATGCGTGGGAGAGGATATTTGTTCTTGATAGTGATCTTGATAAGTTCTCGATAATCAATGTAAATTCTCATTGATCCATCTTTCTTCATAACAAACAAAACAAGTACTCCCCAAGGTGACGGACTAGGGAGTGTTAATCCTTTATCAATATTCTCTTGGAGTTTATTTTTTAATTCCTGCAACTCAATTGGGGCTATTCTATAAGGTGTCTTTGAAATAGGCAAAGCACCCGGTACGAGTTCTATTGAAAACCCAACTTCACGATTTGGTGGAAGACCTGGAAATTCCTCCAGAAATACATCATCAAACTCCCATAAAATGGAAATATTATTAATCATAAGTTCCTCACCAACCATTTGAGACAAATAGACTTCATTTAGTGGAATCAATACCCATAAGATGGAAGAAATTTCCACTGGAAGGTCATGTTCATCCTTGCATCGATAGACAATCATAGATTGATTTGGAATATGAAATGTGACTTCCCTTCTTTGGAAATTGATATGTGCTCCATATAAAGAAATCCAATCCCTGCCAAGAATCACATCATATTCCACTATAGGAGGGATCACAAGATTTGTAGGAAGCACATTCCCACAAACTTCAATCGGAGAAGAGTTGTAAACTTTTGATGTGACTGTTATGCCATTAGGAGTTGTCACAGCTAACTCAACATCTAATTGTTGAGGTAATACAGTGATACCCTTAGAAAATTCTTCAGAAATAAAAGAATGGGTGGATCCAGAATCAAATAAAACATTTGCTACTTTAGAGTGGATGGTAAGTGTACCTATCACCACTTCGTTGTCGTACTCCACATCGCTGATAGTAATTGCATGTGACTATCCTTTTTCTTTGGCCTTAACAGTTTGTTGATGTCGATCATCATCATCAACCCTCGGATTTTGGCATTGATTGGAATAATGACCCATCTCCTTGCACTTGAATCATTGAAGGGTAGTGGGTTCATTCTGTGTATCCCTTCCTTTGTTTGCATCATTAGACATATTCTTCCCATTATTTTGACATTCAACTGCCCGATGACCTTATTTTCCACACTTATAACCTTTTTTTTGTCCCCTTAAAACAATTTCATCCATGTTTCTTTCCACACTTTGAGGATAAGATAAAACTCATCTTCTTTTCAGTGTGCTCTTTAGATTTTCCTTTGAATTTCATTTTCCTCTTCTTATCAAACCTATATGACTGATGGGTTACAAAATTCTCTATCTCAACCTTGAGAGCACATCAAAAAATTTCCTCATAGCTACTAAAGTCCCTTATGGATAACGCTTTTCAAAGACTTGGTTTTAATCCACTAAAGAATCGATCGATCTTACTCTCAGTTTGGATAATAATACCCGAAGCGTACCTTGAATGTTTTGCAAAGTTTTCTTCGTAGGTACCAACAGATTCATCATCCTTTTTCTTTAGTTCAGGAAACTCTTTCTTCATCTTTGTTCGGAGAATACGAGCGATGTACTTATTGAAATACAAGTTCTTGAACTCGTCCCATTCAATGGACTCAATTTCATCTCTTGGCCTCATATTCTTGATAAAATTCTACCATTGATCAGCATAACCGTCCAAACGATACACTGCTTAGATGAATTTATCATGTTCAGAAAATTGTAGAAATGAAAATATCTTTTCAGTGGTACTAATCCATTGTTCATCCACTAATGGATCAGAAGACCCACTGAATGAAGGTGGATGCTGCCTCATGAAGGATTCGATAGAATTTTGCTCCTTCCTTTGCTCATTTGGAAGTCATGCATGATTCATATCTTGAGAAATTTGTGTGAGCCTGGATACAAGTTTTTGGATTCCAACTCCCATAACGTTTGGTTGCTCAGGGGGGAAATCATTGCATTGTCCGTCACATTCCGCATTACCACGGTTTCTTCGGGTTCTAGCCATTGACTAAAACCAAGATGAATAGTGTGAGCAAAACTAATTATAATAGCAAAACCACATAATCATGAATCAAAATTCCACACTTAAGGTCTTATCATAGGTTTTTCATGGCCATTTCTAAAACAGTAAGATTGTGATCTATTCTTAGACATATCCTTAGGTTTTTTTCTAAGGCTTTCACATCCATGTTTGAAAAGGTTGACTATACATTTCCTATGATACCAACTATAGCGACCCATACATTAAATACATGGTTAATACATCAAAATTGAAGCATACTTATTACAACATATAACAAAACCTTGAAAGGACCATATAGGGATAGTGTCTCTAGAAACTGGGAAACATAAACAACAGGTTCATAAAGCATCTACACTGTCTCCCATTTATTTCATCATATCTATAGTCCATTTTTGGCATATGTTACTTAATATCCTTCTTCCGGACCTAGGGAAAGAAAATATACAAAATGCTGAGCTCAAATGCTCTGTAAGGGTAAACAAGAGAAATATCAATTACATCAAAATCATAAGAACATAACATTTTCAAAATCTTATCCTGCAAACGAGGTCATAATTTCATAACATGGGAAAAATTATGGTAGTGAAATGTAATCCCAATAATCATAACTTAAAACATGAAACTTTGTGGCATACACACATAATCATAGAGAATCATTTCTTCTTAGTGAAGACTCGTTGTCAAGACTATCTTAGTGGACAAAGTCCATTTCTGAACCGAGTTCACCCCTCGTTTTAGTCCTGTTTCACTGAACCGGTTTAACCTCCCGTTCAAGCCATGTCTATATCAAGAGATATAAAATCATTACCCAATGCATTGGAGGCAGATATAGGTCCCACCCATCTCATTATTATACCATTATTATGTGTGCCACAAAATCTTAAACCACACATCATAGCATAACCCATGCAATAAAAATTGGAATCTTAAACATCGTGACAAATAAAAAAATCATATAAGATAAAGGAATTCATAAAAATAATTCCATCACAACATAATAAAATAAATGTAATAATAGGGATAAAAACATAACCCTTTATTATTATATATGGAAAATAATTTTGATAAAACACTTGAACTCCATTCTTGAGGAAAATATCGTTTCTACTTCAAAAACACGTTTTCCTTTCTTAACATGTCATACAATTCTAAACTAAAAAAAGTTGATTAAAAATGAACTTGAAAATTTTTAAAGGAAGCTTCTTGGAAATAATTTTTTAAAAATCCATTCATTCCATATAAGTTTAGAAATCATTCTTCTCATACTTTTGTCAGAAAAGTCAAAAAGTACATCGTACGAAAAACGACAAAAGATTCCTTCCATATCTTTTACTAAAAACTCACCAAAGGGTAAAAATGGATTTAAAAAATTGTAGGTGGATGGAAATAATATTACATATTGAGGAAACATGGATTTTGATGATAAAATACACCCAAGTAAATACCAAAGTATAAACAATATCGGATAAAAATGAGATTGTGATATTTCCCTTACCTTAGGTCTGATTTGCTTCGTAAGTGTATGAAACTCATGTATAATGATTTAAATAATGTTATTGACTTATTCCAGAATCATAATTATTGCTATGATATCATATATGGTCGTATTCTTAGCTTTTTACTAGTAATATTTCATTATTACTTGTTATTTGGGTGTTTATTACTTTTTGTTCTTATGCGTGTTTTGTCGAATAAATTATTATTCTTCTCTTTAGGTTATAGATACCTCATTTCCATAATGATATTAGTATGCTATATATCATATTTATTCATTCAATTGATTTTTATAATCATTATGCAATGAAGATCATGTGGAACGATTCGCATCACATCGTGGAGACAGTATTCCGTACGTACGCACGAGCGATGATATCATTCCCATGGTCGTGGAATTGTATTGGAGTGTATGTATACTATTTCAGAATCAGTATCACATTACAATTATAATATATAGTTATTATTTACACCATTATACCCATCCAAGTATGGTGGGGGGAATAGATTACACCACGGTATGGAGATGGTATTCCGTACGTACGCACGCGTGGTGATTTCATTTTCCGTAGGATGGATAGATGGTGAAATAGGGTTATTTCATACTTATATTAAAATATCATTATATGAGTGATACTATTGTTATTACTTCATAATGAGAAAACTAAATAAGAATAAGTGGAAGATGAAATAAAGATGAAAGAATCGGTAATGGGCATTACCTCTTCTTTGAAGCGCCTCTTTGAGATCTCCTCTTAACGCACTACAACTGGTATTTGAAGAAGACCAGGACCTCTAGGATGTTTCTAGGAAAGTGTTGAAGTGAAATGGGTAGGGATTGGATGAAATTTATGGCTCAAATTTGTGTGAGGAGGAGTGGGAGGAGGTTCCCTTTTATAAGGGAGAAGAGGGGCACCTTTGGAAATATAAGAAATATTAGTTTATATTAAATCCCAACCCCACTTAAAAACTTCCAAAATGACTGATATCATAATATTAGATGACATAGGGTTGTAATATAATCAACCAATAATATTTAGACATGTTATGAATTTATTTTAAACATTATCAACTTGATTTATCCTTATTTATCAATTTAATTTTATTTGTGGTAATAATATTCTAAATTTTAAATTATTATAAATAATTACATATGTGTTGTGAATTCTACATAAGTTGACACTTTATGAAATTTTAGACCATATAAATTTTAATTTATAATTTTTAAATATTTTTGTGATTTTTAAACAATTTTATAATATGTTATTTTTATAAAATAACAATAGTGTCAATTTTAACACTATTCATTTAATTGAATTTGAATAAAGTATATATACAGTAGATATGTTCAAACTAAAAGATTTAATAGATTCATAAAATGTCATATGTATCTATAAAATTAGTTTAGCACATTAAATAGTTCATATAATATTTATATTTATATTTTTAAAACCATTTATTTGATATTTTAATTAATAAAATAATTTCAACATCACTATTGTGTCATAATTATTGATAATTATTTAATCCCTAAAAATTATAAATAAATTCCTATGATGTAGATAATTGTATTAGATTTCTGGAGAATATTCATGTTCTAAGTTTCATTAAGTTTATCACTAAATTAAAATTATTATACTTATAAGATTTAAGAAAGTAACATGTTGTCACATTCTTTGGTTTTAATAATAATTAAATTATTTTCATGGAACAAAGTCTATTAAATGAATCTAATCCGACCCTTAGGTGATATAGGTCAACATTTAGTCATCTAATAGTATTTTTTTAGGTTTTAGGGTAATTTTATAATCTTATATTTAACCTTAATTACCCAATTTATCTTTAACTATGGTAAATAAAATTTACCATAGTTACTATTCATAATACTCAAAAATAAAAAGTAGCCTATTAACATAATTTCGACCCACTGATTCTGAATATGAAATCCATTTTTCAAAATTCAAATCATATAAGTTTCAATAATTAATTTAAAATAAATCCCATTGTTAAGAAAATGGGTTTTAGAAGTTAAAACATTGCCAAAGATTGAAATGTTTTTACCTATGAATTCAATTTGAAATTAATGCTAATGACATATGTTATATTGAATGGTAAAAATATATTCTATTTATACTTTAAAACCATTCAATATTATAATTTATCCCTATAAATTATCTCAATGAAAAAAGTTGTTTTTAATTAAAAATTAGCGTATTTTTACTATTCATCAAAAAATAAAAGTTATCAGAAAAATATCAAATATTTATCCAAAGTAAATTTTTATATCCTGATTCTAAAGAAGAATTTTATTTTGTCAAATTGAAATTGTAAAATTTTCAGAAACTAGATTTAAATTGGGTGCTCCATCAAAAGCCTGCATTTTTTTAAAAAATACTTCTTTTATCCAAAAAACTAATTTTGTTTTCATACCTCATTCTAGAAAATGTATAAGTTGGATTAATATGTTATAAAATTCAAGATTAAGTTAATACTATTCATAACGTCTAGTTTTAATAATATTTTAATAGCATATCGTTGTTTAGTGAGACTCAGTATTGCGTACGACACAAGCTATTGAGAAAGGCCGTGGTTGCGTGTAAAGCAAGGCAAGCTAGTGTTGTGTGTAGTGAAAGATTCCTTTGATGATTTTTATAACATAAAAACAAAATATTTCTCATAAAAGTCTCGATTGTTACAATATGGGAAAAATAATTGGAGTACAATTAATTTATTTCTCATAATCTTCAATTAAAAACCATTATTGCATGATGGCATGTTCTTTATTAGAAAATTTTTACAAATATCTCCCAATGAATGTATCTAAATGGGGAATAGAAATGTTTGTTAAATATTGTTCACCTAAACCTCTTGTGTTTTACCATATGATGCGCAACTACTACAGTTCAACTTTGGTTTGACTTATTTTGATGACACTATTCAAAGAAGGGTTTCATGAAAACATTAAATAGGTAAATTTTATTACCACTACAGTTTCTAACATATTGTGTTTATTCAAATCATATATAATCAATGTATTTAAAGAATACCTTTTGTAAAAATAATTACCTCTCTATATACTGATCTTTTTTTTATTATATGTTATATATTTTACTTATATATACCCCATGTATTTATGGAATACATTTTTGGTGGTAGGTTGTCCATATACATTGTACCTTTTTTACTCATTATATTTTTTATACAATTTTAATAATAATCCCTATACCATATGATTCTATTTTTTAACTTCTTTCAACCACTGTTATTCTCAAAAATTCAATTAATGTATCAATTTTTTTTCAGCCTGGACATTCCAATAGTGAAACGCTTCAAAATTATGTGTTGTGTTCATTGAAATTACATGTGGAATTTATTATATTTCAAACGTCAAACATCAAAGATGAATTCTATAATAAAATTATTTATAATGTAGTATATTCTGTATTTATCAAGCGTGGGTTGATCATTCAATCACAGTTTCATATTCCACCACCAACACATTCTAACTATTTTTTATGCATATTCTTTAATAGAAAATGATAAATAAATAATTTTTTATGTTAATATTTTTCAAAAGGTAAGTAATGTATCTTGACCATTATAATTTCAATTTGAAATATTTTGAAATATTCAATTATATCCTGCTCTATTATAAATATTAGTATATACTCATTCTCTCATAACCCAGAAATGTTTTTGATTTCATCTTCAATATAATAAATAAAATCACCAACATCTTGTATTATAAATCATGTAACTCTTGCATGAATAAAGTACACACTTTTATATGTAAATATTTATTTCCAGAATTGTAAAACTCCTCCTAATAGCACTACTCTAATGTTTTTATTTATTATTTTTCTATATTACTTATTATTACATTAGTATTTGGTGAGTATTAGAATTTAATATTTATGATATAAGTTATAGTATAAGCAAAATATAAAATCCAATATATTTAAAGTACAATTTCTAGTGGCTGATATAAATGAATCATTTTCAGTAATTCTCTTAGGCAAGAATGTAATGAAAATTATAACCAAAATGGATGCAGAGTTGAGATATTCTCTAAAATAGGTAAAACTATAAAAATTGATTTATTTTGTTAATATATTTGCAGTTTATTTAAAATAACATTTTTGTTCTATTTCAAATTTGAACCATGATGAGTTTGTTTTTCCTTTAGACTTAAAAGTTTTAAATTTAGAAAGAGTTTTTATCAATAGATGTATCAATGTAAAACAATAAAAACAATCAATATGCATCTAAAAAACATGTAAAAATTATTTTCATCAATAAAAATGGAAATTACATCTGTAATTATCTTCAACTCCTTGAAGATAGTCATGTACTATAGATTATAAATTCATAAATTGCATTAATAAATATAAAATAAATAATAAAATATATTATTTTTATTCTTACTATATAGTATCATCTTAGTAATTTATCTTTTATTATTAGTTGTAGAATTGAGAAAACCAGGTGCTATTGATTTTAATTTCCCCATTTTGATTTATTAAATAAAATCCCCCTTATTATAATATTCTTCTTAACATTTCATAATAGGATCATCAAAGTGGTGGTTCTTTAGGTATCAATTACATCACTGATGCTCGATTTATTACATCAACTAAAAATGTTTACTCTTAGAAGGTATATAGTTTTATCTTTATTTAATATTAATTAAATGTCATAATTGTATCTAATGGAACTACATTTTTTTAATTCATTTAAATATTTTTTATGATTAAATCATAATGAGTATTTCTTATTATAAATTAGAAAGTGCTAACCTTAAATGTTTTGGTTATATAATTTTAGTATGAACTATTATTTTCCAGTTTTTCTTTAAAATCATTTCATTATGTAAAAATACTATTGAGGGAGTTTTCTACTAACTTTGTAGTTCATCAAAATGTTATTATATCTCGAGACACCAGAGTAACAATAACAGTTTCCAATGAATTGCATTCACCTACAAAGGAAAATATAACCAAAATGTTTGAAAAATATAATTGATGTTCTTTTGTGAAATTAAAAACATATATAGAAAACCATTTATCCATTTATATTTAAATTTTTAATTATATAATGTACTATATAATATTTTACAAATATCCTAAAAGATGTTTGATGTTGTTTTTAAAAATTTTGTAGTTTCCTATATGCATTGAATATCAACTTTACACATTCCATATTACCATGTTTTTTTAAAAAAAATTCAATGAAAAAAGGATTGACACCATCGTGAAACAAAATTCCAGGATATGAGATCCACTTCTGACAATGATAGACTCCATTAATTTTGAGATTTTACTAAAATGGAGGTCCTATAAATATGCTCTACTTACGTTACACCTATTTCTCTTAAGGATGCTAAAATATTTTTTATATTTTAAAAAATCTCAGAGTAGATTATGATACTTCCATATTATGTTGCGAAAACAAAAAATCTATTTCAGAACACAAACATCATTTAGTAAACATTGACTTATGTAAAACAAAACCATTTATTAAGAAGCATTTTATTATATTTTATTTATTTCACACTATCTGATTTTTTTCACACTAAAAATAAATTTTTTGATATTTTGATATTCCTTAATAGTTTTTCTTATTTTAATTTTATGTTTATTCATGTAATATATTTATCAATGATCAAAATGAATTTTCCTTTACATTTTTTATTAATTTTTTCCACTACTTTATGACTTCTAAAAAGTTTCTGCAATTGTATTCCAATGTTATCTACCACTAAATTTTAAATTGAAAATATTTAATATTAATTTAAATTATTAAAACATTAAATTAGAATTCTATTATTGAAGGAAGAGTTTCTTTATAGCACCATGTGAATTTACATGTGATGTAATAGTTTATTATACAAGAGGTTATAGTGGTTGAAAATCAAGTAAAGCACGAGGTTTGAGATTTGTTTTCAATCTCATTATTTAATGAATTTATTTATAATCAAGTATTAAAGGATAATATTGTATAACTATTATCTCATGAATCCCATGAATTATTTATCCTGCAATTATTTCGACAAATTAACTATTTCCATTTCATTTTCCTATCTTCATGAACTAGTGTTACTCAAATAGCACTTTTAGGAAAATCTAACATTATTTCACTCTTGATTGAATATATATTTACTTTAATGCCCATATTTTATAAAAATTAATTCATAAATTATTTTTATATTATTTTATTATATTCAATGTAAAAAATAAGAATGACCTAACTTTTAAAAATTGGATTGAACGGAATATTTTAATATTTTCTGAATGAGTTACTTATGAATATTTATCCATAATGTTAAATAAATCATTGCTTTAATGTAGATGTAAATAAAATAATTTCCACTATCATGAGCACTCAAATACATAAATATTCTTTTAAAACATTTTGGGGTTCATTTTAGAGATGTTTTTTTTATTTTTTTAGAAATATATAGATTTTAAATAAGTGATTTCAAAGTGAAATGGGTATTTTCTTCAACAAATAATTCATGTGATATTTTAAATTAATTTTTATCTAAGATAACATTTTTTACGTTACATAAACTTTACTGGAGATATTATCAAATGATATAATACTTATTATTTCTCTAGATGGTATATTATAATTAGAATGATATGCTTATATAATGTATTTATTTTCTATGAGTAATTTTATGATGAAATGTTGAAATTTTTATGAAATTCATTTCAGTTTCTCGGGTTATGATATATGATAAAGGATTTATGATCTTGTGGAATATATATGAATTTATAGAATTATGTGATGGGTGGGCCCATAACTATATATCACTCTAATGAATTGTCTATATATAGATATCTCATTAGATAATAAGGATTAGAATGGTGAGAAAACCGAATTCAGTATGGGAATCTCTCCATAATGACAGTCATGGGAGGTAACATTGAAAAATGATACGATATAATGGGTAGTAATCCTAATCCACTATAATAGTCTAGGTAGTTTTCCTTGACTAAGGAAATGATATTTAAGAATATTATTATGACCTAATCATATGTCTTATGCCATTGTTATGTTCTCTTGAAAAACATTCCTTCATTCAATTGTGATTCATGTCTTATAAAGTAGAAATATTAATTCCATGACTCAAGATTACAATTAATGATATGAAGGGTATGGTTTTAAAATTTTATGTTAAGGGTCTCATACCATTATAATAATGTTTTGTTTGATTAATCATTTGTATATCCCCTATTTATCCTTATGGATCATCAAAGCTCACCATTCATTTGTTTCCATTCCCAAATTTTATGAAGAATAGTTTTAAGTATGATTAGTATTATAAGGGGTTTAGTTATGATGAAATTAGTCGAAGATGATTTAGATATCTTTTTAAATATTTTTTTATGTTTCCACACTTCCAACATAATCTTAAAATATATTATTCTTGCATAGATTGAAATGTTCATTAATAAATGTTAAATTATTATGATGTAATATTTTTTAAAAAAAAATTTCGGATTCTATAGTTGTTATCCAAGAATTTTTTTTGACATTTTGAAACTAGTATGAGGAACCAATAGTGATAATAATTAGTATAATCCTATATATAAAATAGGATCCTTATTTATGTTAAGAAAAATAGTGGTTTTCCTAAAAAACATCCATATCTCGATAGGATGATTGGAAATGATTTTATAATATATTCATTTATGGTTAACAACCCTAAAAACATTTGGTTGAGTATATCTCAACCATGATTATAGTTTATGGTAATTGTTCCCTTATTAAGAACTTGCTTTTAGAATGCACAGGGAATGCTTATGTTTATTAAAATTTTCTTTATGAACCATTATAAACTATTTAAATAGATGATGATCAAGAATGATCCAAATTAAACCTAAGGTTTTATAGATTTAAAATATGGTATATTGACTTATATATCCTATAAATAATTTTTCATGATTTTTGGTTTTACACTATGATTTTTGGTTTTAGTT
Source organism: Viscum album (assembly GCA_963277665.1). NCBI lineage: Eukaryota > Viridiplantae > Streptophyta > Magnoliopsida > Santalales > Viscaceae > Viscum > Viscum album. The sequence continues at coordinate 687,470,221 of OY728132.1, read as the reverse complement.
AATAGTTGGAACTTGCATGAATTATTTTAACACAGAATGTGATACAGGGATCATGAAAAACCCAATGGGATGATTATTATAGTTAAATATATTATTATTATGCCTCATTGGTACTTATGATATATGATTAACATCCTTCACCATAACCATGTCTTAGACTCACAAAATAAGATAAGGATTGAGTTTTCTAAGAGCAATCATGGTAGTGACAATGGAGGATTGAAGGATCAATTACATTCATATTATAAATGTGGAAAGAGACACCTAAGATAATTTTTTAAATATATCATAAAATGTTTTATGTGTTAAAAATAAGTGAATATAAAAATAAATTTCCAAGAAAAACAAAAGATAGTGATAAAAAGAAATAAATTTCATCATAGGGCATCATTTATAGTTAGCTGACATAAATTTACGGAACCTAAGAATTATCTGATTCAATTACCTCATATATAATGTAACTATTAGTCTAAGGGTAGTATTATATAATGTTGAAGTCTATAATAATATGCCTTATTTGAATTTTATTAATGTTTAATTAGATGTTGTTTTTTGCACATATGAGAATTCTTTATATAAATCCCATATCAATTACTAAGGTAGGGAAGTCACAAATTATTTTATGTACTAAATTATTATTTTATACTCGTGTGATTATAAATATATACTTCCTATATAAATTTCTTCTAATATATAGGTCCGAATTTATATTAAAAATAGGAATTGTCGCAAATTATTTTAGATAAAATCAACATAGAAGATATTCTTATTGCATTGGTATTTTTTGAATTATTTCTATATGATTTTCTACTATTCCATAAAATAGTGTATAATATTTTTTAATAGAACACATTACATGGGAAAAACTATTTCAAAAACTATATATATATTGACCATGTTGAGTTTCATGAGTTGAATTATTATATATAGGTGAATCTTAATAAGGGATTCATTCAGCCCATTGTTTCACAATGTGGTTCACATTTTTTTGTTTAAGAAGAAATATTGATCAATACGACTATATATTGTTTATCAAAATCATACAAAAATCATATTTAATAAAAATTAATCTCTATACCATATTAATGACTTTTTTGATCAACTACATTGAGCCCATTACTTTTTCCAGTATTGACCTCCATTCTAGATATAATCAATTTTCGGTCAAGGAGGATATACCCAAGTCTACATTCAAGATGAGGTATGGACATTATGAATTTATCATGATTCTATTTGATCATAATAATTCTCTCACTCTCTTCACCGATTTAATGAAAAGAGTCTTTTGAGATTACCATGAAACGCGTGTGATATTCTTTATAACTGGTATTATTATATATTCTTAGAAAAATTAAGATCATAGAGAACACATGACAATTAAATTAAATACCATAAAAAGGATAAGATGTATAAAAAGCATAACAATTGAAAATTTTGGAAAGAAAAAAGTTTAATTTTTGGGTCATATATTCTCAAATGATGGTATATCTCTGGATAACTCAGAAAAAGTCATTATTTAATATTTTCCCGAACCAAACATGGTTACTGTGATTTATAATTTTCATCATTTGGAAGGATATTATTGATTATTTATTGAACATTTGTCATTTTTTGTCTTATCCTCTCTCCATGTTATCTTAGAAGGGATCATTGTTCCTTTAGATGGATAAAGGTGACAGCAATCTCAAGGAACCGAATATAAGTTTATCAACACACCTGGCTTACACAACACAATAAGGGTGATGGGTTTGTGATATATAATGATGCATCAATGAAGGGACATGGATAAATCCTCATGTTTAATGATATTATTAAAACTTATGCCTCACAACAATTAAATGATCCTGAAAAAAGTTACACAACTCATGTTTTGGAGCATACTATTGTATTTTCTTCACCAATGGTACTTATTTATTATCAATACAGATAATGTTTTGACATATATAATGATCAAAAAACATTGACGTGTATATTCACCAAAAATGAGTTAAATATATACCAAATAATATGGTTATATTTGATTAATGATTATGACTTTTCAACACATTAGCACCATGAGAAAGAGAACAAGGTGAATAATTCTATTAGTGAGAATGATCATGATAGATTATCGATAATGAATATTCCAAAAGATACAATATTTCTGGATTATCAAAGGATGGACATTGTAACATTTCAGTAAGGGGAGTAATGTTCAATTGATCAAATTAATGTTCAAATGCCATTCCATGTGTCGGTTAAAGAGGTGTATAATGAATATATAGAGTTATAAAACAAGGTAATTTTTTTATTGAGTTCAATATTGATCAAGATAGAATGATAATGTTCAAGAAAAATGTTTGTGTACTATCTATACTAGATTGGATGAATAAGATATTTGATGAATCTCATAGTTCATAATTATCTATTCATACTATATCATTGAAGTTGTATTGAGATATGAAAGAGTATTTCTAGTGAAAAAACATTAAGAGAGATATCTTAGAGTTTGTATGTTAGTGTTTGGTATGATATAAGTTATGTATGATAGAGAGAGGTCTAGTGGGATGTTACAATCAATATTCATATCAAAGTAGAAATGGGAAAACATCACCATGGTTTTTGACATCGGATTCCCAAAAAAACTAAAGGCCATAATAGTATTTAGATTATAGTTGGTCGCCTTATGAATTGAGAATAATTTATTGCTAATTGAGAATATTTATCTCTTGATAAACTTACCATAGTATACATTATTGTATTGGTAAGGTTTCACGGAGTACCACATTTTATTGTATCTGATCAAGATCCAAGGATTACCTTGAAGTTCTGGTGATGTTTTCTACATGATCTAGATTAATAGTAATTTTTCAATGCTATTTATTATCCTTAGATTAATTGTGATTTTTATAGAGTCATTGAAGTCATAGAGGATATGATAATAACTTATTTTATATATTTATCTAAAGGTTGTTGTGATCAAAATTTTTATCTACTTTTTTTTCATACAATAATACCTTTCACTAAAGAATTTATGTAGATATTTATGAATACATAAAAGTAAAAAATTTAAAATCTAATATAACTTTAGTGAAATAAATCTTTTATAATATGAGTTAGCTGAGTAAAATTTTGAGATATTTTGATAAATTCAGTATCACATCAAGAATTTTTAGAGTATATAGGAAATTTATGTTGAAAATAATAACTTATATTGGGAATTAATAGTTGATAAGAAAGTAATTTTATGAATTTATCCTTGGAAGAAGGTTACGAGGTTTAAAAAAAAGAAATTTTTAGAAAAACGTATATTGGGCCCTTCAATATTCTTGATCAAGTATGGAGGGTAGCATACCACATGACACTTCCATAGAACCTCTCTCACATTCATGATGTGTTCCATTAATTTATATTGAGGAATCATATACCTAATCAATCAAATTTACTAAAATCAGTGGTTATATCCTTATAGCATGAAATTTCCTAGGCATAATAACTGAAAAAAATGGATCTTAGAGATAAAGTGTTACGAAACAGGACTACTCACCTGGTAAAAGTTCACTAGAGGAATTAGAAATTCGAAGAAGCTACATTGTAACATGAGGATGGGTGAAAACAAAGATATACTTATTTTTTGTATCAACATGATGGAATTTTTGGGGAAAAATTATTTTTAATGGGGGAAGAATGCAACACCATACTATTTTAGGATATATTTTATCGTCAAATAAATTTAATTTCCTCGATATATTTTAAAACACACAACCTAGAGGCTAAATGTACCTTAATATAGATTTCCATTTTAAACTAGATATTAAATTATTATAATTAATATGTAAAAATTAATTTGGAAAAAAATATGCTAATATATGTTAGATAAATAATATATTTTGACAAACTGGTACTCAATTTTTACTAAACCCATAATATTATTTTTAAATGAAATTAAAAAAAAATATTTTTAACAATTGTTTTGTGAGAAAATAATATAATTTATTTAATATAATATTATGAAAAGTAATTGATAAAAAACATTAATTTCATTACTTTTATTTACGAATTGTTTTTAGACTTGATTCTGAGAATTTTCCTAAAATATTTATTTTTCATGAATAGTGAAAAACAGTTTTATTTAAAACTCCATTTTAGTAAGATAAATTATAGTGTTATATTTTTTTCATCATTTATAAAAGTATCATCAGTTTTATAATATTACTAATAATTCAATTTAATCTATTAGAATCAATTTTATGTTGAATTTTTATAAAAAATATTTTATACTTATTGATTTTTCAGGGAAACATATTTTCATTGCATTTGGTGGGTTTAATTTTAAATTATATTCTTCTTATTAGGTGAATTGAATTTAATAAAATGTATTAATTATATTAAATAATAATAATAAATATTTTTTAATAAGTCTAAATTTCCTATTGGTCATAATTAAAAGTGAAAATATTAAATATTTGTTATCACGGAGGAGATTAAAACTAGTTTACCAAGGGGATGGGGTTAAACTAGGAGATAAGTTAATGTTTCAAAACAAAATTATATAAGTAATATTATATAGAAGTATTTTTACCTTATAATATCCCATATTATAATATATATCCATTTTGAATTATTTTTATTAAGAATGAATTTATGATATTTTATTCATTTAAGAAATTTCATGTGTGTCCTGTGCCCCACTTACAAAATGGCTTCCCTCATTTATCTTCTTCTTATCACATTGAGCATTATATGTTGACAAAAACCCACCCAATTATCATTTAAACTTACATTTCATTGAAATAGATGTTTAATTCTCCTCAAAAGATCATTTTTAGAGGACCTACAAATAATCTAAAAAGGTATTCTAAATAAGAGGTAATCATCCTACCAAAATTATTTCAATTAATTTATTCACTACCCATTATAAATATATGGTATTTATAACTAAATAGTATCATTATTATCCAAATAATATGGAGATTATGTCATGATTATAAAACAACCATTATACATCATCTTTTCTATCAAATTAGAAGTGAAGGTATTGCTCATGCGTATATGTGGACTACTGCGTCCACACATAAATACAGTTAATTTTCCATTACTATATTACATAGATAGAAATTATTATAGGTTTAATATTTAAAAAATATATTTGTTAAATAAATATGATTCTAATGTTATAATATAATATATACCATCATACATTGAAATTGGTTGGAAAACAATTACAACCCTCGTGCATAAATGTGGTATACCATTTTCACGAAGCGATGTAATTTTTTTATTATTTACATATATGGTAATAAGGATATAATTAATGAATATATATAATATATATGATATAATAATTAGTTTGGTATGGTGGACTATTATTTAGCTTTATTACATTCCATCTTTTGAAAAGTGAAAATAGTATTATTGGTTAGGTACGATCTTTCATCTCTATGAATATTGTAACTAATTTTTATATATCTATATATTATGTATGGAAATAAATAAATATTTATTTATATATGTTTATATAATGGATATATATGAAATTTTTATTATGATTAAAACTCATTACATTATGGAACCATGATGAAAGTAAAAAAACTGGAACTATCAAAATAAAATTATAATAAAAAATGAAATAGTTAACACTACGAAATGATGATTTTAATTAGGAATTTTAATAAATGGGAGTTGAAATTTCATAAGTGAATCAAATATGATACTAAAAGTTTGTACTTATCATGTTATAGAAGTATAACATGTTTAATTTTTTTTATATAAGAGGTTAGAGTACTTTTAAATCAATAAAACTCAAGGTAATACAATTATTTTAAAATCTTGTAGATTTTTAGGATTATTTATAATCAATATTTAATGATCATATTTTATGAAATATCACTAAATATTTTTATTATTTTTATTTTCCATTTTTTATTTATTAACATAACATGTTTTTATTTCATTTCAATCTCTTTAATGACTGATGACGCTGAAAGAATTTTTTTAAGGAAATTCTTTTCTATTTATCTATTAGAACAAAAATACATTTCATCCATATAATAAATAATTTAATTCAATGTGAATAGGTTTTTTCTATAGGAAGTATTTTAAGTGATATTTTAAGAAAATTCGCATCTATGATGACATAATTTTATGTTACATATGTATTAATGGGCATAAGATCCAATGATACCATAATTATACTTATTTGTATAGTTTATTATTATGAGGATGAAATGTTTTTGAAACCCACTTTTTTTCTATGGGATATTTTATGATGAAATGATGCAATGTTTAAAAAAAAGTTTACATTCATTAGATTAAGATATACAATTAATGATTTATTATCTTATAACACACATGTAAATGGACATTTATTATGTGATGGGTGGTATTAGAATTAAATATATATATCCGATTTATTGGGTAAATAAGTATATCTCATGTGATAATAAGGACTCAAATTGGGCATGAATCTAATTCAGTATGGGATCATATCCACCATAATAGTCTTTGGAGTGATCCTTGACTAAGTATTTAATGAAATTTGGAGTGAACACAATCCACTATGATATATTTGGCAGATATCCTTGACTATGGAAATTTGTTTCTATGATCATGTGTATGTCAAATACCTATGTGTTATAAAAATTTCATGCACTCAAGACTCACATACGTTGATTAAATTATGATTATTGTTTTATGAACAATTAGGATTTATTCCATTACTCAATATTATGATATATTTTATAAGGGGTATAGTTTAAAAATTATAACATCATGTTCTCATATATTTCTAATAATTTTATGTTTTACTGATCATCAAAATATACATTTTTTCACTCATATCTGAGATTACTGTTTGTTATGTTTCCTTTCCACATGTTATAATTATTTATTTTATGTATGATATGTCTAATAGGATTGATAGTTATGATGAAATTAGTGGTTGATGGTTTGGATTTCTGATGAACCAATTGTTTATGTATTAAAGTATCAAAAGACTCTAATCCAATATTACATTAGTATGGATCACAATAATATGTAAAGATTATTAATCTATTTTGATGTAATAACTATGTTTGAAATGTATGGGTCCCCATAGGTTGATTCTTTGAAGGATATATATTATAAAATTGTTTTAGTATTTACTTAAAATATAGTTTTTGATGGGTATTCACAATGTATTTTATATGATTTGATACAAGGTGATGTTAATGATAAATTTACAAAAGTTTTTTGGAGATATCCAAAAAGTTTTTTGGAAATGGTTTTATTTGTTACTTCATATAAAACAATATAAGATGAAGCGACACTAAGTCTATATGGATTTAGTGAAATTTGGAGACTATCAGAGATATTACCTAAATCCTAATATCATTGTACATGATATGCCCATGTTTCATGGAACAACATGCATTGATTAATGGAATATTACATTCCTAAATAAAAATATTATCCTAAATCATGTAGTATTAATAACATTAAACTACCATTTGTAATTGATTGATATTTATTAACATTCGAGTTATCTCTCTATGTTGTATATCATTTACCATTATAATTTAATAAGATTAATCATTTGGAATGATAAAAACAAAATTTATATGATAATTTTTTTAGGATGGAGGCTTACAGAATATTGTAACAATATTGCATTTACTCATTCATTATGAGTCATAAGAGTAAAATCATGAAACATTAGTATCATCAATAATCGAATTTATAAGTAAATGGTCTTTATGACATGGTGATCATTTAGACACTTTTTATTCATCCATACTAGTTCCTATATTCCTACTCCAACATATATTTTTAAATGCACTAGTATATAGTGGGATTGGGGAGGGTCCTTCCCATATTATGGGTGATTTATGTGAATTTGGGGATACAAAAATTAGGAGGGAGTCCATTGGATGCCTCTCTGTGATCTTATTTTAACAAATTCAACAATAATAAGTTGAATTAATTAGATTAAGTTACATTAAATATATTATTTATTTATATATACACACGGTTTCAGTCTCAAGAATGATAAATCATGAGATAATTGGTTTCTAATTACTCATTATACGTTTTTTGAAGGTTTCTTGATCCTTATAAGCCATACAGAAATATTATAATAAAATTTTGCAGTAAGACGTAGACAATGATCTAGGTGGTAATTAGTTGAGGTATCATCATGTAGACAATATTCTATTGGATTTACAGGGGTGGAAATGGGTGATGTTTTTCATAACCAAGTATTGAGGTGAATATCTGAGGAATATTTTCATTAAGAGTGGGAGAAGTATTTATCACAATGAGAATCCATAATCCTATGAAATATTTCAACAGTCCATGATCATTGATGTGATATTATTGATGTAAATATTTCTTATGGTTATATATTCTAATTGGGCCACTATCAGTAATAATAATTTCATCAATATATATAATTAAATGTTTAGAGCCTACATTAGTCCAATGGTTGAAAATAGAAGAATACATTATGATCCATCAAAGAAAATAAGTAGTGTCAGGACCATAATAATGATAAAACCATAACATTAGAGACTTATTTAAACCATTAAAAGAATATCACAGATAACATAATACTAAAAGATCCAAGTAGGTAATGAAATAAGGAGACTACTGTATATATACCTCATCAGTCAGAAATTTTTCCAAGAATAAATTCTTGGCATGATTTTGATGAATTGTCTAATGATATGTAGGGTCTATAGAATTGAAAAGTAGAAGAGATTTATTTCATAAATAGATGAAAAGTATAAATTTAATCTAATATGTATATTTTTTCATAATCATTGGTGGGAAATTTATATTTTTTTAGATTAATAATATTTTCTATATTGTCATGTATAATATAGATCAATTTTAATACCATGAATTATTTTCCATGAGTAATCATTACAAGACCATGAGTTTTATTTTAATCCAAATCCTATAATCAATCATGCATATATTTAACCCAACCAGTATAGGCCTTATAGTTGACAACCATGTATAGAATCGGTATCTAATTAAGATTAATAATAAATGTTTTTGTAGTAGAAGATAATCCTTTTTATGAATCAATATAAACTATATATGATAAGAATGAACAAGTATATTTTTATATTATAGTAGTTAAATTCAACATATTTATATTGGTACCATTAATAAATTTCTAAGGGGTTATGTAAGGTATTAGTGGTGCATGTAGAGCATAGTGATCAAATTAAATTTTTTATCATGTTAGTGGTGTCAATAAACATAGTTGAATCATGTTTCATCTTAATATGGCTTAACAGACTAAATAAGAAGTGAAATACCATAATTTAGTGTAGCAAAGATTATTGGTGATGGTAAATTTGAGAAAAGCATTTAATTCTCTACATATTAAAATATCTATATATAAATAATGAAACCCAATATAGATAAAAAAATACCTAAAAAAGTTACATTGATGGGAATCCTAAAAAAATTATGGTAAATCTTCCAGCATCCTATATGTAAAATAAGAATAAAAATATATAATGTGATTCTGGGAGATGATGATAATTTGGAAATAATACCTAATATATGCCCCCCTAAATCATAAAAGCAAGGAAGTTATTTATGCGTTAAGTGTTCATTATGGTGAAATATACAAAAAATGAATGAGGAATGTTAATGTTAATGAGAATGGATCAATAGTTTTACGAATGTGAAAATTTTTGAATTCTCCAACAATATTTTTTTATGGTATTTCTGTTTAAAAGGATTGAAGAAAAATACTATGGTCATATTAAAATGTGGAGAAAATGGAGTAAATCCTTTCTCAACCTCAGTTTATATAAATATATCCAAAATAATTTAATAATTTTTTTAATTTCATTATTATAGGTTTAAAAAGAAAGAAAACACCTCATACTAATGATATTATAGATAAATCATGGTCATGTATGAAAAAAAAATCAATATAAAAAAATATTACAAAATATAATAGTTGATATAGATAGAATAAGGTTCAAAAAATCAAAATTATTTAAATCATAATAAATTGATGCTCTTGGGTAAATATGAAGAGTATATAAGGTGTGAAAATGTTTAAAAAAATGGGATGCTTCATAATAAAAAATAAGAAAATGATGCCAGATCAATATATAATGTCCTGAACCCCCTACAGACTAGTACCCATCCCTATCCAATAGTGATGAGATAGATAACCCTCTAATTCCACCATCAATATTCCTCCAATTATTGACCAACACCGAGGGTATAAAATGCATATAAATCGGATACATTTCCCTCAATATATAAGTTTAATTATTGTATAAAATAGGTGACCAACGAATCAAATCCATTAAATAATTAATTAATTAATCCCAATATAAGATTGTAATGTCATTCAAGTATGACAATTGGAAATAAAAAAATAAATCCCAAGTAGTGACAATGAAACTCGAACATTTTATGAATAACCCCACGAGCTTGTAGTTCCTAGATAGATCACCAACCTCCTCCCATGGGCCTAGAAATAAGGTTATATATATACATGGGGTATGGATATATGTATACTCAGTATGATCCTCTTTGAAACCCTTAATGAAAATATTAAATAATTGTAATAAATACAACTGAATATTAAATGAAACTAAATTTTAACCTTAATATATAAAACAATATCACATCCTCTCTATGGAACAATTAACAATAATTTAGAGAAGTAATCATATTCACGACAAATAATATATGTAAGAAAGGTAACCTACAACCACTATCCCACTACATTGTATCTCTAAAACCATAACATGAAATATATCATGTTTTAATCACACATATAAGTTATCTAACACCCCATTTATTCATATCACATCCATATCATCATCTCATCCTATATCCAATGTATATATATCATAGTCATGTCATCGTCACGTCTAATCTCCCATGCAGATCCTTAGAACCTCACCATCATCATAACCCATTTCCATGTGTAGTTTTCAAAATCCATTTCAATTAGTGTATCATGAACTATACATAAATCTATTATAGCTTGCACATATACACCTATATGAGAATAATGTCACTATACTCAAAATACATATACGTGATATAACTTAGATCCATTATAGTCTACACACATATATACGGTAAAATGATATCCATCATAGGTTTTGTAAATATGAACCATATAACTTAGTATAGAAAATCCAAAAAAATCCTACAAATTATTAAACATCATAAGGTAGAGAGATAAAGAGAGAGAAGTTAACCGTTCATTCCCTCACTAATATGGATTTTTCTGAAATAAATAGAAGCCAAAAACATTTGGTCATGAACAATCCACCCATCTCAGCTAGTGGAGCATATAAAATCCTAAAATGAAATGATATATAATGGAAAACAAGACATTGGGATACTTCACAAAATTAAACTAAAAATATGGCTATAATATCACACGAAACTACCTCCACCACTAAGTTATAGAACTATATTTAATATAATCATAGAGGTGTTAATATTCAGCATCATTAACCATAATTAGTTAGGAAGTATAAATTATCAATAATTAGTTAATCCCATTAAAAAATATGGTTTAATATTTATGTATCAATAGAAGACAAAATGATTTTATTACTCAAATTTTAATTTCCCAAATTTTATTTCATTCCCTTTGAGCAATAATTAATACAATCTTAGAGATATCATTTAATATTTCAGTACATCTATCATCAACACCAAAACCTATGAATTAATTAATAATTTATACTCATTCCAAAATATGAGTTTTCAATTAATTAAAATAATATACCACAAGGAATATGCACACATGGTTTTTAGGCAAACTATAGTATGAAACCCATAAAACTCTCAACACATGAAATGATAAATAGGAAATCACTTCAGGAAACCTATGTCACCTATTCCAACTTAATAAATATCAAACTACTACAATAACCAGGGAATCCCACCCATCCATTTTCAAATATTTCAACCATGCCATTTTTCAAAATAATTCACAAATAGGGTTTTATAATATCTCAAGGTAGATATATAATGGGAAAAATGTGTTTTCAGTATAATAAACTTGGGGGGAATCTAAGGATATAACATCTAGGTATATATGCCTATATAAAACAAGAATGGGCTCATAACAATATCAAGAAATTAAATATAGAAAAAAATTATTTTTAATTTAATTTCTTTGTTGAATTGATTAATTTTGTGAAAAATTACATAGCAATAACCATTAAATACAACAACTATAAATAGTAAAGAATCAACAATAAACTTTCCTCAAGAAATAAATTCCTGGTAAATTTATTTCAATAAGGATAATAACTCATAAAATAAGATTAATTTATTATTAAATATATGTTTACTATCTAAACACTATTTAAGAAAATTAAGAATATAAATATTTCTAAGGAACAAAAATAACCATAATAAATAGATTAAAAACTACGTATTAAAAATTAAAAGGAATAATAAAAACAATATCACCACATGTGATCATATTACCCCTTCAATTCATTATAAATTAAAATTATTATATACATTAAGGAAAATTATACAATTACCCAAATATTGTAAATCATTTTAACCCTAAAAATTTATATAGAATAAAGTGAAATAATTAATCCCTTATACCAGGATGAAAATTTAAATGTTCATCAAGATTAAATTGAAGAAGAGGTACAAATCACCAAATTAAATATCTCCCTAGGAACTAATAATACCTATAAACATGCCAACCTGAGTCCACCATCACAAATAATTAAAATACCTATTAAAAATTTTGGTAACTAATAGAAATTACCTAGAATGAGAGAATGGGAGTAGGAAGAACCAGAAAATAAGTACAAAATAACCTAACACCACGAGGAATCGATCTCTATAAGACAATAGTTAAATCATATAAATGTGGATGGAAAGTCTTTAAAATAGTTCCATGGGTATCCTAGGGTATGAAGAAGGATAGAAATAAGTGAACTCTGAGAGGACCCCTGAATTTATATGTGTTGGGTTTTTATATACTATTGTGAAACACCCTTGACTACCCTAAAACCCTTTGATTTTCCCCAAAACAATGACACAATAATGGTGGATATAATGAAATGTTTCATTTCCTAAACTCCCTCTATAATTTATGAAGCATCCTTCAATTTATGTCCCAATGATCATATAAACCCATAACAATTATATAATGAAACTCAAATCTACGTGCTATAATTGTCCCCAAATTAGTAGATATAAGGTCTCGACCCACTGAGACACTGTAACACAAACTAAGCCCCATACCCCAGAAGTGATAATGAAGGTAGAAATAAGAAACCCAACCTAAATCCCCATTTATAAATCCAAAAAATTTCACCATATATACCACCATATCGACATAGACTCAAATACAATCATATCATGCCTCCACACTGTGAGGACCATGGCTATGTCATAATTCCCATGTCTAAAACACCACCATTCGACAACCTCACAAAATTGTTAAAATCTGAAAGCGTAAATGAAATTTCTAATAAAATTAATATATAATCCATAGTGAAAACCATCATTACAGTCTTCAAGGAAATTTTATAAGATTTATTCCATTTTCCAAAAGTAAACCTCTCGATCAAAACTCCATAATTCATAATGCCACACAGAAATCCCATTTCCCAACTAAAAGATCAGTTTAAACTACATCGTTCTTTCCTAAAACCTCATCCTAACTACTCCAAAACCCAAAAGAGAGAAATTAAGGGATCCAGAAGAACCCGTATTTTATATCAAATACATAAAAGTTAATTCTAATCCATAAAAATTGAAACAAAAAGTTGGGTAGGAAATGAAGGGAGTACAATATAACAACATTGTGAGATACCACCCAAGGATCACAATATAATAATAAAATAACAAATCCATCTGTGTAAAAAGGATCATAAATTCACAAAACAATTCATCATCTCCAAAATCTAGAATATCATTTATAACATCCAAAAAATAAAACATTGAACATCTTGGGAAATTGAGCATGCATCTACGACTCCTGCTACCAAGTACTCTTCTCTAGGCCATTTCAGAATTACAATACATGAAAAAAGAAATAAAATTTAAATAAAACACCATCGACCAATGGTACTAAAACTCAATAGTATATTAATGGAATTTATAATCATATTTAACTTCAATCATTCCACAATCAATGACATGGTAGTCATTATATAGATATTGGTGAATGCTTGGAACAAAAAATACATCATGAATCAAGATCATTTACAGGGAAGTGATAATCAATAAAAATTACATCCAAGTCATTATGTAACATTGTTTATGATTCTCCCCATTGGGGTCATGAATAACATTATTATTCTATTTCCCCACATTCTTACTTCCCAAGTGTGGGAAACCTCCTCCACCAAGGATTGTGATGTTGTCTCCTTAATCCAAATATAATAATGGTATATCAGTTCTTCAACACATGGATTCCTCCATGGACATCATTTAATTTTTGTAGACTCTCTTAATGATTTGATTAATGTTCATGAATCTCATTTACAATTCCATCTCTAGGTGGATTCTAGTTAATTACACTAATTCTATCTCCATAGGATAGAAACTTATGATTAGAGTGGATGGTAATATTAAGAATGTGTTTTTATCTTGAAATATTGTTTGTGTTTGTTATCTTAAAAGTTTACCCCTTATAACTATAGTGGCATCCCATTTGTGATTAATATTAGGTGCGATACCCAAGGAAGTTGTTGTCATCTATGAGGTTCTTGATGTCAGAGGAGTATAATAATTTTGATCCTTTCTTTACCACAATAATCACTTGTTTATTGTATGGGGTAAATATTCCAGATCATATCATAAGGATAATGACTTATAGAGATTGGTGGGCCACATATATGACATCTTAGCGGGACAAGTAGGTCACTTGTTTAACATCATGTTTTGATAGTTAGGTCACATGATTAAAAACTTGTGGGGTTACGTTGTTAACATTTTTTACATCTTACAGGGATAGGTTAGTATGTTTCAGTATGTTTCAGTATGTTTCCATGGAGATGATGATCACACTTTAGAGTTTTTATCTTTTATGGAGGATACATGCATACTTAATAGGAATATGGGGGGATTGAGATTAAAAATCTTGAAGGTAGCCAATATGTGTTAGGATCCCATGATTTAACATCATGGAGGTGTCTTACAATACCTTATTAGGAGCCAGGGATCAATACTATGATTTTTTTATAACTCATTTTATGTTTACCAAATTGGAATGGTGCGTGTATTTTATTACCATGCAGCGAGGTCACTCACATCATGGAAAGAGTGGATGCAAGCGATAGTGTGGGCCTTACTCACATGGGATACCCAATTTTTTAGGTTCTATATATGGTGTTGGGTTTTCATCCCATAATGGTTTGGGATGGTTTGGTTATTATTCATGTGTGATGCCCAATTTAGGTGTTTGATGTCATGATGGGGAGGGACATTTCATCCCCTGATGATCATATATGGGGAATAATCTGACCATCGAACATGGTATGAAGTGATTGGTCATCACATTCCATTCAAACGTGGGGTATCATATGTTCACCGCATAGGCTATGGATATAGTTTTACACCATGTTCTATAAACATCATCTTGTAGGTCAACATTATATAAGTAGGACTTTGGTCTAGGTAGTTTTATGTCATGTAACTTAGGAATTATTGGGCATACATCTACAGAGTCTATTTATAGGGAGGGGGATTTATTACCCATATACTAGGAAAGTGTTTTGTCACCCTTTATTAATCCTCCTTTGAGGCTTAAAAATCTTCTGTACAAAAGACTCTGAGTGGAATTTTGCATAAACCCTGCTATACTGATGTGGAAAATAGGGATCACTATATTAGGATTTCTATTATTAAGAAAAAGTGGCATTATAGAGTCTAGGATTATGAGTGGGAGGAGACACAAATTTCTAGGTCCTGATGGATGTGTAAAAACTAGAAATTATGATTGATGATACTAGTCAGATGAATAATTGAGGCATAGGAAAACATGATCAGAGTAGGGTAGGGAACCTGAGCACTTTAATTAAGTGTAGATATGGTCGCTAGAGGGTGGAATCAGTTCAAAGACTCATATTTAATTGGAAATAACTCTATTTTTTTATGAAAATTGGGATTTATTAACCATGGGCTCTTTCATAAGGCCACTGTATGAACCTTTGAGGTATACATTTACACATATTTTAGAATCCTACAAAACATGGAGTTATGTTAACAAAACATCTTCTGAATGTATCCAAATAGACATTACAATTTTTTTCATGATTTAATCTGAAACACAATCTATCAAATGTTGGGGACCATGTGAGGTCAGATGCATAGTTTATATAGCTTTGGGAATCCATGGATGTTTAAATTTCTGTGATGTCACAAAAGAGTTTTTGAGAAAGAGAGAGATGACTCTTCAATTTTCATAGATCCATCTTCAAATAGGGTGTGATTATATATTAATATAATATATGGATATTCTCTGGTGTGAAACTATCCCTATTCCATGAAAAGATTCAACAGAATATCAATATCATAACCTTCAAAATAGGGTTGCGTAAGTAAGTGGTTCAATGGTTCCCCTCTCATGAAACTATTTTCCACACCTATGTTCATGGTTTTGGGCATGGTTCAAATGTTGCATGATTGAAAAATTTTAAAACGTGGTCTCTTCTTGGTATCCTAAAAAAAATTTATTTATATTGTCACCTTTCGTGCATAAGTCAGTTGGTCACAAAAATGGATAGTTGCGGGTAATGCAATGATATTGGGAGCACTCGTTACCTTACCTTTGAAATGGTAATTTTGGCAAGGTAGAATAATTATTTAGTTAAAATCCATCATTCATAGTTGATAAATGTTTTTGGAAACTATAAATTCCTCCATTATAATTGGAGCAGAAAGGGAACTAGAATGTTAAGATTCGCAGAAATTTCCAATGTCAGAGCAGTTTTACTTCAACACTCAATACTTTTAATATCGATTCATGCAACCCAGTGGGTACCATTCTTATAAATAGAGAAAGGGGGAGACATTGTATGGTAACCTATCATATTTCATGATAACTTACCCATCATTCATAGAACTAGAATAGTTTTTTTTAACTCTCGGTCATTTTCAAAACATCCATGAAACTCCAATTTACACCAATTTTTTCACACTTAAGGATTCATTTTCATGAATAAAACCAAATTTATACAGATCTAGTCCACTTGTGTGAAGCCAAATCCATTTTCATGACTCTCTATTTTTGAGTCATCAAAACCCAAAAATAGATGATAAAGATGATCAATTTGCTACTATGGTTGCTATTATAGCAGCTAGAAATTAGAAATAACAAAAATTTATGAAATTCCAGTATCTAGAAGAATCATTTTTAAGAATATATATTATGCGAGTCTACAAATATTATCTTAGAGAATGTATTTTCGATGTCAAATGATGTCATTTTATAACTTCAAGCTAGAGGATGAAATAGGCATCACAAATATGGTAATTAACACACCATGGATTCAGTTTTCTTGTCATCATATGATGAATAGTTAGAATAATATTGTTACTGGTCATATGGTTTGGGTTCATGGGGATGATTTTATATACACCACATGTGTAAGGACAAGGATTTTCATGGGGGAATATTAATTAAATGAAGATTTCCTTTCGCATTATAGGAGCATTATCCCAGACATCATATGAAACAATCACATGAACTGGTACAGGGACGTAGGCCTTTGAACTAGGGGTAATTTCACTGAAGAGTGGGAATGGGAGTCCTATATGTGCTTCACATGTAAAGTGTATAGGGACATGATATGACATATTGGTTTATATGAGATATTTTGGATGATGAAATTTCACATATACCTCTTGCAAGAGATACCTTCATAGCTTCTCTACAGGTGTCCTCTATACACAAACACCTTCTATTTTTATCATGGGGGTGGGTGGGAATCAACCAATGGGACCTTCATTGTATTAGTGAAACACCACTTATGGGGTTCTATTATGATGAGTTACACCCAGTTCCAATGGATTATTAGAATAGATAGAAAACTCTAATTGGAGAAGTTACCCTCCTGGACTGAATAACCCTAGTGTTGATGCATCACCCTTCCTTTTATAAGGATATTTTATTAAATATGTGTTTAGGTTTTTCATTGAATTAACCATCAAATTTTTTTTTGGGATAATCAATGTAGTTTCTAGAAGCACAAATATTGTGGGGGTTGGGGTCCTACTAGCTGATCATCAAATAGAGCCATTACCCGAAATGGGGATATAGTTGAAAGGACTAACAATCAAGGATCATGTATACAAAATTCCTCAAGAAGTTTGTTTCTAACTATTAGAAACACCCACATGGGCCTATGACCTGAGACACTTATGATGGCGGTGATATTATCTTCAGGTAATCTGGTGAATTTAAAGGGTCCATTACTGATGCAACTCTACAGAATATTTAGGCTTTCTTTGAGGGGTGAAATGCATCAGTTTATATATGGTCCATTTTAATTTCAATATAGATGTTTCATATTTCATTCATGGGTATATTAATTACCCAATTCAAAAACCACCTTGAACACCGGTCTACAACATTCACTCTTTACATCATTGTGGTATGATTATGGATTCCCTAAAAGGCCGGAGTGATGGAAAAAATATGAAACTTTAAGATTTACAATTTTCATCATTTCATGAACTTTTTAAGAGAGCTAGTCATTTTTTGGGAGGGTGAGTTGGTGAAAAGATGATATTTTCTCTCTTTACATGCTGGATTTATGGTCACAAGGATTGATAAAAATAAATAATGAGATGCATACAACTGATCCATGTTTTCCTAAAAATTTGGATGCATCTAGCAACCATAAATGAGAGTGCACACAAGGGTTTGTGAATAAAGGAACTAATGTTCCTTCATCATATCTGGTTAATGTTTATAGCTAATGTCATAGGAGAAAAGATCATGTTTCTTTCATCATACATTCATATAAGCATCTCCCAAACAAATACTAACAATTAGATTGTTGCATACCTGAGTTATATATTGTGATATTGAGTAAGGAAGGTGATGATAATGAACAACACATAGTATCATCTGGGTGGTAGGTGGTCAATGATTTGATATATGAGAAACCTGGTGGATTCTCAATCCGATGATGGGATGTTGGCTCAGGGGACCACTCTGGATCCTCTCTCTAGTAGGGTAAGGATTTCATAAAAATGTCCTCAAGGGAAGGTTGAGTGCCCCCATAAAATATCACGTTGGTAAATGGATTCCCAGGGGAGGAAAATAGGCTAATTAGTGATGTTTAGCAATGATTCCCACTAACGCAAAATTTTGAAGGCATGGGGGATGTTCTGGATATCCTAGTCAGTAATGAAGTTTTGGTGGAGGCTTAGCTCCGAGGGGATCAAGCCGCTAGATGTTGGACATGTGAGGTTCATGGATTGAGTTTTATTATAGGACATGTTCAAGTACCTAGTGGACATGGATGGCATTACATAATGGTGTGAGGTGGGTAATCCCACCACTCCTTTGTATACCATGATGTTCAGTGTGGGGTTTGAAGAGATGATATCTTTGTAGTCACTAACATAACCTATACAAACTACTAGTTTAAATGCACAAGGCTCTAGTGAGGTGGATTCATGAGGATCTGATGTTAGGTGAGTATGTTTATAGGAGAGTGGGGGTTTCACTCTATAAGAATTTTACCTGACCAAGCTCTTTTTTGATGAGAAAAGTTTTTACAACTTCATATTCTACCTTAAAATTTATTTAGCATCTATAACCTATAATCTTGAATCATGTAAGAACTAGTCGAGTAGTGTTAGGGGACATATGATGAGGATGAAGATATTACTTCATCAGACACTAAGGAGAATAGTTTTGGGTCGGCTCTTGAGACATCAATGGAATAGTTATCTATAGATTAAGAGGTAAAATAATTTCATAATTCTATGACCCTATTTATCATCTATAGGATGCCTCACCCAATTATCCTAGAAGAAGCACCACCTATTAGTGGTATAGGCCTATAGGGATGTCTGATCATTGAGATCCATACACCATCCTAAGGTAAGGTTACTGATCTTATCTTACCCAGTCATTCTGAATCATTAATAAGAGTTAAATTTTATGTACTGATCCCTTTGTTTCCATCATATAGCCAATAAGAATGTACAACTAAGGAATCCCATGGAGGCAGTTGATGTGTTTAACAACATCAAAAGTACTCTGGTAGTGTTATTACTATTCTAGGTCTCATACATGGATATACCTCCAGACCTTTCGTCATGATATCCTCCTTTATTTAACAAGATATATCTACCTTATTATTTTATTATTATAGTTTTAATTGACATTTTTTCATTTTCCAAAAATAGTGCTGATAGTAATGAACCCATAGCAATCATGCATACATGAGGGAGTTGGGGAACTTGGTTCACCAGGTGAATAATCTCATCAAGATTCAACCATTTAGGGTGATCCAACCTCTATATTAGTAGGGATACTCATTATAGATGATAGTAAAATTTTATGGGAGGATGAGATAAAATATGGATATGTTAATGTCACTGTTGAAGGGTTATAATAGGATGACAATCCCTGTGACATGGATCCTAGACCATTTTAGAGGCTACAAAAGGATGATACTACTGTTTTATATCTCACATCATTTACTGAGTCATTACCAACGCCACCTGGGGATCTGGATGATTGTAGGTATGAGTCTACAATGTGAATTATTTATTCTAGCAAAGGGCATGTAGAAGCATAAAGAGATTCATGGACCAGACAACAATGGTATATATAGTGAGCCATATGAGCTACCTCTAGCACTGGTTGTTGAACCGGGGAACTATTGTGTTGGATTCTAATAATGTCTATACACTAGCCTAATACAATCTCACTGATTGGGATCATGTAGACACTCGTGATTATGATATTTATTATAAAAAGAATAAATATAAAGGGACCATGTAACTTTAGGAATTTGAAGAAGAGATCTCATAGATGGTGGAACAACCACAAAATCAAGAGGCCTTAATCAATACTATATCCAAGACCTTAATAATCTTAGTGAATAATTAGATGTGTCTGAGGCTAGGATCATTTGAAAATAATATAAAGTAGATGAATTATAGGTTGAATAGGTTTGGCTACAGATATGATAAAATGTGGTCTATCATATGGTCGAGTAGGAAGTGGAATAGCATACCATAAGACACTAGGCAGTTGAGGCGACTTAAAATAGGATTTCTATGGATCACTCTATCACTGATGTAGATTCATATATAATACTACCTTTTAATCGAAGTATGGATTGACTCTATCATATGGATGAACCATCTTAATAACGAATTCATTTATTTGCTTCAATTTCTTCTATGTGCATGTCTCTTTTTGATGCATCTCAATAACACTTATTAAAAAAATCAACTACAACCCTAAAAACACATGTGATACTTGATCAATGTGAGAAACAAGAGATAAATAGAGGGATAAATACTTATATATAAATTACTGGTATTCTGGTGTAGCAGAGAGCTATCTAGGAAATGATTGTTTAAAGATTGGGACTTTTCTCAACCAACTTTCTTTCCAAACATGCATAGGTACACGATAGAGGTTACACTAGGGGGATAAGTTTATACTAAGAACGTCTAAGGATGTGGTAATAAATCTGGGTGATAAAAATTTCAAACATAAATTAGAGGGAACGATGAAATATTATAACTTTTGACCAAATTCAAAATGTGTACCCCATCTTATCACCCATGATGTGGAAATACAAGTAATTTTCAGCCATTGAACATGTTAAAAACATTGGACCTCTCAAATGTCATCATAATTCCATTATAGCATGTGATCAGGATAGTAGGTAAGCTAGTGTAGTTAGATAGTATTTCTTGTTAGGGGGATAATTCTAATATGGTGGATGGTGGGTGTCTAAACCATGTAATATGTGAAAAAAGTGGTGAATAGAGGTATTGTTCAAATGGTGTTAAACATTATTAGGATCCATCCACCATTGATATAAAAAGATAGGGTGGGTTCATCAGTGTAAATGTTGGAAATAATCATCTACTTAGGGGAGAATGATCTTGTATTCCATGTGATGACTCATGAACATAAATTGTGTCGTAAGAGATTAGAACTGATGAGAGAAAAGGGATTCTCAAGAAAGGTCCTAAGAGGGAGTGAACTTTTACAAAATTCCATGTGGAGGAAGGCTATGCAGTTTAACATCTTTTTAAAATTATTTTGAACTAGAATTTTAGCTTCTTATATTGAAAATGATGCATTGTACATTTTAACATATTGTGATATATTGTTCATAACACAATTTTTCAACATCTGACAAGTAAATGTGAATCAACATGAGTACATCCAACATGGTCAGGGAACTAGGATATATTAAAAGGAAACAAAATGGATAAAAAAATTTTGGAGTAGTTTACGAGGTAAAAGTAGAAATATTTTTTTCTATCCGTTTCATGAACTGATGGGGTCATGTAACTATAGCCTAGTTTTTTGGGGCATAAAAATGAGTATGATAATATTTTGAACCTATTTATTTACAAAGTTCTTTTTCCAAAATGGTAATGGATACCTAGAATTTGAAATCCCAATTCATACTTGGACTTGACCAATGGGTTTTAATTTGGAAATATTTTTGTGTCAATTGAATAGGTCGGTTTAAGGTCATGCTAGTCAGATCAAGAAATTGAAAATAGATTAAGGTCATAATGATTATACCATGGTGAGATACTCCATGGAGGCTTGGATGCTATGAGGGGATTGAAACCAATTTTACCAAGAACTCTCAAGACTTGTTGTTCGAATTGGACTTGGGAGGACGTCTATTAACGAAGGCGACCTTAGGGAATTTCTAGTAGGGATTGAAGATAAAAGAACATGGTAGGACAACATATTACTCTAAGAAAGAATCAATACACATGTATTTTTGGAATGAGGTGTGATGGGAGCCCAATTTTAGAAAGATAAAATAATTTCTAGTGAGGATTATAGGAATTTAAGGGAATTAGTTTTAACAAAAACTAGAGGCATGTCAAATAAAATTCCATTTGTGGGCCACTGCTGGAATGTTTTACATAGTTTATGGTCTTAATGTATAGACCATGTGTTACAATAGTTTAATTTCACATAGAATCGATAGAGGATAGGTCTTGGAGATGTTTATCTGTCATAGAATGAAAGGAAACAAGACATGATGAGTGATCTAAAGGGGTCACTATGTAACATGAATCATCATGGAGGCAACATGAACAATGTTTAAGGTAATGATTCTTGAACAAAAAGTTGAAGATTTAAAAATTCATAAGGTCATGATTCTATGAATTGATATTCTAGTTTATTGTCATAGGGTCCTTATCATATTGTGTGACAATCCATATAAGGGATGTCCACCCATCTCAACCTCACATATTGGAATTACTTCTTGGCTCCAAAGACCACGTGAACCATGTTCTATTTGATAAACAAAAAGAAACATAATGTTATCATTATATCACGGAAGAGAACAATAAGTGGAAAATGAGATGAATTAGAGAAGTCTTATCTATGTTGACTTAGTAATCAAACGAGATCATTTGAGAGAATGACACACACGGTGATGAATTTATTACCAGATAAAAGGAAGGTGGAAAAGTAATGTAAATTATGACTTCTAAAATATAGAATAATGAATGGGGTATCTGATGGAAAGTTACCATTATTGACCATATTCCAAACACATGTTCCAAAACCAATCTATTCCTTGATGGGTTGTATGTATGAAACCAGCTCGAGTAATGAACAACTGAGAGGGGGGGTAAATCAGTGGTACCCCTTTTCTTCTTTTAAGTTCCCTTAATGTTGAGAACAGCCTTTGTATCCTATTAAAGATATAATTCCCTACTGAGAAACAAATAAGCACACATCCAAAGGAACACAAAAATTTACAAGGTTTACTCTTCAAAAAGAATAGCTACGTCTTGGTATTTTTGGAAACAGTACAGCACCTTACAATCCACTAAGAAAACAATCATTGGATTACAAAGGGTATGATAAACCCTAACACTCATGAAGCAGTGTGAAAAAATCAGTCCAGTGTGTGTGCACCCTCTTAGCACAATAGGGAAAAGTATCTTTTCTTGCAACAACTTATGTTACCTACACTTCCTTTAAAAAACAAAAGTGTAAGCAAATTCAGAACAAATCTTCACTTCCTTACCCAAAAGAGAGGAAAGGACTACTTGGACTTGAGATAGATCAAATATAGTTCGAACTTACCATTCCAAATCTCCACATCGAAATCTCCACTCTGATATTTCTTATTCACTCTAATTCTTCAATCCGAGTATTCCTTTGACATAGAAAATCAATATGGTGACAACCAGTCTTGATTCCCCATTCCAAATATCCACTCTGAATTCTTCACTCTGGATTTTCTTCATCACTCTAATTATTCAATTCGAGTCTTCCTCAGTCGGAGAAACTCAATACGGTGACAGCCAGTACTGATTACCCATTCCGAATATCCACTCCAAAAACTTCACTCTGAATTCTTCAAACTGAGAAACTCAATACGGTGTCAACAAGTATCAAATTCTCATTACGATTGAAACTACAATGAAACTCTGTCGGCCAAACACTTCTTCCTCTATACAGATTATCAGAGCTTCTACCTCAAATTTTTCATCACACATTTACTTTGCACTCTGGTCTCCTTTTAAAGGTGCTCCAAAGTATGCTAAGGTGGGAAACCAAAGAATTTTCCCGCTCACTTAAATTCATCCAAATATTAATTTCTACTGAAATCTCGAAGTAATTTAGACGTTGTCAATTCTTCTAGAATCTTCTCAAATATTCTTCCACGTCTCTCGATTTAGAACTTTGGCCTTTTCTAGATCCGACCTTGTAACACAGTTTTCTCATAATCACATTCTCAGATCCACTCTTTTATCTTCTCAACATCACTTCTTCGGATTCACATATTTATCTTCTCGACATCATATTTTCAGAAACTCCATTCCTGATTCATCAGTATCACTTTCTCGGATCCACTCTTCTTTGATTCCTCTACATGACACAATTTCAATTCTCGGTATGACCTTTTTTTATTCATCGATACTGATGATTTTGAACTCTCATTATGACTCCTCTAGATCCCGATTCGACTTCACCAGTTCTCGGTACAACTTTAGATTACATCTTCACTAATTCTCGATATGGATTTTTGTTATGACTTCACGAATTCTTGGCATGAATCCGCACTTTGAGCTACAAACTTGAGTTTCAGGAAGTCAACACCAAAATTCTTGCTACGAACTTCTTCTTCAGCAGGTCGCCTCTGAACAGTGTGCTACAAACTTCTAAATCAGGAGGTCAACTCCGAAAATCCATCTACGAACTTCTGACTCAAGAAGTCAACTTGGAACTTTTGTTTAGGAAGTAGACTCTACAAATTCTGTTCAGGAAGTAGACTCCTTACTTCTGTTTAGGGAGTAGACTCCACAATCCTGTTCAGGGAGTAGACTCCAAACTTCAGGAAGTAGACTTTGAACTTATGAATCCGCATTTTCTCATATTTTTTCTTAGAGAAAAATTCCAACCTTCTTCACCATATCTTCATCCTGATTTTATCATGAAATTCTCATGATGTGTTAGAACTATAAGATCATTAAAGCATCGTCAAATTTATTACCTTCACATCTCCTATAATCCAGCTTTCGAGAATGTGTAATTTCACTGTTCCGAACATCTCAATTTCCATACTCTGAATTCTA
This sequence comes from Viscum album, assembly GCA_963277665.1. NCBI lineage: Eukaryota > Viridiplantae > Streptophyta > Magnoliopsida > Santalales > Viscaceae > Viscum > Viscum album. The sequence continues at coordinate 687,444,445 of OY728132.1, read as the reverse complement.
GACTCTGAAATCATCGAACACCAGGTTCCGAATGTTCAATGTACACAGTTCCGAATCTTCAAACTTCAAGCTTCCAAATTCTTAGAAATTCAAGGTTTCATTTTTTTATGAAAACATCCTCAAGATCATCAAAAGATGATCCTTGAAAACCATCTCTTCCTTAATCTTGGTCCTAAAAATCTCCCCATTTGGATTTTTTTGTCAACCAAGTTTTCAAAAATCACCAGACTTTTTAACCTCACGCAATGTATTATTGATCAAAAAATTCTATGCATACGTGAGCTAATGCATTGTAGGAAACAAGAATCATTGACAAAAACAAAAACATGTTGTCCATAGGTAGTGAAAAAGACATCTTCAACTTCATACATCATCAGCTTCATATATCCTATAAACAACATTAAGCTCTTTCCTACAACCACTCCAAAAAAAAGATAGAATAGTTCACATGCACAAGCATTGTTGAGTTCATATCATACCCACAACTCTCTCTTGGAACAATATATTTATCATAGAAAAAACATCTCCCCCTTGACAAAACAATCCAAAGGTATGAAGAGAGAGGGGATGGAGCAACATACCTTATCCTGGAAGAGAAAGTGGTTGGACACCCATGTTCAACCTCAATCATGAGAATGATTCCTTGGTCAGAGGTTTCATGAAAATATCAGCAAATTGTTCATAAAATGAAACATATTCAAGTTTCAGTTCATTATTTTCCACATGCTCTTTGATGAAATGATATTTGATATCAATATGCTTTGATTGAGAATGTTTGAATGGATTCTTTGTATGATTAATTGTTCTTTGATTATCACAGACAAAGAGAAAGGGCAACTTCACTTCAGCTAAAAAATCTTCCAACGGTGTTTTCATCTAGATAAGTTGAGTATCAACCATGGTTGCAGCAACATATTCAGCTTCATCTGTACTGAGTGTCAAAGAATTTTGCTTCTTTGAGTGCCATCCAACACAACTTTTTCCCATAAAGAACAATCCACCTGATGTGGATATTATATCATCAATATTTACTCCCAATCTGCATACGAATATCCAAACAAATCAATATTATTTGAACCACTATAATTGATTCCGAATTTGTTTGTGCCTTTTATGTATCTGAGATTTCTTTTACCAGAAACAAGATGTGATTCTTTAGGAGCACTCTGGAATCTTGCACTTAAGGTAATAGCAAAAACAATATCTGGCCTTGATGAAGTCAAGTATAATGAACTACCAATCAGTTTTCGATATTCTTTTTGATCAACTTCTTTTCCTTCATCATCTTTTCTTAGATTTTTTCCCACTGAGATAGGGTTTGAAACATGTTTTGATTTTTCCATCCCAAACATCTTAAGTAGTTCCTCAGCATACATTTCATGGGAGAGAAAAATGAATTCTTTTTTGTTGAAAAATATGTAACCAAAGAAATTATCTCATTTCACCCAACATGTACATCTCAAATACATTATTCATTTTTTCAGCAAACCGTTCATAGCTTCATTCATCATTTCCAGCAAAAATAATGTCGTTAACATAAACAATCACAATGAGAGAAAGATGTTTCCTTTCCTTGATGTACAAATTGCTATAAACTCTTTCTTTCTTGATGTTCATATCTTTTAAGCAAGTATCCAGTTTGGAGTACTAATCTCTTGAAGCTTTCATTAGCCCATACAAGACATTCATTAACCTGCACACATAACATTAATTGTTCCCATCCACAAAGCAACATGGTTGCTCAATATAAACATCGTCTTTGAGATCACCATTAATAAATGCGTATTTAACATCAGTTTGAATGATTTTGTAGCCACGTTGTGCAGCAATAGCAAGAATGATTCAGATAGTTTCTAATCTAGTTACCGGAGAAAAATTTTATTCAAAATCAATTCCTTCAATCTAAGAGTAGCCATTGCAAACCAATAATGCCTTATTTCTAATAACATCACCTTATTCATTAAACATATTCCGGAAGACCCATTTGGTGCCAATAATGATGTTACATTCAGGCTTGGGTATGAGTTCTCATGTGTTATTCTTTTCAATCTTATCAAATTCGTCATTCATGGCTTGAACCCATTCCGGATGCTCAAAGGCTTCATTAACATCATTTGATTCTACTTTGGAATACAAGGAAGTATGTGATATAGAATTACTTGTTCTTCTTGTTTGAACTATGTGACGTTGAAAACCAATAATATTCTGAGCTTGCACTTGTTTCATCAGCCTTAGATAAGCTTTATTTGCATTCCTCATCACATGATATGGATGAATCCGATTCTTCATCTTGATTACGATTACAATTCATTGAATCCTTATCAAAATCATTAACTTCATCTTCCTCATCTTACTTGTCTATCTAGACATTCTTATCGTTTTCTAGAGTTTCAATGACTTTTATATCAACTGCATCCATAATTATTCTTGTTTCTTTATTAAAGCATCTATAACCTCTTCTTTATGGTGCGTATCCAAGAAAAATTCTTTCTTCTCCCTTCTGCTTGAATTTTCCACTGCTTCCACCTTTATTATTTATAATGCATGGGCTCCCAAAATAATTATCATGATTCATAATTGGAGAAAGGCCATAGAAAAGTTAAAATGGAGTCTTGTTTGATTGAGTCCTGTAGAAACATCGATTTTGAATATAAACAGCTGTACGTGTAGCTTGCCTGCAAAACTAATGAGTAAGGCCATGTTCAAGAAACATGGTTCTTCCCATTTAAACTATACTTATATTATTCCTTTTAGAAACACCATTTTTTGATTGGTATATGGATCATTATATTCATGATGAATCCCAGACTTCTCAAGATTTTCTTAAAATTCATCACTTCTATACTGACCACCATTATCTATTCTCAACTTCTTCACACAGTACTCACATTCTTTCTCAGCTTTCCTTCTGAAGCTTCTGAACATTTTCTGGGTGTCTGACTTGTGCTTTATAAACATAACACACGTAATTTGAGTAAAATCATCAATTAAAGTGATTAAGTTCTTGTCTCGATTTTTTGATTGTTTTATCATTGGCCCACATATATCAGAATGTATTAGTTCAAGGGGTTGTTTTGAACAAATGTCAACCTTATTATGCACAACACTTGTAATCATTCCTTTCTGACAGGTAGTGCAACACCAATATCTTCTTCTTAGAAAATCTGGAATATCTCGAACACAGTCCCTTTGATATGACTTGCTCATATTTCTCTAACACATGTGTCCAAGTCTTCTGTGCCACAACTGATTTTCTTCCACTTTTCTTATGTAACAAGAATTTTGTGAATTTCCGACCTGAAACAGGTTCCCTTTGTTTTGATTTCCTCTTGTAACAATCTGCCCCTATTCTTCACTTTTCACAATAAATCCTTCTTTCTTGAAGATAACTTCGTTACCCTCATCACACATTTGTGATACACTCAGCAAGTTGGGCTTTATCCCATCAACATACAGAGTTTTCTTGGACTTCAATTTTTCCTTCCCAATGATTGTTGATCCAATACCTTTGATTTTTAAAGACTCATCATTGCCAAATGTCATAGTGCCTTCTTTATATTTTTTCACATTCTTAAGAAAATTCAAGTCTCTTGTCATATGTGAAGAACTCACACTATCAAGTATCCAAGGTTGTTCTTCCTTTGTAACTTTTAGAGAAATTTAAACAACATGATCTTTTTTTTCTTTCACTTCTTTCTTCTCCTTCATCTTTTGAGAATGAAGAAATTTTTTTTGAGCGGGTAACAACACAAGACATCCTTTTTCAATATGTATAGGTTGTTCACACCTTTTGAAAATAGTCTCTAGAGGCTGGAACGTATTTTCTCTCTTGACTTCTTTTTTCTCAACTTTCTTCATGAAAACCTTTTTATTCATATTCCTTTGAGAATATTGACTCCCCTTCAATCTCTACATTTAATAAATTGTAGGTTGGTGGTAATAATGTTGATTGAACCAAAACATATTCGTTGTATGCCCGAATCCCCAACAATTCCAACAGTACCAATAGAAGAAGTACCTTCTTCTAAAGATTTTTTTCTGATACTTCTTTGTTGCTCTTTCTTCAGCCCCACCAACCATTCTTTTGTTAAAAAAATGATATTCTGGAATTCCACCATCTCTGATTTTTCTTGTTTTTACTAGTGTTATACTTAGGATTCCTTGAAACTTTAGATTTCCCAGTAACACTAGTCTTGACAACATAAGAATCTTTCTCAGCTATCTTCTTTACAACAACCACTTTATTCTTTTTTTGAATTTTCTCTTAATATGCTTGGTGAGAGCCTTCACCAACATCAGTAGTTGAGTTTTGAAAACAAATGTTTTTTTATTCTACTACTGAGAGCATCTCTTGAACAAGCTCTAATTCTTCCTCTTTTGCTATAATCTTTACTCTCATGTGCTCATTTTATTTTTCTCATCTTCAAGAGACTTCTTAAAGTATTCAAGCTCTTTCTCAAGTTCTTCTTTATCATTGTCTTTATTTGATGGTGAGGAACTTCATCTTCCAACTTTTTTTTATGCTTCTCTATCCTTCTGATCTTCCTTAAACATTTCTTCAATTCTTTTTTCAGATGCATCTCAAGATGAGTTTCTTCTTCTTCCAAGATGATGCTTCCAAAATCTTCATCATTCACTATTAAAATGAATGTATTTTCCACACCATGCTCAACTTTTTTTTTGGATTCAGTATCACTTTCTTTATCTTCTTCATTTACGGATAGAAAACTTTTTCTATTGTATTTGATGAACTTCTTTTCTCTCCCTGACTTTCCATTACCACCATACTTCTTCCATAACATTCTTGGCTTTCTTTCTTCTTCATCACTGTCTTCTTCATTCTCCCTTCGAGGAATGTAAGCAACAAAGTGGAAAATTCCTCCACATTCAAAACACTTCAAGGCATGTTTTTCCTTGTATTTACATGTTCCTATTTTAACATTTTTTGAAAACAAGGATAAAATATCATTAAGATATTTACATACCTCACTTTTAGAGTCATAGTCACCACCATATTCTTTAATGAATATCTTCATAGATTTCTCCTTCTTCATGGTTGTGAAAGATAATTCTCTGTGAACCTTTGTCTTGGTCTTCATATCCTTTTCCCTTCTCATCTCATAAGTAATGAGTGTGCTAAGAAATTCATCAAGAGATAGAGTCTCTAAGTCTTTGTCTTCTAATGAAGATACCTTCGCATCAAATTTATCGGGAAGAATCCTCAAGATCATTTCCACCACAGTAGAGTCTTTCATCTCTTCACCAAGACATCTAATGGTACTAACTATATCATTTACCCTGGTGAAGAAATCCCCAATAGATTCATGCTCTCCCATCTTCAGGTCTTCATACTTCAATCTCCAGATTTGATGTTATTCCTTCTTGCCTTTTGTATTGCCTTTGTATATGTTTTTAAGTGCGTCCCATATAAAATTTGTTGTGGCCACTCCTTTTACAATCAAGAATTCAATTTCATAAAGTGAATATAATATATCATTATTGGATCTTCCATCATTCTCAAAAAACTTCTTGTCAATAAGTGTGAGTGGAACATTGTCTTCAATGGGGGGAAACCCAACTGTTACACCTTCATGAACTTCATAACTAATTGACATGAGATATGGAATCTTTCTATCCATCCAGATGTCATAGTTATTACCATCAAATACCAGAATGTGTTTACTGTGCACACAATTCAGATTCTCTATTAGCAAGGAAAACAAAGGGAACCTGGCTTTGATACCACTTGTACGGACCCAGCTAGAGTAATGAACCACTGAGAGGGGGGGTGAATCAGTGGTACCCCTTTTTCTTCTTTTAAGTTCCCTTTATGTTGAGAAAAACATTTGTCTCCTGTTATAGATATAATTCACTACTGAGAAATAAACAATCACACATCCAAAGGAACACAACAATTTACAAGGTTCACTATTCAATAAGAATTGCTATTTCCTTGGTATGGTTGGAAACAATCCCCCACCATACAATCCACTAAGAAAACAATAATTGGATTACAAGGAGATGGACATACCCTTACACTCATGAAGCACTGTGAAACAATCACTCCAGTGCGTGTGCACCCTCTTAGCACAATAGGGAAAAGTCTCTTTTCTTGCAACAACTTATGTTACTTGCACTTCCATTAAAAAACACAAGTGTAAGAAATTTCAGCACAAATCTTCACTTCTTTACCGAGAAGAGAGGCAAGGACTCCTTTGACTTGAGATAGATCAAATATAGTCTGAACTTGCCATTCCAAATCCCCACTCGGAAATCTGCACTCTGATATTTCTTATTCACTCTGATTCTTCAATCTAAGTCTTCCTCAGTCTGTGAAACTCAATATGGTGACAACTTGTACTAATTCTCCATTTCGAATATCCACTCAGAATTCTTCAGTCCATATTTTATTCTTCACTCTGATTTTTCAATTCGAGTCTTCCTCAGTCTGAGAAACTCAATATGGTGACAACCAGTTCTGATTCCCGATTCTGAATATCCACTCCAAATACTTCACTCCGAATTCTTCAATCTGAGAAACTCAATACGGTGTCAGCCGGTATCAAATTCTTTTTACGATTGAAACTACAATGAAACTCTATCGGCCAAACACTTCTTCCTCTCTCTAGATTATCAGAGCTTCTCTCTATACTTTTCCATCACACATTTACTTTTCACTCTGATATCCTTTTATAGGTGCTCCAAATTATACTAAAGTGGGAATCCAAAATATTTTCCCGGTCACTTAAAGTCACCCACATCTTAATTTCTCCTGCAATCTCGGAGTAATTAAGTCTTTTTCAATACTTCTAGAATCATCTCGAATCTTCTTCCACTTCTCTCGATTTAGATCTTTGGCCCTTTCCATATTCTACCTTGTAATGAAGGTTTCTCGGAATCATATTCTCGTATCCACTCTTCTGTCTTCTTGGCATCACATATTTGGATGCAATCATTTGACTTCTCGACATCATATTATCATATCCAACCTTCCTAATTCTTCAGCATCACTTTCTCGGATCCACTCTTATTTGCTTCCACGACATGACACCATTTCAATTCTCGGTATGACCCTTCTTTATTCTTCAATACTAAATATTTTGAACTCTCAAAATGACTCCTCTAGATCTTGATACGACTTCACCAGTTCTCATTATGACTTCAGGTTACAACTTCACCAATTCTTGGAATGGCTTTTCATTACGACTTCACCAATTCTCAACATGAATCTGCACTTCTGGCTATAAACATCAGGTTCCGAAATTCGACTTTGAACATCTCACTATGAAACTTTTCTTCATCAAGTGGACTCTGATCTTCTCGCTACGAACTTCTAACATAGGAGGTTGACTCCGAACATCCGCTACAAACTTCAGTCTTTGGAATTCGACTCTAAAATTCTGTTCAGAAAGTAGACTCTGCAAATTATGTTCATGAAGTATACTCCATACTTCTGTTTAGGGATTAGACTCCGCAATTCTATTTAGAGAGTAGACTCCGAACTTCTGTATGTAGACTCCGAACTTCTGAATCCGCATTTTTTCTGAATTTTTATTAGAGAAAAATGCCAAACTTCTTCACCATATCTTCAACCTTCTTTTATGATGAAATTTTGATGATGTGTGATAACTCTAATATCAGCAAAGCATTGTTATATTTATTTCCTTCACCTCTTTTATCAGCCAGCTTTTGAGAATGTGCAATTTCCCGGTTCCGAACTTCTCAATTTTCAGACTCTGAATTCTAGACTTCGAAATCTTCAAACACGAGTATCCAATTTTCAATGTACTTGGTTCCAAATCTTCAATCTTCAAGCTTCTGATTTCTTAGAAATACAAGGTGTATTTACTTTATGAAAACTTCCTCAAGATCAAAAAAAGACAATCAATGAAAACCATATCTTCCTTCAACTTGGTCATAAAATTGTAAAAAGGAGTGTCTGCTATTTGTAGTGTTCAAAACATAGGGATTTCTAGATGTCACCAATGATTCTTCAAGGCATGTTCTCAATATGGAAGGTGAGACTGTTTTTACAAGAACCATCTCCTTTAGGTGTGTTTAAATTATTGGGATGATGAGGATCCATATTAAAGGAAGAAAATTGTGTGAAAATGTATGTGATGTGTTTCCCTGGGAGAAAAAAAGTGTTAGGGGGTTACCCCACTATGAACTCAAACACATTAGATGATCATATCAATGAGAAAACATTTAGACTTTCCATGATATTAAATACCCTCTATTGAGATAGTGGGGGGGGGGGGGTCTGACCTATGATATGAGATATGGATTATTCTAAAAATCCCATGGCAATGAGAATCAAGCCACATGTAGTTCTAGGATGCGGCTTGGTAGGAGACCAATGATGGAAGGGTGGTGTATACTCTATTAAAGATAATGGACCATCTCAAAATCATTATATGAGGAATCCCATGTTTATGACAGAACATGGTAAGGATATAATTTAACATCATTGGAAAATGATGATAGTTTTGGTCATCTCACATTTTTCATATGTGGCATCCAAATGTTCACCACATAGTGTAATGACTAAATTTAAGAACATGTTCATAGTATGTTGGTTTTGTTAATTTCACATTTATCATATATGGGATCTTTTGTTATTCACATAGGGTAAGGGTGTAGTTTATCCTCATGTCATGAGAATGATATTTTTTTAGTTTATATTCCAACAAGTTAGACTACTATTATTTCTATTTTAATGTAATGGAACTATAATTGTGGGAGTAGATAATATTTTAATGTCAAAGAGATTTGACCAAGGGGGTTATTCATAGTACTTCTTGAGAGACAAGGAATTAATAGAAGGTGTAAATGCTCTTTTCACATGGTGATAAATGAGTACACTCCATTAGAATAGACCATATGAATAATTTAATTTCATTATAACTTATTTACCAACATTGATGTCATTTTTTCTTGAAATCATCAACGTCCTGAGAATTAAAACCATTTGAAATTTAAGGACAGATAAAAGGTGAAGAATCTTTTTAAACTCTTCAGATTCCCAGTTTTAGTGCCTCTCTATGTTATACATTGCATGTAACCTATTTACCTTGAGGGATTTAACTCAGATAAATAGAATTTTTCTATTCTTTGTGGAATATTCTAGTCATAAAAATACATTCAGAGTGACAAAAATAGAACCTCTATAGGTAAAACTACTTCTATTCCATTGACCATGGAGTATGTGTTTTCCATGTAGAATTTCAAATTGCCATCCAATACGCCCGTAGGGTGTTAGAAAGTTTATTAGGAAATCTATTCTTATTTTGGAATACCATATTCTGTATAATGTTATAGAGGGGTTTATTGAATTCCTTAATCTACTCATTTTTCTATGTCTGCTATAAAGATGTGTGGGGAGATCATATGTTTTATTTTATATACAACATATTTAACTAAGTATCCCATAAGATAGTTCCATTATATATTATAATGGTACGAGGAACACCAATTAAATGAATGATTGGGAAATTAAAAAACATAATCACATGACAGGTTTTAACTTCTTGGAGGGGATCTTTTTTTCACACATTGAGAAAAAAATATTATGTTTAGAATGAACCTATAATGGAATGTATTCACTAGTGGGTAGAGAACCACAACATCCATCCCCCAATCTACAAAGGCACAAGCATATTTCTCTTTCTAGTGGAACTCTAGTAGTTTGTGTAAAAAATTATATTAGATGTGGAACACATGAAAATTTATCGGAAACACAATGTATTCATGAACCATGGAACTCCAAAATTACAATATCCTATTAATTTTATGGTAGAGCATCAATGCTATTTAATGGGATCCAAATGATCTGGCATGGACAACATTCATGGACTGTTGAATGAAACATTGGAAAATTCCATCAAACACACATGTATAGAGAGTCTGAGCAAGGTTTAGAAAACTGTAATGGGTGAATTATACTATATATTTGCCAATTCACTCCTGATATTCTCATCCAAGTGGTAGAATTATATGTTGGAGTTACTCAAAAAGGGAGTCATATAATACACAATTTCTTCAACTATGGGGGAATTTGAGGGTTATGGCATTGATATACCACCATCCATTTGATTTGCCTATTGGTTTCTATCACATAATGTCGTGGGGGAGATGACGCTTTGATATGCCTAATGAATGACCCAATCTACATGATTGGGAACTGTAAGGGATTTGGCCAAGCCCACTAGATAATTGAATTAGTTTCTTTTGAGATATAGGAACATGATTCACCGTTATATGGGAAGGAAATTGGGCCTTTAAAATGGTAGTATATTCCAAATTGGGAATGATATATTGTTTTTTCATAATATAGTCACCAATAGTTTGTTTAATGATTATCTCAGAGTCTTCCCTCACATGTATGTGGGTGGAATCAATCTAAATTTCCCACTCAAGACTAATGATAATGTCCATTTAATATTCCTCCTCATCATACAACCTTATAAAAATAGGAATGAGTACAGTAAGACTACTGATACATAAGTGATGAATATAGTCTCCAAGCCTACTTTGTTGAGTTTGCAGTCATTTATCCTTCTACCAGCCAACCTTTTATAGGCACCATCAAATTGAATATGACAACATAGTACAACCTGATACAAAGAGATAATGGATTCATCTAGGAAATGAATATCAAGGGGAATTTCATCAAGGGTCTAATGTGTGTCTGTAAAGTCTTCTATAACTTGGACCACAAAGGTATTCCATGAATAAAATGTGATATATATTAACAAGAGGATTAGTAACTAGTACACCAATCACTACATATGTATGGGGAGATTGAGAATGCACTTCAATGGGTCAACATGGTACACCGACTATATCACTTGATACTGTAAGTAACACTATGACTTTTTTATTGAAAAGAGTAGTGAGAGGAAACATTTCTTAATAGGGGAATATTTGGTTTCATGGTCAAGTTTTATGCAATTGATATAGTATTTAATGTTTTTACCTACCCTCATTATTCTTATGATCTAAAATAAAATTGTGGTATCATTATAGAGTGATCACATAAATGAACAGAATCTTTCATGGGATAAGTTGAATAAAAACCAGCTGCTATAGTTGATACTAATTAATTACCTCAATGGTATTTTGTATTCCAATTCCCATTAATAAATGGAAACATTTTTCATGATACTTGAAGATGTATAACAATTATTTTCTAAATTTCTAATAATCCAATATATGTAGTCTATGTTGGGGTAAAGGCCATGAATCTACTCGAAGATGTGTGTATGAGACCTTTGTATTATAGCTTTAATTTATATAGATTTTTCTCAATACCTCCAAATATGATTACGAAGTCAATAAACCATCCAAATGAAAACCCATGTTCACAGATCAATTATTTTATCTTCATGTGAAGAGATAGGAGGAATCCCAATAATTTCTAATAGTCTTTGAGATGGTCCTAGAATTGGCGTAACATTACCAAAAATACATCCACGTAATATCCAACCAACATCTTAATAAGAGACTTGAATGTATAATGTTTGGCCTGCTGGTTGGTGGCTCCAGCCTTCATCTAGAAAAACGGAATCACTTAGAAAATAAGGACATTTAGGTCTCCCCAAATTCAATTCCCTCCCTATACTATGGGTCCATCAAAATATGATTGTATCAATAATATCCATTCATGAAAGTGAGGTAATGGGTACCTGCTATAGTATTAATGAGAATATCCATCATCTAAAGGGTATTTTCATCCTTTAGGTAATGTTTGATGAAGTTATAAAAGTTGATGAAGACTCTGATCTTACTATTCTTATTCCAAATTTGGATAATGTTGGCCATCCACTTGGGGTACTGGATCTCTTTAAGGAATTTGGCTATAAAAAGATGGCAAAATCTTTCCTTGACTACGGAATCGTGGGGGGGGGGGTTGATTCCTTCTGGTAGGTTGTTTTCACCTTTGTTGATGCAATTGGAGGAAAAGGTGATGATCAACTATATAAAGATCCAGGCTTTTCATCCTATAATATCTCATGGTGAACAAGTCATAGTGTTTCCCAAGAAGTCAAAATATAGTTGTTCTTCCATTAGTGACATAGCTGTGTAGATCAGTGTCAGCTTAAGATATTCCAAAGGGATTAGATTTATCAGTGTGTAATAATCTATAGTAGTAGATTCATCCTCATTAAATTTATTAGGGTTATCATATAGATCATATTCATTTTCCAATTTAAGTGGATCAGAGGGTGGATACATATATTTTAGATTGGAAGACATAGGGGTAGCACATGAGTCTTCCATAAGGGATATAAAATCCTTGGAGATGGGTTCTAGATCCATATAAAATTAGAAATATATTCTAGTGATAATATCCCACATGGTTTCTAATAATGAAGAAAATTTTTGATATAAAGGATATAATTTTGTGAAGACTTCAATTAATTTATCCCTATATTTTAAAAAATGCACTAGATTCCTAGGCCGATATATATGGGGAAGAACACTCAATACTCCATAGGGGGGAACTACCATATTTGTTTCTGAGCCATTCTCATATATATGTATATAGTAATATTTTTTAAATATTTCAACATGGAGACAATATAAAATATCCCTTATCCTTAGGATATGGGATCTAATCAGTGGAATGGTAGAAAAATGTAATAATTCAAGTCATTTTAAGGATCTATGGAAGTTAATGTCAGATCATTGTGTTTTTTTACACTCATGAAATTATCAGTAAGGATTTTTTTTCACTCCCTTTTTCCAAAATAATATCTATATACCAAGATTTAAAATAGTTTAGGGGGGAAATTTTCTTGAAGTACCCCTAATTTCCCAACTTCGGTGTATTTGATCCATTGGTTGTATGAGGAGGGAACCAATATAAGAAAATGAATCTAGTAAAATCCAAGTAGGGTGTTATAGGTTATATCCTTCGAGACTACCATAAATAAAATTATCTCTTCCAAGAAAACAAATTTTTTCCTCATACAAATATTTCAATGTTCCATTTGATCACTCTAAACCTACCTTGGAATTTTCAGTATGATGGAAAGAAGATACACTTATATAATCTCTAGTTTGCGCTACAACCAGGTCCATATAAGATTGAAAATAAAGAGAGTATCCACTAGGTAGTGTTGGATTTTCACTCCATTGAAATGATATTCTATATAAAACTGTATTATAGTTTCTTAAGTATTAGAACCATCATATTCTTTAGGGAAGGAAATGACATCTTAACATTCCTCATTCTTAGTTTCCTCTACATGGTAGGCCTCAATGGTATCTATCCTAGTCAAAAAATAATGTGGACCGGATAATTATTTGATATGTTCATTAAAAATATCCTTTTATAGGTGGAATTCTATAATGACCTAGATCCATATTGGTATTCTGATAAGGTGTTTCAGTATGTCGTATTTCCTTGTAAAGGAAATATTTTTTTCCCTGTAGAGGGTTGTTCATTAGCTTGGAAAAAAGTATAGTCCATTGGTTTAGGTGGTAGGCCTTGGATAATAATAGATGTAGTATATTGTTGCTTAGTTGGTTCACTTGGTAAAACTAATGGCTATGCACTAGATGAATGATGGCAGAACTTTGAATGGTGTAGTGAATCATGTTGTTTTCTTGACTAAGTCACATTGTCAACAAATATAGCCAGCTACAGAGGTGTACCCAACAAAGAGGCTTGAAGGGGTTATTTTTTTGGATTTTTATGGGAGATCTGCTTTCTAGTCTCAGTAGAATGAATAGTATGGTTTGAAATGTAGTCTTGTACATTTTGGGTATTGGTGTGTCCCTTGAATCTCCTTTAACCGCATTGACTAGATGTGGTTGAGGGGATATCATGGTGTTCCACACCATTGAGCATCATATCAAAATTCACCATTTTTATAGCATTCATAATGGTATAATAATTTTTCTTACCAGTGTAATACTTCTATATTCAATGTTTTTTGATGTAAATACCAAATCAATAATCATGTTGTCGTTAAGGGTGTGGAATGGTCTTGGAAATTGGGGGGGGGTCTCTAATTTCACTTTTACTATCAACACATGTTCCTTTCAGACTTAAATGACTGTGAAATAGGTGGGGATGAGAAATATGGGGGAGAAAATGTAACTGTAGGGTTTTATATTAACTTTAGTATGAATGGATGATATCATAAATATCATGGAAGATCATTCAATTCACCTAATTGTTTTTATTTTATCCATGTTTGGTGGGTACATTCATTTACTAGAGTTTTTGATATCACTATTAGGGAAATCAGGGTCGTGTTCTACTTGTACTAGGATGTCACCTAATTTTACCAATCCATTCTTACATTTTTTTTTGAAGATAATCTTTGAAGAAGAAAAATTCATTGATGACGTGTACAATTAATCTATAGGAGATGATGTGATTAGAATGTTTTCTATGTTTATCTCCTTACGGTCTTCGGAATTCATGAAATTTTAAGATACCCTTTTCTAGTACACATAAATTCCTTTTGACATGTGAATCCTTGATGGATTATGTCTTATTTTACCCTTTAATGAATGCAATCATGGGTTCCTAGACATGAAGGGGGAACTTCAATGAATGAGGGTTTTATGAGTGAGGTGTTGCCTTATGAGGATATAGTAGGGAAGTATTGGCTTGGTGAGGTTTATCAAGTAAAGTTTCTTCAATGTGGACGAGACTAGGAGACAGTTTTTTTATATTTTTTGTTTATACATTAATAGGCCTTCACATGGGAGATAGAAGGGGTAATTTGCATTAATTTTTCTTATCCCATTATATGGTTTCTACCAGACGCATATCGTTTTTCAAATGAAACTTAAAATATGAATAAATAAATCATGGGGATGAGGGTAGGGACTAGATCATCATTGAAATTATCTAAAAAACATTCATCATCTGTTCCTGAGAAATCTATTTATCAATGGATTCTGTGAGACTCTTTCATCGAGTGATGAAGTTATCAACTAACTCATCATCTATTTGTTTTAACTTATAAGGATACTTGTAAAATCCCATGTATGTAATGAATAATTGATATTCTTATCTATGTCAATCTATGAATTATATAGTGTTTTAGTGGCTTAAAATGATAATAAATCCAATCTTAAGCATGGAATACACTAATATTCTTAAACGATTATTTTAGTGCCTTTTGATGGAAAACCATTTTTAAATCAAACTTTGGACAATTTTATAATCCCTATTTGTCGATATAAACTTATGCTTTATGATTGGGACATTAAAATGTACTTTGGGTAAAGTTTTGTTATTTTTCTGTTAAAGTTCATTTTTTTAATGAATAGTGAAAAATGTTGTATTTAAATTCAAAACCTCTTTTTAATATAATTAATTTATATCATTAGTTTATCATTTTATTTGGTTTTAAAGGTAAATTAGAATATATTTTTACCATTTAATCCAATATTGGTCATTGGAATTAATTTCACATTGAAATTGGACTTAAGCTAGTGTCAATCTTTTGATACTTATTATTTCATAAAAACACGTTATTTGCACTGACAGCGGGAATTAATTATTAAATTAATTAATGAAACTTATATGTTTTGAATTTTTTAAAATAGAAATAATTTTTGAATTCAGAATATCAAATATATCTTAGGGTGATGTTTTGGTATTTTTCTGAAAAACTTCAATTTTTGATGAATATTGAAACCACTAAGTGGTACTTAAAAAACTGATTTTTCTTTTAAATGAAACTTTACCACTTCGGTGTTTTGAATTTCAAAAATATGACATATATGGATGTCATTTTGATGTAAAATGGGGTTCAATGGGATTAAAATAATTTTTTGTTGAATAGTAACTTTTATGTTTTTAATCACGATTAGATGTAATTAGTGTAATTTAAGGAAAAATAATGTTTTAATAATATGAAATGACCTAGAAAGATGTCATACCCTTATTGGATGTGTCATGGCCGACCAAGACAATCCATGGGTCAAATTTGGGACCCCATGGAGCCACATTGGTATGAAAATGACATTAATATCTTTTTATTTAATGTTAAAATAAAACTGTCACAAACATGTATTGTTTTACTAAAAAAAAATTTACATGGGGTTATACAAGTCATATTTTCGACTATAAATAATAATTTTAAAGGTAAAAATATTTCCTAAATCATATTAGCTTTTTTATAATTTTTAGAAATTAAATAAATTAAATTATTTATGACATCATGATGATGCATCGATTACCTCATTATTTAACGATTTAAATAAAATAAAAAGATAATGTTAAATATACGACCTACACTTGTCAAAAATCTATTGGATGGGTATATATCGAACCCTTATCACCTTATCCTCAACTTATATTAATGTGGGACCTTTTAAATTCGATACGAATTTTAAAATAAAGTAACATTTCTTTACTTTCCAAGAGTGCCCCTCCTCTCCTCTTATAAAAGGCCCCCACCTCTACCTCCTTACCCACACTTCCAAAGCCTTTGGCTCGGCCAACCCCTGACCATTTTTTCTCTCCACATACCTCTATAACTCTTAAAAGACTCACTTTGGGTTGGAGTCTTCCGAAGGAAGCCTTTGAGCTCAAATCAATAAGATTTACTCGTTTTAAAGGTAGTGTTTTCTCTTGTGTTCTTAAGTTTTATTTTTCTTCTCCAACCCTCTAAACTCTATTTATACCTTTCTTTTGTAACAAAACCAGTATCCTCAATATAATAGGATTTTTTTTAAAGTTTGGGGCCAATTCCTCATTTTATTATTAAATCAAAGCAAAGACCACTTTAACTGGGTAGAGGGAGACCCATTACATAGCCCGAAGGTCCAACGAGCATTTAGCCCATTACATGACCCGTAGGCCCATTATTTTGGCCCAAAGACCATTCTGTGAATACTACTACTACAGTACCCATGTTGTAACAATCCTGTATAGTACCCAC
This sequence comes from Viscum album, assembly GCA_963277665.1. Classification (NCBI taxonomy): domain Eukaryota; kingdom Viridiplantae; phylum Streptophyta; class Magnoliopsida; order Santalales; family Viscaceae; genus Viscum; species Viscum album. The sequence continues at coordinate 687,427,529 of OY728132.1, read as the reverse complement.
CGCTGCTACAGTGCTCTGCCACTCCTACAGTGACCTGCCGCCGCTACAGTGCCCGCCCTTGCTACAATGTCACCGCTGCAACAGTATGCTACAGTACTGCTACAGTACTGCTACAGTAACTTGTGCCCAATGGGTTTTGAACCCCCATTTTTCATGTATATTTAATGGGTGCTTACCACTAATCCAAACCCCAACTACACAATATACTAGGATGTTGTTATAATAATGATTCGAGCTACACTTACACACACCTACATCTAATCGTTAAAGAATATAATGTTTCGATGGATGGCGAATTTCTGACTCACAAAACGATGATTGTTCAAAACTCATATAACACCTTCAAAGGTGGCCATTAAGTTGTCACTGTATTTATATATTACATATAATATGTTAATTCTTTACTTAAGATCCTGAATTTTTCATTTATGGCATACCTTTATGGTTACCATTACGGGTAAACGCGATATCTTCATTTTAGGAAGTACCGACTACCGCCCCCTCAAAGTGATTTGATTTTGTTAATTACATATGTGGGACGTATAAAGGATTTAATTAATGGTATTATATATGATATTATACTATAATTATAATATACCTTTATATCATTATGATTCCATTCCATAAAATATGAAATAGAAATGAAAGAAGCGTTCATGTGTACGTACGACTTAACGTCTCCATGAACGGTGCATTTCATTTCTTACCTCTAAACATTATGTAATATTATAATTTCATGTATATAATGGATATATATTATATATATGATATATACATCATTATTATAACTCTGGAGATAATGGATACATGAACAACTTTTAATTATAAAGAGCATATTTTTGAATCAAGTATCAATGATCGTTAAAACGACCGTTATTAACTTAAATAATAACATAGTGTTCATGACATGGTAATAAGTGATATAAAAGGAATAATGAACTTGAAAAAGGTTCTTAATGAAGTGGAAATTAACTCAAGTTTATTATTCAGTAGATTAAAGAACGATCGAGTCAAGTCAGACCCGATGTATGGGACATCGTCTCAATCTCCATTCATTGAGGCATATTTCGTCTTATACACAACATTCTTTTATACGGTGTATAAACCCCTTTTAATTTTAAATTTATCCAAAAGAAATCATTTTTATACGAATAATTTTACTAAACGACAAAAGGGAATGATTTTGTCGTACGTATGCGGCGACAACGACTTCTACGCCGTTGTGACCATTATTTGAGTTTCTGCTTCCTCTACAAGGCATACCTTTTTTTTAAAAGAAAAATAAATACCATGTTTTACTTTTCTTTTATTTTGGTATTGAAAATGGTTTTCATAATGTTTTTATATTAATGTGTTGAATTGATATCTTATAATTAAACGGTGGAAATGTTATGTTTCCTTTATGCATATTTTATGTTATATAATTATGTTGTGGTTCTTGGGAATTATTATGAAGACGGGTGGTTCCGTGGTAACCTAAGGGAGGGTGAGCCTGATATAGCTCTCTAATGCATTGGGTAATGCGAAGGAGTTAAACGTTAAGTTTTTTCCGAAGATATTTAGGGAATATACTATGATGGGTATTCCAAACATAACCAAGAGGGTTACTCCCTACGTAAGAATGTTATGAATGCCTCAAGTTACCTTTATGTCTTATGATTTATATGATTTATTCATGATTTGATGAGGTATGTTATAGTGCTAATGTTTTATGAGTAGAGTATGATTTCATTGATTCTTATGTATACATGTACTCATGTTTCCATTCAATATAATTAGATCCCTTACTGAGCTTTTTATGCTCATCCCAAGTTTTTGAAATGTTTTTCACAGGTCAAGGGAAAGGTACATGATGTGATGATAATGTCAATTAAGTGTCAAGAAAGAATCCTTTTTTTATTTTAAATATGTTTCTGTTGATGGGAAAAATTAGTACTATCTTTTATGTAACCACTTTGTTTAAATGTGGAATGTAATGCATGTTTTATGATCTAATTCTCTAAAACACAAAACCCTAAAAGATCCTCAATGTGTAATCTTGTAATAACTCAAAATTAAGTATGGTTTAAGGCCGGGGCCTTGTAGTTGGTATCAGAGGTTGGGTTAGATAACATTAGGAGTTAGAATTATATTAAATGATTATCCAAAAATATTTTTTTTAAATGATATAGCATTTGAAGATTACCATGTTGCTTCATCTAAAAAATGTTTGTTCAGAATCGTTTTTTGTAGAGGAAACAAAGAAGAAGTGCTAGGAAGCCATACATAAGGAAATAACCTTCCAAATCAGCATCCTGAGATGGTCGAAATTGGAACAGAACAGTTTGTTGCAGTAATGGTGCAATTGACTCAAGCGATAAATGGTGGTGGTATCCATGCACGAGATCAGCCAGATCAAACACATAGGAACATGTCAGTGGTGGAACATTTCATGAGGAAAAATCCCCCATCATTCAGAGGATCATCTGACCCTGTGCTAGATGAAAGGTGGATTAAATAACTGGAGAATATTTTTGATGTCATGGGGTGTTCAAAAAATCAAAAGGTTAGTCTTGCTATTTACAGTTTGGAGGGTGAAGCAGATTCGTGGTGGTCGATGGTTAAAAATATCAGGGACACTGATGATATTGATGCTCTCGACTGGGATGATTTCAAATGTATTTTTCATGTGATGTATTTTCTTAAGGCTGTTCGACTTAGGATAGAAAAACAATTCTTGGAATTTTGGCAAGAGGAAGACTCAGTGGCCGCCTATAAAGAGAGGTTCAATTGATTGGAAAGGTATGCTCCATATTTTATCCGAGACCCTGATAGTAAAATAAATTGTTTTTACTTAGGATTAAAACCAAAATATATAAGGTAATTGGCTTCTCTTGAGTTTAAAAGTTATGAAAAGAATGTTCGATGTGCTAAGAAGGTGGAAATGGAGTTTTCTGATGATCAAGTATTCTATAAAAACCAGTAGAAGAAGAGACTAAAGTTACAAGATAAAGGAAAGAATTCTTTAAAAAGGTCTGATGGTATGAATACTAAGTTTCTAGTATGTGATAAATGTGGTAAAAGGCATGTTGGGGAATGTCTTCTGAATTCTGGAAAGTGCTACCAATGTGGTATGATGGGACATAAGGCTCATGAATTCACTGAAAAATATCAAGGTGATGGTATGTCCAAATTCGATTTATAGTTAGTGAAATGTTTTAAGTGAAATTATATGGGTCACTATGCAAAAGAGTGTCCGACAGAGAGCTTGAGTGATGGGAAACAATTAGACTACAAGCAGAAATGGGTGGTGAAATCCATTGCAACTACTTCAGTAGATGTCGGGCCATCAAATGAAGTTGTATCATGTACATTGTTTGTTTTTTCAGATTATTCCACTGTGTTGTTTGATTCAGTGTCTACACATTTTTTCATCTCTGAAAAATTTCCAAGTAAAATTGGAATACCATCTCATGAAATGACTCCTGAACTTTTGGTAAAAGCACCTGGGGGAAGTGTTGAGGGAAAAGAATTTATAAGAATCTTCCTATCCTTATTTGTGGAAAGAACCTACTTGCGAACCTTATTGTTTTACCACTAGTAGAGTTTGATGTTATCATGGGTATAGATTGGATCTCTATTTACCATGCTAATATTGATTGTAGATGTAAAGAAGTTTCTTTTTAGAAAGACTATTAGTTTGAGTACAAGAATGAACCCTTACCGTTGATAACATATCAAGAGGCCGAGAAACATGTAATAGATGGAAATGAATGTTAACTTGCACATATTGTTAAAAATAAAGGAACTATTCAGATTAATGATGTGCCAGTGGTAATTGAGTATCCTGATGTTTTTCCTGATGAGTTTCCTGGAATAATACGAGATCAGGATGTTGAGTTTACTGTAGACTTAGTTCCTGATGCTAAGCCAATTTCAAAACCCTCTTATCGAATGGTTCAAATTGAACGTTTATTGTTGAAGGAGAAATTTCAAGATTTATTAGAGAAAGGTTTCACTCTACCTATCACATCACCATGGGGTTCTCCTGTCTTATTTGTTACATAGAAAGATGGTTCTATGAGACTTTTCATTGATTATAGAGCGTTTAATAACATCACTGTTAAAAACAAATATCCTTTTCCTCATATTGATGATTTGTTTGATCAGATCCATGGAGCTTAGTATTTTTCAAAGATTGACCTGAGATCGGGGTACCATCAGTTAAAGGTAAAGGAATCATATATTCCTAAGACCTCATTTCGTACAAGATGTGGCCATTATGAATTTGTAGTAATTCCTTTTGGGCTAACCAATGCACCTGCTGTATTCATGGACATAATGAATAGAATTTTACATGAGTTCTTGGATAAGTTTTTTGTTGTTTTCATTGATGATATTTTGGTGTTTTCTAAAAATAAATAGGAGCATGAAATACATTTAAGGGTTTTTTTAAACCATAAATGAAAATAAATTGTATGGGAAATTCAGCAAGTGTGAGTTTTGGTTGCAAAAAATTTCTTTCCATGGTCATATTGTTTCTAAAGATGGGATAACTGTTGATCAGGCAAAAACAAATGTTGTTGAAGAATGGCCAAGAAAAACAAATGTAACTGAGATTCGTAGCTTCCTTGGTTTGGTAGGCTATTATTGAAGGTTTGTTAGAAATTTTTCACGGTTATCTAGTCCAATGACGGAGCTAACTCGGAAGGGTGTTAAGTTTATCTGGACAAAAGAATATGATGATTGTTTTCAGGAACTGAAAATAATATTAGTGAATGCTCCAGTTATGGCTCTACCTTCCAGGAATGGTGAGTTTGTTATATATAGTGATGCTTCATTGAAAGGGCTTGGTTGCTTCCTAATGCAGAATGATCAGGTAACTGCTTATGCTTCATGACAGTTGAAAACTCATTAGATAAATTACCCTACATATGATTTGGAATTATCTACTATATTTTTCACTTTAAAAATTTGGAGGCATCATTTGTATAGAGTAAAGAGTGAAATATATAACAATCACAAAAGTTTAAAGTATATATTCACTCATAAAAAATTGTACATGAGATAGAAGTGATGGCTAGAATTAAACAAGGATTATGATTGTACAATTCATTACCATCCGGGAAAAGAAAATAAAGTGGATGATGTTTTCAGTCAAAAAAGTAATGCTTCATTAACAATGTTGTGTTTGGAACATGATCCTTTGGTTAAGGATTTGATGAAATTTGGCATAGATGTTTTTGGTACAGGATGTTCTTCTGTTTTGTTTTAGGTATCAGTGAAATATTCTCTATCAGACAGAATCAAGCAAGCACACAAGCAAGACAGTGAGTTGTATAAAAAGGTAGAGCTGGTTTAGAAGGGTAAGTTTCTTGAATTCAGCATTGATAATGATTGTGTATTGAGATTTGGGAAGAGATTGTGTGTGCCTTGTGACTCACAGTTTAAGAGAGAGTTGTTATGTGAAACTTATAGTTCTCTGTTTTCAGTTCATCCTGGAAGTACTAAGATGTATAGAGATCTTTGGTAGTATTACTGATGGGATGGAATGAAATTGGATATTTCTGATTTTACAGTGAAGTGTTTGACGTGTCAACAGGTTAAAGCAGAGCGGAAGTTTCCAAAAGGGATGCTTCAACCTTTACCAGTGCTAGAGTGGAAATGGGAAAATATATCCATGGACTTCATTGTGGGATTTCCGAAGACACCTCGAGGTAATAATGCAATCTGGGTTATTGTTGATCTCTTGACTAAATCTGCTCATTTCCTTACTATACGAGATACTTTTTATCTAGATCAACATTCCCGTTTGTATATTAAAGATATATTCAAGTTACATAGAGTTACTCTATCCATTGTATCTGATCGTGATCCCAGGTTCACATATAACTTTTGGAAAGCCCTTCAGAAGTCGTTGGGTACTGAATTAAATATTAGTACAGCTTTCCATCCTTAATCAGATGGGCAGTCAGAATGAACTATTCATACTTTGGAGGATATTCTACGTGCTTGTTCGATGGATTATCATGGAAGTTGAGACCAACATCTTTCTTTGATTGAGTTTTCTTATAATAACAGTTTTCATTCCAGTATACAGATGGCTCTGTTTGAAGCATTATATGGGAAGCAGTGTCTAACTCCAGCTTTTTGGGATGAAGTGGGTGAAAGGAAGTTGATGGGACCAGAATTGGTGGAAGAGTTGGCAGAAAAAGTTCAGTTGATACAGAAACACATGAGAACAGCACAGAGCAGGCAGAAGAGTTATGCGGATAACCAGAGAAAGGATCTATCTTTCGAGATAGGTGATCATGTTTTTCTCAAAGTATCACCATGGAAAGGTTTGATGCGATTTGGTAAGAAAGGAAAGCTGGGTCCAAGGTTCATTGGACCATATGAAATTCTGGATAGATCAGTTGCATACCGAGTGGCTTTACCTCTGAGTTTATCTTAGGTACACAATGTTTTTCATGTTTCCATGTTAATGAAGTACATGCCAGATCCATCTCCTATTTTGAGTCGAGAGGTAGTTCAGCTAGAAAAGAAACTATCTTATGTGGAACAACCGGTCCAGATTCATGACCATAGGGAGAAAGTGTTATTGCTTATGGTGAATAATCAGGTAAATGTTTTTTTGGAAAAACCACATGATTGAAGAGGCATCATGGGAATCTGAAAATGCAATAAGGGCTAAATACCCCCACTTATTCGATAAGTAAATAAATGGATAGGATGAAATTGTCTAAAGGGGGGAAGGATGTAACATCCCAAGTATGTAATGAATAATATATATTCTTATCTATGTCTATTTATGAATTAGATAGTGTTTTAGAGGCTTAAAATGTGAATAAATCCAATCTTAAGCATGGAATACACTAATATTTTTGAACGATTGTTTTACTGCCTTTTGATGGAAAACCATTTTTAAATCAACCTCATGACTATTTTTTAAGCCCTATTTATCGAAATAAACATATTCTTTATGATTGGGACATTGAAATGTACTTATAAAAAAAATTTGGTATTTTTCCGATAAAGTTCATTTTTTTAATGAATATTGAAAAATGCTGTATTTTAATTCAAATCCTCTTTTTAATCTAATTTATTTATATGATTAGTTTATCTATTGATTTGGTTTTAATGATAAATTAGAATATATTTTTACCAATTAATCCAATAGTGGTCGTTGGAATTAATTTCACTTTGAAATTGGACTTAAACTAGTGTCAATTTTATGATACTTATTATTTCATAAAAACACGTTATTTACTCTGACAGCGGGAATTAACTATTAAATTAATTAAAGAAACATATATGTTTTGAATTTTTTACAATAGACATCATTTTTTAATTCTAAATATCAAATACAGCTTTGGGTGATGTTTTTGTATTTTTCGGAAAAATATCAATTTTTGATGAATAGTGAGACCACTAAGTGGTACTTAAAAAACAGATTTTTCATTTAAATGAAACTTTAGCACTTCTGTGTTTTGAATTTCAAAAATCCGACATACATGGTGGTCATTAAGATGTTAAATGTGGTTCAATGGGATTAAAATAATTTTTTGGTGAATAGTAACTTTTATGTTTTTAATTGCAATTAGAGGTAATTAGTGTAATTTAAGTTAAAAATAATGTTTTAATACTATGAAATAACCTAGAAACATTTCCTACCATTATTGGATGTGTCATGGCCGACAAATACAATCCATGGGTCAACTTGGGGATCCCATGGAGCCACTTTGGTAGGAAAATGACATTAATATCTTATTATTTAATGTTAAAATTAAAATCTCACAAACATGTATTGTTTTACTAAAACAATTTTTACATGGTGTTATACAAGTCATATATTTGAATATAAATAGTCATTGGAAAGATAAAAATATTTCCTACAACATATTATTTTTTTTATAATTTTTAGACATTAAATAAATTAAATTATTTATGACATAATGATGATGCATCGATTACCTCATTATTTAACGATTTAAATAGAATGAAAAGATAATGTAAAATATATGACCTAAACTTGTCAAAAAACTATTGGATGGGTATATTTCGAACCCTTATCACATTATCCTTGAATTATATTAATGTGGTACCTTTTAAATCCGAAACTCATTTTAAAATAAAGTAACATTTTTTTACTTTCCAATTGTGCCTCTCCTCTCCTCTTATAAAAGGCCCACACCTCTACCTCCTTAACCACATTTCAAAAGCCTTTGTCTCGGAAAAACCCTTCCCATTTTGTCTCTCCACACCCCTCTATAAATTTTATAAGCCTCAATTTGGGCAGAAGTATTACCAAGGAATCCTTTGAGCTCAAATCAAAAGGAGTTACCCGTTTTAAAGGTAGTGTTTTCTCTTGTGTTCTTATGTTTTATTTTGCTTCTCCAACCCTCTAAACTCTTTTTATTCCTTTCTTTTGTAACAAAACAAGTATCCTAAATATACTAGGATGTTGTTATAATAATTATTCCAGCTAAACTTACTCACACATACATCTAATGGTTAAAGAACATACTGTTTCTGTGGATGGTGAATTTCTGCCTCACGAAACAATGACTGTTCAACACTCATATAACACCTCCAAAGGTGGCCACTAAGATGTTAATATATTTATATATTATATATAATATGTATATGCTTTACATAAGATTCTGTATTTTTCATTTATGGCATACCATTATTGTAACAATTATGGGTAAACACGATATCTTTATTTTAGGAAGTGCAGACTACTGCACCCTCAAAGTGATTTGATTTCGTTAATGACATATGTGGGACTTATAAAGGATTTAATTAATGGTATTATATATTATATTTTACTGGAATTATAATATACCTTTATATAATTATGATTCCATTCCATAAAATACGAAATAGAAATGAAAGTAGCGTTCATGCGTACGTACGGCTTACCGTCTCCATGAATGGTGCATTTCATTTCTTACCTCTAAATGTTATGTAATATTATAAATGCATGTATATACTTTATATATATGATATATATGATATATAAATCATGATTATAACTCTTGATATAATTGATACATGAACAACTTGTAATTTTAAAGAGCATATTTTTGACTCAAGTACCAATGATCATTAAAACGACCGTTATTAACTTAAATAACAACATAGTTTTAATGACATGGTAATAAGTGATATAAAAGAAATAATGAACTTGAAAAAGGTTCTTAAGAATGTCTAAATTAACTCAAGTTTATTATTCAGGAGATTAAAGAACGATCGAGTCATGTCGGACCCAAGGTATGGGACTTCGTCTCAATCTCCATTCATTGATGCATATTTTGTTTTATACACAACATTATTTTATACAGTGTATAAACCACTTTGACTTTTATTGTTATCCAAAAGGAATCTTCTTTATCTGAAGAGTTTTACTAAACGACAAAATGGAATGTTTTTGTCTTACGTATGCAGCGACAACAACTTCTCCACTACCGTGATCATTATTTGAGTTTCGGCTTCCTCTACAAGCCATACCTTATTCTTAAACGAAAAATAAATACCATGTTTTACGTTTATTTTATTTTGGTATTGAAAATGGTTTTCATAATGTTTTTATATCAATGTTTTGTATTGATATATTGAGATTAAAAGGTGGAAATGTTATGTTTCCTTTATGTATGTTTTATGTGATATGATTATGTTGTGGTTCGTGGGCATTATTAGGAAGATGGGTGGTTCCGTGATAAACTAATGGAATTTGAGCCCGATATAGCTCTCCAATGCATTGGGTAACACGAAGGAGTTAAACATTAATGTTTCTCCAAAAATATTTAGGGAATATACTACGATGGTTATTCCAAATGTAACCAAGAGGGTTACTCCCTACGTAAGAATATTATGAATGCCTCATGTTACCTTTATGTCTTATGATTTCTATGATTTATTCGTGGTATGATGAGGTATGTTAAAGTGCTTATGATTTATGAGTAGAGTATGATTTCATTGATTCTTATGTATACATGTACTCATGTTTCCTTTCCATATTTTTAGATCCCTTACTGAGATTTTTATGGTCATCCCAAGTAATTGAAATGTTTTTCATAGGTCAAGGGAAAGGTACATTATGTGATGATAATGTCACGGAAGTGTCAAGAATGAATCCATGTTTTATTTTAAATATATTTCCGGTGATGGGAAAAATGAGTATTGTCTTTTATGTAACCACTTTTTTTAAATGTGGAATGTAATGTATGTTTTATGATCTAATTCTCTAAAACTCTGAACCCGAAAAGATCTTCAATGTGTAATCTTGTAATAACTCATGATTAAGTATGGTTTATGGCTGGGGCCTTATAATCCTAATAATTGTTTTGCACATGTTGGATTTAAACTGATATAGGAACTACATATGGAGGTCATCTCAATGTATAATATATCATGTGATATTTTTCTGATAACCAATAAATGTTGGTCTTTCTAGGGTCTGGATGAAACACATGAGGTTATAGGATTCCCACTATTTCAGTGTCCCAAACATTATGCAACACTACGAGTTATAATGTAGAATATATTGTTGTTGTTCACCAGAATCATTGGATGAGGTGAATCTAAGATTATTGAATTCGATCATGGGAATCATATGGTAAACCCATGTCATATATAGACTATCTTTAGGTAGAATTGATTCATTTTTTTGTATGAATCCTCAAGGAAGGTGATAAGGGTAGCTATCATATCTTCACAGTGGGGGTATTTGGTCACAAATTCTTTAAACGACTAATCAACATAGGAGGAAGAGTGGCCTTAGTCTCAGGGATGTTTGGACCAAGATAATGAGGAAGGGGATTTTATTACAAGTGTTTTCTTTTTTTGTTAAATTATCTTAATAAGAAAAGAAAAATCATGACACTTTGATTTTTTTTAATTTCGAACTGACCATCATTGTGAAAAGAATTAGAATCAAATTCTTCGAAAGGTCTATCCTATTTAGAGAAGTTGGCTAGAAGAAATTTCTCATTATATTCACATTGAATCCAAAATGAACAGATTGATTGTATGGATAATATATCTTGATGGATGTAAAGGATCATCTGATTCACTATGAATTCAGTATGAAAAGGTGCTCATAATTTATGAATCAATGTCTTCAGGACTTTGATAACATAAATGTAATGATTCATTGTAGATCTTTTAGTTATCATAAATCATAATTAGGTTATGAAACCTGTGATTCAAGATTTATAAAATTAAGTGTCGGTGAAAGAGAATATTCTAATAAAATTTATATTGATCGTTTGTGGATGGAAATAGAAAACGGGTGTTGAAGACTATATTCATCCTGATAATATTTAAGGAAATTATATTATGGATAATCGTACAATAGACGGTAAGGAAGTAATTTGTAAATGATTGAATGTTAAAATACTTTCCGTTGCATTTCTGATGATGCTAAAGGTGTTCTTAAAATTTATTCATTTTTAGAAAGGAATTAATGATAAAGAACGTGTTTTAGAATAAAAAATGAGTCAACATTGAAGTCATACTTTTAAAAGGTTTTGAATTATTATTTTTATCAAACATGTGGTTCAATATGAATAAATTAAGAAGAAGTTTTGTAGAGATGAAGAAAATTGATGGATTTCCTTTGGTGGGGGTGTTTAAAACTCAAAGAATGTTTTCTCAATAAGTGGTACAAAGCATTTTAATAAAGAAATCTGTTTGTGGAAATCAGAATGAATAATTGAAAACAGATTGGGAAAATGGATATAGATTATAATTTGAAAAAATAAGTCAAAGGAAGAGATGAAATTGATTGAAATTTGAGAAGGATTGAGAATATTTGAGACAAGTTGATGAGGTCATGATTCACCCTAAATTCTAGAAAACAAGAAAATTTGGTAAATTGGTGTTATCAGGAATGTTTTGGGGATTCCTACCAAAACCACTCACGGGTCACCGATAAAAGTCGGAAGTTATATTGTACTTTTGAGAGGGCTGACATAAATTGTACTGTTTTCCGGAAGATAGAGGAGCTCCGATGTATAGAGAGATAAACATGTTTTTAATATTGAGATATGTTGCATAAGTTTTCAAATATTCACGTAAAATAAAAAGATACAATATCTGAATGTTATTCAGCTGATTATTTTACTCAGTGCTCATTGTATTCCCCTTATTACTGTATAATTATTTTCATCGTATTCATATGGTAATTGTATCAGGCTAGATTATTGGATCTATCTTTATATATTTGGATTTCCAAAATATGGATAAAATTAATATAAATTATCTCAATCAACTACTGGAAGAGAAACATCTATCATATTGGGAAATAAAAATTGAATATTAGAGTGGGATGGTTAGATTCAGAAATCAGAATTGGAAAATCATACATAGGATATTGGACTGGAAAATTGAATTATAATTCAATATCAATGTTCTTGATGTTTTTAAAATAATTTTGGTATGAAATTGAATTTTTATTAAAATAAATACATTTGTGGATATTGAAAGGAATCACATGTAACATGTTTTGTTATAAAAACACTTTTTACCCTATTTTTCATCAGAGGGTGCACAAATTTTTTTTATTATCTTCAATATTTTACATGAGTGAATGGGTATATAACAGTCATTGTATTCCTCCCAAATGATGGTTTTTTTTATGTGTGGTATTAGATCATTTCTAAACAATAACAAGTGCATCGCTACTGTAATTGAATTTTCAAACTTATTAGTACTTGTGTTCCTAAGGATGTGTATTTTAATTGATTTCAGTTGGGAAATAAATCATTAACATGTGGTGAAGGATGTTTCAATTGAAATGAAATATAAAAGAAAATTTATAACATATTCACCCCTACACTTCCAGTTATACAATTATCAAAACTATTCACTTTCAGGTTGTATAAGATCCATATGTACCTTTATCATATTAGTTTCTGATGTTTTGAAAATAAGATTATATATAATTTAAATTGGGTGAACAGAAAAGGTATTTAAATTTTTAAAGGAAAGAATTATCATATATGGAAAGATAGAATTTGTCCATATCTTATGTCTATTAGGAATGATGTTCTTAAATCTACAACATATGGGTATAATCCAATTGATTATAAATTATGACATACATTTATTGATGATAATAATCATCAGAATGATGAAATGGCCAAAAATGATTTATAATCATCACTTAATGAATGTGAGTCCTGAATGGTGAATGGAATTTCTATAACCAAATGCACAAGGGATTAATTTAAAAAAATATATGAATGAAATAAAAAGTTTTGGAAGAAAAAGTTACAAATTTAGAGATTAAAGTATAATGATTTGAAAATGGGCGAATAAAAATATGTTGGGGAATTCATTAGCATGGTGAATGACATTGCTATCACTGTCATGTGTCTTGGTGAAAGGTTAAATGATTCTATAGTGGTTGAGATGGTTTTGAGAATCCTTCTAGACAATATTGATTCAATTGTTTCTTCACTGAAACATAGAGATATTAATATATTATCTATATATTATTTTCCTAGCACTCTCATTACAAATGAAATTAGAATTGATAAATATATTAGAATAGAAACAAAACATTATAGAAAAATTTCCTTCAAGGCTATGAAATAAATGTTAAATAATATTTTTATTGAAGATAAAGCTGGTGAATTTGATTACAAAAATAAGGTGTATAAAGATTTTGATGATATTCTACCCTTGTATTCTAAAAATTTTAAAATAGTTATAGGGAAATAAACAGGGACACATCCCTTGAATTTTTTAGAATGTGGATCCATTGAGAATATTTTGGCTAATTTTCCTCAATGGAAGAATAAATAGGATAGTGATGATGAATAAATGAGGACTCATATATTATTGGATGATACAAGGAGATAATGTAAAATCATATTCATTTGAGAAATATATTAATTTAGTCAAATAAAAACGTGGAATTTTCTTATCTAAAGATGATGAAGTACAGGGTATCGAAGCAGAATCCAAAAAATCTATTAAGTGTGGTATTGATAATAATTTTTTTGTTACAATTAATGATGTAGAAATCAGAAGTAGCTGTTCCAAATAATAATAAACTCAACCAGAATTTCATTTCAAAGTAGTGTCAAAAGAATGTCTACAAAATATCTGAACACATGAAAACGAACACAAAGAAGTAATAAGAATAATTTTCCTCCATAAGAAATCAAGAATTGTTTTTATGACGAGAATCTAAAGTTGGTAGAATAAATATAGAAATTAAAGAATTATTTGGAAAATGAAATGAACCGCAATGGGCATCTGGAGATGAAGCTAAAGGTGATAGAGGAAGAGTAGGAAACTGTCCAACAGAAAATTAATTACGAAGAGAAAGGTACAAGTATAAAAAAACCCTACTACTATAGTTGGAGAAATTTCATGTAAAAAGAAACTCCAAAAGGATCAAAAATAAGTTACATAAAAAAATTCAAAATAAATTTGAAATTGTTTTCGAAAAGGATAAGTTTGGGAATGTTATTTATGGGGCAAGGATTAACAAACATAGGAATTTAGAATTTTCAAAATTCCCTCAGTCTAAAAACTTTCAAACACTTTTAGATCTAATAAAGGTGAAAAGAAAAGGATGATTATGATAGGTAAATGAATGGTTAATAGATTAGAAAAGGGAGGAAATATAGTTTTTAGAAACATATTCAAAATTCCTATCAATATGGTTGTTTCAAAGGAAAATACTCTTTCTATAGTTATTGATCTTTTAATGGTGGATTCAGACAAACAAAAAATATGTGTTGGTTTAACTAACAACATTAAAATTATTTCACATGTTTTTCAAGGAATGGTTTGAGGAGGAGTCAATTTCCTCATAAGGTGATGTCTGCGAATATTTTTTTAAAGAACCCTGAGATGGTTAGATTTAAAATTGAAAATATGATTGAACCTTTTGAAACAAAATTTGAAATATGCAAACAACCTGAACAAATTATAAAAGGTTTTTTGTTTTATTAGATGAATAATAACATATTATTAAAAATTTCCTAAATCAGAAGTAAAAAAAAGGATGATGAAAATGATCTTTTTTTAAACAACAATGAATTCCACAAAAGGAGAATAACCAATAATTCTTAATAGTGGGTGTTCTTATCAAATGACATAAGATTTTAGATTTTTGAATAATGTGAAAATATTTAAATAAGGCATTGTGACATTTAAAAATGATGAATCCTTGAGAATCAATGGTGTTGGATCATCCATCATTATAAATTAAAAGTTTAAATCCAAGAAATATGTTTTTGTTGATGGGTTGAAACACTATTTACTAAGTGTTTTAAATTTGTGTGATATGGGTAAGAAAGTTATCTTTAGTAATTATGGTTTTACGTGAGAAGTGAAACTGATGGAATGATTATTACAAGAGGCCAATGTACAAAGTGAAATTTGTTTAAGTATGGTGAAATACCAAACTCTAGTTAAATGAGCATAGTGGAAGATAATCATATATAGAATAAATGGTTGGAAAAAATGTATCAAAGAAACATGAAAAAAAATATAGTGTTTGAGACTTTCATATTTTTTTGAAACCACATTGAATTTCACAAAAGTAGAATGATCTATGATTCTTGATAGTGGGTGTTCATATCATGTGACAGGATATTTTAGTTTTTTGAATAATGTGAAAAAATTCAAATAAGGCACTGTGACATTTAGAAATGATGAATCATTGAGAATCAATGGTGTTGGATCATCCATAATTAGAAATGAAAAGTTTAAATATAAGTAATATTTGTATGTTGATGCTTTGAAACACAGTTTACTAAGTGTTTCTAATTTGTGTGATATGGGTAAGAAAATTATCTTTCGTAATGATGGTTTGTTGTGAGAAGTGAAAATGATGGAAAGATTATTACAAGAGGCCAATGTACAAAGTGAAATTTGTTTCAGTATAGTGAAATAAAAAAATCTTGTTACATTAGCATGGTGGAATATAATCATATATAGAATAAAAGGCTGGAAAAAATGTATCAAAGAAACATGAAAAAATATAGTGTCTGAGACATTCCATTTTTTTCCAGAATAATAGATTGGTGTTGCACTATTTTCCAAAAAAAGAATTATAATACAAATTAGGCATTTAATAATGTTGATATTTTATCAAAAATACATATAGGAAAGAGTCATTATGATATTTGAGGGGAAATTATAAATAAATCAATAAATGGAGTCAATTATTTCACCAACATCAATGATTATTTTACTCGCATTACCTATGTTATGTATATTAGACACAAATAAAATGCATTGAAAATGATTAAAAGGATAAAAGGGAATGGTGAAAAGGAATTTTAGTATTCTATGAAGAAGTTGAGAACCAAAAATGGTGGTGAATATAGCATTTAATAATTTTAATGTTATCGAGAAAATCATATAATTCATCTTGAGTGTTGTTCCCTATACACTCTTCAACAAAATGGGGTAACATAAATAAAAATTACATGTTTAGTGGAAATGGGAAGAGATATTCTACTTGAACATGGTATTTCTCATTACCTTTGGAGGCAATCCATGAAAACATTTGTTTATATTTAAAACCAATGTTTCTACTGGACAATGTCACATATGACTCCAAATGAATTGTTTTTTTAGAAAATTATATGTTTGAAACACTTTAATGTTTGTAGGAGTCAATATATTATAAATTAGAATGGACTAAACTATAAAAAGATTGAGAATAATGGTAGATATGTCATCTTTCATGGTTATAATCTTGAATTAAAAGGATATAGATGTTTCAAAAAAAGAAACATGAAGAATTTTTTATCCAGCTCATGTAAGTTTAATTGAATGGTCTTAGGAAGATGAGTGTAATTTGTAAGACAAGGTTGTTGAGTAGGATAAAGAATATTTTGAAAAAAATATATCATATGGATACAAAAAATTGAAATCCTACTAAAGAATAAGAACTAGACTCATCTATATCAAGTGATAAGGAAGATACATTAAAACTTAATCATAGGATGAGGAACAATTGGATGATCAAAATATTATTGGTGATCAAAATTAGAAGGATCAAAGAAGATTAAAAAAATGATATTATAAGTACTTATTTGTTTTCAAAAGTTGATCTGAATGATGTAATGAAAGCCTATGAGTATCTAGAATGGGTTTATCCCCTAAATGGATAGTTGGTTCATATTGGAGAGAAAGAAATATGGGATATCATACCCTATCCAGATAATAAAAATATTATTCCCACAAAATGGGTTTTCTAGAACATGGTGAATGGAGATGTTGAAGTTATAAGAAATAAAACAAGATCAGTCTGTAATGGGTATCCACATATTGAAGGTATAGATTTTGATGAAACGTTTTCAGTAGAAGAATGGTTAGAAACTATCGTAATCATTCTTTATATTGATATATAATGAGGTTAAAATATCATTCAAATAGATGTTAAATCAACATTCTTGAAAGGTGACCTCGATGTGGAAGTTTACAAAGAACAACCTTGTGTATTTCATATTGGGAAAGATTAAAGTTATCTATGATGATTGAGGTAGGCATTGTATGGGATAAATAAGAACGGAGAGAATGGTATTCCAAATTGAATTCTAGCTTATAGAAAAATCATTTCAAGAGAGGAAGAATTGGTATAAATATTTATACTTTAGAAAATAAATAAAATTCTTTCATTTCAATTGTTTATGTTGAAGTCATTATCTTTGTTGGGAATTATTAATGAAATATTGAAACATTTGATGAAAAAATGAAAAAGGTATTTTAAATGTCCATGATGGGGAAAATTAAATACTTTATTGGGTTATAAATACTACAAGAGAAGAAATATATTTTTCATTCTCATGAAAATAAGTCTAAGGACTTTCTTATGTTATTTGGAAGGAAAAAATTAGAACAGATTTCCACAATAATTTTATTGTAAACAATGTTGTTTAAATATGGAGTAAGAAAATAAGTTGATCAAAATAAATGTGGAAATATAAATGGATGTTTTTTGTATTTTATTACCTCAATACAAAAAATCATTTATACTCTTACCATATGTGAAATATTTCAGTGTACTCCAAAAGAAACACATTAAATTATTAGAAAATAATTCTCAGATACATCAAAGGGACACATGATATTTGAATCAGGTATGATAGCTCAAGAAAGTATTTTTTTTTGTTAGGGTATAAAGATGTTGATTGGGTCAGAAATTTTAATTATAGAAGATTCACATTTTGTGGAGTATTAATTCTAGAAAATAAATCTCTTCGTTGGAATTCAAATAAACCGAATTCAGTAACTCTTAGTATAGATGAAACTGAGTATATTTCTTCCCATCAAGACACTACTCAATATTTTTTGATGTAAACAAAATTACAAGACATACCGGTTGAAGTGAAGTTACCCTTGCACTTCTATTATGATAATAAAAGTACAATCAATCTCATGAGGAATCCAGTTCAAAATTCTTGTTCAAAACATATAAGTATAACATATAATTTCATCATAGATCAAGTGGAGAAAAATGAGTTTTATTTAGAGTATGTTCTAGCATTGTAACATGTTATATAAAAGTTCAAAAAACCCTTTTAAAAGGAATATTTTTCTAAATTGAGGTTGAACATGGGAATCCAACCTCCCTCTCATCAAGGATCAGGTATGTGTTTTTTTCCCTATCTCTTATTTCCTTTGGATCATCAATGGGTTTAAATGGTGTATTTTATAAAGATATCCTTTTATATGCCAGTAAAATGGGGGATTTTTTGGAATGCTTTGAATTCAGTATTGTGTATGTATGTAAACTATTTGGACTGTTTCATAGACTATTTGTAGGATGAAAATTGTATTGTATTCCAAGAAAATTGAATAGTTGAAGAAGAATGAAATTGAAAAGGAATCATGACAACTACATTAAGACAAAAAAAATTTCTAACCAAGATTCTTGTTTCCAATAATGAGTTTCCTCATGTTCGATTAGAATTTTTGGTAAGAAATTTATTTTATGATGATACAAATAACAATAATTTATGAATCATGGTAAAAAAAATATCCCATGGGGCATATTGTTATGAAAAATTTAATGATGAAGGTGATTAAATTAAATGCTTCAAAGAAGATTAAGAAGAAAGGAAAAATCACATCACTTTATATTTGGTGAAATTCAGACAGATCATCATATTCAAAATAATCAGAATCCCAATGACTGAAAGGAATATCTTATATGGAGAAGCTGGTTGCATGAAAAGTCTCATCATAATCATAATGAATCTAGAATTAATAAATCTTTCATATTAGGAATATATATTTCTTGAATTAAATGATTATCATATGCACACTGTATTTGGTAAAAATGTGATCGCAATAGATAAATTGATGTATGCATTACTATGATAAAATGAATACGATGATTCTTTACTTATATTGGAGTTATCATAAATCATATGTTACTTGTGAATCATATGATTCAATCTTAATGGAATAATTAAAAAGTGAACGAGACTCTTCCAATCATATTCAGATTGGTTAGATATGGCTGGTAAGAGGAAATGGGGTATAAGATCAAATTCATCCTGACCGTATTCAGGCCAATTGTATTCGAGACAATCGTATATTGGAAGAGTATTAAAGAAGCTAGAAATGAAAATAAATTACAATAAATTCCACTAGAAGTCTGATTATATTGATGTTTTTCTTAAAATGTAGTCAATGTAATGTAGGAATTCATGATACAACAACATGTTTGTGAATAAAGAATATTTTTTAAAATGATTAATCATAATTAGAGGAATAATTTCTTGAGAATAATGAATGTAAAGAATAGAAAATAATGTTATCAACAATGTAGTAATCCATTTTAAAGTGGTTTCATTTCTTTTTTATCAATCCAGTGGTTCAAGGGAAATAAAGAGTGAATAATTTGTCTATAACTGAAGAAAATAGATGGATTTATTGTAAAGGGGGTTAATAAAATTCAAAAATTGTTTTTTAATAATTTTTATAGAGAGTCATAATGAATAAAACCATTTGAATCTATTAGAATAAAAAATTGAAATCATATTTAGATAATAGATTCAAACTATGATTTGAAAAATAATTTCAAAGGATGATCTTGAATAGATAGATGTTTTTTGAATGAATTTGAATATTTAAGAAGATTATAAATGTTCAAGATTCACCATAAGTAGTCGGAAACATTAAATTTTCTGAAATTTGGGTGAGCATGAATGTTTTGGGTGTTCCAAAAAAAATCATCCCATTGGTTACTTAATAAATGTTAAAAGTACATTGTACTTTAGAGATGGCCAATACAGATATACTATTCACTGGAAGAGGGAAAAGATCTAAATTTCTTAGGAGAGAAAGAAGATTTACATGTTGATTTTTTTTTATAAATTTGGATGGATTGAAGAAAAATAATACGAAATGAGGTCGCAATGGTATTACCTTGATCATCGTATTCATTTTTACCATATTCGTCTGATTACAATATTCAATATATCATCATATTCAGCTAATCGTCGCATCCAGCTGGATAATTTGATATGAATTTACTAACATGATTTTTAAACTTAGGAAGAAATATTTATTAATTCTCTCAATCTTATTCTTGAAAATATTCATCTATAATATTTGGGAAATTATATATGAATATCAGAGTGTGTAGATCGGATTTGGCAATCAGATATGGAGAATAAGAGTGAGTATATCGAACTAGAATATCATATTTGAATTCTATATCAAATTCAATAATATTATTTCCATAATTTGGGTATAAAATTGAAGAATTTTTATCCATGGAATAAAATTTTAGAGATTTATAGTGAAAATAGGAAACATTTTTTATTTCCTATACATTATTTTACACAATTTGTGACAAGAGGGTGCACATACTTTTGTATTATTATCGAAGTCCTACACAAGTGAAAAGGTATATCCTACATATTTTATTCTTTAAAATGTTTTTTAGTGGATTTTGAGGTATTAAATCATTTACAAATCATACCAGGGGCGTATCTATTCTTATTGAATAGTAAACCTTGAAAATACTTGTGTTCCAGTTTTCTGTGAGAAATGAAATACTTAATAAGAGGAAACGATTTTTTTTCAAATTGAAAAGAATCATAAAAGAAATAGTATCACTGATTCACCCATCATCTTTTTAGTTATACAATTATCTATACTAGGAACATTCAAGGGAGGACAATTACACTACATAGAAATATTTGGTGACTCATATATTTTCCATTTTTCATATTCCCCAGCTTCTTTCCCTGATTAGATGCATGTTGACACATGAATCTAACCATGGAACCTATCCATGGTGGACTTAATTACCTACTAGGACATAAAGAGATCTCTTTTTATTTTATCATGACCCATACACAGCTTAGAGATATGAATATAAGTATGCCTCATTTACCCTTCAATCTCTTTGAGAAAAGTTTTCAACCACCATATGACTCTGCTATGGATATGATTTAATATGAATTGATGGATTTAGTGGGTCCCAATTCTCTATTATATTTATCTTGGAATGAGGAATTATTTTATTATGAGGAATCCAATGTCTCAGTGCATGTTTCGGCTGATTGTTGGGAGAACCTGCTGGGGGATCCTCCTGGTACTATACCACCCCATGGGGTGGGATCTTCCTATGATGTCCTATGTCCACACAGATTCTCTAATCCTGGGGTGGGTTGATTGTGACAACAATTATTGTGGTAGTTTTTATAAGATACTTTTCATTGCCTACAAGTGGGATAAAGTTGTTATACAATTATTTCTACGGGATATGTCTAAAATTAAGGGTATCATAGTTCCCTGAAATTGAATATGAACATTATGTGATACCACTTAATTGACTCATCAAAGCATCTTGATGCCCTTGATGTATGTTTATTGGAATGGTTTGTGGTATCTATATGCATCAGGGAAAAAAGATATTGGGAGAAAAAAGATGTCACCCCTCCTACACAATGGATGGATGATATAAAAATGGTCATGGATTTATAGGTAGGTGATCCAATGATCCTGAATGAATTTGATAATTTCCCTCATAACATGGTAGAATCATGATTACTAGAACTTAGTGATGGTCATGAGAATGATAAAATTATATGGTTACAGGTGTCTATAAAATGATATGTTTTTATTAGTGGCCATGACCCTCAAAAATCCCTATTTTTCATTACTTAAGGGATCACCCCACTCCTAATTGGACAGAACCCCAATTTTGTTTTTGGGAAACAGGTGGTGTAACTAAGATTTACCTTCATTTCATCTAAATATCTAGTAGGAAGGCTGTGACATGGGTTAACCATAACCTAAATAATGTCATTTCCTTCCATGATGGGGATAACATCATAACCAATTCAATGTAGGACATGGTGTTCATAAATTACTCATCAGTGAGAGTGGAAACATATCTATGAGGATCATTGGAGTGATCCTTGCCTTTTGAGGGTATACATTCAAACCCCAAAGGCTCTCTTACATCTAGTGTAAAGGTTGATATAATGGAATATGGTAGAGTAAAATATGGTTACACTACAAGTCCTTTAGAAGAGGAAAAAATATCCATTCAAGTAGGTATCTATTGAGGTATTTTGGGATCAAATGGACATCAACAGTAGTGACGTTTGACTCATTCGATTTGTTTCTACCTCAAAATAAAGTAGCGAAGGTGAAGGAGTCTTCATTGATTAATCCATTAACATATAATCTAAGAGATAAAATATGGCATGATGCTTCCCACAATCCAATATCTAATGTAGAGGAGGATCCCTAATTATTAGTTACATGGAGTTTCATGGGATTACTATATTTTCATTGTAACCTATGACATAGACAGAACCCCCAAGGTGGTTTTTTCCTCCATCCTCAACATGAATATTAATAACAAGTCATATCGTTGAAATAGATATGACCCCAATAATGGTTGGTTGTGGTGCTAATAGAAACTATATAGTGAGATTTTTTACAAATGCTTTGATCCATAATAGTTTATAATAGAACCAATGATAGGGAGTGTCATCTTGAACACCATACAAGGTGTCTAGGGTTTCACTCCCATGTGAAAAAATAATGCTCATTGCAAAGTGGTTTCATGGGCAAGGTATAACGTAATAGTAGTGTGTGGATCTGCAAGGGATCAGGTTGATTCCTTAAGATAGGATTGCCTTATGGACTACCACCAAAATTGGCTATATATACCTTGGACCAAGGATGATGAAGTAGGTATAAGATTGAAATTCTCATTGAACATTTGGGGTAGATGATGTGTATGTGGTGCCATAGTGGGAGACCTCCTAATTGTCACCTAGGTGGTGGTTTATGTGGGTGAAACCTACAGATTCATTACATTAGTAGTGTAGTGGTGGAATCTATTATAATATTATGGGCTGAGACTCCAAAAATATTTAATCATCTTGATTGGTGATATTTCCCCTAGTACGAACCTTGTGTCCCCTAATACAAACATGTTTTTAGGGATTCCAGATCTTGTCAAGACATATCTCTGGTTGCGATGACCCCTCCTTACTTGTACAGTCAAAAAATGGCATTTTTTTCCATTCATTGCACAATATTAGAATGGGAGACATAGATAGGGGTCTATGATTTTGTAAAAAATGCAGACTTCAAATAATTTATGAAGCTTAACGTACATAGATATTACACAATTTTATTGAATGGTCAAAAATACACAAAAATATCATACAAATTTAGTGGATTTTGAAATAGGGAACACCAACTTATAGTATAGTAAAATATCTTCCACGTTTCCAATAAATATATTCCCTTTATGTAACCCATACTGAAACCATTATTTAAAATACATGGAAAAGAAAACATAAGAATTGAGTGATCTCATATGCTTAGTATGTGTAAAAAATTGAGATATGTACGAATAATCACAAACAAAAGGGTATAAGATCAAGATCATATCATTAAAAGATAATATCATAAATATTAATGAACATATACATGACTCATGGCACAAATAATGGCATTTTATAAGACATGAATCATGATGAAATCAAGATCATAAAACATGAAATCATAATATATGAATAATACATGGAATTTTTGCAAGACACATAATCATGTAATATCATTACATATAAGTTAGAGATGATTTACATAAGATAAAATGGGATTTCATGGGGGTTGAATCTACTAGGAAGACCACAACCCAATCCCCATTAATAGTCATTTTCTTATAGTGGGCCAATTTCCCCTTTCTTACCATAGGGGATCGAACTTCCCCTTCTTCCCATAGTGAATCAGGTTTCCCCTTATATCCATTGTGTATCATGTTGATAGACTTGTTTCCCATTATTATCAAATTAGATATAAATAATTACCCAATTCATTTGATGGATATATATGTCCCACAAATGAAATAATGAAAACAATACACATGCATGCTATTAGAATATAAGCCATTAAATTTGTACAAAAACAAACCATATTACTAATACTTATATAATCCTTGATTAAAAACCCCAATAAAGCTTAAGATACATCAAATAATGTTATCATATATGGAAAATGATTTGGAATGATCATTTGAAATAATTAATGAAGAAAATATCGTTTCTGCTATATTTTTAAAATAATAAAACCATTATCAATCTCTTTTCATTTAAAATAACCTGGATGAATAATATATTATATTTTGAAACCATTGTAAACAACTTTTACATCCTTTTACATAAAAATGAATACTAAAACATTTAAAATAATTTTTAAACATTCACATGGAACACCGTTCTTTGACATAAAATATAATAAAATTATATGAAACGTATAATATCATGGAAAAAGGTATTCATGACACAACAATTAAAATGGTAGTATACAGACCTCGTAATAGAATATAACTGAATTACAAAACCTGCATATTTAAAAATAAAAATTGAGACAGAACTACGTTACTAATTTGGTAACCTTTGAACCATAAACCACATGAAAGAGATATCATAAAATGGACATTTAAATACCAATATATTTAATTTTAATAATCATTGATTATTTTCATTAGTAGAATATAAACCAAAACAATTAAACAAGGGGTGATCATAACATAAGTCATGAATAAATAAAAGTGAGACTATAAATCAACCAATGATTCATATTCATATATAGTACCATAAATTCTTTACTTATGACATTATAGTACTCGTTTACTAACAAATTCATGTTAATGTTTCCGATTTGTTTTTTGAACATGTATGACTTTTAATTATTGATCCACTTTCTTAGATCATGATTTTATCATATCCATAATTATCAAAATGTTTTTAATGCCACAAAAATCCACACAGATATATATATATATATATATTCATTTTATCTTTATTAATTGTGATTTAAAATAGATATATAGGTAGAAAATAAAAATATCATTCATGGAGATGGGAGACCGTATGCACGTGTGAACATTGTTTTCATCTTCATGTTATATTAAAAAAATTATCGTATATTATATAGTATCAATACATAATAATTTTTATGTAATATATATTACATATTTTTATTAGAACCATCTGTAATACATTCCATGTAAAGGTTGAACAGATCACATCACTTCAGGAGGTGGTAGTCTGTCGTACACAGAATTGATGTAATTGTATTCCAAAAAAAATAAAACCATGAAGGTATGTGTGATATAACAATTAAAAATTTATAATAAAATCATAAAAATAATATATATAATATTTAATATATTCTTCCATCTTTATTCATAACCATTAAAATTGGTATTGTATGAATGAACTACATCGGTTCATGAGATGTTATTTTTCCAAACACACAAACAATGATCATATATCCCATTTGATGGATGTGTTTGATGTTTTTGGTCATAAATGTAAAATAAAAACATATCATTATATTATTTATTCTGAGGTTATTATATACAAATTAAATAAAAATAGCTGAATGGTTTTAAGGAAGATATAAAACAGAAAAGTTTATAGAAGAACATTTCAAATTTTTTCAGTATCTGTTATTGAATTACACCAAAGGAATATCTTGGATTAATTTTTTCCAAAATTATAGATTTTAGTATGAATTTAGGGACTTTTTTACATGATTCGGGAAGATTTTTTCCTGACATAATATGCTTTAATGTGTGAACAAAATAAAATATAGGATACCCTTTTAGAAGAGAGGGGAGTGTCAATTTTTGAATCTCTCAAAATATTAAACTATAAAAAATTAAATATAATAAAAAATGAAATGGACTCCAATTTCTTAAGTTTAAATTCCCAAGGATTGTCAGAATTTTATTTTGACTGATATTTAGGGGTATTTTAAAGAGAATAACAATTTTGTCAATTAATATACAATATTTTATTTTAAGTTATAAAATATAATGTGAAATTCATGTGTGTATATATATATATTTACACGACTACTAAAATATAAGGTATTTTGGTATGTGATTTCTTGTATATAGTTCCAATGAAATAATGTAACCACCAAATCTAGGATACTAGGGGTTGGGTAATTATAATTGGTACGATAGGGATGTTTAGTATAAACCATGAAACTAGATTTAAAAAAACATTTATATGAGAATTTAACCCTATGACATAATTTGGAGATAAGTATATATATAGGATGACAACCAATTATTTTGGTAATTATTTGATTATGTGGTTTTCCTGGAAATACATTTCTCTCAAGATAATAAACGTGGGTTTAGTTTTGTTACTAATTTATCTGGGGGTAATAACACTAAAAAGAGAATATTCATGTATTTCTCAGACATATTTTTAGTTTTCCCTTAGATTACAAATGGTTTGAAACTCATGAGGATACAGTTTTGTGAATTATAATTTTATTTACATTCTATTATGAAGGATTTAAAAATATTTTTATAAGAGGAGAATATTCTCTAAAACCCATGTTAATGATTTTATCATTTTTTATACGATTTTTTTTTTAAAATTTAAGTTATGTGTTTCAAAAGTTTTCAAATTATATGATATAATTCCAAACACTATGATCATGTCCAGTGAATGTCCTTTTTTAGAAATGGTACATAGTTGAAGGAATGTAAACTATATCAATGGTTGTAATATATGTAGTTATTTCCCTATTTCTTATGAAAACTAAGATGCAGATGGATCTGCACAAATTATAAATATATCAGGGAAGCTAACATGGGCTAGGAGTAGTAAACTATAGAGTATCATAACTATCCAAAATATGGTGTAACAATGATAGGGAAAATCAAACATCAAAAACCATTGTAATTTAATTCTACTACAAAACAATTTGTAGCTCAGAAATGGTTAAGTTCCATGGATAATATATTTACCGATTTTGGGTGAAATTAAAGAGAGAAGATTTTCAAGGAATTTTATTATCTCTTATGAGTTCTATATCAAGTGTGTCTCTTGATCCAAAACACTATTGTTTGGGGGATAAATATCATGTTATGGAAGGATTTTTATGATATCTTCTTGGGAAAATATTCTCCCCAAAAAAAACAAGCACATATAGAGAGAAAATTCATATTTTTGTCATAAAAGTAATCATAATATGATTCTATGTAAAAATCGTACATTAAAAGTTTATAAAGGAATGATACATACTACATAAACAATCCAAAGTGTTTGATTGAAAATTTATTTTATGGTATTCAGAAATTCATTCAAAGGGTACTAGTATCCCTAAAATTCTTATCATACGAGGATATAGTTTCTTGTGCTATCATGATAGAGAAATAAATATATATGTAATATATATTTTTGGGGAAAAGAAGATAAAAAGAGAGTTTTTGATTACTCTAGAAAAGAAAATATATAAAAAAAGGAATAAGGGTAAGGTAGAATTTCTAACATGTAATAAATGTGTAAATATACATCATGGATAATTGTTGATAATAATGTGAGTTTTGCATAATTTTTGAGAGAAAGGATACCAGGATCCAAGATTCAACGACAATCAAGAAGTGACCAATGGTTAATAATTCATGTGGAAGGATATATGGCACTATTAAAATTATTTTCCTAATCATCAAGGGAATATTCCCATGAAAAAAAGGGAGCAGGGAAAAGTTATGTGAGCACAACAATAGAGGTTCATGTTCATAAAAATGTCGTGGAAATAAATTTATTGATATCCACAAATTTAGTTAATGATTTTTTTTATTTTGTTTCATCACAAATATTAAAATAAATTATGTTTTTATAAAAATTAGACATTTCCCTAGAACCATAAAAAATTATTTATCACTCAAGACTCATAGTGGATGTCTCATAGCAATAAGGATGTGTTATTTAGTTCTAACTATGACACATAAACATACAATATTTTTTTAATTCATTAATACATGTATGGTTGGTTTTTATATATTACTTCATATTGAATTTATTTAAAAATATGATGCCAAAAATTGTTTTAAATATAAGAATATAATGATTTCTGATGAATATATAGAATTCCTTATCTTTGGTAGAGAGGCCTCACCATCTAGGTCATGTCCAGATCCACCCCTAGTATCTATTATAAATTTGACATTTTGGAATAAGTGTATACATAATATACACATGAAAAGGATAATATTAAAATTGAGGTTATAATTTTGGTACATGGATAAATTTATGTATTTCCTTTGGAACTACCTGCACATCCACTAGTGTGTAAAGTTGAGTTTCCATTACTTTAATCCCAAAGGCAACATAGATATCATGGTATATTGAAATAGTGGAAACTGAAGAATTGGTGTAATTAAATAGAAAACTAGATAAATTATGTAATGAGAGATTAATAGGCCTTATTTTATTACCATGGAGAGCCTCTATTAATATCATTGAGAAGAATGATGGAACTATGTTGATCTGCATTGATTACATGGTAATCAATGGTACAATGATAATGACTAATTATCTTCTGCCACGTATTCATGACTATTCAGTCAACATTTCAAAGATCAATATTATTCAATTATTGGACTTCATTATGTGTATTTTCAATTATGAATAAACTACAAAGATAATCTAAAAAATGATTTCAATCGAGGTGTAGACATTATGTGTATACATTAATTCTATTTGGATTGAATAATGCTCCATCTATTTTTATGCATATAATAAAAAATGTGCTCAAGAAATATCTTGATAAATATTTCTAGTATTTTTTGATGATACCATGATGAATTATAAAATCCGTGAGGACCATGAGAATCACATGTGGATCGTTGTTGAGACTCTTAGAAGAAAAGAGTTATATGAGAAATTTACAAAGTGTGAATTAAGGATTTAGAATGTTTCTTTTATTTGTAATATTGTATCAGATAATGGAATCTCAGTCAATCCTATGAAGATAAATGTGATCCAATAATAGTATACACCAATGAACATTAACTAGGATTTTAGTTTCAATGATTTGACATGTTACTAACAGTGAATGGTTTAATAAAATATTTTATTTTATAACACATTATCCAATCATACTAATAAAGGGTTTATGTTCATATGGATGAAGGAATGTGATGTATTTAGTTAATTAATAATGAAGTGATTGGTAAATTATCAAATTTTGACTCAAACATTAGTAATTGAGGGATTTGTTATTTACTGTGATGCATCAAGGACAGTACTTGATTTTTCCATAGGCAGAATGAAAATTTTATTGCATTTGAATCAATGCAGTTAAATATTCTTGAACAAAACAAGCTTAATCGTGATCTTGATTTGTTTATTATAATGTATTATTTTTTGTTATGGGGAAATTATATCTATGGTGAAAATTTGAGATATATATAGATAATAAGAGTCTAAAATACCAAATCTCCAAGAAAGTGATCATCATGAAGAAAATACGATGACCCGAGATACATAGGGATTATGATTTCTCAATATACATTCTCATAGGGAAGGCCTATAAGGTAGTTCATTCATTGTTCTGGAAAGATCATGGAGTTCGGAAAAAATCAGGAATGATAGGGATTATATGATATTTTATATTGTAATAATAGACAAGGGAATTATTAATGAAGGGGATACATCAATATTTTTTAAAGTGATTTTAAAAAAATTATAAAATTGGTAAAATCTCAAAAATATTATGATGATTTTTTTCAAAAAAAATATTTTCTTCATGAATGGTATGAAATTGAATGATTTCATTTGTGAAGTTGGTGTTTTGAAATTTTGAAAGATACTATATGTTCTCTATGTTCTTGAGTTGATAATGGAATTATTGGATGATGATCCTAAATCGAATTTATCTATACACCAGGGTAGAACCAAGATGTAAAAATATTTAAAGAAGAATTTTTTGTTATATAATATAATGGATTAAATTGAACATTATACACCGATATGTTTGGTTTGTCAATAGGTGAAGGATAAGATACAACTTTATAGTGTTTTCAAGAAACCAATACCTATTCTTGTATTTAAATGGGATGAAATTACTGTGGAATTGTAAATTTTATTACCAAATACTCCTAGAAATAATTATTCAAAATGGGTTATTTTTGATCTATTCACCAAATATACACATTTCCTTGTAGTAAGAGAAGATTTAACTATTGAGTGACTCTAATGGATCTATATTCATGATTTTTTTATACATAATAGTTAACCTATTTCTAATTTTTATGATCATTATTCACAATTTACATCAAAATCCATTAAAATTAATCAGAAGGCAATTTATACTAAGATACTATTAAGCACCTATTATTAACCTCAAACCAATGGGAAGTCTGAAATGACTATTCAAACATTAAGAAACATGTTGAGATCATTCTATAGTAACATTAAAGAAATGTGGTATTATTATTTACCTTTTCTAGAGTTCTCCTATAATAATAACTTCCATTAAATTATTCAAATTGTGTCATATGATGCATTATAAGAAAATATATTTCAGATTCCTTCTTATTAGAATAATGTTAGTGAAAATAAGAAGGTATGTATAGAACATAGAAATGATATAGTGAAAACGAAAATTAATATTCAAACAAATATCAAGTTGAAATTATGGAAATGTTATATGCTGTTAACTAGAGGACATATTTAGAAGATCATAAGGGAAATCAGTTTTTCTTGAATGTAGATCGAGGGAATGTTATTATAAGGTTATGTTAGAATGGGAAAAAGAGCCCTAGGTATATCATAACTTTTTAAATCCTTAAATCAATTTTAAATATGGATTACCATTTGGAAATTATACAATGTATATCCAAAGTATATGATGTGTCCCATATAACATTGTTAATGAAGTACATGTGATTCCCAAAGCATGTGCTAACCACTAAGGAAATAGTAATGGAAGTCGATCTTTCGTACTATGGACATACCCATATAGTGTAGTAGAATTTTCAATCATAAATATTACATCATTTTTATTAATTTACATTACAATAAACAAAACCATTTATGGTGAGAGTATGTTTATAGTTTCTTAGGAAACATGGAAGCATAATTACTAGTTAATAGGTAAACAACACCATCTCCCACTATGATCTCCAAAACTAAGACCCTTTAATATCATATCATATGTAATAAATTTATTCATAACATGGGGAAGGCAACATAATAAATGGTGAGCTATTATGCTCAATAAGGGTAAAAAGAAGGATATATAAGTATAACATGAACATAAGGGTATGAGAACATTATTATAGAATTTTAAAAACATATCTTTCATATCAATGATCATTATTTTGAGTCATAGAATAACGATTGAAATTAAAGAACAAATGAATCATTATAGAATCAAGTAATATTAATTGTGAAAGAATAATATCAGTATAATACATAGATGTTTGGCAAACACATAAGCACAAGAAATAATTTTCAAATATGTCATGACTAAATTTCGAGGATATCATAGTGGGATGGGTTTACTCCCCTGACCGTCATAGTATTCAAGGTTCACTCCCAAGACCATAATAGTAGACAATGTACCTTAATGCTCTGGGTTTTCTCCCCATTCAAAATTTTTCTATCTCATGAGACATATATCTTTACTCGATGCAGTGGAGGGAGATAAAGGTCTCAACTATCTCATAATTAAAACCATATTTATCTATTCTATAAGAACATAAAACATTCATAATATCATAAAAAATTAAATGACCTTGGATTCATTAACATTTCATCATATCATAAAATATAGAAAAGATATAGGTTTCATAGTCATTTAATCATACCACAACCCATGAAAAAAGAAGTGTGGTTCACAACAATTTTATCATGGTATAACCTATGGAAGTGAAACATGTTTCATTAACATAATTCCCACATAAAAATAAACTATTTCAGTAGAGAATAAGATTGGTATCCTTTAATAATATTTACTATAAGGTATATGTAACATCAGTGGATGTTATCTTATAAGGAAAATAATTTTTATCGATCAATTAAAACATTTCCTGAGGAAAATATCATTTACTATTAGGAAAAACATTTATTAAAATAAAAAACTATTTTGAATATGTTTTTATTTGAAAATATCCATTAAATCATATAATGGATGCTATAATGAAATTAATGTTCATGACAACAAGATGTTTTATTCATTATGTACAAATTAAAAAATGATCACATATATATTTTCGATAAAAGGAACTGATCATTATTCAAAACAAAATGTTGATTTTGTTCCACCTATATTTATAAAAAATCAATTTTTTTTAGAAAAATGTATTTTAAAAATGTTAGGAGTGTGATAAACAATTTTTGAAATCATTTTAGGAACAATGGTTTTTGAAGGCAATTAATTTCCATCAAAAGAGAGAAATACAGTCATTTTTTATTATAAATATTTTCTCAATTATTTTAAGTATCAAAGAGTATAAAAATTTCAATATATTTAAAATATCATGAGTAACCATGGTAGAATAAAATTCATGAGTTTATGAAGATATGGATTATAATACTTTATCATCTGAATCATAATAAAAAATAGTCTCAGGAAATGATAAGATTCAATCTTAATATAATATCCACATTGGTAACATGGAATCATAAGAAGCATAATGAAATAAAATAAAATTTTAATTAAAATATTATTTGGATAAATATATTCATTATATTACATATCAAATGTTTTGTGTGTACACCTTGTGAATGAATATAGCTGTATTACATAACATATGTCACAAAAAAAGAAAATTGAGACAAAAATCAATTACCATAAGTCTTCAATTCCACCATTCAAGTTAAAACCTACTTTGTAATAAATATAATTTTATTATATATAATATATATATATTTTTTATATATGTATATTATCATATATAATTTTCTTTTGACCTTTGATTACACATTTATTAATAATTCCATGTAAAATTTCTTGTTTTCGGTTATAAGCGCTTTGTTTTTCATATATGTATTGATTTGTTATTTTTTATTCATTTATTAAAAATGATTACATTATTTAATTATTTAAAACAAGAAATAAATATCACATAAATTCAGAATATATCTATTTATAACAATCCAAATAATTTAGTGATAGAAAATAAAATACATCGGTCATGGAGATGATTGTTTGTACGTACACATGAACATTTTATCCAATATATTTTCAGATTTAAAGAATGAAAGTTAAATGAATATTAAAATTATAACAGAATTTTCATATCATGTATATAATATATGATCTTTAAATCCATTTTTAATAACATCAATGTATAGCATTAACGAATCACATCGCTTCGTGAGGCTATTGTACAACATACACACGAGCGATAGTATCATATTACTAAAAATTATGAACTCTGAAGTTATGCATGATATATTAATGACATATTCCTAATAATAAAATAAAAATAATATATAACCATTTTAACCATGTTTATAACCAACCAAGAGAGGTGGTAATTTGAAAATTAATTACATCACTTAGTGAGGTGATAGTCCCCTATACACACAATTGGTGATTCCGTATATTATTCAATGGAGGTGGAGATGGTTGATGGTCATGTCATTAAAATAAAAAAATTTAATTATATGTAAGATATTAATTTTTATACATCATAATGGTAAAATCATAATTTAACAATATGGTGGAATAAATTAAAAAACTATAATTTTCTAATTTTACCTCTTCTTCGGGTATCCTCGTTAGTATTTAGCCAAAATTATTTCTAGGTAACATAAATTAAATAAAATGATTCTTTGTTGAGAGGATGAAATTTTGGTATCTATTTGGGTAGGTAGTAAGGAATAAAAGATTTTAGTGTTATGAAGAAGGGAAAAGAGTTGGTGGACTTTTATTGAGGAGAGTGGCACACTTGAATTTTTTTGAAAGAAAGAATTCCAACCTCCATTACATAATGTAAAAAGGATCCAATAATGTACCATTATCAAGAATAAAAGTTAAAAGTTATAAATATTTCCAAAAAAATAGTTTTAAGAGATTTTTTTTATCATTAACCATTTTATTATTAGATTGACCCCGAATAAAACCGTTTTTACGTTTACTACAGTTATTTTTTACTCATTTTACTATTTATTTGGGAAAAAAAATAATTTGGAATTCATAGATAATATAAATTATTATTAATAAAAATAATTAATTTATTTTCAAAATTTTCATTCACATAATTGGTTAATTTTAATTTAATGTTAATCCATCAGACACGTTATGAAAGTTGGTTTTTTAACAGAAAAATTTCAATTGTTTACAATGTTTTTATGTAAAATTTCAATATAAAATTATTTTTAATGAACTAAATTGGATTAATAGTGCACTATTGAACTTATTTTAAATGAAATCCAATTAAAAAAATTCTCATTATAGATAAATTAAAAAAAATAATGTCTTCAATTAAAATTTAGTGTATTCCACTACTATCAAAAAATAAATCTTTTCAGAAACAAATCACAGAAATTCACCCTAAACTAATGTTGTATTTATTGTTTCAATATTTATGATTATTTTATAAATTTAATTTTCTAAAAGTGTTAAATGTTAATTTTTTAATTTTCACAAAAGTAAATAAAAATATCTTAATGAAAAAATTGTATTTTCAAAACATATAAAGACTTTAATAAAAATTATGTACATTTTCTATCAATTTGATTCCCTTATACAAAACCATTATACACAATATTTAAAAATTATTTTTTACTAATAAACTCTCTAGGTTTAATTTTTATGATATAATGATTGTGTTTAAATAATAATATTAATTTTATATCATACTTTTGTAAGAAAATGTCATGTCAAATGAAAACTAACCATGTGTTGTGTGTAGAAAATTCATAACTTGGTGTTTCTTGTAATGAAGGACAACAAATAAATATTATTTATTCAATAAATGATAATTCATAAATACTCAAGGTGTAACATTCTACCCCCTTGAAATTAATTTCATCCATTAAATTCATAATTCTTATACCAAAAAAATCATAATTCTTCTACGTCATCATATCCTCAATTTCTTATGCTGCTTCTTAAAACATGTTGTTTCACAAAAAAAATTATGAATGGAGAGTTATTATTTCAACGGATTTTCATAGGCTGGTCTATAATCATCATTGGTTGTTTTTCAATAAGAAATATCATGCACCATGGGTACAACCTCTAAATTCAGTACATGTGAAGAGTCATGTATCTACATTTTTTGGAGATATACATGTAATAAATCATAGTATTAAGAGAGGAATGATGGAAGAACCAAGCGAAAAGATATGATCTTGATAAAATAAAAAATCTCAATGTGACTCATATACATAGGAGTTAGTTACTATTTCATCATGAATCTCATAACCTTATTCCATAGATAAAATTGTATAAACAAATTGTATCCATCATAAAATTCTAGAACATGACAGAAAAAACCATCATAACTATTCTCCCAACTCTGAGTTTCCTTGCTGTGTTTCTAAATGTATATAAAATTCTTTTGAAATTCATTAGTAATCTCAGCCACAAAAAAATTTTTTCTCCACCTTCAGTCCAACATATTAGATATCTATATTTCATTCCATAGGGAGATCTATAATGAATGATATTAATGCTTATGTGAAAGATATTGTTGTAAGAAAACTCAAATAGAGGAAGGTGTTGATCTAAAAATCATTTGAAATCCAAATATCATGAATTCAACATAGACTGAAGGGTATGAATTATTCTCTCATTTTGACCATCTATTTGAGGATGATACATAGTGCTAAAAAACAAATTGATATTATGATCCTGATGAAGAATTTTCTATATCATTACGGCAATCCTCAGATCCCGACCAGACACAATGGAATGTGGTACTCAATGAAACCTTACCAATTCTATATTTCATATAGTAGAAATATGATATAGATATAAGTATCCTCTGATAGTGATTACAAATGCTAAATTAATAAGGTGGATTAATACAACCCATATAAATTTTTTCCTTTTTATATGTTTTGGGGTTATGTTTTCATATTTATGTTATGGAATGGGTAATATATGTAACATCCACATAGAATTTTTTATTCCTAAGATAACATAATATTGTGCCACATACTGAGATAAAAATGCTGTAATATCTCTCTTCATTAATTTACAGAAGAAATACACATTTAAATATCTATAAATATTAATAGTTCATTGATTAATAGAGAATAAATAAATAGAATCTTCCAATAATAAATACTTCTACAAATATGGTATGGATGTAATGAATACATGTTTCCCTTACCATATCATTATATTATGATCAATGTTAAACCGAAGAACATTTCTTACAAAGCTTTTTATTTCTATATCTTTATTTTGTTCATCCTTAATCATTACATGGATAGATGGTTGAAAATTCAATTGTTAAAGAGAATTTTTCCCCTTACAGCTTTCTAGAAAAATCCTTTTAAAATAGATAAATAGTGTATCTATTGTAATATTCATCATGGATAATCAATCATGATCATATTTTTCTTAAATCATCGGCCACCATGTTCTCTTTCCCAGTGTGGTAATGTATTTAGAATTAATAATCATAAATCTCCCAAAACCATATTATGTTAAATATATTCAACTATATATGTGTTAATATATAAATTTTTATGATCTATATATCTATTACACCTTTCTCAATAAATGTAATTCCTCTCTATATTTACAGAAAAAACGTAGCTAACTCTAAATC
Source organism: Viscum album (assembly GCA_963277665.1). Taxonomy (NCBI): domain Eukaryota; kingdom Viridiplantae; phylum Streptophyta; class Magnoliopsida; order Santalales; family Viscaceae; genus Viscum; species Viscum album. The sequence continues at coordinate 687,390,472 of OY728132.1, read as the reverse complement.
AGGAGTGGAGTAATTTATCTCATGAATATTCAGTTTTCAATAGGCATAACCTATAACCATGTTATTCTATATAAGAACACATCCCAATCCATTATTAAATTAATTATTATAGAGTAAAAACTATTTAAAACTAAAATAATCTTGTAAGCACATCTAAACTAACTAATATTTTCTTTAGTTCCTTGGAATTTCTCTCACATTCATATTTCTTGAGGAACATGGATCTTATCCAAGTTAACCTGGTCAAATGATAATATAGTAATGAATAATTCTTACAAAACCAAAAATAATATCTAGAAAAACCATGAAATCTATGGATCACACACACAATAGTTTTTTTGGCCAATATCCAACAACCTCCATATTTGATGGATATACTGATACACCCCCTCTTGGGATTATATGTCCCAAAAAATGGAACACTTTTCATCCATGATTCACACTTTTTTTATTTTGCATGTTATTTCTCCTTCCTTAGGGTATTTTTTTAAAATTCATTTATGATCTTCGTACTCTTATAATCTCTTCGAGTAGATAGAAATATCATATATAAATTCACCCATGAACTAGTCAAGGTAATCTCTATATACTCTATTAATTAAATCAATGCAGATAATGGGGGAATTAGTAAGTCCAAATGGAATAACTATATATTCATAGTTTTTATACCATATAGAGAATGATATATTGGGTTTATTTAACTTGTTCACCCTCAATTGATGATATCTATAATGAAGGGTATTCTTTGAAAAGTATTGATCTCCATTCAGTTGATTGAAACATCCATCAATATGGGGAATAAGACAGTTGTTCTAAATTGTTATCTTTTCATCATAATATAATCATTGTAGGGTAAGAATGATCAATATTTATTTTTAATGAAAACTAGGTTCTCCCCAATTTGACACACTTGTTTGAATGAGTCATTTGGCATGTTTTTCCTGTATTTTGTTCTTTAATTCTGTCAACTCAATCTAGACCATTATACACAGAGACATTGAAATTGGTGTTGAACTAGGTATGAGTTCTATTTGGAAACTAACATCAAATATTTTTTGGAATCCTAAGAGATACTTATAATAAAAAATAAAATAATTCATATACAATATAAATATAATAGATTTAGAGTTTGTCTCCATTCATATAAGATAAAGAACCATTATAAATGGAATTAATACCTATATAATTTATTTGATCTCTATTTGATGTTTGTATGTATCACCACATTGATAGAAGATCATATGTTGGTTTGAAATATCAAACATGACTTTACATCCTTGAAAATTGATGTGGGATTTGTGTTTATAAATCAATGCTCCATGCCCAATACAACATAAAAGTTAAATCTTGGATTAATGGCATGATTTAAAGAATGTAAATTCCAAAAAATGACATCTAGAGTGTAATCATATAATTAAGAGCATATTATCATACCTTTTGAGTATTCACTGATAATTCACTATATAATCATTTGGGTGGAGTCGTGATAAGCTTATAAATAATTCAGATATGAATGAATTTGTAGATATAGAGTAAAATAAAATATTATAATACATTAAGTTGATGTTATGTGTACCTTTCATTAAATAATTATCCCAACCCTTTTCAAAAATAATAGTCACAATATATTTCCCATTGTCACTATGATTAATTTGTTTCTAACATACATCATTGTCATTGACCTTAATATTTGAGCATTGGTTATCATAATGTCGGTACTCCTTTCATTTGAACAACCTATGTGTGTGTGGTGTACTCTATGTATATTTATCTCTATTCTCAATGTTATCTAAATTTTTCCCATCAAATTGGAAGTAAAATGATTGATGACCTCCCCTTTCACAAAAAAACATTTTCTAGTACCCTTATTAAAATTTTCACTATGATTATCCCCACTCACTGAGCATATTGAAAATCTCATCTTCTATTCACTATGGTTCTTATATTCTACTTGAAAATCCATTTTTATTTTTATCAAAACTAGGATATTGATAAGTAACTCAAACCTCCATTTCTACCTTGACAATACAAAAAAATATATTCATATCTATAATGTATCTTATGGATAATTCCCTTTGGAGGCATGGTTTTATGGAACTGAAGAATTGATCAACTATACTTTCAACTTTAATGACAATACCTAAATAATACATCACATGTCTTCTAAAATTATCTTTTCAGGTCCCAAAATATTCACCATCCTTTTACTTTTACTCAAGGAACTCCTTCTCCATCATCAAATGTGGACTAAGCGAAATTTTTTCTTAAAAAATATTTTCTTATTCTTTTTCCAATCCATGGAATTTATTTTATCATGTTTACTCGTATTCTTGACAATATTTCACCAACGACTGATTTCTCCATCCAAACAATAGACAACCAAAATGAATATTTCATGATCTAAACACTGGTGAATCGAATATACCTTTTTGTGGTGTTAATCCTTTTTTTAGAAACTAATGGATTATAATACACATATAAATAAGGTGTATATTTCAACACGATGTTCTCAACAGAGTGTTGTTCCCACATTTGTTTGTTTGGAAGTCTAGAATGACCCATACATTCATGAATTTGTGTGGACTATAAATGATATTTTTTATTCTACCTCCCATATAGTTCATAATCTCAAGATAGCAATCACTTCATTATCTATCAAAATCAATATTATCATAGTTCCTTAATGTTCTATCCATTGAATACATCCAAAAAGAATATTGTAAGAGATGAAAATCATAATGGGGAACAACATAATCACAAAAAATCATTTTAGGATTTCTAAATCATGACATGTTTTATAATATATGACACCTTATATTACTCTAAGATCATTCATAGTAATATTCAATTTAAATAATTTATAATGGTTCATAAAGTGTTTTGAAAATTTCAAATATCACCTCCCATGAGTGTCAAAATAGGTATGCAGTAAGTACAGTTATTGTGCACTTGGTTATGGTCGAGTGTAGGTCAATGTTCCATTTTTAAATTTACTACCCTTAGGTATATCTTCTCTATGGTCATAGTAATTTGTAGAACCTAGATAGGGATATAATTTATTAGAATCCACATGTTCTATCTTTTACCTAAATTCTATCACATTTTTCAATACATTGATTCATCCTTAGACTTATCCTTAGATATGTACTTAAGGATTTCACTAAGGGTTTATCATTATTATTTACCAAGTTTAATTGATCTTAGTCCCAAATAGAAAATATAGAGACCCAATTTTATAATATAATTATATTAAATAATTTTTTATGAATATTAATTACAATACAAAAACACACTAATGAGAGTAATAAAATTTATGTGTCTTTGGAAACTTGTAAACAAAGAAAATGGCCCCTACGAGAACTATATCATCACCCATTATGATGTTCCTAAATATAACCCTTCTTATACATGTCATATTTATTACATTTCATTATAAAATAAGGATTGTATACATACAAAAGGGTGAGAATAGAATCTCAAAAAGTGTAAACAATAAAGACACACCAACATAACAAGAACGTAGTGGTATAATAACATGAGAATAATTTTTGAAAACCATAGCCTACATATCAAATATAAAAATAATGAGTCATGGGGTAAATATCAGTAGTTCAAAAGCCATGAATCATAAGATAATCAAAGAATATAAACCATTATAGACTAGCATTGGTATAAGGCCAAGATTTGTTCCATTTAAATAATCCTAATAAAGAATTTCCATATTAGTGAAGGATAATTTTCAAGGCTATCATAGTTGAATTGGTAAACTCCAAAACCATCATACTAGTCAAAGATCACTCCTAGGACCATCATAGCAGAAATTTTCTATAACTGATCTAGGTTAAATACTCATTTCAGTGATATCTATCTCATGAGATATAAATATTTACATAATGAATAGGAGGGAAATATAGATCAAACCTACCTCAAAAATAAAACAATATTTATGTGTTCTACAAGATCATAAAACATTCATCATATCATAATCCATGTAATGAAAAGGGTTTTAAACAATTTACTAATATCATAAACTGTAGAATAAAGATATGTTTCATAATCATTTTATCATTTTTACATAGAATAACACATTAAACAAGGAGTAGTTTTTATAAGAATTTTATCACAGTGTAACCTATGGATGAGAAATTGGTTCAAGAAAACAATTTCATCATAGATATTAACCATTTTTAAGAATTTTATACTCGGATCATATCCATAGTAATGCATAGGTAACATCAATGGATGTTATCATTTATGGAAACTATTTTAATCTATCATTTAAAACATTTCATGTGAAAAATAACCTTTACAAATTGAAAATATTTTTTTAAAAACATAATTATTTTTGAAATTAATTTAACATCAAAAATTTCATTCAAAACATTTAATGTATTATTCAAAGAAAATATGTGTCATGATAATATGAAGTTATTTTCATTCTATAAACACTAAAACAAATATTAAATTCATATTTTCATAAAATTATAAATGACTATTATTCAGAAAATGACATGATGATTCACATAAATTTTATTAAAAGTAAAACTTAGCTAAAAATTTGAAATTAAAAATTATATGTTAATAATAAAAACATTTAAAAAAAAATTTTGAAAAAATTATTTTGGAAGAAAACATATTTATGACTAAAGAGATATATAAAGTTGGATTTTATTAAATATATTTTTCTAATTATTTGAAGTACGAAATAGTGGATAAATGGAACTAATAAATGAAAATATCATTAGTACTATATTATAATTGAATTCTTGAGTTACATGATAGAAATTTTTTTAGATTTTATCATAAGAAACATAATCATAAACTATACTAGTAAACAATGAGACTGTAATATAAAATGATTACCACTTCTGTTTAATTGAATCGTAATCCCCCTAAAATAACAACATAAAATGGAACATAAAATTTCATTAGGATAAATAAATTATTGATATTACATGTCATATGGGATCTCTATACATCCAATGAAAGAATATAGGTGCATAACATAACATTAATTTCAATGAAGGAAAATAGAGATAGATATCCCCTATCTTTAAGTCTTGACATTCATCACCCACATTCAAAACTTTTATATAATAAACTTATATTTACTATTGATATATTATTGAAAAATTGTTATATATATCTTTCCTTAAATGATTTTCTTATTAACTTTTATTACACAGTAGTTAAAAATTCCTTGATAATGATATGTTTTGGGTAACAATGGATTTATTTTCATATATTTATTGATTTTTTATTCTTTTTGTCCCTATTTATTTATTCATGAGTTAATAAGATATATTATTTAAACCATAATATAAATATCATATAAATTATATATATATGTATTTAGATTAATCCATAGAATTTAGTGACATAAAATAAAATAGACCATTCGTGGAGATGGTAGGTCATACAAAGACATGAACATTGTTTCCATTTTTTTATCAGATTAAAATAATGAATGGTGATGGATTCATTTCCATTATATAATAATTTCTATATCATATATGTAATATATTTTCATTAGAAACCTCTTTAATACTATACATGTGTCGCATGAAAGGATGAAATCACTTCGTGAGGTGATAATTTAACTTACACAGATGTGACATTATCATATTCCAAAAATATTGAAAGAATGTTTGATTTAATAATTAAATAAACATAATAATATCATCAATATAATATATAAACACTAAACACGTCATTATAACTAACTATTATAGGATGTAATGTAAAAATAATTAGAGCGTTCCGTGAGTTGGTAGTCTTTCGTACAAACAAACGATGACTGTTACAAACCATTTTAATGAAGTGGAGATGTTTGTAGATCATTCCATTAAAAATATAAATATTAGTATATTTAATATTATGAGGTTATTATATCATCATTTTGTAATAATAATTTAATTATGTGGACGATGAAAATAAAAAAATGACTATTGATGAATGTGAGCTCTTCTATGAGTATCCTCCTTAGGTTTTCACCAAAATAATTACTTCATTGATTTTATTCCTAAATAAATCTTATAAGATTATGTGATATATTTTTTAAATTTATTTTGGTAATTATTGTCCAAAACAAAATGGGTTTAATTTGTGATGAAAATAAAAGAGAGGGTGTCCCTTTATAAGTGAGGTTAGTGTAACACTTTTAATGTTTGGAATGAAATAATTTCACACACATTTTTATACTAGTAAAAAGGCACAATGAATAGAAAAAAATATAATAATATAATATATATGGTCAAAATATTGCTATCTAATGGGTTTGGGTTAAGTATTTCATTATTTTTACCACTTAATGTTTTAGTGTAACCCGTGGTAAAACTATTTTTATGATAACCATGATAAATAATTTTTATTTTCTTCAATTTATTTTAATGAGAAAATAAAAAAAATTATTACATAATATAAATTAATTTTATTACAAACATAGATTCCATTTTTCCAAATTAAATTTCTATAAGTGTAAAATTTTAATTTAAAATTTATCTCAGAGACATGATAAGAATGAAGACGATTTTAAATAGAAAATGATCAAAACATTATAAAAAAATTTATATAAAAATAATATGAAACGTTCATTAAAATGAATTAAATTTTATTAATTAAAGTATAATTTAACTATGTTTACATTAAAACAAATTATAAATTAAAATTTACTTAATTAAAAATTTAAATAAAAATGAAATTTTTAATTAAAATTCTGTATTTTTTAAAATTGATGAAAATGTATCTATTTAGAATAATCCCAAAATAGTCATTGTAATATAAATTTTAATGATGATTTAAAAAATTAATTTTTCATTATAATATTTATTTTCTATCATTTTGAAAAATTAATTTTATTAATGTTATAAAGAATAGATAATAAAATTTCTTTTGATAAAATGCTATTTTTTAAACATTTAAAGACTATAAAAAAGTTAATAACATTTTATCAATATGTTTCATTTATATAATATTATTATTTATAATATTAAAAATTTATCTATTAATATTCATCTCAATAAGTTAAAAAACTATGTAATAATGGTCGTGTTTGAATAGTAATGTTAATAGTATATAATGGATTTGATTAAGATATGTTTCATGTGCAACGTAAGGTAACCATGTGTTTCATGTAGAACATACTTAATATGTTGTTGATATTAAAGTAAGATATCAAAGAAATTTAATTTTTCTAAAATATTTCAAAAAAAATGTGTGTATTAGAATCCAGATTCTAGACACTACTGACCTTGTGTTGAATAATCAGATGACTCAACTAGAAATGATTCTTTGGAGAAATCATATAATTGAAGAGTGTATGTGGGAACCTGAAAAAATTAGGATGATGAACTACCCAAATATTTTCATGAGGTAAAATTATTGAAATTTCAAGGATGGCCTTTTTAAGGATGTACAAATGTAGTACCCTGATATTATATGGTATATTTTATTTTAAATGAATTCATATATAAACAATAACATGCTATACATGAATCCTCGATACTAAAGGAATCATAATATAGTATACCTCAAAAAATAGCTATTAATTTAGCTTTCACAAATATTACTATGTAATTTATGAAATATATATGTTCTACGAATTAATAAATTATATTCACTAGATATAAATTGAATAGAAATGAAAATAAAAAAACATATAAAAGTAAAAGTAATGTTTTTCGGAAAAAAATATTTTATTTTAGACATATTTTTTTCTTAATATGTTAATTTTATCTGACATGGGGAATAAATTGAATAAATTGACTGAAATTTATATATATTATATATTAAAGTACATGTTTTTATCATTTATCGATTATTTTTTATAATCATAGAATTAGAATATGTCACGACCAGTCCCCTAGGGCCTGTGTGGTGACATATCTCAAGATCGCCTCCTGAAGGAATGGAGTTGGTGAATAGCATGGAAGGTATAATCCAGCATGTGGGAAAATGTTCTTGAGTACATGTCAAAACACATACAACCACATCCCAATGATAGAAAAGTAAAAAAGCACGCCACAAAAGTAACAACGTGTACAAGTACAACTGAAAGTCAAATGGGTTAGAATACAAACCCAACAATAGAATAACTGGAAAACAAAAAATAAAAACAAAACTCCATATAGTCATCTACTAAAAACCCCACCTAATTGTAAGATTAATGTTACTACTCGAAGCTGAAGGAGTATGCCTTGCCAGCCAGATCTCATTGGGCCCCACCTGGCCTTACGCCACCACATCCTCTGATGATGTGTCGATTTTCAGCACAAAACACATCACATGTAGGCGAATCATGTTTAGGGGTGAGTTACAAAATATTCAACAGGGGGCCCCAAAAAAAGTAAAAACCAAAAATCAGTCCATAAACAAACAAAAAATCATGATCACCATGCATGATCACAATGAAATGCATCACACACCAAGAATGTTTTAGAGAAGGAATTTAAAACCATTATTCATATCGCTGAACACCTCAGTGGATGGATAACTCCTCCTCAATGGGTACATTGGGCTTGTCGAGTCACATAGTATAAGGCCTCGGCCTTAAACCTTAATTAATATTGAATTAAATGAATAATTCACTTTGAGGATCTTTTCAGGTTTAGAGTTTTAGAAAATTAGGACATAACTATTACACCTCAAAAGGTTAAAAAGTAGAAACATCTACTATGTTCCCAAAAAATAAAAACTCTTAAAAATAAACTTGTCTACTTCCATGTTTTATATAGCATGACTTTCCCTTAATCCCATCCTTGACCATATTCCACATTAAGTCCAGTGAAAACTTTTCAAAAAACTTGGGGTGAGCATAAAAATCTCAGTAAGGGATACACAAAGAATGAAAAATGTTAGTTTATCAAAAACAACAAGTAAACCATGTATACTTTATCAAAGTAATACTTTTCACCTTTATGAAGTAGTAATAACTCTTCACTGAATAAAATATCATTACTTACCATTTTGTAAACAAAATATTACAATAAAACCCATATAGAGATCACATAACATATAAAGGTATCTTGGGACATAAACATACTTAAGTGGAATAACCATATGGTCTACTTCCACACATATCACTTAATGGAATATCCATTAAGACAACTTCCATTCATACTTAATGGAATATCCATACGGATGACTTCCATACCCAATGCAATGGAGGTTGTAATGTAACAACCCATCCTACTATTCACAGCACCACCCATCATATGGTTTATCACATAACCACCCGTCAAATGTCCAAGTACCATTATAAAATTATAACACAAAAAACCAACATAAAGGAATGATAACATTTCCACATTTCAATAACAATATATCATTTAAATATATTGACATAATCGAATCCTTTATCAAAACCATTTTCAAAACCAAAATACATAAAATATTATATGGTATTTATTTTATTTAAAAAACATTATGGCTTGTTGAGGAAGCCATAGATCAAATAAAACTCGCGGTGGCGAAAAAGGTCGTTGTCACCATGTACGTTAAAAGAAACATTCCATTTTATCGTTTAGTAAAAAGCATTGTAGAATAAGATTCCTTTTTTATAAAATTAAAAGTAAAATGGGTTTATACACCATATAAAAGAAAGTTGTGTATAAAATGAAATATGCCTCAATGAACGGATATCGAGATGAAGTCCCTTACCTCAGGTCTGACTTGACTCGATCGTTCTTTAACGTCTTGAATAATAAACTTGAGTTAATTTCTACTTTCTTAAGAAACTTTTTCAAGTTCATTATTCCTTTTATATCACTTATTATCTTTTCATGAAAACTATGTAATTATTTAGGATAATAATGGTCGTTTTGTCGATATTTGGTACTTGAGTCAAAAGTGAACTTCTTATATGTACAAGTTGTTCACGTAGTCAAATATCCATTATATCAAGAATGAAATTAATGATGTAGATTCCATATATATCATATATATCCAGTATATACATTCATTTATAATATTACATAATCATTTAGAGGTAAGAAATGAAATGCACCGTTCATAGAGACAGTAAGTCGTACGTACGCATGAACGCTACTTCCATTTCAATTTAATGTTGAATGGAATTAAAACATAATGAGACATAATAGTATTATAATTACATTATGGTATCATATATAATATCATCAAATTTATACTTTATACGTACCACATATGGTATTAACGAATCAAATCACTTTGAGGGGGCGGTAGTCCGCACTTCCTAAAATGAAGATATCGCGTTTACCCATAATGGAAACCATAACGGTATTCCATAAATGAAAAATACAGAATCTTAAGGAAAACATAAACATATTATATATTGTATATAAATATAGTGACATCTTAATGGCCACCTTTGAAGGTGTTATTTGAGTGTTGAACAATCATCGTTTCGTGAGGCAGAAATTCGCCATCCACAGAAACAATATGTTCTTTAACCATTCGATGAAGGTGTGTGTATTTGTAGCTCTAATACTTATTATAAAAACATCCTAGTATATTTATGATACTAGATTTGTTACAATATTATGGAATAAAAAGAGTTTAGGGGGTTGGTGAAGTAAAATAAAACATAAGAACACAAGAGATGACACTACCTTTAAATCGGGTAACTCGTTTTTATTTGAGCCCAAAGGCTTCCTTGGGAAGACTTTTGCCCAAAGTGAGGCTTCTAGGAGTAAGATAGGGATGTGGAGGGACAAAATGGTCAGGGTTTGGCCGAGCCAAAGGCATGAGAGTTGTGGGTAAGGAAGTAGAGGTGGGGGCCTTTTATAAGAGGAGAGGAGGGGCACTCTTGGTAAGTAAGGAAATGTTACTTTATTTTAGAATGAGTTTCGGATTTTAATGGTCCCACATTGATGTGTTTTTAGGATAAGGTGATAAGGGTTCGAAATCCGCCCATACAATAGGTTTTGGACATGTTTAGGTATTAGATTTTACATTATCTTTATATTTTATTTAAATCGTTAAATAATGACGTAATCACTGCATCATCATGGTGTCATAAATAATTTAATTTATTTAATGTCTAAAAATTATAAAAAAATACTATGATGTAGGAAATATGTTTATCTTTCCAATTAATATTTATTGTCTAAAATATCATCTATGTAGACAAAATTAAAAATATTTTACTCAGGTGATACATTCTTTGTTATATTTACTTTCTTTTAAAAAAATAAAAAGATAACAAGTCACTTTCCCACAAAAGTGATTCCATGGGTTCCCCAAGTTTGGCACAAGGAATCCTATGGTCGGCCATGAGACAACCAGTAGAATTAGAACACATGTTGGTGTAATTTTGTATTATTATGATATTATTTTATTATCCTTAACTACCCGATTACTCATTAATCAAGATAATTAAAGATAATTACCGTCGTTACTATTCATAAGGTCCAAATACAAAAGAGTATTAATTACATAATTTGTACCTTTTGATTCCAAATATTTAATCCATTTTACCAAATTACAAACACATAAATTGCAATAATTTATTTAAAAAGAATTCTCATTGTCAAAACAAATAGCGGGTTTTTTTAATCAATATCTATGAAAAGATTGGCATTAGTTTATGCCCAATTCCAAAGTGAAATTAATCATAATGACCACCATTAGATTAAATTGTAATCATATATTCAGATTACACTTTATGACCAACTAAAAAGTTAATCTAACTATATAATTAAATTAGATGAAAATGCAGTTTTGATGTAAAATGCAGTATTTTTCACTATTCATTAAAAAATGAACATTGTCAGAAAAATACCAAAAATTTACCCAAAGAAAATTTCAATGTACCAATAATGAAGAATAAGTTTATTTTGACAAATAGATCTTATAAAATTTTCAAAATTTTGGTTTAAAAATGGTTTTCCATCAAAATGCAGTAAAACAAAATTAGTGTATTCCATGCTTAAGATTGGATTTATTCTAATTTTAAGCCTATAAAACACTATCGTATTCATAAATAGACATAGATAAGAACATATATTATTTATTACTTACATGGTATGTTACATCCTTCCCCCATTTAGAAAATTGTGTCCCCACAATTTATTTACTTATCGAATAAGTGGGGGTATTTATCCCTCATTGCATTTTCAGATTCCCATGTTGCCTCTTCAATCATGTGGTTTTTCCAAAAAACCTTTACCTGATGAATCACCTTATTCTGTAACACAGGATCCCTATGGTTAAGAATATGGACCGGTTTTTCCTCATAAGATAGGTCCCCTTCTAGTTGAACTGCCTCTGGACTGAAAACATGATATGGATCTGGCATGTACTTCCGTAATATTAAAACATGAAAAACATTGTGTACCTGAGATAAACTCGGAGGTAAAGCCACTCGGTAATTAACTGATCCAACTTTCTCCAGAATTTTATATAGTTCAATGATCCTTGGACTCAGCTTTCCTTTCTTACAAAATCGCATCACACTTTTCCATGGTGAGACTTTGAGAAAAACATGATCACCTACCTCGAAAGATAGATCCTTCCTCCGGTTATCTGCATAACTCTTCTATCTGCTCTGAGCTGTTTTCATTTGTTTCTGAATCAACTGAACTTTTTATGCCATCTCTTCTACCAATTCTAGTCCCATCAGCTTCCTTTCACCCACTTCATCCCAGAAAGCTGGAGTTCGACAACGTTGACCATGTAACGCCTCAAATGGTACCATCAATATACTGGATTGAAAACAGTTATTATATGAAAACTCAAACAAAGAAAGATGTTGGTCCCAAATTCCCTGGTAATCCATAGATTAGGCACATAGCATATCCTCCATGTTCTGAATTGTTCGTTCTGACTGCCCATTTGACTGAGGATTAAAAGTTGTAATAAAATTTAATTCAGTACCCAACGACTTCTGAAGGCCTTTCCAAAAGTTAGAAGTAATCCTGGAATCACGATCAGATACAATAGAGAGAGGAACTACATGTGACATGAATATATTATTATGATACAAATGAGATAGTTGATCTAGATAGAATGTATCTCGAATAGGAAGGAAATGAGAAGATTTAGTCAAGCGATCAACAATATCCCAGATTGCATTATTACCTCGAGGTGTCTTCAGAAATCCCACAACAAAGTCCATGGATATATTTTCTCATTTCCACTCTGGCACTGGTAAAGGCTGAAGCATCCCTTTCGGTAATTTCCACTCTACTTTAACCTGCTGACAAGTCAAACACTTCACAGTAAAATCAGCAATATCCCTTTTCCTTCCATCCCAACAGTAATACTCACGCAGATCACTTTACATCTTAGTACTACCAGGATGAACCGAAAATGGGGAACTATGAGACTCACATAACAACTCATTATTCAACTATGAATCACAAGGCACCCATAATCTTTTCCCAAACCTCAAAACACAATCATTATCAAGGATGAATTCAGGCAACTTACCCTTCTGAAACAGCTCTACTTTTTTCTGCAACTCACTGTACTACTTCTGTACTGTCTTAATTCTGTCTGATAGGGATGATCTCACTGATACCTGAAACAAAACAGAAGAACTTCCTACAACAACAACCTCTATGACAAAGTTCATCAAATCAAAAACCAAAGGATCTCATACTAAATGTAGCATGGTTAATGAAGCATTACTTTTTCGACTCAAAGCATCGGCCACTTTATTTGCTTTTCCCAGATGGTAATGAATTGTACTATCATAATCCTTGATTAATTATATCCATATCCTCTGTCTCATGTTCAATTCTTTCTAAGTGAATATATACATTAATCTTTTGTGATCAGTATATATTTCACACTTTACTCCATACAAATGATGCCTCCAAATTTTTAGAGAAAAAACAAGAGCAGATAATTCCTAATCATGTGTGGGGTAATTTGCCTCATGAGTTTTCAACTAATGTGAAGCATATACAATTACCTGATCATTCTGCATAAGTACACAGCCAAGTCCCTTCAACGAATCATCACAGTATATAACAAACTCCCCATTCCTGGAAGGAAGTGCCAAAACTGGAGCATTCAACAATCTTCTTTTCAACTCCTAGAAACAATCATCACATTCTTTTTTCAGGATAAACTTACCACCCTTCCGAGTTAGCTTAGTCATAGGACTAGATAAAAGTGAAAAAATTTCAACAAACCTTCGATAGTAACCAGCCAAACCAAGGAAACTACAGATCTCGGTAACATTTTTTGGTCTTGGTCATTCTTCAAAATCTTTTGTTTTAGCAGGATCAACAGTTATTCCATTTTTTTAAACAATGTAACCAATGAAAGAAATTTGTTGTAACCAAAACTCACACTTCATGAATTTTCCATAGAGTTTTTTTTCTTTTAAGGTTTTCAAGATAACCCTTAAATGACATCCATGCTCCTCCTTACTTTTAGAAAACACCAAAATATCTTTAATGAAAACAACCACAAACTTATCCAGGAACTCATGGAAAATTCTCTTCGTAAGGTCCATGAATACAGGAGGTGCATTGGTTATCCCAAAAGGCATAACTACAAATTAATAATGGCCATATCTAGTACAGAACGCAGTCTTCAGAACGTCTACTTATTTTACTTTCAACTGATGGTACCGTGACCTTAATTCAATCATTGAAAAATATTGACCTCCCCGGAGCTGATCAAACAAATCAACGATATGAGGCAAAGGATACTTATTCTTAATAGTAATATTTTTCAAGGCTCTATAATCAATGCAAAGTCCCATTGAACTATCTTTCTTTTTAACAAACAAGACAGGAGCACCCCATGGTGATGTGCTAGGTCTAATGAAACATTTATGTAATAACACTGGCAATTGCTTCTTTAACTCTAAAAGTTCAACTTGATCCATTCGGTAAGGGGGTTTTGAAATTGGATTAGAATCAGGTACTAAGTCAACAGTAAATTCAACTTCCCGATCATGAACAATACCAGGAAACTCATTAGTAAAAACATCAAGATACTCATTTACCACTGGCACATCATTAATCTGAACAGTTCCCTTGTTTTCAAAAATATGAGCAAGATAACATTCATTTCCATCTTTTACTAGTTTCTCAACATCCTGATACGTTATCAAAATAAAGTGTTCATTCTTGTACACAAACTGAAAATATTTTTCAAAAGAGACCATTTTAGATATGCAGTCAATCTTAGCATGATAAACAGAAAGCCAATCCATGCCCAAAATAACATCAAACTCTACTAGAGGAAAAACAATAATGTTTTTAGGTAGATTCTTTTCAAAGACAAGGATAGGAAGGTTCTTATAATTTATTTTTGTCTCAACGTTTCCTCTGGGTGTTTTTACCATAAGTTCAAGATTCATATCTTGATATGGAATTTCCAATTTACTAGAAAACTTCTCAGAAATGATATAATGTGTAGACCCTGAATCAAACAACACATTGCCATAATATGAACAAACAAACATTGTACCTGATACTAATTTATTCGACGGCCCAACATCTGTTGAAGTAGTTGCAAAGGATTTCACCACCCCTTTCTCCTTGTAGTATTGCTGATTTCCCCCAGTTGAGTTCTTCATTAGAAACTCTTCTGCATAATGACCCATTTCATTAAACTTAAAACATCTTACCGCTGGCTTTCCATTGCCTGCTTAATCATCTTCCTTAAAGTTACGAGCAATATGACCAGACTTACCACACCGAATGCACTTTCCATACTTGGATAAAAATTTTCCATGATGCATTTTACCACACTTCTCACAGGATGGATATTTGGTTTTCTTACCTCATTGCTTCTTTGATGAATTCTTCCCCTTTGTCTGCCAACTGGACCTCTTATTCTGTCGTTTTTTAAAGAACACCTGATCATCGACAAACTCCATTTCCACCTTTTCCGCACATAGTACAAGTTTTTCATAACATATGAACTCACGAGAAGCTAAAGATCTTCTATACATTAGCTTTAATCCTGAGTAAAAATAGTTGATTTTACTATCAAGATCTCGTATGAAGTTTGGAGCATACATTGCCAGTCGAGTGAACTTTTCTTCATAAGTAGCCATTGAGTCATCATCCTGCCTCAATTATAGAAATTGTTTTTCCATCCTAAGACGAACCAAATTAGGAAAATATTTCTCAAGAAACATTCCTTTGAATTCGTCCCAGTGAATATCATCAATCTCATCACTATCCCTGATATTTTTCACCATCGACCACCACTGATCATCTTCCCCTTAAAAGCGGTAAACATCAAGAATAACCTTTTGATGTTCTGAACACCCCATGACATCAAAAATATTCTCCAGTTCTTTAATCCACCCTTCATCTAGCACAAGGTCATATGATCCCTTAAATGATGGGGGATGTTGCCTCATGAAAAGTTCCACCACTAACATGTTCCTCTGCGGTTGATCTGGCTGATCTCGTGCATGGATACCACCACCATTTATAGCCTGAGTCAATTGTTCCATCACTGCAACAAATTGTTCAGTTCCAATTCCGACCATATCAGGTTGCTGATTTGGAAGGTTGTCTTCCTCCTGATGTCATCCCAACATAACTGCCTTGTTTCCTCTGCGGAAAACCATTCTGAACATAGAAATATCATAGGCGAAGCAACATGGTAATCTGTAAATGCTATATCGTTTCAATCATATTATAATTTAACTCTTTTCTAACTCATAGAGTTGTTTAAACCGACCTCTGATACCAACTATAAGTCCACAGACTTAAACCATACATAATATTGAATTAAATGAATAATTAACACTGAGGATATTTTCAGGTTTAGAGTTTTAGAGAATTAGGACATAACTATTACATCCCAAAAGGTTACAAAGTAGAATCTTCTACTAAGTTCCCACAAAATAAGAACTCTTAAAAAAAATCATGTCTAGTTCCATGTTTTATATAGAATTCTTTTCCCTTGATCCCATCCTTGACCCTATTCCACATTAAGTCCTATGAAAAACATTTCAAAAAACATGGGGTGAGCATAAAAATCTTAGTAAGGGATACACATAGAATGAAAACTGTTAGTTTATCAAAACTACAAGTATACCATGTATACTTTATCAAAGTAATACTTTTTACCTTTATGAAGTAGTAAAAACTCATCAATAAATAAAAGATCATTACTTACCATTTCGTAACCAAAATATTACCATAAAACCCATATAAAGATCACATAACATATGAGGGTAACTTGGTACATAAACATACTTAAGTGGAATTACCATACTGTCGACTTCCACACATATCACATAATGGAATTTCCATTCGGCCATCTTCCATTCATACTTAATGGAATAGCCATAAGGCCAACTTCCATACCCAATTCATTGGAGGTTATAACGTAACCACCCATCCTGGTATTCACGACACCACCCGTCATATGGTTTATCACGTAACCACCCGTCAAATGTCCAAGTACCATTGTAAAATTATAACACATAAAACCAACATAAAGGAATGATAAAATTTCCAAATTTCAATCACAATATATCATTTAAATATATTAACATAATAGAATCCTTTATCAAAACCATTTTCAATACCAAAATACATAAAAGAGTATATGGTATTTATTTTATTTTAAAAACATTACGGCTTGTTGAGGAAGCCAAAGATCAAATAATAATCGCGGCGGCGGAAAAGGTTGTTGTCACCGCGTAAGTTAAAAGAAATATTAATTTTTGTGGTTTAGTAAAACACTTCATAGAAAAAGATTCCTTTTGTATAAAATTAAAGGTCAAAGGGTTTTATACACCATATTAAAGAATGTTGTGTATAAAACGAAATATGCCTCAATGAAAGGAGATTGAGACGAAGTCCCTTACCTCAGGTCCGACTTGACTCGATCATTCTTTAATGTCATGAATAATAAACTTGAGTTAATTTCTACTTTCTTAAGAACCTTTTTCATTTTCATTTTTCCTTTTATATCACTTATTATCTTGTTATGAACACTATGTAATTATTTAGGATAATAATGGTCGTTTTGTCGATATTTGGTACTTCGGTCAAAAGTGAAATTCTTATATTTACAAGTTGTTGACGTAGTCAAATATCCATTATCTCAAGAATGATATTCATGATGTAGATTCCATATATATCATATATATCTAGTATATACATGCATTTATAATATTGCATAATCATTTAGAGGTAAGAAATTAAATGCATCGTTCATGGAGACGGTAAGTCGTACGTACGCGTGAACACTACTTCCATTTCTATTTCATATTTAATTGAATTAAAACATAATGATACATAATAGTATTATAATTCCATTATGTTATCATATATAATATCATTAAATTTATCCTTTATACATACCACATATGGTGTTAACGAATCAAATCACTTTGAGGGGGTGGTAGTCCGCACTTCCTAAAATGAAGATATCGCGTTTACCCATAATGGAAACCATAAAGGTATGCCATAAATGAAAAATACATAAGATTAAGGAAAAGATAAACATATTATATATCTTATATAAATATAGTTACATCTTAATGGCCACCTTTGATGGTTTTATATGAGTGTTCAACAATTACCGTTTCGTGAGACATAAATTCACCATCCACCGAAACAGTATGTTCTTTAACCATTAGAAGAAGGTGTGTGTATGTGTATCTCTAATAATTAGTATAAAAACATCCTAGTATATTTAAGATACTGTAGTTGTTACAAAAGAAAGGAATAAAAATAGTTTAGGGGGTTGGAGAAGAAAAATAAAACATAAGATTGAAAGAGATGACACTACCTTTAAATCGGGTAACTTCTTTTGATTTGATCTCAAAGGCTTCCTTGGGAAGACTTTTTCCCAAAGTGAGGCTTCTAGGAGTAAAAGAGGGATGTGGAGAGACAGAATGGGAAGGGGTTGGCCGACAAAAAGGCTTGAGAGGTGTGGGTAAGGAGGTAGAGGTGGGGGCCTTTTATAAGAGGATAGGAGGGGCACTCATGGAAAGTAAGGAAATGATACATTATTTTAGAATGCCTTTCAGATTTTAATGGTCCCACATTGATTTTTTTGGAGGATAAGGTGATATAGGTACTATATAAACCCATACAATAGGTTTTGTACATGTGTAGGTCTTATATTTTACATTATCTTTCAATTTTATTTAAATCGTTAAATAATGATGTAATCACATCATCATCATGGTGTCATAAATAATTTAATTTATTTGATGTCTTAAAATTATAAAAAATACTATGATGTAGGAAATAGTTTTATATTTACAATGAATATTTATAGTCTAAATTATCATCTATGTAGAAAAAATAAAAAATATTTTACTCAGGTGATACAATCTTTGTTATATTTACTTTCTATAAAAAAATAAAAAGATAACAAGTCACATTCCCACAAAAGTGATTCCATGGGATCCCCATGATTGGAAAAAGGA
This sequence comes from Viscum album, assembly GCA_963277665.1. Taxonomy (NCBI): domain Eukaryota; kingdom Viridiplantae; phylum Streptophyta; class Magnoliopsida; order Santalales; family Viscaceae; genus Viscum; species Viscum album. The sequence goes on along the minus strand of OY728132.1, from coordinate 687,371,121 downwards.
ATCCCATGGTCATACATGAGACAGCCAGTATCATTAGGACACATGTTGGTGTCATTTTTTTTATTATGATATTATTTTATTATCCTTAACTACCTAATTACTCATTAATCAAGATAATTAAAGATAATTACCGTCGTTACTATTCATAATGTCCAAAAACAAAAGAGTATTAATTACATAATTTGTACCTTCTGATTCCAAATATGTAATCCATTTTACCAAATTCCATACACCGAAATTGCATTAATTTATTTAAAAATAATTCCCATTGTCAGAACAAATAGCGGGTTTTTTGAAACAATATCTATTAAAAGATTGGCATTAGATTATGCCCAATTCCAAAGTGAAATTAATCCTAATGACCACCATTGGATTAAATGGTAAAAATATATTCAAATTAAACTTTAATACCAATTAGAATTATAATATATCCATATAATTAAATTAGATGAAAAATCAGTTTTGATGTAAAATTCAGTATTTTTCACTATTCATTAAAAAATGAACATTGTCAGAAAAATACCAAAAATTTACCAAAAGTAAATTTCAATGTACCAATCATAAAGAATAAGTTTATTTTGAAAAATAGATCTTATAAAATTGTCAAGAGTCTGATTTAAAAATTGTTTTCCTTCAAAAGGCAGTAAAACAAAATTAGTGTATTACATGCTTAAGATTGGATTTATTCTCATTTTAAGCCTCTAAAACACTATATTATTCATAAATAAACATAGATAATAACATATATTATATATAACATACTTGGGATGTTACACACAGAAGCTCTTCCCCACTAACCTTTTGAATATTGTGGTACTTGTCCCTGATGAGTACTTTGGGTATGATGGATCACACCGAATCCACTCCCCACAATGGTAAAGCTGGATCCAAGAGTAGTCACTTCTCATCAATGGCCATTCTGAGGTACCAATATGGTCTAGTACCATGGGTTTACCAGATCACATATAATATGCTTCCCACTGTGGGCCTTCTTGGTCACAGAGATGTCACTTCCCACTGGTCCATAGATTCTGATCCACATAGGGTCACTCATTATATGTTTTTAGGTCATACCCAACTGTAGGATTTCTGCATGTAGCACACTTGATCTGGGTAAAACCAATCCCCAAGCCATTCGTCAAATTACAACATCCCTAAAATCCTCCAAAGTTTTTTTCCAAAAGATCTTCCTCATCGCGAGGGTTCAAATTTCATAAATAGTTCATCAATCATACACTTGGCTCGAGAGTTATTGTCATTTTATCAAAAAAGCGATGATTGGGTCTCGGTCCACTGACCCGACTCATATTAAACACGCCCTAGATCTTGTTTGTTGCGTTGTTGGTCCGGCTTACTAGCTTGCCTGGTCTACCATAGGTGGACTTGTTCATTTCCCGATCAGTACACATTTATCTCCCATGATCGACTCGTGGTCTATATAGGGTCGTTGCCTCCCGCCGTAGTCAATTGACTGCAGCTGCTGTTGCACAACTGACATACCCGACTGGTCGAGATTCCCACACACAGTCAAGAGAGCATGTTCCTCCAAGACCTATGGCTCGTAGCTACGTGCCACTCCACCATATAGGCCGATGGGATAAGTTTCTACCACCATCTACTAGAATAAGTATCGACCCTTCTCGGCACGCCATCGTGGTGCACCTCCTCCCACCTCTGGCCACCGTCACGGGCTACCAATGCTAGCGTGCCATTGAGGTACTCTGCCGACCATCGGGTCTGCTCCAGTGGTCCTTTCTTTGCACCACTTGCAGCCATGGCCATCTTTGAGGCATTGAATTCCCTGTGAATGTCTCGAAACTAACTTGCATCTACTTTGAAAGTTCGTCTAACATGAAATCAAATGGCGGATGGGATCAGGCCTTCATCATGTCAGCCCGCACGCTTCACAATAGGATTCTAAAACATGGGAGTTATATGTATGATGTTCCCCCAACAATAAATCATCCCTAAAAGAAATAAAATGTTTTAGTTTTGATACTTGTTCATTTTTTAAAATGATGAATTGTAAAAACATAATCCAAAACAACACCTACTTTGAAGCAGTTCGACGTTGAAGCTGTTAGCCCATGAAGGATCAAGAAGTCAAAGGTTCTCATTGCTTATTAGCTCTATTCTTCGTAGAGATATGGAATTGCGAGCGATCCACCAACATTTATCATTTTTAATAAAGGAGTAACATCAATGTACATTAGTCGTATAAATTCTATAGTTCAATTACCGAATATTCAATGCATTAGATAATTAAAAAGGAAAGACAACGTAGTATTTTTATTAAATTGTTTCATTTATTAATTATTGTAGTGGTTACACATTCACAAAATGAGCCATTGAGGATCCTCTTTTAATGAGACTCATTAATTCTGTATCACTGCACTGTAGTGCCGCAGTCCGCCAGTCAATGGGACGAAATAGAATAAAATATATTTTTCTATGTTATTTCATTAATTTACGAAAAGTCTAATAATTACCTTCAATGTGGAACCCTATCTGGTATGAAGTTAAGTCCTTTCAAGGAGAATCATGTCGTTTCATGTCGAACAGTGCCCTCTGATTTTCAATCTAACCATGGGATCATACGTTATAAAAACCCACTTGCGTGTTTACTTATGTGATCATAGAGAAGTTAAAAATTCCATTTCGTTCTCAACATGCCTAATAATAAAATGTTATCAAAGAGTATGGTATCTATATAATTATATATAATTTAAAAAAAATATTTAGAAATTCTAGAACACAACATTATCCCCAATATAGTGATTTATGTTCCTGAAATCCAAAACCGGGGATAATCAAACAAATGGGTTTACTAAGAATGAATATGAGTCTCCCAATCCTATGTGCACTCCATAAGATTCATCTATTTCCACCAGACGCACACCAAATAAATTGACCATCCAAAAATGACCTTATCTTATTGATCCACTATCTCAAATGGGGACCCCACAGACATCCTCATATAATCAGTTTATATCACATCACATTCTATGACATGTGATAGATCATTCAAAAACTTCCTCAACTCCAACACATTGAAAACATAATTCACCTGATGCATCTCTAGGGGATGAGATAGTCAGCATTCCCCCTCGCCAACATAGATGAGGATAGGAAAAGGTCTGATTAACCTCAGAGATATCTTGTCGCCCCAAACAAATCTTCACAATCCTCATCGCGGTGAGACCTATAGAAACACATGGTCACCCTCATTAATCTCCAAGGGTCTCCAAATCCTGTCATCATATAATTTATGCCTGATCTGTGCGTTCCGTAGCCACTCTTGGATGATTTTCACCTTCTCCGTGGTAGAATGTACCACCTCTAAACTCATGAGTGCTGACTCCCCTAGGTCTATCCAGCATAGAGGTGTTTTTAGTGTCCAACTGGAAAATGCCTCAAATAGTTCCATGAAAATGATGGAGTGATAGTATCTATTGTGTAACCATTGTACCATTGGTAGGTGGTCCACCCAACTACGACCAAAATCCAAGACAGAGGCATGAAGCATGTCCTCTAGGGTCTGTATGGTCCGCTCAGTCTGACCACCATTCTGAGGGTGTAAACTGCTCTCATGTGCTGGTGAGTCCCAAACGCCTTCTACATCCACTTCCACAACTGGGATATAATTTTTGAATCTTTTTCTGAGACAATCATCAAAGAAACCTCGTGAATCCACACTATTTTCATGACATAGAGGAATATCAATCCCTATACGGATCTCTGCTATTAGTTGGGTAGGATAAGAGCCGACTAGGTGAGTCGGTCAATGATCAACCAGATAAAATAATGGCCCCTGGATGTGCATGGTTACCCCATAACTATGTCCATATAGATAGCATACCACATCCATTCTGATACCTAAACTGGTTTTCCTAAGCCTGCCGATAATGGATACTTTGCCTTCAATTGCTGACAAGTGATGCATCATGAAACGAACTATTCGGACGGTTTATTCATCCCTATCCCAGAGTACTATCGTCTGAGGTCCTAGTACATCATCAACTCACTAGGATGTACTGAAAAAGGGTATTTTTGGGACTCCCATAACACCTCCTATTATAAAATAATTGGTCATATGGTTCACTTTCTATAAAATGTTGAAATGATACCCACTTATCAACAATCCAGAAGGAAATTGTCCTTAGGATAACTGAGCATTTTCGGCCTCGAAGTTAACAATCTCAAGATGTACCTCCCTAATTCACTAATAGAGTGGGGTAGTGATAGTCATTGAATAAAGGTAGGATTCTCCATCAACATCCACAAAAGGTATCTGCATCACGGCTAGCTCCTCGGTCGCCTCATTCAGTATCTTTAATCTAGACCTCCTTCTTAGTGTGTCTGCCACCACATTCCCCATCCATTGATTATAGAATTTCTCAAAGTCATAGTCCTAGAAAACATCTATCCATTAAATTTGTCTCATGTTCAATTCCTTCTGTGAGAATATATACCTAAAAATCTTTTGGTCAAATTAGAATGTAAACCACTCACCCTTCAAGTAGTGCCTCCATATATTCAATGCAAAGACAACTTCTGCTAACTCCATGTTTGGGTTAACATAAATATTCTCATACTACCTAAACTTCAACAAGCCATAGTGATCACTACTCATTCATGCATCAAGAAACAACACATTCTAGACCCTGATGCATCGTAGAATATGGCATACCCAACACCATCTTCTAGTAGTCTCACATAGGGGAACTAATCATTATCTACCTCTGCTCCTGGAAACTCTATTGGAACATCTCTATTTACAAAAAGGGTTTTTTGTACTGTTTCATGGATGATAAGGGTTATAAAACTCTAGAATAGTCAGGAATGAACATCCGTTAACATCCTACTAACCCCAAGAAAATCCACACCTTAGTCACACTCCTGGGAGGCTCTCAAGAAAGCACTGCCTATATCTTTCCTAGATCCAATGAAACTCCAGCCTTCAAGATGAAATGTCGCAAAAAGTTTACCTCACGTATACATAACTATAAATTTGAAAGATTACCATAATGATGGTTCTCTTAGATCTTATCCAAGACTATCTATTGGTGTGTAGTGTGCTCCTCCTCTGACGACGAGTACACCATTATTTCATCAAATGAAGAGCACCGTGAAACCATAAAGATAATATTGGAATATGTAATTCATGAGTTCCATGGACACATCTAGGTCATTGTTCATGTTTAATGTAATGACCAATAACACATAGTCATTGTATATGAATATGAGGGATTTCATCGGTATATTTTCTTCCTATACCCGATGTTGAAATGCTAGGTCTTATGAACCCCTTCTCTTGCATGTCCTTCAGTTATACCCACAACTCAAGAAGATCCTTGGGAGCCATTTGATATGATGGGGTCGATATAAATGTTTTCCCTATGTACAGATCGATGTAGATTTCTACCTATCCATAAGTAGGTAGTCCCAGAACATCCTCAGGAAAGACATCCTCGTACTCTTCCACCACTATAGGAATGCTTGGACTCCTCTAATCCACCACACCAAGGGCATGGCTTGACAAATGTTTAGTGATTGTCTACACCACCCTCTGAGAATGTAAATAATTTGCTACACATGTTTCCTTATCATTGGTGAAGGAAAACCTATTTCTTTCCCGATGGACACACCACACATTGGGCCTAAAATAGTCGATTTGGGCATGGACAATGGATAACCAATCCATAACCAAGATGACATCGTAAGGCCTAGACACTGCTACTATGAGATCCCAATGGATGATCTCACCTCATAGAGTAAGATAAAACTGTCGAAACTTATGTATTGACATCAAATCCCCTCCTATAAGAGTCTCTAATTGTAAAGACCAATAAAAAACTATACCTGAATATTTAATCCCCAAACAAGGTCTATGGCATGAAAAGTGTGACTAGAACCTATTTCTATAATAATAGTAGATGAGGAGTAGAAGACACGTATCATACATATAATAATATCTGGGGCATTGTGGTCGTTGGTCTCTATCACTTGAAGCTGGCCTCACCACTCACTCCTAGATCCCTGAGCCCGAGGGGGACCAACTGAGGGTGGTGTTGGTAAAACCTCGATCTGTCAACCACCGCATACCAATAGGATTATTCCCCTACCTCATCCACCTCCCTGCGGACCTCCTCAGTTTAACCTTTGGCAATTCCTTAGTGGTCCCTTGACCGTTTACTAGTCATTTATATGGCGGTTCACATAGTCATGAATCATGTGTCCCTACCTATAACACAAGAAGCACAATCAGGCCCCCTTATTACTCTCTCTACTCAGGGAGCCCCAAAATGCCGATCCTTTTTATTATGGTAACCTTCTCAATGAATTGGCCCTCTTTATCCTCCATGTATGCCACCTTCTTCCCACGACTAAAGACTCTACCGCTTGGAGTCTACTGGTGGCTCTGGCTATCGGAGTCTTCTTTGTTAGGAATCTCCCCACTTGAATGGATCACTCTAGCACTCCAGCATGAGTGGGGATGTTGAGAGACACCACGGACACCCGAATCCCCCATATGAGTCCCTGCTCAATGTTCTGTGCCCTGAAGAAAGGGTCATGCACCATGTATGTGGAGTAGATTGATAGGTCTATAAACCATGTAGAATACTTATCCATTGACAAGTGGAACTTCTATAGGTGAAGAAGATATAGTATTCACCCAAAGCGGAATGTCACGGGGTGGGGGAGGGGGGATTTGCCTCCCAAAATAGCAGCTCAAAAACAGCCAAAGATAGGGTCACCTTATCATGAGTCTCAAATTTCAGAGTCCACTATCTCCATGTAGATCCTTAAAGAAGGTTCATAAATAAGATCATCTTATATTCATGAAGTTTCCTCACAAAGTGGAAGACCAATGTCACTACCTCAAGCCATTCATCTATGGGCTGAGGATCTATCTCTCCCCTGAACCTAGTAGGTATATGTCTATGAAACTCATGAAAATAACTAAACCATCATACATCCTATTCCAGTAACTCCTGTAACGCCCCGACCCTAGTTGCCTAGAGTCGGTGCATTATTACATAACATTGGCATGATCACAAGAAAGATCAAATCTCGAAAGACCGATTGGTTTAGTAGCCTTGGAAACACTAGATATATTCATAAGTTTTACATTACATCATAAAATCAAAAACTACTACAACAACATAATGTTTCCACAGTCCACACTACAATCCCCTCATAATATCCCTGCAGGTCATTCATAACTTACATCTTCACTTCCTGGGAAAAATAAAACATAGAAAAGGGGTGAGCTCAAATGCCCAGTAAGGATAACAATATAGCGGAAACTTTCATCAATAAGAATAAACATTTAAGGCAATGTATAACTAAAACAAAAGCCTTTTAAACATGAAATTTCAACATGGTATGGCATAAATAAAATGAAATAATGCCATTTACTTATTCACATGGATATTCCACTAATCGAATAATCACATGCAAAAATAAATAACCACTTTCATAATGTTGGAATGCATAATGCCAGACTATCATAACCACATAGCCAAGGCCTCGTGCCAAGACTACAAATAAGATTTTGTCAAGGCCTTGTGCCAAGACACTAGTTTGTCTCATGAGACCTACCGATGCATCGAGGAGCTATAGCGGGCTCCACCCGTCACTTATTAAGTCCAATGCATTCCCATATGAAAAGGTTTAAACATAACATAAACATTCGTATTAAAACTAGCATACGAAATGTCAATACTTTCACAATAAACTATGAATGGTATAAAAATAGCACATCCACAGTCAAACATATCACAAAACCTTCAATACAATATAGAAGTTTTGTATCATAATAAATCAACTTCAAATAATCTTAGAATCCATCAAAGGATGTTGACATAGATGAAATCAAAATTCTTTTTAAAGAAATATCTCCTTTTATTTTGAAATCATTTAAGATCCATATAAAATAAAACATTTTCTTTGAAAATATTCTTATAAGCTTGTAAGGAAAGCTTTGAAGATTTTATAACGGCGTAAAATAACCGCACCCGCCGTATAAGTTAAAAAAAACATTCTTACCTCAATTCTGTCGAAAAGGTTAAAAAGGACATTGTTTTGAAAACGACGGAAAGATTCCTTTATAAACCTCTTATAAAAAGTCAAACAAGGGTATAAATGACTTTAACCCATATTCTTGTAAATAGTAAAAATGTTTTGAAATACATTTTTAAGAAAACATGGATGTGGATGATAAAGAGATCCCAGTAGATTATTACGTATATACAACCTCGGATAATGAAGAGATTGTGAAATAACCCTTACCTTTTACTTTTCCTTGGTTGGGGTAGGTTAACCTCCTGTATAATGGTGAAATAATTGTTATTAAATTATACAAGAATCATATATATTAATATGATATCATATATGATCTTTTAACCTTGATTTATTAATAATATCTTAGAATTATCATCGTTTCGGGTGTTAACTTACTCATTTTCTTTTATATGTTTTGTTACATAAGCCATGTTTGTTGTATCTTATTCATATCCAGAATGATATCAAGTCCTTAAACATCATTTTTAAATTATAAAATGATAATTATACTTGAATGGATACGATGGAGAATGAATCTCATCACGTTCGTGGAGACGGTAGTCCGTACGTACGCACGAGCGACAATATCATTCTTTTGATATTAAAATAATATATAAATGAATGGTATATCATATATACAGAATCATTAACATGTTATATTTATTATTTACATGAGTTACACATCATTATTATACCCATCCAAATAATATTATATTGAATAACAATTACACCACGACGTGGAGACGGTAAGCCGTACGTACGCACGTATGGTGACATGTTATTCAAAGGGTGGATAGAATACTGAATATGGTTGTACCATACTTATAATAACATCACAGTATATGTGAGATACTGGAGTTATTATTTTAGAATGGTAAGAACAAAGGAAGAAGAAGTGGAAGAAGAAATGAACTTCGAAAAGGGTGGTGAAATCATTACCTCTTCTTCGGGTTCTTCCTTTTGATTTGATCAAAAGGGCTCCTTACGTTGGCTTTCTGATCAAACTAAGGCCTCTAGGTTGTAGTGAGGGATGTTGGGAGATTATTTGGGCAGAGTTTGGCCGATCCAAAAGGCTTTGAAGGTGTGAAGAAATGAGAAGGAGGAGTGCCCTTTTATAAGAGGGGTGAGGGGCACCTTTGGAAAAGCTAGAAATATTAATTTATAATAAATTCATATTCGGTTTCTAAAGGCTCCGAAGTTGACTATTCAAAGGATGAGGTGGGGATAGGTCGAAAACAACTCATCCAATAGAATTTAGACAGGTTTGGGTACTTATATTAACCTTATCGTTAAGTATTAACTCTAAGTTAATTAGTTTCACTTTTACAATGTCTCTTTGTATTTTTATATATTATGGTTAATAAACTTACTATATACATCCAAGCGACCCCCAAGTGGTCCATTAATGATTAACCTATCATAATATAAGTCTCTTGGCCGAACCTTAGATTTTTAGGAATTTAATATCAATTAATAATATAATATTTGTTTTAAGAACTCTTTTATGTCAATTTTGACACTATTCAATAGTTGATTTTTGTGAAACTCATAACAGATTGATTACTTCGAACAAAGTCCATTAAATCAATCCTAATATATCATATTAGCCTATAAAATTAGTTTAATTCATTAAAAGTTTCATATTATATTTATTTGGGTATTTATAATATCAATTATTTTAATTTTTCACAATTATAGTAATTACTGCATCATCATTGTGTCATAAATAAAATAACTTATTTAATGTCTAAAAATTATAAATAAAATATCATTATGTAGGAAATCTTTTTATATTTCTAATGAATATTTATAATCGAAAATCCAACATGTATAACCCTATGTAAAAATTGTTCTTCTAAAAGATGTAATCTTATGCCATTTTTATTTTTATTTTAACTTTATTAATATAATGTGTCATTATCACTTACAAGTGGCTCCAAGGGGTCCCCAAATTGACCCAAGGATGCCCATGGTCGGGTATGTGTACACCAATAAGGTTAGGACACGTTTTAGGGTAATTTTGTATTATTAGAATATTATTTGTTTAACCCTTATTTACCGGATTTACCCTTAACCATGGTAAATAAAATATTTACCGCAGTAATTATTCAAAATGTCTAAAAATAAAAGTTACCTATTTACATAATTTGGACATCCTGATTCAAAATATGGAATCCATTTTCCTAAATTCAAAACACAGAAGTGGCAGAAATTAATTTAAAATTAATTCCCACTGTTAAAACAAAAAGCGTGTTTTTAAGAGATAATAACTATCAAAAGATTGACACTTGTTTATGTTCGGTTTAATTGTAAAATTATGTCCAATGACCAACATTATATTAAATGGTAAAAATATATTCTAAATATACTTTAAAACCACTCAAATTCATAATTTATCACTATTACTTATTTTGATTAAAAAAGTTGTTTTTAATTAAAATTTAGTAATTTTTTACTATTCATCAAAATATAAAAGTTATCCGAAAAGTACCAAAATTTCACCCTAGGATAATTTCGATATTCCGAATCCAAAAATGAAGTCCATTTTGAAATATAAAATATATATGATTTCAAAAAGTAGGTATCACTATTTACAACGGCTAGTTTAATTAGTTGTGGTGTGTGTTAGAACTCGAGGTTGCGTACAACACACGCTATCGCATTATTCGAAGGGAAACGTACCGTAGAAGCTTGGGGTGTTACATTCTCCCCTCCTTCAAATAATTGCGTCCTCGCAATTTCTAGGGTATTATTGCATAAAAAGACTCGGGTGGTTCTTCATCATAAGTTCCTCGGGTTCCCACGTTGCCTCTTCCATCTTATGATTTCTCCACAAAACTTTTACCAGACGCGTCGTCCGGTTTCTCAGTACTTGTTCTCTTGTATCAAGAATCCTGACGGGCTCTTCAGAATAGGAAAGATCGGGTTCCAGTTCTACTTCCTCATAGGTGAGTACATGCGTTGGGTCAGGCATGTATTTCCTCAACAGAGATACGTGGAACACATCGTGAACTTTGGAGAGACTTGGCGGCATTGCCAATCGGTAAGCTACAGCCCCAATTCGTTCTAGAATTTCGAAAGGTCCGATGTACCTGGGACTCAATTTACCTTTCTTACCAAAACGTATGACTCCCTTCCACGGAGATACCTTCAGGAAAACATGATCACCGACTTGAAATTCCAAATCCTTCCTTCGATTATCGGCATAGCTCTTCTGCCTACTTTGAGCTACTTTAATGTGATTTTGGATTACCTTCACCTTTTCCACCGTTTCCTCCACCAGTTCTGGGCCTACAAGTTTTCTTTCACCAACGTCATCCCAACAGGTTGGTGTACGACATCTCTTTCCGTATAACGCTTCATATGGTGCCATCTGAATACTCGAATGGAAGCTATTGTTATAGGAAAATTCTACTAGTGGTAAATATTGATCCCACATACCCTGAAAATCAAGTGAGCAAGATCTCAACATGTCTTCTAAGGTCTGAATAGTCCGTTCTGATTGTCCGTCTGTCTGAGGGTGGTAAGCAGTGCTCAAATGAAGTTCAGTATCCAGGGATTTCTGAAGACTTTTCCAAAATCTTGAAGTAAAACGGGGATCACGATCAGAAACAATCGATAGGGGTACTCCATGAAGTCTCACAACTTCATTAATGTATAGTCTTGCTAGACGTTCCAGGGGTAGATCTTCTCTTATAGCAAGAAAATGTGCTGACTTGGTAAGACGATCAACAATAACCCATATTGCATCGTTCCTTCTAGGAGTCTTTGGTAGCCCCATGACAAAGTCCATCATAATATTGTCCCATTTCCACTCCGGTATGGGAAGAGGTTGCATGACTCCTCCAGGCTGTTGCCTTCCAGCTTTCACTTGTTGACAAACCATACATCTTGACACAAAATCAGAAATATCCCTCTTCATGTTGTCCCACCAAAAATGTTCCTTCAAATCTCTATACATTTTGGTGCTCCCAGGGTGTATAGAGAAATTGGAACTATGAGCATCATCCAGCAATTCCCTTTTTAGATCAGGTATATTGGGAACACAAAGTCTCTTCCCGAATTTCAAAATTCCACCTTCATACGCAAAGTCTCTCAATCTCCCATCATTCACAGCTTTAATCTTCTTTTGGAATTCTTCATCATCAGTCTGAGAACTCTTAATCCTTTCTAGTAAAGATGGTTTGGCAACTATTTGAAAAAGCATTGATGTTTCACCTTCCCTGGTTATTCCCATGTCCATCTTCACTAGATCCATGAAAATTGGATCCCTTTCAATTCTCATCATGTTCAGAACTCCATGGTCTTTTCTGCTCAAAGCATCTGCTACTTTGTTTTCCTTCCCCGGGTGGTAGTGTATCGTGCAATCATAATCCTTGATTAATTCAAGCCATCTCCTTTGCCTCATGTTGAGTTCTTTTTGTGAGAAAATATACTTCAAACTCTTGTGATCAGTATAAATCTCACATTTTTCACCATAGAGGTAGTGCCTCCATATCTTCAAAGCAAAGATCACAGCTGCTAACTCAAGATCATGAGTAGGATAGTTTTGTTCATGAATTTTCAACTGTCGTGATGCATAGGCAATAACTCTATCATTCTGCATAAGGACACAACCAAGTCCTTTCTTCGATGCATCACTATAAATAACGAACCCATCATTCCCCGAAGGTAGAGTCAATATAGGAGCATTGACTAATCTTATCTTCAGTTCTTCGAAACATTCTTCACACTCTTTTGTCCAAACAAATTTAACCCCTTTACGTGTGAGCTTCGTTAATGGGTTAGCCAATCGGGCAAAATTCTGGACGAAACGTCGATAATAACCTGCCAAACCAATAAAACTACGTACCTCAGTTATACTCGTAGGTGCTGGCCATTCTTGGATTGCCTTGGTCTTAGAAGGATCAACAGAGATTCCATCTTTAGAGACAATATGGCCAAGAAAAGAAATCTCCTGAAGCCAGAATTCACACTTGCTAAACTTTCCATATAATTCATGCCTCCTCAGAGTCTTCAAGATAATGCGCAAGTGATTTTCATGATCTTTGTAGGTTTTGGAGTATACCAAGATATCATCAATAAATACCACCACAAATTCATCTAGATACTCCTTGAAAACTCTATTCATCAGATCCATGAATACAGAGGGTGCATTAGTCAATCCAAATGGCATTACAGTAAACTCGTAATGCCCGTACCTGGTTCGAAATGCTGTCTTCGGAATGTCTTCCTTCTTCACACACAACTGATGGTATCCAGATCGAAGGTCAATCTTTGAAAAGTATTGAGCTCCATGCAGTTGGTCAAATAAGTCATCAATACGAGGTAGGGGATACTTGTTCTTTATCGTTATAGCATTGATCTCCCTGTAGTCGATACATAACCTCATAGATCCATCTTTCTTTTTAACAAAAAGAACAGGGGCTCCCCATGGTGAAACACTAGGGCGAATAAATCCCTTATTACTCAATTCCTCTAGTTGTTTCTTTAGTTCGACTAACTCTACAGTGGCCATTCTATAAGGGGTCTTCGATATAGGCCTTGATCCAGGAATCAAATCAATGGAAAACTCAACTTCTCGTTCTGGAGGATGTCCAGGTAAATCTTCCGGAAATACATCTACAAATTCTTTCACAACAGGTACATCCTCTATTTGAACATTTCTTTCCTCATCGACAGTTATTTCATTCTCTTCCTCCCCGATAATTGAATTAAGTTGAGCTACAGGGGGTGGATCTAAATAAGAATTAGGTGGTGACGATTCTGCTCTAAAAATAAGGTGCTCCTTATCATTATCATCAAGAATCGTAACCTCTTTCTTCTTACAATAAATCTTCGCATCATAGTCCGAAAGCTAGTCCATACCGAGGATTATATCAAACTCAATCATAGGTATGACGATGAAATCAGCAGATAAAGAAAATTTATGTGCTCTAATGGGGACTGATTCACAAAACTTTGTTGCAACGATACTTCCCTTAGGAGTTTTAACTGACAACTCCCTTATTAAATCAAATTGGAAATATCTAATTTTCTTAGCAAACTGGGAAGATATGAAACAATGCGATGATCCAGAATCAAATAATGCATTTGCTAAACTTGAGGAAACCATTAAATTACCTGCCACCACGTCTTTTGGAGCTTCTACCTCTGCAGTAGTGATAGCATAAGCCTGGCCTTGATCCCTTGGCCTTTTCTGAGGTAAGTTCTCCTGACGCTGAGGACATGCATTTGCATAATGCCCCATCTCCCTGCAATTGTAGCACTGAACGTTGGTAGCTTCCTTCTTCCCCTTGCAATCATGAGCTTGGTGGCCTTTTTCACCACACTTGTAACAGACTCCCATTCCCTTCAGGCAAGCACCGGGGTGTTTCTTCCCGCACTTACCACAAGATGGATATTCAACCTTTCCCTTCTTCCCCTTATTTCCATTCCCAGATTGATCAGCAGGTCTCTTCTTCTCTTGCTTTGCTTTAAAGTCATAAGATTTAGAGAATTCCTTTTCGGTCTTGATAGCACATGAGACAATGTCTTCGTACGATGAAAAGGATTGTGAGACTAATGCTCGACAGAGAAATGGTTTTAACCCATCAAAGAAACGATCAATCTTACTTCTTGGGTTGCGAATATAATCTCCAGCATACCTCACTAACCTTGTAAAGTTAGCCTCATACTTTGTGACATTATCATCCTCCTTTAGTCTCAGACTCAGAAATTGCCTTTCCATATCCGCTCGATGGTCGCGAGGAAAGTATTTTTCTAAAAACAGATCTTTGAACTCCCTCCATTCCATGTTTGATACTTCATCATCTTCCTTCATGTTTTGAATCAATGACCACCATTGATCAGCATCTCCAGTGAGGCGGTAAACTGCCATGGTAACTTTTTCCCTTTCACTACTCCCCAAAGCCTGAAATATTTTCTCTAGGGAAAATATCCATTGCTCAGCTACTAAGGGATTTTTACTCCCATTGAACGTTGGTGGTTGTTGTCTCATGAATCGATCTAACATTGATCCTCCACGATGCGGATCACGGTGCTCCATACGGGTAAGGTTATTATTCATAACCTGAGTATGTTGTCCCAGTACGGTGATTAGCTGATCAGCACCAGTTGCATCACCAGCCCCACTATAATTATCTTGAGCAGGAGGGAAATCCCTACATGGAGTGCGTGCATTGATACGGTTTCCATTTCTTCCACTAGGCGCCATTTCTAAAAAAATGGCATAAACTAGATCAGTTTATGCATCAAAATACATAATCCCATACTTATAAAACACTTAACATAAATTGAACTATTTATGGATATAATCCATAATCATAAAAATGTTTTCTTTGAGGAAGTATATACTCATAAACCCTTCATAATGATTTGTAAAGATAGTGAGAGTTATCCTAAGCATATCCCCCGGGAGTGTCGTAACCAAGAGTGCAGCAAGGCCCGTTGTCGTGCACCAGTTCCCGTTCGAGTCTAGCTCAAAGCGGTGTTTTCGGGTTTTACCCCTAGGTACATCTGTGCCAGAGCCGCCTCTACCTGCTCGTATCCAGACAGGGATGTATTGCTCGAAAAACTCACAAAATCTCTACAATACCAAAATTCTAGGAAGTTCTTCTATACTAATCCTCAAAGTTCATCTTAGGTCTACGTGCTCTAATCAGAGTTTATCTAAATCTAGCTTCCAAGGTTTGTACTAAACTTCCTCTGATACCAACTGTAACGCCCCGACCCTAGTTGCCTAGAGTCGGTGCATTATTACATAACATTGGCATGATCACAAGAAAGATCAAATCTCGAAAGACCGATTGGTTTAGTAGCCTTGGAAACACTAGATATATTCATAAGTTTTACATTACATCATAAAATCAAAAACTACTACAACAACATAATGTTTCCACAGTCCACACTACAATCCCCTCATAATATCCCTGCAGGTCATTCATAACTTACATCTTCACTTCCTGGGAAAAATAAAACATAGAAAAGGGGTGAGCTCAAATGCCCAGTAAGGATAACAATATAGCGGAAACTTTCATCAATAAGAATAAACATTTAAGGCAATGTATAACTAAAACAAAAGCCTTTTAAACATGAAATTTCAACATGGTATGGCATAAATAAAATGAAATAATGCCATTTACTTATTCACATGGATATTCCACTAATCGAATAATCACATGCAAAAATAAATAACCACTTTCATAATGTTGGAATGCATAATGCCAGACTATCATAACCACATAGCCAAGGCCTCGTGCCAAGACTACAAATAAGATTTTGTCAAGGCCTTGTGCCAAGACACTAGTTTGTCTCATGAGACCTACCGATGCATCGAGGAGCTATAGCGGGCTCCACCCGTCACTTATTAAGTCCAATGCATTCCCATATGAAAAGGTTTAAACATAACATAAACATTCGTATTAAAACTAGCATACGAAATGTCAATACTTTCACAATAAACTATGAATGGTATAAAAATAGCACATCCACAGTCAAACATATCACAAAACCTTCAATACAATATAGAAGTTTTTTATCATAATAAATCAACTTCAAATAATCTTAAAATCCATCAAAGGATGTTGACATAGATGAAATCAAAATTCTTTTTAAAGAAATATCTCCTTTTATTTTGAAATCATTTAAGATCCATATAAAATAAAACATTTTCTTTGAAAATATTCTTATAAGCTTGTAAGGAAAGCTTTGAAGATTTTATAACGGCGTAAAATAACCGCACCCGCCGTATAAGTTAAAAAAAACATTCTTACCTCAATTCTGTCGAAAAGGTTAAAAAGGACATTGTTTTGAAAACGACGGAAAGATTCCTTTATAAACCTCTTATAAAAAGTCAAACAAGGGTATAAATGACTTTAACCCATATTCTTGTAAATAGTAAAAATGTTTTGAAATACATTTTTAAGAAAACATGGATGTGGATGATAAAGAGATCCCAGTAGATTATTACGTATATACAACCTCGGATAATGAAGAGATTGTGAAATAACCCTTACCTTGTACTTTTCCTTGGTTGGGGTAGGTTAACCTCCTGTATAATGGTGAAATAATTGTTATTAAATTATACAAGAATCATATATATTAATATGATATCATATATGATCTTTTAACATTGATTTATTAATAATATCTTAGAATTATCATCGTTTCGGGTGTTAACTTACTCATTTTCTTTTATATGTTTTGTTACATAAGCCATGTTTGTTGTATCTTATTCATATCCAGAATGATATCAAGTCCTTAAACATCATTTTTAAATTATAAAATGATAATTATACTTGAATGGATACGATGGAGAATGAATCTCATCGCGTTCGTGGAGATGGTAGTCTGTACGTACGCACGAGCGACAATATCATTCTTTTGATATTAAAATAATATATAAATGAATGGTATATCATATATACAGAATCATTAACATGTTATATTTATTATTTACATGAGTTACACATCATTATTATACCCATCCAAATAATATTATATTGAATAACAATTACACCACGACGTGGAGACGGTAAGCCGTACGTACGCACGTATGGTGACATGTTATTCAAAGGGTGGATAGAATACTGAATATGGTTGTACCATACTTATAATAACATCACAGTATATGTTAGATACTGGAGTTATTATTTTAGAATGGTAAGAACAAAGGAAGAAGAAGTGGAAGAAGAAATGAACTTCGAAAAGGGTGGTGAAATCATTACCTCTTCTTCGGGTTCTTCCTTTTGATTTGATCAAAAGGGCTCCTTACGTTGGCTTTCTGATCAAACTAAGGCCTCTAGGTTGTAGTGAGGTATGTTGGGAGATTATTTGGGTAGAGTTTGGCCGAACCAAAAGGCTTTGAAGGTGTGAAGAAATGAGAATGAGGAGTGCCCTTTTATAAGAGGGGTGAGGGGCACCTTTGGAAAAGCTAGAAATATTAATTTATAATAAATTCATATTCGGTTTCTAAAGGCTCCAAAGTTGACTATTCAAAGGATGAGGTGGGGATAGGTCGAAAACAACTCATCCAATAGAATTTAGACAGGTTTGGGTACTTATATTAACCTTATCTTTAAGTATTAACTCTAAGTTAATTAGTTTCACTTTTACAATGTCTCTTTGTATTTTTATATATTATGGTTAATAAACTTACTATATACATCCAAGCGACCCCCAAGTGGTCCATTAATGATTAACCTATCATAATATAAGTCTCTTGGCCGAACCTTAGATTTTTAGGAATTTAATATCAATTAATAATATAATATTTGTTTTAAGAACTCTTTTATGTCAATTTTGACACTATTCAATAGTTGATTTTTGTGAAACTCATAACAGATTGATTACTTCGAACAAAGTCCATTAAATCAATCCTAATATATCATATTAGCCTATAAAATTAGTTTAATTCGTTAAAAGTTTCATATTATATTTATTTGGGTATTTATAATATCAATTATTTTAATTTTTCACTATTATAGTAATTACTGCATCATCATTGTGTCATAAATAAAATAACTTATTTAATGTCTAAAAATTATTAATAAAATATCATTATGTAGGAAATCTTTTTATCTTTCTAATGAATATTTATAATCGAAAATCCAACATGTATAACCCTATGTAAAAATTGTTCTTCTAAAAGATGTAATCTTATGCCATTTTTATTTTTATTTTAACTTTATTAATATAATGTGTCATTATCACTTACAAGTGGCTCCAAGGGGTCCCCAAATTGACCCAAGGATGCCCATGGTCGGGTATGTGTACACCAATAAGGTTAGGACACGTTTTAGGGTAATTTTGTATTATTATAATATTATTTGTTTAACCCTTATTTACCGGATTTACCCTTAACCATGGTAAATAAAATATTTACCGCAGTAATTATTCAAAATGTCTAAAAATAAAAGTTACCTATTTACATAATTTGGACATCCTGATTCCAAATATGGAATCCATTTTCCTAAATTCAAAACACAGAAGTGGCAGAAATTAATTTAAAATTAATTCCCGCTGTTAAAACAAAAAGCGTGTTTTTAAGAGATAATAACTATCAAAAGATTGACACTTGTTTATGTTCGGTTTAATTGTAAAATTATGTCCAATGACCAACATTATATTAAATGGTAAAAATATATTCTAAATATACTTTAAAACCACTCAAATTCATAATTTATCACTATTACTTATTTTGATTAAAAAAGTTGTTTTTAATTAAAATTTAGTAATTTTTACTATTCATCAAAATATAAAAGTTATCCGAAAAGTACCAAAATTTCACCCTAGGATAATTTCGATATTCCGAATCCACAAATGAAGTCCATTTTGAAATATAAAATATATATGATTTCAAAAAGTAGGTATCACTATTTACAACGGCTAGTTTAATTAGTTGTGGTGTGTGTTAGAACTCGAGGTTGCGTACAACACACGCTATCGCATTATTCGAAGGGAAACGTACCGTAGAAGCTTGGGGTGTTACAACTCCTGTAGTAACTACAGATAAACGGGTGGTGGAATCATCGGTGCCCCACCTAGCGGGGAAATCCGTATCACTAGTCCTAGAACTGACTCCTCCTCGCTAGGTGGGGTTTCCTCACAATCACGCATTGGAATTAGAGTTGGCTGTTTGTGTGGTGGCATCCTATTATAGATCAAGATGTACCATGGGTAGAAGGATATACCGGGGGAGATGACTCTTATTTAAGAGAAATCAGAAGATGAAACTTATTAACCAGTGTTTTCAATTATAATTTGAAAAGATGAATCCAGGGTCCTGGTGTATGGATACATTGGCCGCCGCACCAACACTGGAATCATTAAATATGAATTTCCAGGTTGAAACATTTAACACTATTTCTATAAAACAAAACAATAGACTCCTAGACTATGAGGTATAACTAACCACCTATGATTACACTTTGTCACAACCGGCCCCCCTTGGACCGTGTCGTTATATATCGCAAGCCCGCCTCCCAAAGGCTATGGGTTGGTGACTAGCTCCAAAGGTGTAAAATTGATAGTGGGAGGAATTTTCCTATGTATATGTATGAACACACACTCAACAACATCCCAAATATAAGGATGTAAACAAGAATTCCACTAAAACACACCGAGGACATGAAAAACTGAATGTCAATTGGGCTATTATACAAACCCCACAAGTGACTATCTAGAAAACAAGAATGTAAAAAAAGAAACATTGGATATCCATCCATTTAAAACCTCACATGATGGGAAGAGTACGGTAGATACAAGATGTTGTATTAGTATTCAATACATGCTATATCTCACAAGGCCTCACCTAGTACTAATCAACCATGTCCTCTGTCAAAGTGTCAATTGTCTGCCCTAAACATAACTAGTGATGGAAATGCCCGTGCAGGGGTGAGTAATAAAATACATATTAGGGGGACTCCAAAACACAAAGGAAAGAAAAAAATCCATAAACAAAAAATAAATAATGATCACGAAGAGTTTTGATGATGAAAAATAGCTCACACTAGGTATCTTATAGTATAGGAATGTAAAACCATTAGTCACATCCTTTAACACATCGGTTGCTGGAGAACTCCTCCTCAATGAGTAAAGTGGGAATGGAGGGTCATACAGAAGATGCATCCCATTAAAATTATGACTTATATTTTTCTTGTACCTGATAATTATTGTGTTTTTGTTAGTTCACAAAGAAGCCACTCCCTACTATGACATGCCAGATCAAACAGAAGAATCTTCACATCTATGGTTATACTGAGGTACTCCTCCTATCATGTAACATTGGTCTTCCGGATCACACAGAAGTTTCTCCCCACTAAGGACCTTCCTAGACACACAAAACTTTATTACCAATGGGTTATAGTATCTGATACACAGGGTCGCTAGTATGTAGTGTTTATGTCTCATCCAACCACATGGTTTCTCCATGTAGCACGCTTGATCATTGAAGATCCACTCCCCAAGCCATTTTTCAAATCCAACATCCATTAAATCCTCCATAGAGTATTCCAAAAGATCCTCCTTGCCTCGTGGGTTCCAAATCTGCAAACGGATCATCAATAAAATACTCATTTTTCATGTCATTGATGTTTTACCCAAAGGGGGATAGTTGGGTCCGGGTCCGGTCGAACCCGGGTGGATCGCCCCACCCGGCCTGGGGTCAATCGACCCAACCATGGTCCACCGACCTTTCCCAGACCTGACCCAGCCTGGGTCTTGTCTGTTTGGTTACGGGCCCGTTGGGATATGGGTCCAGATCATTGCCCTGCCATGTCCACCAGAGGCGGACCATTTTGTTGCACTGCTGGGATGCGGTTGGCAGCTAAGTCAGGCTCCCCAGCCCACCCCATGGTCGACGTGAGGTCATTACCTCCTTCTACGGTCAAGTGACCATAGCTACTGATGCGGGGTCATCCAACGTGGTCAACCGAGATTCTTCCACATGATCAATAGACCGGGTTCCTTCGGGACTCCGAGCCTACAGCTGCAAGATGTTCCACTAACCTGGCAGAGGGGCCGCGTCTCTTTCGCAAGCCGCTAGCCCATCTAGTGGAACTTCCCAGTGCCCCATCATGGCACACTAGCATTGTACTCTACAGACCAATGGGTCTACTCCGATGGTCTGTTCATTGTGCCTCTTTTTCCCACGATCTCCATGGGGCCTCACATTCCCTGTGAAATCATCGAAATTGCATTTCCATGACATTGAGCATTCATCAACAAATAATGAAAATTGAGGAGGTAATAAATCTTTTTTCATGTCGCCCCACGCCCTCCCCTAGAGGAGTCCAATATATGGGAGACTTGGGTATGATGTTGAATCAATAAGACATCAATACCAGAACAAAAACCCAAGTAACATCACCCTCCCGCAAGAAAGGGTGATCCATAGATCAACCTATTCATGGTTTGATCCATGTTCTTCAATTAAAATGAATAATGGGGAAAACATATACCAAAAAACCCCTAATTCAATGTAGTTCAACATTTAAGCAGTACGTCTGTGAATGGTCAATAAGTTGAAGGTGTTTGTTGCTTCCCGACTCTTTTCTTCTTCTAGTGACAATGTTGCGAGCAATATGCCTGCGTTTTTAATTTTCCATAGGGGATGAAATTCTTCATATTTTCATTTGATAATTTCAATGGTTTAATTACCAAATCACCAATTCATTAGCTAATTTAAGGTAGTAAATAAATGAAACAAATCATGCACACCTCAACACCACTGTATGCCACTCTACTGTGCAAAGAAAGTAAAATTTCGATTTTATGTTATTTTATTATTTTTGAAAAAGTCCAAAAATTCACTTTTCCATCTGATCCTTGTTGTTTGAAGTTATATAATTTTTAGGAGAGTCCCAGTTTTACGAGTTCAATGGTTCTTACATATTTTATATTTGAGCCTTAGTTAAAATTTTAGAAAAAAACCCTCGCACATTTACTAACGTGAACTAAAAAAGTTCAAATTTTCGTTCTAGGATCATCGGGCCTCGGAATCATATACCACCATAGCATGTAGTATATAAATAATTCCATATAATTTAAATAAAACACATGGGAATTCCTGGATACTACAGAACAAATCCATCATTATGTTTTAAAACTATATTTTTCTAAAAAGCGGGGTCACCATGTTTTTTACACTTATTTTTAAAATTATATTTTGTACTGTTTTTAAAAATTATTTGTAAAATAAAATTCTTTTTTGAATATATAATTTTAAATTATCTTTGGATGAATCGTTTATAATTTTCTTAAAAGATTAAATTTTTCAATTAATAGTGAAAATCATGATTTTTATAAAAATACTTCATTTAATTTAAATGATATAAAAATGTATTTTATTCAGAAATATTTCATTATAAAATTGGTTCTATTATATTATGAATAATACAATTTATATAACTAGGTAAAATTTTCAATTGAAATTTTATATAAAAACATTTTATACGTGAAGAAAGATTTTCTTTTGAAAACTACTTTTCATCACACTTGATGGATTTATATTAAATGAAATTGTTCCACTTATATGAATTTAATTTGTAAAAATGGATTTAATATTTTTAATCAATATAATTAATATGATTTAATACGATAAAATTTATTTATTGACATATTGAGTAGTAAAAATAGCTAAAAATAATTTCCACAATAAATGATAAAGCTCGTGTATAGGGAGGTTAAACCAAAATACAATGGAATGTTTGGAAAATAAACATATTAAAATTCAAATTTATGGAAATATTTGGAACATATACTAAAAAATATTATATGTTAATTTGGGAGACTTTTTCCGAGGAATGAAATAATCCTTTTTTATTCTATTGGGAAATATCTACATGGTTTCCATGGGGTCCTCTCCCCCATATACGAAAGGACTCCAGTATCCTCTCACATCCACACCTAAAGGCCTATTTTTTTGGAAAATTATTCTCTTAATACATTAAAAAAAATTATCCAAGGTCTAGAGTCCCATAGATTATCATAATAACATTCTAGGTTGTATTTATGTATATACATAAAGAGTTTCTTTAAAGAAGATGCATAGTTTTTCAGCATGCATTTTCATTTAATTTATATTTCTACCCTCATAAAATATTAACAAAATATAATAAAATATTGTCACCAATATCTTATATATGTTTATTTTTTATTATGTTAAATTATAAACATATATCTAACCCCTCTTTTATGAAATTAGAAATGAAACAATGGATAATGTGTATGGAAGACTACCACTTCATGAAATAATGTAATTAATTTTCCATCACCGCCTATCACATATGGAAATAATTATGGATATGACACACACACACACACACACATATATATATATATAATATTTATTACATTATTATTCATCTATAATTATTATATCACATCTACCTTCTTAGATCCCAATCCATTGGAAATCAATAAAATTGCTCCTCTATATCTGTGGACTACCTCCTCAACGAAGCGATGTGATTTGTTTCTCATTTAATATTGGAATGTATGATAATGAGGATATATTTAATTAATATATATGATATATATTATAAAAAAATTATTCTTTAAATTTTAATTATTATTATCCTTTTATGTCATTAAATCTATTAAAAAAATGGAAACAACATTCATGAATACGTATGACATATCATCTCCAATAATAGTGCATTTCATTTTTTATATATACAAATTTTTTGATTATAATAAATATTATTATAATGAATATATATGATATTTAGATAAATATTAAAATTATGTGGAAGATGTAACCATGATAAAAAACAAGTAATGAAACTATCGAACCAACACAAACAAGAATAGTGAAGTACTAATTACCTATAACAGTGACATTAAAAAGAATTTTTAATAAACTGATGATAAAAGGTTATAAGTAAATTACATAAAAAATAATATATCTATATTTTATTACTTAATATATTCTGTAAAAATATATATTTATTGTATAGGATGCTTAGGAACATATGATGGATGTCATAACTAATGTAAGGGTTCATCTCTTAATGTCATCAATGCTCAATATTGTTTTTTTCTATTTCACCACGGGGGAAATTATTTTTTATTTCAATCTCAAATCCAATATTTTTTCTTATCCATTATTAATTTTTAAAAGTTAATTGTTTTCCTTTAAATTATCTCTATTTATATAATTAAGATACTAATAAATTTTTTTAAGGAGAACCGACATTGTTATTCTACATGGTCAAGAATATTTACCACTCATATCCATATTTTCCTAAAAATTGATAAAAGGAATTTTTATCATACTATAATGATTTATTAATGATATTTCTTCCCAATTATTGACTTTTTAACAAATAATTTTTAATGGAACCTTATTTCCATTTTAAGGTCAGTGTCAGGGTAACATCCCAAGTAAGTAATGAATAATATATATTTTTATCTATGTCTATTAATTAATTAGATAGTTTTTTAGAGGCATAAAATGAGAATAAATCCAATCTTAAGCATGGAATACCCAAATATTGTTAAAAGATTATTTTGCTGCCTTTTGATGGAAAACCATTTTTAAATCTATCATTTGAAACTTTTATAACATTGTTTATCAATATAAACTTATTCTTTATGATTGGGACATCAAAATTTACTTTGTGTGAATTTTTGGTATTTTTCTCACAATGTTCATTTTTAAATGAATAGTGAAAAATACTGAATTTTACCTCAAAACTGATTTTTAATCTAATTTATTTATATGGTTAGATTATCTTTTTAATTTTTTTTTAAAGTGAAATTAGAATATATTTTTAGCATTTAATCCAATAGTGGTCATTGGAATTAATTTGACTTTGAAATTGGACTTAAACTAGTGTCAATCTTTTGATACTTATTGTTTCATAAAAACACGCTATTTCCTCTGACAGCGGGAATTACTTATTAAATTAATTAATGAAACTTATATGTTTTGAATTTTGTAAAATAGACAAAATTTATTAATTCATAATATCAAATATAGCTTAGGGTGAAGTTTTGGTATTTTTCTGAAAAACTTCAATTTTTGATGAATAGTGAAACCACTAAGTGGTAGTTAAAGAAACTGATTTTTCGTTTAACTGAAACTTTGCCACTTCTGTAATTTGATTTTCAAAACACCGACATACATGGTTGTCATTAAGAAGTAAAATGTGGTTCAATAAGATTAAAATAATTTTTTGGTGAATAGTAACTTTTAAGTTTTTAATCGCGATTAGAGGTAATTAATGCAATTTAAGGAAAAAATGATATAATAATAAAATGAAAATATCTAGAAACATGTCCTACCATTATTGGATGTGTCATGGCCGACAAAGAAAATCAATGGGTCATCTTGGGGACCCCATGGGTCCACTTTGGTTGTGAAATGACATAAATAACTTTTTATTCAATGTAAAAGTTAAAACGACACAAACATGAGATATTTATTAAAACAATTTTTACATGGGGTTATACAAGTCAGATTTTTGACTATAAATATTCATTAGAAAGATAAAGATATTTCCTACATCATTATATTTTTTTATAATTTTTATACATTAAATATATTAATTTATTTAAGACATCATGATGATACAGCGATTACCTCATTAATAAAGGATTTAAATAAAATGAAAAGATAATGTAAATTCTATGACCTAGACAAGTCCAAATCCTACTGTATGGGTATATTAAGAACCCTTATCACCTTATCCTCTAATTATCTCAATGTGGGACCTTTTCAATGTGAAAATCAATTTAAAATAAATTAACATTTCTTTACTTTCCAAGAGTACCCCTCCTCTCCACTTATAAAAAGCCCTCACCTCTATCTCCTTACCCACACTTCAAAAGACTTTGGGTCGGCCAAACCCTGCCCATTTTGTCTATCCCCATCCCTCTCTTACTCCTTGAAGCCTCAATTTGGGCAGAAGTCTTCCCAAGGAAGCCTTTGAGATCAAACCAAAGTGAGTTACACGATTTTAAGGTAATGTCTCCACTTGAGTCCTTTTGTTTTATTTTCTTTTCCAACCCTCTAAACTCTTTTTATTAATTTATTTTGTAAAAAATCCAGTATCTTCAATATACTAGGATGTTGTTATAAGAATTATTCGATCTACACTTAAACAGACCTACATCTAATGGTTAAAGAACATACTGTTTCCGTGGATGGAGAATTACTGCCTCCTCAAACGATGATTGTTCAACATTATTTTAACACCTTCAAAGGTGGCCATTAATATGAAACTATATTTATATATGATATATAATATGTTTATGTTTTCCTTAATCTTCTGTGTTTTTCATTTTGGGCATACCTTAATGGTTCCCATTATGGGTAAACACGATATCTTCATTTAAGGAAGTGCAGACTACCACACCCTCAAAGTGATTTTATTCATTAATACCACATGTGGGACATATAATGGATGGAGTTATGATATTATATATGGTATTACACTGGAATTATAATATACCTTTATATAATTATGATTCCATTTCATAAAATATGAAATAGAAATGGAAGCAGCGTTCATGCGTACGTACGACTTACCGTCTCCATGAATGGTGCATTTCAATTCTTACCTCTAAATGTTATATAATATTATAAATTCATGCATGTAATGGATATATATGATATATGTGATATCTATATCATGAATTCCATTCTAGATATAATGGATACATGAACAAATTGTAATTATAAAGGGTTTATTTTTGACTCAAGTACTAATTATCGTTAAAACGACCGTTATTAACTAAAATAGTTCCATAGTGTTCATGACATGGTAATAAGTGATATAAAAGAAATAATGAACTTGAAGAAGGTTCTTAAGAAAGTATAAATTAACTCATGTTTATTATTCAAGTGATTATAGAACGATCGAGTCAAGTCGGACCTGAGGTATGGGACTTCGTCTCAATCTCCTTTCATTGAGGCATATCTTATTTTATACACAACCTTGTTTTATACGGTGTATAAACCCCTTTGAGTTTTACATTTATTCAAAAGGAATCATTTTTATACGAAGCATTTACTAAACAAAAAAAGGGAATGTTTTTGTCGTACGTATGCGGCGACAACGACTTCTCCACTACCGTGACCATTATTTGAGTTTCGGCTTCCTCTACAAGCCATACCATTTTTAAAAGAAAAATAAATACCATGTTTTAATTTTCTTTTATTTTGGTATTGAAAATGGTTTTCAGAATGTTTTTTTTATATCAATGTGTTTTATTGATATCTTGTGATTGAAATGTGGAAATGTTATGGTTCCATTATGTATGCATTATGTGATACGATTTTGTTATGGTTCTTGGGAATTGTTATGAAGATGGGTGGTTCCATGATAAACTAAGGGCGGGTGAGCCCGATATAGCTCTCCAATGCATTGGGTAACGTGATAGAGTGAAACGTTAAGGTTTCTCCGAAGAGATTTAGGTAATATATTATGATGGGTATTCCAAATGCAACCAAGAGGGTTACTCCCTACGTAAGAATGTTATGAAGGCCTCAAGTTACCTTTATGTATTATGATTTCTATGATTTATTCATGATTTTAGGAGGTTTGTTAAAGTGCTTATGTTTTATGGGTAATGTATGATTTCATTCTTATGTGTATATGTACCCGTGTTTCCTTTCCATATTTTTATATCCCTTACTGAGATTTTTATGCTCATCCCAAGTTTTTTGAAATGTTTTGTACAGATCAAGGGAAAGGTACATGATATGATGATAGTGTCAAGAAAGAATCCATGTTTTATTTTAAATATGTTTCTATTGATGGGAAAAATGAATATTGTCTTTATGTAACAACTTTGTTAAATGGTGGAATGTAATGCAAGTTTTATGTTCTAATTCTATAAAACTCTAAACCTAAAAAGATCCCCAATGTGTAATCTTGTAATAACTAAAGATTAAGTAAAGCATAAGGTCAGAGCCTTATAGTTGGTATCAGAGGTCGGTTTAGATAACTTTAGGAGTTAGAATTTTATTAAATTATTATCCAAAAATATTTTTTATGGTCAAATTGAAGTGATGTAGCATTTGAGGATTACCATGTTGCTTCATCTAAGACATGTTTTTTCTGAATGGTTTTCCATAGAGGAAACAGGGAAGCAGTGCTAGGAAGGAATACAGAAGGAAATAACCTTCTGAATCAGTATCCTGAGATGGTCAGAATTGGAACTGAACTGCTTTTTGCTGTAATGGCGTATTTGACTCAAGCGATAAATGGTGGTGGTATCCATGCATGAGATCAGCCAGATCAACTGCAGAGCAACATGTCAGTGGTGGAACATTTCATGAGGCAACATCCCCCATCATTCAGAGGATCATCTGACCATGTTCTATCTTAAAGGTGGATTAAAGCACTAGAGAAGATTTCCGATGTCATGGGGTGTTCAGACAATCAAAAGGTTAGTCTTGCTATATACCATTTGGAGGGTGAAGCAGATCAGTGGTGGTCGATGGTTAAAAATATCAGGGACGCTGATGAGATTGATGCTCTTGACTGGGATGAATTCAAAGGTATGTTTCTTGAAAAGTATTTACTAAACCTGTTCGACTTAGGATGGAAAAACAATTCATGGTATTGAGGAAAGAGGAATACTCAGTGGCTACCTATGAAGAAAGGTTCAATCGATTGGCAAGGTATGCTCCATATTTTATGCGAGACCTTGATAGTAAAATCAATCGTTTTTACTCAGGATTAAAGCCAAAATAACGAATGGAATTATCTTATCGTGAGTTTAAAAGTTATGAAAAGCTTGTTCGATGTGCTGAGAAGGTGGAAATGGAGTTTGACGATGATCAGGTGTTCTATAAAAACCAACAGAAGAAGAGACCAAGGTGGCAGGAGAAAGGGAAGAATTATTCAAAAAAGTATGATGGTAAGAAATCTATGTTTCTAGTTTCTGATAAATGTGGCAAAAGACATGTTAGGGAATGTCTTCTGAATTCTTTAAAGTGCTACTGATGCGGTAATATGGGACATAAGGCTCGTGATTGCACTGAAAAAGAGCAGGGTGATGGTAAAACCAAATTTGATTTAAAGTTAGTGAAATGTTTTAAGTGCAATGAGATGGGTCACTATGAAAACGAGTGTCCAACAAAGAGCTTGAGTGACGGGAAGCAGTTAGAATACATGTATAAAGGGGTGGTGAAATCCTTTTCAACTACTTCAGCAGATGTCGGGCCATCAAATGACGTTGTATCAGGTACATTGTTTGTTTTTTCAGATTATACCATTGTGTTGTTTGATTCGGGGTCTACACATTCTTTCATCTCTAAAAACGTTTCTAGTAAAATGGGAATACCATCTCATGAAATGAATCCTGAACTTTTGGTAAAAACACCTGTGGGAAATGTTGAGGTAAAAATAATTTATATGAATATTCCTATCCTTATCTGTGGAAAGAACCTACTTGCAAACCTTATTGTTTTACCTCTAGTAGAGTTCGATGTTTTCCTGGGTATGGATTGGCTCTCTATTTACCATTCTAAGATTGAATGTAGAGCTAAAAAAGTTTCTTTTCAGAAAGTCTTTCAGTTTGAGTACAAGAATGAACCCTTACTGTTGATAACATATCAAGAGGCCGAGAAACTTTTAAAATATGGAAATAAATGTTACCTTGCACACATCGTTGAAAATAAAGGAACTGTTCAGATTAATGATGTGCCAGTGGTAAATGATTATCTTGATGTATTTACTGATGAGTTGCCTAGAATAATACCAGATCAGGAAGTTATGTTTACTATTGACTTAGTTCCTGATGCTAAGACAATTTCGAAACCCCCTTATCGTATGGCTCAAATTGAACTTTTAGAGTTGAAGGAGCAATTGCAAGATTTATTATAGAAAGGTTTCATTCGACCTAGCACGTCACCACGAGGTTCTCCTGTTTTATTTGTAAAAAAGAAAGATGGTTCTATGATACTTTTCATTGATTATAGATCCTTGAATAACATCACTGTTAAGAACAAATATACATTTCCTCATATCGATGATTTTTTTGATCAGCTCCAGGGAGGTCAGTATTTTTCAAAGATTGACCTGAGATCAGGGTACCATCAGCTGAAGGTAAAGGAAGTAGATGTTCCGAAGACTGCGTTTCATACATGATATGGTCATTATGAATTTGTAGTAATTCCTTTTGGGCTAACCAATGGACCTTTTGTATTCATGGACATAATGAATATAATTTTCCATGAGTTCATGGATAAGTTTGAGGAGGTTTTCATTGATGATATTTTGGTGTTTTCTAAAAGTAAAGAGGATCATGAGAGACATTTAGTGGTTATTTTTCAATCCTTTAAAGAAAAGAAATTGTATGGGAAATTCAGAAAGTGTGAGTTTTGGATGCAACAAATTTCTTTCCTGGGTCACATTGTTTCAAATGATGGGATAACTGTTGATCCTGCAAAAACAAAAGTTGTGGAAGACTGGCCAAGACCCACAAATGTAACTGAGATTCGTAGCTCCCTTGGATTGGTAGGCTATTACTGAATATTTGTTAGAAATTTTTCACGGTTATCCATTCCAATGACTAAGCTAACTCGGAAGGGTATTAAGATTATCTGGACAAAAGAATGTGATAATTGTTTTCAGGAGTTGAAAAGAAGATTGGTGAATGCTCCGGTTTTGGTACTACCTTCCAGGAATGGTGACTTGGTTATCAATAGTGATGCTTCATTGAAAGGACTTGGTTATGTCCTAATGCAGAATGATCAGGTAATTGCTTATGCTTCATGACAGTTGAAAACTCATGAGGTAAATTACCCTACACATGATTTGAAATTAGCTGCTTTTGTTTTCACTTTAAAAATTTGGAGGCATCATTTGTATGGAGTAAAGTGTGAAATATATACTTATCTCAAAATTTTAAAGTATATATTCACTCTGAAAGAGTTAAACATGAGACAGAGGAGATGGCTGGAATTAATCAAGGATTATGATTGTACAATTCATTACCATACAAGAAATGTAAATAAAGTGTCTGATGCTTTGAGTCAAAAAATTAATGCTTCATTAACAATGTTGCATTTGGAACGTGATCCTTTGGTTATAGATTTGATTAACATTGGCATAGAAGTTGTTGGTGCAGGATGTTCTTCTTTTTTGTTTCAGGTATCAGGGAAATATTCTCTATCAGACAGAATCAAGAAAGCACAGAAGCAAGACAGTGAGTTGCAGAAAAAGGAAGAGCTTGTTTAGAAAGTTAAGTTGCCTGAATTCAACATTGATAATGATTGCGTTTTGAGATTTGGGAAGATATAGTGTGTGTCTTTTGATTCACAGTTGAAGAGAGTGTTGTTATGTGATGCTCATTGTTCTCCGTTTTCAGCTCATCATGGCAGTACTAAGATGTACAAAGATCTGTGGGAGTATTAATGGTGGGATGGAATGAAAATAGATATTGCTGATTTTACTGTGAAGTGTTTGACTTGTAAATAGGTTAAATCAGAGCGTCAGTTACTGAAAGGGATGCTTCAACCTTTACCAGTGCCATAGTGGAATTGGGAGAATATATCCATGGACATTGTTGTGGGATTACTGAAGACATCTCGAGGTAATAATGCAATCTGGGTTATTGTTGATCGCCTGACTAAATCTGCTCATTTCCTTTCTATACGAGATACTTTCTCTCTAGATCAACTTTCCCGTTTTTATCTTAAAGAGATAGTCAGTTTACATGGAGTTCCTCTTTCCGTTGTATCTGATCTTGATCCTATGTTTACTTCTAACTTTTGGAAGGACCTATCAGAAGTCGTTGGGTACTGAATTAAATTTTAGTACAGCATTTCAGCCACAATAATATGGTCAGTCAGAACGAACAATTCAGACATTGGAGGATATTCTATGTTCTTTCTCTATGGATTATCAAGGATGTTGGGACCAACATCATTCTTTGGTTGAATTTTCATATAATAACAGTTTTCATTCCAGTATACAGATGGCTCCATTTGAGGCGTTATATGGGAAGCAGTGTTGAACTCCATATTTCTGGGATGAAGTGGGTGAAAGGAAGTTGATGAGACCAGAATTGGTATAAGAGATGGAAGAAAAAGATCAGCTGATTCAGAAACACATGAGAACAGTTCAGAGTAGGCAGAAGAGTTATGCAGACAACAGGAAGAAGGATCTCTCTTTTGAGGTAGCTGATCATGTTTTTCTCAAAGTATCACCATGGAAAATTGTGATGTGATTTGGTAAGAAAGGAAAGATGAGTCCAAGGTTCATTGGACCATATGAAATTCTAGAGAGAGTTGGATCAGTTGCTTACCTAGTGGCTTTACCTCCGAGTTTATCTCAGGTACACAATGTTTTTCATGTTTCGATGTTGAGAAAGTATATTCCAGATCCATATCATGTTTTGAGTTCATAGGTAGTTCAGCTGGAAGAGAACGTATCTTATGAGGAACAACCAGTCCATATTCTTGACCACATGGATCAAGTGTTACGGAATAAGGTGATTAATCAGGTAATGGTTTTGTGGAAAAACCACATAATGGAAGAGGCATCATGGGAATCTGAATATGCGATGAGGAATAAATACCCTCACTCATTCGATAAGTAAATAAATTGCGGGGAAAAAATTTTATAAAGGGGGGAAGGATGTAACATCACAAGTAAGTAATGAATAATATATATTTTTATCTATGTCTATTAATGAATTAGATAGTGTTTTAGAGGATTAAAATGATAATAAATCCAATCTTAAGCATGGAATACACTAATATTTTTAAAAGATTATTTTACTGCCTTTTGATGGCAAAACATTATTAAATCTATCTTTTGAAAATTTTATAAGGTATGTTTGTCAAAATAAACTTAGTTTTTATGATTGGGACATAAAAATTTACTTTGTGTGAATTGTTGGTATTTTTCTGACAATGTTCATTTTTTAATGAATAGTTAAAACTACTACATTTCACATCAAAACTGCTTTTTAATCTAAATTATTTATATGACTAGACTATCTTTTTAATTTTTTTAAAAGTGAAATTAGAATATATTTTTACCATTTAATCCAATAATGGTCATTGGAATTAATTTTACTTTGAAATTGGACTAAAACTAGTGTCAATCTTTTGATACTTATTGTTTCATATAAAACATGTTATTCGCTCTGACAGCGGGAATTAATTATTAAATTAATTAATGAAACTTATATGTTTTGAATTTTGTAAAATATAAAATATTTTTTAATTCATAATATCAAATATAGCTTAGGGTGACGTTTTGGTATTTTTCTGAAATACTTCAATTTTTGATGAATAGTGAAACCACTAAGTGGTAGTTAAAGAAACTGATTTTTCGTTTAAATGAAACTTTTCCAATTCTGTGATTTGATTTTTAAAAATCTTACATACATGGTTGTCATTAATATCTAAAAATTGGTTTAATGAGATTAAAATAATTTTTTGTTGAATAGTAACTTTTATGTTTTTAATCACGATTAGAGGTAATTAGTGCAATTTAAGGAAGAATGATATTATAATAAAATGACAATACCTAGACACATGTCCTACCCTTATTGGATGTGTCATGTCCGACCAAGACAATCCATGGGTCAACTTGGGGACCCCATGGGGCCACTTTGGTTGGGAAATGACATAAATAACTTTTTATTTAATGTAAAAGTAAAAATAACACAAACATGAGATGTTTTACTAAATCAATTTTTACATGGGGTAATACAAGTCAGATTTTTTACTATAAATATTAATTAGAAATATAAAAAGATTTAATACATCATGATATTTTATTTATATTTTTCAGACATTAAATATATTAAATTATTTATGACATCATGATGATGCAGCGATTAACTAATTAAAAAAGGATTTAAATAAAATGAAAATATAATGTAAAATCTATGACCTACACATGTCCAAAACCTATTATATGAGTATATTTCGAAACCTAATCACCTTATACTCGAATTATATCAATTTGTTAGCTTTTGAATTCGAAACACATTTTAAAATAAAGTAACATTTCTTTACTTTCCAAGAGTACCCCTCCTCTCCTCTTATAAAAGGCCCCCACCTCTACCTCCATACCCACACTTCCAAAGACTTTTGCTCGGCCAAACCCTGCCCATTTTGTCTCTCCACATCCCTCTTATACTCCTTGAAGCCTCACTTTGGGCATAAGTCTTCCCAAGGAAGCCTTTGAGCTCAAACCAAAGGGAATTACCCGATTTTATGGTAATGTCTTCACTTGAGTCCTTTTGTTTTATTTTTCTTATCCAACCCCCTAATATATTTTTATTAATTTCTTTTGTAACAAATCCAGTATCTTCAATAAACTTGTATGTTGTTATAATAAGGATTCGAGCTACACTTACACACACCTACATCTATTGGTTAAAGAACATACTGTTTCTGTGGATGGCGAATTTATGCCTCCCGAAACGATGATTGTTCAACATTCTTTTAACACCTTCAAAGGTGTCCATTAAGATGAAACTATATTTATATATGATATATAATATGTTTATGTTTTCCTTAAGATTAGGTATTTTTTATTTTGGAAATACCTTTATGGTTTCCATTATGGGTAAACACGATATCTTCATTTAAGGAAGTTCGGACTACCGCCCCCTCAAAGTGATTTGATTCGTTAATACCATATGTGGGACGTATAAAGGATGGATTTATGATATTATATATGAAATTACACTGGAATTATAATATACCTTCATATAATTATGATTCCATTTTATAAAATACGAAATAGAAATGGATGCAGCATTCATGCGTACGTACGGCTTACTGTCTCCATGACCGGTGCATTTCATTTCTTACCTCTAAATGTTATATAATATTATAAATGCATGAATTTACTGGATATATATGATATATATGATATCTACATCATGAATACCATTCTGAATATAATGGATGCATGAACAACTTGTAATTATAAAGGGTTCATTTTTTACTCAAGTACCAATGATCGTTAAAAGGACCGTTATTAACTAAAATAGTTACATAGTGTTCATGACATGGTAATAAGTGATATAAATGAAATAATGAACTTGAAGAAGGTTCTTAATCAAGTAGAAATTAACGCATGTTTGTTATTCAGGAGATTAAAGAACGATCGAGTCAAGTCGGACCCGAGGTATGGGATTTCGTCTCAATCTCCTTTCATTGACGCATATCTTGTTTTCTACACAACCTTCATTTATACGGTGTATAAACCCCTTTGACTTTTACATTTATTCAAAAGTAATATTTTTTATACGAAGCGTTTACTAAACAACAAAAGGGAATGATTTTGTTGTACGTATGTGGCGACAACGACTTCACCGCCACCATGACCAATATTTGAGTTTCGGCTTCCTCTACAAGCCATACCGTTTTTTTAAAAGAAAAATAAATACCTTGTTTTACTTTTATTTTATTTTGGTATTGAAAATGGTTTTCATAATGTTTTTATTATATCAATGTGTTTTATTGATATCTTGTGATTGAAATGTTGAAATGTTATGTTTCCTTTATGTATGCTTTATGTGATACAATTATGTTATGGTTATTGGGCATTGTTATAAAGACATGTGGTTCTGTGATAAACTAAGGGCGGGTGAGCCCGATATAGCTCTCCAATGAATTGGGTAACGTGAAGGAGTGAAACATTAAGGTTTCTCCAAAGAGATTTAGGGAATATACTGTGATGGGTATTCCAAACACAACCAAGAGGGTTGCTCCCTACGAAAGAATGTTATGAATGCATCATGTTACCTTTATGTCTTATGATTTCTATGATTTATTCATGATTTCATGAGGTTTGTTAAAGTGCTTATGTTTTATGGGTAAAGTATGATTTCATACTTATGTGTATATGTACCCATGTTTCCTTTAAATATTTTTATATCCCTTACTGAGCTTTTTATGCTCATCCCATGTTTTTTGAAATATTTTTCACAGGTCAACGGAAAGGTGCATGATATGATGATAGTGTCAAGGAAGTGTCAAGAAAGAATCCATGTTTTATTTTAAATATGATTCCGTTGATGGGAAAAATGAATATTATCTTTATGTAACCACTTTTTCTAAATGTGGAATGTAATGCAAGTTTTATTTTCTAATTCTCTAAAACTCTAAACCTGAAAAGATCCTCAATGTGTAATCTTGTAATAACTCAAGATTAAGTAAGGTTTAAGGTCGGGGCATTATAGTCCCTCCCTAGAATCCACTAAAAAGTTCCCTGAGATGGTTGTCTACATAACCTCAATCATGCCTCTTCGTATGCTAGTGGATTCCGACCAATAGAGAGGTCCTATGTTGTGTACATGGGTATAATAAACCCTTTGTAATTATACTGTGAAACAACTATAAATTATAATGATAAGTAGTAAAAAAGTTAGATAAATATTCCAAAAATGAATAAAAAAAATTAATCATCCAATATATATAAACACATAGTAGGAGAAAAATAAAAATAATAAAAATTATGATGATGTCATGTGGATATAAAAAAATTGTAAACGGCAAACATGAGAGAAGACATAAACCAAATTCTATAGAAAATACAAAAACAATGTAAAAATCTAACACTACTAACATCATGAGAATAGGCTTGGTTCCAAGTATCAATACTCTATCAAATTTCTCTGATTTAAACATTAGAAGATGGAATGACCCCTTTATCTACACATACAATCATAATGTCTTCTCAGGTACCAAACACATCCCAATGATGGAGTGAGATATAATCCTTAGGACACAACTAGTGGTGTCTAGAATTATCCAGTGTGTGAAAAAAAATGTGTATGGTGATGGTACAAATATATTTTAGGTAGAAAATAAATGAGACACATCAGACCGAGTTCCTAATGGGGGTACTTAACCAACACTACCAACTTCAGACAATGACATAGGTCTCTAAAAAATGGTGAAACGATCTATTTATGATATAGTTTATTAATATTTCATCATAAATTAAGTATCCGGAAAGGACCAATCCTAGGTAGGCAATTTGGAATGGTGGAAGCTCCCTCTAATTTAATAGTTTGAATTTACGGAATTTTATATAAGGAATATCAAAAATTCAAATAAACCTCATATTGTGTCCATATAAGTAAAACCCAAAATAGGAACAGAAGTATCATAGCAGTAGAACTAAATATACCAAACCCCATTAGGTTCCGTCCATGGGGACCTGAAAATTCATCTCAATTATATCCATAGGTGTGGCGTGATGCATGAACCTCAAATCCTGTCATTGGAATCCCACATTAGTGATTGGGTATTTCTCATGGAATGGTATATCAATCATTCCATATTTATCATCTATGGTTAATTCCCAAGGGATCCAAAATTTATCATGTGAAGGTATGTAATCCGCTCGATGAGATTATTCATGGAATTCTATAAGGAATCCATGTATATTTCCCAAAATAAAAGCAATCATTCCAATTTATATTTATAAAGCATGATGAGCCCATCTAAGGCATCATTATGTTGGGACCCATGTAATTCTCTCATCCTAAATTGAATGGAATGTAATGGATACCACGTAACACCAAATAATTTCTATGATGTTGATAAAATCATTTAATTCAATAAATTAATGTTATGGATAAATAAATATGTCCTAACTCAGGAAAACAATTTCCTTTAAATCCTTTATGATTTTGAAGGTATTTATTATATGGGAATACTCACACATTAATTGGACTTTAATTTTTTTTCAAGTGTATGTTACGACTTTATATAATTTAAAACACATAGGGGTGGCTCATGTAAAGGAGATCAACCAATGATATTGATTTTCCATTACATAGGACCGAATTAAACATGTAAAAATACTAAAATTAAAAAATTATACATTATGGAGGACACCCCAGTGGATTCTGGCTTGTGGTACAATGGCTCATGATAAAAATGATGAAATATTTAGAATAAATATATAGACCCTATACATTAAATTTTTAGATTAACCATCATACATTTTTAGCCTTTATATTATCTAGAGTGATATAAATCATAAAAATGAAATAATAAACTGAAAATAGGTCTTATATACTTTCACAAAAATTAAACCAGATATTTGAAGATAAAAATTTGTAGGAAGGAAGTGGAGGTGGGAGATTACAAAGGGTAATACAATTCACCTAAAGATAAAGAAAATATTGTCTGGATGAGAGTGATATGAAAAATCCTAGAATTGTCTTGAGGAGGGGAGCCCACATTGGTGGAGATATTAGGAAAGAGAAAATAGGGAGATAATAAATGGGAGAAGTAAATAAAAGGAGGAAAAACATTAATCGGTACATGTTTTTAGAGGCATTTAGTTTTTACACACCATTGGAAAAACCGTTGGCCAGCCGTACACCAGCTACAATCCAAGGATAGTGGCCTGAAAGGTTGGGGGAGTACGATTTGTTTTCCCATGTTCAACTAGTGCGTCCCTCATTTCAAAAATACCACACACCACATTAGATGCATCACATGATTTAACAAACTATGCGAAACCCATGTGTCCCCATATATGGATCCCTACAGCACGCTGCACTGTTTATCCAACCATGTAAACTTGGAAGCATGGTTTATATTAATAGTGTGGCCTAGTTTTCCCACACATGTAAACTCTGTGGGATCTAAAAAATATATATAAACTCTATAACTGCTATTAATTTCTTGTGAACATTAATAATTGTAAAATAAGGGGTCTAAATTGAAAATTCTAATTTACATACGTCATATAAAATGTCGGGAAGCTACAGCATCCTTCCTTAAAACAATTTATCACTATGATTACCTTATGAGTTTGGTAATGAATATTCAAATAAATTTTCCTATCACATAGTACATACATCTACCTCTCACTCCCACGTATTTTTCAACACAATGTTGTAATTCCATAACACACACACAAGAAGAACCTTTCTACCATATATGTCTTTAATGCTTTGATCAATGATACATATTAGAAGCTCTTTAATGCATACATCCACCACATATTCAATTTACAAAGGATAAAATGAATGATATGGATCATAATGAAAATTGAAATAATGAGATACATGAAATAGGTCAAGCATGGCATGTTACCTCTGTGGAAAATCCAACTGATAGGCTACCTACCAGACTCATTCCAATATATCAAAAGGAAAAACATAATGAGCTGATAGCATTCCTTTTTCTCAAATCCAACTATGACCTAATATTGGTCAAACTAATATAAACACTCAATGTCACACCTCAAACTCGATTTTTCATAAAATATAATTATTATAGGACTTATTCCTTGACTGAGCTATACCCATATGTTTATGAATCAACCACACATTCTCAGAAGTCTTTTAAATGATATGAGGACCCAATAATGCTACCTATACTACCATTAACCTATAATGGGGTAAATTGAAATTCCTACCATAAAGGGATTCATATAGATCCATATTAATTGTTTCATGAATGTTTTTATTATAGGAAAACATATAAGATGTATATTATTTCCCTCGATCCTTTGAAATCAAGGACACATGCATGATGTGTAATGACCTAGAATTTCTTTAATGGGAATCCCTCTTGATCTAATTAAATGTCTCTTTATGTAATTTTTTTTATAAAATGTAAACTTATTTTGATTTATGTTATGAATTGTGACTCTTTTTAATATAGTCGTTGAACACTGCTCACATGATTACTATAAAATAAGGCTTTAACAAATCCAATTTACATAAAAAAGGAACCGTTGGCCTCATCCAATAAACATGCCCCAAACAAAGCTCATTTGTCTGAACATGGAAGTGAGGTGGTGTCATTGGGCTTCAATATTGACCAATCCCATGCCGAGCTAGAATATGTTAAGCTCGAGTGGGGCCGCCTACGGGAGAAGTGGAATTTGATAGAGATCACCACCTGAGTAATGTTCTCCAAGTCACCCCAAGAGGCTGTCACCATCGCACACCTTACTCTTTAGTCTTATGCTGATGTTATAATGGGTTATTTAACAAGACCATAACACTATGGTTATGAACATTATTCTTCTATATAATAATGAAAATACCTTCATCTTATTATGTGTACCTTGTAAATATTTTTTAAAGAAAAAATAGTATTTTTAATTAATGTTCAACTAAGAAAACTATTTTGATGAATTAATGAATTTTCAAATTAAATAATATCTTAATAAAATATTATTATTATTATTAATTTAATTTTTATTAAATATAAATGATTCTATAATTTTATGAAAGAAATTGAAATTTTTATTATGGTTTGAATGCCATTTTTTTTCAAAACCAAAGAATTTTTGATAATAGTCAGTTATTATTTTAAAAGTGAAGATAAAAACATTTAAAAATTTATTCACATAAAAGGAATATTATTTCGAGAATTAGGGTGTCAAAATTATCCAATGGGGAATTTTTTATAATTTTCTGAGATAGTCAAATTTTAGGGTAAAAATTAAATACCGTTTAAATAGATAATGTGTTTTATGAAATCATAATGACACTATATTGATGTAATAAAATAAAATAAAATTTATGATCAGAAAATATATGTTTTACCTTTAAAATAATATGTTTTTGGATTTTTTGTATTATTTTACAAAAAATAAATGGACCCTTCAGGAATTATTAAACATCTTGTCTTTTTAAGTTGTTTTCCTTAGGAGTTTGACACACCTCTATATAAGCAAACCCATTTTTAAAGAAGTTCAGACTTTGGACATATAAAATACTGTTTTCCACTTCCATTTTCAAAAAACCATGGGAAAAGACTATGGGCTGGATGTTGTTTTGATTAGTTTAATGTGAGGCGTCCCAAACAAAAATAATAACTAATTCCCTCAGCTTTCCTATATAAACCCACCCAATCTCCCACTTTCTCATCACTAAAAGACTTTGGTGTTCATCCAAACTCTGACCTCCTCTCTCTATAATCCTCCAATGGTTCCCAAAGCTCCCAAGAAGCCTCTCTCAAGCCTCTCTCAATCCTTTGGAAGCACACTTCCAAGTAAGGGTTTTTCTTCCATTCTCATTTTTTTCAGATTTTATTAATGTTGTTATGCCCTTTTAAATTAAATTATAAATGTCTGGGTATGGTTTCACACCTTCCCAATATAGCCCTCTTTATTTTTTTAAGGATGGGAAGCCTTTTTCTCTCTCATTAAATGCCTCCCATGTACATCCATTTCTATGCCAAAATTCGAGAAAAAAATTCTCTCTCTTCTATTTCATTAAAAAAAAATTATTTTATCAGGACTCTAAATTCCATGTAAAATTTTGGAAATGTATCTATATGAGTCACTTACATTCAATTTCTAGTACATATGATGATAATACTCTTTCCCTCTCATTAACAATGTTTATTAATTCTTACATCATGTCGTTATGTTTCTTAAATTGCACCGATTATCTAAGCCAATGTCATTGAGTATTGAATTCCATTTCCATTTATATATCAAGGATATTCACCATTATGCATACTTACTTATTTTTTATAAAGTTACATGTATTAATTCCACATTATTTTATCATGTAATTAATGATTATACTTCATGAATCCATGTTATATTATCCATGTGGCACACTTATGCATGAAATGAAATGTTTATGAAAGGTGTAACCTTATAGCGCTCCAATGCATTAGGTAAAGTATTGTATCATGATACATCATGTGAAATGGGTTTTTACTCATGAAAATTCAAGTGAAATGAGGTTTTACTCGTGGTTCATGTGCAATTAGGATTTATTAATTCTCTATTGCAATGAGCCTTGGCTGATGCTAATTCCATGTTAAGTATTGTTTCCACATTCCCATGTTATGATTATCATTATTTATCATGAATCTATGTTTATGCATCTCTTGTGATTTATTTATATGCCTACTATCTAAAATATATTGTATTCCTCATGTTATTCCATGATTATTCCCTTACTAGGCTTTTTAGCTCATCCTTTTCTTATGCATGGCCTCATGTTATCCCATGAAATGTTATGTATGATATAATGTGGTGCTTAGGTATAGGAAAATTTCAATATAGATGTTGCATTTCATGTTTTATGTTGTTATGTAATGATCCTAATCCCCAAAGACACTATACCTCTCGATGTTCTATGTTGTATGAAGTTATTTTTATGTAATAAATTATGTTTAACAATGTAATTAATGATCAGGGTTGTCATAGTTGGTATCAGATGATAGGTTTAGTTATTCCTGGGATTCAGATAAGGAAACCCAATTAATGACTTATAGAAAATACTCAATATAATAAAAACATCCCTATGTTTTGGTTATTATTGATTAAGAAATTTATCAAGAAAATACATTCCTTTCTGGATACGTGTAGGTAGAGGAGGCTCTGGAACAAATGTATCCAGGGGGTTAAACTTGAATACACCGCTTTGAGCTAGACTTAAATGGGAAATGGTGCACGACAAAGGGCCTTTCTGCACTATTGGTTATGACACTCCCGGGGGATATGCTTTTGTTATTCACAAGCTTATTTTGAACCATTATTAAGGGAAAAAGAAATGCCCTATGAATATATGTTATAAAGTAGAACATGGATAAAATATACTGAATCTAATAGATTCATACGTGAAGGAAATAAAATTTATTTTTGAGTCATTATTTTTTTTCCATGGATTAACTTTTATGTGCTACCCATAACCTAACTTTTATTCCAGTTGATGGTCTGTAATAGGAGGACTTAGGCTAACAACTGATGTGAAGATCAATGTGATGACTTTACTAATGAGATGACCAATCCAATGGGAGTGGTAATCACAAACATTGTCAAGATTCCCTGTCAGCTAAATCAAGATTTGAATTGAAACATGGGTCAAGGGGAATGTTCAACCCCACTAATAAAGAACAATTTGCTATCGAGAGATTC
The DNA here is from genome assembly GCA_963277665.1 of Viscum album. Classification (NCBI taxonomy): domain Eukaryota; kingdom Viridiplantae; phylum Streptophyta; class Magnoliopsida; order Santalales; family Viscaceae; genus Viscum; species Viscum album. Next base: position 687,327,703 of record OY728132.1, on the reverse strand, counting down.
ATGAGTCAAAGGCCTCTTACTTTAAATGGATCATATGATCCCTCAATCGTTGATCAATGGATCAACTCCATTGAAAAGATCAGTCCATCCTTCAATGTTATGAAGAAGAGATGGTGCTCCTGGCTACTTATCATATGGAGGGTGAAACTGATCTGTGGTGGACGTTGATAAAAAATATTATGCCTGAAGAGAAAAGAAAAGCATTGGAATGGATGGATTTCCATAATTTGTTATCCGTAAAATATTTTCTATGCACCCTCTGGCTTAAGATGGAATGAGACTTCCTTTCCCTCAAGAAAAAAAGGAAACTAATTTGTTGGATTTTAAGAGGAAAACTTCACAAGTCTTGCACGATACACTTACAGCTCTTTCATTAACCTCAAATTCAATGTTGGCCGCTTGTTTGGTGGGCTGAAACCTAGCCTCCAGAAAGTGCTGGCGATCCATGTCATCGACATCAATTAAGAAATTTTCTGATGTGAACTCAAGGATAAAATGGATATCATATAATTTCAGGGGTATCATGGGTATAAGAAGCGTATGGTGGACTTCAATTCTGGTGGTCTGATGGATAAATCCAATAGTGCTAAGATGATCCAGCACCCCACTTGCCAATGCTACGGAAAAAAGCACCATGGAAATTGCCTGAAGGGGAAGAGGAAATGATTTATGCGCGGAAGAGAAGGGCATGTGGCTATTAAATACCGACAAGAAAAACCCACAACAACAACAAAAGAGATAAAAGATCCATTAAAACCATAATCCATTGTTCATTGCTACAACATCAAAGAACCATGTAATCTTTCAAATCAGTTCCCTATGCCAAGGGTTTTCGGAGGCAACCAACAACCTCCAAGGCCGCAAGGGTGAGATTTTTCCATCACTAATGCTGAAGTAAACCCCAATAATGAAGTGGTGACATGTACACTAGTTATAAATTCATGAATGGTGAACGTACTTTTTGATTCATGGTATACACATTCTTTTATATCTAGAAAGTTTAGTAGAACAATCCCAAGACCACCAAAAATCATGGAAGTGAAGATTTCAGTGAGTATGAAAAATGGGGAAATCATTTCATCCCATGAATATAACTCCTCCTCAATCACAATTTATGGATTAATCTTCCTAGAGAACCTCGTCATACTCCCTATGGTGGAATTTGATGCAATTATTGGCATGGATTGGTATTCAATATATTGATCCAACATAAATTGTTGTGAGAGTGAAATCACTCTCCATATGGTGAATCAGCCCCTCATTCCTTACAAGTACAAGGAGGAATATGAATCTTATTTAGCTCCATTATCTCAAGAATGGATATTACTACTCTATGAGCATGCGTATCTGGCTCAGATGATTGAGTATAAGGAGGAATCCATCCTTGAAGACATGCCTATTGTGATTGAATTCGCTGAAGTGTTTCCAGAGAAATTGCCAAGTCTTCCTCCTAGAAGAGATATTGAATTCTCAATTGATCTTATACCTGGGGTGTTTCCAATATCAAAGACACATTAATGAATGGTTGTTGAGGAACACGGGGATCTGAATAGACAACTATAGGATAATCTGGGTAAAGGGTTTATATGCCCAAGTGCATCACCATGGGGTTCACCCGTCCTCTTTGTCAAGAAGAAGGATGGGTCAATTCACCTTTGCATCTATTATCGTGAGATCAAAAAAAATCACCATAAAGAATAGGTATCCTCTCCAAAGAATTGTTGACTTGTTCAATAAGCTCCATGGATCCCAATACATATCTAAGGAGGATTTGTAGTTAGGATATTATCATGTAAGGGTGATTAAGGAAGATATCCCCAAGACTTCTTTTCATAAAAGATAATGGAACTATGAATTCATAGTAATGCCTTTAGGACACACTAATGGTATAGAAATCATCATGGACTTGATGAATAGAGTCTTTAATGATTACCTTGACAATTTTCAGGTAGTCTTTATAAATGATATTTTCATATATTCAAAAACCAAGGAGGATCGTAAAGAGAATCTAAGGACTATAAATTAGACCTTTCAGTAGGATAACCTCTATGAAAAGTAAATAAAGTGTGAGTTCTAGTTGAAGGAGGTCTCATTTGTGGGCCATATCACCACAAGAAATGAGATATCTGTGGATCCATCCAAAACAGATGCAATTGAGGGGTGGCCAAGGCCAACATCGGTAATGGATATCCATAACTTCTCTGGGTTAGCCGAATATTATAGATGATTTGTGAGAAATTTCTCATGATTGTACAAACCACTTTCCAAGCTAAATTATGAAGGAGTGATGTTTTCCTAGAGTGATGAATGTGAAGAAATCATCAAAAAGTTAAAAAGGATTCTTATCGCTGCCCCCATGCCCACTTTACCCACAAGTGGAGAACAATTTTTGGTATTCAGTGATTATTTTATAAAGGGCATGGGATGTTTGTTGATGTAAAATGATATATTAATTGCCTATGCTTCAAGGTAATTGAAATTTAATGAAGAAAACTATCCAACACATGTCTTCATGTTTGCTGTATTAATATTCACATTCAAAATTTGGTGGCATTATCTCATTGGGGAGAAGTGTGAAATATATAAAGACCACAAAATCCTCAAGTATATATTCACATAGAAAGAGTTGAACATGCACTAATGGAGATGGTTAAAGTTGATCAATGACTATGACAACTCAATCCATTACCATCCTGGGAAAGCAAACAAGGTGTCAAATGCCCTATGTAGAAAGGACCCAACGATTCTATCATTGATGACAATTGAAAGGGATCAAATCCTCTTAGATTTGATGAATATATAAATGGGAGACAGAAAGAAGAAAACATCATCAATCCTTTCACAAATTATTTCTCAACCATCAATTTTGTAAATGCTAAAAGATGCTCATAAGGATGATATGGGAATACAGGAAAAAATGGAGGCTATCAAAAAAGGGAAATTCTTAGAGTTTAATGTTAATAAAGAAGGAATTGTTAGATTTTGGGAAAGACTATGTGTTCCATCATATCTAGAGCTAATGAAAGATCTTTTGGATGATTCACACAGTTCAAATTTCACTATTCTCTCGGGAAACACAAAGATGTATCAAGATATCTGAGAGAATTATTGGTGAGATAATATGAATAAGGATATCGGTGAATATACATAAAAGTGCCTAGTGTGTCAGTATGTGAAGGCAGAGAGGCAGAAGTCTATGTGGATGATGCAACCATTTCTCATACTAGAATGTAAATGGGTAAACATCACCATGGACTTTTTCACTAGTCTACTGAAGACATCCAAATGAAATAATGCAATCTAGGTAGTTTGGGATCTCCTTATAAAGGTTTGACACTTCATTTATATTCTGAGGGATTTCTCATTTGATCAACTAGAACAAATATATATCAGGGAAGTGGCACGGCTGCCTGGAGTACAACTATTTATTATATCCGATCAAGATATAAGATTCACCTCTAAGTTTTGGAAGAGTCTTCAACATGATCTGAATACATAACAGAACATTAGTATGACCAATCATCTTCAAAGTGATGGCCAATCAGAGAGGAATATCCAAACACATGAGGACATATTGAGAGCGTGCTCAAAGGACATTAGAGGATGAGATCAACATCTTCTTCAGGTTGAGTTCTCTTATAATAACAGTTCCCACTCGAGCATCCAAACGGAACCATATGATGAAATTTATGGGAAATGGTGTAGAACACCGACGTGTTGGGCTAAGGATAGTGAGTCAAAGCTTCTTGGAGAAGAAATGGTTGAAGAAAGGGTGGAGACGGTCAAAACCATTCAGCAGCATATCAAGGATGCCCAGAGTTGACAAATGAATTATTTAGAGAACCATAAATGAGACCTTGAGTTTAAAGTTGGACACATGGTATTTCTACTCATATCTTCATGGAAGAAGTTCATGAGCATTATAATTAAAGTGAAGTTATGTCCAAGGAACAAGAGCCCTTTTGAGTTTCTTGATCGTGTCGGGGTTGTGGCCTATCAACTAGCACGTCCACCTATAATGGACAAAGTACTTGATTTCTTTCATGTATCCCTATTATTGAAGTACATACCAAACACATCACATGTACTATCTTCAAAGGTGGTACAGATAGAAGAAGATCTTTCTTATGAGGAGCAACTAGTGAAGATCTTAGATCATAGAGAAAAAGTTCTATGAAATAAGACAATTCCCCTAGTCAAGGTGTTGTGGGAAAACCACTGTTGTGTCAATAAGGTTTTCCTTATGACTTTTCCATTCCTTCTTGTTTTGAAAATCACAAACACCTTATCTTTAAGGAAAATTTCTTTCTTAAGGAAAATTGCTTTTATAAGGAAAATTGCTTTCTTAAGGAAAATCGCTTTTATAAGGAAAATGTCTTTCTTAAGGAAAATCGATTTTATAAGAAAAATTATCCTTATCATAATTTCATTCATATTTTTCTTAAGTATGAGATTCGGATTCATTTTCTCGGAATCATTGAAACTTTGATATAAATCATTCTTTTTAGTATTCGGATTCTGGATAAAGAACTATAAGGAAGTCTCATTCTGAATTCCGGATATGATCTCTGACTAAGTTCTATTCCAGATTCAGGATACGAATTCTGAGGAAGAATTCTCATTACGAATTCTAATGAAGAAATTCCATTCCAAATTCCCATTACGAATTCCAATGAAGAATTCCCATTACGAATTCTGATGATGAATTCTCATTACGAATTCTGATGATGAATTCTCATTACGAATTCTGATGATGAATTCTCATTACGAATTCTGATGATGAATTCTCATTACGATTTCTGATGACGAATTCTCATTATGATTTCTGATGACGAATTCTCATTACGAAATATAATGACGAATTCTCATTACGATTTCTGATGACGAATTCTTATTCCGAATTCTCATTCCGAATTCACCTATTAAACAGAATCTGATTATCATTGTTTTATACACTGTGAATTTATTCACTCCGAACTTTCACTCCGAAGTTTCTATTCCGAACTTTTATGTTAGAGTTTAAAACGATGTCGTACATTCTGTTACACTTGTTTTGTTATAAAACGATGTCGTCTGTTTTGTTATAAACTAACCGTTGTCTAAGTGACACGTGTGTAGGTCCCTCCGAACTTTAAGGAAAATATGACCGTTGGAGAGGAGCCGACCTTACCTATAAATAGGAGCTCATTTGAAAGAGCTCGGTGCTGATGGATGATGCATAAGCTGATTGCTAAAAAAGTGCATACATGCTGTTGAAGTGATTTCTAGAGAGAGAGTCTCTTATTAACTCTCAAAGCTTCGTGCGACTCCGAATGTTGGTGATTACATTCGAGGGCTTCCTGGGATAGGAAGACAGAGGTGCCGACTACCTTAAAGATCGAGGGCTTTCTTGCTGAGAAAGACAGAGGTGCCAACTACCTTAAAGATCGAGGGCTTTCTTGCTGAGAAAGACAGAGGTGCCGACTACCTTAAAGATCGAGGGCTTTCTTGCTGAGAAAGACAGAGGTTGCCAACTACCTTGAAGTTGAGGGCTTGCGGGGATAGCAAGACAGAGACTCCGATCTTCGTATCGAGGGCTTACCCTGGTGTGGGTAAGACAGACTTGCTTGAAAGTATAAATCAAGGGACCTTTATCCAAGGTTGTTGGATACCCTTCTCTTTGGGTTAAAAGACTATTATCTTGTTACTAGTAGTTTTACTACTTGTTGTTATTCCGCTGTAATTTGTATCTTAAGGAATGTATAACTTTCTTATACTTCCTTACTTACTATGATTAGTTTAGATTCTATACGCTTTAAGGTAGAATCTCATATTGTAACTTTTGTTAAGTTTCAATTTCCGGAATCATATTTCCGGAACCTACTTTTGGAATCACTTTCCAAGTTCAGTTCAGTGTTAGAGGTGTTGTGAATTTACTTAGTTTAACTTTGTTAAACTTAGCCCTTTCCTTTTCTTAAGGAAACTCTAGTTATTCATAACTAGCTTTAAAGGTTCCAAAGGAATTTTTAAAGTATACAATTCACCCCCCCTCTTGTATATTGAACATCTCATATTATATTTCGATCCTACAATTGGTATCAGAGGTTGGAAACCTCTTACTCTATACCATTCTTACATTTGGTATCAGAGCCAAGGTTTCTGAAATACTTGTACTCACATACATGTTTTTCTTGCTCACTTTTCTCATTCCGAACTTTGTCATTCCGATATATCCATTCCGAACTTTTCTCATACCGAACCTTGTGATTACGAATCTTTGTACTAACAAGTTTGCGTGCAAAGTTATTTTTAGTATGGCAGGAATTAATGTTGGATCAATTGACAATCTGAATCCTACAAGGCCACCAATCTTCGATGGTAATGATTATGAATACTGGAGAGATCGTATGAAGACATTTGTTATCAATACTGGAGTAGAAAAATTTGTGATGCTTACTGGTGATTATAAAATTACTGACAAGGAAGTCAGAACCTTTACTAACCAGGAGAAGCAAGAATATCAACTCAACTATAAGGTACGCAATACTTTACTATGTTCAATGACTAGAAATATATATAGCCAAATTTCTTCTTGTGAAGCAGCTAACTTTATATGGAAGAAGTTAGAGGTTACACACTTCGGGACTTCTAAAGTGATTGAGACTAGAAGAGCTATGCTTAGAGCTGAATATCATGGCTTCAATTTTCCTTATGGAGAACCTATCTGTAAAGTTCAACAAAGATTTATGACCATTGTCAACAGTCTGCAATCTATGGGAGAGAAAGGTTTAGATGATGAAGCTCTTGTGGACAAGATAATTGACATTATGCCCAATGAGTGGGAATCCAAGAGAACAGCTATTGATGAGAACAGGAAGGTCACACAAATTACTCTTGATGAATTATTTGGAACTCTTCTACAACATGAGACCAGAATGAAGAGAGATGCTGACAACATCAAGAAAAAGAATTGAAATGGTACTGTTGCTTTTACTACAACTTCAAATCAGATGAAAGCTAAGACTCCTGAGAGTGTAACCAGATCCAAGTCTAAGAAAGTCATTTTCCAATCCGAATCTAGTGAGAGTGAAGTTTCAAAAAATGAGCAAGCCAATCTTGCTCGAAGGATGAACAAGATAGCTGGACAGAGAAACATTTAATCCAAGTATAAAAAGAAGGATAAGAAAGATAAGAAATATGGAGAAGTAACTTTTTATGAATGCAAAAGAGCTGGACATATTAGACCAGATTGCCCTATGCTCAAAAAGAAAGAAAGAAAGGAAAGGAATTCAGACAGTAACAAGAAGAAGTATTATAAAGACAAAGCTAAGAAAGTTCTGAAAGCTAATGACACCTGGAGTGCCAGTGGTGGTGACTCTTCAGATGAATCTTCTGAATATGAATCTTCAGGACAGAAGAATCTTGGTCTTTTAGCCAGATTACCTATTGATAATCATTGTCTTATGGATAAGGTACGAAATGCTGAATCCTTGACCAATGTTTCCTTATATCCTAATGATAGTAAGTATTATAACTCTTCTGATGAAGAATCATCTTCTAATGAGGAAAATACTTTACCTACTTATGAAGAAGTTTCTAGGTTTGCTGAACTTCTTGAGATTGAGAATTTCTAACTCAACAAGAAACTTGATAAAGCAAATTCTAGGAATTCTATTCTTACTAAAGAAATATCAGATCTTTCAAAAGATCTTGATAAGAAAAATGCTTATTTTGAAAGTATTTCAAAAAATCTTGAGGAAGTAAGTTCTGAGAAGAATAAACTTTCTAAAGAGTTAGAAAAAGTAATTTCTAATAAAAATATTTTCGAGCCTAACTCTAGCTCAAAAACTAATGATTTTGAGGATAAAAACTTGGTTGTAAAACTCAAGTCCGAAATTTTTTCCTTAAAGAAGTGTTTATCAAACTTTACCCATGGTAAGGAAAATTTTGATAAAATGTATTCTCAAATACGACCTTTAAGAAATAAATCCGGATTTGGTTATACCCATGCAAAACCAGTTTTCAGTAACAATTACTTTGTTCCTCAGAGTGCCCCATTTTGCACTAAATGACAATGTGGTGGTCACTGGGCAAAAAATTGGTCCTTAAACAAAATCCAATCTCTACGATTTCACAAAGCTTATTTTTCTAAGAAAATGTGGGTACCTAAAATTTTATTTTCTGGAAATCTCGGAGCCAAACAAGTTTGGATTCCGAAAATCTAACTTTGTTCTTGATTTCAGGAAAATAAAGAAAGTTCCAGCAACAATACATGGTACATGGATAGTGGATGTTCCCGGCACATGACTGGTAACAAAAGCTTTTTTGAAAAGATTATCAAAACAAAAGGAGGAAAGGTAACTTTCGGAGATAATGCTAAGGGAGAGATTGTTGGTATTGGTAATATAGTTCTTTTGGGTAAAACATTGATTTCAAATGTACTTTTTGTTAAAGGTCATAAGCACAACCTCATTAGCATAAGTCAGTTATGTGATGAAGGTTACCTTGTGAATTTTAGGAATGATAAATGCTTAGTTCACAATTCCAAGGAAGAATTTATTCTCTCAGCCAACAGGAAAGGGAATGTTTACACCTTAAACCTAGAAGACCTCAGAAGCCAAGATTTACCTTGCCTAAGTGCAATGGAAGATCATTCTTGGTTATGGCATAGAAGATTAGGACACTGTAATCTTAGGAACCTATGTAAACTCTCTAAGAAGAAACTTGTTAAGGATCTACCGGAGCTTAGATTTGATTCTTCTAAAGTTTGTGATCCCTGTCAATATGGCAAGCAACATAAATCTAGTTTTAAGTCAATCGGTGAAGTCTCAACAACTGATGCATTGCAGTTGGTGCACATGGATATTTTTGGTCCAACACAAACTGGAAGCATTGGAGGCAAATACTATGTGTTTGTTCTAGTTGATGATTACACTAGATTTACTTGGGTCTATTTTCTAGCAAAGAAATCTGAAGCTTTTTCCTATTTCAAAAGTTTTAGAGCTCAAGTTAAAAATTCGAAAAACCTTTCATTAAAAACTATTCATAGTGATCATGGAGGAGAATTTCAAAATTCTGATTTTGAAACTTTTTGTAGTAAGAAAGGTATTACTCACAATTTTTCAGCACCTAGAACTCCTCAACAGAATGGTGTAGTTGAAAGAAGAAATAGAATTCTTCAAGAGATAACTAGAACCATGTTGAGTGAATATTTTATTGCTAGACATTTCTGGGCTGAAGCTGTAAGTACTGCTTGTTATACTATAAATCGAGTTTTGATTAGACCTTTTCTTAATAAAACTTCTTATGAGTTATGGAATGGTAGAAAACCAAGACATTCCTATTTCAAGGTTTTTGGTTGCAAAGTATTCATTTTGAATACTAAAGATAACTTACATAAATTCGCACCAAAATCAGATGAAGGAATTTTCTTAGGTTATTCCACAACCTCTAAGGCTTATAGAGTTTTTAATAAAAATACTTGTACTGTTGAGGAAACCGTACATGTAAAATTTGATGAATCAGATCCTTTTGTTTTTAAACCATCTCAACTTACATCTTCGGATGTGTTTTCAAAAACTGATTATCAACCTTTGATAGAAGAACCTTCTGATAAGGAAATTGTTCAAGAAGATACTTCTGAAACATTTACCCCAGAAGACTTTCTACCCTATGTTGATGAACAGGTTTTACAAAACCCAAATCAGGTGTTTCTGAAGAATCATCCCAGTGATAGTATCATTGGTGATGTAAATCGACCTGTAAGGACTAGAAGTTCCTTAAGAAATGAAGTAGAAAATCTAGCATATCATTCCCAATTAGAGCCTAAAAGCACTGATGAAGCTTTAAGTGATGATGATTGGATCAAAGCAATGCAAGATGAACTAAATGAATTCGAAATAAATAAAGTCTGGACCTTGGTTGAAAGACCTAAGGAAACTTCTGTTATTGGAGTAAAATGGGTTTTCAGAAATAAATGTGATGAAAATGGAGTCATAGTAAGAAATAAAGCTAGACTCTTTGCTAAAGGATATAATCAGCAAGAAGGAATAGACTCTGAAGAAGCCTATGCTCCAGTAGCTAGACTTGAATCTATCCGAATTCTACTTTCCTTTGCAGCATTCTTTAATTTTAAACTTTTCCAAATGGATGTGAAATGTGCTTTTCTTAACGGTTATGTTCAAGAGGAAGTTTTTGTTGAACAACCTCCTGGTTTTGAAGATACAAAACATCCAGATCATGTTTTTAGACTTACCAAAGCTTTGTTTGGTCTTAAACAAGCCCCACGAGCATGGTATGATAGACTCACTGGATTTTTGCTTCAAAATAACTATGTTAAGGGAAATGCAGATCCAACCCTTTTTATAAAGAAAGATAAGAAAAATGTTTTGATTATTCAAATTAATGTTGATGACATTATATTTGGTTCAACTCAGCAATCTTTGACTGACTCTTTTTCTAGTCTAATGAAATCTGAGTTTGAAATGAGTATGATGGGTGAGTTAACATTTTTCCTTGGTTTTCAAATTTCTCAAAAACCAGAAGGAACTTACATATCTCAACATAAGTATATTAAAGATCTTCTTAAAAGGCATGGTTATGACAACACTAAGAGTATAAGTACTCCCATGGGTACCTCAAACTCTTTAGATCTTGATGAAGCTGGGAAACCAGTAGATCAAACATCTTTTAGAGGTATGATAGGAAGTCTACTTTACTTAACAGCTAGTCGACCAGACTTAATGTTTTCAGTATGATTATGTGCAAAATATCAATCCAATCCTAAGGAATCTCACTTAAAGGCGGTAAAATGAATTTTTCGCTACCTTAAGGGAATCATGGATCTAGGATTATTTTATACTTCTGGAAATTATTTTGTTCAAAAAAGCTTTTCTGATGCTGACTTTGGTGGATGTAAAATGGATAGAAAAAGTACATCCGGAACTTGTCATTTCTTAGGAGATTCACTAGTTTCTTGGTCCTGCATGAAGCACCATTCTGTAGCACTCTCCACTGATGAAGCTGAATATGTATCAGCTGGAAGTTGTTGTGCACAAGTGTTGTGGATGCAACACACACTCACAGAATATGGCTTGAGTTTTACTAAAACTCAAATTTTGTGTGATAACACAAGTGCCATTGCCGTAAGTAAAAACCCTGCACATCACTCTCGTGCAAAACACATAGATATTAGGCATCACTTTCTTAGGGATCACACACTTAAAGGAGATATTATTCTTCAGTTTATCGGAACGCAAGATCAACTTGCTGATATTTTCACAAAATCTTTGCCTTCTGATAGATTTGAATATATTAAACAGAAGTTAGGAATGATAGCCGTAAGGTAATCTTTCTTAATTAACTTTATGCTAAAAAATTCTCCTTATAGTAATAAACTCCTTTTCATAGGGGGAGTACATTTGGTTGTTTAAAAAAAAAATTCAAAATTTGTTTTCAAACTTTTCGGAACAAAGATTTCCGGAATGAAAACTTCCGGAATGGAAATTTTCCAGAATGGATATTTTCGTACAGATTACTTCTGGAATGGAAGTATTCGTATTGAAAATTTCCGGAATGAAAAACTTTCATACTGGTATTTTCATAACGGAACTTTTGTACTGAATCTTCCATAACAAGTTTTTTATTTACTTTTTCGTATTTACTTTTTCGTATTGAGTTTTTCTTATTGAGTTTTTCGTATTGAGTTTTTCATATTTAGTTTTTAGTATTGACTTTTTCGTAGTTGTCTTTATATTACCCATTACGAATAACTTTCCTAAGCTAATCTGAAAGGTATGATTTCCTTACTGAAGTATTCGTAATCATATTTTACTTGCTGGCACTTTCTTATATTTTGTTTTCGGTTTTTGGATTTCTTAATTCTTTACTTTAATAAAAACCTCAAAAAGATTGGATTCGAGCTTTCAACCGTTAGATCTGAGCTCAGATCATTCTAAACTGTTAGATCAACCGTGGAAGGTGAACGGTCATCCCATTGCATATATAAAGGGGACCCAATTTCTTGTCCCACATCGGTTTCAAGCTCTTGCGTCCTGAAGCTCTGACTCTCCGATTTAAGGCCGTTCCGAACTTCAGTCTTCTCCGTTCCGAACTTCCCAGAGGACTTCAGATCCGAATGTCTGCAGAGTTAGCATCTCAAGAAATGTCTTCAACCAAGCCTATATCTCAGTGGTTAGTATACAGAGAAAGGTTAGTTCATCCGACTTTCTTTAGCAACTACGATTCTGTCATCTCAAAGAACATCAAGTTAAATGGCTGGGAAGATGTTGCGGTATCTAAAACTGGGAATCAAGATGAAGTTTATTCTGATTTACTTGTCGAATTTTATGAATCTGTTTCTTTCTTCGAGGAAGATAATATAGAAAAATTTTCGTTCAAATCGTATGGCAAGACATATAAGCTTTCTTACACCAAGGCTGCAAGCTTGGTAGGGTTATCTTATGAAGGTGAAGCTGAGTTTATTTCTCACGTATTTCCAGACTCCAAGGGTAGTTTCAACAAGGAAAAAGCCTTAGAAACTCTCGGACTTGCTGATGACAAGGCTCCGAAAATTGCAAGTCTTTCTACTAATTTTCGGATTCTGGAATTATGGGTGAAAGGACTTATCGTACCGAGAAAAGGTGATAAGGATAGCTTGAAGAAGAGTGAGATATATATCTTAGATTTCCTGATAAATCTAAGGAAGTTTAACTTGATTAAGCATATTCTTCTTAATATTGAGAATTTGAAGAAGGGGAATCTGAGTGCTCAGATCGTAATGTACCCAGCAATATTATCAAAGCTCATAGTTCGGTGCCAAGAATCTTTCAAGGTAGCTTGCAATTCTAAGCCGAGAGTTTGCAAGATCATGTTGCTTAGTGATGGAACGCTTAAAAGAATGAATATATCTTTTGACAAGAGGTCTGGGAAGTTTATTGATCTACCTCCACAAGAAGAAGTGGCTCCGAAAGCTGCTGATCCGGAATCATCCAAGCCAGTAAGGAAGAGAAAGCTGAAAGAAGTGGAAGAACAAGGAGAAAATCCCAAGTCTAAGGAAGTCCACTCCCCACCTCCCAAACCAAAGAAGAAGAAGGCCTATCCTGATGAGGTTGTTACTAAGTGGAGAGCTGATAAAGAGACGAGGAAAGAAGGGGATCCGCAGTTCGGATTGGACCCTGCGGAAGATAAAGCTTTGAAGGAGAAAGCTGCTGATGAGCTTGAGAAACAAGCTAAGGAAAAGAAGCTTAAGATGAAAATGTCCGAGGCTGAGGTAGCTCAGGCCTTGTTAAAGTTCAATGAAATGGTCTCAGCAACAATTCCAGTTCCGAGAACTTTTTCCCTGGAATCTCTACCTGAGACTCCAGGAAGAAATCTTGTTGCTTCGGAAGAGGCTGTTGCCACAAATACTGAGGAAGTAGAGCAAGTGGAACAAGTTGAAGAGGCTGCTGAAGGAAGTGGTGAGACAGGAGATGTGCTAAAACAGGTAGATGAGTACAAGGGAACTCCTTCGGAACACTTATCACTCCGAACATCAGAAGCCGAATCCTCAAAGCTAGTTACTCCAGTAATGGAAGAAGAGAAAGGAGAGGAAGAAGTTGCCTATCATGGATAAGAAGAGAAACTTTTACATGATATTGCTCAGATGGGAAACGTAGAGGTTGGTGTTCAAGAAGTAGCTGATGAGGAAGATTTGGTTGTTCAAGTTTCTGATAGTGAAAAGAAAACTCCGGAACAAGATTCTATTCCGGAAAAAGATAAGGGAAAGAAAATTCTTACCGAGACTCCGAGCTCAGTAGTAAGAAAGAAGAAGGAAGCTGGTAGTTCTTCTAAGAGGAAGTTGGAGCTTATTGAGGAAGAAAACTCTCTGAGCAATATTTCATATTCAGAGTCATCTTTGTTGGGGCATGATTTTGTTGTCCAATCTTTGAAGAAGTTGGTAGGAACCATTCTGACCTTCTCTAGTATTGACTCCAGATTCCAGATGCTCCAACATGCGTTGAATCAGAAAACCGACTCCGTATCGATGGTTATGGATAAGTGTGTTGAGATTGAAGCTCAGTTCAAAACATTCTTTGTTGGTTACGAAGCTCATAAAAGATCTTGTAAGAGGATGACAAGCTGGTCTAAGAAAACTGTGGAAGAAATGAGGCTTTTCGATGAGTTTCAAGATAATGTTAAGGATGCCTTTGAGACCGAAGACAAGAAGATTAATGAGCTGACTGCATCCTTCGAAGGGAAATTGAGAGAGGAAAAGAACTTTCGGATTCAGGAAGTGAGAGATCTGAATGGAAAGCTCAATTCCGTTAATCAAAGTTGGAAATATGAAAGGTATTATCGGATCGAGTTTGAAGAAAGGATGAAGGCTCAGGAAGAGAAGATGAAAGCTCAGGAAGAAAAGTTGAAGGCTCAGGAAGAAATAATTGAAGCTCAGTCAGCAAAAATAGTCGTCTTAGAGAAGCAAGCAGAAGAAGATCACAAAGACTTAAAGAAGATCAAGACGATTCTTAAGGGGCTAATGTCGAAGGAGAAAGATCCGAAATAACCAATCCGATCTTTTTGTTGTATTTTTTTTCCTTTTTTGTCGAGATTACAATTTTAATGAAAGTCGTACTTGTTGTTTCTATTGTTGTCATTACTAATTTTTCAGGTACTTTGTTAAGTTTTTCCATTCCCTCCAATTATTTTTGAAAATCACAAAGGGGGAGAAGGAAAAGATCCTTAAGAAAAAGAGGAACTCTAATAAGAGTTTATCAAAGGGGGAGAAAGAAAAATACCCAAGAAAAAAGAACTCTAATAAGAGTCTATTTAAGGGGGAGTTTTTCTTAAAGAATACCTTCTTGTGAAACATCACTCCGGAAATATGAATACGATCCTTAGAGTTTCAAAGCCTAAGGGGGAGTTAGTCGTATTCATCTATATCCTTAAACCAAGGGAGATAAGCTTTAATGTGTTTCTTTCTTCTTGGAATAGCTTTTTCGTAAGGATGATTGTGCTTTCCAAAAAGGGGTAGATTGTTGAGTCAATAAGGTTTTCCTTATGACTTTTCCATTCCTTCTTGTTTTGAAAATCACAACCACCTTATCTTTAAGGAAAATTTCTTTCTTAAGGAAAATTGCTTTTATAAGGAAAATTGCTTTCTTAAGGAAAATCACTTTTATAAGGAAAATGTCTTTCTTAAGGAAAATCGATTTTATAAGAAAAATTATCCTTATCATAATTTCATTCATATTTTTCTTAAGTATGAGATTCGGATTCATTTTCTCGGAATAATTGAAAATTTGATATAAAGCATTCTGTTTAGTATTCGGATTCTGGATAAAGAACTATAAGGAAGTCTCATTCCGAATTCCGGATATGATCTCTGACTAAGTTCTATTCCAGATTCAGGATACGAATTCTGAGGAAGAATTCTCATTATGAATTCTAATGAAGAATTTCCATTCCAAATTCCCATTACAAATTCCAATGAAGAATTCCCATTAGGAATTCTGATGATGAATTCTCATTACGAATTCTGGTGATGAATTCTCATTACGAATTCTGATGATGAATTCTCATTACGAATTCTGATGATGAATTCTCATTACGATTTCTGATGACGAATTCTCATTACGATTTCTGATGACGAATTCTCATTACGAAATCTGATGACGAATTCTCATTACAATTTCTGATGACGAATTCCTATTCCGAAATCTCATTCCGAATTCACCTATTAAACAGAATCTGATTATCATTGTTTTATACACTCTGAATTTATTCACTCCGAACTTTCACTCCGAAGTTTCTATTCCGAACTTTTATGTTAGAGTTTAAAACGATGTCGTACATTCGGTTACACTTGTTTTGTTATAAAACGATGTCGTCTGTTTTGTTATAAACTAACCGTTGTCTAAGTGACACGTGTACAGGTCCCTCCGAACTTTAAAGAAAATATGACCGTTGGAGAGGAGCCAACCTTACCTATAAATAGGAGCTCATTTGAAAGAGCTCGGTGCTGATGGCTGATGCATAAGCTGATTGCTAAAAAAGTGCATACATGCTGTTGAAGTGATTTCTAGAGAGAGAGTCTCTTATTAACTCTCAAAGCTTCGTGCGACTCCGAATTTTGGTGATTACATTCGAGGGCTTCCGGGGATAGGAAGACAGAGGTGCCGACTACCTTAAAGATCGAGGGCTTTCTTGCTGAGAAAGACAGAGGTGCCGACTACCTTAATGATCGAGGGCTTTCTTGCTGAGAAAGACAGAGGTTGCCAACTACCTTGAAGTTGAGGGCTTGCGGGGATAGCAAGACAGAGACTCCGATCTTCGTATCGAGGGCTTACCCTGGTGTGGGTAAGACAGACTTGCTTGAAAGTATAAATCAAGGGACCTTTATCCAAGGTTGTTGGATACCCTTCTCTTTGGGTTAAAAGACTATTATCTTGTTACTATTAGTTTTATTACTTGTTGTTATTCCACTGTAATTTGTATCTTAAGGAAAGTATAACTTTCTTATACTTCCTTACTTACTCTGATTAGTTTAGATTCTATACGCTTTAAGGTAGAATCTCATATGGTAACTTTTGTTAAGTTTCAATTTCCGGAATCATATTTCTGGAACCTACTTTTGGAATCACTTTCCAAGTTCAGTTCGGTGTTAGAGGTGTTGTGAATTTACTTAGTTTAACTTTGTTAAACTTAGCCCTTTCCTTTTCTTAAGGAAACTCTAGTTATTCATAACTAGCTTTAAAGGTTCCAAAGGAATTTTTAAAGTATACAATTCACCCCCCCTCTTGTATATTGAGCATCAAATATTATATTTCGATCCTACAATTGGTATCAGAGGTTGGAAACCTCTTACTCTATACCATTCTTACAACCACAAGTTTGAAGAAGTGACATGGGAATCGAAGGAAATGAGGAAGAAGAGTTACCAACATCTTTTTTAGTATGGGATAAGGAAATTTTGAGGGCAAAATTTCATAAGGGAAAAGATTGTAACATCCCAAACCTTCATTAATTGAAATTTCCATTGATCTAATTAAATGTTTATTTATGTAAAATGTTTACATACAATGTCAAATTATTTGGTATTATATTAAGAAATTTCACTATTTCTAATATATTCATTGAACAGTGATCACATGATTAGTATAGATAGAAGCCTTTAACAAATCCAATTTACTCAGAAAAAGGATGTGATTTCCTCATCCAGTAGATGTGCCCCATATAAAGCCCATTTGTCCGAACATGGAAAGGAGGTTGCATCATTGGGATTCGATCACGACCAGGCCCAAGCCGAGCTTGAATATTTTATGCACAAGAAGGACCGCCTATGAGAGAAGTGGAAGTTGATAGAGATCACTATCCGAGCAATGTTATCTGAGCCATCCCAAGAGTCTTTCACCATCGCACACCTTACTCTTCGGTCTTATGTGGGAGTTATAAGGGGATATGTAACATGACAGTATCACTACTGTTATGTACATTATTTCTGTATATAACAATGAAAATAATTTCATCTTATTATTGTTACATTGTAAATAGTTTTTAAAGCACAAATAGTATTTTTAGTTAATGTTCAACTAAGAAATCTATTTAGATGAACTAATGGATTTTTCAATTAATTTATATTTTAATAAAATAATAATTTTAATAATTATTATTAAATTATTTTTTATTGTATATAAATGATCATGTAAATTTTTTATTGAAAATGTAATTTCTATTAAGGTTTAAAAGCCTTTTTGGCCAAAACCAATGAATATTCGATAAATGTCAGTTTTTATTTTAAAAGTAAAAATTAACAAAATTAGAAAATTGTTTAGATAAAATTATTATTATTTCTAGAATCATGATTCTGAAATTATCCAATGGTGGGTTTTTTTTAATTTTCTCAGACAATCAAATTTTTTGGTAAAAATTAAATACTATATAAAAATATAATTTGTTTTATAACATCATAATTACCCAATATTGATGTAATAAAATACTATATGAATAATTTTCGGCCAATTTATATTTTAAACTCAAAATAATGTGGTTTTGTATTTGTTTGGATTATTTTAGAAAGCATTAATTGACCCTTCAAGACTTATCAAACATCCTGTTTTTTAAAATTGTTTTCCGTAGGAGTGTGACTCACCCCCACATATGCAACCCCATTATTTTTAGAAGTTCAGACTTTGGACTTAAAAAATATTTTTTTCCAATTCCATTTGAAAAAATCCATGTGTAGTAGTAATGGGATGGTTTGTGGTTCAGATTAGTTTAATGTGAGGTGTCCCAAACCAAAATAATAAAGAATTCCCTAATCTTTCCTATATAAACCCACCCAGGTCCAACTTACTCATCACTCAAAGCCTTTAGTGTTCATCCAACCTCTGAAATACTCTTTATAGAATCCTCCCAAGGTGCCTTATGCTCCCAAGAAGCCTCTCTCTAGCCTCTCTCAAGCCTTTGGAAGCACACTTTCATGTAAGGGTTTTTCTCCCTTTCTCATTTGTGTCCAGTTTTCATAATGTTGTTATGGACTATTAATTTCAATTAAAAATGTTGGGGTATGATTTCAAACATCCCCCATACTTCCCTATTTATGTTTTAATGATGGGATACCCCTTTCTCAAAAACTATGTGCCACTCATGTACACCCGTTACTATGCCGAAATTCCGAATGAAATTTCTCTCTCTTCTTTTTCATTCAAGCAATTATTTTGTATCATGACTCTAAATTCCATTTAAATTGTTGGGACATGTATATATATGAAACCCTTATTTTTACATTTCATGTACATATGATTATATTCCCATTTATCTATCATCTACCATTTTTATGAATTCTTACATCACACTGTTATGCTGCCGAAATTGCACCGAATTTATAAGCCAATGTCATTGTGTAGTGAATACCATGCCCATTTCACTATCAAGGGTATTGACCTTTAAGAAAAATTACATATTGATTATAATGTTCCATTTAATAATTCCACCTTCCTTTATCATGGAATAAATGATCATGTTTTATGAATCCATGTTATATAATCCATGTGGCACAGGTATGCATGAAATGAAATAATTAATAAGGGTGTTCCCTTATTGAGATCCAATGCATTGGGAAATGTATATTAACCTGATACGTCATGTGCAATGGGTTTTTACTTATGATAATTCTTGTGCTTTGAGGTTTTACTCATGATTCATGTGTAATGAGGATTTACTCATGCTCCATGTGCAATGAACCGTGGATCATGCTAATTCCATGTTAAGTGTTGTTTCCACATTTCAATGTTATGATTATCCTTCATTATCATGACTTTGAAATAACTAATCTCTTGTTACTCCTTGATATGCCTATTCTCTAACATTTATTGTATTCCTCTTGTTACTCCAGGATTATTTCTTTTCTGGGCTTTATAGGTTACCATTTTCTTATGCATGTCCTCAGGTTATCCCATTCAATGCTACGTATGAGGGACATTAGTGGTCATGTAAAGGTTGTTTTCAATAAAGATGTTGTATTTCATGCTTTAAGTTGGTATGTAATGATCCTATGCCCCATATAAACTAGGCCTCGCAGTCAATTATCTGGTATCAAGTGAGGTTTATGTAATAACTTTTGTTTAACTGTGTAATAAATGCCCTGGGTTGTAATAGTTTTTATCTGAGGATACGTTTAGGTATTTTTATGATTAGGATTAGAAAACCCTAGAAGAGACACACATAAACGTCTAAGTATAATAAAAAATCCCTACAATTTGGTGAGTATTCAGTAAGAGATTTATCAAGGAAAACATCCTTTTTTGGAAAAGAGAAGGTATAGGCGGCAATGGCACAAATGTATCTTAGGGGTAAAACCCAAAAAACACTGCTTTGATATATACTCCAATGGGAACTATTCCATGACAATGGGACTTGATGCACTCTTTCTTATGACACTCTTGGAGGATACTCTTTGGTAAATTCACATACTTATTAAGAACCATTAATAATGGGGAAAATTCCCTAAGAATATATCTTATAATGTAGATCATAGATATCATGGACTGATGCCAATAGATTCATATGTAAAAGAAATATAAATTATTTATAAGATGTTAGTTTTTTCAATGGATTACATTTTTTGTGTTACCCCTAACAGTCCTTCTATTCCTGCCAATGGCCAATAATAGGTGGACTCGGGCTAACAACGGATGTGAATATCAATGTGATGATTGTACTTATGAAATGCCTAATCCAATTTGAGCAAGAATCGTGAACTTTGTCACGCTTCCCTCTCAGCCAACTCAAGAATTGAATAGAAACATGGTTCATGAGGAAATTTCATCCCACCCCAAGAAATAACAAGTCTCTATAGAGAGATTCATGAGACAAAGGCCTCTTACTTTTTATGGATCATCTGATCCCTCAATCAATAAACAATGGATCAACTCCATTGAAATGATCTTCTCCATCATTCAATGTTCTAAACAAGAGAAGGTACTCATGGCTGCTTATCATATGGAGGGTGAAGATGATTTATGGAGGATTTGGATAAAACATACAATGCCTGAGGAGGAGATTGAGGCATTTGAATGGAAGGATTTCCAAAAGATTTTTTTTGATAATTATTTTCCATGAACCCTCCGGCGTAGGATGGAAAGAGAATTCCTTGACCTCATGAAAAAAAGACAACGAATCATTTGGAGCATACAAGGAAAACATCACAAGGAATGCATGATATTCTTCTGGCTTTGTTCTTACCTCCGAAGGCAAGGTTGACCGCTTATTTTCTGGGATGAAACCTATCCTCTTGAAACCACTGGTGATTTGTGACTTCGATAGCTATGCAGAAATTGTCTAATGTTCCCTCAAGGTTGAAATGGATATTAGAGAATCTTAGGGGTATCTTAGAGATAAAAAGAATATGGTGGACTTCAATGCTGGTGGTTCGATGAAAAATCCAACTATTCTAAAATGATCCAACACCCCACTTTCTAAAGATACAGAAAGAAGCATCCAGGAAATTGCTTGAAGGGGACGAGGAAATGCTTTATATGTGGAAGAGAGGGGCGCCTGGCTATTAACTGCCAAAAAGAAAAACTAGTGGCTGCAATAGAGAAGAGGAAAGCTCTGTTCGAACATCAACGCATTGTTCATTGTGATAGATACAAAGAAATATGTCTTATTGAAAATTAGTGCCCTAAGCTACTTTTTTTTAGGCAACCACCAACCTCCAAGGTATCAAGGCTGATCTTTTTCTATCACTACTACTAAAGTGAACCCCGAAAATGGTGTGGTGAAAGGTATTCTATTTATTCATTCGAAAATGGAAAACTTACTTGTTTATTTGGGTTCTATGAATTCTTTTATATCTTGAATGTTTAGTAGAACAATCCCAGGACCACTAAAAATCCTGGATGTGAAGATTTCATTGAGTAGGGAAATGGGGCAATACTCGCAACCCATGAATATATTCCTCCCCTGTCATAATTTTTGGATTAATCCTCCTAATGAACCTTGTCATACTCCATCTGGTGGTATTTGATGCAAAACATGGAATGGATTGGCTTTCCATATATAGAGCCAACATAAATTTCCATCAGAGGGAAATCACTATCCATATGGAGAATCGACCCGTGATTATTTACAAGTGCAAGGATGAAGATGAATATTATTTAGCTCCATCGTCTCAAGAGTGGATATTACTAACCTATGAGCACACTTATTTTGGTCATATTATTGAGTCAAAGGAGGAAGCCATCCAAGAATACATGCCTATTATTAGGGAATTCACGGAAGTGTTTCCCGAGGAATTGTCTGTTCATCCTCCTATAATAGATGTTGAATTATCAATTAAACTTATACCTAGGGAATTGAAAATATCAAAGACTCTATATAGAATGGTTGTTGTGGAGCATGAGGAGTTGAATAAAAAACTATAGGATTATCTGGATAAAGGGTTTATATTCCCAAGTGCTTCACCATGGGGTGAACCAGTCCACTTCTTCAAGAAGAAGGATTGGAAAATGCGGCTTTTCATCGATTATATTGATCTCAAAAAAATCCTGATAAAGAACAAGTTTTCTCTCCCATGAATTGATGACTAGTTCAATTAGCTAATTAGAGCACAATACTTATATATGGTGGATTTGTGGTAGGGATATTATCATGTAAGGGTGATGAAGGAAGATATCCCCAAGACTCCTTTTCGTACAAGATACTGGCACTATGAATTCATAGTAATGCCTTTCGGACTACCTAATGCTCAAAAAATCTTCATGGACTAGATGAATAGAGTCATTAAATATTACCTCGACATGTTTTTGGTAGTATTTATAGATGATATACTAATATACTCCAATACCACGGTGGATCATAAAGAGTATCTAAGAACTGTACTAGAGACCTTGATGATGGAGAAACTCTATACAAAGTACAGAAAGTGTTAGTTCTGGTTCAAGGACGTCTCATTCAAGGGCAATGTCATCACAAAAAAATCGGATGTCTGTGGATCCCTCCAAAACATATGCAATTGAGGGTTGGTCGAGGCCAACATTAGTAATGGATATCCATAACTTCTTGGGGTTATCTGGATATTATAGACAATTTGTGAGAAATTTATCACAATTTTTCAACCCTCTTAACTAGATAAATCGGAAGGGGTAATGTTTTCCTGGAATTATGAATGTGAATAAAGCTTTAGGGAGTTAAAAATGAGGCTTATCACTGTGCATGTTCTCACTTTACCCACATGTGGACAAATTTTTATGGTATTCATTGATTCTTCAAATAAGTGAATGGGATGTGTGTTGATGCAAAATGAACAATTCATTGCCTATGATTCATGGAAATTTAAATTTCATGAACATAACTATCCAACCCATGACCTCGAGTTGGCTGCAGTGATCTTCACTTTTAAAATTTGGTGGCATTATCTTTTTGGGGAGAAGTGTGAAATATATACGGACCACAAAAGCCTCAAGTATATATTCACACAGAAAGAGTTGAACATGCACCAATGGAGATGGTTAGATCTGATAAAAAACAATGACTTCCCAATATATTACCACCCTTGTAAAGCAAACAAGCCGACAGATGCCCTAAGTAGAAAGGACCCAGTGATTCTATCGTTGATGATAATTGAAAAGGATCCAATATTCATAGATTTTATAAAGATGGACATGGGAATCACAAATAAGGTAACATCATAAATCCTTTCACAAATTATTGTCAACCGTTAATTTTGGAAATATTAAAAGATTTTCAAAAGGATGATGTGGTATTTTTGGAAAAAAGTGGAAGCTATCGGAAAAGGTAAATCCTCGAAGTTTAATGTTAGTGAATATGGAATTATGTGATTTTGGAAAATACTATGATTTCATTAATTTTTGAAGCTAAATAATAAACTTTTGGATGATGTACATAGTTCAAATATCTCTATTCACTAGGGAAACACAAAGATGTGTTGAGATCTTTGAGAGAATTTTTGGTTGGATAATATAAAGAAGGAGATCGCTGAATCTACATCAATGTACATGGTGTGTCAGCAAGTGAAGGCAGAGAAGAAGAAGTCTAAGGAGATGATGCAACCATTGTCGATACCTGAATGGAAATTGGTAAAGATCAACATGGACTTTGTCACCAGAATTTCACAGAAATCTAAATCCAACAATGCAATCTGCGTTGTTGTGGATCGTTTTACTAATACTGCACAATAAATTTTTATTTGGGAGGATTTCTCATTGGATCAACTGAAACTGATATATATCAGTGAAGTGGTAAGGCTGCCTGGAGTACCACTATCTATTGTGTCTTATCAAGATCAAGGATTCGCCTCTATGTTTTTGAAGAGTCTTTAACATTCTCTAAATTTTGAACTGAACATCAGCATGACCTATCATCCTCAAACTGATGGCCAATCCAAGCCAAATATCTATACACTTGAGGACATGTTGAAAGTATGCTTAATGGAAATTAAAAGAGGATGAGATCAAAATGTTCCTCTGCTTGAGTTCTCATATAAAAATAGTTTCCACTCAAGGATCCAATTGGAACCATATGAAGCACTTTATGGGAAATGGTGTTGAACACCGACGTGTTGGGATGAGGTTAGTGAGCGTAAGATACTTGGACAAGAAATGGTCGAAGAAATGGTGGAGACGATGAAAACCATTCAGCAATATATCATGGGACCATGGAGTTGACAAAAGAGTTATGTAGAAAATCGTCGACAAGACTTTGAGGAAAATGTTGTAGACAGGGTATTTCAATGCATATCTCCTTGAATGAAGGTCATGAGGTTTGTAAAGAAATGGAAGTTATGTCCAAGGTACATCATCGCCTTCGAGATTATTGATCATGTAGGGGTTTTTGATTATCGACTAGAACTTCAACCAACCATAGCCAAAGTACATGATGTATTTCCTGAATCCCTCTTAATGAAGTACATACGAGACCCTTCACATGTACTCTCTTCAGATCTGGTATAGTTAGGGGATTATTTTTCCTATGATGAGAAACCAGTGAAGATCTTAGATCATAAAGAAAAAGTTCTATGAAATAAGACAATTCCCCTCGTCAAGGCGTTTTGGTGGAACCACATGGTTGAAAAAGAAACTTGGGAATTAGAGGAAATGATGAAGTAGAGTTACCCACATCTATTTTAGTATGGGAAAAGGAAATTTTGAGGGAGAAATTTCATAAGGGGGGAAGATTGTAACGACCCAGACATTAATTAAATGAAATCCCTCTTGATCTAATAAAATATATATTTATTTAAAATGTTTAAATAAAATGTCAACATCTTTTGTTTTATGTTAATAATTGTGACCAATGATAATATAGCCATTGAACAGTGACCACTTGATTAGTATAATATAAGAGTTTAACAAATCCATTTAAATCGGACAAAGGATGCGGTGGCATCATCTAGTAGATGTGCCCCATACGAAGCTCATTTGTCAGAACATAGAAAGGAGGGGGCATCATTGGGCTTTGATCTTGACCAAGCCCATGCTGAGTTTGAATATTTTATGCTCAATAGGGACCACCTACGAGAGAAGTGGAAGATGATAGAGATCACCACCCGAGCAATGTTATCCGAGCCACCCCAAGAGTCTGTAACCATCGCACACCTTACTCATTGGTCTTATGCGGTTGTTATAATGGGTTATGTAACACGAACTTATCAGTATGGTAATTTATATTTTTTTGTATATAATAATTTATACACATTAATCTTATTTCGGTTACATTGTAAATAGTTTTAAAGAAAAAATAGTTTTTTTGGTTAATGTTCAACTAAGAAATCCATTTTGATGAATTAATGGACTAATGAATTAAATAATATTTTAATATAATATAACTATTATTGATAAATTAATTTTTATTAAATATAAATTATTGTATAGTTTTATGAATGAAATTGTTATTTTTATTATGGTTTGAAAGCCATTTTCTTCAAAACCAATGAATTTTTTATAAATGTCGGTTTTGATTTTAAAAGTGAAAATTAACAAAATTAGAAATTTATTTCGAAAAATAAATATTTTTTTATGGAATCATGACATCAAAATTATCCAATGGTGGATTTTTTCATAATTTTTTGAGATAGTTATATTTTTGGGTAAAATATAAATACCTTTTAAATATATAATGTGTTTTATGACATCATAATTACCCAATAGTGATGTAATAAAATAAATAATGCTTTATGATCAGAATATATATGTTTACACATTAAAATAATGTGATTTTAGGTTTGTTTAACTTATTTTAAAAATCATTAATGGACACATCAAGACTTATTAAACATCTTGTCTTTTTAAATTGTTTTCCTTAGGAGTGTGACTCACCTCCACATAAGCAACACCATTATTTTAATAAGTTCAGACATTGGCCTTATAAAATATATTTTTTCCACTTCCCATTTCCAAAACCCATGTAAAGAACCCATGGTCTGGTTTGTGGTTTGGACTAGTTTAAGATGAGTTGTACCAAACCTAAATAACAAAGAACTCCCTCACCATTCCTATATAACCCCCCCCCCCCCCCCCGATGTTCCCACTTCCTACTGAATAAAATCCTTTTGAGTTCGTCCCACCTCTTCCCACCTACTTCTAGAATCCTACCATAGTACCCCAAGATCCCATGAAGCCTCTATCAAGCCTCACTAAATCCTTTGGAAGGATACTTCCAATTAAGGGTTTTTCTTCCTTTCTCATTTTTTCCAATTTTCTTAATGTTGTAATTACCTGTTAATTTCAATTATAAATGTTTGGGTATGGTTTCAAACCTCCCCCATACACCCCAAATTTATGTTTTAATTATTTTATACACATTTATCTTTCATTAAATGCCTCCCTTGTACACCCATTACTATACTGAAATTCCGAAATAATGTTTTCTCATTTCTTTTACATTCAAGAAATTCTTTTATATCATGAATATAAATTACATTTCAATTGATGGAACATGTATCTATATGACCCCCTTAATTTCCATTTCATGTACATATGATGAGACTACCCTTTCTCTCTCATCAACAATTTTTATGAATTCTTACATCACGCCATTATGCTGCCGAAATTGCACATATTTTCAAAGCCAATGTCATTGTGTAATGAATACCATTACCATTTCTCTATCAAGGGTATTCACCATTATGAACAATTACTTAATGATTATAATGTAACATGTATTAATTCCACATTCCTTTATCATGGAATAAATGATTATGTTGTATGAATCTATGTTATAGGACACATGTGGCACACTTATTCATGAAATGAAATGTTTAACAAGGGTGTGCCGTTAGTGCGCTCCAATGAATTGGGTAAAGTATAGTATCATGATACGTCCTGTGAAATGGGTGTTTCTTCATGCTTAGTAAAATGAAACTAGGTTTTACTCATGATTCATGTGTGATGAGGATTTACACATGCTCCATGTGCATTGAGCCTTGGCTCATGGTAATTCCATGTTAAGTGTTGTTGCCACATTTCCTTGTTATAATAATCATGTGTTATCATGTCTTTATGTTTATGCTTCTCTTGTGATTTTTTGATATGCCTATTTTCTAACATTTATTTTATTCCTCATGTTATTCCATTATTATTCAGTCACGGGGCTTTAAATTTCACCCTTTTATTATGCATGTATTTAGATTATCCCATGCAATGCTATGTATGAGGGAAAGTAATGGTCATGTAAATGATGTTTTCAAAAAAGATGTTGTATTTCATGTTTTAAGTTGTTATTTAATGATCCTAATCCCAAAAGACAATAGACCTCTCGATCTTATATGTTTTATCAAGTGATGTTTACGTAATAAATTATGTTTAACTGTGTAATAGAAGATAAGGTTGTTATATGAAGCTTGTCTTACAACACCTATATCATATGCCCTAACTCACATTTATTCGAAGGAAGATATGTTGTACTCAAGAGAAAATGTGAACATTGTGATTTTTAAAACCTCTGTTATAACTGTGACATAAACCAAGTCCCTCAATGTAATATTATAGAAAGGGTAAGGCTGTAAAGGTGTACAAACATTATAATATAAAGTCTAACAAGATAATATACTGAGAATATCTCTTTGATTTTGTATAAAGTATTTGAACATGGTCATCCTATAGGAGATAAATTATACTACATCACTACCTCAAGGGGATGTTTCTAATCCTTTTAAAAAATCACTAGTTATGTTGTGATTAATCCTGGAATTTACCGCTTCATACCCGTCCACCGATACCAACAGCATACGTCTTGGTATATCATGACAATACCAAGGTTTAATACATAGTATTAGGATTTTAATTACCACATAAACTCTTCTAATATGTTTAATGGAACCTATAAACTCATGATAAAGGTCATGATATCACTCTCATTAGTGACATAACCCGATGGCAGGTTCTCACTTGAGCCACTCTCCCTTGGATCTATGACCGTTGCTTCAAAAATATATCACATATTTACCCATTCCATAAGGCAGGATGGAACAACCAATGATGATAAAATAGTATACACAAGAAACTCCTGCTCCATAAGGGGTATCTAAGAAAATATAGCCATTAGCTACCACTTACTACAGGATTCCTGGAAATCCTTTTCCCGAGTCTTCTGGATCAGGGTTTCAACTACATCATTTCTATTTCTGGGTGTATATACAACTCAAAAACCAAAATACTATAGGTATTATACCCACCAACACCACCTCTGATTCATTTAATATTATATCGAAATGTATCTATTAATTTATAGTCCATTTAAATTAAAAAACCATTCCCCCAATAGATTATATCGAAAATAAAATAAACCATCAACTGGGTCTATTTGATTGAGTTTTTGTGTATGGAAATTCCACTAATGAGGTATCAGTTGGAGTGAACAATATCCTGTAACAAGATATCCTTGAATCATACTAGCTCCAAGCATGATGATTCTAGAAGAATCATAAAAAACTGCATAGGTTCTACCCGACACTAGAAGAACCCTAATCAGTGCTGGATTCATTATACATTTCACCTAAAAAATTTTGATCTCTTAGGTTATAACCTTTATAACTTCATAACCTTCTTATCTAATCTAGTAAGAGGTTATTTTAATTGTGATAATTCCTCGATAAAAAGGATGTAATAATAATCTATCCCAATGAAACTATTTATGAAAAATATATTCTTGTAATTCACCCTAGAAACCACATATATCAATATTTTAAGAAAATTGACACTCCTTAATCTATGATAATGTGAATCAATAAGTATATCATATCAACCCAAAAGTGAAATTTTGTTTTCTTGGGATATATATGGTTCTCTATCAGTGTATTCATCATGATCCTTAGATGTTTCGAATGGTCATTTCTAGTCAGTGAGTACACCAAATGTCATCCCTAATGTATTCGAAAAATTAATTTTGATATGGGAGGAAAACATGATTTATTAGAGTATAATAATGGCTCACATTTTTTAGGTTGAATGACAAAATAAGATATTTTTATAATCTATAATTACATTAGAACTCTATAGGTGGTATGTTTGATGGCCTCACATGAACCTGATGGTATTCTATCATGAGATCTATCTTATAAAAAACTATCACTCCTCAGAGTAGGTTGAAGAGGAATTATATACATGTATATAGATACAAATTCTTAATTGTGATCTAGATTAAATATGATTCATCCATGAACAACATGTGTGTACCATTTTCCATCATGGTGAAAAGGATATGTGAACCCATTGGTTATGTACTGAGTAGTATAAAACCCATTGCCTCTAAGTGTTCCAATTGCATCTTGAGTTCCTAGATCTCTGTATGTTCCATCATATAAGGTGGAATGGGCACTATTGATGTTCATAGAACTAGTTAAATGGTAAAACCCACCCCTCTCAACACTGATAATCTATAGAATTCATCTTGAAATAAATATCTGAATCAATTTGTGATAGTATTGAATTCCACAAGCAATATTCTCAGATTTCCCATAAAGAGACTATCCACATAGGATGTCTCTCTATCTATCCCATGATTCTTGGGTCCAGATCAACTATCATGGACATCCCATTCACCCTTATAAACATAATCACTGCAATCAGGTGATGTGAAATACACCCAATGTAAATGACAACGAATATGGGAATGGTATGGAACCAATCATTCGATACCAAGTATGTTTTCAAATATGGCCCTCTCAAGGAATAAAAAATTCACCAATAATTAGTACCCACCTATCTCATGGAGCACTCATTACATGGGCTCACACTCTCCAAACGAACCCCTAGCTGTGTGTTTATTGTGATTACACCATAGATGTACACAATTTCTTGGCCCATACTTTCCATAATTTCCACAGAAATAAAGGAGTGTGAATAACCTATGTCAAATAATGTAAAATAAAGAGTAGAGGCTACAAGAATAGTACCTCATGTTTTTGAATTTCCCAAACACTATTCCTCAATAGTAAGAAACACTACATAGATATGGAATGATCTGCATCCTTAATATGCAATATGACTATTCAGATCAGGCCTTCTCTATTGGCGCTACACATCTGAAGTCTGTATACCTTGGTCGTAATAACCTCAGTAGCATGATCAATCGATATTAGACCATATCCCATCCTATATTAAAGCAAAATATCATGCAATCGAATGCAGTGTTGTTATAGATCCCTTGTTATTTGGTACTAGTGTTTAAAATTAGTAGAAATTTTGAAGGTGACCCATATTGTCACAAGATCACAAATCGATTAGGTTTTACATACAACGGCTATTCTTATGACCTCCAATACCACACTAGCGACACCCCACATAACTGTTTGTATATTTCATATGGATGGTGTTTCCACTGTAGGAGGAATATGTAATGATTCCTACTACTAGACAAACTATATCCATGTGTCATTAATGAACCACCCTGAATCTCATTTCCCACATACCTCAGCTTACATTTAGTGATATGGGATTGGTTCATTATCTCTGATGAGGCTTCGAGTTGGAAGACATTGTCCTATGACTGGATGAAATATGAAATCCCATCCTCAAACTATCTAAATCCATCAAATCATCACTGGTCAGTGAACTTTTGAAATAATAAATCATTGTGAATAGAGATGTGAACTCTATCATATAAATATTGACCATTATATAGTTCCTAAACCCTTATACCTGGTCCAGTCTCAATGTATAAAAAATAGGTAGTCATAGAACGTATTTTGGAAGTCATCCCAAACTATGTCTTAATGATGATCGACATGAGAGATGACATCAGAACAATGTTCAGATGAGTCAAATAGCTTATTAGCATTGATCTTTACCATCCACTATGGAGGAATCCCTATATCATCAATGATCGATAAAATGTCGTCAAGGAATGACTCTGAAAAGTAAGGACCTACATTCCCCAAAAATATTGGAGGATGTTGCTGCTGGAATTAACGTGTCAGATCTCGTATAGAGGTGGAAGCTTTTATAGCTATCTAAACAAACTGCATGATACATAAAAAGAAACCATGAATCTAATCTTTATATCTAAGTTAACGATCAATAGGAGGTTACTCTAGTGCCACTACTAGAGGTAATACTTGGGAATCAGGGCCCGCCACAACATGAGAATGGTTTTTTCCACCCACCTAG
This sequence comes from Viscum album, assembly GCA_963277665.1. NCBI lineage: Eukaryota > Viridiplantae > Streptophyta > Magnoliopsida > Santalales > Viscaceae > Viscum > Viscum album. Next base: position 687,296,621 of record OY728132.1, on the reverse strand, counting down.
GGAACAACTCATGTGAATCATAGGTTAATGACTCTATAATTTCCAAGAACACTCCATATATAATATTTAAAATTAGTTTAGATACATTGGTTATAGTAAATAATAGGTAAATATCTTTCCTATAATGAATCCCTGATCTTTTCCTTCATCTAAATATAAGTCTAGGTGATAATAAATATCTAAATGGATCATTGGAGACACAACTTATTTTCCACTAATAAGTTTATATCAGGGTAATGGTATGATACAAAACAGTGGTTCCAAAATATGGAGTTTTAACTACATGGAATAGAGGAAAACCCAATTTGATTTTCTATTGGAATCACCATTTAACAATAACTGCTTCCATTTAAATTTAAAATTTATCTATGTTCATACTTATTTATATGTACATTGACATCATGGTGTATTTATTTTATATACCTTTCATCTTTTATAAAATTCCATTCTCTTTATAATTTATAATTGGTACATCATGTAACTGAGACATGACCACTACATTTCTTATCAAGATATAACAAGTCAAGTAAATTGATTTGATTAGATGAGTCAACACTACCAATTTTTTGAATTTAATTATTCTGAAATTAAAATTATAATTATTGTAATCAAATAAAATAACGCTTCATTCCATAAGACCCCTAGTTCATGGCTTAAACATGGAATAATTAGATAATTGAGGTTCCATCAAAAGTCTATATGAGAAAAACCATTTATATTGATGCCAGCACATTAATTAATATGATAATTTTATTCTTATATGAATATTTTTCACCTTCCCATATATGATAACCACGATCTATTAACATGTAGTAGGAAATGAAAATATAAAGTAAGGATGGCATGGAAATTTAGATGGAATATATGTCTTAATGTTCCTACAATGATGTGTGAGATAGTACCCCTTTCTGTACTAGGACATGGGGAATGGAAATACATAATAATAATGTTACCAATAATAATTTCAATAAACACGTACATCACCAAACAATGAAATCAATAAAACTTTAAAAGACAAAGAGACGAATAGATATAAACCATCCCATGTAATTTGGGTTTCCCTTTACATGGGTTAGCTACTCCCAGACATAGGATCATTACCAAATTATGATACATATTAGTCTTCTATCTAATACCTAAATATTAAGTAAAAAAGTAAAAGTTGAACTGATACCACTTTTTAGTGTCCTACAAAGAAATCCACTATGTGGTTCACCAATATAGTTGATTACATGATGTTAAGATCTCATCCCTATATGCATGAGGATTCATTCTAGCAATGAGGGCCATGTGTGGGTTTTTGGATAGACTATGCCATCACGAATTAGAATTTTCACAATGGTAAATGATAAGGATTAGAAACGTAAACAATAAATAAATATACAATTTTTTGATCAATAATATAAATCATCCAACATAAATAAATATGTGGAATCTCTATTTTAAATAGATAACAAATTAGGATGATTTCATGAAGGTATACATAAATGAGGTACACATGAAACATGTGAAAGGGAATAAACCACAAATTATACAATATTAAAAACCAAAAAAATACCACTACTAACATCAGGATCTTAGGCTCATTCCTATACTCCAAAACACCTTACTAGTATTAATAATCAAACATCAGAAGTTATATTAGTCACTTTATCTAAACCTGTAATCATGTGGTTTTCACATGTAATTTTTGTGGCCCAATCTTGGTGTTAGATAAACATAGCAGGATACCACCAGAGGTGTCTAGAAGTATCTAGATTGTGCATATAAAATGAGTGGTGTGTAGGTACATTTATTTATTATGTTAGTAAGTAAATAAAATACATTATACTTAGATCCTTATGAAGGTACCCAACCAAAACGACCTATTTTGGCCTAATCTGGATACCTCTGAAACAATGTGAACTTTTAGAATGGTGATATGGTGTACAAATTGGAAATCAAAAATCAGGTTCCCAAGAAGGACTGATACCAAAAAGTCAATGTCTTGGAAGATGAATCCTTTAATTTAATAGGTTAGAATATCCGGAATTTAATATATAGTGTCCATATAATCTAAATAAAAAACATTTTAGGCCAGTGCAAGGTGAATTTTTCAGATGAACCAAAATATCACACTATGAAAACTATAAATACCCTACACTATAAGAGTCTGTATAAGGTGAACCACAAAGTAATCCCAATTATCACCTTTGGAATACTGTGAAGTATGACATTATGATCTCTTATGTAATAAACAAAAATTTTATCAATGAAATTTCACTTCTTGAAATTATGTTCTACTGTATAAAACACATTCATATCATAGAGAACCCATGAAAAACATTATTCTCAAAAGTGAAAAAATAAAAAAAATGGTATTTATAAAAAATAATGAACTTATAATGATATATTAGTAACCTCACCAATGAAATATTAAACAAAATTTAGAAAACATATAAGGGAAAATATGATATAATCATATCACAGTATAAGTAAATAATTTTTTAAAAATAATAAATTAAGTGGTGATGTTTTAGTAATGTGTATATTTTTTTAATGATTTTATACTTAATATAATGATTTAAAATAAAACATATTTTCACAATATATAATCAGAAATTAATATTTATTTTAAATTTAATTATAATATAATTTCATGGTACCTTAATTAATTTTTTAAAGTGTCCTAAAATCAGTTATTCTAAAAAATTCTATATTTTTTAATAAATCCTGATTTTAAATAAAAATTAACGTTTTCATATTTATAAAATTACATCCCAAAAATGGATTCCATTTTTAAAATATACATTTACAAAAATGGTTATGATGTTTTTTTGGTATTTTTCAAAAATAGATGAATTTTTGTTGAATAATGAAATATGGTAATTTTGGATATTTAATAAATACATGTATTTTTGAGTCAGGGAAGATGAATATATGATATAAACACGATAATCTCAAACTATCCTTAATTATTTAATATATATAGTATTAATTATCAACACTATTGATAATGTTGAGATAAAAAAATAATGAATATAAAATAAAAAATTATTGCTCTACTCCCCCTATAAATATAACACATCACCGCCTCATCTCTTAACAAAATTAAAACTATGTAGCTTGTAAAAATTCTAACAAATTAACATTAAAATATTCTTCTCCATTCCTATGAGCATTCGGTCTTAACATAAATAAAACCCAATCTCCCTAAGGTTGTTCTCAATGCGAAGATATTCAAGAGGTAAAATCTTCCTTCGTTCTCTAATAACATCTTTTATTTTCTAATTCTCTCTTCACATCCCCAATATAAATAAGATTGATTGATAATGTATCATATATTTTTGACCTTTTTAATTAAATATAAATAATCAATCCTCATCTCGTCTCCTTTTATTCTAAAAATGAAAACATCATATGTGATTTGTTGATTCACCAACTTCATGGACAATGAGTTCCCATTTTCCATTAAATAATTCATAGATGGTCAAAAATCCTTTATTTTGGTTAAAAATTATTTTAATATTCATATGAATTTTTTAACATTCTAGAACTAATTTAAAAACATAATATTTAATAAAATTATTTTTTTCGTGATTGATAGAAAACCACAAAAATAAACTAAAAATTTATCATTAACATTTTATCTAATGAATCATGCACATAAAAAATTAAAAAAGATAAAAAAGACCCTTTAAAATTATGTAATATCATTAGATATTTAAATTTTGGACAATTATTATCATTTTACATGATCTTCCATTATTTAATATAAGTTGCCGAGTTATTAATAGTAAGTAGATTAACACATCTGAAATGATGCAATTGAACTCTTTAACTCTTCAAAATAGACATAAATAAATGTGATAAAATTATAATAAATAAAATACATGTAGAAGAGTTTATATATTTATTAATTAATTAATCTAGTATTATTAATCATTATATTAAAGTTAATATATCTTTGAGAAATAAGTTAAGGGTATTGTCAGACCCAACTCTTTTTCTTTGGGTTATAACATATTCATGGAAGAATTTAGTATCAACATTACATTAATGTTACTCAAATAAGATTACATTTTTTATTCCCTCTTAGTTATAAGGATATACATTCTTCAAAAATTGGTTTTATGAAATATATATATATATATTCCAAATGATCTCTTCCATAGAAAACATATCCTGACCCCTCTTGAGACAAATTCTTATTCACTCAAGATTGATGATTACTATACCATGTATGTTTTCCCAATTTCATTTGTGAACCCCAATTCCAGTTCATCAATGTATTATTTATGAAATTTTTATGAAACCCAATCATTTCCATGGGTTATTTTATGACTATTACCGTTAAACGTTTTATGTGAAATGCATTATTATGAAACCATTATGATGGACATGTCGATCCAAAATTATGTATGCCTTTAATTCATTGGGTAATGTGGTGTATATCATGAGGAAATATAAAATATTCAAAAAGATGATGATAGATTTATGAAAAATGATGATGATGTGTTTATTCCCATATGATATGCATGAACATGATTCTATCTTTGTACAGAACTATGTGTGGTATTTGACAACTAAGACATAATGTTTCATTGTTATTCTTTTCTTATTTCCATGAATTTATTTTCATGTATCCTATATGGATTAAAATAATGATAATATTACAACATTATGATGATTTTTATTATTCTCATTTATGTTATACTCATTCTTATTCTTATTCATCCTATTATTGGGTTTTTAGCTAACTTATTTCATTAATGTACATACTCATGTGAGTATATGTACTATATAGAATATAATATTTGGACGGATAAATATGATTTTGTAACTAAATTTTTAGGTTCTACTATTTATTGGTTATATAGGGTTCTAATTTTCCCAAGACACTAAACCATGAGATCCATGATTTTGTAACACTATTATGTTGTTTAACTTTAAAATGATGTTTTAGTCAGGTCTAAACATTTATAGTCTATGTAGTTGGTATTAGATAATGGTTTTTTTATTTGATAATAATGATGTGAGAACACTAGATAAAACCCTTAGGATCAGACTATGTAAATGTAGTCATCCAAAAATCATAGTTTAATAAAAATGATAAACATAGGAACCACTTGAGAAATGCATTTACAGTTAATTGTAAAAAATAATAAATTAATTATTTATGATTTATTGAATTATACTTTCTTTAAACCATTTCTATTTTATAAAATAGTGGTAACTTTTAGAAACTAGGTCAACAACCCATGTGAAAGACAATAAATTGATTTCCTGAATGATATCCCCAATGACTTATGTGGTTGAGTTGAAAAAACCATAGAAAATATTTACCAATAATATGAGGAAATGAATAATAATATTACCTATTAAAAACATCCTCCTACACCAAAGAAAGAGAAACATTCCGTTTATAAATTTAGGCTGAATGACCACCAACATTTTGTGGATCTACTGATCCTGTATTTGTAGAACATCATGTCAACTCAATGGAAATGATCTTTTCTAGGATCCATTATTCTGATAAAGAGAATCATACTATTTTAATATAAATTTTATATAGAGAGGATGAATTGTGGAAATTTATTAAGAACACCAAGAAGAAGTATGGAATGTAATAGACGGAGTGGGAAGAATTTTTTAAAATATTTCATAACAAGTATTTCTCTCTAACTCTTGGTAGATAGATGGAGAGAGAATTCATAGAGATGATGGAAGCTAAAGGTGAATATATCATGGATTATGATAAGAATTTGATATGTATTTCAAGGTACACCTTGGATTTTGTTATCAATAATAATGGTAAAATTGATATATTCAATATTGGCTTAAATCCACAACATTGAAAGGCTATATATATTCAATATATTCTTATTTATGAAGTATTTTCTCCATGTGATATCAAATTTGAGATTGATTTTGAAGAATGGACCCACTACAATGATTATAAGAAATATTAGAAGGATATTCATGAAGAAGGATCTAATGTAATATTTTAAATAATGCTTAACCAATCATATTTCAAAAAGGTTGGAAGAAGCATCGTGGGGACTATCTAAAAGGTACAAGGAAATTGTATATGTTTGGGAGACAATCCCACCATGATCATAAATGTTAAAGAAACATGATGAATCTATCCAATGTGATGGAGGCAAGGATAGAACCACCCATGATTCAATGATGAAACTATTGGAAGAAAGGTAACTATAAAATCTAGTGCACTAAACCAAGATTCCATGAGGGTAATAAATGTATGTATCCACTAAAGCTAATTAAGATAAGATACACTTAACCCATCAGTACTACTGAAATGGGTCATGAAAATGAAGTCATACAAGTTACACAACATATTCACTCAAAAATGGAAACGACCATAACTAATTATAGTTAAATGAAATCCATTATGTCTTGAATGATTTCTAGAACTATAGATTCTAATCCCTGATACATTGATGTAGAGATATTCATAAAAAAATATAGTGATGTTATAATTGCAACCCAAGTGTTGGAATCTTATCCGGATGGTTTATGTGGAAGATTCTCTCAGAAAATCTCATAATACATTCAAAAGAAGAGTTAGCTCCATTACAAACAATTTATTGGATCACATTATATATATCACATATAATATTTTAGGAAAATATAATATATTTTCATATTATGAGCTATCCCATGCCACTATACAAATGCATGGATGTCCATGAATATCCTTTATGAAATTAATCAATTGTCTGGGTTCTGCTACCCAATGAAGAAGCATACATCACACAAATGGTTGAGTCGAAGGATGGTATGAACATTGAGGAATTTCCTTTTTTTTATATAATACCCTCATATATTTCTCAATGTGTTACCTAGACTTTCCGTTGTTCCAGAGGTAGAGTTATCAATAGATCTCATACCCAGAGCCACTCTTATCTCAAAATTTCCCTATAGGATGGCCCTGATTGAACTAGAAGAATCACAAAAGCAGGTACAAGAGAATTTAGAAAATGGATTCATATTCCCTTGAACATTTCCATGGGGTGAGTCAATTATCTTTATAAATAAAATATATCGATCAATGTAACATTGTATCTATTTTTGGGATCTCAGTCAGATCTCCATTTAAAGGTATCCTTTTCCTAGGATTGATGACTTGTTCGATCAACTATGGGGATCCTAGTACATCTCTATATAAGATATTTGTTCTTGATAACATCAACTAAAGGTGAATAATAATTTCATTCACAATACTTCTATCAGTACAAGGTATGGGCACTATAATTTCATAGTGATGCCCAAAAAAAATACTAAATACCATGATCTAGTCATTTATTTTATGAATATATTATTTAGAGTCAACCTTTAAAAAAGTGTGTATGTTTTTATCAATAATATTATCATCTTCTCCAAGATCATGGAAGAACATGTAGAACATATAATGATTATGAGGTTGACATTAAGGAATGATAAATTGAATTCCCATTTTTTGAATATTTGACATTTTGGATGTGGAAAGTCACATTATTGGGGAAAATAATCAAAAGTTAGAGTGTTTATGTGGACACTTATAAATAGAAATTAATTAATTGAATAGAATCACATGATTCATTAAAAAATTTAGGTTTCTTGGCATATCACGTTTTTTATTAATGTATCACCATTATCTAACCCAATAACTAAGTTAGCATGGAATGGGTTATAGTAGGTTTGGATTAAAGAATATGATAAAATCTTCAAATAACACAATAAGAGGATAATTACAACACATGTACTCACACTACCAACATGTAAAAAAGATTTGGTGATATAAAAATATTCTAAAAATAAAGGATTGGGTTTTTTTCTCATGTAATATGATAAATTGTAGAAAATGCCTCACATAATTTGAAGATCCATTAGATAAACTGCCAAATTCATGATCTTGAGCACGCTATAATAATCCTTTCAATTAAAATTTTGTGTCACTTACTCAATGGTAATAAGTGTTATGTATATATAGATAAATATATTCTAATGAATATATAAAAATAGAAGGATATCAACATGCCTCAAAAGAGATGGTTATCGATAATCAAGGAAAATTATTTCTCTATTCACAACTATCCTTGAAAGGCTAACAAGGTAGTTGATTATCTTATAAGAATAGAAACAATTACTCTATATATGACATGGATTGGGAAAGACCCACTCTTCATGGATATTGAAATGATGGATTTTGAAATCACAACAACAAGGAATACATCATACCTTTTCAAAATTATCACTCAACTATCTATTCAAGGGAAATGTTAAAGAGGACCAAAGGGATGATATTTAAATACAAAATAAGGTAAATGATGTAATGGAAGGGAAAATACATGTCTTTCACAAATATGATGAGGGTGTGATTTAGTTCTGAAAAGGACTTTGTGTGACATCATCATAGGATATAAAGAAGGATATATTTGATAATTCACATAGATCATCTTTCTGTATCCATCCTGGAAGTCCCAGGATATACCATGATCATTAATAGAATTTTTATTATAATAAAATGATGGAAGATTTTGGAACGTATATCAGATGTTCCTTGGAATTTCATAATGTTAAATTAGAGTGACCTAAGTCCTATGTGATGATGAAACCATTACCTATACTCACATGTAAGTGGCGGAATATCACTATTGTATTTTTCAGTGATCTATTGAAAATATCCATAGGAAATAATGAAATTATGGTTTTATTGTGTTAACTCACCAAGACTGCCCACTTAATTACTATTCAAGAAAAGTTATCCCCTGAACAACTTGCCTATATATATTTGAAGGAATTCGTGAGGCTATATGGGGTTACACTTTTGAGCATCTAAGATTATAATCCAATATTTACATCTAAATTCTCGAGAAGTCATCAATATTATTTGAGTATTGAATTGAATTTAAGCATGTCCTATCACCCCCAAATAGAAGGACAATATAAATGGACTACTAAAATTCATGATGAAATGTTGAGATCTTACTCACGAAAATTCAATATAGGATAAGATCAACATATCCCATTGGTTGAGTTCTCATATAATAGTAGGTTTTACATGAGTATTCAAATGGATCAATATGAAAAATAAATGGGAAGAAATTTATAACTCTAAATTGTTGTAATGATGTTACAAAAATAATGGTGCTTGGAACTGAACATATTTTGGTGATGATAGAGAATGCTTAAGCCATCAAATAATATATCAATGCTACTCAAGGTCAGAAAATTAGCTATGTTAAGGACCATAAAAGGGACATTGAGTTCTATGTTGGAGGAAAATTCTTCATTAAAATATTAATATGGAAGAGAGCTATATTATTTGAAATTAAATGGAATGTTTTCCCAAGCTACATTAGACCCTTCGTAAAAATTGATCACATAGGAAGAATGGCCTATTATATTGAACATTAACCAAATATAGCTCATGTTCATGATGTATTCCATGTATCTCTCCTGTTGATGTACATACCTGACCCATCACATGTACAAAATTTGATGGAGGTAAAATTGGAGAATCACCAATAATGTGATGAGAAACCAGAGGTTATCTTGTACCAGAGACAAATTTCTACTCAAAAAGACGTCTTGCCTTGTGAAAGTGTTTTGGAGGATCCATAAGTACGAAGAGGTGATCTGGACACAAGAGGAAGAAATGAATGATAATTACCCTCATCTATTTTAACCTTATTTTTTAAAATGTATTTTTGTGAGAAATTTAAAATATGTTGAGGAATTTAATGAAAAATAAATTTATCATTAAAATGTACCTAATTATAATTATTTTATATTGTATAAAATACATACACAACATAGAGAGAAAAATAAAATCCTTATTCTTATAAGTGGTATTTATATAAAATAATTAAACTATACAGATATAATAGTAACCATACCAATGAAATTATATATAACATTTAGGCATCTTATAAATATATATATATATATATGATATAATTATATCAAAAAATATGTAAATAAATGTTCTAAAAATAATAAATTAAGTGTTGATATATCAATAAAACATAAATATTTATTTAGAAATATATAACTAAACTAGTTATTTACAATAAAATTAATTTCCAGAAATTTGATCATAAATTAATATTTTGTTTTATTATAATAATATTATTATTTTATAATGCCTTAATTTACTTTACAATGTATCTTTAAATAGATTATAAAATTAAAATCATTGTTTTTTATTAGATGATGTTTTTATTAAACAAAATTAATTATCATACATATGAAATTAATGTAACAAAATAGAATCCATTTTTAAAATCTACACATGAATAATGGTAACGGATAATTTTTTGGATTTTCTAAAATAGTTGATTTTTTGTGATGATTTAAATATGGTAATTTACATTATTTAACAATTACATGAATTTCTATGTCATGGATTATATATGGATGATGTAAGAACCATAATATTAAACTATTCTTCATTATTTTCTATATTTATTGATTAGTATCAATACTTTTGGTATTTGTAAGACAAAATATAATAATAATGAATATAGAAATAAAATACACCTCCCCCTAAAAATACTACCCATCACAACCTCCAATTATCTCAAAATAAAATACTTTTATATTGTATATATTCTTCCCAGTTACCTTCACAGTACTGCTCCCCACATCCATGAGTAGATGATATCAACAAAATACCAAACCTATGTGCCTTAAAATGGTTCTCAAGGCGAATATATATGAGGGGTAAAATCCCAATTTTTCCCTTTAAAATTAATTTTTTTCTTATTATGTCATCAACTACAATATAGATTGGGAAATGATAACTTTAGTATCATATTTATAATAATTATTTTTATCTAAATAGAATATCGATCATCAAACCTCTTCTTCTCTCATTTTATTTATAAATTAAAACATCATCTATGATATTTTGATTCACCGGCTTCATGGATGATGATTTTTAATTTTCCATTACATCATTAAAGTATGGTTATAAATCCATTATTATGATTAAAAATATTTAAATATGAATATTAGAACTTAGTTAATATTCTGTAACACATTTACAAACATAATATTTAATAAAAAAATAATTATTTTGTGATGGATGGGAAAACCTTCAAAATAAACTAACAATTTATCATTATTATTTTATCAAACGAATCATCCTTGTATAAAAAATGATATATAATACCATTTAAGCCTCTATAATATCATAAATAATTTAAATTCTATATAATTATTATCATTTTACATGAAAATCCACACTTTTATACTAGGGAACTAATCCTGAAAACCAAGAAAATGAACACTCCCAAAATGATTAATTGAACCCTATAACTAGTTAATTTTATTATAAATGAACATAATAATGTTATAATAAGTCATATAAATATTTAATAGGTTATTTATTAATTAATCAATGAATATATTTTTATTATACACTATATTAATGTGATAAAAAAATTCAAAACAAGTGTAAGTGGATTCTTGAACTCAACTCCCTCTTTTTGGTAACACCTCTCTCATGAAAACAATCAGTGTTAATGTTCCTTTAATATGACATAAATTTTATTTAATTTTACATATTGTGTTTAAAAATAAACATGTTTAGAACTTATTTTTATGAAATATATATATGGATTTTTTAAAATAATTCTTCTTTCTAAAGCACATCATATCTCCTCTTGAGAGGGTTTCTTCTTCACTTAGAACTGATTATTATATTTCTATGTATGTTTTTTCTTTTTTCTTTTAGGAACCCCAAATTATTTTTATGAATTTATTATTTATTAATTTAAATTGAAACCCATTTCTTTCCATGGGTGATTTTATGACAATTAATAATATATGTTCTATGTGGAATGGATGATTATGTAAATGTTATGAGGGGACAGGAGGTCCCAGAATTAGAGAGCCCCCAAATTCATTTGGTTATGTGATGTATCTCATTAAATAGTGTGAAATATTCACAAACAAGATGCTATATTTTTTATTCACAATTATGATTTTATGGTTATGCAGATATGTTATGTGTGGTTGTGATGAAATCCTGATTCCAAACTATGTGTGGTATTTGAAAATTAATACATGTTGTTTCATTTTTATGTGTTTCCTATTTCTGTGCCTTTATATGATGTTTCCCCTCATGAATAGGATAATTATCATATTATTATGTTATAGTGTTGATGATTATAATTAGTCATCTTATATTGATTCATGTACTTTCCCATCCTCTTACTGAGCTTTTAGCTCACCCCTTTCACTGATGTGTATCCTTGGGTGACTACATATACTAAAAACATTGTGATATTTAGAATGAAAAAGAAGATGTTTTAAATAAATCTTTTAGTTTTATAATGTAAAATTAATGTATGGTACTATCTTTTTCAAGGCACTAAACATTTTGATACTAGTTTTGTATGTATAACTTGTGGATTATCATTATAATGATAGGAAATTCATTTAAGAAAAAGTACTATTTATATTCCTCAATTAATCTTAGGTAGGGAACTAAGTATCACGCATGTAATGGGGTAACCATCATGCCTCCTAGGCCATCCAGGATGAATCCCCTAGGGAACTTGTATTGCTCCTGGTAAGGCCTATAATCTACATAGCGAGTCTATCCATGGAATTCAATATAGAATACGGTGTATTGATCCTACCATAATGGTAATAATTCACATTTATTTTTATAAGGAATTTGGATCCCATCCATGGTATCCATAATTATGGACCATTTTATCCGTCTAAAATTAATGTGAATGGAAGATTATGGTTGACATTAACTCACACCGTAACCCCCACAAATTGTTTACATGTCAGAAAAATCATTTAATTCAATAAATTCAATATATGGAATAAATAAATAAGGCCTAATGCGTATAAAATAATTTTAATTAAATCATTTCACATATCAAAGATATTTTTTATAAGGGAACACTATCAAATCAATAGGTGTTTAAATTATGTTCTATACATGAGGATTTTGTGACTTCATATAAGGGAATACCCATAGGGGTGGATCATGTCATTTTGATCAACCAACGATGTTTGTTCTGTATCAGCTAGGACTATATTAAGTTTACAATGACATTTAATTAAATTAAATATACTTTATAAAAGCGAAACTGTGGGAATCTAGTGAATGGAACAATGGTTGATGATAAAAATGTAATGAGAGAAGTAAAAAGTGGTAAACCACCCACATTATGTTAGTAGATGACCCCTCACCAATTATTGTCGGTTGATTTGATATAGAATTGAAGAAATAGTCGAAATTGAAAAATGACTTAAAAATAGGGAAAATGTGCTCACACTAATATCACATAGGAGATGGGAAGATAAAAAATAATAGGATGGAAGAGGAGTGGATATATTTTTGATAGGAATATAATTCACCAAACAAAAAAGAAAACATGTTCCGAATAATAGAGATTTCAAATATCCTATATTTGAGTTAAGGTGTGGAGATCATGCTGGTGGAGATATTTAGTGATTGAAAAGGCAGAAATAATGGGGGGAGTTAAATCAAAGAAGAAATAAATTATGAATATGCACATGTTTCACAAGTGGCATGGTTTTTCCTCATGGTGGGCCAAACCAAGCACAAACCATGCCCCATATACTAACCAAGGATAATATCCCCCACAATTTGGGGAGAATAGTTTGTAAAACCAAGAACTACACGTGAATCCCTCTCTACCCATGGAAAACAACATGCCTGATATTTAGTGAAAAATTAGACAAACCATGCACTTTATGTACTCAACCCTCTATGGAGCCCTACAACACCTCACATGGTTTATCAAACCATGTGGAATGAGCGGTATAGTTTATACTAATATTGTCACCAAGTTTTTCCCTCCAAAATTTAGATATCTAGACTTCGATCAAGTATAGCACACCCTTAAACCTCTATGAATTATTTTGGTACATTAATAATGGATCAATTTGGTGTTAAAACTAAAAATTAATATGACTATACATCATATGAAAATATGGAACATTACATTATGAATTAAGTGTTGGATAAACTTTCGACAATAGTTTCAAATGAATTTTCTTTAACCACAAGTATAGAATTAACAACCATAATTGAATCTAATTTATTTTATGCTTCCTCTAAATGTATAAAAGTTTCATTTCAATGATGACGTTTTTTTTAATTTGAAAGTTATTTTATTCACGAAATTAATTATTTTATTGTGAAAAGGTATATTCCTCAATAAATATTCTAGTGATATATTTAGATTATATTCACTTATGTAATCATTATTTTGTTAATATTTTTATTTACTAGTAATGTAATATTTTGATATCATTCTCTATATTACTCTAGATAGATTATTAGTATTTTTATTTATTGGGAAATCTATTAACTTTTTGTAATAATGTTTTTCAATATGGATGATTATGTTGATTTTGTTTCACCCCTTTCATAAGTGGAATGAATTGAACTTAGTAAGGGATTGTTGGGGCCCACTATATCCCCTTGATTAATTTTTATGTATCATGAAACAAACTATATTTTGTATTTGGATGAGTCCTTACACATTTATGAATGATATATTAGCACAAGACCTTGAAATTATGTTTATGATGTAAAAAAAATTCCATTCCATCATTATGAGATTAGTTGTACATGTTCGTTTGATTATTTTATTAGTTATAAAATCCATTTATATGATTCAAGATCATATGATTATTTATATTGCATTATTTGATCACCATTTATTCTAACCATATTATTCTTCAAACATAATTTATTGATTAAATGACATGAGTTGTTAGGTATTTACTATTCCATATTAATTATGTATAATTTATTTATGATATCTTCTGTTGTACAGATACAGTTAATAATCATTTATTCTCAACCCTTTATTATCTTTCCTTTCCTTATGAATTAAGGATGTGTATTATGGTTTTCATGAAATGATATGTATAAGGTAATAATGGTTTTATCAATGAAAATACATAGTTTTATTTTATGTTTTCAAATGTATTGTAAAATTTTAGCATGTATAAAATTTTTCAAGACTACAAAACTAATTTCTCAATTGGTATGTAATCACTTGTATAAATTAATAATAAATTATTTTACCACAAAATCTAGGCTAAAAAGGTTGGGGTATTTTCATATTTAGTCATTCTTCCAACATTTATAGTTAGCAACAACTGATTTACCTTGACTCCTCTTTTGAAACATATCATATGATCATTCTTTATTCATCATTGATATCAAAATAAAATAATTAATAATTTAATAACTATTGGAATGTTATTTTATTTATATTTATCTTGGATAATGTTTTTGGATTCAGTTTCTAACATACATAAACCTAAGTTGGTTTCCCCATATAAGTACTAACTATCATTGCCATTAAATTCCATGACTACAATAATGATGATGGCAATAGGGGAGACACAATATATTGTCTAAAATTTTCATTCTCTTATATGAGTTCAACTCATAACATGTGTAATCTATTTAGGCGATTTACGATAGTGATTCCTTATAATAGACTCATGTAGAACAACCTCAAAAACATGGATTCTTTTTTATGTTTCATCATATTCTCATTCAAGTATTTTTGGGATTTCATCTTCTCAACTATTGACTTCACTTATAAAAATTTTAAAAGTGACATCCTATGTTGATGAAATTCAATCCCACCCAATAAATTTATTATCCAACCTTTCCCTTTACTCTTGGTCCATAATCATCAAATTATCTCTCAACAATAGAACCTCAAAATAATGTTTAATTCAATAGTTTTCCTTGTAAATTCACAAGAAATTAATGTCTAATCCATAATACATGTCTTTATAGACCTTAGCTTCTTGTGATTTCAGAAATTCAAATGACATAAACTCCCACTAAAGACAAAATAACACCATGATAATGAAAAAAATAAAACCAGACATGCCTCTAAGTGTGTGTATGAGATCTCTAGAAGAACCATATTCTCAGATTTCACTTATTAAGTGTCCTCTAATATCTAGTTTCAGAATATATAATATAGAAGCTTCAACAAGTAGAAGAAAACCATCAGAAATTACATAACCAGAATGACTCCCTTGATCATTATGTATTGGAACATTTGAATCCTTTCACCATAAATCACCAACTATGTTTACCTCATACACAATCCATAAAACATATAACTCAAAAAATATTGCGAATAAAATAGTATTGAATAGAACTATTTTATTTACATAATTTGGAAAGTATTCAATATATCACTGGGATAATCATTTCTATCATTCTTATTATAATCCAATGATACAATAATTATATTAATATTTTCCAAGATATAAAATAATACCACTAATTACAAGAAATATCTCAATCACATTCCCCCACACTTGTATGTATTCCAACCCTTTTATTTTACCTCCCATCAACTGAACCAATAACACTAACATATGATATTTTAGTAATTACCCTAATTTAATATGGTGACTTATAATTTCTAGTAGCAATATGAATCAAACAACCCACATTTTGTGAAAAGTCCATGTTACTCTTATGTAATATAAAATACTCTTATCATCTAATACATTTTAAATAATTATTTGGTAGAATAATACATCATGTTTATCATTAGATGATATGATTTTTATTCCATAGCATTCAATAAAATCTATAAGACCACTTCAAAACACATGCTTATCAGTATATTACATATTTCAATATGCCTAGTTTCACAGGAGGATTCTAGTTTTAGATTCATAAACCAAACATAAATGTATCTTCATGATATTATCTGTCCTTTCAACAATCGAGTAAAAAAACAATATTCAATACTTCAGAATCATATTAGATATAATCTAATATCCAATAACAATTTATTTGATCCAAAACCAACAATTATCATTGTAGAAAATAGTACTATTGCATAATTTAACTAGTATAAGAGTGATAATAATTAAGAATACATGAATCTTTAATGATATGATGGTAGGAATTAAAATATAATATATTTTTATTTGGTTTTGTAGACACACACAAAATTTCTCCACCAGAGTAAGTAAGAGTAACTGACGAAAATACTATCTTAGGTTGGGTATGATATGAAGTGTTG
Organism: Viscum album; assembly: GCA_963277665.1. NCBI lineage: Eukaryota > Viridiplantae > Streptophyta > Magnoliopsida > Santalales > Viscaceae > Viscum > Viscum album. The sequence goes on along the minus strand of OY728132.1, from coordinate 687,279,561 downwards.
AATTTTATACTTATATATGGACATCACAAGATAATGGTATGGATAAAGTTATAGATAATATGTATCACTAAAATCATCCTTACGTTTATAAGGATACATAATTGAGTGAACATAATCACTAAAATTATAAATTCAGATTATTATTTTTATAAAGGAAGAGACATATTATCCCCTAGAATGAGAATGGGTAGTCAATAAAAATATAATCCAGGGTTTAGGAATGAACGATAAGTAGTATGGACATAATGGGCCTGTTTCAATCATATCCTTATCCATTTTGGATCATTTTACATATAAACAAAATTGTAAAAGCCTTGTCCATTTTTTATGTGGGATAATATATCCAGTGGGTAAATTCATTTTCTAATTCATGAATGTATATAATAAGGTGAAAAATGTTAGGGAAACACTAGGAATGATGGTATTAGGATGGTATAGGATAGACCATATGAAAACAGAAGATAAAATTACTATAAAAAAGTAATGGATTACCATTTATGACAAAATATAATTTAAATTGAGTAGAAAAGAATTGGATAATAAAACATTGATAAAATGATATTGTTTCGGTGCGGATGTGCGTCGGGTTTCTGTTCCGACGCTGTTTCGCCAGGGCGCGTTCGCGCGTGCACCCGTCGACCCGAGGGGATGGGCGCGCAGCTTGTGGCCCCGCAGTCCCGCTTTCCAAAGGCGGGCGGCATCCGTCCCTTGTTCAGGGGCGTCTGCTCCTTGATCGAAACCAGGATGATGGGATGTCGGCTCCTCCTTCCGTGGACGTCTCCTCGGAACTAGACGCCTAATCCGGGTCTCCCTCATAGATTTAAGAATGTTCGTGAATCTCGTTCTCGGCGCCATATCTTCATGGACACCGGTTAATTACGCTGCTTCCGCCCGGACGCTCCAAGGGGTCTGGTCGGGGCAGCAACCTGCGGTGAGGAGACCGGGTGGCTCTGGGTGTTGGGGGCGTGTCTTAACACTACGACTCTGCATGTCTGCCTGCCATCCCTAATAGGGCTTCTCGAAGGCGTGATGGCCTGAGGCATCCCGCGCTGGGTGCGGGGAACTGTGTTACCTGAGGTTTTCCTCAGCTTCCCATGTTTAACACGGGGTATGCCGCGAGTATAACGTCCAGCGGGGACGACATCGGACTGATCAACACGGGAAGTGGATCAGATGACAGAACCCCTTGCGGGGAACCTCCGACGCTGGGGCCAGTACATGGGCGGCTTCCCGAGTGATATGGAGTGGAATGAAATGGCATGACCCCACCGGGATGTGGATGCCCGGGTAAGGATCAGGGTGGATGATGGAGTGAAGAGCTTGGACCCCGTAGAGGCTTCCTACGTACCGCACATTAGCGCAGATCAAAGTCAATGTAGTTCGGGTATACAGTTTAACGTCATGCTGGACGTCGGCAAGCCGACTCACGAAGAGGTCGAGGCCGCCGGGCGGAGGATTGAACCGAACCACCTCGCACAGAGGGGGATGGAACGGCCAGGTGGATCACAGTTTCACGTCATGCTGGACGTTGGCAAGCCGACTCACCCGGAGGTCGAGGCCGCCGGATGGAGGATTGAACCGAACCACCTCGCACAGAGGGGGATGGAACGGCCGGGTGGATCATAGTTTCACATCATGCTGGACGTTGGAGAGAAATAGGCAGTGGGGAAGCACAATGGAGATACACATGTGAAGTCCCCCACAAGAGCGGATTCATAGGTGAATCGACGCAAGTGTGAACCCGGGAGGGGTGCACTGATGGACGAACCGACGTAAATACGACCAGGACGATCAGGTGGTGGGCTTGAACCTCGGAGAGGCTTCCTACGTACCCTGTTTAGGAGACAGGGATCAAAGTCCACGTAGTTTGTTCTGTTTGTAACACTCTACCCCCGTGGGCGAAGGCCACTCCAATCCCGACATCCCTGCAGAGACGAGCGGGTGGGGGCCACATCCAAACTGGGAGGGGGACCCTGCGTGCGAGGCACGGGATCGGGTGAAGCGGACGGTTTAACATCTTGCCGGACAAAGTACAGTTTAACGTCGTGTGTTGAGGACGAAGCAGACGGTTTAACGTCTTGCCGGACGAAGTACAGTTTAACGTCCTATGTTGAGGACGAAGCGGACGGTTTAACGTCTTTCCGGACGAAGTACAGTTTAACGTCGTGTGTTGAGGACGAATGGTGTACAGTTTAACGTCTTGTAGCTAGGAAGAGGTGTAGTTTAGCGTCATGCAGGACGAATGCTGAACAGTTTAACGTCTTGTAGCTCGGACGATGGAGGCTAGGCAGTTTAGCGTCGTGCAGCTTGGACGTATACTGAACAGTTTAACTTCTTGTAGCTCAGACGAAGTACAATTTAACGTCGTGCGGGACGTATTACAGTTTCACGTCGTGCAGGACGAATTACAGTTTAACGTCGTGCAGGACGAATGGTGTACAGTTTAACGTCTTGTAGCCAGGACGAGGTACAGTTTAACGTCGTGTGGGACATATTACAGTTTAACGTCGTGCAGGACGAATTATAGTTTAACGTCGTGCAGGACGAATTACAGTTTAACGTCGTGCAGGACGTATGAGCCGCCGATAGGCCCGTGTCACTTCGCGCGAGCCTGGAGGGCCGCACGGGAAGACAACGCACGGTGCGGGCACCCGGGATGAGGGTCATCGGGCGCCACGCAGGCGGGGTACCCAAAGGGGGTCAAAGGGGGTGACCCTAGCGGTTTGCGCGCAAAAGAGGAGCTTTGCGCGCAATTCCGCGGGTCGGCGCGCAAATGGGCGGGCTGGTGTGCAATTGGGCCAGCACTTTGCGCGCGGGAGATAGAGATTGCATGCACCGGGCTTCGGATAGCGCGCGGGGGCAACGACTCATTCTTTACTGAACGACCACTTTGAAAAAGGGGGGGGGGGGTGCGCGCAATCGGGCCGGATTGCGCGCACCCCGGGGGCAATTGCGCGCAAGAGACTTCTTTTGCATGTGAATGCCTTTGGATGAAGATTTATTCAAAGGAAAGGAGCCAAAGGGATTGCGCGCGAAGGCGAACCCCAAGGCTTTCTTGCGCGAATGAAAGGCGGTTACCTGAAGATCAGCATTGCGCGTGGAAGGGGTTGGATTGCGCGCACGAGAGACCTTTCGACTTCTGGCAACCTTCAAAACGTCGGGGGTCGCCTCATATTTATAGGCAACCCCGGGCGTGGAATCCAGTTCGCGGGCGCGGAATTCTCTTCGCGGGCGCGGAATAGGCCCCGGCACGCAAGGGAGTCGCGCGGGCCACGGGCGCGCAAAATTGCGCGCCGGCCCAGCGCATTGCGCGCATCCCAGGAGGTTTGCGCGCGGCACTACAACTTTGCGCGCGGGCCTCCAAAATTCCGCGCAAGGCTTCCGGGCCCTCCGAAATGGGCTTCCGACTCCAAATATGACCTCGCTTCCCGCATCCGGAGCTTCGTTTGGGAACAGCGAACTTTTCCGGCGTCTACAAAAGCCCCCCCTTGGAATCTGATCGGCGAGAGGTCGCAACGATCGGGTTCCGAGGGAGACGCCGGAATGCTGAAGTCCTGGGTGGCGCGGGACTGTGGCGCGCAAAAAAGGGTGTCGGGCGCGAAATTCGCAGTCGCGGTCGCGCAAAGCGCTTTCCGTGCAGCGCGGACACTTGGCCTCGCCTATAAATAGGGGCCATGGGTCCCCCCGTACCGTACACCGGCCTTCCGCGCGATAAGAATCTAAGCTCTCGTGCGCGAAATTGCCTTTTCCGGCGCGGAATTCGCCCGCTCGTCGCGCAAACCTTCCGGATTTCGGCCTGTTTTTGCACGAACACCCGGGGTTTTACGCGACAGACTTCCCAATTGCGCGCCGTCCACTGGGATTGCATGCCAACTCTCAAACTTCTCTACCAGCCTCATCAGATTCCGCACGCTTCATCCCTTAACCCACATGACTCCCGGAGCTTCTGAGATGGCCGCGAATCGAGGGAATGAGGGGGATGCCGCCATTCGCAGAGCTGAGATGGTGGCGAACGAGGAGGTCTACAGAGCCAAGGAGATTGTTTCCAACAATCAATCCTTGTTCGACTTGCTGACGCCGGCCTAGAAGACATATCCACTGTCGGACAACCTGCCGATCTGGAACTTTGGCATCCTAGATGAGGTTCTGGTTCCAGGGTTTGAGGTTGATGCGCCACGGACCTGGGTGACTCGGGAGGACGAGCTTCCCCGCTATAACATCACCAACAATGGGCATCCTGCCAGGGAGACCAGACACTTAGATGTCTATGTCCTGAACCCGAGGACGCGAACCATCGTCGGAAGTGAGCCTACTGCGGAGAACTCTCCAACCCTCTACTCGAGCACATATCGCCAGAGTGTCACCGACGACACCAAGGGCTGGCTGAAGGACTGGGACTTGCGGTCTGGGGGAAATTTCACCAGTGAGTGGGCCTGGGCGTTCTGGGTACGCCACACCTGCGATCACTTCGCGGAGGAGCTGCGGTACATCGGCCTGTTTGAGGCAGTGTGGACGTCGCAGTTCCACTTCTACCAACAGTCCGAGCTCGGGCCGGAGCTGTTCACCCGCTGGTCCCCGGATACCAACACCTTCCATCTTCACCATGGGGAGGTCGGCATCGGTCTCTGGGACATCCACTGCATCGGAGGTATCCCGCTGGAGGGTTACCAATACGATGAGTTCCTACCTCCGAAGAACACCTGGGAAGACAGGTCACAGACTCCCATTCTGACATGGCATCTACTTGACCTGGCTACGCAGCGGCTCAGGATCAGGGACTTCCAGAAGGACATAGCCTACAAGGAGTGGTTCAGCCAATTCTTGGAGCATGACCCGGCGGTCAATATGCCAGGCAGGGGGAAGCGGTGCCCGACCGCGGCTCAGAGGAGCCGGAACGGGTCGTACTGGCGGGTCCTGGAGACGGGCGACTACCGCTCATGGGGGTACCGCGTCATCGAGGCCCGGGACCCAAATGTCCGGTACGCGGCGTTCCTGGCCGCCTTTCTAAGTGGGTGGCTCCTGCCAGTGCGGGACGCGAGAATGGGCGTCCGCCCGACGACATTGGCGATGGCGGGCGCTATGGCCGCCAACAAAAGATACAACCGCGGGGTCCCAGTACTGGCGAAGCTGTATGCCATCCTGGGACGCATCTCGCGAGGGGGGTCGCCACTAAGGATCTGTGGGCCCTTCCAATTCTTCCACAGCTGGGTGGCTGCTCACCTTGGTGGGTACACCTTTCCAAACGCCATCATTCCTTAGGGCAACGGCCTGCGACCCTCCCTGCTAAACATTGCGGGGGTCGCTCCGATGACCCTAAATGAGGAGGGCGTGAGGATTCGGATTGGCAATCATGCCAATTTCAACTTCAGCCCGTTCCCCACTCCCGTTGGCCAGATGATCGACAACGGGCAGGGTCCGCTGGAGCAGTACGAGTACTTCCTGAACATGCGGGGCAGGGTGCTCGTGGCTCGGATCGACGGGAAGGTGATCTGCGAGCCCTACGTGCCAACCCAGTTCGCCAGGCAGTTCGGGTGCCTTCAACGGATGCCAAAGAGGGTATTCACTACTGTCCGGGAGGAGACGAACCCTGGCGTCCTTCGCCAGATGTGTCTGATGTTTGTCGCTTTCGGCTCTGGCGAGGTCATCACTCTCCCTCCTACCGGGGTTGACGCAGGCTTGGCAACCGAGTACGCCGAACACTGGGCCATCGCGTACCCCGAGGGGCTTCTACGGAAGCCAGTTCGGCGGCTCGAGGTCACCCGTGCGGAGACCGGGCGTCAAGGAAGGAGGTGAGGCGCCGCCACACGGGGGAGAACGGAGGCGCGCCAAGCAGTGGAGCCGGCGCGGGCAGGGACTTCGGCGGCGGGCACATCGCAAGCTGCCGCCACGACTTCAGCGCCCGGAGAGGGGGCACGTGCGGCGGTCGAAGAGCGGCCCGGGAAGCAGGTAAGGCGTCTGCTCGAACCCTCCCACGATGCAGTCTTCCCGGCGCTGTGGTCGGCCTGGATGACCCTGCGGCAGTCACTGGGGACCGACGTCATCTGGCGAAAGATACTCAGAGAAGGAATCCATGTTCCAGAGGTCGGGCACCTCCAGATCGCCGACAGGGTGGACTTCAACCGGCAGTATGCGTATCTGACGGCCATGGACGAGTACGCGCGCCAACATGGTCAGCGTGCGGAGCCATCCCTTCTGGTGAAGGTGATGATCGGTCTAGAGCCCGCTCCAGAACAGATGCCGCCGGAGGAAGATGACAGTAGCAACGACTCCGAGGAAGAGGGGGAGACGGGGGAGGATGAAGGCTCCGAGGGAAGGTCCCATCAGGGGAGCCCGCGGGAGAGCGGCGAGGTGGCCGGTTCTGACAATGTTGATGTCACTGAGCTCCTCGAGGTCCGCATCTATCCCTACTCAACCTTCTTCATCCATTCTCTTATGCAGCTTCTAACCCATTTCTCCACCTTTCTCAGGAGCGCACGGATGTTGGTCAGGCGTCCTCAGTGGGAGTAGGAGAGGCACCAGTAGGATAGGGCGGGGGCCAGACACCCATCATTGAACTAACAAGCGCTGAGGGGTCCCCTGCCGCAATTGCTCCCGCGGCGGCCGGTACAGCGGAAGATGACGCCTTGGATTCCCGTAAGTCTTCTCCCTTCACTGTTGGTGTTTTCCGTTGACGATCCGTGACTAACCATGGCATGCCTTGCGCAGTGATCTCAGTACTGGAGGCTCATCGGGCTACCGAGCCCGGGCCATCCATGAGAGGACCAGTGGCAGACATACCGCCTGCTCCGGAACAGACTTTTCACACCGAGTCGGCCCCACCAACTGCTGATCAGGGGGCTGCGGATGCCGGCGGTGCTGACATCGGAGAGAGGTCGGGGGCTGACGAGGGTGTCAACGCCGCTGGGGCGAGAGAAGAAGGTCGCCCAGATGTTGGGGAACCTATCACCCATGAGGACATCCCAGGGGCGGACCCTGCAGCAGACCTGCTGGCTGCCTTCCCTGCCTACCGGCCTGCTGACCCCGAGGAGATGGACAACTCGGACGCGGAGGCGGTCGAGGAGAGCCGGATAGCGCGACGCAGGGGGTGGAAGTGAATCCAGCGCTTCCTCAAGCGAGACCCATCAGAGTGGCTGGGGCGCATGGGATCACTTCAAACCTGGCTGCGCTTCCTGTGTGCCGGGGGAGCTGATGCTCAACGCCTCCATATGACGGTCCGTGATTTCATGGCTGAAAAGATGCGCGAGAGCCGCCGGCGTGCCGACATCGCGCAATGTCGGGACATGTCGGAGAACACGCGGGCGCTCCTCGCGGCGGAGCAGGAAGTCCGGCGTCTCGAAGGGCAGGCGACAGAGAAAGAGGCCTCCGTCGCAACGTGCACCGAGCTTGTGGAGCAACTAGCAGCCCAGCTGGTTGACGCCCAGGTACAGCTGACGGAGTCGGGCCAACAGATGGTCACAATTCAAGTCGAGCGAGAGCGTGCACAGGCCAGAATCGACGAACTGCGTTCTGCGACCGCCGACGAGGAGAGGGCACGCAGAGAGCGAGAAGCAGCTCTGGAGGCCGCCAGCCAAAGGGTAGCGGCGTTAGATAGACTTATTCAGCACGCTAATCCCTAGGGGCTTTGTTTTGCCATTCCCAAAACATTTGCTTCCGCTACTCAATATTTCGATCCATTTGTATGAATCACCATATTTATCTTCATCTTTTGGCTTAACATGATCGACCACAATTCATTGTTTTGCAGGAGCGTTAACCAAGCTTCAGGCATCCATAATTGGGCCTGGATTTCTAAAGAAAAGAGGGAGGTCATTCCTAGGAAAGGAGACTTCAAGCCTAATCAATGTATCATCCCCCCAACTTGTTCCAACACACGAGCGGGACAACGCTAGGGGCGTTGAGATTTTTTCCGAACATAGGGAAATGAGAAAGGGTGAATCGCGTGTCCCGAATTCAGAAATCCACAACGGTCGGCCTTCCAGGAAATGCCCAAGACGGCAAGTGGACAATGGATCAATCAACCATACTATCGCAATAGACGGACCGAAGGTCATCATTCATATTGCAGGAGGCGGATCACATGTCATCATCAATGCCGCTTTGGGGGTTCCTTCAGGCACAAGGGTGGAAATCCAGATCAACAGGGCATGCGAAGCGTGGGGCGAAGTGACGATTTGTTCGGATAGAATCTAACGCTCTCAAAATTGTGCCACCGTGGAGAAAGCGTATTAGGCGGATGCACTAATCTGGCCGTGAATCACCCCAATTCTCAGACAGAACCTCTTTGACGAGGAAGCTGTCGCTTCCCATCATTGCGATGGGGCATCCCGAACTGAATCGGGGAGAATATCACAACTGAACCACTCTACCCGAAGTCAGGCCAGACGGCCGGCGACGAGGAGTGGTGGGACTTAGCAATCCCTGAGGCTGGGCCCGAGTCGAGATGCCCGGGAGTTCCTACGTACTCCATCAGGCTGGAGATCAATCCACACGTAGTTCTGAATGTGCAGTTTAACGTCATGCAGGACGCAGAACCCCGTTTGGGGAGATCTTAGTTTAAGGTCGTAGAGCTCGGACCATAGGGGTAGAACTTAGTTTAAGGTCTTAGAGCTCGGACCATAGGGGTAGATCTTAGTTTAAGGTCTTAGAGCTCGGACCATAGGGGTAGATCGTAGTTTAAGGTCTTAGAGCTCGGACCATAAGAACCTCAAAGTACGCCACATCGTGGTCCTATCCCCTGGATATGCAAAGATGCACTGAGGGATAGTGTCAAGAGTGCCGAGATTTTGCCTGGTCAGAATGGGCGGTGGAAAACGTATTGTGAATCATGCGGCCATTCACTCAAGGACTGGGGGCACCGGCGTAACGACATGGGAGTACTGCCGACCGTGGCGGAAAAGAAGCATCAATATCGCACTGACCGTTGATGGAATGAGGCAGCAAACGAGCATCAACCGCTCAAGCGCAGGATTCATATCGATTTGCTGCCCGAGGCCCTTGGGGGCACCAGCCCGAGTCGGTGGGAGAGCACTGAGGCATTGTGTCCATACCGCTCACGGGGGCTCCACCCAGGGTGTAGGCGATGGGTCCGAATGAAAGGGAGCACGAAGCCTGAAAAGTGGAAGAAACCTGACCAAGCTGAACCTGAACCTTCCTGGCAATAAACCAAAGTACTCTTCACACCGGTGGATCACTGCAAGGGGTCGAGGGACACGCCTTGAGGGTGACCCGAAGGCGGCGGATTCCCAAGAGAAGGGGGAATCTCTAAGAGGTGGGGGATGGACCTGAAGTTTCAAACATCCGGGTGTTCCTACGTATCCCATAAGGATGGGAATCAAGCCACACGTAGTTCTTGAAGCGCGGCGCAACACAATCGGGCACTAGCGCGGGGAAGGGTGAGGGTCTGACCCTCGCACACAAAAGAAGCGGCATTTGATATTTCTTGTTTGTCTTTAAAGGTGGATGGTTTTTCTTTGTGCAGCGACATGCCTGTGATTAAGGAATCCCTAGCGTCGCCGCAATAATCAAACCATGAAAGGCATTGATAAATGGCGTGGTTATTAACCAACGCCCAACGTGAGTGTTCTCTGAAGAGAACATCACAATGCAGTGCCGTTTCTCATCGGGCGGCCAACACGATCACAGTTTACGGTCGTGTGGTAGGACCAGACAACACAGTTTAAGGTCGTGTGGTTCAGACCATGGAGGAATCCGCTCATTGCGATATGGCGGACTCAGCGGAGGTGGGAACATACCCAGCCCTGCGGTCACGCACGATTCTAGGAGAAGGTTCCCGGGATAGGGGCCTGCGTATGTCCATCACCCGAGAGGCAGAGATGCTAGCCTCCAGTTATACTGGGCCCAGAACGCGATTGTTCGGGAGACTCCTTCCTCCTTATGGGGATGAGGGTCCAGATACACATGGCCCTTAGGGAGGACATCAGCATATATCATTGGTGATCAGATCATGGGGGCCTCGACAGACACTATTACCCTGGTTGGCCTGCCTAACGTGTAGAGGTGTACTGAAGGTCAGTATGAAGAGAGTGTCGAGATTCCACTACAACGCACAAAGGCAGAGTGTGATGAGGACTGCGCAACCAATGTTCGGAGCCTGAAAGAGCCGACATGGCGATCAAGGATGTCGCTGACCATATTCGCAACACAACATCCGATCGCGTCAGCCTAGGATGGGGCAAGCAAACGAGCATCAACCGCTCAAGCGCAGGATTCATATCGATTTGCGGCCCAGGACCCGCCGGTAAATCGACTCGGAGCGGTAGGAGAGCACTGAGGCATCGTACCCAAACCGCTAACGAGGATCCCTTTGAGTGAAGGCTCGAACAAGAGGAAGCGCGAGGCCCGAAAAGCAATACAGGACTTGTCGGGATTGAATCCGACACTACGGGTCATAGACCTGAGTACCCAAAACACGTTAACAGATCACCGGAAAGGGTCAGAGGACTCACCCTGAGAGCAACCGAAAGACTGCAGATCCCCGTGATCAACCAAGAGACGGGGCTGGACCTGAAACACAAGCATCCAGGCGGTCCTACGTATCCCATAAGGATGGAAATCAAGCCGCACGTAGTTCTTGAGAGGCAGTTTAACGTCATGCAGGACGATGAGGGTGTGAGGTAGTTCCACACACGGGGGGAGGCGTACGGCGCGGCCAGTAGACCAACGTGAATGAGGACATAATCCCCCGCTCACGCCACACGCCTCGCACAAAAAGGAGGGGAATTGGGTCCAGAGGCCCAACGCGGGATAGAGATTCATGAGAAATGGGGCTGGGCCTGAAACATGAGTGTCCAGGAGGTCCTACATATCCCATTAGGATGGGAATCAAGCCTCACGTAGTTCTTGAGAGGCAGTTTAACGTCATGCAGGATGATGAGAGAATGGGGGGAGCAGAAGGCATCCCCAAACGTGGGGGGCGTACAGCGTGGCGAGCAAACCGACGTGAATGAGGGAATAGCCCCACGTTCACACCATACGCCGCATACCCAGAGACAACTGGGCCAAGGGCCCGAGATGGGATGGAAATTCCCGAAGGAGGGGGCTGGGCCTGAAACATGAATGTTCAGGTGGTCCTACATATCCCATTAGGATGGGAATCAAGCAGCACGTAGTTCTTGAGGTGCAGTTTAGCGTCATGCGGGACGAATGCTGAACAGTTTAACGTCTTGTAGCTTGGACGATATGCTAGATAGTTTAACGTCGTGCAGCTTGGACGTCATTAAGTTTAACGTCATGTTGGACGAATGCTGAACAGTTTAACGTCTTGTAGCTTGGACGAATTGCACTTAGGCAAAGTACTGCTTGAGGAACCTAGCGTTGGTGGGAGGAGTGACACGCTCACCATCCATAGTTGCTAGGGAGTACGCGCCATTGGGATAGACCCTGTGGACAACATAAGGTCCCTCCCACTTGGGCTCCAACTTGGGCGGCTTCCTGCCGGGGATCATCGGTGCTCTCAGGGCTAATACCAGGTCACCCTGCAGGAAGGAGCGGAGGCGAACCTTCTAATTGAAAGCTCGAGCCATTCTGCTCTGATGCCTCTCCAAGTTGTGCAAAGCGCGCAGTCTATTCTCATCCAGTGCTTCCAACTCGACTAGACGGGCTTCAGCAGCTCTGTCCGGCGCTTGCTGGTCGTAGACCGCAGTGCGCAAGGACGGTAACTGGATCTCGATGGGCAGGACGGCCTCAACTCCATACACCAGGGAATAAGGGGTCATCTGGGTGGAATTGCGAGTCGTCGTCCGATAAGCCCAGAGGGCGTTGGGGAGCTTGTCCGGCCAACTCTTCTTGTTCTGACCAACCATCTTTTGCAGAATGTTAGAGAGGGTCTTGTTAAACGCCTCAATCTGCCCATTCACCTGCGCATGATAGCGAGATGTATGGTTCGAGCGAATGTTGTACTTGGCGTACAACTTCTTCAACTCGGCTGCTCGGAAATTGGCTCCGTTATCCGTGAGGATAGCGTGAGGCACTCCAAATCGATGAATGATGTTGGAGGTCACGAAGTCAGCGATCGAACAGGATTTGACCTCTCTGAGCGGAATCGCCTCTGCCCATTTGGATAAGAAGTCCATGGCGGTCAGAATGAACCGGCACTGGCGAGCCGTCGCCGGTGGGTAAGGTCCCACAACGTCCATCCCCCAGAATGCAAAGGGCCAAGAATACCTGGTGGTATGGAGAGGCTCCGGCGGCCGATGCACAAAGTTCGCAAGAACCTGGCACGCATGGCACCTCCTGGCATACTCGATGCAGTCATGGATCATGGAGGGCCAGAAGTATCCCAACCTCCGAATCTGGTGGGACAGCTTCGGCCCAGTCTGATGGGCACCACATGAACCAGCATGAACCTCTTGCATGACTCGTGGGATCTCAACTCCTTGAAGGCAACGGAGGAGAACACCATCAAATCCGCGCCTATAGAGGATCTGCTCCAGGCCGGGACTGCTCTGGAGGGGAAACTGCGATGCGCGGCGTCGAACTCGCTCGCGCTCGGCCCGATATGACGGGAGAATGCCTTGTTGGAGGTACTAAACCAAAGGCTCCCTCCAATCAGGGGCTGGTTCGACTGCCATTTCTGGGGTACTCGGGGCTCCGGGAACAGGGGAAACTGCGGTGAGATTACTTACCGACGGGTCGCGATCTCCCTCCGGGGTAACGGGGGCGATGAGCCTGCGGTGCGTCACGCGGACGACCAGGTTGTCCTGTTCAGGCTCTGCAAGTGACGCAGCAAGGCTGGCCAAAGCATCTGCTCGACCGTTCTGCGACCGGGAAATATGGACAATTTCTGGCCGAGAAGGGAACTGGGCCATCAGAAGGAGGGTGCACTCCAGCAATGGCACAAGTTCCGGCTTCCTGACAACATAGTCAACATTGATCTGCTTAACGACCAACTAGGAGTCCCCTTTCACACACAGATGGGGCACGTCGATCTCGAGATCCAACTCGAGGCCAGTGATGAGGGCATGGTATTCCGCCTCATTGTTGGTACAGCCCTCTGACAACAGGAAAGAGTATGGCAGCACGGCTTGCTCCGGGGTAATGAAGACGATACCCAAGCCCACTCTGTTGAGCTTAGGATTATCGAGACATCTACCGGTGGGGCTCCGGGAGGCACCATCAAAGTGCATCTGCCAGCATGGACCGGCATGATCGACCGAGAGAATAGCCTCATAGGGAATGCCTAGATCCAGCGGCTGATCCGCGGAGGTCGGGTGAGCAGCCAAAAATTCTGCCAATGCATGCCCTTTGATGGCCTTCTGAGACACATACCTGATGTCGAACTGCTGGAGAATCACATCCCACCGCGCTAGACGGCCAGTCAACATAGGCTGGCTCAGGATATATTTCAACGGGTCTACCTGAGAAACCAACTGTACCTCATGGTGCTGCAAGTAGTGCCGTAGTTTCTGTACAGAAAATACGAGCACCAGACAGCTCTTCTCGATGGGGGAATACCTAACTTCCGCATCGAGGAGAATGCGACTAAGGTAATAGAGGCTATTCTCTGTTCCCTCGTTGTTCTTCTGGGCGAGAAGGGCACCAAGGGACCGTTCCAGGGCAGTCACATAAAGGACCAGCGGCTTCCCGGATACAGGCGGCATCAGAACCGGAGGTTGAAGCAGGTACTGCTTGATCTCCTCAAAAGCGGTCTGACACTCTTTATCCCATACATAGGTGGCACCTTTCTTCATGAGCCGAGAAAAGGGCTTACACTTGCCGGCCAGATTCGCGATGAATCGGCGTATATAGGCTAAGTGGCCTTGGAACCCTTGCAGTTCCCGGAGGTTACCTGGGGGAGGCATCTGGCTAATCTCCCTGATGTTCTCCGGGTCGATCTCAATACCCCGGTACCTTACCACAAAGCCAAGAAACTTCCCGGAGGTGACCCCAAAGGCACACTTCAATGGGTTCTTCTTCAGGCAGCGAGACCGGAGGAAGCCGAACACTTTCTCAAGATCTTTGAGATTGTCCTGACGCTGGCGTGATTTAACCACCAAGTCTTCGACGTAGCATTCCACCAGTGTGCCGAGTATTGGCTTGAATATGCGGTGCATCGCCCGTTGATAGGTGGCACCTACATTCTTCAGGCCGAAGGGCATGACCTGGTAACAAAAGATACCTTGGGGGGCCCTGAAGGAAGTGAACTCCTCATCCTCAGGGGCCATCCGGATTTGGTTATATCTGGAGTATCCATCCATAAAGGAGAGGGCTTGGAACCCTGTCGTGGCGTCAATCAACAGCTCTGTCCCTGGAAGGGGAAAATCATCCTTCGGACAGTGGCGGTTGAGATCACGGAAGTCGATGCAGACTCTGATCTGCCCATTCTTCTTTCGGACCGGCACAATGTTGGCCAGCCATTTGGGGTACTGAACTTCCCTCACGAAGTTGGCTTTGATAAGCTTGTCAACTTTGGCCTCAACCATGGCACCGTGGAATGGGTTCATCTTCTTGGGAGGCTGCTTGAACCCGCGATGGTTCGCCGGGAGACCAAGGCGGTGGACGGCTACCTGAGGATCTAGCCCCGGCATCTCGTCATAGCCCCAAGCGAACACATCACGGTGCTGCCTGAGAAAGTCCACGTACTACTGCCACTCCTCAGAGGGCATGGCGGCACTGACCAATGTGGGTCTTGGATCTGATTCGGTTCCAAGGTTCACTTGTACTAACTCATCGACCGTGGCGGAGACGCCCTCCTCAAAGGCTGGGGGTGCATCTTCCACGTCCTCTCCACTCGGGGAGGGATCGTCCACGGGAGAGACTACGTTGGAAACTGCATTGGGGCTACCAGATCCTGCTGGGCCACTGGTGCTGGCATGGGCGGTCGCGGTCATCTCATCAGGAGACTCACAGGCCATCGAGACCATGGCTACGTCCAACCGATTGATCGGGAGGACGTAAGCGTCATCCAAACTTGCCCAGGGATCACTTGCAACAGTGACAGGCTCAACCTCACCTGCCAGGATCTGCTTGTCCTTGCTCTTGTAATAGTCCACGTCCAGATAACGGGCTTCACATGAGGCAAAAGGAGAGGCATCTCCCTGAAGCACGCCTACTCGACCGTTAAGGGAGTATTTGAGGCATTGGTGGTATGATGAGGGAACCGCCGAATGAAGGTGGAGCCATGGCCTGCCCATCAATGCGTTATACGCAGTGTCCTGAGAGACTACCATGAATTCGGTGTTGGCAACCAAGTCACCGAACTGGGTCTTCAAGCGTATCTTGCCGACTGGAGTTTGCTCGGTGCGGTCGTACCCCTGTATCCTGTGGTCGGAGGGGATCAAGTCATCCTCAGACAACCCCAATCTCCGGAGCGTCCGAGTTGGAATCAGGTTAATCCCGGACCCCGTGTCGACAAGACAGCGCCGGACTTCAAGGCCATTGAACTGGCCAGTGACGTACAGCGGACGAATGTGCCCCTGTATAGGAGGGTCTTCATCCTTACCAGAGAACGAGATAACTGCCTGACATTCGGCGTCCTCGATCGTTTCGGCATGAAAGGCCTCTGCAGCCGCAACCTCTGTCTCAAATTGGAGGGGGCTCTTCAGGGCTTCAGTGAGTGCCTCGTGCATCTCAGATGACATGCGCAGAGCCTCATGGATGTAGAGTCTCGCTGGGATGTCGGCCAAGTGCTTCAGGACATCATACTTTTTGGCCAAGCACGAGCTCCTGGTTGCAGGAGGTTGCTCTGCGGTTGGAAGCATGACGGGCCTTGCAGGTTGGGCCGGCGGCCGACTGGTACTTGGCGCATCTCGCTGTTCATTGGTTGAAGCCCGGGGAGTAGTCACCGTACTGGGGTCAGGAGGCCGGGATGGACTCGTGGCAGGGCGGAGCTGATCGCAATGCGGCTGAGGCGGTTCTGCCTGGTCCCACACCACAAACAGTGGCGGAGGCGAATCTGTCATCCCCGGATGGGGGGGCTGCGCACGCTGAGCTCGGTCTTGAGCCTGCTGCCTAGTCTCAGTGGCGTGCACGGCCTGGCTGGAGGTACCAACAGCTGTGCCCCGACGACTCCTGTTGTTGCGGCTCCTCCGACGGTGGCGACGACCGGGGACACTAGGGAGGTCCACCTGGTGTTCTTCAACGTCGGGAACCGAAAAGGTATTTACCAGCTCGACGGTATTAACCGAAGCGTACCCAACACTTTCATCGGACGAATCATTCACCAATGGGCGGATCCAGGGAGGGATCCTCATCTCTGGGGGCATGAAATCGCCGAGAGTGCGGGATAGAGGCGGAACTGGCGGGGCGCGGTCTTCCTTCTTGCGCCGCCGCCGTTTGCTCTTCTTGGAAGAGGCAGGCTGGGACGACGATGTCGAAGCAGCACCCGCAGATTCTGGGGGCTCAGGCTGATTCAAGCACGCACGGATGATTCCATGGGCACGAATGATCGTCTTGCGGGCCATCCAGTTATTATACTTCTGGGATCCGCGGTCGGAGACCAGCTGCCATTCGTCCTCATTGCCGCTATCGTCATCTGATCCCACAAACACACCCGCCACTTGTGCTGGAGCTGGGCCCAACCTGATTACATTGTTGTTAATCTGGTCTTGGAGCCAATCCTTAAACACATAGCACCGCTGGATGGTGTGCCCCAGGGCCCGATGGTAAGGGCAGTAGCGGGGGTTAT
This sequence comes from Viscum album, assembly GCA_963277665.1. Classification (NCBI taxonomy): domain Eukaryota; kingdom Viridiplantae; phylum Streptophyta; class Magnoliopsida; order Santalales; family Viscaceae; genus Viscum; species Viscum album. The sequence continues at coordinate 687,262,916 of OY728132.1, read as the reverse complement.
CCGTGAGATGTGCCTCCTCTGGCCTCCAGCACTCAGGCAGTCACACAATCCTCTGCTCCAGGGCGCTCCGGAAATAACCGGGGAGCTGATCCTCGTGAAATGAGTACTTCAGGTATCGTGGGCCCCTGGGAGCGTGGTCTTGACGAGGGGATGGAGGGGCCTGCCGAGGAGGTGGACCCTGATTATCTCGCCTGGGTTGTGGCGGTACATTACGTGGAGGGGCCGGCCGGTTCTGAGGCTGCCGCAGCTGGGCCGGGAACTAAGCCCGTGGAGGCGGATTCCTGTGAGGCTGTGGAGCTGGCCTTGCCGGCAGCAGCTCCAACGGCCTGGGGGCCTCTATCTGGGCAACAGCAGCGGGCTCAGCCCTTCTGACTCTCCTTGCAGGAATCGTAGGGGGCAGCGGGTGTGCCTGACTGGCCTGTTGCAGGGCTTCCTCAAGACGTTGAGCTTTTTCTGAGAAGTCCCTGAACCCTCCGGGGTAATTCTGAGTGATCAAGGAAGGGACCAGCTCGGTCTTGACGTTCCCGACGCACATTGTCAGCAACTGCTCCTGAGTCAATGGCATGTCAAGGGAATACGTGAGACCCTTCCATCGGGCGACGAAGTCCGCGACTCGCTCATCAGGCCTCTGCTTGCACTTGAAGAGGTCTGAGATACTCATCTTCCAGGTCGTGGAACTGAACTGGTAGAGGAACTGTCTATGAAGGTCCTCCCAGCTAGTTATCGACCCGACGGGGAGATGGCTGTACCAGACAAATGCTGGCCCTTCCAGCGTCTGGACAAAGCAGCGAATCTTAGCGGCCTCTTGCTGCGCCGGAGTCCCCAACATAGGCCCTCACCTCGAGTTGAAATGGGCCAAATGCTGTGGCAGATCTCCAGTCCCGTTGAAGGGGGAGAAAGTGGGATTCTCGAATCCCGGAGGCGCCGGCATGTCATCCACCCATGCTGGGTATGGCTTGCCGTCCGGTGGGATCGCCACTTTCCGAGTCTCCAAGGCTTCCAAGAGGGCGATGAGTGCCGCCATCGGATCGTCCGGACATGGGTTCCAGTCCTGCTGAGGATCTCTAACCACGAGCGCATTGCATGGCCCTTCAATCGGGTCGTCGACCGGGTCGTCGAACTCGGCAGCTCGTGGGATGGCGGGCGGAGCGGCCCTTGGGGCAGCGGGAGGAATACGAGCGGGGTATCTCAGGTAGTCACGCCGCTCGGGAGGGTGTGGTGAAACATACCACGCCCTCTTGCATGGGCAATGGCCTCTCCCCTATCGGCGAACACGGCGTAATCACGGTTGCCCGGGAGAGCCTCGTCGAGGAGCGGTTGTTCCTGTCCCTGCTGTCCTGGCCTAGGATCACCGTAGTCAGGCCGCTGCTCTGCAGCGCGCTCGGCGAGGAGCTGGTCAACCAGCTTCTTCTGCTCGGCGAGCTGTTGACATAGCATAGCCTTCTCGGGATCCTCCTCTGCCCTCTGCGTGGAGGCAGATGGGTCGGCGGGCTTTACAGCCCCGCCGTGCTCTTTACCTTTGCTGACGTTTCGACTCAACGTCAGTGCTTCAGTGGGTGTGGGGAGACCCAGGAGGTTCCTCTGGTGACGAGTAAATCTCACCGATGGATCCAACAGCGGCTTGTCTTCGGGGGGAGAGCACCCGTCGAGAAGTTCCAAGCCGTTCCCCTCCCCCGACAGGTCAGCCATATTGACCGTTTCCGTTCCTAGGGATGTACCCTCAGGGCCACCCAGTGAATCGGGCTGTCGGCGAATCGCAATGAAGCATAGGGCAGCGTACTGCCCCCATCCACGGATATACACGTGGGGGGTGGCTCCCTCGATAACCTTGTGGAGTACTTGAAAACACTCAACGCATCGTTGTTGTAGGGCCTCGTGGTGCCCAAATGACCCGGGGTGCCGAACCGCGGGGAGCGTGGCCAGGTCAATTTGACGGCACTGCTCACCAATATCCTCCAGGTGCGCTTGACTCCCGGGATATGGCATTTATAGGCGGTGAAGACAGGAGTGAGTCTCCCGGAGAGTTCGGCGGAAGAATTTGAACTCATCCGGGGTGCGTGATTCGTGTGCATCAAAGTCCGGTCCTGCGACTGGCCAAAACTTCTCAGGGAAGTGGCCCTCTGCAAGGACGGTCCAGAAGCTCCACGACTCAAACTCGGGACCCAGGTCTCCTCGGTCCTCTTCAACGACTGGGAATGGACGGGGAACCGGCAGTGGTGCCAAGGCGGGCCGCCGGGCCGACGGGCTGGCCGGCGGTGAATACGGCGAGCAGGCCGATTGGCCTCCATATCCCGGGCCGCCCCCTGAGGGTGGCAGTGCCCCGGCTACCACATCACGATAGGACGGGCCGGCGAGCGAACATCCTGCCGTAGCGTCGGTGCTCGCCGAGGGTGCACTAGATCGTGGTTCGACCGTCGGTCCCCAGAAAAGGTCTTCGGGTTCTCCGATCGAGGCAGAAGGTGCTTCCGGAGGGGCCGGTACCAACCGCAAGCTTGGCCCTTGGGGGTCTACCAGGCCTTTGCTACTCCTGATATACCTTCGGAGAGAAGCGGGGATCGTATCGATCTCGCTCTCGGGAAGTACGAGGCTGACGTTCCGCATTCCTACCCCTGCCCCTAACTGGCGGGATCCGGGGGAGGGCTCTGTCGCCGAATCATACTCCGCCTCTGTATCAGAGAAACGAACCGGTCGGATCTCTATCCAGAATTCCGTAACATTCTTCCCTCGGCGTCGACGCCTCGCCCTCCTGCCCCTGGGTGGTTCTTCGGGGCATGGCTGATCTCTATCCTGGCGTCCTCCGGCCGCACCGGTGTTGGGGCCAAGAGGACTGGAAACCAAGGTGCGAGGAGCACCGGGACAGATATCAAAGGGGACGCGGGAAGAGATGATTCCGGGCGGGCCTCCGGGCTGAGATCGGAAGGTGGGATGACCCATGTCTCTTGGATCGGCCACACGGAGTAGCCCCTGTTGGTGAATAGCGCTACCGTGAGGTGGTCCGCGGTGGCTATTGCCTGTACCAGCAACCGGGAGAGTCAACCCAACCTGCCTTTGGGGCGGTCGGGGCCTCGATCTAGGTCGGGCATAGAAGTGCCCCTGCTCAGGATGCGCAGGGGCCTGGTGACTGGAGCCAGCAGTGGCTTGAGCCAACGCGGCCGCTGTTGCTAGGGCCCCAAGATGGGCATCCTCTTCCGCTCGTGCCCGACGTTGGCGTCGAGACAGACGAGTCGGGATGAGCGGCGCGGGCAGGTGGAGAGCCCGTTCTTCGACTTGAGAGGCCTGGCGGCGATGTCGCCGTGGCCTGACAGGAGCCCTTATCGCGGATCCCTGGAGCGAATCCCGGATAGGGTGGTCCCGGGAATCTTCCACCTCATCCGCATAGGGGAAGGAGTTGTCGGAGCGCTCCGGGGATAAACTCCCAAAGCGGTTGGACGTCGAGGTAGGCAGCAGTGCCTCCCTACGCGGCCCTAGGGGGCGGCGTTGGTGGCGAGGTGCAGCTCCCTCGAGGTCTAAGAGAGCCATGTCCCTGGTGGGGATGACTCCCTCTTCCTCATATCTCCGCACCAAGTTATTGATCACCCTTCTCTGGATGACCTCCGAGGGGGAGAGAGGGCGTGGTTGCCCCGCAGCTGCGGCTGCTGGGACGGCTGTGGAACGGGCGAGACCGCGCGGAGTAGCCGCGTCGGTGTTTCCCCTACCCCTACGCCAGTGGGCGGGTGGCGATCGGGCACTGGATTGGGCGACTTGATTCCTGAAAGCAGGGAGAAAAACCCATTAACACTGATAGGAAAAGGAATCGACAACCAACCATTAGTGCCACGACGCCTTCCGTGGGGGGAACCCAGGCCATCGACGTCGTGAGACGGAGTGCCCGATTTCCCTTCCCCAGCCCCTGGAGGGTTCAGTGCCCTAGTGCTGAATGCTTGGACGGGAAACATGCTGGTCTTCCGACACCTCAGAAATCCATTGGTCTTCGTATTGAGGAGAAGAGATTCACGTCGGGTTCACCATTTTTCTGTTTCGGTGCGGATGTGCGTCGGGTTTCTGTTCCGACGCTGTTCCGCCAGGGCGCGTTCGCGCGTGCACCCGTCAACCCGAGGGGATGGGCGTGCGGCTTGTGGCCCCGCAGTCCCGCTTTCCAAAGGCGGGCGGCATCCGTCCCTTGTTCAGGGGCGTCTGCTCCTTGATCGAAACCGGGATGATGGGATGTCGGCTCCTCCTTCCGTGGACCTCTCCTCGGAACTCGTCACCTAATCCGGGTCTCCCTCATAGATTTAAGAATGTTAGTTAATCTCGTTCCCGATGCCATATCTTCATGGACACCGGTTAATTACGCTGCTTCCGCCCGGATGCTCCAAGGGGTCTGGTCGGGGCAGCAACCTGCGGTGAGGAGACCAGGTGGCTCTGGGTGTTGGGGGCGTGTCTTAACACTGCGACTCTGCATGTCTGCCTGCCGTCCCTAATAGGGCTTCTCGAAGGCGTGATGGCATGAGGCATCCCGCGCTGGGTGCGGGGAACTGTGTTACCTGAGGTTTTCCTCAGCTTCCCATGTTTAACATGGGGTATGCCGCGAGTTTAACGTCCAGCGGGGACGGCATCTGACTGATCAACACGAGAAGTGGATCAGATGACAGAACCCCTTGCGGGGAACCTCCGACGCTGGGGCCAACACATGGGCGGCTTCTCGAGTGAAGTGGATTGGAATGAAATGGCATGACCCCACCGGGATGTGGCAGCCCGGGTAAGGATCAGGGTGGATGATGGAGTGAAGAGCTTGGACCCCGTAGAGGCTTCCTACGTACCGCGCATTAGCGCGGATCAAAGTCAACGTAGTTCGGGTATACAGTTTAACGTCATGCTGGACGTCGGCAAGCCGACTCACGAAGAGGTCGAGGTCGCCGGGCGGAGGATTGAACCGAACCACCTCGCATAGAGGGGGATGGAACGGCCAGGTGGATCACAGTTTCACATCATGCTGGACGTTGGCAAGCCGACTCACCAGGAGGTCGAGGCCGCCAGATGGAGGATTGAACCGAACCACCTCGCACAGAGGGGGATGGAACGGCCGGGTGGATCACAGTTTCACTTCATGCTGGACGTTGGAGAGAAAAAGGCAGTGGGGAAGCACAATGGAGATACACATGTGCAGTCCCCTACAAGAGCGGATTCATAGGTGAATCGACGCAAGTGTGAACCCGGGAGGGGTCCACTGATGGACGAACCGACGTAAATACGACCGGGACGACCAGGTGGTGGGCTTGAACCTCGGAGAGGCTTCCTACGTACCCTGTTTAGGAGAAAGGGATCAAAGTCCACGTAGTTTGTTCTGTTTGTAACACTCTACCCCCGTGGGCGAAGGCCACTCCAATCCCGACATCCCTGCAGAGATGAGCGGGTGGGGGCCACATCCAAACCGGGAGGGGGACCCTGCGTGCGAGGCACGAGATCGGGTGAAGCGGAAAGTTTAACGTTTTTCCGGACGAAGTACAGTTTAACGTCGTGTGTTGAGGACGAAGCGAACGGTTTAACATCTTTCCGGACGAAGTACAGTTTAACGTCGTGTGTTGAGGACGAAGCGGACGGTTTAACGTCTTGCCAGACGAAGTACAGTTTAACGTCGTGTGTTGAGGACGAATGGTGTACAGTTTAACATCTTGTAGCTAGGACGAGGTGTAGTTTAGCGTCATGCAGGACGAATGCTAAACAGTTTAACGTCTTGTAGCTCGGACGATGGAGGCTAGGCATTTTAGCGTCGTGTAGCTTGGACGTATACTGAACAGTTTAACGTCTTGTAGCTCGGACGAAGTACAGTTTAATGTCGTGCGGGACGTATTACAGTTTAACGTCGTGCAAGACGAATTACAGTTTAACATCGTGCAGGACGAATGGTGTACAGTTTAACGTCTTGTAGCCAGAACGAGGTACAGTTTAACGTCGTGCGGGACGTATTACAGTTTAACGTCGTGCAGGACGAATTACAGTTTAACGTCGTGCAGGACGAATTACAATTTAACGTCGTGCAGGACGTATGAGCCGCCGATAGGCCCGTTTCACTTCGCGCGAGCCTGGAGGGCCGCACGGGAAGAAAACCCACGGTGCGGGCACCCGGGATGAGGGTCATCGGGCGCCACGCAGGCGGGTACCCAAAGGGGGTCAAAGGGGGCGACCCTGGCGGTTTGCGCGCAAAAGAGGAGCTTTGCGCATAATTCCGCGGGTCGGCGCGCAAATGGGCGGGCTGGCGCGCAATTGTGCCAGCACTTTGCGCGTGGGAGATAGAGATTGCACGCACCGGGCTTCGGATAGCGCGCGGGGGCAACGGCTCATTCTTTACTGAACGGCCACTTTGAAAGGGGGGGGGGGGGTGCGCGCAATCGGGCCGGATTGCGCGCACCCCGGGGGCAATTGCGCGCAAGAGGCTTCTTTTGCGCGCGAATTCCTTTGGGTGAAGATTTATTCAAAGGAAAGGAGCCAAAGGGATTGCGCGCGAAGGCGAACCCCAAGGCTTTCTTGTGCGAAAGAAAGGCGGTTACCTGAAGATCGGCATTGCGCGCTGAAGGGGTTGGATTGCGCGCACGAGAGACCTTTCGACTTCCGGCAACCTTCAAAACGTTGGGAGTCACCTCATATTTATAGGCAACCCCGGGCGCGGAATCCAGTTCGCGGGCGCGGAATTCTCTTCGCGGGCGTGGAATAGGCCCCGGCGCGAAAGGGAGTCGCGCGGGCCACGGGCGCGCAAAATTGCGCGCCGGCCCAGCGCATTGCGCGCATCCCGGGAGGTTTGCGCGCATCACTACAACTTTGCGCGCGGGCCTCCAAAATTCCGCACAAGGATTCTGGGCCCTCCGAAACGGGATTCCAAATCCAAATACGACCTCGCTTCCCGCATCCGGAGCTTCGTTTGGGAACAGCGAAATTTTCCAGCGTCTACAGATATATTTTTTGAATATTGACTGAAATAATTTATTAGAATATGGTTGATTCAAGGAATTTATTTGAATGTAATCTATTTGAAAATAGTTGATAAAGGATGTGTTGAGAAAATTTAGAACCCATGTATCATTCTTGGGATTAGACGTGCCAAGGGAACCCCATCCCTAAGATGGATTTGATTTAGTAATGAGAAACATTTTGAAAGGTGTAATTTGTCAAAAAAATAACAAATTGATTTTGGGTAACTAAATTTGGAATTAAGAGACCAAAAAGAATGTGCATCATAGGAGATGTAGACCGAAGATTGATTTTATCACTCATAGACATAGTAAACAAAAATTTATAATCAAGCGAGACAATTTCATCATTGAATTTAGTTTGTAAAGAGACGGGGTAGCTTCCAAGAATCATATTCAATAATGAATGTAGTGAGCATGGTCATGCAGATATAATTACAGGAAGTGATGTGGTAGGAAGATATAGGTAGGGGGAGATAAAATATGATCACAAGAGTCAGTAGTGGGCTATTGGATGGTGGGTATAGATGAGTATAGAAGGGGAGGGGATGAATAAGAATAGTTTAAGGTAATCCTAGAGAGGTAAGGAGTCGATATTTTTAATGTCACACTAATGACATAATAGAAAATTGAATAAAAGTGGTTGGGTGGGAATCATGGGGATGACAAAGCATCATAATAGAGGCAAGTTAGTAGGGATCAAAGGGACTCTAGGAGACAAAGGCCATGTTTATAGGTAGAAAATTGAAAATAATATGGGAATATAGGTTTGACTATGATCATGTAGATAAATACATTAAAATATAAAATTATTTTAATATACTAAATTTAAAAAATTAGTAAAAAAATTACTCATCAGATACCGTATTTGAAGGAAATCACAAAAAATAATTATTGGCACATGATTTTTTTGGCAATCCCTTATAGGTAAGGCCTAATAAGGACAATTTTTTTTACCTCAATTATGATCTTATTTGGAAAATTCAATTGATCATGGGAAGATAAATATTGATCATTAGAAACAACCAAAGATGTATGATGTGGGGTTGTTGGATGGCTGCGAAACAGGAAAAAATATAAAATAATTTGAAACATATTTTGAAATTTTTGGTGCATGAAATGACCATGAACACTACAATAGATATATCATGAGGATCCATAAAATAATCTATCAATATATCCCCTAGAAAAAACATGGTAAATTTTATTTATAGATGAATATAACAATAGAGGATGGTTAAAAAACATCTCTTATCTTAACTAATAATGAATTAAATAATATAAATAATTAAATAATTAGTTTAGAATAATAGATTCCTTTAATTGTTTGCATACAATTATTATCTCAAATAATAAATGAATAAATCCTAATTCTACCATTTCAGTAAAAAATAGACATATCCACTAATAAATGATTAAATATTGGTGTGTATGTTATGATAATATCTATAAGATGGTTTTAATTACATTTCATGAGTTGAGAGAAAAATATTTGATTTATCAATCACTAAATTCCAACACAATAAAAAAAATATGATGTATAAAAATAGATGACTAATACTGAGAATTTTAAATTTATTAATTTATAAATCATAGTGGGTGAAGAATAAAAAACTTATATAAGGGAGATGATTTATATGGTGAGTAATATTAGGATACGATAATATATATTATATACCCTTGGGAATTAAGATTCATATAATTGAAAAGAATTTAAATATATAGAAACTTTATTAGAGATTCCCTCTGAAAAAATAATAACATTAGAGAAAGTGAAAATATAATTTATTTTTTAATTAGAGAAGAATAAGTAACATGGGAGTATTTGGTAAGATAATTTTATATGAAAATCAGAATAAATTAAAAAGGATGTGAGGATTGAGTGTTTTTATCAATATAATATAATGAAAAATATTTGAATTTAATGAACATATCTATTTTCTAATTTTTAGATGAAAACATTGTTTTTCTACATTCAAGGATTTAGTAAATAAAATTATTATTTTAATCCCATATTTTCATTATTGATTAAATTTATAATTAAGGGAATAATAAGAACTATCATAGATGAATTAATTAGAGAAAATAAGAAATTATTTCTAATTTTATTACATTTATTTCTAGTTTTAGGGATATTTTATATTAATGTTTCAACATATTTATTAAATTTATTTTATTTTTTGTGAATATGGTTTAATTATTAATGATTTATATTTCTTTTCGTTGTCATTTTCAAAAAATACAATGATTTTATTTTTATCTATATAATGAAACATTTTCACATTATTTCTTATTAATATAATTAAAACCACTATACTGGTGATGCTGTATGCATGATATCAAGTCATTATGAATAAGAGGACTATTATGAAGATTAACATTTCTTAGAACTAATATATAGAAAAATATCTTAAGGACTGATAGAAAAATTTCGTAAAAAAAACTCAAAAATCATTATATTCCCCAATGAATTATACATTGAATAAATCCATGGACATATACTTAAAATGAAAAGAAATTTATAAAAATTTATGAATATAGGGAAACAGTTGAGATGAATTATAAAAGTGGCCTTGATATAGTGGTGGAGTATGTAATTTAAAATCATTAATTTTTAGATAAGGTACAGAGACCAATTTTTTTTGAATTGATGAATATAATATGGATCTTTTATTTTGAAACCCTGTGAAAATAGATATCCAAAAAAATATTTCAATTCACCAAATCCTTCTCTCAAACCCTTAAAACCCCTCGTTGTTTAACATAATCAATTTCTTGTAATTCACATCCCAACCATCCATGATCACACTGCACTTCTTAACCATGATCAAAAATTTTATATAATCAAACTATTACAAGAAATTTTGATCTTTTTTAGAGTTATAGAATGGGGTTGCGTACCTCTAGTGCATGTATCATGAAAATAATATCCTTTTAATTCTATACTCATCCACCTATCTTTACTACTGGAAAAATAAAAAATCCCTAGAGTTGTTGAATTAATTCACCATATTTTTTGATTTCCAAAACCACTCTCTAAAAGATAGACTAAATATTTATCCCTCCTTATCCCCTCCCCTAAACTCCTAAAACACTTTTGATGATTTTTCATTCCATAGAAATTAATTTATTGTTATTTTAAATTGTAATATTAATTTATATTAAATTATAAGTACATTTAATTTCAGGTCTAAATATTTGATGAAATATTATAACTTTTATTTGTGTTTAAACGAGCTACAATTATTTATTGTATTTTTCATAATCAAATGAGTTAGGTATTTATTTTTATTATATATTTTCTATCTAGATATTGAAATATAAATTGAATCCAATAAAAAATATTGGTTTATATGAATATAATTTAGTCTAATATTTTTCATAATACCATTGAAATTTATTTTTATTAAATAGAAGTTTTTGTAATTTTTATTTTTAAAGTGGTTATGTATTTATTATTAATCTATTTGGTTTTTTAGTCATTTTAAAAAACATGGATAAAATAATTAATGGTGGTTGTGGTTAAGATAAATTTTAATTTTTATATTTTATAAGTATTTATATATAAAAGTATAGTTTATATAATTATTTTTAAATAATCGATTCATTTATTTATTTTTTATATATAATATTTATCAATTAGTTAAACTGAAATTTAAAATAAATACATTTTTATATGATTTTAATTACATTAAATATTTTTCATAATACACTATAAAATGTTATATATATTAAATAATACACAATTTGTTCTAATTTATATTAAATAATTATGTTTTATATTTAATTTTTAATATATATATATATATATTAAATTATTTAACGAAAGCATAAATCCATTAAAAAAGGTGTTGTTCTAGAAATATTTTACATTATGTTGATATTAATATTTTATTATCATACCCATTTAAAAAAATGATTTGTATATAATAGAGAATAAAATAGTCAAATAAAAATTTATGTTGAAATTTTTAAGAATGTGAATAAAAGAAATGATTCTATTAAAAAGAAATACAAATAATAAATAAGTTCATAACAATTATATTTTATGATATTTTTATAAAAGTTATTTATTTTTGAAGAAATATATTTAATGAAATGAATTTTTTATTTTAAATGAACATTTATTGTAATACAATATTAAATAATTTAATTCAAAATAAAATTTAAAATTTAAAAAATAAAAAAACTATTTTTAATTTGATTTGTTAAAATAAATTGAAATTTAAAAATTAAACATATACAATTAAAACTAAATTAATATATAATGTGAATAACAATATTTGATTTGATGATAATAATTTGACAATAATATTTAAATAAAAGTTATATTGATTTTTTAAAAAATTAATTATTAAATTACATCGTTGGCTAAATAATTGATTCAATATATATTTAATTAATAAAATTTAATGTGATACATGGTTATATAAAATTAATTTCAGCATTGGATTAATTTTTAATTGTCAAAACAAAGTGAATTTAATATTAAAAATAATTTTTTTTAAAAAAAATTGATGATTTGTGAAAAATATTAAAAGAATTGATAATATTTAAATTTTTGTAATTTTTTACTAATTTTAAATTTAAAAAATAAAACTATTTGTTAAAATTATTATTTTAAAATTAATAAATTATTGTTTTAATTTTTTATTTAATTCAATTAAAATATTTTTAAATAATATGATAGAAACTATATGGGAATTAGTTTATTAAAATTTTACAAAAACTAGTGGTTTTTGATGGTTTATATTATGAAGGGAATTTATAATATGTTATGGATATTGGATAGTGTAGTGAAGTTGTTTCTTTTCAAATGAAAATTAATTATAATCTAAAAATTTGATATAAAGAATTTGTTTTTGATATTGTATAGAGAGTTCCTTAGGGATATACATATTCATTTTATATCCCTTATAAATTATATGATGAAGATAATATGTCTGTGGTCATAGAGACATTTCATGAACATTGAAATATTGAAATATTGAATTTAAACATTGTTACAATAACTTCAGAGGGTCAAAAAATAACCCAACTAAATCATCTAGTACTTATGATGGCAATCAACAATCAGTTTTTCATTTTAATATGATCTTCATGTATCTGATAGTTATAATCAATTATTAATATTTTTCACAGAAACTATATATTTTATTAATAATGAATAATACATGGAACCAATTGTAATGGATTATTTTACTGATTATATTTATAAATATACCAATGCTTTAACCATTGAGCATGATATGGAAGAAGATATAGATATACCCCTGATATATGTGATCAAACATGATTGGGAATACATCGTTCCTCGAATATGACTAATATTTCATTCTTACATACAAATAATTTAATACAGCTAAAATATTTGGATGTCTTTACTAATGAGGATATTGACATCGTGGGCTTGTGTGGATGTTTACAATGGGAAAAAATATATTTTTTAATTGAGTAAGTTTGTAAACAAATATCCCTTAAAAATTACTGATGAAATATAATTTTAAAATACATTAATTTTTTTTGTAGATCAATCTACAACAAAAAATGTAGGCTATTCTTTTTGACCACTATTATGTGAAATAAAAAATGTTCCAATGATTTATAAAGGTTAAATTTATAGTAATTTTTAATATTACATGATTTGATTATTCTAAAAATTATGTAAATCTCAGCATATCACAAGAACACTAATATCAAGATGCATGATTTATACCATTATTTGTTGTTTAGATGCTAAAAGTAATTTAATATATCTCATAAAAATCGTCTAAGGGAAAATAAAGACGATACTTGGATATAATATTTCATATCTACAGGAATTTTTAACACAAATAAAATGAAATCTAGTAGGTTTAAGGTGATATGAAAATATAATTTGTTATAATATCATGTTGTTTTAATATACTAAAACAAAATGAATAAATTTTATGTGCATTATACAGTACATTGAATTTTGTGGAAAAATTTTTATGGACCCAAAGATAGTGAAATTCCTAGCTTTTTTGGATTTTCAAATAAGGAATATGTGTATTTCAATATTGAAATGCATTTATACACGTTGATATAATATTAAAACATCAAAATTATGTGGGTTTTTATAATTACAACAATCAAATGTTAGATTTCATGTCAAATTTCATTAAACATTATAATTACTGATAATTAATGTTTTGAATTATTGAGTTGACTTATAGTAATTTCGTTGAAACATTTGAAATTGAAGTCAGAAATCTGTTTGATATTATACTATCACTATTCAATTCATGATAATATTGAGCTTCTATTATTGGGATGGGAACCCCTTACATCCTACAGTTGTAATTACATCCATATTATTGGTAGAATGATTTAAATAAAGTTAAATTTAAAACATGAGAAAACCCAATCAATGAATTTATAGAAAGAAATATTCAATTATTAAATTATTGTATTGATTTTTGTTGAACTCCTCATGTATTAATCATGATTTACTGATCACAAATATTATTCAACCTAGTTAACTCCAATAAGTTATATTCAATCATGTGTATTTATGTTTAATGTTTTCTCATGATTTAAGAAGATCAATGAAAGATCTTAATTGCTCTAAATTTCGTTTACCTACTTTATACTATCTTTGATCTACTATCATAATACCTTCGTTGATAAATTTTTATGTATAATATTTATATTATCATCATTATTTAATTCTGAACATGGTTACTTTGAAATGTCTAAGTCACCGTTAGTCTGCCTCTCGCTATGTATTTCAGACAGTGTTAAGCCAGACACCGTGAAGCCAGATACAGTTAACAAGACACTGTGACCGCACGACACTATGACCATGAGACACCATGACACTCTGACATTGTGACCAATCTAGACACCGTGTGAAGGAGACGCCATTTCTAAGACTTTCTATGACACCATTTCTTAAACTATTTTGTCATATTTCAATTTAATTTCTAACAGTCATATTTGATGATTTTAGTGCACTGACATAATTAATGTAGACCTATAATCAGACAGTACGAGGTATGTGGTGCATAACACTTGCAACCTATCGTCTCCAACACATGCATTCCAAGTTAAAATTCAAGTGTGGCCAAGAGTCATTGTGTGCACGATACATAAACAGAAATCGAGACAGTGAGCATGATAACAATGAATTCACTTAGAGAATGTTTCAAAATAAAGACACACTGCATGAAACTTGACAGTTGTTGAACACAGGAAGCATATTTGAAGCATAAAGAACATATTCTCTCTATTGAACCTCACAAAGAACACAAGATTAATCATGACACTCTTTTTTTAACAAAATTTCCAAAGAAGGACTCAAAGCTTCATCTTTCTTCAGTCCCAAGGAGTCCAGAGTTTCACTGACATCACACTAGAGCATTCTAAACTCATATCCATATTATTTTTCTACTGTGATCAAAATTTTCATTACATTAAGAGCAATGTCCACTTCTGTCTATTTAGACACATTCTATCTCCTAAGAAGAACTAGAGGATACTAAAATCCTCACACCAAACTCTTTATAACTATGTGTATCCCACGAGGAACTATGGTAGAGGTCTGAGGACCTGGACCACCTGTGTGTTATTGTTGTTGCTTTCCGATGAAGAACTGTGGTAGAGGTCTGAGGAATTGGATAGTCTGAGTATTATTGTAAACCCCGATACAGGGTGTAGATCAATGTTTTTTATAAACTAATTAAGAGGACTAACTATTATCTTGAGACTGAACCTCTTGGTTAAAACTGTTGTTCATCTTATTTTAGGGTAAACTATATTCAATATTTCGCTGCTAATTTTTATGAAATTAAAATCTGTTTTAAAGTAACTATGATAATTGAACTAGTATGTTTTAGTAATTATTATTAACTAGAAAGTTAGTTTCAAAAGCTAACTTAATATGAAGATTAAGTTAACTGTGAAATAATCAATCATTGAGAATCTTATTGAACACATACAATCTTTATAAATTCACTACAATTAAACTTGTTTTTTTAATTGATGGATAATAATATAAATCATATAAACAGATATTTTTAATAAGAACACAATTCACCCCCCTCTGGAGTATTCACTCCAACCAACAATTTTAAATGTTTTCAAATCATTTGTACCTCAAGAACTGAGAAAAAACTATCTAGAATGGGATAAATATAGAATTTTAAAAACAAGTTTATAAGAATATGTTAGGAATCCAACTAGAGAAATGGGTATTAGAATCTGTGGTGACGAAATTCCCCAAATCTTAATAAATATGTTACATATGATAGACTATATCTTAATTTAGGATATAAGGACGTCATAGGGTAAGAAATCCATGATTTAAAATGTATATTCTTTTCTGGGTTGGTATATCATATCTTATTGTATAGTGACAACAAAATTACTCATACCCAAGGCAATCATTGTGTCTTATCAGGATAGATCATAATAAAATGTTGTCGGGAAAATAATATTGTTTGATTTACCAACAAATTATTTGATTGATGTAGGAATGTTATTGTTAAATGTTAATGATTAAATAATTTTTCCATAAAATGTAATCATTTATTAAACATTTCATAAAATAAAATATATGTAATAGTTGATGGTCTAATGTCACAAATTATTTTGACTATTTCTATTTACAAAATTTTTTATGAAGTTATTATTAATGTTAAAAAGTATTGAGTGTTCCTCAAGGCCTATATATATTATCCAAGCCATAGATATATGGGTTTTTATTCATTCAAGACTTTCCTAATTTCACTTCGCTAAATCTCACTATTTTTCTCCCCTCTACCATTATTTTATAACAAAGGTACTAAAAATCCATGGTTGTGAGGAGGATCCCACACTACCATTACATGATTCAATTGATCCATGGATACTACCCATAGGGGAGAGTGAATTACTCATTCCATAGTTATTTCTATCAACCACTACGATTGAACAAGGAGGCTCGACTATCTGTGGTTAAAGGTATGAATTAATTTTTTATATTTTTGTGGATTCATGTTTTTATTGAATCTTGATCATCAGATTGAGGTTTTTCATGCCTTAAATTAATTCAAATAGGTGTTTATTAATCCATATAAATAATTCAATGGAATATATGTAATGGATAAATATTTAACAGATTCGTACTAAATCTCACATATGAACCATATTAAAGAGGAACTCTTCACTCAGAAGCAGCAATGTTGATAAAAAGAGTTAAATAGCACATAGTGTTCATGAAATTGAGAAATTTTATTTCTTCATATTGAATCCATGTTACATTTTTTTATATAATTATTTTTATCTCAAAATTAGTGGTATTATATCTTTCCATTTTTCTGGATGTCGAAAATCAATTTTAAAAATAATAAATATGTAAGCCATTTTGTATATTGTAATATATATTGGAAGAAATAATTGACATTTTAAATAGCACATATTCTTATGATATGGGATATCATAAGAGGTAATAACAAATTGGTTCCATGAATTTTCTCATTATAAGTGATATCATAAAATATGATAAATTCCCGTAAAATGTAATGAGATGTCAAATCGAGTGACCCCATATAATTTTATCAGTTTCAATAAGTCGTAAAGTACAATAAAACCCATCATATAATATGATGGAACATGTTTCATGACATGAAATATTAATTTTTATTAAAACTCCAACATAGAAGATAACTTATTGTGTGATAGATAATCCTTATATATCTATTGTACACGACTTATTTGTAATCATTAAAAAAGAAATTGGTATTTGGTTGGAAAAAAATTATGATATAATGTGTATTGTAGAAAATTACATATTTAATATTTATCCATATTATCATTCAATTATTAATTGAATTATATAATATATAGTTTGTTATAAATTATTTAAAAATGTATTTTGGGATATTAATTTCATTTACTATTTTTTATAGTATAATTTAATTTAAATTTTTTAATTATTCATTAAATCATTATGAAATATTTTTTTACTTAAATATCTATAATATTAAATGTTCATATTAAATACCATGGAAGTATATGCAATGAATTAAAATTTGGATATAAAATATTTATATAGAAATTATATGGTGATTTATAAAGTGTTTATAAAATATAAAATAATGTTAAATAAAAAAGTATATATTTAAAATTAATAATTATTCATAATTATTTGTTTTTAATTATTTTATTTTAAAAGGATTAATTGCGAAAATTATTTAAACCATATAAAAACGGGTTATGATAATTAATTTGATCCATATTTTAAAAATATTAAATTTTTGATATTTATATTATATATATTGTTTAAAAAATTGGATTGTAACATAAAATATTGACATTTAATTTACTATCATATATTTATTTACAATTCAATATAAAGGATAATATGAAATGTTCATATTGGAAATAATTTTATTGTTTTTATATTAGTTTAATTTTTTAATTTACATAATGAATGGATTAAATATTATATTTTTATCATTGATTTACTTATGAATTATTTCTAAATTGTTTATCTAAATTTAAACTACCAGAGTTATTTGTTTCATTAGATTTATTACATTTTTTATTCATGAATATGATTTGTATATTATGAATTTTGAATTATGATTTAATTTAAACTGATAATCTTTATTTATAAATTAAAATAAATACATTTAATGTTACGTACTAGGGATGATATTGGATTATGTATTCACATACACTTACCTTGGTTTTCATTAGGTTATGAGTTGAAAATAAAAAATTCATTTAATTTCATACATATTTATTATTATAATTATGATGTAATTGAGGTCACTATTGTTTAATGATCTATGTGTACAGTGATTTTGATCCAAACTTCTCATTTATCAGAAGGATAATGCCAAGTCCAGAAATTTGGGGGTTTGATATATATCACTTCAATCCCAATCATGTATATTTTATTAGTTTTATAGGAATGTAATTTTTGATATGAAAGGTTTTCGTATTCATTTTTCATAGGATTTAGATGGATATGTTTCAATATAAATAAATTTTAAATTGGGTTAGTAACACAAACAATGGTTTGTGTAAAGGGTTATATGTCAATATAGTTTAAACATAATGATTTGGTGAATGAAATTGGAATCCCAACTAAATAACAAATATAATGAATATATGTTAAATGGAATACAAGATATAATAATTTCATATTAAATATACTTCACAAAAAAATTTAGATTACTTCAAAAATTTACAGCTTCCAAGAAAAAGATATTTCAATGAGGAAATCTATTCTAGAGCTGGGTGCCCCTGTATTTTATGGTTTTGAGAAATTAAATAACATGTGACAATAAATTTATTAGGTTCCCATTTTTTGGTATTTTTTTAGGATACTCTAAATTGCGATACCATAATACTATTAGGGTACTAGAGAAATAATATTGATAGCATATATATGATAGATTATGACAAATAGTTATCTTATATATTATACCATAGTCATATATGATATGATTGATATGATTGTCTACATATATATCTATGTAATGGGGAAACCATAAATCAAACCAAATTTTACTGATATTTAGATATTTTCCGACTAATACATATTATGAAATTTAAATGGAGTCATTATTTTATTGAGAGATCATTTAATAACTGTCATTATTAAAAGAATAAAAAATATGATACTCATCTAATAAAATATTTTATTTTATATATTAATGATTTAATTACGTAACATAACTTTGAGATAATTATTTAATGATGTTGACTTTGAGTGAAAGAATTTTCTTAGAACCATAACAAACATGATAATATTAGTTAAACATAGCTAAAATAATTGGTTTTAGGGAAATATTATAAAAAAGTGAACTTGTTTAAAAAATGTAACTAGATTCCAATGAGATGTAGAAAATAATTTACATAAGGATTAAAAAGAATTATATTCAGGGATAAATAGAAAACTTTAGTCTCATCTCATGTTTTCATTTTGTTTGATTATATTAATAACTTAGAGAGAATCAATGCTTCTTTAAATCTTGTATTGTCTATAAAATTCATTATACCATAAATGTTATAAATTATACAACAATGTGAATGATTTTGATAATGTATTTCCCTATTTCAGAAAAGTGTTAATGGTAGGTGATCCAGAAATGTGATATCTAGGTACTAGTGGTATGGTGATTATATATTTGGGTAAAAGATTATACCAGAGGAAGAAATTCTATTTTCTCAATATGTAACATTTTTCATTAAAACGTAATGTTCATGAAAAAGATTGTGAATAATCTATTAGAATAAATTATCTAGTAAACCTGTTGGGTTTTGAGAAACTCCATGTCATGTCCATCGAAGGTATTAATGTTACAGATGCGAATGCTTCAATTTTGAATGGTATGTGATACAGAATAGATGTTTTATAACCATTGTGAATATATAGTACATATAATCATTTTTAAAGGAGTGAAAGTTCATGTACCATATTTGAAAAATGATTTAAATAATGTATTGACTAATATTTTAGGTTTCATTTGTCTAATAAAGTATTCAACTTCTAAATCATGGAGTATAATTCAATTTATTATATATAAATTTATTTATTTATAAAAATATTTGATTAATATTAATATAAGATATGTATTTTTATCATAGTTATGATATATCATAATAAATTATTTTTAAGTATAAACTGTACGTGGTTCTCTAAGCAGCACAATCTTATCCCTTCTCAGTAGGGGTTCCTATTTGTTAGCAATTTGGAGGGGGAGGCTTGTGCACTTTTTATTTATCATCTCCTCCCATATCCTTCACCCCAATACTACTATATGTTCATTGATGGTATATTTTCCTCTTATATCGGATTTATTTTTGGGTTCTACAACATTTTTGGGATTAAAATCATTCATAATTATTGTTCTTCCTTTTGGACGATGTTCTAATCCACAGGGTTTCTGTCGATGAGATATTTCGGGTCCTGGTATACTATAGATTTTATTCTTTCATGTTTTTATTCTCCATACTAAGGAAGTTGGTTTCTATTTATTTTCTATTACAATATTCTTTCATGTTCTTTCCTTCCTTTTGTGGAGCTAGAGTTTGTCAGGACATTTTGGGAGGTGATGGATGAGGCATCATCAGTGTGATAGGAGGAAAATCATGTGATATGATATTGGGGGTTTTGGTTTGGCTAGCCTTTGGATCATATGGAATTTATATTATGGTGGAGTTATTGCTAATGATTTTAGGTTTTCATGGTGATATTTCGAAGGTAGTGGATAGTGTACCAGGAAGTTCAACCCTCATCGGGATCCATTGGATTTTTTATGGAATGTCCATTTCGATGTTCATGTCAGTGCAATGTTTGAGTTTTTAAGTTATTCATCCTCAATGATGTTAGTGGTTCCATTTTCCTTGGTCATTATAGTTGCAATGGTTCTTAGTTTTATTCACTGGTGTTCATAATGGTTTGAGGTTTTTGATCAAGTTGTCTCATCCATTATCATTGGTTCTTGGTTCCTTGATTGTTTTCCTTGACGGTTTGTTTGTTTCTACTTTCATGATGGTGAATGTTTTTGGTGGTTCTGATGTTTTCTTAATTGTATTTTTCCATCCAGTGTGTGTCATCGATGTTTTTAAAGGAAATATGCTTCAGTTATAATTGTATTGTGGATTATAGTGATGGTGTTGGATTTCATTAGGTTACTGTAATAGCATGTCATTATTTCAGTCAGCAAATGCGACCTCAGTTAACATGTGTTGTGTTGAAACAAGTGTAGCCCTTAATTTTTAGTTATATGTGGCTATATGAATTTTGAATTTTATAATAATATTTTTAATTTTCATCCTGTGATGCTTGTATGGTGAAACTATTTTTTATTTCAGGTATATGAGGTGTTCATACTTATTCATAATGTTACCTTAGTAAAATGAAAATTTTATATTTGGAGGAAAAGTTTTTTCTTTTGTAAAATTATTCTTTCTATCAACAATGTGAGGTGATTTTATAATACGCATTTTTTAGGATTCATCATATTTTCTAACATATTTTTAAAATAAGATAATGATAAATGGGATTTTATTGGAGGTAAAAGAGTTTATCTGTGATATGTGAAAAAATAAAATGCATTTTGGTCCCATGATCCATTAGTGTCATATTTTAAAGAATAATATTATTTTCTAAGAAATTATCAAAAAATTGAATTCCATATATTAAAAGGTTAGTGATAGATTATTTTTAAATACCCCCTCTAAAAATAAATATGTTTTATTTTTGGAGTGTGAATGAGTTGGTATCTATTATCATGCTATTATTAAATGAATATATATTATAGATGATAATGTGAGTATATTTAGGATTAAATTAATTAATGTGTAAAAAAATGACAACTAAATTTGAATGTTCATATCACTTAATATATAAAATGGTTTAGAGTATATTAGTAAAAATAATTTAAAAGTCACATTTATTTACTATAGAAAATTTAATATCAAATAATATCCCAAACGATTTTAGAATATGGAGGTAAATAAAAATTAATGTGGTAAATTTTGTTTCCAAAATAACATTAATGAAAAATTATGATGAAATATGTTCCATGAATTATAATGATGATGAACTTGACAACTTTTTCAAAGTAGAAAATATAAGTTATTAACTTCCTAGATTTTAATTTTTTGAAGTAAAAGAGTTTGAATACTATAATAAATGATTTTGATATTTGGAATATGATTCATAGGTCTTGATATTATTCAAAATATTTTATTCTGTAGATGTTACTAACTCTCAATGTATAGTGGAGGGTTTCATCAGATGATTATACAAAGACATGGTAGATATTACATGGAGATCTATTAAGCATAGAAAACCATAAAAGTATAGAACAAATAAAGAATTCCTGGTAGTCTATTGTATTTTATATAATTAGTCAATCACTTATGTGTGTTTTTGTTATTATTCTTAACAAAAATCAAGAATGAGAACTGTATCATGTTATTTTAAACGATTATTCCACCTTTTCTTTCTTTCACATTAGATATATATATTAAATCACGTGACATGATAATTAACCTATACATGTACACCTTTCAGTTATCCCAAACAATTTTCGATATAGAGTTATAAAGGTTTTTAGTAAATGTTAGTGCCAACATGTATAGCGTTTCGTATAAAGATAAATAATATATTCATGAGGTTCAAAAGGTATCCTGTGATATAGGTTACCCCTATGTATACCACATTGTGTATTATAAATTATATAATAATTGGGGTGAAGGTTTAATCATGGAATTTTACCACACATGAGGTTAGAAATATACCTACCATGAGAACCTTTATTATTTTATAACATCATTATAAATGCCACGAGTCTTATCTAAATATCAGGAAGATGGGTATATTTCAAGCCATTTATTCATTTGAGTCATAACCAATGTTTGATTTTTCCTCTTCAATAACAAGTATTAAATTTGTGTCATTTATTGAGAATGGTAGAGGGACTATATAGCCATTACTATATAAGACATGTGATGATCATATATATTATATTAGGGTCATGTGATGTGATCATCCACAAGGGTGAATAATATGTGAGGTATTCATAGAACTAGGTTTTCCATACTTATAGATTTGGAAATATATGATAAGCTATGTATTATTGACATTGTTTATTCCCCATAGTTACTATATTTCATGAAATAACTAATCATATGAAAATTTAAACTTTTATATGATACAAATGGTTGAGAAAAGTACATTGATATAAGTGCAAAATAGATTTCACTTTATATCCTTATATATATTGAGACATATTTATGATTTTTTATATAGTTATATTCACCTATAGTTATGGAATTAGGAATTTATATTTATTGTCAATGCAACAAAAGGACCAATGGGCCATACTTTTTGTTTTACTTAATGAGGATCGGGTTTTATGAAACAACAATAGTTTCTCTAAATGTGTTTTAGAGATGATCCAAAAGACGTTTATGATATATATTCATGATTATTGACATATGATGTGATATATGATGAATTTCGGGATATAATTACACATGGTTTTTGGATGTTATGAGAATGGTTTTTTCGATAGGGTATCACATGTTATTTTCATGAAACAATATAATGTGAAATATATTAAACTTTTTAAGGATTTAGTGAAAATGTTACATTGATAGTGATATACCATAAATCATAATATCTATAGATGATAACTTGTTTATATCGTTTTGTATGATATAGGTATTCCTTTTAGAATGACACATTTATTATAAATGTTATATTTTATCCAATATAATTATAGCAACCCATAATTTTCATACATGGATATTAAATAATATTAAATGAATATGCATTACAAAATACAATTATATATGTCACAAATTTATATTTTTAATATATTTGGAAACATGGATACATATGAGAAATATTTCTTAAGAGAACCCCATAATCTTCTATTATGTTCTTCATAGATTTCACCCTTATTAGGCACATCATACTTAACAAATTTAATTATAACCTAGGGAATATAAACATATAAAAGGTTGATCACATATGCACAGTAAGGGAGAAAAAGTAATATATCAATGACCACATTAATATAATAAGAGCACATGTTTAGGGAAAAATTACCATAAAATTTGAAAACCAAACCTTGATTATCATATATCATAATTTGATTAATGACATAAAAAATTCATCATATCATAAAATTTGAACAATAAATTGGTTATATAAACATTTCAGTATGGTTTTATCCATTGAAAATAATCAGCTTTCATAAATGCTTTATCAATTCATCATAGTATAAACTAAGCAAAATCTATGGGTTTTATAATCATCTTCTAATCATAATCATAAATCATCCATAGAAATAAAAATGTTGTTAACATTGGATTATATCTTCAAAAAACATGTGCAACATAATTGGATATTATCTTAGATGAAAATGACATTAAAATCTTAGTTAGAACATCTCTTAAGGAAAATACCATTTTCTATTTGAAATTTCTAATTAAAAATATAAAAAATGTAACAAGATTATATGGGAACATTATGTTTAAAAAGTAAAAATGTAAAAATTTAATATAATATTGAATTCATTAATCATTCATGATGGTGATAAATTCTATTCATGTCATGTGTGTTTCAAAAAATGCCCTTCACATTTTTAATAATAAATTCAAAATGTACATTATTAAGAAAATAAAAAAAATTAATTTAAAAAAATTAAATATGAAAACATGTATGATAATAAATCATAATAATCATATAATAATAGTGAAATATTATTGAAAACCTAAAAATGAAATCATAGACACAGATGAAAAAGTATTTTCAATCGAAGAGAGAAATAAATGGGAAAATCATTTGTTCAATCTGTAAAGTACAAAAAGAAGGGTAAATAAAATTAATTAAAAAATTTCCCTAAAAATAGCTATATTATAAAAAATCATTATATTATTCATAAATATATCTTGAAATTGCATCATAAAAAACATAGTAGAAAACAATCTGAATAAGTAATGAGATTATAATATCACTGACCTTAGGTAAAACATAATTTGTAGAAGTTTTAACCTAAAATTAGAGTAAATATTGAATAATTAAAAATATTGTATAGAACCATACTCATATATATCAGAAAATATAAGATTTATTATAAAACTTTATTACCCAATTATTCTTATTCTTTAGGAAAATCACAGTTTCATGTGATAATTGGTTCATTATTCTTTTATGGTTTGGTTCTATAGTATTGGTCCATGTAATTTTATCATGCATAAATAAAAATTATAATTTTAATTATTATACATATATCATAAATATTTATTATATAAAAATTTATATTTATCTATAAATGTTAGAGATAGAAAAATTAATTACATCATTCTTGGAGAGGGAAGACCGTACGTATGCATGAACACATTTTTAATCATTCTACGAATTGCAAAAATAATGGTCACTAATAATGAATCGTTAAAGAATTATTTTTATTTATTATGAATTATATACTGATAAAATACATCTTTATTAACATCCATTTATAAAAAAAATAGAATCACATTATGGAGGTGGTTGTCTACCCTAACACATGAAAAACGTTATCATTTTCCAAAGGATTTAATGGTTGGATGGTTTATGAAAATTTATAATTACTTAAGTATATATATGTCATAAATACCATATAGATACAATAATTTTATCATTATATACAATTGTGAGAGGAAATTATGGAAAAAATTATCTCGTCATGAGGTGGTAGACCTCTATAAACGTGATAAAAAGTTGTATTTCCTATTTTATGGAGGTTGAGATGGATATAGGTTATTTAAATAACAAACTAAAATATAATTATATGTAAAATAATAGTGTTATTATTTCAACATGTTTTAAAAATATTTTATATTGGTAGAAGAATAAATAAAATGAAAAATCATTTTAAGAACTAATTTTCTTCTCTAGACAACCTCTTTCATTTTATCCATAAAACCTTACTAGAAGGATTTAATGATAAAAACTAGGAATACTATTCATTGGGAGGAGAATTTATATACGCTATTTGGAAAATACATTTATGAACTAATAGTATCTTTAATTGTGTACATTAGCGGGGATGTGTTTTCATTTTATAAGAGGGGGAGAGGACACAATTTATATTTCTAAAAGGAATAAAATATATAAAAACTTTAGTTACAAAAAATGGATTTGAAATGGAAAATTCTAGAATATTATATGATATTCGGAATAAATAAGTATACAAAATATAATTAATAAATTTGTTGTGTTATTTTTACCCTTATTTCTTTAGTTTAATCCTGAGTAAACTTATTTTAACTTTAACCACAATAATATTTTTATATATTTTTAAAATTTATTATGACGAAATATTTATTTTACCTTATTACAAAATATTATGTTTTATGATTATAATTATGGGATTGCTATCAAAAAATAAAATTCATATAATTGATATAATTGAATTTTAAATTAATTTAAAAAAAAGAAAAAAAATGTTTTTTTCTGAAGAAAATAGTTTTCTTATGTATTAAATGTTTTTATATAAATATTCAATTTAAAATTTATTCTAATGAAATAATTTGAATTATTAATAATATAATAGAACTTATTTTACTATTAATTCAATTTAATAGTATTTTTAACTTTATCAATTCGTTAACTAAAAAAAATTGGTATTTTTCACTATTAATTGAAAATTAAATATTTTAAAAAAGGTATTAATTCCTAAATCAATGATATTTTAGAAAATTTTATTTCATAAAAAAAATTTATTTTAAAAAATATATATTATTAAAAGTCAAAAAAACTAATTATATTATTTTGTCACAAAATAAAGAAAATCTATTTTAACGAAAGTCCCTTTTTAAGCATATAAATAACATACTAAAAATATATTTTATTTATTTAATATGTTGATAAATAAATTGAAAAAGTGTTTATTTATATTCTTACCAAATATTTAATTGTTAGTTAATAATCGTATAATATAATATGATTAGTTTAGACTTGAGGTGTCATGTATAAGAGGCTATTAAAAAATTTTACATGAAAAGAAATATATTGTGAAATATATATGTGTTGCAATAAACAGATAATATCATATTATTTGGTGACAACACACAAAAATCATCCCCAAGATAAAAATAAATTTTATTTGAGCTACATTACATGGTTGGTTTGTATGAAGAATAATATTGTTAGAAATACACAAACACTATATGATGGATTTTTGAATTTAACTATTAAGTGTTAATGTGTAGATCAATATTCCACATAATATATTAAATACTTAATAAGATGAAATTTATTTGAATATTATTTTCTGAATATAACATGATATTTTGACCATTTTTCTTTAATGATACAGTTATTAAGGTATGGGTAATTCTCAATAAGGTTCAATCATATCACGAGGAAAAAACATGTAATCCATTGTATTTAAATAAGGATATTTATTCATACAATTGTTGTTTGATATATAATGAGAAATTCTGTCAATTTCTCTCTCCCGACACATCGTTTTCCATCTGAGGTACTTTCATACCATGGTTTCGAGGAGGTTCTAATCCTAACAATGTGTGATTCATTTGATTTGTGGATCCACCATAGTTGGAAGAGTCCTTTGGATATTTCATATTAATATTCTTCAACCACTATGATTGAGGAAGGTGGCTCGACATTACATGGTAAGATGTACATGATATTAATTTATACATAGATTCTTTTTATTTTTCATATCACGGTTGTCATGGGAATAATGATTCTAATTTCATTGTATATATTAAACAAGTATTATTTTATCATTACAATTCCTTAAATTTGTTAATGAGATTTAATATGGTCACTGGATAAGAAATCTCGTTGAATGTGTTATTGAGCCATTCAAAGGAATGAGTATTCTTTATAACATGGATTTTGTGTAACAAAATTCTTACATTATTTGAAATATTTTTTGAATAATTGAAATTATATATAATCTATAATATAAACATAGGAATGATATATGAAGAACTAAACAACTGATAAATGAAAATAAAATCCACATTTTATATAAAGTTATTTGATTAATATAATTCACTTTTTGATATTTAAGTGTCTCACAATCATGCCACATGTTTATCCAGTCATGTCTATATTATAATCATCTAAACCCAGATATGACACTGTGGTTAATTTCATTAATATCAAAATCTATCTATATATATTTCTTTTCATTCTATTTATACATACATGTTAGTTTAGAATAATATATCAATATACTATATAGTATTCAAAAAATTATCATTATAATCATAAATAATATTGGTTATTGTGTGGTTATAGTTCATAGTAAAATTTTAAATTATTACATAAATTTATGCCAAATCCAACAAGGTTCAATCTAAAAGGATTTCCAATTTTGGCTGAGATTGAAAATTTTCTGGTCTGGATGTAGAAATATTGGAAAAATTATTTATGTACCCAAAGAAATTGAATTCCAATTTCTATCCAACTTCCAATTAATTCGTGAAAATGAAATACTATATACACATAATTAATATCAATAAAATTATTTTTTTATAAGTCTTATAGTTCAATTTTTGTTATCAAAATAGATTTCCTTTCTTAAATGATGTATATTTATGTATAGATTGTTATAGTGTTAAAAAATTCATCAAATTATATTTGATTTATAGTGATTTAATCTCATAATATTTTTAAATTTGATATTACTTGAATTATTTTAATATTTGGGTTGATTGTTATAAAAAAAATTGAATGTTGCTTAAATCTTGATTCGTGACTAATTTTCACATCAAGGGTATTTTAGTCATTAATCTAAAAATGTATTTCTAATTTTAGTGAATATTTTTTTAGAATACTTGATTTATTTTCTTCACCGTTATATTTTTTACCATGAAATTATTCAATCATTTAGAGTCCTTAAAAAATCAATAAAGTTGAATATTTTTACGAGCAGACAACATAGACCCCCCCATAGCAACAGATGCACCTGTTGGCCTACACACCTCCAATAGAAGTGTGTCTTCGTAGAGATGAAACAAGACTAAAAATATCATTCAAAAATTATATTTCATGGAGTTTGGAATATATTATGGTGGTTGTTGAATGAACTCAATTGAAGGATGCTTCTTGGAAATTTCATGAATAAAAAAATACCTTCAATATAAAAATCAGAAATCCTACAATATATGGAAATTTAGACAAAACTTTTTATGGTGAAATTCCATGAAAATGATAAAAAAAATTAAGGAATGATTTATTGTCTAATGAAATCATTTTAATGGTTAACGATTCGTGATATGTTAAATGTGAAGAGTCTGCCTAGAAAGAATAAAATCCTGGTGTAAAAAAGACATATCTCTGTCACCAAGTGTCTAAATACTCTAAAATTTTTTGGGTGGAAAGAAATTTTTTTTATTAATAATAGTGATGAAGGGATAAATGAATTTTATGATAATTAATTGTTAATGAAACGTGCCAAATTATAGAAGAAAATTTATTCCTATAAAAGAGGAGGAGCTCCCACCTATCAAGTCCTTCCCATCCAACCACACATTCTCTATTTGAATGGAAAGGGAAGAATTAGACGAATTAATTCTTTAGATTTATTGCTTTTCATTCATTCTATTTTATTTTATGTTCTCACCTATCCTTCATAATCTCAACTTCATCATCCATGGAGGGATAGTTTCATTGAGTTATTAGGAAATGGGGTGTCTGGACCGATGTGCTTGCTTGAGTTCTTGTGCTTCGATTTAATAAGATCCCTTCTTCTATTAGAATATGATTTCAATAATAAATTCAATTTTAAATTCCAACAGCAATTGTTTTAGGGTTTAATTCTGTAAATTTATATTTATTTGGTCGATAATCTCATCTCCATCCACCCAATTCATATCTATTTATGGTGGTATAAATTAGGGTCCGATGGTGAGTGCTCGATAGTAGTCTGTATGTGTGTATGTGTGCATGTGGAATATTGGTATTTTATTAAACAACCATTCATGGTTAGGGATTGATATTATTAATCATGAAAACCATACACAATCTTACAATCATTGGAAAAATTATTGACTGTTATATGGTTTTGGATAAGGAATGTTCTAATTAAAAACATTAGGTCAAGGGAGAGAAAGGACTGCATAGAAGAATCCATCTCTAACCTGAAAAAGGAGAAATAGGGGGACAAATTGGGATACCTTGATAACAAAACACTACATCTATCCAAACCCACTCTGATCACCATATTTCATAGTTGTTTTAAAACGAATCAATCCAAACTTCTTCTTTTTCTCACTTTGTTCAAAATTAATTAAAACCAATTTTTTTCATAAAACTAATAAAATGTTACAACCTCATTCTGTGTGCACTCCTGTTTAAAAAAAATTCATTGAGATAACTAATATTTATACTTTTTGAATTTAATTATTGTTTTTACACACCCAACAACAGGCATGCATCAAACATTCCGCAGTTTTCGGGGAGCTAAACAGTTACCTCGATCATTTTTTCTAAATTTATATTTGTAAATATTTTTCATTGTTTTATTTATATAAAAATAAAAAAATTATTTTCCAATGATTTTTTAAAATAAAAAATTTTATGCTTGGGTAGATTAATCTCTTGTGAAATATCAAGAACCAAAAGTAGATTATCACAATCTAAATGAGTGGGTTGAAAGGATGATTAATACTTTGGATGATTTAGGGAGGATAATGGAATGGGAAATTGGGTATGTTCTTGCATTGATTGAGCAACCGAACCCTAATCTAGAACAATAATCTGATTTTGTAGTGGATGAAATTTCACCACTTATCATTGAAATACCAGTGCAGAAAAATTGATAGGTACCTAAAGACTCATTCATCCTCACTCAAGAAATTGTATCCAAGAAAGAAAAAAAAATGATGACATTATGATTGATACAAATATGGGATATCAATAGGAGTTGGATGAATTATGGAATAAATGTGAGGAACTAATTGATATCCACAAGACTATCAAAGATTAAGAGCCAGCAACACTAATATAAAAAAGCACCCAAGTACTGGAATTTGAAGTAAAGACGTCTGAGTCTAACTACCAACCTCCATACACTGAAGATCAACTACAAGTGTAACATTCCATTGAAGAGGATATTCAAGATAATCCTCATCAGGGAGATCACACAATCTATAACTGAAACAATTAAAATTTTACTGAAACTAATTATATTATCACCACTAATAAGTTTATATTTTTAGATTTAGAGAACTTTTATGATGCCCAAGATGAAGATGATAAAAATGAAATTGAAACTATTAAAGAACACCTGAATCATCTAGAAGACAATGAACTAGAGGGTGTACAAGAAGTGAAGTATAATATTTCACAAGTATAAACAAAGGAGTGAGAGGTATCTTTATTAATCCTACCACTACCATGCCATATGTATTGCATTCCAAATGGGGTAGATCAAGTGTACTCTTTCCATATAGTTCTCCCTAATAACAACAAAGAACTACAAGATGGGGAAAGCCACATGTGGTGGTTCAAGTCAAAGATGATCCTCCCCCAATAGATTATTAACAATAGCTAGTACTTTCCACTAGAAGAAGTAAAAAATCAGGACCCAGTTCGGGGATCATACCAAGATTTATCATTACATGATTTTTTTATTTCAAATTCATTTTTTATATTAGTCTAGCATAATGACCGCTCCTCTGTTTAGTTTTTATATTTAATTACATAATCCATGTTCATAAGTGAGTAATTCTATTTTTTAGGTTTATTTATCGAAAAAGGAATCTATAAATAGAGGAAGATGATTGAACACCTATTTTAAAAGGGAGTTTACTTTTAATTTTTGATCTTTTAAACAACATAAATTTTTTGGTCCATAACATGTTTGGATATTTAAAGATAAAATTACATATCAATAGTTGAATTATAGTTTTACATTACTTTTCTAAGAGGCAAGAGATTATTAGGAATCTGATGATTCATTATTTTATAATTTAATGTTATTGAAATTGAATGAGTGAAATTGAGAATTGGATTATTAAATTGATGTATGGATATTGAAATAATGAGTCATTATTTGAAGGTATTAATTGATTCATGTAAATTAAATTTCCCAACTATCATTCATTATTTGAATTTTGATATTCATGTGAATATATTTGTTATTATTAATCATGCCATGATTTATTTCCCCAAATAATAATATCCATGACCACGAGGATTTATAAAAAAAATATTTCCTATTTTATCATGAGATTATTTTTGAGTGATAAGGGGACATGTCACCTACTTGGACATATATTGAATCTTTTTGAAGCTTTGACTCTGTGAAAACACATTTAAAATGATTGAGGATCTACTTTGGAAAGAGACATGTTTTGATAATACCCGCCCTTACATTTATCCTTCATTATCCTATAAAATCAATGTATTTCCATAGAGGTTAAATCCACATTACAAGCCGATACTTACTTACCTACCCGCGCATTTAGAATTTTTGGCATGGAGAATTCATTTTTTATGTTGGGAGAAGATCCATTTGTGTGCATTAATTGGGATTTATATCATGTATGGGTGGTGTGAGGTGTGTGTCATCATTTTGGGTAGTGTATAATATGATAATTGGTCACATGTCATCATTTCATTATGATTTAATGGTTTCATCCATTTTCCATCAAATAATGAATAAGAATTGAGATGAGCCAGAATACCTCATTATATGCGCTTTGATGACTCATTTCACTCTCAAAAATTAAGGGAATGAACTTTCATTCATTCATGGTATTCAATTTTTATCTCACTTGCCATAAAAAATGAAAATAAAGTTGTTCAATTACGGATATTTGAAATAAAATTGAGAACATAGATGATATAATTCATTATATTCATTATTTGGATCATGTACCATTTCATAAAAGGGTTGGTGTTTTTTTCACATTTTGGATGGGGATGATAGTGGCATTTCATATGTTTTCACTTGAATTAATCAAGCATTGTACATAAGAGTCCAACTTTCTCTTTCTAGACTAAATTTTATTTAATCATTTTCCCACCGCGCTTATGCCTCAATGTAATTTGAACCATTATTAAATGTTTTCATGATTTTATATACTTTTTTTCATTAAAAATGAAGAAATTAGTTCATTTACAATCTTATAGATAAGGATTATGTTTTCATGATATTATAATAACTCAACATGAATATTATCATGAGAGATGAGAGAAATTATTCACATGAGGTAAATCATGATATGACAAGTTTATTAATAATGAAATAAAGCTCACTAATGAAATAAAGAAGAAGTCCACTGAATTTTCAAAGGGGAAAAGTAAAATTCTTGAGTTTATTGTTTCCTTTAAAATTGTCAAATTAAATTTATATTGGATGTTGAATTTGAAAAATTAATTTTCCATTGAAAATTGTATGATTTTATTGCATTGGAATTTAAATATTGGTAACATTGGTGCCCCCAGATTTTTAATGTTGATATTTTATACCTAAGGAAAAGCATGGTTTAAGTGTGGTGAAATTGATAGATCTAATATTTTCATCATTTTTATATGATTTATAGTGATGCTATCTCAAATAGTTTTCTAATTGGAATAGATTTTAATGATTTTAATATTTTTGTTGTATATTGGGCTAAAAATGAAATGTAACATAAATATGAGTTTTTTTCATATATTTACATCATGTAAATTTCGGTCATTTCATTAAATATATAATTCATATATGAATGATTAATTTTATAGAATACATTATTTATTTCCTTGATTATTATCTTCTGGAATATGATCATATTTGAACATTTACAGGCCATAATAAATTAATGATGATGAAAATTTTTCCTGGTGGAAAGCATGGACCCCACTATAGTAACAGAATATCCTCTTAGCCTACATACATCCAATTTATTTTATTACACTTGGAGATGAAAAAAGAATTAAAATAGAATTCAAACATTAAATTTCTAAGATTTGGAATCTATTAAGGAAGCTATTGAATGAACTCAATAGAAGAAGCTTACTGGAAATTTAATCCAAATAAATATACCTCCAAAAAAATTACAACTCCAACATGAGGTGGAAAATTAGAGTGAAATATGGATGGTGTCTTAACAAGATAATTATAAAAAAAATTCCTGAAGTATCCAATGCACGATGAGGCTATTTTCGCGGGCTTTAATTTATGATATGTTAAATGTGGTAGTCTACTGGGAAAGAATATATTATGGTATTAAAAAGGCTATAATTCCCTCACCAAGCATCCAAATTCTCTGATATTTTTCTGGTGGATGGAAAAGGGAATTATGATGAATTTTTAAGTAATCAACACATTATTCTAACATTAATTAGGGATGAATCGCACCAACAATGGGATGAACAGTTTTTCATATTAATGGAATGGATCTCCCACCTATCAAGTCATTCCAGTCCATCTATACTTCCTCTAATCGACCTAATAATGAAGCATTGGACAAAATACTTCTTTAGATTTGATTCCTTCCATGATTTTTCATATATTTTATTTCTCCCCAATACATTATCATCTATATTTCCCCATCCATGGTGGGGTAGTTTCATTGAGTGATCGGTAAAGGGGGAGGCTGGATTGACATGCTTGCTTGAGTTCTTTTGCTTCAATTTAATAAGATCCCTTCTTCTTTCAAAATATGGTTTCAATTTCAAATTCAATTTTAAATATCAATTTTAGTTGTGTTAAGATGTAATTATATTAATTAATATTTCATTTCTCAATAATAAAATCTCCCTCCACCCAAATCTAATCTGTATATGGTGGAAGAGATTAGGGTCAGGTGGTGAGTGCTCAGCATTAGTCAGCATGTGTGTATGATTTCATTTGGAATATTGGTATCTTAGGGAACAAAAATCCAAGGTTATGGATTTTTCTAATTAATAAATAAACCCATATAAAATAATATAAACATTAGAAAAAGGATAGACCAATATAAGGTTTTGGATAATAATATATTCATTAAATCCATTTGGATAAGAGAGAGAAAGGACTCGGTAGATGAATATCTTTCTAAACAGACGAAGGAAAAAATATTGGGAAAATAGGGAAACCATGATAGTGTAACACCAGGTCTAGCCAAATCCACTCTGGTAGTAGTATTTCTCAGTTCATCTAAAACCAATCAAATAAAAATAATTATTTTTCTCAATTTGTTCAAAATTAATTTAAACCAATTGTTTTCATTAATCCAATAAAAAGTAACAACCATGTTTTGTGTATCGTCCTCTTTATGAGGCTTCCCTGAGTTAACTACAATACAATAATTAGGAGATTTAAAAATTGTTTTTCCACAACCCACAAGAGGTGTGCATTAAAATGTGTATGTTTATAAATCATTTATATAATTTATTTAAATATGTATTCAAAATATATATACTGGCTCAGTTTTTCATCTCATCGATGTTTTATAAATTCAAAAATATTTATATTAAAATAGTAAGAAATATAATAAGTTTGTTTAGGAAGATAAATCCCATTTATTAATGATTTTTTGTATATAATTATCCCCATAACATTCTAGTAAAATATATTATCTTAAAATGCATGAGGGTAAATTTATCAAGTTTTAATATAATGATATATCTTAATTTATTAGAACTTACCGATCATATTTTTTTTATTAGAATAGTTTTGAGATGCATACATTCCACATTTTAGAGGGATAATATTCCATTATTATATAATATATGGATTTATATTTTCACCTCTATATTGATGAACCTAAGGTTATTGTTTCATCATCATGTGTATGAACAACCTTAGATTATTACCATTTCAATGTGCAAATTGCTTAAAAGACAAATATGATAGAGAGATATTGACTCTAGTTGAGTTGTGCAGAAGAAAATTTTATAAAATTAGAACATTATGTATATGACCACATGGTTTCATTCTTTATTTGAGTATATATATTATTACTGATAGATGATATTGTTATTCTTGAACACACTGAGTGATGTATTCATTTGATACACTCTACATTATTAGAATGTTTCCAAAGGTATGGGATGATATATTGGGGTCTAAAATGTTTATCCTAACAATATAGATAATTTTGTAAGGATTTTTCTCAATAATTTAATGATATTAGAGGGTATTATGTTCTTGTGAAACATTAGTTGTGGGATAGGTTCCTTATAATTTCTCCAATATTTATTTCATTCAACATATATGAGGGAGATTTCTATTTCATTCCAATTGGGTATAAGTTCCTTAAGAATTTATACATGGATTATATATTTTTATTAAAATATATATTATTTTATTGAACACGATTTTTTTATTGGTGGAATTATCATAAATATTTTATATATAGTGTTTTCGATAACACAAGGTTTTATCAAGAATTATTGGATAAGTTACAGATACATGAGATATAATTTGGGTTATTTATTTTATGTTTTATCATTCTAAACCATTAATTTAAAAATAATATGAAAATTATTTAAAGATATATATATTTTTTATGCCACTAATTATTATAATAATTTTTTCACATTTAAGGGTGACGAGTAGCAGATATTATGCACATAAGATTTTTTTCTTAGGAAAAATTGTCATATAGTTGAATGAAAAAAATCC
This sequence comes from Viscum album, assembly GCA_963277665.1. NCBI lineage: Eukaryota > Viridiplantae > Streptophyta > Magnoliopsida > Santalales > Viscaceae > Viscum > Viscum album. The sequence goes on along the minus strand of OY728132.1, from coordinate 687,226,876 downwards.
CAACATTGAACAACATATTAGTTTTCATAGGAATCCAATACTACAACAAATTAATTATTTTTTGCCCATTTAAAAACTAAATTTTACTACTTTTGTAACATCCCACCCTCCTCATTGGCTTGAAATGGTTGAAGGATATCACACAGCCTTAAGAGATATTACTAAGACGCCACTGTGGCATGACCTAGACTTTTATCAATAAAATTTCTCTCTTGTTATAGTATTTTTAATGTAGTATAAGTCACATATAACAATATATGGACCCTGATAAAATCTATATTAATTAATAATTAATTAAATAAAAAGAATTTCTAGATGTTAAGGGACAAATATAAATGAAATATAACTTGACCATCGGAATTGTAATATGACCCTTAAGAATAATAAACCATCCAAATGAATAGTATCCTAACAAAAGATTGTATAAGTTAAATATAGAAATATTATTAGTGTATATATGATATAATTATATCACAATATAAGTAAATAAGTTTTTTTTAAAAGTATTATTTATCTGTTGGTTTTTTTATATGTCATGAATATTTAATTATAATTTTTTTTATTAAAATAATAAAATAAAATAAATTTATTTACATAAAATTTATTCATAAACTAAAATTATGATGTATTTTCATTTTAAGATAATTTTATAACATCTTCTGTAATGTTTTTGTGGGTTATAAATTTTTTTATAATTTTAAAAGATGTATTTCCAAGTAAATTATTATTTTAAATAAAAATTATATTAGTCATATTTAGACAATAATTTTCAAGAAATGGAGTTAATTTTTTAATTATACATATTGAAAATTTTTTAGGGTAAATATATTTTATTTTGATGAAATACATAAATTTTTGGTGAATAGTAAAATATGATAATTTATGGTATAAATACACTATAAGTTAAATAGACTATTCATTGAGTGATCGCTGATGTAAAAACCATTTGATATAACTCATATGATCTGTTTGAAATATTTAGACTCATGAATCCAAAATATTTCTTATATTTAGCAACATAATAGATTTTTAAATTAAATAATGCAAAAACACTCATCTCCTCCACTATAAATGCCACCCCTAACACCCTCTTATCCTCAAACATATCAAGATTTGATAATTGCCCATATTTTTTACAATAATCATTAATATTCCCTTACCCAATTCTAGGATCTCCTTGTCTCACCAAAATCAAAAATCCCTTTCCCTACTATTGTTCTAACAGAGGACAAATCACAGAGGTAAAATCCTCTTCCTTTTTCTTTTAATTTTTTTTTTCAATTTCTTTTCCATTCTTATCTTATACTAACCTTATGTTATAAATATATAATGATAAATATATTAGGATATATATAGTATAATTCTATAATGTTAATGGAATATAAATCATTAAACTCCTCCCTCTCTTTTTCTTATACTAAAAATGAATTTCTCACTTATGATATGTCCATTTACCAACAATCTGGGAGATGAACTTTCAATTTATTTTAAGGCCATAAGGATGTAAATAGATAAATTATAATGGTTCACAGATATTATAAAGTGTATGTTAGAACCCTTTTTATTTTATAGAACTAAAATATACACATAATATTAAATAATATAACACAAAGATTTCGTTGTGATCGAAAAACCGCCCAAATTTACCTAAAATGATCTTTGTTAACTTCTATCCAATTATTAATCTACGTACCATATAAAATTATTATTTATAAGATCATTTAAATATCTATAATAACATTAATAACATATAATCAAAATTCAAGATAGTTATCCTCATTTTTCACAAACTTCCATATATGAATACAAGTGAACCGATCTTGAAATTTACGAAAACCAAATGCTTCTGAATAATTAAATTAAATGATAAAACTCATAAAAAGGCCTGTAATTGAAATTAATAAAGCTATAATTAATAAAATAAATCTATTTATGTTTCTGGATTTTTAAATAATGAATATAATGTTATTATATAGGATATTTACATGAATGAATATTTTAAAAGCAAGGTAAGTAAAATTATCAATCCAAACTCTCTTTAATTGGGGTTTCCCTCTTCATAATTTTCTATGTATGGATAATTATTAAATATCATTTCATCATCATTATATTAAATTTTATGGGATATAAATTTTTTTACTTGGGTTTATGACAAACAAAATGTTTTCTAAAATTTCCCTTCTTAAAAAAACATTATTTTTATTTCTTGAGATTGTTTCATGTTCCTTAAAGAATAAGGATTAATATATCATGTATGTTATTACATATTTCATTTGGGAAAAATATTTTATGAATGTTTTATTTGTGAAATGAATCCTAGTTCTTTCCATTGGTTCTTTTGTGATGATTACTGATGCACGTTCTGTGTGGCATGAATGATCATGTAAATGTTATGATGTGATAGGTGCACCAAGAATTATATAGGGAAAAGTAGATGTTATAATGTGATGGGTGCACCCAAAATTATATAGTTCTCCAATTAATTGGCTAAAGTGATGTATCTCATTAGAAAGAGGAAATATTCATGAACATGGTTATATATTTGTTCACAACAATGTGTGGCATTTTCCAACGAAGACATGATGTTGATTTTAATGCATTGACACAGTCAAAGCCTTATCTTAATTATTTCTCTCGTGTTTATGATCCCATGTTTATGTAATGATTATGATGTTATTTATAAACTCACCATATGTTATACTATTTCATGTTCTTATCTATCCTGTTACTAGGCTCTTACCTCACCCCTCTCCTTGATGTATATCCTCACTTGATCATATATACTAAGAGAAATTCAAGGTTCAATAAGAATATATAGATAAAAAAATTAAATAAATTGTAATATTTTATTTTGTAAATATTATATATGTTCATAAACTTCCCAAGACAATGAACCTTTGCATCCTGGTTGTGTGATTTTTTTATATTGTTTTTCATTAAAATCATGTAATAGTTATGTATTAAAAATTAGGCTAATATAGATGGTATCAGGAGAGATATTAATTAATTTGGGAATTAAGATTAGATAACCTTAGTGGAAACCCTTAGAATAATACATCGTATAATTAAAAAAAAATTAAGATATGTTTTAGAAAATTCTAAACATAAGATTCCCATATGATATGAATTTTAACTTATTTTCACAAAATAATAATTTTATATTTATGGCTTGTTGACTAATGTTTTTTTCAACGATTTAAATATTAAAAAATGGTGGGAACTAGGAGAAATCATGACAACAACCCAAGAAAGGGACTATGTAGCAGTTTCCCGATTGGCATCCCCAATGATTTGGGAGGTTGAGTTCAAATTTTCATATCGATTCTTAGACAGTAATCATAGGATATAAACAGTAACTTGAATAATGTGGATCTTCTACCTTCACCTATGAGGGAGAAACTTGTTATCTTGTCCTTTTTTCTGAAATTACCAATAATGTATGGGGGATAATCTGATCGAATAGTCACATAATTGTGGGTCAACTAAATTGAGAAGATATTTTCAATTCCTCACTAATATGATATAGAAAATGTGGCTCTAGGCGTTTATCATCTACATCGAGGGGATGATCAATGATGGGCATTGATTGAAAAATGCAGGCTAATTGATGATATAGATATAATGGTGTGTGAAGAATTTAAGATAATTTTTCTTGATAATAGATTTCCTAAAAATCATCAAACAATATGGATATAGAATTCATGGAGAGAAATTAAATGTATTGGGAATCTATCCTGACAGATGAAGAAAATTTTAAAAACCTTGAATGGCATGGTTTTGGGTTTGTTATAAAAAATAATAGAAAAATTGATATATTCTATAGTGGTTTTAAACTACACATTTAAAGGATCTTGAAATTTGAGAATTTTGAAGTTATTAATAAGTTCATAGATTTTATCTCAAAGTATAGATGATGTTTGGAGAATGGTCCCATGGATATGGTGATAAGAATTGAATGATGGATTCTCAAGATAGAGGATAAAAGGAGAGTGGTGGAATGAAAATTCAACCAACCACATGTCCTAAATGCTGGAAGATGCATAATGGGAACTTCCTCAATGGGATCGGGAAATTCATAAAATATAGTATAATGAGCCAAAAATATCAGGAATGTTGAAAATACATGAGGAAGTAAAAAATGATGTATAAAAAAAGAGAAAACCACCCATGGTCTAATGCTGCAACTGTAGGGTGCACTGTCATTGTGGACACTTGTGGACTAAAAATCAGATTCTCAAGTGTAATAAGCATCATCATCCACAAAATCAAATGGATAAAAGGAAGGATAATTCCATCACTTCTATATAAGAGGAGCATGAAAATGATGTTTTTCAATGTACACTTCAAATTCACTCAAGAATGAAAAATGAATTTTTTTATTCTGATTTTATGCAATCCTTTATATATATCATGTTTTATGGAACTATTGAATATAATCCGAAAAATGTTGAATTATTTATAACTTTAAATATATATATTGGTGAAATCATTGCAACCCATGTGTTGGAATATGTTTCTATTTGTGTATGTGGGAATATTCTTCAAATAAATCTCGTAATACCTCCCTTGGTAAAATTTGATTTAATATTAGGTATGGATTGGCTCTCGTTATATATAGAACATATCAACTATCATGAAAAGGAAATATCTTTTCAAATTATGAACCATCCCATGCTCCTCTATAAATTAATTGAATATCAAAAATATCCTTTTTAAAATTTTTTATTGGTGTGGTTGTTGATTCGTTAAAAACTAATATACCTCACTCAAATCATTGAGTCTATGGAACTTATCAACCTAGGGAAAATTCCCATTGTTTGGGAATATAGTGATGTATTTTCTAAAGAGTTCCCCAGAATTCCATCAGATTTTGAGGTAGAGTTATCAATAGAACTCATACCCGTAGCTAGTCTTATCTCATAGTGTCCCTATTTGATTTCTCCTATTGAATGTGGGGAGTTTAAAAGGTATCTATAAGAGAATTCTCATAAAGTGTTCATAAAACATAGTATATCACCATTCAGTGTGCCAATGGTATTTTTCTAGAAGAAGGACTGATCAACAAGGTTATCTATCAATTATCATGAACTCAATAATATCTCAATGAAGAAAAAGTATCCTTTTCCAAGGATTGATGACTTGATTCATCAGTTATGGAGATCTTAGATCTTCTCAAAGGTGGATCTTTGTTCTGGATATCTTCAACTAAAGGAGAAGAAATAATATATTCATAATACTTCACTCTATATATGGTTTTGGAAATTATAGTTTCTATTGATACTCATCAAACACACTAATTCCCTATATATCTCTATGGATTTGATTAATAAAGTCTTTAGACATTACCTAGAAATTTTTTTGTACCATTTTTTGATGATATTATAATGTACTATAAGAGTAAAGAGAAACATGAATAAAATGTAATGCTTGTGTTGGTGACATTAAAGAAGTAGAAGTTGTAGAAAAAGTTCAGCAAGTGTGAATTTTGGATGAAACAAGTCACATTCTTAGGACATGTGATCACAAGATATGGAATTTATGCAGACCCTTCAAAAACAATGGCAATGGATTAATATCATATTTCCTATAATGTCATAGAAATCCACAATGTTCTCATCTTAGAAGTGCACTAGAAATGTTTTATAAGAAATTTATCACGTTTTTTAGGCTTGATAACTATATTAACCAGGAAAGGGATAAAGTATGTTTGGAAAGAAAAGTATTAGGAAATAATCATGGTGCTAATGAAAAGGATGATCAATTTACCAGAAATCATATTTCTAAATAGTGGATAATGTTTATTGATATATAGTGATGCTTCCATGAATGGATTTTGTTGTTTCGTCATGGAAAAAATGTTATAGCCTATACCACACAGTAGTTGAAGATACATGAAGTGAACTACCTGAAGCATGATCCAGAGCTAGTTTTTTTGATTTTTTACATAGAAAATATAGATCCACTACCTCAATACTGATATGTGTGACATATACACTAATCATAAGAGCCTATTGTATATATATCCACAAAACATAATCTCAACATGCATCAATGGAGGTGGTTAGATAAAATCAAATAATTCAATTTATTTATTCCCTATCATCCCAGAAGGTCAAAAAATATAGTTTATGCTAAAAATTGATATGAACCAACTACTAAATATATGTTGAAGATTGAGAAAGACCCTATATTCAAGGACATGCAAAGGGTGTATTCAGAAATAATAACAACAGGGAATATATCCTATCTTTTCCCAAATGACATCCCAACCATCTATCAAAATAATATTAATTATAACCAAAGGGATTCTCTGGAGTTTCAAAAGATGGTGAATATAGTAATTGAAGGGAAACTACATAAGTTCCATATCGATGATTATTGTGTCATCTGGTCAGGAATGACTCTATGTGTGCCTTCATCACCTAGGATAAAGAATGAGCTATCGTAAAATACACATAGCTGAAATTTCACTATATATCCCACTGGTAGTAGGATGTACCAAGATCTCCATGAACACTTCTTGGGGGGAAACATGGAGAAATAGAATTTAGAGTATATTTCAATGATCTTGATGTGTCATCAAGTTAAATCTGAGTGATTTTAGTCCAAATAGATATTTCAAAAATTTATAATACCCATGAGGAAATTGGATAATGTCACTATAGACATTATGATGGTTATCTCGAAGAAACCCAAATAGAATAATGTAATATTGGTTTTGGTGGATCAAATCACCAAGACATCCCACTTTATTACTGTTAGGGAAGATCTCTCACATGAACAACATTCTATCATATATATGATGTAAGTGGTGAGACTATATGGAGTTCTACTCTTGATTGTCCCTGATCATGATCCAAGGGTAAAATATACATTCTATAGGATTCATCAACATGATTTGAGAACTAAATTAAATTTAATCATGACATATCACCCCCAAGATGATGGAAAATATAAAAGGACTATTTAGATGCTTGATGATATGACATGTGCATGCTATTTAGAAATAAATGGTGGATGGTATTAGAATCTCCCATTATTTGTGTTATCATACAAAACACATACATCCTTGTATTTAGATAGCTCCATATGACGCTCTGTATAGAAAGCATTATAGAACTCCACCATATTGTGATGGAGTAGGTGAAATAAATACACTATGACCTAGTCATGGGAATGAGATGGTAGAGATGTTTCAATCCATCCAGAAACATATAAATTCATTACTGAGTCAGAAAAACTGCTCTTCCAAAAACCATCGAAGGGACTTGATGTTCGATGTTGGAGATAAAGTATTCTATCGAATATCACTATATAATAGAGTCGTGCTGTTTGGAAAGAAAGAAAAGATAAGACCAAAGTACGTTCGTCCTTCTAAGATCCTTGACCATATGGGAGCTCTGGACATTCATCTTACACTTACACTAAATATGTATAATGTTCATGATTTGTTCCATGTGTCACTTCTAAAGAATTATGTCCCAAATCCATCACATGTACTTAACCGAGTCCTAGTATCTCTCACATATGAATGATACTGAATTGAAACTCTCCACTTAGAAGCTCCATTATTGAAAAAAATATTTACTTATCCCATAATTTTAATGAAATTGAGAACATTTGATGGTATATATAGATTCTTGGATTAATTATCTTATATGATTGATTTTCGATAACCTTTAGAGGTATAATATCATTCCATGTTTCCTGATTTAAAAAATTTATTATGAATAATAATTAATATTTAAGGTATTTTTTATATCGTATATAATATTTTAATAAATAATTGACATTTTAAACTATGTATATACTAATGATATAGTATATATCAAGAGGAAATAAAAAATTTGTTCCATGGAATACCTTATTATATGTGATATCACTAAACATGATAAATAAAAATAATATTTTATGTGATATCATATCCAGTGACTCTATATAATTTCCTTATTTTTCATATGTCAGACTGTACAATATAACCAATCATAGAATATGATGTCACATGTCGCATGAAATAAAACATAATATTGTATTGAAAATGTGATGCATAAGATAACAGAGAATGTGATATATATTATAAGTATATATATTATATACTACTAATTGATAATCGTTAAAATTGAATTAGTCATATGGATGGAGAAAATTAAGGTATAATGTGTATTTTAGAATAATATGTAATGAAATTTTATTCATCGTAATTTTAAAATATAAACAGAATTATTTTATACATATCTTTTTTATAAATTCATTAAAAATGAATTTTGGGATATTATTTTAATTTTATATAAATATTTTATTATTAATTTTTAAATATTTATGAAATAGTTATTAGATAAATGTCCATAATATTAAATTTTAATATTAAATACATATAAAATCTGTGGAATGAATTATAATTTGGATATAAAATATTAATATAAAAATTATATGGGGATTTAAAAAGTGTTTACAATATATAAAATGAGGATAAATATAAAAAAGTAGATATTGAAAAATATAAATTATTCATAATTATTTAGTTTGAATTAATTTAATTTAAATGGACATAATTGAAAATGAATTTTAACCATATCTAAAGGGGATATGATAATTAATATGACCCATATTTGAACATTATTAAACATGTGATATTTATATTATGTATATTGTTTAATTAATTGGATTGGAATATAAATAATTTACATTTAATTTATAATCATATATTTAAATAGAATTATATATAAAGTACAATGAGAAAATATAACATAGGAAATAATTATAAAGTTTTAATATTTGATTAAAATTTGAAATTCCATAATTCATGTCCTAAATATAATATTTTTACCATTGAATTACTTATGAATTATTTCTAAATTTTTTACCCCATGTTTAAATATATGAATTGTTCATTTAATTATATTTATTAACATTTTTATTCCATAATATGAATGGTATATTATGAATTGTGATGTATTAATTAGTTAAAGTGTTAATTTTTTTTTATAAATTTCAATACATCCATCAAAAGAGTTACAAGTTATATATGATAATTGATTTAGTTTTCGACTATATTGACTTAGGATTTCATTAGGTTGTGACATTGAAATAGGAATTTAATTAAATTTTATATCTAATATGTGTTATAATTGTGATGGAATTGTGGTCTCTATTGAGTAAAGATACTTGTGTTGAGGGATTTTAAATGGACTTCTCTCTCACCTAAAGGCTTATGATGACTCTAGAAAAGTGGGGGATGGATTTATATCACTTGATTATTACTCATGTTGAGATTTCTAGTTATGTAAAGGGTTAGAAACAATATTGTTTAAATGTAATGATTTGGTGTAAGGATTTGGAATCAAAACTAAATCAATAAAATCATTAATACATGTGAAATGTAATATTTTTTATAATAATGTTATATTAAATATCCATTAAAAATAATTTTTAGATTTCTTTTAAAATGAATACATTCAAATAAATATATCATTCAATGAGGCAATCAATGATAGATCATGGTGCCCCTATATTTTCTTTTATTGGGAAGTCAAATAATATGTGACAAGAACTATATTACGTTGCCATTTTTTTGAAATTTATTTAGGGCACAGTTAGCTTGGATAACCAAATAGTATTAGGTTACTAGAGGAGTAATGTTGAATAAATCTATATGATGTATTATAATAAGGATTTATATTCTATAATATCTAAGAGTCATACATGTTATTACTGAAATGACTGTCATCCTATATATCATTATAATATGAGAAAATATAAATCAACAAGGCTTTTATTGAAATTTTTATATTGACCCACTAATTAATATTTGGAAATTTAAAAGGTATCATTATTTCAGTGGGAACCCATTTAATAACATTTTTTATTAAATGAATGAAAAATATGATACTCATATGATAAAAGATTCTATTGTATATGTGAATGGTATAATAATATAACTAAAATTTTAGATAAATATTGAAAATGCAGACTTCTAGTGACATAAATTTCATAGAATAATTGAAAAAATATAAATTTATTTAAACTGATATAAAAGTATAGGTGTTAGAGAAATAAAATAACAAAATAAACATTCTTTTTTTAAAAATGTATCTAGATTCTTTTAAGAATCATAAAATAATTCACTTATGTTTTAAAAATAATTATATTCGTCATGAAACGATAAACATTATTCTCTAATCATGTATTCATTATGATTGATTACATGAATCACATTGATTGACTCAATGATTCTTTAACACTTTTTCTATTTATAAAATTCATTATAAAATAAATTTGAGAAATTTACAATAATATTAATAATTTTGATAATAGTTTACCCTATATTAGAAATGTGTTAATGTTAAGTGATCATTACCTATTATATATAGTATCTGGGTGTATGATGAAAATATATTAGTGTAAATGAATATTCTAGAGGAAAAAATTATATTTCTCAAAAGATATATTTTTCCATTGAAACATAATGTTTTCAAAAAAATAATGGATTATTTAATTGGACAATGTTTTCTAGTAAAATTGAAGGGTATTGAAAAACTCCATGTTAAGACCATCAATCATTTTAATTTTATTGAAGAGAATCCTTTACTTTTGAAGGGTATATTATTCCAGTTGGATGTTTTATAAATGTTGGGAATATATATTACTTAAAAACCATGTTAATGGATGGATGTATCTTGTATCATGTTTTAAAAATGTTTCAAATAAATGATATATGGATATCATTGTTTCCATTTGAGAAATAAATAAATTAACTTCAAAACCATAGAGTAAAATTCATATGAATATGTATATATATATGTATATATTTATAAAAATATTGGATGAATATAAATAGTGTATGTGTATTTTTAACTTTGATCTGACATATGATAAAAAAATATTAAGTAGATTTGGGAGTGAGTTCATTGAGTGGCATCACATTCCCCCAACTCTGTAAGGGTTCCTCTTCAATAGTAATTTATTAGTGGGAGGCATGTTCAAGTCCTATTTAGAATCACCTCCTCCACTCACCCTTCCCCTATACTGCCTTATCTTCATAATAAATTATTTTTCTCTCATATCCTTTTTAATATTGGTTTCTACCAATTTGGTTGGATATCCTAAATTCATATTTATTATTCCTTTTGTATAGTGTTATTATCATAAGGGTTTCTTTTTATGGGGTGTTTCATGTCCTGGTCTGTTGGACTAATGGGTTTTGAAGATGGTTTTGGAGGTGTTGGCTGAGGCATCATTAGTGCCCCAAGAGGAGTAGTCTGCAATTCGATATTATGAGTTCTTCTTTTTCTATAGTATGCTTTTTATAATTCATCTAGGATTATGGAAATGTTTTCAACAATTTTTGGTTATATTTTTTATTTTCTTAATGCAGTTGATAGAATATGAGGTAGTATAACCCTCCTCGGGTTCCTTTATATTTTTAATGGAACATCCTTTTTAGTGTTCATGTCCATGAAATGTTTGAGGTGATTCATCCTTGGTGTTGTTGGTGGTTACATTTTCCTTGGTCCATATAGTTTTAATGGTCATTAGTATTATTCATAGGTGTTTTAAATGGTTTGAAGATTTTGTTCAGTTGGTCTCATCCCATGTATTTGGTTCCTAGTTCCATGATTATTGTTCTATATGTGTTGTTTGTTTATACTTCCTTGATAGTGGATGTTTTAGGTGCTACTAATGTTTTTTATGGGAATTGATTATCTATTTTGTTTATTGGATGTTTGAAATGGTTGGAGGTTGGGGTTATGATGGTATTGGGGATGATGATGATGAGGGTGGATTTATTCGGGTGAACGTAATAACATGTCATTATATCAGTCATCCATTGAGACCTCTATTAATACATTGTGTGTTGAAACCAGTTTAAAAATCATGATTTAGTTGTACGTGGGTATATTAATTTTTAATTTTTTGTTAATATATTGAATTTTTCACATGGGATTCTTATTAGGTGGAACTAATTTTTATTTTAGGTATCTGTATTGTTCTGAAGTAATCATAAATATTTTTTTAATATAGATTTAAGGAAAAGAATTTTTATACAAGAATATGGTTTCTATGAACAATTTGAGATGATGTTTGTTAAAAATAGTTTATGATTCATCATTTTTTGTAACATATTTGGAAAAGTACATAAAGATAAAAGGGATTTTAATGGAGATAAAAGAGTTTATCCGAGATATGGGTTAAAATATATGGGATTTGGGACCCACAACCCATTAGTAAAATATTGTCAATAATAATATTATTTTCTAAAATACTATTTAAAAAAATTGAATTCCATATATGATATGGATAATGGTAGTTTATTTATTAAATATCACATCTAAAAATAAATTTGTGTTATTTTTTACACAAATTATTTTTTGTATATTATTATACTATTATGAAAATAATATATTTGTTATAGGATAATGGGATTATATTATGGTTTAAATAAATTCATGTGTAATAAGAAAAATATTTTCCCCCTTTAAATTAAATGGAAAATATTGCTTCATATATTAAAATATTTAGAGTATATTGGTAAAAATAAATCTAAAAGTCACATTTAGTTAGCATATAACATTAATATCCGTTAATAACTTCGAATATTTTAGTATATTATTGTAAATGAAAAATTAAATTGGTACATTTTGTTACCAAAATAAGATCAAGGAAAAATTATGATTAAAAATGATCCAAAAATGATTATGATGGCGATCTTGAGAAAAAGTTATAAGTAGAAAATTTAAGTTATTAACACCATAAGATTTAATGTTTTAAAGTTAAGGTGTTTTAATATTATAATCAATGAATTTAATATTAATAATATGATAGGAATATGATTTCTAAGTCTCGATATTATTCAAAATATTTTACATTTTAAATGTTACTCACAGAAGAACTTCAGTGGGAATGTTTAATCAGATGGTCGTAAAATGACCAGGTAGAAATTATATTGAGATCTATTGAGTTCATATAACCTTAAATGTGTAGAAAAAATAATAAATATCTATTAGACTATTGTAAATTTTATAATTAACCAATCCCTTATATACAGTTTTGTTAATATTATTTACTAAATTCAAGAATGTGAAATATATCAACATATTTCCATGATTAATGACACATTTTCATTCTTTCACATTGGGTATATATTGGATGAAGTGACATGATAATTAACCTCTCAATGTACACCATATAGTTATCCAAATATAATGGTCGACATGGAGTACTACAGGTTATGAAAAATTGTTTGTGTAACCATGCGTAAGGTTTCATATAAAGATACATAAAATATTCATGAGGAGCAAAAGGTATATTGTGGACCTGATAGACCCTAAGTATTTCACTTGGAGTTTTACACATTATTGTATAAATGGTTTTATGCTTTCATATTGACATTTACCAATCCATGGGGTTAGAAATATACCTATCAAGAGAACCTTTATATTTTTATATTATTTTTATACAGGCCATGATGTTTAGCTAAACATAGTGTATCTGGGTATATTTCAGACCATTTCATCCATTGATTCTTAACAAAGGTTTTATTTTTCCTCTTCTATTACAAGTATGAAATATGGGAGATCAATTTAGAAAGGACGAGGGACTTTATAGAAAAACCTAAATAAGACATTTGATGTTCTTGTATATTATATGAGGTGCATGTTATGTGCTCATCCAAAAGGATGAATAAAATGTGTTGTATTAATATAACTATGCAGTACCTAATCATAAAATTAAACATATATGATTAGATATGTATCATTTATATAGTCTATTCCCAATAGTTAATATTTGTCATGAAAAAGGGATCATGCGAAAATCTAGTATTTTATATGATAGAGATGGTGGAAATAAGTATATAATTAGATGCACTAAATAGAGTTCATTCTATATCTTTATATATATTGAGAACTATTAATTATTTTTGTAGAGAAATAGATTTTTATTTATATTTAAGGAACTAGTAATTACTAATATTTTCAATGCTATAGAGTCCCAAAGGGACACATTTTTTTGTTTTCTGAGTCAGGATTTGGTTTTATGAAACTATATGTGTTTCTAAAAATGCATTTTATAGTTTATTCAAAAGATGTTTTGGGTTTATATTCAATTGGTATTACATAGTATGTGATATTCAATTAATTGCTCGATATCATTCAAAAAGTTTATTGGAAGATATCATAAAGTTGTTTTCGATAGGTTCTCACAAGTTATTTTTTCTGATACTATAAAATGTGAAATGGATTATAGTTTACAAGGATTTAGTGAAAATGTAAAATTTTCAGAGATATACTCTAAATCCTAATATCTATATATAATATGTTATCTTATATCAAATTTTATGATATAGGTATAACTTAGGGAATAAAACCTATATTATAAAAGATATATTCTTTACTTTATAAGTATATTGACCCTTACACATCATACATAGATATTACATCTTATTAAATTAGTATTCATTACAATATATAATTACCCATGCCATATTTTTATAGGTTTAAAATATTTGTAAAAATGGATACATAAGAAAATTTGATCAAAAGTGAAAAAAAACATCTAAAATTAAGATATTCTTAACAAGCACACTTCATATATATATATATCATCAGTAATAATGTTCTTTATAACATAGGGAAAGGAAACTTATAAAAGGGTGATCTCATATACTCAATAAGGTAAAAAAGGATATATCAGAGACCACTGAAGCATAACAACAACATAACGGTATGAGAACATGACCACAACATTTAATTACCATAACCTATATATTATAGATCATAATTTGAGTCATAAAAAACATTCATCATATAAGAACATAAGAACAAGAAATGGGTTATATAAACATTTTTTCATAGTTTAATCCAAGTAAAAAAGATGGGTTTCATAAATATTGTATCAATTGATCACAGCATAACCCGTGGAAAATGTATTGGTTTCATAATAATATATTCACGGTGGTGGAAGTCCCAAAAAACACATAAGAAACATTATCATTTTCCAATGGATTAGAAGGTAGGAAGGCTGATGAAATTTTATAATTCCTGAAGTATAATAACGTCATAAATAACAAATAGATTTATATATATATATATATATATTTATTAAATCTATCACTATATACAACAGTGTGTGGAGGTAATAGAAAAAAATTATATAAGATCGTGAGGTGGAAGACCTCTCTACACACAATCCAAAGTTTCATATACTATTTGATGGAGGATATAATGGATATGGGTTACTAAATTAAAATAATAACATATAATTATATGTAATATAATGGTTATATTATTTCATAATGATTAAAAATATTTTATATTGGTATATGAATAAATTAAATGAAAAATTACATTAACAATTATTCATATTTTTCATACCACCTCTTTAGGTTTGTACGTATAGCATTCCTTGAACATTTTGAGGATAAAAATAAGGAATATAGGTCTTGGGGGATTATTTATGTATTTTATTTGAAAAATTTATATAATAACAAAAAATTAACTAGAATTGAGTATATTAACAGAGAAGTGCTATCCTTTATTATCGGGGGAGAGGACACACTTAGAATTTCTAAAAAGAATAAAATATATTAATGTATTAATGATAGAAAATTGATTTGAAATGGACCATTATAGAATATTAATTATATAGTTTACAAATAATGGAAAATAATATAATTAAGAAACTATTTTATATCATTTAAA
The DNA here is from genome assembly GCA_963277665.1 of Viscum album. NCBI lineage: Eukaryota > Viridiplantae > Streptophyta > Magnoliopsida > Santalales > Viscaceae > Viscum > Viscum album. The sequence continues at coordinate 687,211,178 of OY728132.1, read as the reverse complement.
CCCATATCTCCCTAGTTTAACAATGACTATACTTGTTTTAACCATAACAACAGCAATAGTTTTTTACTATTTTTACTATTCATTATGAAAAAATTAGATGAACTTATTACCTAATATTATGTTTTTTATTATTAATATGGATCCTTTTTAAAATATTTAATTCATATAATTTTTAAAATTCAAATAAAAATTAATTCCAATAAAAATAAGAAAAGCTACTTTCCAAAGAAAAGGTTTTCTTATGTATAAAAAGTTTTTATATAAAAATCAATATAAAATATATTCAAATGACCTAAATTGGATTATTAATACTATATTTTTACTTATTTATTTTTAAAACCTTTTAAGAAGAAATAACTTTTATCAAGGCATTAACTAAAATGAAATCTTTTAATAATAATCATTATTTTTTACTATTCATGAAAAGATAAAATTTTTTAGAAAATTTTTTAAATCCAACTCTATAATAAATTTGAAATTATTATTTCATTCGTAATTTTTATATTTAAAAATACATTTTTAAAAATTTTCAAAAATAAAATTATGTTACCTTCTTACAAAATTAATGTAAACCATTTAACAGAAAACTAGTTTTTTATGAATATAAATTATTTACTATAAATATATTTATTTTATTTTATACTTATATGCATAATTGTAGAATTTGGGTATTTCTATTAAAGCCAAAAATTTATCATTTTGGTAATAATGGTGTACTATATTAATATTAATTGATAGTTGATTTTTTAGATATCACAATCTAAGAAAAAAATATACTTTAAAAGAAATATATCATAGAATTTATATCTGTTAAAATAAACTTATAAAATTATATTTTATGGTCATATGGAAAATAAATCATCCCCAATATAATAATAATTTATATTTGAGATATATTGTATGGTAGTTTTTTATGAATAATCATATTGTATGATTTACAAAAACACTCTATGAATGATTTTGGATTTGAAATATTAAGTGTTAATGTTTGTATCTATATTACACATAATTTATAAAATATTTAATAAGAGGAAATGTACAAGAATATTTTTATATGAATATTACACGTCAGTTTTACCATTTGTATTTACTCATACTATTATTAATGTATGACTAATTTCCAATAAGGGTAAATCATATCTCGAGGACTAAGAAAGTAAGAAAGTGTTTTTAGAAAGGGATGTTCATTATTGTAAGTGTTGTTTGATATCTCTTGACTAGTTCTCTATATTTGTCTATGATCATCCATAATTTTCTATCTGAGTAACTTTTAAACCATGTTTTCTAAGAGGTTATCATCCAAGAATTGGATTATACATTTTATTTGTGGATACACCATAGAGGGAGGAGTCCTTTTCGGTATTCCTTAGTGATCTTCATCGACTACTGTGATTGAAGAAGGTGGCTGGAATTTATATGGTGAAAAGTACATGTTATTCATTTAAAATTATATGATTTATGTTGTTCATAGCATGGTGATCTTATGTATATGGTTCATAATGTATTTATATATATTGAACAAGTATTGTTTGATCATTAGAAATCCGAAAATTTGATAATGACCATCAATATGGTCACATGAAAACAAATCTCATTGAAATTGTTTGGGGGATATTAAATAGATAGAGTAAGTTCTATATCATGGATTTAGTGTAACAAAAATTCATCCATTATGTGATGTATTTTTGAAATAAGATAAATGAAAAAAAAATCTGTAATATAATGTTGGGAATAATTTATTATGCACTAAATAGTTCAATAAGAAAAAAATCCACATTTTCTTTCATGTTATTTGTTATGTAAAATACAATTTTTGATTTCCAGGAGTCTAATGATCAGACCACATGTTTATCTAGTTAGGTATATATTATAACCATCAAAATCCATATTTTTCATTGTGGCAACTTTCATCAATATCCCTATCCATATCTATATTTACTTGCATCCAATTTATACATACAAGTTATTTAGTATTAATATATCAATATAATATATAGGTATAAGAAATTCATTTTCATAGTAAATCGATGTGGTTAATGGGTGAATTTAGTTCATGGGAATTTTTTAAATGATTTCATACCCATATTCCAAATCAAAAATGGTAAGATCCAAAAGTTGTCCAATTTCTACTAATCTTCAAAATTCAGTGGACTGGATGTTGAAATATGGGAAAACATATTAATGTAGACAATGAAATATTGAATTCCAATTTCTATCCCCATTTCCAATAATTCGTGAAAATGAAAAACAATATACACATATTTCATATCAATCCTATCAATTTATTTATATATTTTATAGTTTAATATTTTAGAGACCAAATATATTTCCCTCATTAAATGAAATATATTTATATGTAGAAATGTATATGTTTATAAATAATTTATATCATTCAATTATATATGGATTGAAAATCAAAGTACTAACTCAGTTTATCATCTCATTCATGTTTTATTAATTAACTTATATTGATATTACAATAGTGAGACACATCATAAATTTTATTTGAATGAGAAAAAATGTTTCTTAATGATTTATTGGCATATAATTATCACCATTACATTATAGGTTAGAGGATAATCTTATAATGAATATGGATAATTTTACTAGTTGTAATATAATGAAATATCTTAACTTATTGGAACATACATATCCTATTTATGGATTTGTAGTGGTTGGAGATGCACACATTCAACATATTACGGGGAGAGTATAACGTTATTTTTTAAGATATGGATTTCTATTTTGGCATATAGATATATGAACCTAAGGTAATTGGTTCATCATCATGTTCACAAATAACCTTATTTTATTATAGTTCAATAGTTGATATAGGTTACAACACATATATGAAAAATATATATTGAATCAAGTTGAGTTTTATAGTACAAAATCTTATAAAATTAGAAATGTAAGAATTTGAACAAATGGTTTCAAGCCTTATGTGAGCATATATATTATGAATTATTGATGATATATGTATCCCTGACCACTCTGAGGGATCTATTTATCTGATACACTCTCCATTAGAAAAATATTTTTGAAGGTAAGGGATGGTATATTGGGGTCCAATATGTTTAGCCTAACTTTATAGAGAGTTTTATAAGGGCATTGTTGGTGCCAAATTTCATATAAAGACAAGAATGAAAATCGTTTAACCATCCAAATGCATATTTTGAGTAAATGAAAAATCCTAAGACACCCAAGGGAGGCACACATAGGATTAATGGTACACAAGCAAGAATAATAAATGTGTGCATGATCTTGTTCTCCCGATGCAATGTTGAGTGGATTATACTATTCTATCCTTATGAAAAACAGCAAAGTCAATATCTCAAAAGGAAATCGACATGCATGCACTATAGAACAAGGAACACAAGCCTTTCAATCCCAATACGACAATAAATTACCACTTGTATGACACTTCCCTTGGGTGATGCCAAAAAAGTTTCTATCTATATATAGAAATGTACCCTCGGACTTCGGGGAAGGATACAGAAGAGAAACATATTTTCTACTATGCAGATGACAGCCCTTCCTCAACTGTGTGAAAGATATAGCCTAAAGATAATGGATCTTTCATGGCAGGTCTTCTGGGGGTCCTCCATCAGGTGGGCCTACTAGGGGTTGAGCCTCACCCATTTCCTTTTACTCTATGTAAATTGTTTGTAAAGGATTCCTCTTGCACACATGTTTTACTTTTTTCATACCAATATTGTGTGGAGGGTCTCCCGTAGTGCTATGTCACTATTTTTTCACATAACCACCCAATCTTGATTTCAGTCCCTCATCTTGCATGCACCCCTTCAATATATCATGTGGTCCTCCTTGTGCACTCTATGTGACATCCTTACAGTAAGTAACCATGCCTAATACCCTCTTATGCGAAATACTTATGTCTTGAACATACATTTCCTGTACATCCCTCCAGGTACTAATAAATTGATTTCAAGGTCACTTGGGTGGTGCTTAATGTTGTGTTACTTTTCCTCATGTATCTTCACATAGGCACTCTATTTGATATAGCTTCTTTGAATAACCATTAAAACATGATACAATTACTAGATCACTCAAAAACACATTCTCCATTCAACAATTCTAGAACCTTCCCATCGCCAAGGGTTATAGTGTGCAAATTCTTTATTTCTTAGGGGTGAAAAATGAAGCATCATCGTCCGAGATGCATGACGTTAAACTTACAAGAACCCATTTCTGCAACATATTATGTAAAAATTTCATAACTGTATCATAAATAAGCCTTAGGAGGACCATGAAGGGGATAAGAACTAGTTCTTACTCAATCCCCCCTTCCTTTGATCATTGTATCTATACACACCTTTAGAAGTCTCCTTGTAAGCCCCGACCCAACATGATAGGGTGTTCCTAGTATGGTGGCCATATCCTCCTTGTAAATTTCGACCCCTACTCAGGATTCCTTCCTGGAGTAGGTCCCAATCTTTATCTCCTTTTTCCATTAACCATGTGTATGTCCCTCTCCATTCCTCATAGAAACACAATTCGTGAACCGATTGTTAGGTCTTTGTTTCCTATTGTTTCTCACCCTGATCACGACTCTCATGGTCTTAGAGTAATTGTCAACAATGACTTCTAGTTTGGGATGCCTTATTGCATTAGACCCATTCCACATGACACAAATATTATGAATTTCATTATCTTCATTTCTAGGTAACAGACGTAAGAAACCACCATGAGGTTCAAGCCCATCACTCATCAGTCTCGACCAATTATCTTTTGGTCATCCCCATACTGCATAATGTTAAATTGTATGCCCATTTCAACATGTATGATGTTATACTTTACACTTCAAAACTACTTGGGTTTGGATCCCTCTATCCAAGACAAGGTATGAATGATGCCTCCCAAAGGTTCAACCCAAAACCCTGGTAAACATTTTTGTCCCCTTTGTGGGCACCCAAATTCATAGTACACAATTTAATTGAGTTAGTCTACTCCAAGGGTAGGAAACTATTTTTAAACCCAACATTCAATCCATACTCCCCAATCCAAGAGTGTCCCTCTTGTGATGAGTTCCTAACCTCATGTATACCCCCTTCTTGTCACTGGGTTTCTACCACATGTATACACCCTAATTACATGCCCTAATCATGAACTACATGGACATTAATTCCACACCATAGGAATATATAGAAATCCTATCTAAGGTTAAATCCCACCATAACTTTCATATTCATTTCAGTTTCATACCCAATTATCCCATCATTCAACTCATCGTCCAGATCCGTCCAATTTTACATCGGGCCACCAAATCCTGGTGAAATCGTGCCATCAATTCAGGCCGCTTACCACCCATAATCCCCCAAACATTTCTTCAGGTAGTTTTTTGTGGTGTATACCCTAATTCCAAGATTCAGTCTCTTTAACTACGTGGGTTTTGATCCCCATCCCCCTGATAGGGTATATTGGAAGCCTCTTCAAGGTTCAATCCCAACCAATGATAAACCTTGGTGTCCCCTTTGTCTTGACCCAATCATTCTCGAGTCAATCCTCATTGGGAATATTGGTTCCACCATCTAGTAAACCACTATGGTTCTCCCTTCTTGGTATATACCCCTAAGATCCACTCCCATCGGTGTTACAATCAGTTAGGTCTATCTCTACTAAATAGTAAACTTGTGGAATAACACATGTTAAACAGGGGAATCTATGGAAAACCTCAATGATGTGACCGGGGCATAAAATTCCCCATAATCTATAGGGTATTACACATGAGTTCCCACCATTAGGAAGCCCTATAATTAGGGGAAGATATCCATGTGTACCAGTGTTTCAGGTACCAGTCATAACAGTGATCCCCAACGTGACTACTTCCCAAATTCGAAATTAATACACTGAAAAGAACCCATTGAATGTCCTGACAAAAGTACTATAATTTACCTACACCCACATAAATATGTCACCAAGATTAGTATAATGAACTATGTATTCATATTTATGGGAGACCCAGACTAGGAGATGAATTACGATGAGGAATCCATAAAAGGATATACTGGAGTCCCCTCATCCCATTTTGATCAAGGGATGAAATCCCTAAATAAGTGGGAGATGTTGCCAGCCATTGGAAGGTGGGAATTCAGAAAAATAAGAATCCATCATCTCCACCATGTATGGAAGTGTGCAGCCTGATGAACTTGTCACAAACACTAATGGTGAACCTGATGTGAATTTCTTCTCCTCTAAAAAGAAATTAGTAGCATTTGAGAAATCGATAGATGAGTGTGTCACCGGATCTAGCTATCCTACAACAGGTCCCGCCATATAAATAATGGACCTTACATGATGCTCACAAGGATTCGGGTTGCTGATCATATGGTATCCTAGTATGCGACATTGTTTGAGAGGATCTATCTTTTTATCCTTAGAAGATTCCACGACATTGGGGAAATATTCATCACATTCTTATTATCTGTACTGATGGGTGAATCTTCTGGCATTACAGGAACCCATCTAAACATACTAGAAACTGATCACCACCCACTAATAGACAAAGTGTAAGGGTCCATGGAAACATGATAGTCCCTCATGGATCCATCTCTTCTATAGAAAATTCCACAACCATTGCTCGAGGGCGCCGATGCCCCGTCACCCTATGAAATTATTCGAGGATCATGATTATTACTCTTGTATGTTGAAGAATAAGAGGGGGTTATCCAGACAATGCACATGACCCCTCAAGGTGTGTAGGAATTCATTCCCCATCAAGACTTTCACCCCCAAGGGACACCCAAGGAGCCACTCCTCCCCACTCTAACCATAAACAACATTATAATACAATCTCCAATGTTCTCTTGTGAATCATTCCCTGATGTGGGTGAAATAAGGGAATATTGATTCCACATATCTAATACAACATCTAGGGAGCTTTTGAAGAGGGATCCCACCCTATTACATTTGTGTTGCTAGCCTGCCCCAAAAACTGAATAGCATGTGGTCCATACCCCTACACAACCGGCTCACGCTCGGCTGACCCAACGTCGACATTGGGTGAAAGATCATGTAGATTAACACCATGGGGAATCATATTCTATGGATCATGTGGCCTAATCCACCACAAGAATGTGCAATTGGACCCCTTTAGTAGTCCTAGAGTAGGGGTACCTCCCTATACTTGATTAGGAATGCTTCCATGCTCGGTCCGGAGTGAGGCGACATCCAAATAACAAGTAGGTCAAGTGGACCTCTTAGTCGCCAGTGCAACAAGTAGTCATCACAGGACAACCAGCAAGGATCAAATCTAGTACAATGTTTATTTTCAAATAATTATTAGATAGTGTGGAGTTCAACCCCACTCTTTCATTCAGTATGGAGGTCCTCCCCAAGCCACCATCATTAACTCTAGTAAAGGTGATCCCCACTTCATTGACAGTCTGCATGGAGGTCCTTCTCATTCACCTCGTCTTATGTATGAAAATTTCTCTTTCCTACCAGGTTATCAATGTCGTGATACTCCTTTCCCAATTACCTACCAGCATGGGGTTCCTCCCCATGTTCTCATTGATTTTAGCGGGGGCAGTCCACTCTTCATCAACGATCATCACAAAGGTCATCCCCATACCCAATATGGTCTGAACAGAGGCCCTCCTAGTACCAAAACAATAATGTTAGTCGATACAAATGTCCTCCCCACACAACTAAAAATCACCATCGAGGTCCTAACCATGTGCTTGATAGCGCTAATGGATTCCTTCCCTAGAATATCACACTCAATCATTGGGGTCCCCCCATGTTCTACTTTACATTTTACCAGGTGCTCCACGCACCGTAGTTTGTCCAAGAAGAGGTCCTCCATGCTCAAGAACTAACCATAGAAGGGTTCCTCCACAATTCAAGGATTTAATACACTGGAAGAACTGTCCTAAGGTTGGAGGGTAGGACATCTCCACAATAGGAAGTATCCTAAGAATCCTCAAACTACAATTAAACCCATCCACTTCATAGATTTGAAAGCAGTGTGTGATTTAATGATGATACATTCACCCTGATCCTTTGTGTCAGGATCTAGGGAAGAGAATCAACACATCATTCTCATTCTCCTAGAATGTGAGGTCCACTGAATTAGCTAATCCCTCTGAAAATACATATAAGAGGAGGAGGATTTTACCCTATTTAGGATCTTGCTATTCAATCCTCTATATCATCACAAGGATCATTCTATACCTCAATGAGAGACCACTATGAATTGTTCTGGGGGTTGATATATGATGAGAAATAGACTAATCCACCACCAATAACCCCTCCCATATGTAGAAAATAGGGGTCCGTATGTCATCTTATTGGGATGTGATGGAACAATCAATGCATTCCCCGAGATACAACCCATTATACGGTAGTTTTTCATCTCATGTGTCGTATTCTCCACCCACCATCCCACCATCATATCATTATGAATCAGTTCCATTACTAGTCCATGTACAACCCCCAGTCGATGAAAGGAGTAATCAAGGGACAGATCCTATCTTTGTACCATGATGTTTGTGGAACCTCCCCACCAGAGATCATCTCCCTAAGATGTTCTGACCAGTTGAAATAGTTGGTTTCAGTGTTCTAGAATCATTCACCGTGGGGGAGCTCATGTGATTTCTCCAAACTCCTAGGGAAATTCACTTATATCTCCATCATTGAGAGTTATATTACCACTAGATCTAGAAACATATTTAATACATCATCCTTCAATGCCTCTTGGTTGAATTGGTGACACTCCACATGGCCCAGCACCCTGAGTTTCCAAGTCATCACCAAACCCTCAACAATGATGCACCCAATGTTTTATAGTTCTCCATAGAATTATTAAAGTGGCTCTGCACCACATACAGATCCTTGTTTGGGTGAAGTATGATTTGCTTCATTTCAGTCATATCAGGCACCAACCCAACTTGTCAGGTGATATTTGGGATATGCCACCAGGAATAGTTGAAGTTAACATGGGTGAACTATTAAGGGAAAAAACAAATTTATGTCTCATGGAAGACAACATACCCCCTGAGGTGGTTCCAAACATGTTGGATCCATTGGATAGGGTTACTCACCAGTAATGAAATTTTATAGGCCTTCCTGTACATTTAGAGTCATTGTCCTTCGGTTGAGACCCCAATAAGCGTAAAGAGAATGTTGGGACTATCAAACCCTCTAGCCCACCTTTCATATTAGTAAATAATAAATATGGCCATTAAAAGGATTTTTTTCATAAAAAGCGTTAATAAAATAATAATATGGTCGATGTTCTTTTCAATGAATGGGTGGAGAAACATTTACTAGATTACGATAATTGTCGACTGGGGCAGTAGGGGATGGTACAACCTCCCCAAAGAAAGTTTCTTCTTGGTGACCTTGATCATCTTGAACATATAGATAGAGTGGATGATGGATTTTATGGAAAGATGATTTGATATTCATCAATGAATCCACCCTAGCTGGGTGGTAACCCTTGTGACCCTGCTCAGATTCCCCATCCACTCCACAGGTCATTTCCCTGGCAGTCTTGCAAGATATCCCTCAAGCTGCTTCATGGGTCGCTGGGCCTACATACCATGTTGAAGAACATAATAATGAAATGGTTTTCAGATATCCTCATAAAGACATGAATCCATGTTAAGATGATCCATTTTCTACTCTCATTGACTGCCTAGAGGCATTGAAAACCAAATAATCGGTAATCCTGCCTAAAGGAAAGCCTCATACAGCATGGGTGGTTGATATGATAGAACCCCAAGATTCCTAAATCCCACAATATCCCATTTTAATAGAAAGTGGGTCCCGCTAAAACATCTGGACCACTTTATTTCAGGGTGTGGAACCATGTTCGGGACATCAACACAGCAGGATGCTGCCAAACTCAGTAGTTTTGAATGAACAGTGGATTGGTATGTATTCATTTGGTATAACTACTTACCAATTGGATCCATAGTTGGCTGGGAATATCTACTCAGTTATTTTCATTAAAAATTTAGTTCTAGTTCCTGGAAGACTGGTATCGCCGATCCTTTCAAGTGCAAATAGATGTCGGATGACATGGTCGCAGATTTCATCACCAGGTGTAAGGGTCTCACCTTTTTGCTTGACATGACACTGACTCAAGAAAATCTTCTAAAAATGTGTGTGGGGAATGTCATGATAGAATTGGACTCTTATCTCATAACTAATAACTACATAGGGGTATTTCTAGATTTATTTGAAAAATCCCAACATCTAGAAGAAGCCTTGCAGCAAGACAAACATGCACGTCAATTGCTTCCTGCAGTTCCCCTAAGAAGAGCCTCCAAGGTGGAGACCCCTGCAGTTTTATTGGAAGATGCCACTTTATATTTGGATTTATAATTAGTTTAAACACCTCCATACCCTCTCTGATGGCCACCAACCCTGGCTCAACCCCCATACCACAATCACCCACATCAAAATCGGCATGCTCCAAAATTTAATGTTCCACCACTACCAAGGTGAGACAATCATGCCCTTCCTCCCAGTCCAGCTCCTCTAGCCCCTAGTCCGTGCCATTCTCCCTATATCCCCCTTCATATATCATAGGAACCTAACCAACTAATTTATCAAGACTCAGGTTCCAATTATTCTTGATGTGCCTTGAACCATTGAATATTGAGGTTATCATAATAAAAGAGGCCTGAAGTGGTGGTTATCACTTATCATCCCAATTACATACCCAATGAAAAATTCCATGAGAACTCTATCAATAAGTGATATGTGTTTAAAGACTAACTTTTGGACCAAGTTGATAACAAAATTCTCATATTAGGCTATTCCCAACATATGTGTCATGTTTTCCTGCAAAACCTGATAGTGACAGTGATGGGGAATTGAATCAGGTTGCAAACCATGGGTCAGAAAACTATGATGAATGGATGGATCATATGGTATTCTATGTTAACTTCATCTTGTACCTATACATCAACATTGTAGACTTTATCCTCCTTGGAGAGCAGGAAACAAATACGCAGTGGAAGACAAAGACCTCTTCCTATGGAAAATGTGTCCCATACTCTTGGAAACTTCATGACCCCAGAGATTGGGATAGCCCCTAGAATCTATCCAAAAATTGAGCATTCACCAATAGATTACCAATGACACAATTTAGTCAATATAATTGATCTTGTAAACCACTACATGGTTCCTGATGATGTATAGCATCAGACGAATCCTCCCAACATCCCTAGTCGACGCCAGCCTCCATAGAGCCGTTGGTATGTGAATTGATAAAAATCATTGGTTAGTGGTTCAAAAAAAACTCATCCACATCTCTAAGACTAGACAATTGGACTAGTGTAGAGCTTAGACACACAACCTTCTCATGTCGTTTCATTAGATCTTCTTCCACCTCCATTTGTACTACTTGATCAGGATGATCCACCATGACCATGCTATGATCAGACATGTTCCATTGTGGATGGACCTCAGTATTTTTTTCATCAGCTAGTAGCCACTCTACAATGCTCGATTAGTAAGTAATGGACATTCCCAGCACCAGCCACAATCTTCTGGTTCAACTAGCATTGACCATCATACCTCCTACCACAGAGTGACCTCATGTCAGCAGAAGTGAACACATTATGTAGAAATATGATTTCCTTAAGTATATTTCGAGTATTCTTGTGAGGCTCTATATATTCAATGATCTCATCCTTTCATCTGATATGTATAAAGCCCTTGTAGATTCATTATGTTGCCCCTCCAATTTGAGATAGATGTAGCAGCCCCAAAAGACTTCCATGATAAGTCAGTTGAGCTTGTGGAATGTCATGCCATCAAATATTTCTCTATAGGAGATGAAGGTTCATCATTATAGAGGCACATCCACCCACTGTACATCATTGTCAAATTAAATGGATTGGAGTTCCATCACTTTCTTTTTAACACGAGCTCTGGGATCAAAATTATACTGAACTGAATACTCTGGAAGATGGGGCTGTCTAAAATAGATATGAGTCCCTCTGATATGAAAATTCAAGGTTATGAATGGATAATGTAGACTCCAATAATCTTGATTCTCCAGAAGACCCAATTCAATGGCCTAGTTACTAGCACTGAGTTTATGGTTGTCATAAAAGACACCTCTTAAAATTCCTTATGTTCTCCACATATGGTTGAATAGGAATACTATAATGTTTTGTTTCACCCTTTTCCTATTTTGAATTTCATTACATGGATGCATACTATTACAAGAGTAAGGTCATGATGATTGTGGCTAATGTGGTTGAACACACTATGGCTGCGACTAACCCATGGATAGACATGATTGGCAGGTAAATATGCCCTATTCACCAATTGGATTCCACGACCCTGGACTAGGGGTAATTTATATTCTCAAGGACAAGAGTGAATTATATTACCATGTAATGGAATGATTGAAGATAACATCTTATTTCAGCACAAATCAGGCTCTAGTAATCTCAGAGCCCCCTGCACCTATAATGTATAAGGATGCCTGCCCCTGGAAATATAAATATAACATACTTTTTTGTTCTATTAATTGATAATCTGGATCAAGATGACATTTCAATATTACTTTGATATTATCAAACCCCCCCCCTTGGTTTTATGAAATGATGGGATTAGGTCGACAACTTTCGTCCCAATGGTTTTACCAGTGCAAGAGTCACTCAATGAGGTTTCTACAAACTCTCATGTTGGCACTGGCATCCCATCAAGATCTATCAACTCAATGGAGTTTCCTCTTAATGATGATCCTCTTGTCATGGATGAAAGAATATTTTTTTTAAATATTCCCCCCCCACATTTATTTGGGAGTCATCACTATAGTTTATGAATTGGTACAACCAATCCTCAGTATCAATATGGATCGAAAACCAACACAGATCAGTGCCTCTATGCCTTCAGAAGAGGAACACCAATACATTACTTTTGTAAGGAAGCATTTTGGGTTTAGACAAGCTCCTAGAAATATGCACGCCTCTCACGGTTCCATGGTCGAGGCCAAAGTTGATAAGGTCATCAAAGTAAAATTCATCAAGTTGGTCTAGTACACTATATGGTTAGATAACATTAGACCAATTAGGAAGAACAATTGACATATATATGTTTTCATAGACTACTAGGATGTAAACTATCACTTTGCAAAGTATGAATTTCCATTTACTACGGCAAAACTCTTGATCAATAACACTACTAGGTTCTAGGATCTCTTTTTCATGGATGGATATTCCAGATATAATCAAACCCGAATGGCCCCTGACCATGAAGAGTCTACCACCTTCAGGGAACCACAGGGTATATTCTACTACAAGGTAATTCATTTTGGTCAAATGAATGCAGGTTCCACCAATCATTGTACTATGCAACACATATTCCAGATGATCCTCTGAACATTAGTGGAATGATTCATGGAAAATATAGTGGTTATACATATAAGGCTGAAGCCTTAAACCTTAATTAATCTTGAGTTTTTACAAGATTACACATTGAGGATCTTTTTAGGTTTATAGTTTTAGAGAATTAGATCATTAAACATTAATTATATTTCATATTTAAACAAAGTGGTTACATAAATATAGTATTCATTTTTTCAATCAATGGAAAAATATTTAAAAAAATGGATTCTTTCTTGACACATCCTTGACACTATCATCGTATCATGTACCATTCCCTTGACCTGTGAAAAAAATTTCAAAAAAACTTCGGATGAGCATAAAAAGATCAGTAAGTGTTATAAAAATATGGAAAAGAAACATCATTTCATATATACATAAGAATTAAATCATACTTTACCCAGAAAACATAGGCACTTTAACATCTCTCATCAAATCATGAATAAATCATAGAAATCATAAAACATAAAAGGTATCTTGAGGCATTCATAACATTCTTATGTAGGGAGTAACCCTATTGGTTACGTTTGGAATACCCACAACAATATATTCCCTAAATCTTTTCGGAGAAACATTAACGTTTCACTCCTTCACGTTAGCCAATGCATTGGAGAGCTATATCGGGCTCACCCGCCATTAGTTTATCACGGAACCACAAATTTTCATAACAATGCCCAAGAACCATAACATAAAAGTATCACATAAAACATGCATAAAGGAAACATAACATTTCCACATTTTAATCACAATATAACATTTATTTATATTGAAATAATGAATCCATTCGAAAAGAAACCATTTCCAAAACCATTTAAAACATTTAAAAAAGAGATTTTGAATCAAAGTGTCTCATACCACCTTGAATCTTTTAAAATTTTAAACCATTAATATCCATATAAATAAATCCTTAAAACCATTTTGAAAACATGGATATTAATAAGAAAAAATAATTAAAGCATTTAAAGCGATATTTTGGTTAAAGGGGTTTTACCAAAATTAGAGACACTTGAATACAATAATTGAGGAAAAACATTTAGTCAGAACTTTATAATATCACTATAATAAATGGATTCATGATATAATATTCCAAATGATAGTATATAAACTATATAAGAGTGAATTTGTGCATAACAACAATGAAGTCTCAATAGAAATGTCAAATGTGATGAAATCCCTTATAAAGAACGTATCCTTAAATTAAGGATAAATCAATCTCAAAATTATGTGTGACAAATATAAATACACCCAATATAAGTGGATATTAATTGTAAAACAATAAAAGGTCATTCACACATATTAAAAGGCTGACATATTCAATAACTACATGTTGAACCCCAAGAAATCGAAATTGGCTTAAAAAGTTCCCTTGGTAAAATTCGATAGCCTAACAGCATCACTTCAAAACTCAGAAAATGAGTTGATGAGAGAAAAAAAGGGCATATAATCACTTGGAAATAAAATTTAAATCAATAAGGATATAAAATAACATATCTCAACATAATATTATGTGAATTAAAAGACATAACAAAAGAAGTCTTTTAAATGTGGAGGGTGAAAGGTCCCCTTACCGAGTTGGGTAACTTTCAAAACATACACCCCATGGAAAAATGGTCATACAATGAAGATGTGAATACCCATAAATGAAATATTACTACACAAAGTGTATAATAATTTGCAGTAAATACACCACTCAAAGGAAATTGTGGCAAATGTAGCATAAATCTCACGGGAATAAAAGTGAGATGAAAAATCCCTTACGAAAACACGGCAGCCTAACAGCACCACTTAAAACATACAAAAATGGATCAATGAGATGAAATAGGGTCTGTCATCATATTAACATAATGTTTACAAGAAGTGGAATATAAAATAACATCCCCCAACATAATAAATAGGATCTTAAAAGAATTGACATAAAGGAGAGTACATAAAAATAAAGAGAGAGGTTAGATCTCTTATGAAAATTCTGCAGCCTAACAGGGCCACTCAAAACTTCTAAAATGGATTGATGATAGATAATAGGGTTTCTCATCATATGAACATAAAAATTAAAGTATGATATATATAAAATAACATCCCAATAACAACAAAGATGAGGTTTAAAAGGAATGACATAAAACAGTTTATTAAAAAGAATGAGAGGAATAGGATCCCTTACCTCGGGTCCAACTTGACTCGATCATCCATTAATCACCTGAATAATTAAATTTTTTCAATTTATAATTGATTAAGGTCTTCCTTTAAATATTATTATTCTTTTCATATCATATATTATAATCATATAATAATTATTTAGTAATGTTAGTTCATATCAGACGTTTTTGCCGATGTTTGGTACATGAGTCAAAAATGAACTTGTCTGAAAAATGATTGGCCATGTAGTTATAAGTAAATAACTTCCAGAATAGTATTAATGTTTAAAATATCATATATATCCATTACATATTAATTTTATACTATTCTATATCATTTGGAGATAAAAAACGAAAAGCACCATTCATGGAGACGGTAGGCAATACGTACGCCTGAACGCTACATTCATTTTTTTGTCATATAAATGGAATTAAAAATAAATGATATATATATATATTATAATTCCAGTATAATATATATGTTATATAGGTGACATATGTTCATTAATTTCATTCTTTATACATTCCATGTATTTCATGTACGAGTCACATCACTTGAGGGGGAGGTAGTCCACACTTCCTCATATGAAATTATCGCATTTACACAACATGAAAAGAATAAAGTTATGGTTTAAATATATAATACAGAATCATATATTAAAAATAAATACCATATATATCATATATAAAATATAGTGACATCATAATGGCCACCTTTATTGGTGTTAAAAGAATATTGAACAATCATCGTTTCGTGAGGCATAAAATTGCCAACCACAGAAACAGTATGTTCTTTACACATTAGACGAAGGTGTGTGTAAGTGTAGCTCGAATAATTCTTATAACAAAATCCTAGTATATTGAAGATACTGGAGTTGTTACAAAAGAAATGAATAAAAAGAGTTTAGGGGGTTGAGGAAGCAAAATAAAACAAAAGGACTCAAGTGAAGACATTACCTTAAAATCGGGTAACTCCCTTTGGTTTGAGCTAAGAGGCTTCCTTGGGAGGCCTTCGGCCCAAAGTGAGGCTTCAAGAAGTTAGATAGGGATGTGGAGAGACAAAATGGGTAGGGTTTGGCCAAGCCAAAGGCTTTGGAAGTGTGTGTAAGGAGGTAGGGGTGGGGGCCTTTTATAAGGGGAGAGGAGGGGCACTCTTGGAAAGGTATAAAATGTAACTTTATTTTCAAACGAGTTTAGGATTTTAATGGTCCCACATTGATGTGTTCTAGGATAAGGTGATAAGGGTTTTAAATCCACCCTTCCAATAAGTTTTTTACATGTGTAGGTCTTAGAGTTTACATTATCTTTCCATTTTATTTAAATCATTAAATAATGAGGTCATCGCTGCAACATCATGATGTCATAAATAATTTAATTTATTTAATGTCTAAAAATTATAAAAAAACTACTATGATGTAGGAAATCTTTTTAGATTTCCAATGAATATTTATAGTCCAAAATATAAATTACGTAGACAAAATTAAAAATATTTTATTTAGGTGATACATTCTTTGTTACATTTTTCATTCATTAAAAATAAAAAGATAAAAAGTCACTTCCTCACAAAAGTGATTACATGGGCCCCCAAGTTTGGAACAAGGCATCCCATGATCGGCCATGAGGAAACAAGCAGCCTTAGGACATATTTTGTGGTCATTGTTTATTATTATGAAATTATATTATTATCTTTAACTACCCGATTACTCATTAATCAAGATAATTAAAGATAATTACCATAGTTACTATTCATAATGTCCAAAAACAAAAGAGTCTTAATTAAATAATTGGACCTTCTGATTCCAAATATGTAATCAATTTTACCAAATTCCAAACACATAAATTGCAATAATTAATTTAAAAAAAACTTTCCGTTGTCAAAACAAATAGCTGGTTTTTTAGAAACAATATTTATGAAAAGTTTGGCACATGGTAAAAATATATTCTAATAACACTTTAAAACAAATTAAAAATATAATATAACCATATAATTAAATTATATGAAAAAGAAGTTTTGATGTAAAATGCAGTATTTTTCACTATTTATTGAAAAATGAACATTGTCATAAAAATACCAAAAATTAACCCAAGGTAAATTTCAATGTCCCAATCATAAATAATATGTTTATTTTGAAAAATAGAGCTTATAAAATTTTCAAAAAGTGGATTTAAAGGGGGTTCTCCATCAAAAGGTAGTTAATCGACCTTTTAAAGAATATTAGAATGTTTACGCTTAAAAACTGGATTCATTTTCATTTTTAATCCTCTAACATATATTGAAAAAAAATAAAAATAATTGACAAACGTATATAATCATTTTTTATTTAGTTCTGTTCGTTCCCACCATTACAATGGCTAGGCGTTAACTACCATTTAAAATAAAATTATTTTATTATTAGAGTGCAACGTAAGATTTAAAATAAACATGTTGTTGCATATTGGGTACGCCATCGAGCATAGAATTCCCTTTAATGTAATATTAATATTTTATTCACAATTATGGATAACTGTGAAAATGTCATACTCTTTATTTACTTGGGGTGTTACATCCTTCCCCCTTTTTGAAAATTGCGTCCTGACAATTTTAAAATTGAGCTTGGAAACATCCTTGAACGTCCCACATCAGAACAAGAGTCGGTAAAACAATCACATTAAAATAAAGAAAGATAAGTACAAAGGTTACCCGAGTTAACACATACTATGATTCCAAGTATGAAAATATGGACATGGAGGAAAAAACAAAGGGTTATGGTCTGATGGAGAGTGATAGTAAACATGTCTAAGAAAAAGTTAACCACAAGAAAATAACAAACTTGTGATGGGTTAAACGGTATTCGATTCCTCCGTAGGAAAATTTAATAGAAAACATTTTTGTTTTATGTTACATTTTATTGAGGAATTTGTTCATAAGGAAACATAATCACTAATCATGTTGACTTTCAACTTTTAATAGATTCCTTACACAAACTCATATTTTCTATAAAAGACAAGTATTTAGGAAGACGTGTTCACATTAATAGTACTATAATCATCTTCTAGAGAATCACCTAATCCACAAAAGAAAAGTATCTACTTCCCATGTCTTTAGACTTTAACCAAAACCAAAACCAAAAATATTAGTACAATATCAGATAATCTAGAAAAAGAGAACCCTTTATAAAAAGAAAATCTATTCTTAATCTCCAAAATTTGTCCAACAAAACCCAAATTTCAATGGGGACCATTCGATAAACATTTTTCCCATAAAATTCATCAAAGTAAACCAAACAAAGATTGAAACCCAAATATTTGAAGGATTTAGTCAAATAGTCTTACAAGTTAAATCGTAACATTTATCTCCAAACAACATCAGTTGCTCTTAAAGGTTCATATTTAAAAGTAATTAACCCAATCACATATCCTCCATGATAGGTTAATTTATTTCCATAGATAACCCAAAATAAAATTACTCTTAATTCATAAAATCATCTAACTAAAACGAATCTGTCAAACTAACCAGGGAATTCACGTAGTCCAGTGGTAGGCAATAAATACCAGTTGAACATTGGTTGTTGGTTCGATTCCCACAGCATTGTCTGAGGCGATGGGTTGTCACATGGTCTGTGTGTTTTCCTTTTTACAAAACTATATAATTCTCAAAACATTCCCCAAAACGAGATAAAATCTTCAAAAATAATCATAACATATTTTAACCTCATGTTTATCTCATGCCTTTCATTTTCCATAATAACATATATTAACCCATAATTAACTCAAAAGTAAGGATCATATAAACCCTAATGGTTACTTTTTTAATTATTACCCGAACTTCCACATTGATTGGTCATCTCCTACATGATTCATTACATAAATTACCATGGTTCAAGTGAATGATCATGACTCCTTGATAGTTGGTTTAGAACAACCATGAGTTTCGTCATTGAATACCCCATTTCATCCAGTCTCTTAATTAGAGAACCACCACAGTTTCCTTCAAACCTATTGTCAATTTGGTGCCTGCTAGATCCATCCATTCACTAGAAACAGAACTACTAGTGTGATTATATCAACAAAACCATCATGTACTAATGGGGAAGATAACCAATAAGATATACTTACTCATTTAGTTTATCTAAAAATAGGGCTATTTCTGAAATCCTAACCATTATGGTAATGTCAATTATGCTTAAAGAATACCCTAACCTCTAATGTTATCTAAACCGACCTCTGATACCAACTATAAGGCCCCAGCCTTAAACCTTACTTAATCTTGAGTTTTTACAAGATTACACATTGACGATCTTTTCAGGTTTAGAGTTTTTGATAATTAGATCATAAAACCTTCATTATATTCCACATTTAAACAAAGTGGTTACGTAAAAATAATATTCATTTTTCCCATCAACGGAAACGTATTTAAAATAAAACATGGATTCTTTCTTAACACTTCGTTGACACTATCATAGTATCTTGTCCCATTCCCTTCACCTGTGAAAAACCTTCAAAAAACATGGGATGAGCATAAAAAGCTCAGTAAGGGTTATAAAAATATGGAAAAGAAACATGAGGTCATATATACATAAGAATGAAATCATACTATACCCATAAAACATAGGCACTTTAACATATCTCATCAAATCCTGAATAAATCACAGAAATCAAAAGACATTAAAGGTAGCATGAGGCATTAATAACATTCTTACGTAGGGAGTAACCCTATTGGTTATGATTGGAATACCCACAACAGTATATTCCCTAAATATCTTCGGAGAAACCTTAACGTTTCACTCCTTCACGTTACCCAATGCATTGGAGAGCTATATCGGGCTCACCCGCCCATAGTTTATCACGGAAGCACCCATTTTCATAATAATACCCAAGAACCATAACATAAACGTATCACATAAAACATGCATAAAGGAAACATAACATTTCCACATTTCAATCACAATATAACATTTTAGTATATTGAAATAATGAATCCATTCAAAAAGTAACCATTTCCAAAACCGTTTAAAACATTTAATAAAGATATTTTTGAATCAAAGTTTCTCATACCACCTTGAAGCTTTTAAAATTTTAAAACATTAATATCCATATAAATAAATCCTTAAAACCATTTTGTAAACATGAATATTAATAAGAAAAAAATAATTAAAACATTTAAAACGATATTTTGGTTAAAGGGGTTTAACCAGAATTAGAGACACTTGAATACAATAATTGAGGAATAACATTTAGTCAGAACTTTATAATATCATGAGAATAAATGGATTCATGATATAATTTTCCAAAGTACAGTATATACACCATATAATAGTGAATTGGTGCATAACAACAATGAAGTCTCAATAGAAATGTCAAATGTGATGAAATCCCTTATAAAGAATGTATCCTTAAATTAAAGATAAATCAATCTCAAAATTAAGTGTGACAAATATAAATACACCCAATATAAGTGGATATTATGTGTAAAACAATAAAATTTCATTCAAAAATATTCAAAGGATGACATATTCAATAACTATGTGTTGAAGCCAAAGAAATCGAAATTGGGTTAAAAAGAGTTTAGGGTGTTGGAGAAGCTAAATAATACAAAAGGACTCAAGTGAAGACATTACCTTAAAATCGGGTAACTCCCATTGGTTTGAGCTAAAAGGCTTCCTTGGGAAGACATCTGCCCAATGTGAGGCTTCAAAGAGTTATATAGGGATGTTTAGAGAAAAAATGGGCAGGGGTTGGCCGAGCCAAAAGCTTTGGAAGTGTGGGTAAGGAGGTAGGGATGGGGGCCTTTTATAAGAGGAGAGGAGGGGCACTCTTGGAAAGGTATAAAATGTAACATTATTTTCAAATGAGTTTCGGATTTTAATGGTCCCACATTGATGTGTTCGAGGATAAGGTGATAAGGGTTCTAAATCCACCCGTCTAATATGTTTTGGATATGTGTAGGACTTAGATTTTACATTATCTTTCCATTTTATTTAAATCGTTAAATAATGAGGTCATCGCTGCATCATCATGATGTCATAATTAATTTAATTTATTTAATGTATAAAAATTATAAAAAAACTACTATGATGTAGGAATGATTTTTATCTTTTCAACGAATATTTATAGTCCAAAAGATCATTTATTTAGACAAAATTAAAAATATTTTACTTAGGTGGAACATTCTTTGTTACATTTAACATTCTTTAAAAATAAAAAGATAAAAAGTCACTTTCTCACAAAAGTGATTCAATGGTACCCCCATGTTTGGCACAAGACATCCCATGATCGGACATGAGACAACCAGTATCCATAGGATACATTTTTTGGTCATTTTTTATTATTATGAAATTATCTTATTATCTTTAACTACCTGATTACTCATTAATCAAGATAATTAAAGATAATTATTGTCGTTACTATTCATAATGTCCAAAAACAAAAGAGTCTTAATTAAATAATTTTGACCTTTTGATTCCAAATATGTAATCCATTTTACCAAATTCCAAACACATAAATTGCAATAATTAATTTAAAAAAACTTCCCGTTTTCAAAACAAATAGCGGGTTTTTTAGAAACAATATTTATGAAAAGTTTGGCCCTTGTTTATACCTAATTCCAAAGTGAAATTAATCCGAATGACCATCATTGAATTACATGGTAAAAATATATTCTAATTACACTTTAAAACAAATTAAAAAAATAATATAACCATATAATTATATTATATGAAAGAGCAGTTTTGATGTAAAATGCAGTATTTTTCACTATTCATTGAAAAATGAACATTGTCAGAAAAATACCAAGAATTAACCCGAGGTAAATTCCAATGTCCCAATTCTTAAATAATATGTTTATTTTGAAAAATAGAGCTTATAAAATCGTCAAAAAGTGGATTTAAAAGGGGTTCTCCATCAAAAGGTGGTTAATCGACCTTTTAAAGAATATTAGAATGTTTACGCTTAAAAACTGGGTTCATTTTCATTTATAATCCTCTAAAATATATTGAAAAAAAATAAAAATAATTGACAAACATATATAATCATTTTTTAGTTAGTTCTGTTCATTCCCGCCATTACAATGGCTAGGCGTTAACTACCATTTAAAATAATATTATTTTATTATTAGTGCAAAACGTAAGATTTCAAAGAAACATGTTGTTGCATATTGGGTACGTCATCGAGCATAGCATACCCTTTAAAGTAATATTAATATTTTATTCAAACATATGGATAAATGAGGAAATGTCATACTCTTTATTTACATGGGGTGTTACAAAACATCTCCAACATGAGGACCCTCTCAGTGGTCTTTAAAAAGTGTTCAGATTCTTCCTTCCCTGTCATCTGATGATTAACCCCTTGATATTTTTCTTTTGTGACACCTCTGAAAAGATTCCCAGTTTTTTTGTCACGTACTATGTCATTAAGATAAATCCAGATAAGATCAAGGACATCATTTAGATTCCCCCCCCAAGATACATTCGTGATCTATGAGGTTTTCAACTCCACTTATCCTTTATACATTGATACATCACAAATATGGTTGGAAAGTGTAATAAATTTTCCTAGCTCATGAAGAATGGTGACAATTATTACTGGGATGAAGAGTATCTGGTAGTTTTTGAGAAAATCATGCGATACCTACTACAGCCTCTGTTTCTGATTCCACCTATTTTGGGAAATCTACTAGTCCCATATGTGACGTCTCTGGAATGGTCCCTCTTCTTCCTTCTCACCCAAAAGAAAATGTTAGGGACAAAGAATAGTTTTTACATCCTAAACTACGTGCTCCTTGAGACAGAAAACATTTATTACTTTATCTGTAAGAGGCGCCTTACAGGTTTATTTTTAGTGTATAAATTGTGACATTACTATTTGAACCATGAGATATAGTCGTTGTCCCGAGGGGATCCACTATAGTTTATTCAAAACCACCCAATGTTGATAGGACACCTGTCTTAGTGGGAATGTATCATTCAATAGTTCAATATCAAGTTTTTACCCTAGAATATTATCAAGGGACAGGTGTTGGAAAACTTTATTTCTACTCATCCATCCCCCATAGAGTACTCTAGGGATCATTACATTCCATATGATGAAATCCTCTATGTTTATCTAGATACTATGTGATGGAAAATTCACTTTTATGGTGCTTCCCAAAGACCTACTGTTAGGAGAGTCAATGATCCCATCCTCAATAGCGTAGGCTTGGGTGTCGCCTTCATCATTCCTACTCAATATATCATGTCTTAATCGTTTGTGTTGTCAAAAGGCTTCACCATGAAGAACGAAGAATATGAGTCTCTTATCATTGCTATTTATTTTTCCCTTGTGATTAACATTCCCCATTTGAATGTGAAAGCGTAATGTGAATTGGTCATCAAGAAGATCATCAGTGACTATGTGGTTAGGAATATGGATCTTGTGCCTTATTTTGAGCATACTCCTCAGCTGATGGACTAGTTCCCTTGTTTTCCAGAAGTCACATATGTCACTTGATCGTAGAACGATCAAGCTGATTCCTTGGAACTCGTTCCACATAACATATAGAGCCCGAACAAGATTATTTCATTATTCATGTGGAACATCTAAGATCCATCACCCCTTTCATTTTGGATAATGATGTTATCATACAGGTAAGACACCTTACCACCACTTCCTCCACATCGGGACCTCTAGGTCCCCCTACTAAAGTATTGTAGGAGCCCCCTAATTAGATGACTCCCATTATCGAATATCTCTTCCATGGTAATCTATTGACAAACTGATCCATGCGTGTGTGAATTCGATGGTTCATAGTGAATTCACCCACTAGAGTGGTCACAATATTTTGCAAATCCTCTATAGATGTGTGATTGAAGGGAATATCCTTTATTCCATTCAGGGAAATGAGATCTCTCAAGTATTGTAGGAGGTTCATTCTAGTTCTTGGGGAAATAATAAGACCGGGCCGAAACACCTTCATCAGATCAGAAGATTGGGATATTTTTGGACCACCAATATCTATGGTTGTATCATGTTTTCAATGTGTTTACATGCATTACAGATCCATGCTAATTTTGTGCATTGGCCACTAGAACCATTCCATATGAAAAAGTACTCATGGCCCTTCACGGTCTGGGGACATGATGTCATGGGACAATATCCGCCGGCAATATCTCACCAGTATTTTTTTATGTTGATAGCTATAGATTTCTAATTCAAGTGGGAAGAGTCAATTACACTCAAAGAAGTCAAGGCCCATTTATCTCCATGTTCATGAGTTCCAATATCATCTGATGATTTATAGTCCCTCACGTCATAATCACTGATAAAATCTCCATCATCTGGGTAGGTGAGTTGGAGAAATTGTACCCCAGTACAATATTCATTGTAATCATATCACTTTATATAAATCCCATGAAACAAGGAAGATGAAGGAATTCAAAAAACCCTCTCTAACATCATAAATAAGGTGATTGGCCAAAACAAGAAGAGTTGTCTTGAAAAACTCCCCTATGATCTCTTGTCTTACTAGACGACGATGTGTAATTCCACCTAGGTGACTCTGTATTCCCTGGTGTATAGAACAGAGGCAGTCCCTACCATTGAGATTCTGTTACCAAAATATTTCATAGCCATCTATGATCCGCTTGAATGATAAAAAGTAGATGAAATCTATACAAATAAACTATAAGCAGTTGATGAGAACCGGCTCTGTGCCCTACACTATCTAAAGATTCATCAAAACAATATAGACATGGCTTTTTTTAAGAATGTTAGCCTCCACTCATTCTTACAAGGTGACACATTATTGGATTTGAGAACAACAACGATACTAGACCGGAAGCCACCAAAACTGGAGCCCAAATGAGAGGGACCATACATTGTTTTCAAGGTATACCCCAATGGTGCATACTCACTGGTCACTATAGATGCTGAGCATTTTACTCATTCCACAAATGCCAATTTCCACATTCAGTTCATTTTGGGAGGGAATCATTGTCTCACATGACGTTAAATAGTATTACCTTCTAGTATGACATTGAAATACTCAAATATGTATTAGAGGACATTAAATATCCAATCCTCATTATACAAGATGTTAAACTGTAAATGGTATAAGATTTATGACCCTAAACTGTGATCTATTTCCTCCTAAATGATATCATACTATGAAAGGTGAATACACCCCATTGACTGATCTCTACAAACTTAAACTAAGATCTCCCTTTTCCTTACCATAACACGTTAAAATGCACGGATACCACCATGCTTCACACTTCCTATATTTTGGGTCTCCACTATCATTCATATATGAAAGGACAACGCTAATGGATTAGTCTCATGCCACTTTGGAACACCTACCTATTTGGGCCTATGTCCTGGAAGATCTTGACCAACAATTTGACACATGTCCTATATTAAAAATATGGTTAGTATTAAATGATCAATTGTATATTTCCATTCAAGGTAACACGATATGGATAATATGTTGCAAACATGGTCATTAGTTATACTAAATCATTATTACTATCCACATGATCTCCCAAATGTTGGGTGTGGTGATTCACCATTTTCGGATCTTCTGTCCCATGCACATGATATTAAATTGGGCATCTACGATCTATGTTTTATGACATTAAACTAAGATATATTGTGTCCTTGTGGCATGGATATAATCGACATCGAATTAAAAACTACATATGGATTGATTCTAATAAATATGAGATATGTAGTGATAACTAGACCATTAATCAATGTCCTAGCACCTGGTCGCTCGTCATTTTCAGCCACTTGGCTTATGTTCTCTTTTAGGATCATGCGGTGTGGTACGGACTCATTGTACTCATTATCATCAAGTTTTTTTCCCACACCACACACATCCCCATGAGACATTCATCTCCCCTAATTCCTAGCACATGGGATTAATTTTCAATGATTTTAATAAGTAAAAATGGATTTTTTCCCAATCTCATTAGATATATATGAATGCCCAGACATTTCATCTTTGGGTACATCCCAACAAATATCGTCTCACCTCAGTATTTATCTCTCATTGAGTGTTTTATATGGCATGGTGTTGACTTCTTTAGTCCCCATTCATGTCGGGTTTACAATGATCACATCATGTGACCCTCTTTATAGAACGTTAATCATTCTACATCCTTACCACATGACATTATATTGTATAGAGTTTTCTAAAATATGTATGGATTGATTCTGAATCACAATGGATACGTAGGAATTACCAAAAAAAATTCCATGGGTCCATCCCTAGTTTTTAGGAACCTTTTTTCCCATTTGGACCTTTGGACAATGTTATCACGAGGGTTATGTGGTGTGGTGTGGGCTGATGTCCACATTCACATCGGGTTTTCACTAACCATGCCACTTACCTATCTCTGGATCTCTTCATCACCATTTCCTTGCATCCTTATTGGACATCATTAAACTGCATGGTGGTTCTTGAAATATATATGAATTGATTCCCATTCTCATTGGTTATGTAGGAATGCCTGATCATTTCATCTTCAGGACGATTCCTATTTTATAGAAACCTTCTCTTCCTTCTAGCCCCATGGCCTATATTGTCCTGGGGGTGTGTGGTGTGGTGTGGACTTATGTCCTCATTCACATTAGGATTGTAACAAACACAACACATATCTATCTCTTGATAGCACTCCATCCCCCTTTAATCCATTCATCTTCTCGAGTCATGTTCATTCAATTGGACGCCTCAAACCGTTTGGGCAATTAACCATCATGTTTAGATACACTTTGGAATAGGACCTAGGGGGTTGTATTCTACATGGACATGCTTTCATCCATTTCCAAGATTCATGTATCCCATTAATTGAGATTCAATCATCTTTCACATTTGAAAGGACTCCTAGGTAATATGGATGCTCGGCCTTATGAATCACCAATCAATTTGGGTCAACATCCCAGAAAAAATTTGTAAGAACTCAGATCTCTTTTCAGGAATTGTTTTCCTTTTTTTGGAGTTTTTGAGAAAAATGAATTTTCTGGAAATTTCAGAAGTACACGCCATGTACCTTCTGAGAACACACCGTGTACTTTTCCCCAGCTTGAAGCTGTGTGCTGGCCATGTCCGGGCCACACACACAGAGTGTAAGGATGAGGTGGAGGCCGGTTTTTCGGATTACGGAAAAAATTGAAGTACATGACGTGTACTCTAGAAGTACATGCTGTGTACTTTCTTTTTTTTCATTAAAAGGACCGGGGCCACGTCTAACCCCCATATTCTTCTTCTTCTTCAGCTTTCGACCGTCCGAGAGCGACCGTACGGCCGGATCATCGATGAACTCCCGCCTCGCCATCCGTTCTTTGATTTGAGCATGTTTGATTCCGTTGGAATCACAGCGGTGTGTTATTTCTTCTGCTTTAGCCTTCATTCTTGATTCCTCCTCGTTTACAAGTTGTAGTGGGATGAACGTTTTCTGATTTTTATCAGTTCTACGTCATTATAAGGGGAATCTATTGTCAAGGTTCACGTATATTGATCTCCTAGGATCGAGGTAGGTGGTTTGTGCCTTTTTGTTGAAAGTCGATGAGTATTATGTGAAAATTCCACCAATACTTGTGAACGGGGTATTGCGTGTTTCTTGTTTTGCCTTTTTTTTGCATTCTTTTCTTGATTGCTTTAGTAATGGTTATTTCTTGTGATTAGTGTAATTTATTTAGTGCTCAGGTTGCTTTGCCTTACTTGTTTTCCTGTTGGGTGTTTTTACAGATGCCATACCTTGTTGTAGGATAGTGGAACTGTCTCTTTTGTTACTGTTGAGCCTTAGTTGAAATCCACGTAGTTCATGAGTTTTACATGGACGATACACACGTTCTAAGCATGTTTAGATATACTCAGGACTGTGAGAACCTATAGTAGTAGACCAATGAATTAATTGTCGGAAGGGCTTCTCCAAAGCGTCTTTTAATTACGATGCGAGACTATAGGGGGAATTGACGTTGGGTGCTTCACCAGAGAGTCTGTAGATCCACGACGCAGGCCACAAGGGGAATTGATGTTGAGTGCTTCCCCAGTGATCCTTTAGCACGATACGAGACTATAGGGGGAATTGACGATGAGTGCTTCCCTAGAGAGTCTGCTTAATTACGTAGCTGAACTAGAGGGGTGAGACTGTGTGTCCCTCGCAGTGGGTTGCTAGTACATAGAGGTTGAACAATAGGGGTTAGACTATGAGAGCTACCTAGAGGGTTACCTATTTTCTTCTTCTTGTTGACTTCTTACTTGTGTGCTTTACTTGTTAAAACTGTGGATTGTAGCTTCTTGTGTTTTGCGGTTTACTGCTTCTTTTTTATTTACTGCAATGTATTCATTGACTATTTGGCACAAATATATGGGTGATTTCCTACTGGGATTGTATCTCACACCCTGTTTGGGCCATGCTTTTGGGCCCAAGAAGACTATGTTGCAGCAGGTATAGATAAGTGCAAGCGCCCTTCTACTTTGGGATCTTGACTGCATTAGGAGATGGGGAGCATGGGACCGAGACATGGCTCGCGATGCAGAGGAGCATACTTTGTTTTTCTTTTGCAATTGGTTTCAGTTGTATTTCCGCAGGTTGTTGTGTTTCCTATTTTCCTTATATACTTGTACCAGCTGCATCATTGTCATCATAGTTATATATAATCATTGATTCCGCTGTTGGGTTTTGTTGTTATGCATGTTGTTTTCTACTTCCACTGTTTTTTTCTACTTTCATACCTTGTATACCTTACTGAATGAGGACATAGTTTCCCCACCGACTCACCAAGGCCTTCACTTCTAGTTGGTAGCCTCTGGAATTTGGGGAAATGTGCTTGAGTTCATGTGGCGAACCGGGTACGGGGCACCCGTGGAGGGGCTCCGGACTCAGGTCGTTACAAAGTGGTATCAAAGGAGTTCATTTCTCTTTCTTTTCTGTTAGGAAACTTTATCCAGGGATAGGACGGATTTGGTACTTGGTATTAAGCTATGCTCGGGAATAGCTAACCTATGTACAGGGAATGTCCATACTACCTCATTAATTACAGTTTGCTGGTTTTGAGATTTATGGTTGATATGTTTTCACCTAGAGTGATTTGCATGACTTTTGTGGTGATTGTTTTAATATTTCAGTTCTATTTCTGTCACCACCCGATGAGATGAGGTTATGTCATCCCATGCATCATATAGGCACTTCTAGAATCACATGCCATGTATTCTTTCCAGGCCATCTAGGGTGAATTAGCAATTACATGTTGTTATGATAGACTTCGTGTAGATTATGCATGCTGTTGTGATAGATGCTTGATAGAATCTCTGTTGTTATGTTAGAGAGCTATTTTTATCCCTTGTATGTGACTACAGGAGATGCTGATCATTGATTCACGGGGTGTATGGGACGTCACGAATCAAAATTTGGCACCTATTTCCCTTGTTTTAGTGTTTCTGGGAGTCTGAGCAGTTTCTGAGCTACTTCCTAGAAAAACCCAGAATACAGGGCGTGTACTTTATGGATACACACTGGGTAGTATTCAGGACGTGTCACTGACCGTGTGAGCAGAACACGATGTCATGGGAGTAACTTTGGAAACACGCCGTGTACGATAGGTACATGTCATGTAAGTTCGGAGCCGTGTACACGGCCGTGTCACTAACAACACAGGCTGGGGAAGCTTGGGTAGAACACGCTGTGTCCTTTGAGAACACATTGTGTCATCTTGTCCAGGTACCCGGCCATGTCACGAACAACACGGGCCAGAATTACCTTCTTTTCCACATGCCGCAGTTGTTCTTAACACGCCGTGTAGTCTTGTCCCGGTACTCGGCCGTGTCACGAACAACACGGGATGGGTCACCTTGCCTATGCATGCCGTGTTTATTTGGAGCACGCTGTGTAAGTTTCACCCATGTAGATGGCTGTGTGTTTCACAACACGGGCCTCCGAAGCCTTGTCTAGTACACACCATGTTTGTTAGAACACGCAGTGTAGTCTCGTGTTTAGTCGGACCTGGTGGGTTAGCCATGTAATGACACTCGGGCAGGGGAATAGTTTTCATGTACACGCCGTGTGTGTTTGTTAACACGCTGTGTAGTCAGAGGTGCACATGACTTGTAGGGCCAGAGTACACGCCCATGTTAGTGGTTTAATAAGACACGTCGTGTAGTTGTATACACGACATGTAGTCGTGTTTTGAAAAATTGTGTGTTTTCTTCCCATGTTCCTATTTTGTGCTCTTGTATTCTCAGTCCTTGTTTTCTTGATCTATGGTGTGCTTTTGATCATTCAGAGCTATGCCTCCGAGACAGCCTCTGGTCATAAGTCTGTCGTCAGGAAGTGATCGGATTCCAGATAGGGATGATCAAGGACATCTTGTCGATCCCATAGCTGAGCTAGCCTTGGCACCGATTTTCATTCTAGATGCAGGCACTGATGCGCAGTTCAGGGAAGTCTTCATGAGGATGAAGTTGGCCTTCCAAGGAGCACCACCTCCTGCCTCGTCTATGGCAGACTTGAGGCGGGTTTTCCAGTAGCAGCATCCTCCCACGATCTCAGGGGAGGGAGGACCTTAGGCTGCAGAGTCATGGCTAGAAGCCATTCTGACTATCTTTGAACATCTAGAGACGCCTACAGAGAGGAGGGTCAAGATTGCCACCTACATGCTCCGAGACTCTGACAAGAGGTGGTGGGACGTGATCTCAGAGGACGGTCAGCAGCGGGCCATGACTTGGTAGGAGTTCCAGTGCGTGTTCTACGACTACTTCTACCCGGAGACCCTGAGGTCCGATCGATCCCAGGAGATCATGAACTTAGAGTACGATACTCTATCTGTCATGGAGTAATCCTCTCGCTTCACTGAGCTTCAGCATTTTACACCCCTTCGGGATGGGAGTTGGATGTTCTTGGAAAGGAAGTTTGAGGATGGACTCAGGCGGTAGATCCGATCGCAGGTGAACATCATCCAGCTGACTTCCATTACATCCATCGTCAACCAGGCACTGATTGAGGAGCACAATCTGAGAGAATCTGGAGCTGCAAGCCAGGGCGGTTCTGCTTCCAGAGCTAGCTTTCCTTCAGATGATAGTAAGAATCGTCTTAGGGATCCTACACACAGTGATTCGAAGAAGCGAGATGCATCATCAGGCAGCTATGTGACATGCTATCAGTGTGGTCGGATAGGTCACATGAGGCCGCAGTGCCAGAGGGACCCAGTGGAGTGCCGATCTTGCGGTAAGATGGGTCAGCTTTAGTGTTTCTGCTAGGTTTTCTCACCAGTAGCTGGTGACCGGGGTTCTTCTATGACTCCTCATTCAGGAGCAGCACCGCTAGCTTCTCACCAGTGGGGGAACTAGAGTTCTTCCGAAAGTTCGAGCCGAGGTGGAGGTCGAGGAAATGGCGGTCTGCCACCAGCTCCTCAACACCAGCAGGGCGGTTCAGGTCAGAGTGGTCCGCTAGGGGCATAGGGACGCGGCACAAGCCAATCATTCACCGTGGAGTAGACTTATCAGGCGTAGGATCTCGGCCCTTCTACTGTTTGAGGTACGATTTTAGTAGCCTCTGTGTTATCTTCAGCCCTTTTGGATACTGGTTCTATGCATAGCATTATCTCTATTTCTTTTATGGAGAGCCTTGGACTCTGCATCTTCTGTTCTGCCGACTCGTTGACAGTAGACACACCTTTGGGAAGGAGGACATCTAGTGTATGCCAGTGTAAAGATTGACATCTCAAGGTTGAAAGGTATCGCTTCTTATGGGATATTTATGTCCTAGTGATGATAGGCTATGCTTTCTTCCTTGGCAAGGATTGTTTTATTCTCTTTCCGGCAGTCGTCAACTGTTATCGCCGTAGAGTGAGTTTCGTTTCACCAGAGGGTGAATCTTTCCCTCATAGAGGAAAATGAGACATTCGGGCGAGTCGAGTGGGACTCAAGCATCTTGCGCTAGGAGGGGTCACAACCCGGATTGCTAGTTTTTATCTACATGATCATGGGACTCCACAGTTGGACTTTCCTCTAGTGGTGGATCACTTCAGGGACGTATTTTCAGAAGACTTTTCAGGTTTGCCTCCGGAGTGTGAGGTAGACTTCTCTATTGAGCTCATGCTAGGAGAGACACCAGTGTCCATTCCTCCCTATAGGATGGCCAGACCTGAGTTGCAGGAGCTCAAGAAGAAGTTGGAGGTGCTACAGGCTAAGTGTTTCATTCGACCTAGTACTTTCCTTGGGGTTCACCTGTTCTGTTTGCGAAGAAGGCAGACGGTACCCTTCGGATTTTTGTGGATTATCAGAAGTTGAACTAGTTAATGGTCAAGAACTGATATCCCTTGGCACAGATTAATGACCTTTTCAATCAGCTTTGAGGAGCCCGAGTGTTCTCAAAGATTGACTTGAGGTCCATTTATCATCAGTTGCGTGTTAGACCATCATATATACCTCTGACAGCCTTCAAGAGCAGGTATGGTCTATACGAGTATACAGTCATGCCGTTCGGTCTCACAAACGCACCTACAGTTTTCATGGCACTGATGAACCGAGTGTTCCATCTTTACTTGAATTCCTTTGTCATGGTCTTCATGGAAGATATCTTGGGGTACTCTCACACTCGACACGACCATCCCACACATCTTGAGATCATTCTGAGTGCACCGAGGA
Organism: Viscum album; assembly: GCA_963277665.1. NCBI lineage: Eukaryota > Viridiplantae > Streptophyta > Magnoliopsida > Santalales > Viscaceae > Viscum > Viscum album. The sequence continues at coordinate 687,178,071 of OY728132.1, read as the reverse complement.
TCATCAAATTTATGATAAACTCTCGAAGTGCCACTTATGGATGGATCAGATTCACTTATTGGGTCACGTCATCTCAGAGGCAGGAGTATCAGTGGACCCAGAGAATGTGAGAGCTGTAGTTTCCTGGGAGCAGCCGAAGAATTTCTTTGAGGTACAGAGTTTCCTAGGGATGGTTGGATACTACAAAGGTTTCATTCAAGACTTTTCGTGCCTAGCAGCGCCTTTGACAGCACTGAACAAGAAGGGGGTGATGTTCTCATGGTCAGATTATTGAGAGTCATCCTTTCAAGAGCTGAAAGGAAGTTTACGTCAGCACCGATACTAGTCTTGCCGGAGCTAGGGAATAGCTACACTATTTACTATGATGCTTCTGGTATTGGGCTGGGAGCTGTACTTATGGAGGAGGATGGAGTCGTTGCGTACAGGTCTAGACAGTTGAGGCCGCATGAGAGGAACTACCCTACGCATGATTTGGAGTTAGCTACTTTTGTTCATGCCTTTCACTGTTGGAGACACTATCTTCTGGCAGAGCACTTTGTGGTCGTCACTGACCACAAGAATCTCATGTATATCTTCACTCAACGTGATCTGAATCTAAGTCAGCACATGTTGGTTGAGTATATTTTGTCTTATGATTTCAAGCTTGCCTATACGCCAGGAAAGGGCAATGCCATGGCTGAAGCATTGAGTAGGAGAACTCAGATTCAGGCAGTTCAGAAGGCCAGTAGTGAGTCGAAACCGATGGGTCTGTTCTCTGAGATGCATCTAGAGGTTCACAACAGATAGGGACAGAATTTTCTATCTTCTGTAGTTGTTGCCTCAATGCTACTTGATCGGGTACAAATGAGGCAGCTATCAGACTCAGAAGGATTAGACCTGTGAGAGAGTGTGTCAGGAGAGGACCCTATTCCTGGATGGACAGTGGGTACGAATGAGATCTTTCATTTACAAGGATGTGTATGAGTGCCAGCAGACATGCGTGAGGAGCTGATGCGGGATTTTCATTCCTCTGTTTGGGATGTTCATCCTAGCATCACCAAGATGTATCAGGACCTTCATCACCAATACTAGTGGCCAGGTATGAAGAAGGATGTTGATGGTTTTGTCATGAGATGTTCTACTTGTCAGCAGGTGAAGGAAGAGCATCAACGACCAGTAGGCTTTTTACAGTTGTGACCCATTCCAGGGTGGAAGTGGAACGATGTTTTGATGGACTTTGTGACCGGGTTGCCGAGATCTCCTTGGGGGAACGATGATGTTTGGGTTGTCCTCGACAGACTTATGAAGGTTTCTCAATTATTTCCGTTCAGGTAGACCTTTAGTGTCACTGATCTGGGATGACATTACATTAGATAGATCATTCGTTTTCATTGAGTTCCACGCTCTATTGTTTCAGACAGAGATGTGCGCTTTACCTCTCGGTTTTGGAAGGGACTTCAGAAGGCCTTGGGTACGCATGTACTTTTGAGTAGAGCATATCGTCCCCAAACTGATGGTCAGTCTGAGTGCATGATCCAGGTGCTTCAGGATATGCTCCGAGCATTCATCCTTGACTTTGGAGGTTCTTGGGAGAAGCATATTCCTCAGGTGGAGTTCGCCTACAACAACAGTTTCCAGGTGACCATTCAGATGGCTCAATACGAGGCCTTGTACGGTAGGCCATGCCGATCACCCTTATGCTGGCTGGAGGCAGAAGAGGCAGCTTTGCTGGGACCTTGTCTTGTTCAAGAGACTTCAGAGCAGATAGAGCTGATTCGGAAACGGATGGCTACAATGCAGTCTCGACAGAAGTCTTATGCTGATCAGCGGAGATGACCTCTGGAGTTCGAGGTCGGTGATCAGGTTTCCATACGTGTTGCACTGAGGTTGGGACACAAGAGGATTCGAAGACAAGTTATGCTTTCACCGCGGTACGTCAGGCCGTTTGAGGTCTTGGAGAGAGTGGGTCCGGTCACCTATCGGTTGCAGTTACCTCATAGGTATCAGGCCACGCACGACATCTTCCACGTCTTCCAGCTCCGACGTTAATTTTCAGACCCTTCTCACATCTTGTTGCATAAGGAAGTCGAGCTTTAAGTGGATGCGTCATTCGAGAGGCATCCTATCTGGATTGTTGATCGTAGTACGAAGGTTCTCCGTGGGTGGTTTGTTCCTCTGGTACGAGTGCTATGGCCGCACGGCAAGTATAGGACGAGACCTGGGAGATGGAGGCCGATGTACGATCATAGTGGCCGAAGCTATTCAGGGATTCCCCTTCTCTGCCTCGTTAGGGAATTTCGGGGATGAATTTCTTTAAGGGGGGAAGTTTGTAAGAACTTGGATCTCTTTTCATGCATGTTTTTCCTTTTTCTGTAGTTTTTGTGAAAAATGATTTTTTTGGAAATTTCAGAAGTACACGCTGTGTACTTTCTGAGTACATGTCATGTACATTTCCTCAGCTCAAAGTCATGTGCTAGCCATGTCCAGGCCACACACACATTGTCTAAGGCTGAGGTGGAGGCCTGTTTTTTGTAGTACGGACAAAATTGAAGTACACGCCGTGTACTCTAGCAGTACACGCCGTGTACTTTGTTTTTTTTTCTTTAAAAGGATAGGGGTCACATCTAACCCCCGTATTCGTCTTCTTCTTCAGTTTTCAACCGTCTGAGTGTGACCGTACGACCGGATCATTGATGAAATCCCACCTCACCGTCCATTCTCTGATTCGAGCACGGTCGATTGGGTTGGAATCGCATCGGTGAGTTCTTTCTTCTGCTTTAGCCTTGTTTCTTGATTCCTCCTCGTTTTGAATTTATTGTGGGATGAATGTTTTGTGCGTTTTCTTAGATATACGTCGTTCTAAGGCAAATATGTCATCAAGGTTCATGTATATCAATCTCCTAGTATCTAGGTAGGTGGTTTGTGCCTTTATTTTAAAAGTCGATGAGTATTGTGTTCAAATTCCACCAAGACCCATGAACAGGGTATTGGGTGTTTCCTGTTTTTCCATTGTTGTTGCCTGCTTTTCTTGATTGCTTTAGTATAGGTTATTTCTTGTGAGTATTGTAATTTATTTTGTGCTCAGGTTGCTTTTCCTTGCTTATTTTCCTGTTGGGAATTTTTCCAGTTTCCATACCTTATTGTAGGATAGTGGAACTATCTCTTTTGTTACTGTTGAGCCTTAGTTGATAGCCACATAGATTTTGAGGTATACTTAGACGATACACATGTTCTGAGTATGTTTAGTTATACTCAAGACTATGAGAACCTAGAATAGTAGACCAAAGGGAGAATTGATGGAAGGGCTTCTCTAGTGTGACTTTTAATTACGATGCGAGACTATAGGGGGAATTGACATTGAGTTATTCCTCAGAGATCTTTTAGCATGATACAAGACTATAAGGGGAATTGAAAGTGAGTGCTTCCCCAGAGAGTCTTCTTAATTACATAGCGGAACCAGAGGGGTGAGACTGTGTGTGCCTCCCATAGGGTTGCTAGTATTTAGAGGTTGAACCATAGGGCTTAGACTGTGAGAGCTACCCAGAGGTTTACCTATTTGATTCTTATTGTTGACTGCTTACTTGTGTTATTTACTTTTTAGAACTGTGGATTGTAGCTGCTTGTGCTTTCCTATTTACTATTTCTTGTTTATTTACTGCCATGTATTTATTGACTGTTAGGCACAAATATTTAGGAGATTTCCTACTGGGATTGTATCTCACACCCTATTTGGGCCATTCTTTTGGACCCAAGCAGACTATGTTGTTGTAGGTATAGATAAGGGAAAGAACCCTTCTACTTCGGGAACATGACTGCATCAGGAGCTGGGGAGCATGGGACCGAGCCGTGGCTCACGATGCTGAGGAGCTTAGTTTGTTTTTCTATTTCACTTGGTTTTAGTAGTATTTCAGCACGTTGTTGTGTTTTCTTTTTTCCTTAGATACTTGTACCTGTTGCATCATTGTCATCATATTTATATATATATCTCTCTTCGACTGTTGGGTTTTGTTGTTATGCTTGTTGTTTACTACTTTCGCTGTTTATTATTGTATTCTTATCTTATATACCTTACCGAATGAGGGCATAGTTTCCCCACTGACTCACCAAGGACCTCACTGCTATTCGCCAGCCTCTGGAATTCAGGGAAATGCTCTTGAGTTCATGTGGCGAATCGGGTACGGGGCACCCGTGGAGGGGCTCCAGACTCATGTCGTTACAACATTGAATGCCATTATGGGATAGGTTTCACAATTCAAATATGGTTAGCGATCAACCCTCTTATGTTTTCCAGATTCCAGGTCACACAATGTGGATTCTGTGTTTTGATCATGGTCAGTATTTATCCTCCATGGTTGTGCCACCCACAGTGAACCCTAAATTTTTTTTGAGTGATTCACATCCTTTCCCACTTCATTAGGTTCAAGTGTAATTTTGAAACTCGTGGCACTATCCATTAGTGTGCATTTTCATGTTAAGAGGATGAATAAACATCGTGGTTTTATCCATGTTTCCACACCATTTACTCTTACTATGTATTCCATGTGTTGTGAAGATATTCTCCTCCCTTGTTTCCCACATCTAACATAGCTCATTTGGCCTTAGGGATTTGGTCATGTTTTATGCTTGCTAGGAATAATCTCACTTTTTTCTATCCGATCTCAATGAGATTAAACTATGATCCCACCATCTTTATCGCATGACATTAAACTTCATGTCTTGTTAAAAACTACCCATGTATTGATTTACATACGTATGGGATACATAGGAATGCCCGAACATTTCATATTCTCGTCCAGCTCATGATCCACTAATTATCTCTTCTATTCAGCAATTTGGACCTAATTCATGTGGGATTTCATGGTTTGGAATTTTTGGACATATTCCCTCATTCATTATGGATTTATAAAGGCCGCCCCAATAATTTTCCTTATGGTCTAGTCCCTCCCATATCTGTTCTTACTATATGATGTTAAACTGCATATATTTCGAGAACTATGTATGGCTTGATTCCCATTCTTATGGGATATGTGGAAAGGCCAGACCATTTCATCGTTGGGTCTAACCCTAGGTTCATTGATATTTTCTATCCACCTATCATGAGGTTTCTTTCAATGAGATTTCTCATTCCTGTGGTGTGGTATTATTTACTCATTCACATCGGGTATGAATTATAATGCCAGATGCGTTCTTTTTTACTACCTCATTCTTCCTTATGCATCCAAACCATATAACATTAAAATATATTTTTCATCCCAAATGACTTTAAACTATTGTGTCTTTTCCACTTGATATTCCAATGCCCGAGCTGGTCCTGTCATACGTCCTTCAACTATGACACTATCATCATGGATACACGAAGAAAAAACCACACTACATTCAGGTGTCCTTGCTCGAGGGGACAATATATTTGACATTGGTCATCCACCATGCCATTTTTATGATTGTACAAATGGATTAATTCCTGTGTAGATTCCTAAATTTTCCCTCCTATGTTTTTTTATAAAAAAAACTAACACACCCATACTAAAGAACAAACAAGATCCAGTAAATACTGCTTATTTCAGTGCATGGGAAAGACCTTCATGTTAGTATCACCCATGGAATTGGTATCCTACAATTTTATCTTCAAGAACAATGCATGGATTGATTCCCATCCTTGGGGGATATGTAGGAATTCTCAGATATTTCTTCTTTAGTTCCATCCCCTAGTACCTCAAATCCAACCTTTTTTCTGGCCCCGTGGTCCGAACTCTGTTAGAAGAACATGGTGTTGTGAGGACCTATTTGGTCCATTTAACATCAGGGTTTTTAGTAGTCATGTCATGTACTTCCATTCATGGATCTAACATCCATTATGCTTATGTCCTTAATACATGTCATTAAACTGCATTACATTTCAAGAACAACATTCATCTTGATTCCCAACCTTATGGAATACGTAAGAACACCCATATATTTCATCTTTGGTTCTAGAAATAGGTTCAGCAACCCTTCTACCCACTTATTTTCTGGACATTCCGTCCTCTATTATTCCACACCCATGTGATTAGATGCACTATAGTGTAGGATCTAGAATGTTGGATTCTACATCGATATGCTTTCATCCATTTCTATGCTTCACAAATCCCTTTATATGGGTTTCTATCTCCTCTCACATTCGAAAGGACCTCATAAATATATGGATGCTCAACCTTATTTCTCGCCTACAGATTTGGGCCAACATCCCATAGGATTCTGAATGATGTTACGAGATAGGTTCCGCATCTCGAAAACGGTCAGCGGTCAACCCTCAATTTTTGTTCCTATTTCAGGTCACATGGTGTGGATTCTGTGTTTCAAACATGGTCAAAAGTTATCCTTGACCCTTATTCCACCCCAATTAAGCCCTAAATATTGTTCATGTGATTCACATCCCTTTCCCCTTCATCATGCTCATATGAAATTTCAACACCCTTGGTGTTATCCCTCCGGGGACCATTTCACGTTAAAGAGGTTGAATTGTTGTCATTAGGGTCATCTTTGACCGCACAATGTCTCCCTATACTTAGTATTACATGTGTCATAAATATCATATCAAATTTTTTCCCACACTGAGAATATCTCATGTGGTCATATGGATATCGGTATTCTTTGTGTATACATGGAAGAACCACACATCTTATGGTCTAAGCTCTATGACCATAAACTAAGATTTGGGCTGTCAATTATTGTACTATGTGAAACTGCATAGAAATTATTGTATTCCTCTTTGATAGTGGATATATCCACCATTTGGAATTGTTCAACTACCATACCACATTCAAGAACAATATACTTCTTGATTCCCATCCATATGAGATGTGTTGTGATGACAAAAATTCTTTTATGCGGTCCACTAACAGCTACTTTCTCCACCCAGAACCCTTCTAGCATGGCCTCTCCAAAAAATTACATGGTGTGGTGTGGAACTCGTCGGTCAGCATTCATGTTTGGTTTATAATAACCACATTTTGTACTCCATTTATGATTACCACTCCATGCATTCTTCCTACATGACAATTAAACTTCGTGCGTAATGTTCGGGCATTGCACCGTCTTTCATTTGGGTTTTCATTATCTTTCACATCTGAAGGGACCCCATAATGGCATGGATTATAAGTCTCAGCTTTCACCTACCATCTTCATCCAATTCTATGAATGATTTAAAGAAGCAATTTTATTCAAATACCACATCTCAAATATTGTCAGTGGTCAACCCTCATTTGTTTGTTCCCATTATAGTCTAACATGAAATTGAGAATGTGTGTCAAACACAATAAAAAATTTTCCTTTATCATCATACCACTCCCATTGCATCCCAACTATCAAATCCTGTGTATCTCATTTTTAATTCCACATTCTGTTTTAGGTGTCCTCAACACCTCTAGTGTTGTAAATCCACATATTTGTGCACGTCAAGTATAATTGTTTTTTTGAGGTATTTTCAACACCCAACATTTCCTTTCCACTGTTTCATGCTTTAATTATATGTAGAATCCTTGAAAATGATCATCGATTGCTACACCAATCATTTATCACATAGTCTTAGGTATTGTGGTATTGTAATATCCATATACTAGATGGTGTGAACCGTTGACCCTAACATACACCCTTAAACTATGAAACTATCTTCTTCACTACATGAATTTAAACTATAGCATTCCCTATCATTCATTATTAAGATACCTATTTTTCGAATTAAGATATTCCTTATGTGACAAGAATTATATGCCGGTTTCCATGATTACAGAGGTTTAATTTCAAGATTGTTGGAATCTGTTTGAGTATTCCATCACTGCATATAATGCTTTGACTTCCCTCTATTTCATATCCATGTTCCCTATCATGTTTAAAGAAACCCGCTAATGAATATGATAAACAACCTTAATGGTCACCTACCATCTTGGGAAAATGTTCCGGAAGAAATCATATTTCACTTATAGATTGGCCCCAAGTTTTTTAATACACTCATTGGGTGGCCCTCATTTTTTTTGTTCCCATTTCAGAATTATGTTATACAAATGTTGTGTTTCAATTTTTTTCTATATCTATCCTCTATTGTAATAACCTATTTTATATGTTCCGAATTTTTGGTATCATAAATCAAATTATTCATTCCAATTTGTTATTATTTATTCCTACACCCCTAGAGTCACCCCTCTCATGCACTAGAGAACATGGGAAAGCGCGTCTTGACTATTCTGATGGCCCTATTCCCTAGTCAAGACCCCTATTTTCTATCCGAAACTCTTGTTGGTCATCCAAAACCCATGCATCCAACAGTATAGTAGGAAATCTCATACCCAATGTGAATTTTTTTTTTGTATTATCATTTTTCTCACATCGGATATGACCCACATGAGCTTAGGGGTTGATCAGTAATTACTTCACAGATATGGTTGAAATGCGCTAAATTAAAAAAACAAGCCAATAAAAAATCCCATGCAAACTATTTTGTACTGAATAACATTAATGGAGAAATGTTTATGAGTTCAGCCAAAAAATTCCCCTTATGTATTATCCCCTTTGATGGATTGTTCTAGTGCATCCACCTTCTGGATCGTAGCCTCAATAGCTATTTCCTGCACCTTATGCTACGTCTCTTATTCAGTAGCTATGGAGAAAAAAATCCTTAGATTTGGCTTGTATTCATTATTATTAATCTTGGAACTCAATAATTTGATGGCTTTCCAGCACTACTTCCTCTTGGGAATCCACCAACTAGGTCTTCAAAAATTCAATGAGATCATCACTACTCCAAATAATTTCCGCTCTTTCATTTTATTTCTTTTGAAGGCATAAAACATCCTTAACAGCCTTAATAAACTCTTGGGTATTCTAGGACTTCTTCCAACACAAGTAAATGTCATAGAATTGGCTACTCTAATATCTTATCATCCAAATAATCATAGGTTATTATATTAATATGTTGATAATCCACACCTCTGGTGCATAAAAAGTGCAACAACGTGAAATGTGATCACATTCATCTTAGCTATGCTACTTATGATTCCTTGAGGAAGTGTTTTATTTACTTACATGCCCTGGGTCATATCATATAACTCTCCTTGTCCTTATTAGGTTATGAGTCATCCATATCCTCATGACTTGTAGGACTGTATTCATGAAAAATGTCCAGATGTTATGAGATATGGTCCTCTCGCAACACACTTTATTCTTCCAGAACCTCACCCCCTCTAGCATAGACCCAACACTGGTAGCAACATCACCCATGATTACTCCTCCATGCACATAGGGTGATAGGGTTGGACCATTTTGAATCACTGAATCTATTTGAGATGGTGGAATCATTGGTAGAGCCTCTACATATGTTCTGGACTCAACAGTTTGTCAAGCCTCCATCCTTACGATAGTTGCATTGGGAAAAAATTTCTTGGTCAGCTGAGATCACCAATAATATATCTGAATATACAATAGTAAAAACATACATTGTCCAAGTGCATCAGTGTCCAGTGCCTAAGTCACAGTAGGAGCTTCCACCAAATGAGATCCCTCAGTACTTGTTAATTCAATGTTCAACCTTGAATCCTTAATGGTGAGAATATCTTGAGGCTGTGACATTTCCATTTCATACCATCCTACTGTATTATCAGTGATGATCCCAATAGTTGAAGGTCTTTAGACTACTTCAATTATGTTTTGTTCTCTACCCTGCTCGGTCCCAGGTGTAGATTCTAGGGGATGTCCTTCAACATTCAGAGGTACATTTTGATCCACTACCGGGATACCTTCCTAACAAGAATAATCGATGTTTTCTATAACATGTAAATGTTTTTATGTGGATTCAAGTTATGAAAATAGAAAGTCCAATAGATATAAGAGTCGAGACTCCCCTTGAGTTGTTCATCCCGTTAGGAATTAGTTTCTGCAATTCCACCATTCTCACTTGGGCTTCCCTAGAAGACGTCTATTCATAGAGATCCCTCACCTTCACTAACTTCACCCCCACCCTTCACTTTTCCCTATTCACCTGCTCTCGCTTCCTCTTCATCCACTTCTTCCCCATTCTCTTATTCCTCCGTATCTTTTGCTTCACCATCATCCTCTGATGACAGCTTTTCTAGGTTCGGCTCCTAGCCCGGAATCACATTCACTATTAAGTGAGGCTCTTCATACCACCCCCATTGGCTTGCAGAGATATCCATGGATGTCAGGTATGCATATCTGTGATGAAATTTTACCCTATCTACCACCTGAATGGTCCCTATGTCTTGTAGGTCGAGCTGAGTGCGCACTAGTCTCCACCATAGCTCTTTAGTGAACATAGATTGTCGTAGAATCCTCCATGAAGACCATGGAGATTGAATAATGGCGTTGTATTTGGATTCAGAAGATGGAATTTTCACTCACCATGGATTCCCTAGATGCCCCACGAGGCCACCCACGAGACCACCCCACATCTAGGGGAGGATGCTCATTCTCACCTTGTGACACTCTCGCCGATGTAGATCCAACCTTTAGCATTCCAACCACATGGCCTATTCTTTGTCTCACCTCCACAACATTAACTTGCCTACATCCTAATTTTCTAGAATCCACAGAATCCACCTTGATTTTTCATATGCATTTATACTTAATCTCCTCAGGGTACAATGTTATACAATGGTTGGCATACACTATTGATAATATGGAATTAACATCAATAGGGGAAAGGGTGATGACATCACTAAAACCAGCTGTCATGAACAATATACAAAGATAGAAAATAATGAAAGGATTTCCCTCTTCCCAATGTATTTTTTATACTTTCTTTTCCATCCACTCCTTTCACCTGAATTTCCTAGAAAACCTCTCCGACACATATTATTTGAAAAATCTTTTCCCCTCGATTTGGGATAATAGCACACCGCACCTGATGCTTTGTATATACCCTCTCTTCTCCAATGGGCCTCACCCATCATCTACCCTCTGGCCAGTTGGAGTCTTAAATGGTTGAATGTTGATGTTTGTGTGGTTTCCATTATTGAGATTAATCCCTTCCACTTTAATCATCAACATGCAGATTCTATCAATGTTCAATATGGATGGTCGTAGACCGTCACCTGGAGGGAGGATGATATTCAAGATGTCATACCCATCGCAATGTCCTATAACCCAGCCATGAAGAACTGATAATGGTCCATATATCCTCATTCAAATGCTTCTCCTAGAGACGAATCCCATAATGTTGTAAATGTTTTCCAGTATAGGCACCCCCAGATTAATCACATTCTTGGCCGCCATGATTCTGGAAATCACTTGCATCAATAGATGATCCTTGATCCTAGTATCCCGCACTGGAGGTATCCACACACTCAGAAACCTAGCATGGAACCCATCATATCATACATTTGGGTCCTGAAATTCATTAATTCCAAATACCCATTGTCGATACACACCTGCTTCTAGGACCATCCAATATAATCCCTCCTTCGACCTCTACGATGTGTTCGGGAACTCCTTCCCTCATCCTAAAATTTGACATCTATTTTCCTATGTCAGAAACATGCTGAACCATCCCAGATAGGATATGTCATTCATGATGTATTTTATTTTCATCTTCTTCTTACCCATCTCCAACTGATGCCTTGTCAGAATAGGGGTCGACATCCTATCGCCCAAAACACCTTCAATTGGAAGGAACTCATCATATTGGTACCCTTCTAGAGGAATTCCCTAGATGAAATGAATGTCCCAAATACTGATAAGTACCTCCCCATGGTAGAAGTGTAAGGTATTCATTTCAAGAGTTTACTGACTAAATAGATCTGGTAGTAGGTATTGTTGACGATAGAAGTTAAACAGTGACTTCCACACAGCTTCAAAAAGAACGATAGATCACATCTCTACCTTAAACTCCTCTCATATGTTACGTACCCAGTATGCCCATGCCCATTCACTCATAAAAATCCCCCAAGGATTGAAGTCCCATTACTACCATCTTTTTTTATCATTAGTTATGTTTCTTTTGAAGGTTCTAGCACAATGACTTAGAAATTCCTATGGAGTCAGATGGCTCCATAAAACCGTCCTGGTCTTTGGATTCAAGATGTAAACATAAATTTTCTATGTTTCTCTTATAGGGTGACCATTTCTCATGATGCTGAATAGTATAAGGCTATCCTTGAATGGTATCCATGATCACAGAGCATCTGTCTCAAATCGGGCATCCACGCCTCTTCCAAAATACCAAACATCCATATTGGTAAACTATCACTAATAATGTAATCCTTTAAATCTTGCATTAGAATGATAAAAAAATCTTATTATCAAACACTACACTTCTCACATGAAGAATCAGAGGGTTTCTGATCATCTGGGTGCTCGTTGCAGCTTTTGTAGTCTCCCTCTCAGCAATAGTGTATTGACCAGCCATTTCCATCGTGTTTTATATTCACAAAGGGAACTGTGTGAAATAATGGTTTTTTTGATGTGAAAGAGAGCTTTTTTGTAAATGAAATATGGACTTAGGATGTTCAATAATCAAGAAATACCAAGGGTGCTCAATAATTGGAAGCGGCGTGAAAGAGACTGTGGTTGCATGCAATATGTATAACTAATCAATGCTCTTTTGCATGGAAAGAAAGATCATTAAAGAATGAGATAAAAGTAACATATCATACAATAATTAAAATTGTGGATTATTTCTCCCTAGTGTATTTATAGGATCAGACATGCCCTTTCATGTGAACAGAAGTGGTTTGCGTTCTGAATGGTAATTTTTGTGTGAACCAATAGTCAAGCACTCTGCTTTATGGCATTTTCTTTATAATTCGAAATTTGGGCCCCCCTTCAGCTATGATTCTGAGGTGGGGCGTTTCTTGGCACTGAATTTTGGATATGGACCTAAAAGGACATTAGTTAGAAAACAAAAGACATATTTGGAATTAGCTAACAATCCCGAGACACCCAAGGTAGGTGCACACATGATTTATGGAACTTGCGCAAGACTAAACAATGTGCAAAAGATCTTGTGTGCCTAATGTGACATCGAATGGATTTTTCCACATCATCATTTTGAAAAATTTCCATGCCAATGATTCCAATAAATATTGGCATGTGCGTAAGATTGAAAAAGGCACAAAATATTTTCCGTGACCAATGTGACGTCGAAATCCTACTATCACGCAACTCACCTTGAACGCCCAAAAAACATTTCATGATATATATAGAAAAATACCCCCTCACATTTGGTGATGGTTATAGAAGATGAATCAATTCTCTTCTGTGTGGAAGACAAACCTTACATGACCACAAGATTGACACGGCCTCAAGATACTGGATCTTACATGACTGTCCTCCCAGGGATCCTCTTTCATGTGGGCCAAATATGGCTTGAACCTCACCCATTTCCTTTTATTACAAGTCAATTTCATGAAAATGATTCCTCTAGCATGCATGTTTTCCCTTGTATCATTCCAATCTTGCATGTAAGGTTTCTCTTTATGTACATGCACTCGTTTTTCACGCAACTATCCAATCATGCGTGCAACCCTTTATCTTTCATTCTCCCCTTCAATCATCCAATCACCACTCCTTGTGAACTCCAGGGGTCATATGTACACTATGGAACATGAAAGAGAATATCATATGTGCAACAACCCCGAGTTGAACGTAATTATACCATAGAGCACTCTAGGATCGTTCAAATTGATTTCATGGTTCCTTGGGTTGTGCTTCATGCTACAATATATTGCCTCCTGATTCATTATATAGGCATGCTAATTGTTATTTCTTCTTAAAATAGCCATGCTAATGTGATCCCCTTAATAGATCACTCCACAACCCCATATCCATACAACATTGCTGGTGAATTCCCTTCACCAAGGGTTAAAGTGCACCAAATATATAGGTCTTAGGGGTGTGGAATGAATCCTCATCATCCAAGTAGTAGGATGTTAAACTGCCAAGCACCCACCTCTACGACATATGATGTTTTACTGTGATCACTCTAAAAGAAAAAAATCCTTGGGAGTACCATGAACGGGATGGGAAACAATGCCTTCTCACTCCCCTATTCCTCGGATTATTGTCTCCATGCACACCTCATGAATTCTCTATGTAAGCCCTGAACCAACATTATTGGGTGTCGCAGGTATGGTGGCCATATCCTCCACTTACATATTTACCCCTACTTAAGAGTCCTTCATGGAGAATATCCCAAACTCCATCTCCCTAGACTACTGTCCTTGTATAAACCACCTTCAATTCCATGTAGATTCACCATTTACAATGCGATCATCTGGCCTTTGTTGCCTCTTGTTTCACACACCGAGCATGGTTCAAGAGGCTTAGAGTAAGCATTGACCATGAAATTTGGTTTTCGTCTCCAGAGAGGATAAACCCCATTCGTTTAGACTAAACTACATGGAATTTTATGTTTTCCCTTTCCATAAAAGGTATGTAGGATTCCTTTTTAAGGATCAATTCCATCACCCATCAGTCCGGACCACTTCATATTGCCACACTCACGTCCCTAATTGTTTTAAATTGTACGCCCCTTTCATCTTGCATGATGTTAAACTGTACTATTTAGAAATATAGAGGTTCTAAACCCTATCTCGTAGTTAGGATACATATGAATCCTCCCTAAGGTTCATACCCAAACACTAGAAATCACTGGTTTCCCCTTGGTTGGGAGCCACATCCTTGTTCCATTATTTAATAGTGTTTGACTAGTTCCTGAGCAGCTAACAATGCATAAGCCCCATATTCAATCAATAATCATCAAAACAAGAGTTTCCCTCCTGTGACAAACAACTAACCACATGTAAGACCCTAGAATGTATTTGGGTTGTTGTACCTTGTGTACACATTTATTTAATGTCCCATTAATGAACTATTTTTACATTGATTACCCACTATAGGGATATGTAGAAATACTCTTTGAGTTTGAATCCAAACATCCCTATCATCTTTATGTCGTTTTCATCCCCAATTGTCCCATCCTTCAAAAATCCATCCATATCCATCATGATTCCAACTAGGCCACCACATCCAAATGTGATCATTCCATCCACTCATGCCGCTAACAACATGTAACACCAAACATGAATTAGAGTTGTGGTCCATAGTGTACACCCTGATCCCATTATTCCCTCCCCTGAACTACATGGGTTTAGATCCCTGTCTCCTAGATAGAGTACGCAGTTATCCTTTCACAGGTTCAATCCCAAACAATGGTAATCCAGGGTGTCCCCTTTGTTAGGAACAAAAAATTCTCGGATTATTCTTCATTGGGCATCCTGATCCACCATCTATTAAACCTATTAGGCGCTACCACATAGGGATGTACCCATCTGATCTAATCCATTCAATGTTTTTCTCAGTCTAATCCATCTCTCCTACCTGTTAATGTCGTGTCATACCCCATGTTAAACATTGGAATATAAGGACAACTTCATGGATATTAATATTGAATAAAATTTCCCTCACTCCCTATGGGATGCCTCATGCTTTCGTTCCCTCAAGAAGCCCTATCAATGGAGATGAGATCCAGGTGTACCATTGTTTCAGTGCATAGACCTGCCAATGATGCCCAATATAACAACTACCTTGACCAAAGGATGCTGCCCTGATTTGACCCCTTCGGATTTCTTGACAGGAGTACGGCAAATAACCATTGTCCACGAAGACATGGAACCAGAATGAGTTTCACAAAAAACAACTTAATCTTTAAGGGAGACTCAGACTAGGCGACTAATTAGAAGAAGGAATTCACCAAATGAGAGACGGAAATCCCATCATCTAATTTCGATCAAGCAACTAATGTCCCAGAATTCGTGACAGATGTCAGCCGACATAAGAAATATGGAATGCAGGGAAACAAATAGCCATCACGTCACTACAAAAATAGATTTGTGTGTCCTAGTGAAACTGTTAGAAATAAGTATTTATAATAAAATTAATGATATTGGAGGGTGTTATGTATTTGTGAAACTATATTTGTGGGATAGGTTATCTATAATTTCCCTGATATTCATTTCATTCGACATACCTGATTGACATATATATTTCTTAAAAATTTTCTATAGGCGCACAAAAAATTTATACACTAATTATATATTTTTATTCAAATTTATATTATTTTATTCAACATAAAAGTTTGTTTTTTGTTGGTGTAATTATCATAAATATTTTATATATTTTTTCAATAACATAAGGATTGATACAGTATTATTTGATAAGTTAAAGATATATGATATATAAATTAGTCTATTTATATTATGCTTTAACATACTAAACAAATAATTTCCCAATAATTTAATAATTATTTAATTATACAAATTTCATGGATTCCATAGATGATCAAAATCATTAAGTCACATTCAAGGGTGTGGAGTGGGAGATATAATTCACAAAAATGTTTTTATCATGACACATTTCTATATAGGTGAATGAAGAAACCCAACAGTGATCAATGTAAGTTTTTTCTCAGGAATCAAATACTAAACCCACTAAATAATGTGTAGTCCATTTATCTACAAACTTTTACTAGTCTTATGACATCCCACCTCGCCTCATTGTCTTGAAATAGTGTAAGGATATTACTTGACCTTAAGAGACTTCACCAAGATGCCAAAGTGTAAGAATCCATACATTTATACGCGGAACTTCTCCCCTCTTATAGTAATTTAATATATTATAAAAATATATAATCACTTATTGACCATAAGTGAACCAAACATATTAATAGCAGCATCACCAATGAATTAATATATGACCCTTAGTAATAGTAAACTAGACATATTAGTAGTAGCATCAACAATGAATTAATATATAATATTAAGGAATCATATAAGTGAAAATATCACATTGTTATATCATAATATAAGTATGTAAAAAGTTTAAAAATTATCAATTAAATGTGGGTATTCATATAATTCATGAATATTTAATTATAATTATTTTCATTAACTCTATAATTAAAAATATTATTTTCATATAATTTATTCATAAATTAATATTTATATATCTAAAATTTTAAAGGTAATTTTATGAGACCTTATGTAATTTTAAAAAGTTTTATAAAATCAAATATAATTTTAAAATAAGTATTTTCCATGTAAATGGTGATTTTAATTTAAATTTAAATTACTCATATTTTGAAAAATGTTATCATAAATTTTAGATCATTTTTTAATTATACATATTGAAAAATGGTTAGGGTGATTATTTGGGATTTTTGTAAAGTAAATTAATATTTATTGAAAAGTAAAATATAATATTTTACAATACACATACATTATAAATTAAATACAATATTCATTGAGTCATCTATGATGTAGGAACTATTGGATAGAAATCACATGATAGTATTAATTTATTTATTCTGAATAATGACCACTATTTCATGTATTGATAAAAATAATAAATCATTAAATTAAATAAAGAGGAAACACCCCTCTCCTCCCCTATTAATTTCACCCATCACACCCTCTTCTTATCACACCTCTCAAGCTTTGAAAATTTCCAAAATTATTCAAAATACCCTTCCCAATCACATTCCCTACATCTAGGATCTCTTGAACTCACTAAAATCCCAAAACCATTTCACTAAGGAGGACATCAAGGAGGATTAACCCAAGTGGTAAAATCTTCTTCCTTTTTCTTTTAATTTCCTTTCAATTTATTTTCTATACATATATTTTCTTTAACTTATCATATCCAAATGTAATGATAATAATAGTAGATTTGATATACAAGAATGGTTTCATGATAATGGAAGATCAATCATTAAACTCCTCCCACTCTGTCTCTATCTTATTCTAAAAATGATATCATTATCTGTGGTATGACAAATTTTGAACTTCATGGGAGATGAAATTTTATTTTCCATTAAAACCATAAAGGGGTTTAATAAAGCCATTGTAATTGTTGAAATAGATTATAAATTTTATTTCACAACCCTCTTTATTTTTCGGTACAAAATTATACACATAATACTAAATTATAAATCAAAATGAGTTTGTTGTGATCGAAAAATGCCAAAATTAACAAAAAATGATCATCATTAACTTTTATCGAATGATTCATCTTCCTACAATAAAACCAAATTCATTATTAGTTCATTTAATTTGTTATAAAAAAATTTATATCATATAAAAAATTCTAGTTATTTATCCACATTTTATATGAACATCCACTAATGAAAACAAGTGAACATAGTGTGTAAACTAAGATGAAAGAATGCTGCTGAATGATGAAATTAAACTACAGAACTCATCAAAAGGCCTATAAATGGACATAATAAAACTATAATGAATCATATTAAAGTATTAATGTATATATATATATATATATATTTAATTATGGTATATAATGTTATTACATATGAAATAAATGTGAATGAAGCTTCCAAACACATGGTAAGGGGAATTCTAAATCCCAACTATATTTCATTAGGTTCATCCCCTTTCACAGTATTTTCAGTATATATATTCCTTTAATATAATTTATCCATCATTATGATATTTTTTATTGGATTTAAATGATTGTTATTTATTTTATGACACACAAAATGTTTTCAAAAAGAACCATTATCTGAAAATAAATTCTTTTTACTTCTCGAGATTGTTTCATCTTCCCAAAAGAGTAATGATTCATATATCAATTATGTTATTCCATTATTAATTTGGATAGAGAAATATTATGTATAAATGATTTATGAAATTAAACCCATTTATTTACCTTATTTATTTTATGTTGATGATTAATGTACATTCTATGTGGAATGAATTAAAATTTAAATGTTATGATGTGACCTGTGTGGCCAAAATTATATTTTCCAATTTAGATGTTATGATGTTACAAGTTCACACTTAATTATATTGTATTCCAATGGATTGGATAATATGATTTTTCTCAACCAAAGGAGAAATATACATGAACATGGTTCGTTCTTTGTTCCCAACTATGTGTGAAATTTGGCCACTAAGACATGATGTTTCATTTTTAAGCATTGCAACAATCAAATCCTTATCTTAATGCTTATCCATTTTTTATGATCCCATGTTTATGATATGATAATGATTTTATTTCTATAATCAACCCATATTATATTGTTTCATGTTCTTACCTATCAATTTTCTTTTCTTTTTCCTCACCCCTCTCATTGATGTACCTGTTCAGGTGATCAGATTCACTAAGGAAAATTTAATGGTAAATAAGGAGCTACAGAAAAAGAATTAAATAAATGGTTATGTTTAATTTTGTAAATATTCTTTTTTGGCCAAATTTTCTCAAGGAAATGAACTTATGGATTCTTATCTTGTAATGATTATATGTTGATTTTCTATAAAATAATTTAATAGTAATGTACGAAAAATTGGGGTCTCTATAGTTAGTTTCAAGGGGAAATCTATTTAATTTAGGAATTATAATTAATTAACCTTATTGAAACGCATAAAATAAGAATAATTTTATGTAAACACAATACATGTTTTGTTTTAAAAAATTATAATCATAATTATTCTACAATATATGACATTATAATTATTTTCATGATGTAATAAATTGTTTAATCATGAATTATTGAGTTATGTATTGTTCTAACAACTTCTATATTTGAAAGTGGTGGGAATTAGAAGAAATATGGAAAACAACCCATGTGAGGGACTAAACTGTTATTTATATAATGACATACCAAATTCCTTGGGAGGTGAAGTTATAAATGTCAAGGAATTTCATACCCAGCTATATCAGGATAAGAACTATACCATTAATAATGTTTAATGAATGCCTTAACATAAGAGGGGGGAACTAGATATCAAGTCCTTTAAGAAGAAATTCCTACCAATGATTAGTGGCTAATTATATCCACTTGTCATATAACATTGAATCATCTCAATGGAGAAGATATGTTATGTGCATCACTTTTATGAGATGGATAATGTGGCTCTAGCCATTTTTTGTCTAGATGGAGAGGCCAAGAATTAGTGGTATTTGATTAAAAAAACCTTGAAGTGGGCGGAAAATGAAGATATAGAGTGGGAAGACTTTATGATAATGCTCCTTGATAACAATTTACCACAATATCTTTGAAGAAGATGTAGATATTATTAATAGAGATGAAGCAAAAGGAAAGAGAATCTATCCCGACCATTGAAGAAAATTTCACAATGATTAAAAGGTATGTTTGGTTTTTATTATCCAAAATGTTATAAAAATTGATATATTCTTTAGTAGATTAAAAAAAACCTTCCAATGGATTTTTAAATACAATACTTTTAGAGTTATCAATATGTTGATCGATGTTCTCCCCAAATATAGATGGAGTTTAAGGAATGGTCTTAAGGATATTGTGATAAGAAACAAAATATAGAGTTTTAGTCTAGAGGATCTAATGGGAAAGGGGGAATGAAAAATTAGCCACCCACATGTCAAAAATGTGGGAAGTGGCATAATGGGAACTTCCTCAATGGAATAATGAAATTTTTCAGCTGTCATAGAGAAGTAAACCATGCTCTTAACTGTTGAAAAGGCATGGGGAAGTAGGAAAATATAGTGGAATAAAGGAGAGAACCACCCATGGTCCAATACTATAATTATAGGGATAAAGGGAAATATGTAAGACATTGCTCTATAACTCGAGATCTCATGGGCAATCAACATCATCATCCTCCAAATCCAAACATGAATGGGAAGTCTTATGCCACCACTCTAGTAGAAGAGGGGCATGAAAATGAAGTCATTTTATGTATACTAACTATTCACTCATGAATGAAAAAAGTCTTATTTGATTTTGGTTCAATGCATTCATTTATGTCATTATTGTTCTCTATAACTATTTAATTAAATTCCTAGCACTATGAATAAGGGATATATATAGAAACACATAGTGGTGCAATCATTGTAACCCAAGTGTTGGACTCCACTCTTATTTGCATATGTGAGAATATTCTCCCTGTGAATATCATAATAATTGACTTGGTGGAATATTAGGCTATACATGGGTTGGATTGTCTCTCGTTATATAGAGAACATATCAACTGTCAAGAAAAACAAATATCCCTTCATATTTTAAATCATCTCATGTCCCACTATAAATTAATGTAAGATTACGAATGTCCATTTAAAAATCCTTAAACGATGTGGGTTTTGATTCCCTATGAATGAAGCATACCTTTCTCAAATTTTTGAGTCAAATAAAGTTATGAACCTATGAGAAATTATCGTTATTAGGGAATATAATAATGTATTTCATGGCATTACCCAAAATTCCCTCGTATTTTGACATAGAGTTCTCAATAGCACTCATACCCATAGGTACTCATATCTCAAAGTTTCTTTATAGGATTTCTCTTATAAAACTGAAGGTGTTAAAAATATTATTCAATAGAATATGGATAAGGGGTTCATATTCGATAGTTCATCACCATTGGTTGAGAAAATACACATTTCATTGAAGAGGGATGGATAAAAGTAGCTGTGTATCGATTATTGGGAACTCAACAAGATCACCATAATGAATATGTATCTTCTTCCCAGGATTGATGACTTGTTAGATCAGTTATACTGATCTAATTACTTATAAAATGAGGATATTTATTCTATATATCATCAACTAATAATGAATAAATAAGATATTTATAATACTTCATTTTATATAAGGTATGGGAAAGAAATATTTATGTTGATGACCTTCAGAATTACTAATACCCCTAAATTCATCATAGATGTGATGAATTGAGTCTTTATACATTACCTTGACAACTATTTTGATGCTTTTATTAGTTATATTATCATATACTCTAAGAGTAAGGATAAATATTAAGAACAACGATGTCTTTCATTGGAAACATTATGGAAGGATAAGTTTTACACCAAGTATAACAATTGTTAATTTTTGATACAGTATGTCACATTCATAGCATTTGTGGCCATAAATTAGAGAATTTCTATGGGCACATAAAAAAGGATATTTAGAAATTACCAAGACCCTCTCGTGTCACAAAAATCCACAGTGTTCTTGGAAGAGATGGGTATTATCAATATTTTGTGATAAATTTATCTCAATTTCCATGATCCGGAGTTAGAAAAGATATTGAATACCATAAATGAAGGTAAAATACAAGAGTTACATATCGATGATGATGGTATTATTTGTTATGGAACATGGATTTGTGTGCCTTAATCACCTAGGATAAAGAATGGGCTATTAGAAAATTCATGTAGGTCAACATTCTTTATCCATCATAGGAGTACCACGATGTACTATGATCTCTCAGAACACATATGGGGGGATAACATGAAAAATGGGAATACATATTACATCTCCTCATGCATGATATATTATCATGTTAAAGCTCTGTGATTGAGGTCTAATAGGATGTTGCAACCATTGAATATACCCATGTGGAAATTGGAGAATGTACCTGTGGACTTTGTGATGGGTATCCTGATATAATCCAATGGAAATAAAACAATATGGGTTGTGGTGGATCGACTGACCATGACTACCCACTTTATCACTACTGGTGGATGTCTTTCACAAGAATAACATTCATAGATATAAGTGAAGTATTTGGTGAGATTGTATGGACTTCCACTCATGATTGACTTTGATCATGATCCCAGTATAACATCTAAATTCTATCGGATTATTTAATGTGACTTGAGTGTGGAATTATATTTAAGCATGACCTATCACCCCAAAACTGATGGCTACTCTGAAAGGACAACTCAAATGATTCAATATATGAAAAGAACATAAAATTTATAATTAAAAGGTAGATGGGATTATCATATCCAATTGGTTGAGTTATCAAACAACAACTGCTTCCACTAAAGTATTCATATGGCCCATTATGAATCTATATATGGAAAGGGTTTTATAACTCTAACCTCATTGAATGGAGTTGGTGAATGAATCAAAATTTGACCTGATATCATTCAATAGATGATATAGAATATTCAATCCATCTAGAAACATATAAAATCTTCTCTATGTCAAAAAAAGTGATATGATAACAACCGATCAATGGACTAGAAGATCGATGATTGAGATAAAGTATTCCTTTGAATATCACCCTGGAATATAGTCATGTGGTATGTTAAAAAATGTAAGCTTGGACCAAGGCACAATGGTCCCTCTGAGATCCTTGATCACAAAAGATCCATGGCCTTTAATCTTTAAATTATAAGGAATATGGATTAAGTTAAATATGTGTTCCATTTATCACTCTTAATGAATTATATGTCTTACCCATCACATGTATTGAAATCAGAGGTGGTACATATGACAACCCTGCTTTTTTATTACAACATAAACATTCTTTATTACATAAAACATCACTTGATACAACAAAGAAGATCGAGAGGTCTAGTGTCCTTGGGGCTTAGGATCATTACATAAAAACATAAAACATGAAATACAACATCTTTATTGAAAACTTCCTTTACATGACCACTACATTCCCTCGTACATAGCATTGCATAGGATAACCTGAGGACATGCTTAAGAAAAGGGTGAGCTATAAAGCCCAGTAAGGGTGTACAAATGGAATAACATGAGGAGTAAAATACATGTTAGGCAATAGGCATGTCAATAGAACATAAGAGAAACATGAACATAAATGCATGATAAAGCATGATAATCATAACACAGAAATGTGGCAATAACACTTAACATGGATTTAGCATGAGCCAAGGATCATTGCACATAAAGCATGAGTAAACCCTCATTTCACATGAAGCACGAGTAAACCATCATTGCACGTGAATTAGCATGAGTCAACACTCATTGCACATGACGTATCATGCTACTATACATTACCAATGCATTGGAGCGCTATAAGGGCGCACCCTTCTTAAACATTTCATTTCATGCATAAGTGTGCCACATGGATCATAAAACATGGATTTATAAAACATAATAATTTATTCAAAGATAATGAAATGTGGAATTCATACATGAAACGTTATAAAAAATTTGTAAATTTTCATAAAGGTGAATACCCTTGATGGAGAAATGGTCATGGTATTCACTACGCAATGGCATTGTCTTAGAAAATCGGTGCGATTTCGGCAGTGTAATGGTGTTCCATAAGAATTCATAAAAATGTTTTGATGAGAGAGAAAGGGTGTCTCATAATATTTACATAAAATGGAAAGTAAGGGGTTCATATAGATACATTTCCAAACAATCTTAATGGAATTTATATTCATGATACAAATGTATTGATTGAATGTAAAAGAAGAGAGAGAAGTTCCTTTCAGAATTTCGGCATAGTAACAGGTGTACATGGGAGGAATTTAATGAGAGATAAAGGGGTATCCCATCATTCAAAAAATTAGAGGGAATTATTGGGGAGGTGAGAAAACATACCCCAACATTCATAATTTAAATTAAAAGGGAAAAACAACTTAATAAAAATCGAAAAAAATGAGAAAGGAAGAAAAAACCCTTACTTGGAAGTGTGCTTCCAAAGGCTAGATAGAGGCATGTGAGAGGATTCTTTGGAGCTTGGTGAACCTTGGGAAGATTCTAGAGAGAGTAGGTCAGGGGTTGGATGAACTCCAAGGGATTTTAGTGAGGAGTAAGTGGGAGCTTGGGTGGGTTTATATAGGAAAGGTGAGGGAATTCTTTATTATTTAGGATTGGGTCCCCTTACATTAAATTAATCCAAACCACAAACCATCCCATGGTTTTTGCCCATGGTTTTCGGCAAAGGAAAAAGGAAGAAAATATTTTACATGGCCAAGGTCCGAACTTATTAAAATATTATGGAAGCTTATATGGAGGTGAGTCACACTCCCATGGAAATTAATTTAAAAAGGCAAAGTGTTGAATATGTCTTGAGGGGTCCATTAATGCTTTGAAAAGTAAGTAAAACAAATCCAAAATCACATTATTTTAATGATAAAACATATATTGGCCGATCATAAGGATTATGGTATTTTATTACATCACCATTGGGTCATTATGATGTCATAAAACACATTATATATTTAAATGGTATTTAATTTTTACCCAAAAATTTGACTATCTCAGAAAATTATGAAAAATTCACCGTTGGATAATTTCGACATCCTGATTCCAGAAATGAAATTCATTTTATCTAATTTTCTTTTTAAATATGTTAATTTTCACTCTTAATATAAAATCCAACATTTATCGAAAACTTATGGGTTTTGACAGAAATGGATTTCAAACCTTAATAAAAATTTTAATTGCATTCACAAAATTATAAGATAATTTATATTTAATAAAAATTAATTTAATAATAGTAATATTATTTTATTAAAATATTATTTAATTCAAAAATCCATTAATTTAATAAAATAGATTTCTTAATTAAATAATAACAAAAAACACCATTTGTACATTAAAAACTATTTACAATGTATCAAAAATGAATAGAAATTATATTCATTATTATATACAAAAAAATAATGTACATGAACATAGTTATACTTATTTGTTACATAACCCCATCAAATAGCCGCATAAGTCCTAAGGGTAAGGTGTGCGATAGTGACAGACTCTTGGGGCGGCTCAGATAACATCGCTTGAGTGGTAATCTCTATCAACTTCCACTTTTCCCATAGATTGTCACGTTCGAGCTTGATATAATGAAGCTCAGCTTGGGCTTGGTCAAGGGAGAAGCCAAAAGACGCCACCACTTTTCTGAGCTCCGACAAGTGGGCTTCGTATGGGAAAATTCTACTGGATGAGGCCATTGCTTCCTTTGTCTGAGTAAAAATTGGGTTCATTAAAGCCTTATATTTATACTAATCATGTGATCACTATTCAAGGCTATATTAACGACGGTCATAATTCTTAACATAAAACCAACGAAGTTGACATCGTATAAAAACAATTTTTTTATAAAGAGACATTTAAATATATCAAGAGGGATTTCCCATTAATGAAACTTTGTGTCGTTACAATATTCTCCCCTTAAGAAATTTCGCCCTCAAAATTTTCCTTTTTTTCACACTAAAACAAATGTGGGTAACTCAGCTTCATCATATCCTCCGACTCCAAATTTACTTCCTCAAACTTGTGCTTTCCCCAAAACACCTTGACGAGGGGAATTTTCTTATTTCATAGAACTTTTTCTCTACAATCTAAGATATTCACCGGTTTCTCCTCATAAGAAAGATCATCTTCCAATTGTACCACCTCAAAAGTGAGTAAATGTGACGGGTCCGGTATGTACTTCCTTAAGAGGGATACATGAATGACATCATGCACCTTGGCTATAGTAGGTGGAAGTTCTAGTCGATAGGCCACATCCCCAACACGATCAAGAATCTCAAAGGGGACGATGTACCTTGGACTTAACTTCCCATTCATTCCAAACCTCATCACCTTATTCCAAGGAGATATGCGTAAAAACACCTTGTCTCCAACTTTAAACTCAAGGTCTCGTCAACGATTATTTTCAGAACTCCTCTGT
Organism: Viscum album; assembly: GCA_963277665.1. Classification (NCBI taxonomy): domain Eukaryota; kingdom Viridiplantae; phylum Streptophyta; class Magnoliopsida; order Santalales; family Viscaceae; genus Viscum; species Viscum album. The sequence goes on along the minus strand of OY728132.1, from coordinate 687,151,669 downwards.
CGACTATGGGCTGCCTTGATATGCTGTTGAATGGTTATCACCTTCTCCACCATTTCCTCAATCATTTCTGGTCCAAGCAGTTTACGTTCACTGACCTCATCCCAACATACCAGTGTTCTGCACCTTTTCCCATACAGGGCTTCATATGGTGCCATTTGGATGCTCGATTGGAAACTGTTATTATAAGAGAAATCAACTAGAGGAAGAAGTTTATCCCATCCTCCTTTAAAGTCCATTGAGAATTCTCTCAACATATCCTTAAGTGTTTGGATAGTCTGATCGGATTGGCCATCAGTTTGAGGATGATAGGCCATACTGAAGTTCAGATCAGTATTTAGAGCATGTTGAAGACTCTTCCAAAATGTAGAGGTGAATCTTGGATCTCGGTCAGACACAATAGATATTGGTACTCCATGCAACCTTACCACCTCCCTAATATATATTTGTTCCAGTTGATCCAATGAGAAATCCTCTCAATTAGAAATGAAGTGTGCAGTCTTTGTAAGACGATCCCCAACAACCCAGGTTGCATTGTTTCCTTTGGATGTACTCGGATGTCCAGTGACAAAGTCCATGGTGATGTTCTCCCATTTCAATTCTGGTATGGGAAATGGTTTCATCATCCCCTTAGACTTCTGCCTCTCTGCCTTCACTTGTTGAAACACCAGGCACTTTGATGTATATTCAACGATATCCTTCTTCATATTATCCCACCAAAAGTTTTCTCGGAGATCTTGATACATCTTTGTGCTCCCTAGGTGAATAGAGAAATTTGAACTATGTGTATCATCCAAAAGTTCCTTCTTTATCTTCAGATTTAATAGAACACATAGTCTTTTCCCAAACCGCACAATTCGTTCTTCAATAACATTAAACTCTGCGGATTTCCCCTTTTTGATAGCATCCACTTTTTTGTGAATTCCCACATCATCCTTTTGAGGATCCTTTATCCTTTCCAAAAGAGATGGTTGAGAAATAATTCGTGAAAGGATTGATGATGTTCCCTTCTTTATGATTCCCACATCCATCATCATCAAGTCTAAGAAGATTGGATCCTTCTCAATTCTCATCATTGATAGAATCGCTGGATCCTTTCTACTTAGGGCATCATCCACCTTGTTTGCTTTAATATGGTGGTAATGTATTGAACATTCATAATCCTTGATGACCTCTATCCATATTCTCTGGCGAATATTAATCTCTTTCTGTGTGAATATATATTTAAGACTCTTCTGGTCAGCATATATCTCACATTTCTCTCCATAGAGATAATGCCGCCAAATTTTCAAGGCAAAGATCACAACCACCAACTCCAGATCATGCGTTACATAGTTTCTCTCATGAATTTTCAACTGCCTTGAGGTATAGGATATCACTTTATCATTCTGAATCAGCACATATCCTAAGACCTTCTTCAAAGCATCACTAAATACCAGAAAATGCTCCCCACGTGTGGGTAAAGTGAGCACGAGTGCAGTGATAATCCTCCTTTTAAACTCCTTGAAGCTTTCTTCGCATTCATCACTCCAAGAAAACATTACCCCTTTTTGAGTTATCTTGGTAAGAGGGTTGGACAATCGTGAGAAATTTCTCACAAATCATCGATAATATCCAGATAACCCCAAGAAGCTATGGATATCCATTACCGATGTTGGCCTTGTCCATCCCTCAATTGCATCTGTTTTGGAGGGGTCCACAGATATCCCATTGCTTGTTATGATATGGCCCAAGAATGAGACTTCCTTCAACCATAACTCACACTTGATGTACTTTTCATAGAGCTTCTCCTTGCGCAAAGTCTCTAGTACAGTTCTTAAATTCTCCTCATCGTCCTCCTTGATTTTGAAGTATATTAGAATATCATCTATAAAAACTACCACAAATTTGTCAAGGTAATCTTTAAGGACTCTATTCATTAAGTCCATGAATATTGCTGGAGCATTGTTGAGTCTGAAAGGCATTACTATGAATTCATAGTGCCCGTACCTTGTACGAAAAGCAGACATGGGGATATCTTCCTTCTTCACCCTTACTTGATAATATCCCGACCGCAAGTCCACCATGGAGAAGTATTGTGCTCCATGCAACTGATCGAACAAGTCATAAATTCGTGGGAGTGGATAATTGTTCTTTATCGTGATTTTGTTAAGTTCGCGATAATCGATGCAAAGCCACATTGACCCATCATTCTTCTTGACGAAGAGGACGGGTGCACCCCATGGTGAAGCACTTGGGCGTATAAACCATTTATCCAGAATCTCTTGTAGTTGTTTCTTCAGCTCTTCAATCTCAACAACAGCCATTCTATATGGAGTCTTGGATATTGGTAGCACCCCAGGTATAATTTCAATTGAGAACTCAACATCTCTTCTTGGAGGAAGACCAGGTAGTTCCTCGGGAAACACATCAGCAAATTCCCTCAAAAAAGGTATTTATTAAAGGATGGTTTTATCCTTGGACTCAATCATCTGAGCCAATTATTTATGCTCATAAGGTAGTAATATCCATTCTTGAGATGATGGAGCTAAAGGAGATTCATCTTCCTCCAGACACTTGTAAATAATCGGGGGTCGATTCTCCATATGGAGTTTGATTTCCCTCTCCTGACAAATTTATGTTGGCTCTATATAAGGAAATCCAATCCATGCCAAGAATTGCATCAAATTCTACCAAAGGGAGTATAACGAGGTTCACCGGGAAATTAAATCCAAAAATTATAATAGGGGAGGACTTATATTCATGGGATGCAATGATTGCACCATTTTCCGTACTCACCGACATCTTTACTTCCATGATTTGTGGTGGTGCTGGAATTGCTCTACTAAACATTCGAGATAAAAAAAATTGCGTAGAACCTGAATCAAAAATTATGTTCGCTATTCTTGAATAAATTACTAGCGTACCTGTCACCACTTCATTGTCGGGGTTCACTTCAGCAGAAGAGATTGAAAAAGCTCTTCCTTGCTTTCTTGGAGGTTGTTGGTTGCATCCGAAAACCCATGGATTTGGGCATTGATTTGCAAAATGAACTGGTTATTTGCATTTATAGCATTGAACAATGTGTTGAGGTTCGAATGGAGCGTTCCTCTCCTCTATCGCAGCCATGGGTCCTTCTTTCCAACTGTTAACGGCTAGGTTCCCTTCTCTTCCACACCTGAAGAATTTTCTCATCCCCTTAAGGCAATTTCCAGGGTTCTTCTTTCCGCACTTTTGGAAAGTGGGGTGCTGGAACTTCATAGCATCGTTGGATTTATCCATCGGACCACCAGCATTGAAGTCTACCTTACTCTTCTTCTCCCCATGATACCCCTGTGATTCTCCGATCTCTATTTCGACCTTGAGGGCACATCGGACAATTTCTTCATAGCTGTCGAAGTCATGGATCTCTAATGCTTTCCACAAGCTAGACTTCAACCCACCAAAGAAGTGTTCAACCATGCATTTGGGGGTAACGATGAAGCCTGAAGCATATAGTTCAATCCTTGTGATGTTTTCCTCGTACGCTCCCAAAGAATCTTTATCTTTTTACATGAGGGAAAGGAAGACCCTTTCAATCTTAAGATGGAGGGTGCACATAAAATATTTATCGAAAAACATATTCCATAATTCCTTCTATTCCAAAGCCTCAATCTCCTCCTCAAGCTTTGTTTTTATCAATTTCAACAATTTATCAGATTCACCCTCCATATGATAAGCCGCTAGGAGAACCATCTCTTCTTTAGAACATTGGAGGATGGAGAATATCTTTTCAATGGAGTTGATCCATTGTTCAGCGATCGTCGGATTGGATGATCCACTAAAAGTAGGAGGCCTCTGTCTCATAAAGCTCTTGATAGTGACTTGTTCCTTCTTAGGGGGGGTTGAACATTCCTCTTGACCCGTGTTTATATTCAAAACTTGAGTTAGCTGAGAGAGAAGAATGACAAAGTTCGTGATTCCCGCTCCCATTGGATTGGGAATCTCATTAGTACAATCATCACACTGATCTTCAAAACGGTTGTTAGCCCGAGTCCTCCTATTACCTGCCATTGGATGGAATAAAAGGAAAGTTAGGGGTAACACATAAAGGATAATCCAAAGACAAAATTTGATGACTTATAAATAAACATTAATTTCATTAACTCATGAGTCTATAGGATTCAATATAGGCTTTTCGTGATCTACTTTCTAACATATATTCTTAGGGGGATTTTTCCCTTAATAAGGGTTCATACTAAGATTGTGAATTTATCAAAACATATCCCCTCGGAGTGTTGTAACCAATAGTGCAGCAATGCCCGTTGTCATACACCAGTTCCCGTTCGAGTCTAGATCAAAGCGGTGTATTCAGGTTTTACCCCTAGGATACATCTATGCCAGAGCTGCCTCTACCTGCTCGTATCCAGACAGAGATGTATTTTTAATAGAAACCACTTACTTAGTATTTACCAAAACATAGGGATGTTTTTATTATACTTAGTCTTGTATCTAAGGCTTTACTAGGGTTTCCTAATCCAAAAAATAATTAACCTATCCTTTGATACCAACTATGAAAACCCTTATTTTTATTACAACTTAAACATGCTTTATTACATAAAATATCACTTGATACATCAAATAAGATCGAGAGGTCTAGTGTATTTGGGGCTTAGGATCATTACATAAAAACTTAAAACATGAAATATAACATCTTTATTGAAAACATCCTTTATATGACCACTACATTCCCTCGTACTTAGCATTGCATGGGATAACCTGAGGACATGCATAAGAAAAGGGTGAGGTATAAAACCCAGTAAGGGTGTACACATGGAATAACATGAGGAGTACAATAAATGTTAGGCAATAGGAATGCCAATATATCATAGGAGAAACATGAACATAAAGGCATGATAAAGCATAATAATCATAAGATGGAAATGTGGCAACAACACTTAACATGGATTTAGCATGAGCCAAGGCTCATTGCACATAAAGCATGAGTAAACCCTCACTGCACATGAAGCACGAGTGAACCCTCATTGAACTTGAATTAGCATTAGTCAACACTCATTGCACATGAAATATCATGATACTATACTTTACCCAATGCATTGGAGAGCATTAAGGGCACACCCTTTGTAAACATTTCATTTTATGCATAAGTGTGCCACATGGATCATAAAACATGGATTTATAAAGAATAATAATTTATTCCACGATAAATAAATGTGTAATTAATACATGGAACATTATAAATGATAAGTAAATGTGTATGAAGATGAACACCCTTGAAGGAGAAATGGGCATGGTATTCAATACACAATGGCATTGGCTTAGAAAATCAGTGTGATTTCGGCAGCGTAACTATGTGACATAAGAATTCATAAAAATGGATTGATGAGAGAGAAAGGGTGTCTTATCAAATATGTGTCCTTGAATTGATGATTGAACAAAATCTACTATAATAGACTCTCCATCTTCTACTTCATGAATACAAAGTAAACAAAAAAGAATCAAATTTTCTTACTTCACTAGAGATATAACACCGGATCCTTGTTGTCCATCAACACCAACATGAAATAGTTTTCCTTATATTAATGTTTCATAATGAACCTAAATTTATTAAGGCTCCATTATTAAGAATGTTATAGTGATGACACATATTTCTTAACTCGACATCTGAAATCTTGTTCTATTTATACACAATTGGAGAATCAATCTATACATTTGTGAAAAAATATATACCTACTTCTGGTTGATAGTTATGATGAATATATCATTGAATATATATTGGGAAATTAAACATGATATCAATCATCATAAAAATGATTATATACATTTGGAGATAAATTGTTTTCTCTAAATTTTTACTTTTTAGAAGTATTGTTGACTAAATAACTTTGACCAGAACCATTTTGTCAGCCTCAAGATTTTTCAAAAACATATATCGAATCATTTTTAGATGAAAATAAAATACCTAATATATTTATTTGTATGGTCAATTTATAAAATTGAATGAAGTTAAATGTAAAAAACCCCTTCATGGGGACACTATACAATATTTTCAATCTCAACTATAGAAAGATAATCTTGCATATCCATTACCTTAAAAATAATAACATCCTCTAAATTTCCAAAACTGAACTAAATGTTGTTGTTAAAATACATTTCTTCTTGGTCAATCAAAAATGAGAAATTTACTTCATTGAAAATAAAATTCAACCTTTTAAATTCTATATAATTCTTTAATTGAATATTATTATCTTATATCCATTCAAAATTAATAAATTTTCCTTGTAGATTTGTTTTGTTTATTTATGTGCTCACACATAGTGTCACACATGTCTAAATCATATTTCATCTTTTTCATCATCATTTCAAAAAATTTGAATGTTTGAGGATCATATTGTAGGATTTCTAAAGTAAAATGAGTGCTATTGGAGTCTTAAGGGATATATTTTTGTGAATAAATTGACTGAAAGAGAGAAATAGTTTTTAATATTTTGAGTGATGTAGTTTTTGATTTCTCACATTAAATAATTAATGTATTGATTATTTATATTTTTTAAAACATTTTAGTTCAAAAAAATAATAAATTATTATTTTATTTAATCAATTTATATAAAATACCTGAAAAAACTATATAAAAAAATTAATGAAAATTAATGATTAAATTAATATAAAATTGTTTAAATTTAAATATTATAACCCCTTAATAAATTGAAAAATAACATTTGGAACAGGTTTGTTGAAAATATCCTCATGTTGGTATTCAGTGTTTAAAATTCATAACATATATCATTTTATTAAGATGATATCATAGAAAATAATGTCTTATATACATATTATTAGTTATAGAGTGACATACAATATTTTTTTAATTATTAATTTCATGATTATTGTCACATAAAATATGAATATTATTGATATTAAGTCAAAATTATATTAAACTATGTTTGTTACACAAACCTGTTTCTCACTAATTGCTAGTAGATATATATTATACCTCAGATATTGATAGAGAAAATGAATGTTGTTTCTTACATGACAATGAAACTAAGGAATTCCCTAAAATTTTATAGGTTCCAAATTTACATTTTATATCTATTCTACAACACCAAAATTTAATATCTGAATATATAATAACATTAAAATAAGAATATTTTTGTTAATTTAGAGGTTGCATGATTTTCCATTTTAAATATCCAAAAAATCTTTTACCAGTAATAAGATAATTTTTTTGGATTTGATAAAAATGTAGCACTTAGGAAAATTTAAAACATAATGTATTGTATGATAACAATAATAATGTATATTAAACTACAAATCATACATCTATATAACTTATTTTAAACTAGTTTTCCATCATTATCTAAATAATGTTTTAAATTGGTAAAAATGAGAGTAGTTTAGGTCTTACTATTTCTATGTACAAATTTTTTCAATATGACAATAATATATACACTATGATTTAAAATATATTCATATTATATTTGATAGATTTGATATCTATGAATGAAATTTCATTCTACCATTTTATACATTTTAATTATTATTTTAGCATACGATTTATAAATTCATTATAAAGATTTTTATTTGTTTATTAAAAAAATTACATAATCTACATAGATCAGTTCTAATTGTATATTTGTTCAAACTAATTTATTAAATATAGTTGAATCTGATAACCCATCCAAAATTTTGTTTTTGAATAAAAAATAATATATCCTTTTATAACAAGATATATGTTCTTGGATATGTTTATAAAGAGATCTAGTATGATTGAAAACTGAGGTCGGTAGATGATGATTTTGATAAATAATTGGTTCTTCAACATATACATCCTATAATAAATATCAAATCATAAATGATGATTTAACATCCATATGATACACATAAAAATTCATATGAGGTGCATAAGTTTGAATAATTTTTTTATATTTTAATTAAGAAACATGAGTAAATGTTTTTTCATAATATATTCCCTTATCTGGATTGTAACCTTTATCTAATAATCTATTTTGGATTATATATATTATTCATTTATCATCTTGTTTATTTCAAAAAAACCAATTTGGTTCTTATTAATGGATATTTGTATGTTTTGTCCACTAATTTCAAAAAAAATCTGCCAAATTGATTATGATATTCTTTATTGATTATTAACCAAAATTCATCTTTTAAATATTCTTCTATTGTTTTAGAATATAATATGATATAATGGTAGAAAATTCCACTATGTTTCCAACATTCCCTCAAGTATACACTACTATATCTTGATATCCTATTATATATCAAGAGGTTATTCGTTTAAAGTTATAAATTGTCAGGGAATGATACATTAATGTTCATGAGTTTCAAATTATTATGAACACAGTTGATATTTATATTGTTTGATTTCAAAATCAATCTTTGTTGATTCACATTACATGTTTTCTAATGAATTAAAAAAATCATCTATTTGATTTTTTATGACTAAATGGTCACATTCATCAAACATCACATGAATGTATTATTCAACAATTATTTATTTTTTATTATACACATTATAGGCTTTATAAGTAGTATAATAACATATGAATATATTTTTAGAATCATTTTAGTTAAAATTTACAAAGGTTTTACTTATTATTAAACATATAAACTATGCATCTTAATACTTTAATGTTTCTGAATTAAAGTTCTTTGTTATTATCTTGTTCATACAGTGTCATTTAATAATGGGTCTTATTAAAACTCTATTCCTTATTTAAAAATATTTTTTTATAGCATATTAAAAAAAATTGATATGAATAAAATATTCATATAACTTATTTATTTTCATTCATTAATAATTATATTTATTTTCACTACAGTTCCATTCAATTGAGGTGTTCTTGGGATAGAGAAGACATGATTAAAAACTTTGTTTGAGAAAAAAGATTTAAATTATTTACTATCAAATTCTCAATAATGATCTCTTATTAACGTTATTATTTTAAAATCAATATTCATTTATAATTTTCTAGAAATTTTTTCATGAACTGAGAAAAAGAACATTTTTTTAGAAAATAAACCCGTGTTTGTCTTGAAAGGTAATTATCTAAATTTAATACATATAATATTTTACCCAATATTTTAAATATTAGGGTCCAAAAAAAACAATGTGGATAAGTTGTTGTGGTTTGGAAGTATCATCTATGTTAATATATTTTTAAGGATTATGTGTGGTGATTTCCAATTTTTAATGCATCGTATAATCTATCATTATCATATTTTTAATGGAAAAATCCAAAAATAATTATTTCTCAAAAAAATATATAAATTAAATATGATGTAGTGTATAAGTATTCTATTCTATAACAATAATTTATCTATCTCAGAAGATAAACAACCCCTTTTTACACCAGGAATTAAAAACAAATGTATATTCATATTCAGTTCTGGTTCCCTTAAATATAAAAAAAATATCATTAAAAATTGGGGAATAATTTTTAAATAAATCAACATAAATGCCATAACCAAGGAGTCAAAAGATACTTATAATATTGTGGTTCAGTTCTTGACCATATAGCACTTTGTTGATAGAAATTGATTTTGGATCTCAAACTGATCCAACACCAACTATTTTTCCCCAGATTATTGTCTCTGATGGTAACTAGTCCCCCATAAAATATTTCGAATGTTTAGAAATTGGAGGTGACTCCTCCCAGGTCTCTTGAGTATACATTATCAATATACCATACTCCACCTTTGTTTCTATGACCATTCACTTACCAAGTAATAAAAAAAATCATGTTTTAGTACCCATATTTTCATTCGTCTCTCCAAATTTGAAAGAAAAGATTAGGTTGGCCAGATTCAGTATAAATTTTGACAATTAGAAGTACATGATTCATAATTTTTTATGGGAAAATCCTTTTTATTCCACTAATTTGGGGATTTATAAAATAAAATTCAATAGAGTAATGTCCCATAATTCTGTAGTAAATATATGCGACTCTAATTTTTTTTAGAACTTGGTACATTGTAATTTCTATATATATTTATATTTTTAAGAAATAATTCCATTTTAATATTTTTTTCTCTTTGATAAATTTATCTCCTATATTGTTATATAAGGTTTCATCACCTTTTGTTAATATTCCTGAAACACATTTGAATGATTCTAATTCTTCCTGTAGTTCTGTTATGATTATATCTTAATGAATTTTTTTTAAATAGATATATTATATATTTGTTTTTATTCATTTTTGTTATTTTATCATATTATGATATTCACATAAATTTGAATTGCAAATAATATTTAGAGATTTGTAATTTTTTACTAAATATTTATAAATTTCATTAATAAAAGTGTAGTAAGAAGATATTTTTTTGTCATTTAATATTTTAGTACTCGAAGATGTAAAATAATAAAATTGTTCCTCATATACATCATTGGAGCACATGAGCCTTATCTCAGTTGGTAAGGATTCTGTAAGTGCATCCGGGAGACCCGGGATCAAATCCAGGAGGAGAGATTATTTTCGGGTACTGTAGCAGTACTGTAGCAGTATTGTAGTAGTACTGTATATGAAACTATGAGGTACTGCAGTAGAAACCATAGCAGCTACTGTTTGGCAATATACCAGCTAGGAATATGCCCCCATTTGGACCTTCGGGCCACTGATTTTATCCCTGATTCTTTTAAGACCTTCGGGCCACCCAAGCCATCAAGTTAGTAAGGCCTTCAATCCACCATAAGTTCAGATGCAAAACAGATGACCTATAAGGAACATTCCCTATAAAGAGGATAAGCAAAGAACATTCACCACAGTAGAAGCTAGAAGTATTGCAAGAATGAGAGGGTATGAAACTTTCCATACGGGAAAGCCTATGCATGCAGAGGAATGCCTAGCCGAATAGCCATGCAAAGGTGGAGAGTAGATTTCAGATGAAGATGATGGGGAGGAGTAGTTCTAAATAGTTAATCTATGTTGTATTTAATGTTTGAATCCTATGGGGAAATGAATTCATCTAAGGCCTACAAGCCATGTAATACTTATGCTTTCGGGACTTGTATGGGTTCCACCTCACCCCTTGAATGGTGGATAATCAAAAATCAATAAAAAATGAAGTCTTAATATATTTTCATGGACATAACGAATATATTTTCTTTTAAATTTTTATTCTATTTTTTGAGTTAGATTTATAATTAGCCTTTATAGGTTTCATTCCAATTCTATCATAATTAGTTCACATCTAATTTTTCCTTTTTTCTATCTCTATTTTGCATGGTTATTATTTTCATTGTGAGATACTATGTATGATATAACCCACCCTTTTACATTGAAATCAACGATCTTCATTATATCCTCGTTAAATTTTTTGAAGATATTCTTGAAGCCTCTATTAATTTTATAAAATTTTCTTAAATATTATGGACAGATAAAATAACTCATTTTCATAATCAAAACCCTATGAGTAATTTTAAAATGTGTCTTCATGTTCTATTTTATTCACATCATTCATTGTAGATAAATTAAGGGTTTTATTTTCACTATTCATAATCTTACGGTCTTTATTTACATATTTCATATTTGGTTCACACATTATCAGGGATCCAATTAATTCTTCTATCGTAAATTCTTTAACTCGTGTTGACTATAATATAATAGTTGTTATTCCATTCCATTTTAGAGGTAGGACTGTGAGTATATTTGATGCCCGGTCAAATTTTAAAAATAATCTTCATAGGGAAGTGATTCCATTGATATATAATTCAGTATCCCATTCATATGGGTAACGATTTCACCAAAATATATTTTTAATTTATCAAATTTCATCATTGTCATAGTGTACCATTATTTTTTTGAGATTTCTAGTTCAATAAATGGAAACAACAACATTTTACCACATTTCATAGGCTATAATGATATTGAGATACTCGATTAAATTCATCTAGATGAAGACCACATATAATTGTGTCCCTAAATCATGAATTGAAAACATATTTTGAATATTTTGTGGAATCCTATATTTCATTGTTTGGTCTTATATAAGGAGTGGCAAAAATCATTTATACTTTTAATCTAGGATTTTTCAGATAGATTATCATATGATCATTCCAACATCCATAATTATCACCATTAATGTAATAAACAAAAACTATCACCATACCTTATTTTTATTTTTTTCATTGAAACCTATCTTTGTATAGACCTAATACATTGATCATTATAGATCTTGTCAAAATTATTTAAAAATAACTCATCATATATATGTTGTTATGTCATAATAATACAAAGATATACAGGGGTGTTAATTGGGTCTTTTCAATAATCTGAGATGGATTCTATATTTTATCATTATTCATTTTTTATGTAGATATAAAATTTTCTATTTTTAAGATAATGTAAGGAAATATTAAATAGTAAAGAAGAACACAAAATTCTTTCTATTGGTCCATGGCATAAAGATCTAATTTTCCACTATACCAACCCTGTCTGAGTGAGATTCATATTATATAGTAGTCCTGTCCTCTAATCACATGTCCATAAAAACAAAATATATGTTGGTAAATTCTTTACAGAAAGGATTTTTCTGGGACTCATTTTTCTTCTATAGGGAACCATAAATCCATTGATTAATTAGATAGGCTAAAACTATACCACAACTAAGCCCGAGTTGCTGATAGTCTAATAAATAATTAGAGATTGATAGAATTGAAGAGAGTCTTTTCATAGTTTCAGCATCAACTGAAAGAAACCAATCCTTCTCCTTTAATGATAAATTTCATTAAGAAATACTAACTTCGAATTGATCATTGTTGAAAAAAAATCAATAAAAATAGTAACCAACAAATAGAAGCAGTATCATGTAATCAATAGTTTTCACAAAACACTATTAAAACTTGTATGTCTCCAAAGTGAATCTTATTTTAGAATAATAAAGACAATTTATTTTTTTATCTTTTAGTAACACATTTTCCAAATATATATATTTCACTCGATATGGAAAAAACACTATTTCTATATAACAAGATACACATAGCTTTTTCAATCTTAACCGATCAAATAATATAGTCTAAAAATTATATATCATTTGTATTTAAAAAATTCAAGAGTGTTGTGACTTACCTTATATGTATAAATAATTTAATCTATAGAATATGAGCCTTTTTAATTAGTTCATATTTCCATTAATGTGTTATATACTTTTGGATATACGTTTGAAAAAATATAATAATAACTTTAAATAAGAACTCTATCATTGACTAGTAAAAACTAGAGTTCCTTTATAGAAGGAAAAAAATTCAACAGTATAGTTGACAATGTATGGTTGTTTATAAACACATGGGTGATGAATCATATATTTAATCATCAAACATAGTGTATCTTCTAAGCATAGGGTTTTTGACCAATAATTTTTAAAATTGTAGGGTACTTGATCCATATGATTTCATACAAACATAGGGTTCTCCAACCATAACTTAAAATTATCTATGTAGGTTATAGAAATGATTTTTGAATACTTGTAAACATTTCTAGAATACATGATGAAACATTTTATCTTATAAATAAGTTAAATTTCCCAATAATTATATTCCTAATAAATATGTAAAGTACTTTCAATGGTAAAATAAAAAATGGTATTTGTGAGTATCAAACTCAAAAATATTCATATAGTATTTTTGAGACAATACATTCCCAACAATCATATCCTTGTATAACATTTATCAAATATAGACAGTTAAATAAAAATTCTTCCTGTTGAGGTGAATTTTTTAACATGATGTTATCAAAAGTATTGTCAGTTATACATTATGTGAAGGTATTTATCATGATTAGAAGTCATCTATGATATGTGAAATTCACTTTATTAGATGTTCTATAGGATATATTATTGAATTTATCATTACTAGAATCATGGTATGACATGTTTACTATAACAATTAATTCCTCTAGAGGAACTAATATAATGTTTTAAGATATTTAGAATTTTATCCTCAAAGGGGATCTATAGAGAAGAGTGGGATATCTACTATTTGGTAATGCTCTTAGAATTGTTGGATGTGGATAGTCACTTGAGAGATATAATAGAAGATGTCAAAAATAGAATTTGATGTAGATGAATTGTGGGAATTTGAATAGTGTTAGACTTACCTGATAAGATTCTGGTATGTGTGGAATTCTCTAACGGAAGTGCATAAATCATAGATAAGCTACTAGAAGAACAATATATAATATATTCTGGTATTTTTCTTTGGTTATGGGAAAATAATATTCATCCTTTTACCCATCCTATAAAAAACAATATCACCATGCGTGCATGCGTATAGTTTACTATCTCCATGTCATGATGAAGTTTGTTTTTTATCTATAATTTATTTCGATGAATATAATGATTAGTATAATGGATTTAAATAATGAATATGAATTGATAATTATTTTATTTTATTAACATACAATCCAATTTCATATTATTTGACCATTAAATTGAATGATATTGTCACTCTAGCACTCATATGGTTTACCATCTCCATGACGTGATGAGATTTATTCCGAACATTAACAAATCAAGAATGATTATAAATAAATATTTATGTATGTTTAAATGATAAATATGATAATAATGATGTTATTATATTTTTGTAAAGATAAAATAATTTTTACCTTATTTTCATAATTAAAAATAAAAAATGAAAATGTTACGCATGTGTACGTACGACCTACCCTCTCCATGAATATATCATTGTTCATTATTTATAACTAGAATTAATGGTTTTATATTGAAATATTTATTTATATATAAATGTAATTATTATTTCAGGAGTAATATTATGGAGTAAATGGAATTATGACACCATGGACTAGTGACATCAAAACCATGATCATTTCCAGCTAAATTACTGAATATCGACAAGAAATATGATATTAACATAAATAAATATATAGTTTTTAAGACATAGTAATAATTTATATAAAATATTTAATAATTTTGAAAAATTTTCTTAATAAATTATAAATTAACATAACAATATTATTCAGGAATACAACAATTTTACTTGACGATTCATACTCTAGGTAAGGTAAATCATAACTAAATATCCATTAATTGAATTAAATATCCATTTCATTGATTGTGTTGTTCTAAGATTATTTTTGAATGTACTATTACTATTTTACACTGAATATCCAATTATATTGGGTGTTTTTATATTATTCACACATATTTATGTCATTGATATATCTTTAATATAATGATATGATATTTGTAGGGGTCTTTATCTCAATATCCATTCATTGAGGCATATTTTGATAATGTACACCACCTTATTTTATAATGTGATTAATAAACCCCGTTGGATTTTAATTTCATAAAGACTTTTTTCATAGGGAATATTTTTCAATGAACTGTTTTACTAAACATATGAATGAATTTTTTTAATGTACACATTAATAATGACCTCTCTTCCACTGTGACCAAAATTTGATATTTGGATTCCTATACATGCTAGAATGTTTTAAAAGAAAAATAAATACCATATTCCATTTTCCTGTATTTTTTTCGTAAAAATTGTTTTGATAATGGATTGATTATATAAATATCATGAAATGATATCTTATTATTTCAATGTGTAAAAGTTACTTTTCAATTATGCATGTTTTATGTTTTATGATTATGTTATGGTTCTCTGTCATTGGTTATGTATATAGGTAGTTCCATGATAAACCAAGGGTTGGTGATCTTGTAATTTCTCGTAAATTAATTGGGTTATGAGACAAAGTAAAAAAATATGGTTTCTCCTAAGATATTTTGAGAATATACTGTGAGGGGTACTCCAATCATAGCCATGCAGGTTACTCCCTTTGTATCTGTGAAAGCTACAATGTATGTTTCATATGGATGGAATAAGTCACCTTTAGGATTTATGGTTTCTATAATGTATTCGAATATTTTTATGATATCATTGGATTATAAATAATAATAGACTATCATTTTATTTCCTTATTTTATATACATTACGAAACATTTTGTGCTCATCCAATTTTTTTTAAATGTCTTAACAGTGTATAAGGATGGTTAAGTGAATTTATGAGATCAAGAATAATTTTATCATGAAAATAAATGATGTTTATTTTTAAAAATGTTATATATTGTGGATAATATGGATACTAATTTAGTTATACTCACGGTGTAAAATTTTGAGTTTTTATGTAATAGTTATGGCCAAATTTACTGAAATTATAAACCTAAAAAGATCCTCAATGTTAATTCAAGACATAAATCAATATTATGTAATGTTGAAGTCTGGGTTCCTTATAGTTTGTGCAAATGAAGTTTTAGATTTTTTATTAATTGAATTATATTTTGAGTAAAATATCCCCGTGTAGATTGACTTGGAAAAATACCACCTACATTCCTTGGTGAATGAGGTTGGCAATCAATTGCACTAAGATTACTCATGTATAGTTTTTTCAATATCATATAACCTTAAAAAATTACATTAAGAATTCATATACCATATGAAATTATTCATTTGGATATGTATGAAAAAAAATGACATCTATTTTTGGGAGATCAATACAAACTTCTCGGTTAGGTAATCAGTTACACCTGAATGTAGTGTAATAACTATAATTTGGAATTTAGAATATGTATTTACAAAACTGATGTGTTAAAATTACTCATACATAAAATCAAAAAAGTGATGAAAAGAAAAATATTACATATTATTTAATAATTGTTAATTTAATTCTCATATTCTAATGACCAAATATTTATTTAATTAAAATTCATCATAATCTAATTAAATGTATTAGTATGTGAAATGATTAAATAAAATATGTAAAACCTTTTTTTATATATTTCCAAATACCTTTAAATTGTTTACTGTTGCTAATATAGTCACTGAACAATGGTCACATGATTATGATTAATAAATGGATTTAACAAATTTAATTTTCTCAGACAAAGGAAGTGATGGCTGCATCTATTATAATTTCTCCATTCAAATCCCAATTGTCATATCTCTAAAAGGAGGTGGAATCACATGGCTTCTCTCTTGACCAACCACATGTCGAGATTCAACAAATTAAGCTTGAATGTAACCACCTATGAGAGAAGTTGAATATAATAGAGATTGCAACCCAATCGATGTTATTCGAGCCACCCCAAGAGCCTGTCACCATTGCACACATTACCCATAGGTCTTATGCAGGTGTTATAAAGGGTTATGTAACAAGACCCTAGGGCTGTTATGAAGATCATTATTTTTGTATATAATAATGAATACATATTCATTTTATTATTTTTAATTTGTAAATATTTTTTAATGAACAAATAGTTTTTAGTTAATATTCAATTAGGAAGTATATTTTGATAAATTAATGGATTTTTAATTAAATTATATTTAAATAAAATATTTTTTTAAATATTTGTTTGTTAAATATAAACGATTGTATAAATTTTTATGAGTACAATTGTAATTATTAATAAGGCATGAAAGCTGTTTTTGTCAAATCCCAAAATTTTTCTATAAATGTAATTTTTTTTCTAAAGGAAAAATTCAAATATTTAATAAATTATTTAGATAAAATTAATATTAATTTTTTAATTGTCACTCTGAAATTATCCAATTGTGAATTTTTCAAAATTTTCTGAGACGATCGATTTTTTAAGTAAAAATTAAATACCATTTAAATATATAACATGTTTTCTGACATCATAATGATCCAATAGTTATGTAATAAAATGCAATAATTTTTATTTTCGTCGAATTTATTTTTTAGATTTAAAATAATGCAATTTTATGTTCTTTTGAATTTTTTTACAAATCTTTAGTGGACCCTCCAGGATTTAAAAATCATTTTAAATTTTGAAATGATTTCCTTTTGAGTGTAATCCAACTCTACATAATGAATCCTAATATTTTCATAATTTTTCCATTGTCGTTATAATATAATTTTTTCCACTAACCTTTGGAAAAAACCATTGGTTGGTTTGTTGTTTTGATTTGTTTAATGGGTGGTGTCCGAATCCTAAATAATAATGAATTCCATCACTTTTCCTATATAATCTCACCCATGATCCCACTTCTCTTCACTCAAAACCCTTAGAGTAGGTCCCTAATATTCCCTCCTATCTTTAAAATCCTTCAAAGGAGCCTCAAACTCCCAATAATCCTCTCCCAATCCCCTCCCAATCCTTTGCGATCACAAATCCAAGTAAGGGATTTCATCCATTCTCATTTTGTCCAAATTTCATTATGTTGATATACCATTTCATTAAATAAAAAATGTTGGGGTATGATTTGTCTCATCCCCCATATTGATATCCTTATTTTTTAATGATTATAAATCCCTTTATATCTCATTAATTCCTGTCGTGTACACCTGTTTCCATAACAAAATTCCATAAGGAATATCTCTCTTTTAATTTATATTCAATCAATTATTTTATCTTATGAATATAAATTACATTAAATATATTGGGACATATATCTATAGAACCCCCATACCATCCATTTCTTGTACATATCATGAGACACCCCTTTCTCTCTCATCAACTATTTTTTGGATCCTTATGTCATGCTGTTATGTTGTTGAGATTGCAAAGCAATTTTCCAAGCCAAAGTCATTGGATAGTGAATACCATTCCAATTTATCTATAAAGGGTATTCACCTTTAAGTACATTTAATACTTGATTATATAGTTTCATATATTAATTTTACATTCCTTTATCATTGAATAAAATATTATGCTTAATGAATCAATGTTATAGGATCCATGTGGCACACATATGCCTAAACTGAATTGATTATGAAGGGTGAACCCTGATAACTCTCCAATGCATTGTGTAAAGAATATAATCATGATACATCAAGTGAAATGTGGTTTTAATCCTAATATTTCATATTCAATGAGGTTTTACTTATGGTGAATGTGCAGTGGTCCTTGACTCTTGAAAATATCATGTTGAATGTTTATGATGCATTTCCATGTTATGAAAATGATGATATATCATTCCTTAATGTTCATTTTTCTATTATGCATCATTGATATTCAAACTTCCTAAGATGTACTGTATTCTTTATGTTATCCCTAATTTACTCTTATATCGGACTTTATATCTCACATATTTCTTATGAATGCTCTCTTGTTATCCCATGCAATGCTATGTACAATGGATTGTTGGGGTCATGTAAAAGATGTTTTCAATAAAAATGGTGGGGTTTATATTCTAGGTTTTTATGTAATGTTTCTAATTTCCCAAGAAACTAGGCCTCTCAATCCTCAGAGTTTTATTAAGTTCATGTTTATGTTATAATTCATTTTAACGTGTTTAATAAAGAGAATGGTTGGTATAGTAGGTTTTAGAGGATACGTTTTGTAACTTTTTTGATATGGATTAGAACACAATAGTGAAAGGAATTGGGAAAATACTATGTATAAAAAAATGCCCCTAATTTTTTAGTCCTCAGTAAGTTGTTTATTAATCAAATACATCTCTATCTAGATAAGAGTAGGTAGATATGACATTAGCACAGATGTATCTAGGGGTAAAATATAAAAATACCGCTTTGAGCTAGACTCATACAGGAACTGGTACGTGAAAAGGGACCTCACTGCACTCTTGGTTACCAGAATCCCATGGGTTATGATTTGGTAATTTCATAAGCTTAGAATGAACCATTATTAAGGAAAAAAAACCCCAAATAATATATTTTGGTAAGTAGATCATGGATAACATATATTGAAGCCTATAAATTCATAATTTAAAGAAATAAAATTAATTTATATGTAATCCATTTTTGTATATGGATTACCCTTTACGTGTTAACCCTAAAATTCCTTTTATTCCAACCAATGGATAATAATAAGAGGACTCAAGCAAAAATCAATGTGATGATCAATGTGATGAATATTCTATTGAGATTCCCAATCTGATGAGAGCATGAATTGAAAACATTATCACAATACTATCTCAGTTAACTCAATTTTAAATAGAAACATAAGTTAAGAGGAACATTCAACCCTCCTAAGAATGAATAGGTCACAATCGAGAGCTTGATGAGAAAAATGCCTCATAATATTAATGGATCATTCGATCCCTATATTTTGAGAAAAAGGATCAACTATATTGAAATGATATTCTCCATCCTTCAATGTTCTGCATAAGATAAAGTTATTATAGTTGATTATCATAGAAAGGGTGAGGCTAATAAATGGCGGATATTTATAAAAAATATGAATCCTGAGAAATAGATTGAGGCATTTGAATGGAAGGATTTTTTAAAGAATGTTTTTCAATAAATATTTTCATCAAACCCTCTGACATAAAATATAATGGAAAATTCTTCCCTTAAGAAAAGAGATAACGAATAAATCAGAGCAGATGAGGCAAACATTACAGGGTTATCACGATATGCCTTTGGCATTGTCGTTACCCACGAATACAAGGTTGAATACTTCTTTGGTGTGGTAAAACCTAGTCTGCGGAAATCCCTAGCGATCCATGATATCAAAATCTATGAGTAAAATGAAAGATGTTCCCACAAAGTAGAAATAGATATTAGATAATCTCAGGGGTATCCTAAGGATAAGAAGCGTAAGGTGGAATTTATGTATAGCAGTCTAATTGACACATCCAATAGTGTTAAGATAATATATCCCTTACTTGCCAAAGGTGTAGGATGAAGCACCCCAGAAATTTCATCAAGTGGATGAGGAACTTAATTAGGTGTGAAAGGGAAGGGATCCTAGAAATTAACTACCGATAATAAAAAACTATGGCTGCAATAGTGGAGATGAATGCTCTGTTCGACCCTCAACACATTGTTCATTGCTTCAAAAACAATGAACCATGGCACTTTGTAAACCATTTCGCTAAGCCATGTGTTTTTATAGCAACCAACAACCTCAAATTTAGCAAGGGAGAGCTTTTTGCGTCACTTCTGATGAACTGAACCCCAACAACGAAGTGGTAATATGTACAATATTTATTCATTCAAGAATAGTCAATGTAGTTTTTGATTCTGGTTATACTCATTATTTTATATCCTGAAAGTTATGTAGAACAATCACGACACCACCTAAAATCATTGAAGTTAAGTATTCGATGAGAATGGAAAATGGGAAAATCGTTGCATCCAAGTAATATAACTCCTCCCCTATTAGAATTTGTGGATTGAACAACCTAGTGATCTTCTTCATACTCCATATAGGGGAATTTGATGTAATTAATGGTATGGATTGGCATTTCTTATATATTGCACAAATAAATTGCCGTGATAGGGAAATCACTATCCATATAAAGAATTGACCACCGATTAAATAAATGTTCATGGAGGAGGATGAATCTTCATTAGAACCATCATATCATGAATTGATATTACTGCCTTATGATCATAAGTTTCTAGCTCTGATGATTGATTATAAGTAAGAGACTATCCATCAAGACATGCTGATTGTGAGGGAATTTGCTTAAGTGTTTCCCAAGGGATCTCATGGTCTTCCTCCTAAAAGAGACATTGAATTCTCAAATGATCTTACACCTAGGGAATTATAAGTATCGAAGACACTGTAAAGAATTTATATTGTGGAGATTGAGGATTTGAAGAAAAAACTATTGTAGAATTTGGATTAATGTTTTATACGCCCAAGTGCATCACCATGGGGGGAACCATTCCACTTTATCAATAATAAGGATGGGTCAATTCACATTTATATTGATTATTGTGAGATCAAAAAAATCACAATAATGAGCATGTATCCTCTGCCATGAATTGACAACTTGTTCGATCAGATACATGGAGCATAATACTACTCCAAGGTGGATATGTGATCCGGATATTATCATGTATGTGTGATGAAGGAGGATATCCCCAAGAAATATTTTCATACAAGATACATGTACTATGAATTCATAGTAATGGATTTCTAACTCACTAATTATCAAGAAATATTCCCTGAATTTATGAATAGGGTCATTAATGATTACCTCGAAAAAATTGTGGGAGTATTTATAGATGAAATTATAATATACTACAAAACCACGAAGGAGCATGAATATCATCTAAGTAATGTACTAGAGACATTATGAATGGATAGGCTCTGTGAAAGGTATATCAAGTGTGAGTTATGGTTGAAGAATGTATCATTCATGGGCAATATCATCAAAATCAACGGGATATCTATAGATCCCTCCAATACAGATTCAAATATCGGATGGCTGAGGCTATCATTGAAAATGGATATCCAAAGTGTCATTGGGTTATCTGGATTTTTTTATTGATTGGTGAGAAATTTCTCTCGATAGACTAACCATTTTTATAAGATTACTAAGAATGGAGTAATGTTTTCTAGGAGTGATGAATTTGAAGAGAGATTCTGGGAGTGGAAATAAAGGCTTATTACTGTGTTCGTGGTCAAACTACCCACAAGTGGAGGACTTTTTGTGTTATTCAATGATGCTTTGAAGAAGGATATGGGTTGTGTGTTCAAGTAAAATGAAAATTCAACACCTATGCATCAAGGAAATTGAAATTTCATGATAAAAACTATCCAATAGGTGATTTGGAGTTTTTTGTAGAAATAATCAAATTGAAAATTGGGCGACGTTACCTTTCTGGGGAGAAGTAAGAAATATACATTGATCACAAAAGCCTCAAGTATATATTCACATTGAAAGAGTTGAACATTAAACAACTAATATGGTTAGAGATTATCAATGACTATGATTCCTCAATCAATTACCAATGTGGGAAAGCAAAAAAGTTTGAGGATTCACTATATTGAAAGGGCCCAACATTTCTATCATTGATGAGAATTGAAAAGGATCCAATCTTCATAGATCTGATGAAGATGGACATGGTAATCATAAAGAAGATAATATCATCAATCCTTTCACAAATTATTTCTCAACCATCTCTTTTAGAAAGGACAATGGATCCATTGAAGAATGATGTGGGAATTCAAAATAAGGTGAAAAAACCAGAAAAGGGAAATCCTTGGAGTTCAATGTTAATAAAGAGGGAATTGTGAATTTGGGTCAAGACTATGTGCTCCATAAAATCATGTGATAAATAATGAACTCTTGGATGATGAATATAGATTGAATTTCTCCATTTACCTAGGAATCAAAAAAATGCATCAATATCTTAGAGATCTTTATTGGTGTGATAATATAGAGAAGGAGATCACTAAGTATAAATCAAAGTGCTTGGTATGTTAGCACGTGAAGGTTGAGAGGAAGAAGTCTATGGGGATGATGAAACCATTACCCAAACCAACATAAATATGGGAGATCATCACCCTAGAATTTGTCATTGGACTTAAGAAGAAATCTAATGGAAACAATTCTATTTGGGTCTTTGTGGATCATCTTACAATGACTATACACCTTATTTCAATTCAAGAGTATTTTTCATTGGATAAATTGGCATAGATATATATTAGAGAAGTGGTAAGGCAGCATGGAGTACCACTATCATTAGTATCCGATAGAGATCCAAGAATTACCTCAATGTTTTGGAAGAATCTTTAATATGATCTAAATAATGAGATAAACTTCAGTACAACTTATGTTCCTCAAAATTAAATCCAATTTGAATAGACTATCCAAACAGTTGAGGTCATGTTTAGAGAAATCTCAAGGGATATCAAAGGAGGATGGGATCATCATTTTCCACTAGTTGAGTTCTATGACAACAACAAATTCCACTCAAGAACCCAAATGGATCACGATGAAGCCCTTTTTGGGAAGAGGTTCAAAACACAGACTTGTTGGGATGATTTTTGGGAGAGAAAAATTATAGGTCTACAAATGGTCAATGAAATGGTAGAGAATGCTAAGACCATCCAGTATAACATTAATGCTGTCAGAGTCGACAAAATAACTATTATGATAATCATCGATGAGTCTAATAGTTTGATGTTGGAGACATGGTATTACTCCTCCTATTGCTGAGGAAGAGAATTATGTGATTTGGGAAGAGGGTAAGGCATAATATAATGTATATTATCCCTTTGGAGATACTTTATTACATTGAAGTAGTGGCCAATTAATTATCACTCCCAACAAAAATATCTCAAATACATGATGTATTCAATGTATAACTCATGATGAAGTTAGTACATGATCCATCAAATCTACTCAATCTATAGGTGGTACCATTTTATAATGACCTCTCCTATTAGGGGAAACTGGTGATGATCTCAGGTTGTAGGGAAAAACATCTACCAAATAAGACAATGACTCTTGATAAAGTGTTATGGAGAAACCACACGTTTGAGGAAGAAATGTTGAAACTAGAGGAACTGATGAGGTGGTGTTACCCACATCTATTTTAGTGCGGAAAAGGAAATTTCAGGGGTGAAATTTCTTAAGGGGGATGACTATAATGACCCAAAGTTATATTAATGAAAATTAATATATATCTAATTAAATTTTTTATTATGTAAAATGGTTATATAAAATATGAACTTCTTTGGTTTTATATTTTTTAATTTCAAAATACTATTATGAATTGTTATCATTTTTAATATAGTCGTTGATTTGTGAACACATATTTAGTTTAAATATATGTTTTTAAAAAATCCAATTTACTCAAATAAAGTAAGCGATGGCCACATCCAATAAATATTACTTATATAAAGCCCATTTCTCAGAGCTCATAAAGGAGGTGGCATCATTGGACGTCGCTATTGACTAATCCCAAATGAGATTCAACATGTTAATCTTGAATAGAACTTTCTATAGGATATGTGGATGTTAATAGAGACTACCACTCCAAAAATGTTATCCAAGCCACCTCAAGAGTTTTTTACCATCACAAAACATACCCATAGGTCTTATATAGATTTTATAAACAGATATGTAACAAGATCCTAATACTATGACAATGTTCCTTATCTTTTTATAGACTAAATTATATACTTTGATTTTATTATTGTGACTTTGTTAATAATTTTTAAAGCATATATATTATTTTTAGATAATATTCAAGTAGGTAATATATTTTGATGAATTAATGGATTTTTAATTAAACTATATATTATTAAAATATTTTTAATAAATTAATTTTTATTAAATTTTAATGATCGTATTGTTTTTTATGAATACAATTGTAATTTTTTTATAGTTTGAAAGTTATTTTTGACAAAACCAATGATTTTTTTTGATAAATGTCAGTTTTTAATTAAAAATTAAAAATTCACATATTTTGTAAATAATATAGAGAAAATGAATATTATTTTTGGAATCATGTAGTCGAAATTATCCAATGGTGAATTTTTCATAATTTTCTGAGACAGTTGAATTTTTAGTTAAAAATTAAATATCATTCAAATACATAATGTGTTTCATGATATAATAATGAACAAATAGTGATGTAATAAAATTATATAAATTGGATTTTCGGCCAATATATGGTTTAACATTAAAATAATTTTCTTTTAGGTTTTTTTGATTTATTTTACAAAGCATTAGTGGACCCTCCAAGACTTATAAAACATTTAAACATTTAATATTATTTCCTTAAGAGTGTGACTCACCTCAACAAAAGAAAGGCTAATATTTTAATAAGTTTGACCTTTGTACATATAAATAATTTATTCCACTCTACTTTGGAAAACACCATGTGAAAAAACATTGGTTAGTTTGTGGTTTTGATTTGTTTAATGTGCGGTGTCCAAAACCTAAATAAAAATGAATTTCCTCTCTTTTCCTATATAAAGTCACCCAAACTCCTTATTTTATTCCCTAAAAATCCTTGAATCATGTCCCTAACCAGAACTCCTCTCTCTAAATTCTTCATAAGGAGCCCCAGGCTCCCAATAAGAATCTTGGAAGCCCCTCCTAAGCCTTTTGAATCACACTTCCAAGTATGAGATTTCTTCCTTACTCATTTTTATCCAAATTACATTATGTTTTAATACCATTTTGTTTTGAATTAAATATTTTTTGGTATGTTTTCTCAACTCCCTCATACCAAAAATATTTTTGAATGATTATATTCCTCTTTTTCTCACAATATTGTTTCCCATATACACTTATTACCATGCCGAATTTCCATAAGGAATTTCTCTATTCTCATTTATATTTATGAAATTATTTATAAATTGAATCAAAATTCAATTACATATGTTAGAAAATGTATCAATATGCCCCCATTACATTAAATTTCCTGTAAATATAATGAGATACCCCATTCTCTCTCATCATCAATTTTTTTGAATTCATATCTCATGTCATTATGCTGTAGAAATTTCTACTTCTTTTTCCCATCCAAAGTCATTGTGTAATGAATACCATACCCATTTCTATATCAGTGGTATTCTCCTTTATGCACAATTAAATATTGATTATGTAGTTTCATGTATTTATTACACATTTCATTATTGTGGAATAAATGATTATGTTTAATGAATCTATTTATATGATCCATGTGGAATACTTTTGGAAGAAATGATATGATTAAGAAGGGAACATCATCATAGAGCTCCAATGCATTGGGTAAAGAATAGTTTCATGATACAAAAAGTGAAATGTGGGATTAGTCATTCTAATTCAACTGTAACAAGGATTTACTCATGATCTATGTGTAATGGGCCTTGTACCATGCTAATATCATGTTAAATGTGGTTCTTATATTTCCATGTTATGAAAATAATGTTATACAATGATTTTATGTTAATGTTTCTCTTATGCTCCATTGATATTCCTATTGCCTAACATGTATTGTATTATTCAGGTTATGCCTTCAATACTCCATTATTAGGATTTATAGCTCCCAATTTTCTTATTCATGACCTTAGGTTATCCCATGATGTGATATATATGATGGAATGTTGTGGTCATGCAAAAAATTTTCTAGTAAAGATATTTTGTTTTACGTTCTAAGATGTTAGGTAATGTTCCTAATTTCCCAAAACATTAGACCTCTAGATCCTCAGTGTTTCCTTTTTTTGCAAATTTATGTGATAAATAATGATTATTTTTATATTAAAGAGAACAATTTTTATACATATGATCTATATTAAATTTTTGAGACATAAATAATAATACACTTCAAATTCTATGTGTGATATTCCTTCAAAAGTGGCAATTATGATGACATTGGTTGTAAGGCTCTGACCGTAAACTCTACATATTATCTTTATTTAAATAATGTATATCAAATTATTTTATCAAATATATTTTTGGTTTTGAGTTTTATAGAATTAATACAAACAGATAGACATTAAACTAATACTTTACAAGTCAGAACATATACACAATATCCAGTTTTCCACTAAAGGAAAACATTTTAAAATGTAACAATATTTTTTATGAAAAATATTAAATAATGTCATCACAACATCTTATTTGTTCTTACCAATAAAAAATACCCCTAAAACATTTTCAAACATGGGATGAGAACAAAAACTCAATAATGGACATGAAAATAATGAATGAAAATGTTAGTTCAAGAATACTAATAAATCCACAAAAACATAAGTTTCCAAAAAAAAACTATATTAAAAATAAATCATAGTGGAAAATTTTGGCATAAATTCCATATTACACTTATAGTAACTCACATGGTTATATAGGGAGTAACATCATGATTACATTTAGAATACCCTCTATAGTATATTTTGTTGATATCCTTGAAAAACCCATTTTGGTTATCTCCATGTCATTAACAAATTAACTGGAGAGATATAATATCCTCAACCACCCTTAGTTTAACATCGAGCCACCCATACTTCTTATTAATTCCCAAGGAACATAACATAATCACATCACATAAATAAAGCAAAAACTAAATAAATATTCCACTTTGAAATAATTTTTCATTTTTAAAAATCCATAAACTCAAAAATGAAAACACATTATTTGAAATTAAAAATTCCAAAATTTTAAAGGAAACATTAAAATATTCAAGTGACATGAAATAGATATATTCCATTCATGTTAAATTTGTTAAAACCCCGTTTTTC
This sequence comes from Viscum album, assembly GCA_963277665.1. NCBI lineage: Eukaryota > Viridiplantae > Streptophyta > Magnoliopsida > Santalales > Viscaceae > Viscum > Viscum album. The sequence goes on along the minus strand of OY728132.1, from coordinate 687,123,757 downwards.
TTTTGTAAAAATAGTCAAAAGAGTAACATTAAACGAGATTCTTAAAAAAATACATTACATAAAACTATAAAATATTATTTTGATAAAATTATAGAGAACTTATAAAATTAAAATGTTATAAAATAAATTTCTATATTAATAAATTAATAAAACTAATTTTAAAAACATGGACTCTAAATATGATTATTTTATAAAAATCATTTAGTAATAATAATAAATTTATTCACTTAAAAAAATGCATAACATCAGTCCAACTTATCAGGTATGTTATTTATGTTACTGAATAATATATATAGTTTAATTATTTACTTTCGTGATAAATTTATTAACTTTTAATAACCTATTTTTATCACCTTTTACCTTTTTATAACATTTACATAATTATTTAATTTCATGTCGTACGTTTTGATGAAATTTCGTACTTGAGTCGAAAATGAAATTGTTATTATGTCCATCATCAAAGTGGTAATTATTCCATCATCTCCAGAGTAATATTACTGTCATAATAATAATATTTTTTTATTAAAATATAATTTTAAATGAACTCATTAAATATAGACACAAAAAGGAAAATATGTTACAATCATGGACTTGGTAAGCCATATATACTCACGAGCAATGTTCTCAATTTTCAATTATCATTATGGAAAGAGTATAAGTATAAGTATATCTTTATAGAATGACCATAATATTATTAATATATGATTAATAATTCAAATAAAATTATCTATATCATCCATTTTCTATGGTGATGAAAAATGAATCACATCACTTTATGGATGTGATAGTTCGCATGTATGCAGAGACGATGTTATCATTTTTCTGTGAATGGAATTGTAAGAAAAATATTATATATTATTATTAAATAATGATAAATATATAATTAATATCATATTTAAAAAGTAATTTAATCATCTAAAGAATTAATCAGATATTGTTTTTGAAAATATGATATATCATTTCATGAGGTGGCATTTGGCCTTACACAAGAATAAATATTTCGTCCCATTTCATGGATGTTGAGATGGATTTAGTTGATTATATTTAAATAATGACATAAAATTATATTTAGGATACAATAGTAATTATTTAATTAGGGCGGAAGAATATATGATGGTAGGGGAAGAATAAATATAATAGAAACACAAAATAAAAAATTATACATCTTCTTTTAATGATCTTCTTTGAATGAAACCGTAAAACCACTATGATGTCTGTTATGAGTAAAATAAGGCCATGACAATGTGGTTAGGTACTATAATAATGGATTTGGGTAGATATTATAAGAACCAAATAGGTTAGTAGTTTTGAATAATTGAGAATAATGGTTCCCTTTTATAAGTGAGGGGAGAAACACTCTTGAAAATTGTTAATACATAATATTAATATAAATAAATATTATAATAAAAAAGAATAAAATTGAATTTTTTGAATATAAGATGGTTACGAGTCTAAATGGATTCCTAAAATTAAATTTATACATGTTTTTATAATTTTTCTAATCCATATCTTTTATTTTAACTTTTATTTAATCCCTTTTAACCTTTATCAGGATATCATGTAATTTATACATTAAGGGTTAATATTGTTACTATAAAATGAATAAAACCCAAATATATAATTTATGAAATTTGAATCCTTATAAAAATATTTATCAAAATTATATTTTTTTATTATATTAATAAAATATTATTTATTTATAAATATAATTTGTGTAAATTCTGGTAGAATTCATTAGATGAATATCAAAACATATGAAAAAACATTATATATTAAAAAATATTTCAAACATAACTAACAAGTAAATGTAATATATAAAATTATATTTTGTAATTAATTATATCAAATTTTATTACCTTTAATATTTTTAATATCATTTATTTTATTCATCTATTAATTAAACAATTAATACATCATCATTGTGTCACCATTTAAGGAAACTATTTTATCATTAAAATTTATAAATAAATTAAAATGATGTAGATAAATAATATATATTTCAAATTAATATTTATAATCTAACATATAACCTATATAAAGCCATATTAAAAATATTTAACTTTTTTTTAAAAAAAGTACGACATGTTTGACATTATCATTGAATAAAATATTATAAATTATGCATTCTCAATCAAATATCCATAAATGGTCACATAAAAAATTATTTGATTTAAAAAAAATACTAAACCTATAAAATTTGGATTTTTTTAGTGTAATTTAATAATATTTGAAATAATTGTTTTAAAAAAACTTACATGTTTTCCATTAATAGTGGTAATACAGATTACAAATTTTAGTATTCATATTTTGTAAAAAAGTAAAGGGGATATACTTAATAAATTCATATCATCTTATTAAATATATGAAATCCATGTTCCAAAATTAAAACAAAGAATTGGGTAGGAATAATTGAAAATAATCCCAGTAATGGAATTAGATAACTATTTTTGAAGGTGAAATAATTCAGAAGATTGAATTGTTTTTATATAAAATTTCATCGACAAATTGATTAAAATGACTTGAATTTGAAAAAATGCTAAAAAAACTAAAAAAATTATACTTTAATAATAATTAATAATATAACACAACACTATATTATAGTTAGAAAAAATTTGTTTCTAATTTTAATGATTTATTTTCACTATTAATCAAATCATAGAACTAATCAAATAATATAAAAAGATATAAAAACTAATGAATTCAAATATACTAATTTAAAAGAAAAATTTTACACTATCATAAATAATTTATTTAATTGTCGAAAATTAAATTTAAAACATGTTATCCATCAAAAGGAAGGAAAAATGTCTTTTTAGAAAAATAAACATTTTATAAGTAAAATTTGATTTATTATTATATCATGTATAAAAAATACATAAAATGAATTTTAAATTTTAGTGTGAATATTGAATACATTTATATATATTGAATTAATATAATCCATCAGTAGTTCATTGACTATTTATTGGCATAAAACTCACTTTTTCACATTTAAATAATTTTTAAGAAATACATTTCTTTTTATTTCTAAATGGGGATTATATTATATTATAATTAACTAGTCAAAGAATTACTTATATATGTGTAAATAATAGTTTCCAAGTTATGTTAATTATTTTAATACCCGTCATTCAAACATGTGGCCTATAATCGTAACATTTATATAATAATATATAGTGGTTCATTTAAGCTCGATGTGGTGTATCATAATTAATATCGAACATATTATTTCTTTTTAAAAAACATAGTATGTAAAATTATACACTATTTTATAAATTGTACCCTCGCTATTTTAAATTTAAAATCAATAATTATGGTTTTAAATTTCAAAATACCAATTTTAAAATCCCATATCAGAGGATGGGTAAATTAAACTCTCATTTTAATATAAAGAATTTGAAGTATGATGGTCACCTAAGATAACATATACTAAGGTTCCATATTGGAAAACATGGGAATAGAATGGAAAAATAACTATCATGTTCTGATGGATAGTGATAGAGAACATGTAAATGAGAAATTAATAATCACATAACCATAAATATTTTATGTGTTAAAAGGTCACAAATGTCATATTAAGAAAATTAAATAGATAAATATTTTGTAAGATCATTTTCATAGATTTGAGGAAATAATTTAATAAATAGTGTGTCAAAAATAAGGGAACATACATACTTGAAAGGTTTTGTTTCAACTAATAATCAATTTCAACCTCGAACTCATCTTTTCCTCCAAACAATTAGTATTTAAGACAATTTTTCCCACATGAATCCCTATAATCATAATCTAAAAACTAATAACTATCAATTATTCCTCTATTTAGACATTAAATAAATGAATTTAGTTAGGATAAAATAAAAGAATTTTCCAAAATTAAAAAACCATTATATGATGAAGAACATCTTTAATCTCCAAAATTCAATGGCAACACACAAATTTTAACATAGAGGATTCAATAAATTATTTTCATTAAAATACCTTAAAAAATTTATATACTAACGATAAAACCTAAAAAAATAGTTATGTAATCACATATAATTTCATGATAGTTTTAACATTTAATACAAAATAAAATCAAGGACTTTTCATGTTTCATTCCAGAAATGAAATAATTGAAATCCAAAAAGCTCAATGTATGTTATCCATATTGATAAATAACATGAATCACCATAACCCAAAACTAGATATTATAGGCTTCCAAAATATAATTCTACCATAAAAAATCATTAAAAATATCTATGTATTCTACTTAAATTAGAATTATAGAGTCCCTAAAAGAGTGAATGTCCTTCAAAATATCATTTATCACTTAAATAAAAATTTATTATTAATCCCAAGTTAATCTATTTGATAAAATAGATGTTCTGAAAATCAAAATAATAATTACACATAAAATAATTTAACAATAAAGAATAATTTATACTGATCAAGACATCATGTAGAATATTTTTATGTGACACAATCTGGTCTCCATTTAGTTGAGGGTTCACATCCAGTAGCCATTTCATATGTAACAGGTTATCACCCATCCTAAGGGTTGTCTTATTAATTGAAATACATTAATAAAATCCTAATAAAATTCCATAAATGTGAAAACATCAGAAAAATAACATCACTATGTTTCATCATAAAATTTTATCTGACCTCATTGATTTTTTATACAAAAATGTAGTAACCCAAAATGAGATCAAAAATAAATGTCTCAAAAAAATATCATTTATCACCTTAAAATTTTATAACATAAATCCTAAAAGTGTTTCAAGGACATGAATATTGTTATCAACATGAAAATCAAAAAATCTTGAAGATATACCTAACTCGTAATAAATCATCATAATCTTTGAAGTTATCTATACCATACCTTGATACCAATTATAAGGAACCTCTCTTAAAAATTAACTATTCTAGTAATTTTATGACTAAAAATTATATTATTTTATTAAATATTTTTAGGTTTGGTGTTTTATAAAAATAAGAAAAAACATACCTAGTAATACCAAGCATTAAAAGTGGACACTAATACTCAATATAATTTTTTTCACCAACAGAAAACCTTTTAAAAAAACATTATTTCTTTTCGGTAAACATATTTATTACTATCATCACGACTACTTCTTTGTTCATACAAATACTGATGACCTACGATTATTTTAAAAAATTGGATAAGAAAAAAATATCAATAAATACATAAAAATAATCATGGAATCTGTTAGTCTATAAATACTTATAAACCCATAAAAGCATTTAAATAAAGTTATAATTTTTATCCATAAAACACAACATCTTTAAAATACCTCATGAATTAATAATATTTCTATAAAACTCCATTGAAAATAAAAAGCATAAATGTATCTCCTGGATACATTTCTATATCAATATTACAATAGATAGTAGGGATACACAGGGAGTAACCTTCCTGGTTATATTTGGAAAACCCACCATAATACATTCCAAAAATCATTATGAATAAACCCTACCAGTTAAATCTTCCCAATTCTTTATAGAGATGTAACAGTTTCATGCTCCCTTGATTTATCACAGAAACATAAATTCACATTAACAATAGTTATTAACAATAACATAATAATAACACATAAATATTTTATAAAATAAAAATAACTTTTCCATATTGAAATCACTTTTCATTTTTGTGAATATACACACTCACAAATAAAAACACGTCATTTTAAAATAAAAAAAATACACTTGTTATGTAATCATTAGAACATTAATGTGACTTCAAATCAAAAAATTCCATTAAGGCATAATATTTTTAAAAATCATTCTTTTTTTAAAAAAATTAGTTCAAATAATAACTTCAAATTTAATTTTTGAAAGAATTTATTTTACATAAAACCTTAAAAAGATTTCTTTTTTTTACATTTTAAAGAAATTTTTAAAATAAAATTTTAAAACATTTATCTCTGTATGAATAAATTCTTAAAAATAATATTAAAAACATGAAAATGAAATTAAGTTATTTTGAATACATCTTTAGAAATTATAAAATATTGTTTATTTATTTCAAAAGATCATTACCTTGAGACTCTCTTGTTAAGTAGGTTATTAATGTCATTTAATAAAAAAATGATTAATTATTTACTTTATTTTGATCCTATTTGATGTTAATTATTAATTTTATATAAATTTTTACCATGTTATAATAGTTAGTTAATTTTTGGAAGTTCTTATCAGACGTTTTGATCACATTTAATTCTAAGGCAAAAAATTACATGAGTATCATTTCTATCATCATTTTTGAAATTTTTACATCATATTCACAATAATATGATGAGGTAATAATCACTTTTACATAAATAAATACACTTTTAAATAAATTCAATAAATATAGATAAGAAAAATGAACAACATTAAAATAATGGATATGGTAAGCCATACCTATGGATGAGTAACCTTTTCAATTATCAGCGACCATTATGGAAAGAAGGTATGTATAATTTTATCATTACATAATGATCATAATATCATTACTATGAGATTAAAAATTAAAATATACATATATATATATATATACCATATATGTGATTTGGTGGTGAAAAATGAATCACATCGCATTACAGTGGTGATAGTTCCCACATACGCATATACGATGTTATCATTTTTCCTTGTATGGAAAGATAATAATTTAAATGATATATTGTTAATAAAAAATAAAAAAATGTCATTAATATCATATATAAACATTAATTCCATCATTATGGCTAGTCTTGAGATATGGTGATTGAAAACTAATTATATCAGTTCGTGAGGTGGTATTCTTCCATAAAAAATGAACAATTAATTATTTTTGAATTTAATACAAAAGAACTGGACTCAAGTGATGATATTAACATAATAAAACCTATTTATATGTAGGATACATGATTTATTAATTTATGAAAATGTAAAATGATTTGAATTGTGTTGAATAAGATAAAAAATAGAGACACTTAATTAAAAACGATACCTCTTATTTAGTCGATCTCTTTTATTAACACCATAACACCTCTATAATGGATTTATTTTTTTTGCGTAAAATAAGGCCCCTAGAAGGATATGAATGATTAAATTTAGGAATTTGGGTATATATTGGTAAATAAAAATATGTTTTTATGTTTGATGTAATGTTTACAATGGGTTCCATTTTATAGGAGAGTGGAGGGGCACTCTTGAAATAATTCAAATTGTTAAATTCATATAAATTTACATTATATTCCAAATGTCTATAGAGTGATTTTTATAAATATAAGATGATTATGGGTCTCAATAGGATAATAATATTAAAATTAAACTTGTTTGGATTGATTTTTAATCCATATCTATTTGTTCCAACCCTCATATAACCCTGTTAACTCTTACTAGGATATGAGGTAATTTATTATTTTAGAGTTAATATTGTTACTAAAAACATAAAATGTAATAAAATATGGGTAATTTATAAAAAAATTACCTTATACCAATATTTTGGCTAAATCATATATTTTTATGAATTTATTAAAATATTATTTTTTAAAAAATATCATTCAAGTTAATATTAACACTATTCATTACTCGACTTTTAAAAAATATCATAAGAACATGATATATTCTAAAAAAAATTCTAACACATTAGTATTTGTAAAATTAATATATAATATTATTGGATGATATTAATTATACTGGAATATATATTTTTTAATAATTTTAATATCGTTTCATCCATTATTGCATAAATTAATCAATTAATGAATTATCATTGTGTCACCATTTATGTTAATTATTTTATTACAGAAAATTTTATATAACATACCATGATTGTGATAAATAATTTCTATTTTAAATTAATATTTATAGTTGAACATATATCCTATAAGATCCCCTATTAAAAATGTTTACCTCGTTAAAAACAAATGTATGACAATATTGTCTTTTTGATGAATAAAATATTATAAAGGTTTTATTTTCATCCAAATGGACAAAAATGGCCACATGACCAATCCTTTAATACATAGGGATGAGAAATAATCACCCAATAAAATATGCACAAGTGTTATTGTAATTTTATAATATCTTTAATATTATTTTTAAATTAATTTTCTAATTTTCCCTTAACTGTAGTATTAAAAATTACAAAATTTACGGTTTATATATAGTCAAAAAATGACTCAAATTTAAAATTATGATAAAAAATATATAATCCATTAATCAAAATTCACATAAATAGTTCACAATTTTTTTTTAAAAATTAATCCCATTGATGATATAAGAAAATGGGTTTTAATGTGAAAACATTCAAAAGATTGAAATATTTTTAATGTCAAAATTCAATATGAAATTGATTTAAATGAATTAAATTTCATTAAATGATAAAAAATTTATTTAATTATAATTTAAAATCAATTTAACTGATAATATGAGACTATAAATTCATTAGATGAAATCCTTGTTTTCAATTAAAAAACACACTTTTTTCACTACTCAAAATAACATAAAATTTATCATAAAAATAAAAATACCAACAAATGTAAATTTTCATATATGTATTTCAAATAAGGGGTTTATTATTTAATATATAATTTATTAAAGTGTGAAAAATAATATTTAAAACATGTTCACTATATACATGCATTAAAACTAAATTTTTACAAAAATACTTTTTCTATACATAAAATTGGATTTATTCATATATAATGTATAGAAAACTAATAATTTGAATTTAAAACATTATATAACATATATATATATATATATATTTAATATATCCCAAAATGATTTATTTTTTATTTAATATTATAAAAAACACTTGTGGGCATTTAAATATTTTTTGAGAAAAAATTTCTTTTTATCAAGTATTTTTATAATTTAGTTAATCATGTTTAAACCCATCATTCTAATAGATATATTATAATTGAAACATTAAATAATAATATTTAGTTTCTTTTTTATGCTCTATGTGGCATATTATATAGACTATTGAACAAAATATTACATTTTTTAAAACCCATGATGTAACATCGATCATTTTATTGGGTAGGAAATTCCATAGATGTGTGTTGTGACATGGCCGTAGAAATCGTAGATATGTTGACATGTTATCATTGTATCGTCAGGAAATACATGTAAATCACATCTCAAATGGTAGAATAATTTAGTATCCTTGGTAAACCAGACACCCACATGAGACTTGTTTTACAAATGAATAAACGAATTACAAAATAATGTTTTTAGAGAATAATAAATATATTTGAACTAGTATATACTTCCAAATCTTTATTATCACACTACAAAGAATCCCATGGAAATGAAACATAATAAGGGTGATCTCAAATGATAAGTAATTGTATGTACTATGAGAGAAATTTGTATAGTCAATATGGAAAGTTAATAACTGAACACAAATTAAAAATAATGAATAAATTGATTAATAAGTGTCTAAATAGTAAAAAAAATTATCACTAAACAAACATGCCATTAAATCAATAAATTATGAATGAAAATGCATCCATAGATAACAATGATGAAAAATATCAAGGATATTAATAAAATTTAACTCTAATCGAAAGAAATGCCTAATTATTGGACTTCATGTTTCCTAAGAACAAGATACATTATTTTAATTAATTTGAGGCATACTGTCCTCTTTATTAGTGAATAATAATTTCTAATGAATAGGATGCAAAATAAAACCATAAAAAGAATCATAAAATAGAGAAACATAGTTTATCAAGTTCTATATTGGGTACTCAGGGTATGAAATGTCACTCACCCAACCTTTCAACTTGGACGTCGACCTCTCTTCTTAGTTTGTGCTTGTGTCCACACACCACCTTCATCATCCGTAAAACCTTCCATAGTAATGGGTGTAGATGAAAAGGGATCATCATTCTTTAATACAACTTATTTTCAATTTTTGGGATCTTATAAATTTTGTTAAAAATGATAACATTACAAAGTACCTTCTCATATAGAGATGCAATGTTCTGTATTGTAATTTGTCTTTGTTTTGGATGTATGTCCTTGGGCTTATCCAGCTTCTTCATGTTAGTAGAATAATCCAACATTATTATTTCTGAAAGATGGTTTCCTAGTTTCTGATTTACTATTTTTGGCCTTATCAGTATGTATAATATCTTATTAAGTAATCCCACATGTTGGGTTGGGTAGCATACGATCAATCTGAATGGGAAGGGATTTTCAGAACATTGAATGGTTTTATGTGCAATGTCAGTGTGTAAACATCATTCCTTTAGTAATGTGGTGTCTCTAGATATACTTTTCACAACATTAAAAATTGAGGAAGATGAAATCTGGTAAGTACCTTGTCATTGTGCTATAAAAATAGAGTATTTAGCTAGTTTTTGAGAATGTGAATTCCAAGATAGAATGACAACTTCAATTTCAGTATGAGGACTTATTTTTATCCATTGATGCTTGAGCTTAAACATCAATGAGGTTTTAGCATCCAAAATAATAATTCCCTTTCTTCATTTTAGTGCATGAATCTCTTCCCTTACTTTGTATTCATCCACTCATTGATCCGTGATTTCCTTATCTATTTGACTGTCTTCTGAGTCTGAATTATTTTCTTCCACATCTGTGCATTTTACCAAAGAATCATTAAATGAGTGACTTATATCAGATTTTCTAGTTCTTCCTACAATATCAACCCAACTGATTTTATTTTCTCCATCTAGATGAGGGGATAAATAATCACCATTTTTCAAATGAGAGATATTAATTGGTAGATGACTAGGATTATTCATCTTAGATTAAGGTTGACCAGTCTAGGTAATTTCTTATCTAGAATTTCGACCAGAAGGAATTTGAGGTGCACCTGGTTGTTGATTCAGAAGATAATAACTCCCTTGAGAGGGTTTAAGTTCCTTCATTATTTTGCATTTAGATTCATTATGTCATATTATCATGCATTTTTTGTACTTTGTACCTGATGGACAATTATATCTTGTGTGTCCTATCATGCAACAGATTTCAGAAAACATAGGTATATTATTATACACAATTCTCAAAATGATTTCATCTTTTGAGGGGGAGAGAAAAACGTTGTCAATCGAAGTAGATCTTAAATGAACATCAACTAAAAATATAAAATAATAGCACAAGGTAGATTTCTCAATGGCATGGTCCGTACGAATTGATATTACAATTATAGAGGAAATATCAAATAGACTTTCAGAATTCCATAAAACTGAATTTAATCCATATATCGTGATCCAAACATTCACAAAAGTGTCCTTAATGTCATAAAGACTAATGTCCGAGATCATCTGTAGATCCAATATGTTCTTAGTTTGAGGTCTTCTGACCCATATCCCCATGAAAGTTCTTTTAATTCAGAATAAAGAAACAAATAATGGATGAAATCCATCCCGTAAGAGTCACATTTAAAGACACTAAATTCATAGATATAATAATGATGGGAAAAAAGGTCAGAAATTTTCCAAAGGGAATGAATTTTGAAACAAAAATTAGAATGGTGATGGAATTATTGTATATTTCTAAACTCTGTATGATTTTACCATATGAACAGGAGACATGATCCTTATATCCCTTTCTAATAATACATTGCGGGATGTGATTTAAAGTGAATATGAATGAAAAAAGAGGAATACCAGAGGATGGGAAGATATTGAGCTGTTCCTCAAGATCCTGAACCTTATTCATATTCTTCAAAATCCTATGAGAGAATCTATGCTGAGAATAAAATGAGAAGAGGTTCAATCCTATTGGGTTGGATATTTCTACCTATTTGCCACTCAAAGAGGTTTTTGTATTGCACACATCAATCACCTCATCCTCTAGGTACATTATATATTTATTATCAATACATTTCAAAATATAGTTTATCTTATTAATGTTAATACCTTTTACATGATAGATTAAAATTTTTGGAACAAACCCATATATTCTCCTTTGTAGAAAAGAAGATGTTTTTTTGCTAACTAATATCATCTTAAGTCACTACCGATGCGTTGTGGAGATTAATTTAAATGGATCCCACCTAATGTTGTACAAGTCCAAAAAATTCAATATATATTGAATAATCTATTTAAATTTGTACAAAAAAAAATTTGTTATCAAATTTTTATATTGTGTAAACAATATAGATTTTTGATTTTTTTCCCAGATATGTAAATAAATATGAATGTAATTACCATATGTAAAATTGGTATAATTTTATGGAAATATATATATATAGGATAATTGATATGAGTAATTAGGTTAATTCAATGTTCACTGGTCATATTAAAGTGAGTATTTAATGTGTACTAAAAAAATAAATTAGTCCTGTGAATTATAATACTTTATGTGTCCAAATAAATCTAAGATAATTTAATGTAACAATGGGGATGATATCAATAAAACATTTCCCAATATTGAATAAAATAAAGTGTTTGTTTCATTTTTCAAATTTAATACTAATAAAAGATATTTTAAAAACATTGTTATGAAAAATATATTCATTAATTTTATTTTATTAAAAATATTAATTATTGAAAATCAAATCAAAAAATAATTTCTCTTAAAAATAATATTTTAAAATATAAATGGAATTATTAATGAAATGATTATGGGTAATTCTGTACATATAGTTGAAGTTGAAAATAATAGTTCTTTTCCAAGGTAAAAATGTTAGAAAATTTCCTTATATTGAAAGCAACTTGAACATTCCATTGGAAAAATTTGTAAAATAGAAAAAGTCTAAGAACCCAATGAATAAATGAATTTTTGGATGTTTAAACCATCATTCAAAACCTTTTAATAAAAAAAGTGCTTTAGAGTAAATCATGTTCTCTGACTAAATAGGGAAATGAAGTTGGGATATTTTAAAAAAATTTATAAACCATTTTGCGTACCAAATTGTGGAATAATGACAATATTACTTGAAAAAATCACAAATAACCAGAGTATAAAAAAATTAAATTATTTCTTGGACCACAAACATATTAATTACATAAATGTATTTTCAAGAATGAGAAATCATGATTAGAATGAGATTGTGAATTGGACCCTTAAAAGTCAACACATTAAAGTGAAAATAAAACAAATTTATTATTTATGTGCATCAAATTAAAATCCACATCAAACAAGTTTAAAAAAAATAAAAGATAGTAAGAATACATTTAACACATAAAAATTGAATAAAAATTAAAATGAGGATGTGATATAACCCAATGAAAATGAATGATGTAATAAAATCACTTTAAAACATGGTAAATTTTATTTAAAATAAACTTTTATAAAATAATTAAAATTGAAAATAAAAAAAATGGTGAATAATGATGTATTCCTGATATTATATGTCAAAAGGGAAGTGTATGACCCATATTAAAGAAACTAGGTGCATAAAAATACAATATTACTCGTTGAAATTAAATTTAGATGAAATCCAAATCCTTGAATTACCTTTTAGGAGATACACATATAACCTCCTATATAAGGGTTTTAAATATGTTAATAAATTATTAGATAACCATAATAGTTTTTAAAATATCATATATTTTCTACTTATAATATCTTATTACCCGTTTTTTAACTATATTTCATTATTTTCAATATTTTTGGAGTTCATTGTCTGTTTTCTTCAATGTTTTGACTTCTTACATGTAGTTCCTATTAACAAGATCATGATTTAATCATCTCCAAAATGTAAAAATTATTTAAATAATATATATATATATATATTATGTAATTATAAAAAATCTTTAATATTTTGAGATATGAAATGAAATGCATCTTTCGTGGAGAGGGTATGACGTACGTACACATGAATGCTACATCGATTTCATTATAATATTAAATGGTTCATATTTAATATATATCTAAATATTCTATTATATAAACATCATAATAATGTTATTAATTTCACTTATTTTTACGAAAACTCTTCATAACACATTTGATGTATAGGTTGAACGAATCACATCACTTTAAGGAGGCAGTAGTCCACACGTCCAAAATGATGTTATCATGTTCCCAAAAAATTAAAATCATACAGACATGAATTTTATAAAATTTAAATATCCATAAAGGCATTATAAATATGATTTATATCATATATAATAAGTAAATCTATAATTATTAGACTCTCTTTATTTGGTAAATGGAATAACGAACGACATCGGTTCGTGATATGGTAGTTCATTGTACACACGAACGTTGATTTTGTATCTCATTACATGGATTTGTGTGAATGTGTAGGTATAAATATTATCATATTAACATTAAAATAATTTTAGTATACTTATGTTATTATATATTAATGATATAAGAATGGTTTATGGTTTGAAAAAATTAATAAAACACCGGAAATCGTTGAATAGAGTAACCTCTTATTCAGGTAACTATTTTTTTTTAGACCCTAATACTTTTTAATATTTTTTTTAAAAAAGTGAGGATTATATTATTATGAGAGGGACACTGGGAGATTTTGTGGGAATTTTTTTAGATATCCTATGTTCTTTATAGTTGTATTAAATTTGGAGAGGTGACTTTCTTTTTATAATGGATGAAAAGTGACATTTTTGTAAATTTATGAAAATGAAATTCCACCCATGATTTCTCTATTTAATGTTTCTATAATAGTAATCCAAAATATATAAATGGTAGTGTATGGTCTAAATATTTTAAAAAATTTTATTTTTTCACGTTTCTATGTAATTTTTTCTTTATTTTTATGTTTTAGTCTCATGTTAAGATAATTTTTTTTATCGCATAAATTAATTTTGATGACATTCACAAATATTACTAAAACCGAATCAAGTTTAACATATTTTAAATTATAAATAATTATTATTCCAAATATGTAATCCTTTTTTTCAAATTTAAATTTTATATTTTTTAGTAATTAAATTAAATTTAATCCGACAAACAAGACCACAAAACAAGGTTTTAATGTAAAAATAATCAAAACAATGAAATATTTTAGTATTAAATTTCAAAATGAAATTTATTATAATGATATAAATTGGAATATTTTATGTATAATTTATTTAATTTTACTTTTAAATCAACTGAAAATATAATTTTTCCTAATAAATAAATTATATGTAGATGCAGTTTTTAATTAAATTTCATTATTGTTCACTATTCATAAAAAATGACCCTTTTTTAAAAAATACCAAAAAATAATCCTAAGATAAATTTTCATTTTATTTATTAAAAACTAATTTTATTTTAACATTAAACTTTTTAAATGTTACAAAATGTATATTTAAAATACACTCTCCATTAAAAGGTGATAAAACCAATTTTATAAAAATATAGACTTTTAGGTGTAAATTTGGATTGTTCTTATATGATGGATATAAAATATATAGGATGAATTTAAAAAAATAATTACAGATATAAGATATAAATTTAATATATAAATTCTATAAATTTTATTATTTTAATCGATTGTGAAAAATGTGACTAAATATTATTTTGTTTGAATGTGGTGTTGTGTGTATTGAAATCTATTAGATATAAATAAATTCATTCAATAAAATGGAAATTCATGGGGTGCTATATTATTCCGCACTAAGAAAATTTGTCCTTAAACTTTTAGGTGTATTACATTCTTAAATTTTGTCTGTAGTTCTCCTTTAGAGATTCCTCTAGTTCCCATGTTTCTTCATCGATTTTTTGATTTCACCATTGTACCTTTAATAGACTAGTCATCTCATTCCTCAATACATGATCACTGATATTAATAATTTATATGGGTTCTTCATAGTATGAATGGTTAGGTTACAACTATATTTCTTCATATGTGAGGACATCAGTTGTGTCATTGATGTACATCCTTAACAGGGATATATGGAAAACATCATTTACCATTGAATGATTTGGTGGAATTTTCTTACAATAAGAAACACACAGAACTGTTTCAATAACTTCAAAGGGTCTAATCTACATAGGAATTAGTTTCCCATTGTTATAGAATATTTAAAATCCGTATAAAAAGATATATTAAATAAACCATGATCTCCCACTTGAAACTCTATATATTTTGTCTAATTATATGCAAAACTATTTTTCCTACAATGATATGCTTTATTATGAGACTAAATAGATGTTAACTTTTTCATCGACTCTTCATCCTGTTCTAGGAATATGGGTTTCCAACCACCATCATGATACAAAAATTTGGTGTATGAAACCTCTTCTAATATAATGTTTCATGTGGAACCATTTGAATATGTGAATAGAGAATATTACTATAGGATAATTCCACCAATGGTATATACTGACACTAAATACCTTGAAATCCAAGTTAGAATGACATCATCATGTATTCCATTGTTTTAATTGTTTTTTGGACCATTTTTTCATTTAATACAGAGGCCTTTACACCTCAATCATTTTACAAAAATTGTTTTTTGGACCAACCATCTGTTTTAAGATGTTTTTAAGTGTTGAAATGAATCATAGAGTCAATATTATTATAAAGAATTTGTCTTGAATTGTGATGTAATTTGGGGATCTCAATAAGAAATAATTGATATATCTATTCAATTAAGTCTTACATCACCATTAATATAGAGCCTTATAATGCAATATAGTGGATGTCCTTCTCTTATAGTAAGGAAAATTTTATATTTTTTTATGAGAACAACGATAACCCATAATACATCATAATTTCTAGGAGTATTTAGTCATCCCGTGAAAATGACCATAGTAATTTCATTGGATTTATACACAAGAATTAGAATAGGTTTCATGAATCCATTAGTATTATGAATTAAATATTTCACATGATGACAGAAAAAAATAAATACACATATTTTTTAGTTCCTTTCTTCATGTTACACCACATTAAATTTTCCATTGAGTCCCTAAACATCACTAAACTTACAGGGTTCTTAGACAAATTGAGGAAATGATAATCATTGTAAAATACCCATTTTTTCAAGTATAGATTGAAGACATAATATATTTCCAAATATTAGAACTCCATCTTCACAAACAACGTTTGTTAATTTTCCATCATTTGATGGTATAACATCTATTGAAAGTTATCATACTGAGATTGAGAATTCTTAATCTTCTCTAAAAAATATTATTTTTCAATAATTTGAAAAATTATCGATGACTTCACCTCTATAGAAATTTATATATAAATAGTTACTGGATCCATGAACATAAGATGATTCTAAATTTTAATTTGTGTTAGAACTCTAGGATCAATCCAACCCAATGAATCTTCTACATTATTTTAAATCCTGTGGTGGTACTGTATTGAGAAATTATAATCCATGAGTAGATCGGTCCATATCCATGTCTCAAGTTGAGTTCTTTCTATGATTAGACATATATAAGGATTTTTTGATCCATTTATATCTCACATATTCACCATAGATACAATGTCACTATATTATCAAATTATAGATTATATCTACAAACATATGATCAAGGGTTTAAATAATTTTATTCCTAATCTTCAATTTTCATGATTCATATGCAATATGTTTATCATTATTCATTAGGAAAAAAATGAGTCCCTTATTTTATGTATCCCTATATATGAAAAACCAATCACATCCGGATGGTTGAGTCAAAATAAGAGAATTGACTAGTCTTATCATTAGTTCATAAAATCATTCTTTACATTCCTTTATCCAAAAAAAACATTACCTTTTTACATGTATACTTGGTTAATGGGTTATCCAATCATATAAAATTATGATGGAATCATCAATATTAACCATACAATACAATGAAACTACATACCTTGGTTATGAATGTTGTTGTATGATATTATTTATCTATATATTTCTGTGTAGGAAAACCTAATATTCCATCCATAAGGACAATATGTCAATGAAATGAAACTACATGAACAAAAAATTCATACTTACTGAGATTCCATTATAAATATTCCATTCATAGAGTATTAATAATGACCTTAAATGTGTTATCATGGAGTTAATATATTTTAGAATACAGACTAATATAATCATTGAAGACCATAAAAAACCATCATGTTATTCCTTTAATACTGTATTAATTGCGTTCACAAAATAGTTAGTGCAATAGTCGACATTAATGGAATTAATATAAAACCGTAATGTCCATAACTCATCCCAAAAGAAATCATCAACATTTTTTCCATATTTACTCACAATTGGTGATATATAGAAAAATGATCAATATTTGAAAAGCATTGGTCTCCATGAAGTTGATAAAATAAGTCATCAATGAAAGATATATGTAACTTTTTATTTAATGTAAGGTAATTAATTTCCATATAATCAATTATCAATCTCATGGATCTATATTTCTTATTAATGACGAGAATAGGGTGAATAAAACCCTTATAACCCAAATTATCTAGTTTTTTATTCAATTACACTAATTCAAAAATGGCCATTATATAGGGAGTCATTGATAGTTGTATTTCATTAAACATTTAATCATTATTAATTTTAGCTTCACGATCTTGGAGATGTCTAGGTAATTCCTCAAAAAATTTATAAACGAATTCATTTATAATAGGTACATCCTAAATTTAATGATTTTGTTATTCATTACTAGATATTATTTGAACATATTGACCAATTATTTCTTTTATTAGAGATAGTCCGGGTGGATCTAAATAAGAATCAAGTGAGGAAGATTTTTTTATAATGAAAATATATTCTACATATTCTTCACAAATTGTAATTTCCTTCCTGTTGAAATAAATTTTTTCATCATATTTTGAGTTTAGTGTATAACAAGGATTATTTTAAAGTCAAACATAGGTAACATAATATGTAAACATATAAATCATTTTTATATATCATAATAATGACTTATCAACCCATGATTGTATCATTGGAACATAAATTAATAATTTTTACAAAAAAAACCATCTAATTAAATAAAAAGGGAAACGATTAATTTTATTATAAAACTGAGTACATATAAATGAGTGTAGTGATCCAGAATCAGATAACACATTGGATAAATTTGAATATAGGACTAATGTACCGGCCACGAAATTATTGGTGTAACATCCCCAACCCAGGATCCACATACTAGTTCCCTGATTTGGGTCACCACATGACCTCAAGCATGCCTTCCCATATACCAAAGGTTTCTGACCACCAGTGAACATCTAATAAATAATGTGGGGATACTGTAACCTTATTTCTATAGTTGTCGACAATAGATAACATATTAAATAATAGAAATATAAATAGTTAAACAGAACATGAATTCTAACCATTCCCCAAAAATTTTGTACAAACCCTACCAAACATTAAATAATCCATGTAATACTTACAGTCAAATATGTAATGAAAACCCAATAGAGAGACCAAAATCAAAATTACCAAAATTGGTCTGAAATACAAGTTTGAATCCTCAACCATTCACATCCCAAGACCAACTCATATTTCTTTCATATGGCATTTACCCTTATTCTGAACTAGATCTATGAAATATACATGGGTACCCAATTTTAACCAAAGATGGGTGTGAGTAAAACATAGTAGGCCATCACCAATGGTGTCTACAGATTATCTAGTCAAGAAAAATAGTTCTTGAATGTAATAAAAAATTATAAGGTAAACATAAGATAAAATTGGTTCCCTTAGCTAATAATATCAATTGTAACTAGTTTCATCATTTGTTCCATATTCAACACTTGTTCCATGGGTTAAGCATTTATATCATTTAAAATTCACCTAAATTTAGCCATTCACCATGGATAAGGGAAAAAATCAGGTTCTTTATATATCTAGGGACAAAAATTTCATAAAAATTTACATCACACTATCCTAGGATCCTCAGTCCGAGCAGTGTCCTAAAACACATCTATTAGGGTCATAGAGACTCAGTTAGTCTCTCTAACTCATGCATTCTAGGGGTGGGGTTTTGAGCCTCAATCAAACCCAACCATTTTGAGGAGCCTCAGTCCAATATCACACACCACCATTCCATGTTCCCATTATTATATATATTTATATTTCCATTTACGACATACACCATATCAGAAAACATACACCACCTATACACATAACAAGTAAAATTTAAATTTCATTTAATGTATGAATCATCGTTAATCTTCAACCCATTAGAACATTAGTAATTTACATATCATATCCCATTTATACTATTTATCATAAATAATAATTCACATACATTAACACATTTTTTCCAATCATTAATTTATATTCCTTACTCTATTTACGCATTTCAACTAAAAATTCACAAGCTATTTTAAACATTCCCATTAATCCGTTTAATACATTCTCAAATCCTGTGAAATGGACCCTTTTTCCATTTACAAAAAACATACACAACTAAAATTTATGTCTCATTTAATCTCAATCCAAAATTTCAACAAATATTTCATGGGACTTATTTCAAAACAAATCAACTATAGCTTTAAAATAGTAATTTTCCAAGTCTAGGAATGTTGAAAGAACACATGGGTGGCTATAAGTTAGTATAATATAACATGATTCATCCCATAAGATTCATGAGAGGATAAAATAATCATTTATCCAACCATTTTATCAAATATTAATAAAGGCATCAAATTCAAAACAATAGAGAAACAATAGCACAACCACACATCCACAATTCAACAATGAGATTCTTGGATATAACTTGTAGACGACCTACATTGAAAAAATTGGTGAACACTACCTTATCCTATGGTAGTAACAAATTCAAGAACCACATGTTTCCACAAAATAATTTCCAATGGAAAACAAGGTTTTTATGGCATTGGATGAAGAAGAACAAAACGAAAATCTCTAATCTTGAAAAGAGAAAAAATAGAATTATTTGACTAACTCGGAGCTTGGATCATCACCCAATGATGATCTAAATGGATTTGAGTCAAATGTTATTGACCCTTGGGAATACTAGGTCAAATGTTTCATCACTAAGGTTGAGAGTGGAGAAATGAGTGTGAAAATGGGTCCGAAACCTTAAAATTACGATGTGGTGGGGGAATGTAAAAATACCCATTTTAATGGGGTTCATGATTTGGCCGAACAATTTTCCAAACCATGAACCAATAGTAAGCGTTCCTCAATTCAAGTGGGGATATGTCACATTTTTATCTGGTGATCTTACAGAATTAGATAATCCATTCACCCACTATAAAAAATGGATCTATCCTTTTTCACAAGGTCTAGCCTCCCGATTTTCATGGTGTACTTAACAATTTACCCCACCTCTTGGATATCATGGTTTGGGTTCATGGTTATATTTAAACATTTGAAAAATGTGAAACCATGATAGGATGTCCAAAATCCACATTAATTCAATTCATAATCCCTTGAGACACCCCCCAAGCCTCCTCGTTTATTCAGTAACTATTCCATTAACCAAATTCAAGAGGATTTAAACCTAATTTAAATTTGGACACACCACCATGATGTCTGGGATCATAAAACATCCCTATAATATAATAGATCATCCTATTTCTTCACTTCCAAGAATCAGTGATCTTCTGAAGTAAAAATATGGTGCTACTGGGATAGAATATCCATCTCCCAATCCCACGATGCTTCGTGAACATCATCTTGATGTCAAAAAAAAACTAACCAAATGTACTATCATTACCCATAAGGATTTATCATTATGATCCATTAGACAAACTAGATTCTCATGAAAGGACACATCAAAATCATACCGAACATCAATCACAAAAACAATACAGGGATGTCATAGAAACATTTTCCTAAATCGAATCACAATAAAGAATTTCACACTAAATAATACCATCTTAGAAGATACAATCAGCACCACATCAGCCTGATCCTCTATGTATCTCATCAACTAAATAGAATGGAAGATTTTTAAATCAATTTTTAAAATTATAGTGGTGACCTAAACTCAACACCACCGAAATAAAAACATCTTCTTCAAACTGAATTTCCTGAACAACATCGATCCACAACATTATGCATAATGGAAAAATTTCTTAACTAAAAATTCAAAAACCAAGAAAAAACAAACAGGGTACTCAAACTGATAAAAATATGAAAATCCAATTGTGGTCTAGGGAAAACACTATAATGTTTCTTACTCGACTCTATACAACCTAAAAATCTAGTCACATTATAAAATGACCCATGTCATACTATGGCGCTCCCAACCACGCACTTTAGTTCTCCACCACAATCTTTTGATGGTAAAAACCCCATATATTGGAAAACTGCACCATAACATCAGCTCACCTGTCACAAAATACTCGATGTGTTTCCCAAATCACCATGCCTAGAACCCAATTAAGAGTCTACTTATCATTGGAATACAGCCTTTCATTAAAAACTACCCAAAATGGAAATGTATCCAAAACAAAATATAGAAAAATATTAACATTTACTCTCACAATATTTCCTACTTTTCTGATACAAACATTCAAAAAAACATCGAGCTAGAGGTGGATTATAACATATGACATTCATCCCATTTTTTTATCATGCCGGACCATTCTGGAAAACATGTCTCAAAAACGAATTTATTCTAGTGATGAAATGCTATTATATACAGCTACTCTTGGCGATTCTTCATTTAAGGCATACCAAAATCATTAAATTCACCTACCAGGGTCATTCTTTGACATATAGAAAACTCAACCATCAATGCATCCCCTACTTTTCATAACATTATCATGCATCACCACACCCTTCAAAAATCCCTACACAAGAACTCCTACTGTCAATACACATACTATATATGACTAGGATCATACTTAAAATATATTTTAAAACATGGAAAACTAATTTTCACTCTATGAATTCCACCAAAGGATCTTTATGACTCCCCAATTTTGACTTTTATTCTTAACTGAGTTGTGTGGTCCCCAACTAACTCATCATAAAAAATGTAAACATAATTTTTGTAACATCATTGACTTACATGGTCAAGGTATATTCAAACAAAAGGACACTCGATGGTCACCCTATCACACCTACAAGAGTCCATACCTAACCTCTGATGAGGTTCTATAACCCAACCACCAGTTCCAAAAAGAGTCTCAATGTCTTACCACTCCCTTCGATGACTATAGCACAAGAATCATGTATTCGATTTAGAACAAATATGAGCATAGAGGAAATACATTTCTCATCCGAAAACAACATCCAAGGCACACCAGGAATTTTATATAGAACCCAACATGCACCCCACATGTTTATTATTTTCAACCTGACATCACCACATCCACTCCATGGTCAACACCACACCTCCCATGATCAACAAATATAACCATAAATTAGGTACCTAATTATCACCAATTTCCCTAAATAATAACAACCAAAATGGTTAATACATTGACCATAATATTAACCACAGAACATGAGAGTGGCCACTATGATTTTCATGGAATAATAAAACAACATCTACAACTACCCATTCATGGCTTCTGAGAATAGAATCCATGACATTTGTGGACATTCGGTTTATCCAGAGGACCTCGCCCATAGATGATCTATGGTGTACACTACACAATCAATATCCACATATACCACCACATGAGCATAACCTCCATGATATTCCATATCCAAACAAAACACATTGATGTTTCTATGTGTAATTACAATGCATTCTCAACATACCAGGGATGATGTCAAGATGTTGGGAATGATTTTCATTGATGAAAGTACACTAAGAATTTATCAATGAACATCACTAAAAATTATCCACCATCGATGTCACCTTCCATAGTTGTGGCACATTGAATTGCAACATTTTTCCATCATAATTCAGGGGGTGGGGTGGGGGTTACAAACCAAACTCGCCATATCTTCATGAACTTTTATCAATTAGTCATGAACCAACATTTCCATTAAGACTACTATGCCTACACCACTTGAGCTCTTAAATTATAACATTTAAGGTTATAAATAGAGACTTAATGGTTCATTACACCAATTAAAAACCAATGTCTCCCCATAAATCTAGGATTCCAACACTAGTTCCACAGAGAATGATAAGGTCTTATCCTGAGCCACCTATTAAACCATCCTGAGGAAAACTATGCATTAATAGTTAATGATCACATATGGACATTATTAGATCCCTCAAGGTCTAACACATTCACATGAACACAAATTAAGCCGAACTCTTATTACATAACCAAACCATCACCAGGCCTAGCCCAATTCACACTTACTCACCAGACTATGGCTTCTGGTACATTATCCTGATTGGCCTGAAGACATAGTAGAAATGCCACCAAATAACAAAACAAATAAAAAAATTCCTAACCACATAGACATCCTCACTTTGGGTGTCCCCTTATTTACTTAAGACTGTATCTATGAATTAGTCACCCTTTTCTCTTCCACCCAATATAAACCTTGAGGCCTCCACTAAGCATAGTCCAACTAGATATTCCATACATTAAAATTATAAAAACAGAAAAAACCAACCTACTATCTTACTATTATCAATCTAGTTCTATTTTAAAAGTACTGGGGAATAACCATACAAATATAAATAAGTCAATGGTACTATTTTAATCAATTCAAACCCTATTGCATCTACCATTCTTCATATTCTAAGGCACCTACAACACTTGGCTAACCTCCGTCGAAGTTAAACATGATCTTCCCAATACAATGAATAATTGTTACAACATGAGTCACTTCTTCCAAAAAATTCATCATCCCAATTATCCTTATAGTAAAAACTATCACTTGTCCAAATCCGAAAAACTCCCACATATGCCTCACACACCTAAGATCACTCACATAATGACTGACCACTCTCACAAGTCACTGACATGGATCAAACAACACCATCATCTTAAATAGGGTTAAGGGTAACATGTCACTAGGCCCTATATCTTGATTATACTCATAAAACTTCTTATTAGTCACCACTCATGGGTGTATTTCATTACATCATTCCAAAACACTACAAACAACACATCGATAATGAATTTACTCTAGGTTCCAAGCCCATAACAACACAAGCACCACTAATGAAACCAAGAAACAAGACATCCATTTCAAACCCACCATTGTACTTCCAATCCCAACACCAAAGTGTTACCTCATCCATTATACTAGCTGATACCTCTCAACATAAATGAAACACCCTATGTAAAAGTACACCAATAGAAAACCCATCTATCTAAATCATGGAACTCGCTATGGTCTACAAACTAATGCACTATCACTGCGAAAACCACCCATATATAGAATGTATTCACGACACTATAGTTAAAAAACATTCATTCCTCATAGAGTTCTAGCCTACCTTAGTTTTGGAACAATATCCCTCCCTCTACAACAATGTTAGTGAGTGTTACAATAGAAAATCTCTAGTTATATTAGAAATACATGTCACAACCTACCTCCAGGTCCTATTCCATCACCTGAATAAAGTGGTAAATATTTTCACGGAACCAATCCTACAATCTATTACCCTATATTTAAAGGACTTACAACTTCATTACCGGATGATCGATCTCGTCTATATCCTCATGTTTCCCAAACAATACACATAATCTTGATGGAATTTCTCTACAATTTCAAACATAAGTCGTAGAACACATAACAAAAAGCATCCACATTTTAAATATTATAAGGATTTTAACTATCCATAGAAAACACATTTTTTACTTACATTCACCATGGATAATGTTTTATCAAGATCACTACCGTCAACAATCCCGACCATGGTCCACGGTAAACATGGGGTAAACTAACTTACATAGTAAAAAGTCTTTTTTGTACATATCATTAAACCATATCTTCATTAAAAATGTAAATATTTCTCTATTAGGAGCAATTTCCCTTTTCAAAAATCATTACATCCAATGTTGATCTTAATACATTTCATTTATCACAATTCTTCAACCATTTTTTAACATTCCATCCATTTATCCACTTACATCATCTATATTAAACACAATTTTCTTCATATTTTCATGAACTAATGTGTAATATATCATTCATTTTCCACAAACCCATATAATGTGATCCTATCATGAGGCATGCCAATTACATCCCTAGGATCCAAAAAATGATCCCTAAATGAAAATCCTCATGTTGTTTTGGAAACATGAAAAACATCATAAAATAATAATTTTACACAACAAGTGCACCACCAAATGGTGAAATATCAATCAACTGTAAAATAATTTTCAAAAACAACACTTGCCACCAGAGGTTCATGGGCTCTCCCTCATGAAATTGTAAGCTAATCCCGAGCACGAGACAATTACAAAGGCATGAAACCTACTAATATCATGTATACCATCCCCAAATATTATAGAATTTTAAAGAGCAACTCTGATTAAACATTGTAACATCCCAACCAATGATCTACTTACTGGTGTCCCATGTATGGGTAGCACATGATCTCAAGAATGTGTCCCTATATGCTAGAGGTTTTTAAGAAGTAAGTTTATAATATATAAAATGTGGAGACTATACCCTCTATACTAGAGTATTTCACAATAGATAACATATGAAATAATGAAAATAATGAAAATTAAACTATAAAATTCATTCCAAATATTCACCAAGAATAATGTACAAACCCAAAATGAATATAAATATGCCAAGTCAAGCTAATAATGCCAAAAGTAATGAAACCATAATTGATAGACTGTCAATTGAATCCCTAAAATAGATCGTCAATCAACCCTATGATCCTAAACCATGGACGTACCAAGTACAACTAAACTACATAGATTATGGACATTACCCTTATCCAAACATGAAAC
This sequence comes from Viscum album, assembly GCA_963277665.1. Taxonomy (NCBI): domain Eukaryota; kingdom Viridiplantae; phylum Streptophyta; class Magnoliopsida; order Santalales; family Viscaceae; genus Viscum; species Viscum album. The sequence continues at coordinate 687,097,089 of OY728132.1, read as the reverse complement.
CATGAATTCGACTCGGGTACCCAATGGTGGCCCACGTAGAGTATAAGTACAACTTCATAGGCCACCACCAACGGTTTCTATGAAATATATAGTCAAGACATATTTTTTCATGAATTTAATAAATAATGATAAGGTAAAAAAATATATATCAAGTTCCATTAGGTAACAACTTCGGTTTAAACCAATTTCACCATTTATTCCATTTTCATCACTTGTTCCATTGGCTATACATTTACATAATTTACACTTCAGCTTATTCCTATCATTAACTATGAATAAGGGAATAATTCTTTTTCACTATCTCACTAGGGATAAACATTTAGTAAAAAATTACACCACAATTACCATAGAGACTCAGTCTAGGCAATATCATCAAATTTATCCATTAGGGGCCTAGAGACACTGTTCGACTACCATACCCGTACATTTTAATTGGTGGGGTTTGGAGCCTAAGTCTAACCCAACATATGGGAGGTGCCTCATTAGATTATCCAACAACAACAATACATGTTTAAATGCTTATATATAAATTTAACATATAACCCATATCAAACACCACACACAACCAATACCAGTGACAATTAGAATTCCCATTTCATACAACATATGAAATGTCATCAATCGTAAGGCATTATAGAATTTATCATTTAATCATCACATCCAATTTATCCCGTTTACCTTTTCACACCATAACCCATTTAACATGCTAAAAACTTCTTACACAATATCCATTTTTACACCTTCAACATTGCATATGATTTAATATATTTATGAATTTCCACGACAAATTCACAACACATTTTACACATTCACATTAATCCATTTAAAGCCTTCCGAATATCATAACTATTTCTCCCTTATTCTATTTACAAAAACTAGACCCCACTATCATTGGTATATCTTTATGAATCAAATTGTTTAAGGGATCTATGAATGAAAGAACCTCTATGCATAACATTGTAATTTCCCATGATAATGAATTGCAGAACACACCTTTGGTACCCCTAAATATGTCTAATATATCTCATTGCATACCAAGGGGATTATAATAGGTTAAATACATTATTTAGACAACCATTTTACAAAATATCACTAATATCCTAAAATTCATAAGAAGATAGAACAAACAACAAAACCACACATGAAAAATACCACAACGAGATTATGGGATATAATTTATAGACAACCAACATAGAATATATTGTTGAAAAATCTCTAAACCATAATTATACATCTATATTCATGAACCACATGATTCCACAGCATAAGATAATTTAGAAAAAAGAGGGTTTTAGGGATTCAGAAGAAGAAAAACAAAACTAATTTCCATAATCCATATAATAGAGAAAAGAGAATCATTAAACTCTCCCAGAGCATTGATCCCACCCAACAGTAATCTAAAGAGAATATAATTGAAGGAGATAAACCCTTGAGAAGACATAGTAAAAAATTGGTTGACACTAATGTTGATTGAGGATAAATTAGTGATGAAATTGAGTGAGAAAACTTAATATATTCTGTGGGTAAAATAGGTAATATAAGAATTTTAATGGGGTTCTTGGTTTGGCTACACATTTTACCAAACCATGAATCTAACATGCACCATCCTCTATCCAAGAGGGGCTAAGTCGCATGGTCACCTATGGGGCATGAATGTTTTGAAAAACCATGCACCAAATATATGCAATGGATCTATCCATGTATTCATAGTTTGGCCTCCCCATTTTAACACTTTACATAACCATGCAACCCACTTCATGGATAACACAATTAACCTACCCAGTCACCATTAACCATGAGCCAACTATGAAACCTAGATCAAATGGACAAAATCCAATTTCATTCATCTGACAAACCCCTAGGACACCCATGAGACTCCTTTTACAGTCATTAAATAATCCATTATATTGGTTAAAAGAATTAATACAACTTTTTGATAGAGACATACCTCTATGATGTCTGTGATAAAACAATTGTGAACATCCACCTCAACTATAGTTATTAAAAAATATTGTCCTTATCACCTTTGACACATCTTCGGTATATTCCATTGATTCTTAGTTCATTTTTTAATATATACCGATCTCTTTTTAGTTGTAAAAATTAATAATAGTTTTTTTTTCTTACCTTTGAATTATTTAGAATGGTGAAACATTTATCCACACTTATAAAAAATCCTAATCCTTTTAAGAATTTCCCAGGAATATTTGTTCCATATTTGTCACATGTTGGATAATCATTCTTTTAAATATTCCATTTATCAATTACTATTTATTCCATCCCCTTCTTATATTTATTCTTATTGAATACATAATACATGGAGAAAATATTTCACTATTTTGATGAAACCTAAAAATACATCATTGTTTGATGAAAAGGTTTGAGACACCAGTTCCCTTATAAGACATGCCTTTTTTACTTTAAGAAAATGATCAATATTGAATTCTCAAATGGTTACGAAGACTATTGTATATCTTACTAACAATGTGATTATAGCTTCATATATTTCCACACTTTTGTCATTATTTTTAATTAAACTAATGAACATACACATAATTTCATATTTTTGTTCATGAGTAAAATATGTGTTGAATAAAGTATCCATAAAAGTATTTTATTACATGTGTTCTATTTCTTCTTCATCCCTAGTATTCTATATTAACATCCACTATTAACAAGCATTTTTATTGAGATAATACAGTGTAAGTGTAACCATTTGCTTTTCACTACATCCAAATTTTGTAAATATCATTTCCAAAGAAATAATCCATTTTTCAACAATGATTATATTTGTAGTCCCACCAATAAATGGGGTCCTATATTTCATAATGTGATCGTACATTGGAAATTATCATTTAGGAATAGGTTTCTCTATCCTAGGAATGTGATGTGTCATAACTCAGTTAATATTCCCTAATAAATCCAATCATTCTCTATTCAAATAATATCAATCTCATCATTCTTAGTAGGAAAACCTCAACACTGCCCACAAGTGTTGAAATTTTTTTCCTTTTAAGAAACATTTCAATGCAATGAAATATACAGGATTGGATCATAACATTATGTAACAAAATATATTATCCCAAAACTAGTGAAATACATAACATAAATTTAAAAATATATGTGTATCTAATATCAGAATAATTAGAATGGGTTATTGGTGGATATATTTACTTTCAAATCCTTCGTAATGGTTTTTAATGAAAATTGAATAATCCAAGTCATATCTCCTGAGAGAGGCAAACTAGGTATATAATAAGGAATATTTTCGTGAACTATTTTACACTTGTGTCAGGCCTGATACACATTTTAGGAGTTATTACCATTAGGTATATCTATTCCAAACCCACATCCACTTATAGTATCTTGATTCGTATCTATGGCTGGGAAGACCTACATAATCAATACCTAACCTAAATTATACAATGTTCAATAATTATCCTCAATGTTTATCTTAGGGTTATGTTCACTAATAAATGTTTAATTATTATAGAGTCCATAGTTGTTAAAAAACATTCATTGATACCACCTGTAGTGACCTATGAATAGAAAGTCAAGATCTTGTTTCATTCTATCATTACGTTGGAAAAGGATTCATGCAAATATCTTTTAAATGGACCAAACTGTTTAGTATTTTTGGTAAGCCAGACACATACATGAGACTTGTTTTACAAATGAATACTCTAATAACAACATAATATTTTTTTTGGATAATATATTTCTTCTATCTAGCATATCCAATTATATATTTCATATAACAATGTAGGGAATCATGGTGAAAGGGAACATAATAAGGGTGAGGTCAAATGATTTTTATGGGTATGCACATCAGAGGAAATAATGAATTAATGAGAATATTAAAAAAGTAAAGGCTATAACTAAAAAGAAGTGTCCTATAATCAATAAAATAAGAATGAATTTAATTAATAGTATGGAAAGGTAAATAATAAAACATCTATTCCATTAATTCAATAAACAAATAATGAAAATGCATCCATAGATAATGTCTTAGAAACAATCTCTTTAATAATAATAATAATAATAATTTAATTATAAATAATATAAATAAAAAATTAGTAGATATCATGTTTCTCAATTACACGATACCTTTACCATCAATAATTTTCACAAGATGGTTTATCATAATACTATCAAGACCATTCAAAAGATAGTTTAAATCTATGGGTATAAAACCATCTATTCTGGTTGGAAAAAACATGAAGGGTTTTTTGAAAAGTAATTTCATCTCATGAGACTACCAATACATCGATAAGATTATTTTAAACGGTCCCCAACTCATGTAATAATAATCCAAATAATTCATTATATATCGAATAATCAATTTAAATTCATGAAATTGGAGTCTTTTCAAATATCTGTATTGAGTAAAAGATGTTAAATTAATATTATTTCACCAGGTTATCAAATGAATAATTAAAATGAGTTTTAAGGAATGATTTTTTTATTCTTTATTTTATTTTCCCAATGTTATATGTGTATCAGATATGTAATATAAATTTTAAAAACTATTAAACTATTCTTTCCATTGTGATTTGAAGAATGTATCTATATATATTTAATAACGCAATGTACTGGATCCAGTCTACTGGGGAAATGGTGTTACATTGTGTGCCCATGGATTATCTTAGGTAAGGTTTTCATGTAATGGATGATGCTAAAACATTATTGTGTAGGTCATACTATAGTCAGGATCTCTTGGATTGACCATTGTAAACTTATTTTTCGATTTTTTTTGGTTATTACTTCCAAGATGACATACTAACCTTAGGATACTATAAGTAGTGAGTTGATTGAATCCATATGATGGATTTTTTTAAGTGGTCATCATCACAACTATCCAAAAAATTCCAACTATTTCTTTTGAAATTATTCAATTCCAAAATAACGATGTTTTGATGAAAATTATATAGTTGACTAATTACATAGTAAAATTTGGATTACAGATCAATGAATTAATATTATATGTGAGGTCATAATTTTTAGTGTGATCGGATTCATTAAAATATTTTAATGAACAAATATAATACATGATGCAGACCAAAATACATTTATTTTTTGTAGATTAATTCATAATCCTAAGAAGTAATATTTAGTTCATTAATAGTTATGTCTTATACATAGTTAAATGTTGTTTTCTCAGATTGAGAAGTTTTTTCAAAGATAAAAAATTAGAGTATCCAAAAATGAATGTTCTAGAAATCAATTTCACCAAGTTTGACTTGTGGTTTTAAGATTTAGAGTGTGCGTCACACGTTTTTACTGACAAGCATAAGATCATATATTTGGGGGAATTGATGAATGATGAATTAGATATTCCAATTAGTAATAGAGTAGTTGTTTTTATAGTAGTGTTTGGAACCAATGATCATATTTTACAATGTGTATTGGTCATAGAATTGAAAAAATATTATGTTTCCACAATAAATATGAGTCGAATTTCAATACCTCACATAGAAAAATTTCCATTTTTATTATTTTTTAAAAACAATAGATTTTCTATATACAATAATCATATCTCTTATGGAATTAGTAAATTATAGAATTATTTATATATTCATTATATATATAATTCAATTTATAAAATTCCCAAAAATATTTTTAGGAATGATTATAATACCACATTGCTTTGTTATTTTTTCCTTGAACATATAAATGAGAAGCATGATAAATGAATCCATATAAAAGTATTGTTAAACTCATTTTATTATAAATCATTAGATACATACAAATATTGTTCATTGGGAAAAATAATAAAGTCACATTTTGGGATAGAATATTAAAGGGATAGTGGAAAATTGGAACTCATACATATTGATTTATGTGGACCAATGAGTACTCATGAAATTGGCATATTAAGGTAATTTTCTGTTTTAACTAATGATTTTTATTTCCATGGTTATGTCTTCTTGATGAAATATAAGTAGTAATCATCATAAATTATTTAAAATATTCAATAGAATATAGAAAATAAATTCGGATAATGTATTAAGGTCCTTGGAATAGATGGGGGGGGGGGAGGTTAATACATGATCCCAAAATTTATAGCTTATCCTCATGATTTTTGAATTTATTTTCAAAACTCACTTCTCTCAAGATACCACAAGGTAATAGTGTATATAAAAATTTTAATCATGCCTTTTTATAAATGTTATGATCAATGATGAGTTTATGTGACCTTCACATTTAACTTCGAGGTTATTGGTTAGAAACTGCAACATTTATAATAAAAAAAATTGCATGTAATATAGTCATAAAAAATAAATATTTCATATGGTAGGGAAACTTCTTAATTTTTTATTAGATTATTTGGGGTTGTAATTCTTAAGTAAATTGTTTAACTTCTTATAAACATAACCCAATGTTCGAAAATTGAATATTTGTTGGTTATCTCATAGAAACCAAACAATATTATTTCTATGACCATGTAAAGACCCGTAAAATTCAAGGAATGTTTTTTCTTAATTTTCTTGGGAATTTTACAAGAATGTAGTTTCTGACGGAACCTGATTCTGAGGCCCGGTGTGCCCGGAATCAATTTCCAAAGTTTAGCTCAGGTACGTTCAGTGAACGAACGAGCGGGTTCTCCTAACATTCAAACCGATGCTCAGAATTGAAATCCGAGGACACCGATGGAATCACAACGTCACTAATTTCTTAGAAACATCTTCTCCAGAGTTTCGTTTGCTTGGGTGAGGTTTTTATATTTTGGGGTTAGGTAAATGTATAAAATAAAAGTGGTGCACCAATTTTATTTTATTTTTGTTTAACCTATTCTAAGTGTATGAAGTGGGACACACAATATCCTACCCACTAGGTACGATATTTGTGAGGTGGGACCCACACTAGCCCCACTGTTTCTTTTCTTCCTAAACCCCCTCATTTAATAAGGAAACACACCCGCACACATTTTACGTGGTAGTCAACCCTTGCGTTTTTTCTGTTTATGAAATGCCTCTATTAATTTTGGCGGTTTAAACATTGCAATTAATTCATTTCATTTATTGTTTCGTTTTTGATTTTCAAAATAAATTTCTTGAGAAATAAAATAAGGAAAACTCTTATTTTATTAAGGGTTTGTTGGGTTGTGAGAGGCTGGAGATAATTTTCTCATGTTCTTGAAGTTCTTCCTCCTCGACGAAGAACGCGAAGAATGCCGACCTCTGATGACGGAAGACGGTGAGAGACGCCTTCCTCAGAGATCGACAACTCAACGCACATCACCTCGTTATTTCCTACTGCGTCAAAGGAAGGGAGACATTGTTCCTCTGCGACGCGATGATCCGCCTTCTTCCACAACGATCAATTCCGCGACGTCCCTTTCCGCGACAACCTCGTTCGACGACTACGCTCAAGGTAGGGGTTTATTTTAATTCTTTGTTCGTGATTACTTCCTTCACTTTATAATTTTGAATTTGAGCTGCTTGATATCACAATAACGGGAAGAGGTCAGACCGCATGAACACGGCCGACCCTCCTCCCCCTTGTTGGTATGATTTTGTTGCAGCACGTGTAAGGCAGCGCGGTGCTGAAGCACTGCGTGGGAAATTTTAAAGGAAAGGCGGAGAAGCGTGGCACCGTCGCACCGCGCTGTTGAAGACGAACTAAACCGCGGCGCCGTCACGCCGCGTTGGAGAATCACAAAGGCACCGTGGGCGGAGCAGGGCTGCGGCGGAGGGGCGCGGCCCCGTCACGCCACGTCAGACGGATCAAGGCCGCGGCTTAGGCCGCGGTGGAGCAGGGACCGATGGCCGGTTACGGGCCGCCGGCGTCAGAGCAGGGGGACCGGCACATGCTGGTCTCGTGGTAGCAGTAGCCGGCCGGCCGGTGCGGGCCGTCTGGTCAGGGGGAAAGGCCGAGGGTCGTAACCCCCAGCTGGCCAGTAGGAGCGGCCCCCCACATGGGGGTCGCGGTTTCACAACGTGGGGGGCAGCGCCCCCCCCCCCCTTCGCTCAGCCGTTACGGCCGAGCCACCTGGACGAGCCACTAAACCGGGTCGCGCCCAAGCGGGCCGGAGCTAGACCCGGTTCGGGTCGACCCGGTTCGGGCCGAACCAGGGGGTCTCGGGCCGGATCGGTCCGGGCCCGAAACCCCCACTTCTGGACCTCTTTCCATCTTTTGACCATAACATGGGCTACAGTCCTACGATCAGTGCACCGTCATCTGCGATGCGATCCTTGGATCGAGACGGTCGTTTTGGTATATTACACTCAAGGTTTCGGATAACTGTGGGTTCGGCCGGGTTGGTTCGTACACGAAACCAACCGGGCCCTCGAAGCAGAAACACTTATAACTTGAGCTCCGGACATCCAATTGACATGCCATTGACTTTTATGGATTCCTCTTAGTGAGACGGAACTTTTGGCTTACTCTGCATAAGGTTTGGACATAGTTGGAGAATGGTCGGGTTGGTTTTGACTTAAAAACAAATCGGGCCCCTAGAAAGAAAAAGCAAATAACTCTCATACCGAGCGTCTGATTGACGTGTCGTCTATGATGTTGAGTTCCGGTTGACGATACAGAAATTTTGAATACATCAACTCCAGACTATGAGTTAGTTGATGTATCAGCCCCTCGGCTCGTGGAGCGGACCCTCCCAAATGAATTTTCTGTGTGCGGGAACCCTAGAACTGGCTGCGACTGCGATGATGATGACGACTGTACAGAAATACTCCGTGGATTCGACGACGATGACTGAAGCACTCAGCGATCCTATGTGGATCAGTGCTACCGATCCTGTGTGGGTCAAATTTTATGTGGGTCAGCGCTCAGCAGTCCTGTGTGGGCCAATGCCTACAGATCCTCTGTGGGTCCGATCCTGTGTGGTTCATTGCGGGGGTTAGTTACCTATCGATCCTGTGTGGGTCATTGTGGGGGTTAGTTACCTATAGATCCTTTTTGGGTCATTGCGGGGGTTAGTACCTATCAATCATGTGTGGGTCCGACAACTTAGATGAATCAGTTGCTACATATGATCATCTCCATCATCATACGAAAAGTATACCTGTGTGAGCTGAATCTTGATTTTCATTCTTACGTGGATTGTGTTGTGATATCCTGTGTGGATGTGATCGAACATGGGCTCGGATGTTGGAGCCGAACTGGAATTGATGACTTAGGTATATGTATGGGCATATACCTAAGTAGTGTCAGATGTTACTTCGTGATTGTATCTTTCCTTTATGGATTTTGCGAGACCTTTGGGGGTATCGGGGTCCCTACTGAGTACCTTATACTCACCCCTGCACGGGCTATTCTGCACTATGTTGTGTTGGTTGCAGACGACAAACAGCGATGATCGTTTTTGAGGATTGCGGAGCAGGACGGTACCTGGAGTTGGACCACTGGGCGGGACGTACTCGGAGCGGATGGCTGGATTCGAGGAGCTATGGAGGCTATCTGTACCCACCCATCAGGTGGTACTTCCAGTGGATGGCTCGAGGATGTAGATTTAATTTTCTGTTTCTTTACTGCATTTTTCAGTTGTACTTTACTTTTAGTTTGAGTTTGTATTCTGGCCCACTTACATTTCTGCACTTACTGTTGTTCCAAGTTTTTACTTAGTTTTTGCCTCTGCATGCTTGCTCTGTGGTGTTTGTTTACTTTACAAAGGCAATGCCTTTCCTTTCTACTGGGAATTACGCCTTGGTGCTAGTCGCCAGCCCCTGGCCTATAGAAGGCGGGCTTGGGGTAGTCATATCACGGGCCCCGAGGACGGGTCGTGAGAAATTGGTATCAGAGGAGTTCAGTTCTACTGCGGAACTCAGGACTCTGATCTTTTTCTATGTGAAGAAATAGTGTTGAGAGTATTGAGTGTGGTTATTAGTCCAGGGAGTCCAGTGTTGGTGTGGCGGCCGACGTAAACGTACACCAGGACTCTGACTTATGATTTACAACTTAATGCACAAAAACACTGAGCGCATCTGTTTTTCATGTTTTCTTTGTGATTATTTTGTGTCAGCTCACCAAGTATATTTTTTGACAGTGGCACACCTATTTCTTTTCAGGATGGCCCCACGATGGCAGCCAGCTAGGGTTCCGAGCATTGTATGTGACTACAGCCCACCGAGCGATGAGGCCTCGGTGTAGGGCCATTTGACATCAGAGGCACCGACAGTACCTCTCCCCATCGAGCCACCGATGCTTCCAGCCCCAGCCGCTGATGATCCACGTCACCTTAGTGAACTTCATGAGTTTCAGCATCAGTGACCGCCCAGGTTCCGCGGGGAGACGAACCCTTAAGAAGCCGAGGATTGGCTGGAGGCAGTTGGACGAGTTTTCAGGTTAGTGAGGACAGTAGCTGACCTCATGGTGATCCTCACAATGAGCCTCGTGCACGCAGCAGCAGGAAGCTGGTGGAGCTTGATGCTCCAGGTGCACGATGAGGAATCTCTCCTCTGGATGGACATTGAGAGCCTCATCCGCTCAGAGTTCGTCCCAGCCAACCTCTGTGTGGTGCGCATCCATGAGCTTTTACAGCTACGACAGGGCAGCATGATGGTCACCCAGTACTCGGCGAGATTTATAAATTCTCGCGCTATTCGATGGACATGGTATGAGACCCATTATTTTGGGCCTAGACCATTGAGCTGTGATTGAGGCATGAGATCAGGGCATCGTTGATCTACCTCATCATTCTGACATAGATAGGGGTACTGGAGTGAGTCCTTCTCATTGAGAGCTTCCTTGCTGAGCCTACATCAACAGCGAGACCTACCGCAGGGTGGCACGTAGCAGAGTCTTCTACAGCAGGCAGTTGACGGATGACTTATGGGTCCAGGCAGACCATACCCTTAAGTAGACGACCTCAAGGCACTGGCTTAGAGGTGCAGGGAACTCAACGCAGAGCCAGTCATTCGGGAGGCAGACTGTGCTACGCATGAGGCGGGTAGGGTCACATGGCTCATGACTGCCCGACCCGCCGTACCGAGGAGTAACAGATGGTTGAGGGACCACCTAGGCAGAGGTAGAGGGTCGACCATGGTGGTCCGCAGGGAGCAGGCAGAAGAGGGAGAGGAGTTGGCCGATCAGCAGGAGGTGAGTGATGCTTTCAGGCTCTACAACCACCACACCCAGGAGGTCCACCCCGACCAAAGGGAGCTGGCGGGCAGAGACAGACACATCACCAGGCAGCGGAGGCCTACAACCACGGTGCGCTCGAGATGATTCTAGGTACTATCTGTGTCTATTCAACCCTTGATGCAGTTCTTATAGACACAGGAGCGAGTCATTATTTCATTTCTTCTGCCTTTGTTCGGATCTCGGAGATTCCGACGGAGCTGTTGCCTCGATCCTTATGGCTAGAGACTCCTACGAGAGCAGACTCGACGATTACGCACTGGTGTCGGCAGTGTGATCTTACTATAGGAGGCGAGAGCTTTGGCTGGGATCTTCCTGTAGAGGTGTCGAGGACTTACAACGTCATCTTGGGTAAGGATTGTTTATCTACAGTCCATGCTCAGATTGACTATATTAAGCACAAGGTGCGATGTGTACACACCGATGAGAGAAGGTTCACTTTCACCGGTGAGAAGAGAGCCTTTGCAGCACAGGATGGACTCACGCAGATGAGAGGAAAACCCATCACTCATTAGTTGGCTAGCCTCATCCTAGGAGCAGTTGACATGCTGAGTCCTAGTTTTCCTACAGTGGTGGATCAGTATGCAGAAATTTTCCCCGACGACATTCCGGGACTACCTCCTCGTAGAGAGGTAGACTTTTATATTGATATGTACCCCGGGATAGCCCAGATATCCACTCCAGCATATCAGATGGCCCTCACTGAGCTTCGATAGCTATGGGTATAGTTGGAGGACTTGCAGGGCAAGGGATTCATCTGACCCAGTGTTTCACCCTAAGATTCCCCGATATTGTTTGCCACGAAGGCGGACGAGAGCTTGCGAATTTGTGTCGACTATCATCGCCTGAACCAGGTGATAGTGATGAACAAGTATCCGTTACTGAGGATTGATGACCACTTTGATCAGCTCAATGGAGCACGGTGGTTCTCAAAGATAGACCTCATGTCAGGCTATCATCAGCTTAGAGTTCGGGACGAGGACATGTAGAAGACGACCTTCAGATGTCGATATAGCCACTATGATTTCTTGGTTATGCCTTTCAGAGTGACCAATGCTCCAACAGTGTTCATGGGCCTCATGAACAGGATCTTTCAGCCTTACCTCGATCGATTGGTCGTGGTCTTCATTTTCTAAATTTTGATATACTCGACGACTGAGGAGGAGAATGCCTACCACTTGCGGGTTATACTAGACACACTCTGAGAGAACCTGATTTATGGAAGGCTCTCGAAGTGTCAGTTATGGATACATGAGGTCCACTTCTTAGGACACATCATCTCTGAGGCAGGAGTTGTGGTGGATCCTGCGAAGATCGAGGCAGTGCTAGCTTGAGAGCTACCCAGGAGCGTGACGGAGGTGCAGAGTTTCTTGGGACTAGATGGGTACTATTGGAGATTTTTTCCAAACTTCTCCAGAGTTGCGGCGCCACTCTCAGTTTTGATGAAGAAGGGGAAACCCTTTCTGTGGTCAGACAGATGTCAGCAGAGCTTCTAGGAGCTGAGACAGACATTGACCAGTGGGCCTATCTTGAGGCTACCAGAGGAGGTAGTTCGGTATGTAGTTTACTGCGATGCATCAAGGACCGGACTCGGATGTGTCCTGATGCAAGAGCGGGCCGTGATCGCCTATGGATCACATCAGTTGAGGCAGCATGAGTATAACTATGTTACCCATGACCTGTAGTTAGTAGCAGTGGTCTTCGCTCTGAAGATGTGGTGACACTATCTGATGGGCGAGTGCTTTACAGTCTATTCTTACCATCAGAGTCTCAGGTACATATTCTCGTAGAAGGACCTGAACCTGAGATAGCGGCGATGGGTCGAGTTCCTCTAGGACTATGACTTTGAGATATTCTATACTCCTAGAAAGGGGAACGTGGTAGCTGATGCTCTAAGCCGGAGGACGGACATTCAACTACTTGGGGAGGCGACAGAGCAACGAGCCGCTTTGCAGATATCCTTCGTGGATAGCTATGGAGCAGCCTTTCTTCAGTCACTCACAGTCACTCCTCCACTACTGTAGCGGGTTAGAGAGGCATAGCGTGCGGACGTCGACTGTGAGACGCGACATGCATAGATATCCTCAGGACAGTAACCTGATGGTTTCTCTTTAGGGGGAGAGAATGACGTCCTTTTCATTGGACATACCTTTGTACCCATTGATTTAAGGGAGGAGGTGCTGAGAGAGTTTCACACTTCCCCTTTGGTGGTATATCCTGGCATGGAAAAGATGTACTAGGATCTCAGACGACATCACTGGTGGTCGGGCATGAAGAAGGCTATGGCAGAGTTCATTTCTCGATGCCTCACCTGCCAGCAGGTGAAGGCAGAGCAGCAGGTACCAGCAGGCTTGGTACAACCCTTGGAGGTCCCGGAGTGGAAGTGGGATGGCATATCTATGGACTTTGTGACTGGACATCCACACACTTCTAGAGGTCGCCACTCTAATTGGGTGATTGTCGACCGACTCACCAAGTCGGCTCACTTCATACCCATTAGAGAGAAGGGCTCAGTGGTGAGCATGGGACGTCTCTATGCTCAGGAGATTGTACGACTTCATGGTGTGCCATCAACTATCGTCTCTAATCGTGATGCTCACTTTACTTCCCGGATTTGGAAGGGGTTGCAGGAGGCATTCGGGACGTAGCTACGTCTGAGCATCGCCTTTCACCCCCTAGACAGATGGTCAGGTGGAGAGGACCATTCAAACACTCGAGGACATTCTCCATACATGTGTCCTCGACTTTGGTCACAGTTGAGAGGACCACCGACCCTTTGTGGAGTTTGTGTACAACAATATCTACCACTCCACCATCGGGATGGAACCATACGAGGTGTTGTACAGTCGACCTTGCATATCTCCTCTGTGCTGGACAGACCCTGGGGAGTCAGCACTTGTGGGACCGGAGATGGTCCAGGCCATGACAGAGAAGGTCCAGGTCATCCAAGAGCAGACGAGGATAGCTCAGATCCAGCATAAGTCTTATGTTGACAAGAGGCGGAGGCCACTAGAGTTCGAGGATGGAAACCACGTCTTCTTGCGGGTCTCATCTCAATGTGGATTAAAGAGATTTGGCTGAGGCGAAAAGCTGTCTCCACGCTTCATTGGCCCATTCCAGGTCCTCAAAAGGATTGGCGGGGTGGCTTATCACCTAGAACTACCACCTTAGTTGCACCGAGTGCACGAATTCTTCCACGTATCCCAGCTGGGAAGATACGTGCACGGCCCGACGCATATCATTTACCATGAGGAGCTAGAAATTGATGATGGGGAGACTTTTGCGGAGGCCCCGGTGGAGATTGAGGATCAACTAGAGCGGGTCCTATGTGGACGGTCGATTACTCTAGTGCTCATCAGATGGCAGCATAGGAACCTCGAAGAGAGCACTTGGGAGTGAGAGGCTCAGATGCATGCTCAGTACCCACATTTGTTTCCCTAGTTTATGATGTATCTTTATGGGGACGTAAAGCCCTGAGTTGGGAGTGATGTAAAGTCCCATAAAATTCAAGGAATTTTTTTTCTTAATTTTCTTGGGAATTTTACATGAACGCAGTTTCTGACGGCACCTGGTTCGGATGCCCGGTGTGTCCAGAATCATTTTCCAAAGTTTAGCTCAAGTACGTTCCGTGAAGGAATGAGCGGGTTTTCCTAACTTTGAAACCGATGCTCAGAATCAAAATCTGAGGACACTGATGGAATCGCAGCGTCAGTAATTACTTAGAAACACCTTTTTAGGAGTTGCATTTTCTCGAGTGTGGTTTTTAAATTTTGGTGTTAGGTAAAGGAATAAAATAAAAGTGGTGCACCAATTTTATGTTATTTTTGTTTCACCTAAGCTAAGTGGATGAAGTGGGACCCACAATATCCTACCCACATGGTAGGATATTTGTGATGTGGGACCCACACATGCCCCGCCATTTCTTTTCATCCTAAACCACCTCCTTTAATAAGGTAACGCACCCGCACCAATTTTAAGTGGAATTCAACCCTTGCGTGTGTCTGTTTATGAAACACCTCTATTAATTTTGGCGGTTTAAACGTTGCAATTAATTCATTTAATTGATTGTTTCGTTTTTGATTTTCAAAACGCATGGATTGAGAAATAAAATAAGGAAAAATATTATTTTATTAATGGTTGTTGGGTTGTGAGAGGCTGGGGAGAATTTTCTCCAGTTCTTGAAGTTCTACCACCTCGACGAAGAACGCGAAGAACGCCGACCTCCGATGACAGACGACGGTGTGAGACGCCTTCTTCAAAGATTGAAGACCCGCCGTGCATCACCTCATTCTTTCTTTCCGCGTCAACGGATGGAAGACACCGTTCCTCCGCGACTTGATGATCCGCCTTCTTCTGCGGCGATCAATTCTGCGACGTCCCTTTCCGCGACAACCTCGTTTGACGTCTACGCTTGAGTTAGGGCTTTATTTTATATGTTGGATCAGGATTACTTCCGTCACATTCTTCTTTTCAGTTTGAGCCGCATGATATCGCAATAACGGGAGGAGGTAGGACCGCACGGACATGACCGACCCTCCTCCCCCTTATTGGTTTGATTTTGTTGTGGCACGTGTAAGGCAACACGGTGCCGAAGCACTACGCGTGAAATTTTAAAGGAAGGGCGGAGAAGCGCGTTGCCGTCGCACCGAGCCATTGAGGACCAACTAAACCGCGACGCCGTCTCGCCACACCGGAGAATTCCAAAGGCACTGTTGCCGGAGTAGGGCCGCGGCTTAGGCCGCGGCGGAGCAGGGACCGGCGGCCGGTTCCAGGCCTCTGGCATCGGAGCACGGGGACCGGCCCATGCCGGTCCCTTGGCGGCAGCTGCCGGACGGACAGTGCGGGCCGTCCTGTCAGGGGGAAATGCCGGGGGTCGAAACCCCCGGCTGGCTAGTAGGAGCGGCCCCCCACATTGGGGCCGCAGTTTCACAACGCGGGGGGAAGCGCCCCCCACCCTTTGCTCGACCATTAGGGCCGAGCCGCCAGGCCGGGCCGTGCCCAAGCGGGCCGGACCCAGACCCGGTTCGGGTCGACCCGGTTTGGGCCGACCAAGGGGGTCTCGGTCCAAATCGGTCCAGGCCCGAAACCCCCACTTCTGGACCTCTTTCAGTATTTTTCCCATAACATGGGCTGCAGACCTCTGATCGACACACCATCAGTTGTGATGAGATCCATGGATCGAGATGGTCATTTCGGTATATTATACTCAAGGTTTCAGATAACTTTGGGTTTGGCTGGGTTTGTTCGTACACGAAACCAACAGGGCCCTCGGAGCGGAAACACTTATAACTTGAGCTCTGGTAGTCCAATTGACGTGCCATTGACTTTGATGGATTACTTTTAGTATGAAGAACCTTTTGGCTTACTCTACTCGAGGTTTGGATGCAGTTGGATTATGGTATGGTTGGTTTTGACTTAAAAACCAATCGGGACCCTGGGACGAAGAAGCCAATAACTCTCAGACCGGGCGTCTGATTGACCCGCCGTCTGTGACATTGAGCTCATGTTGACGATATGGAACTTTTGAATACATAAACTCCAGACTATGTTCCAGTTGATGTATCAGCCCCTCGACTCGTGGAGTGGACCCTCCCGAACGAGCGTTTTGTTTGCGGTAACCCTAGAGCTAGTTGCGACTGCGACGACGATGACGACTGTACATAAATCCTCCATGGATTCGACGGTGACGACTACAGCACTTAACGATCCTATGTGGTTTAGTGCTACAGATCCTGTGTGGGTCAGATCCTATGTGGGTGAGGGATCAGCTGTCCGGTGTGGGCCAGTGCCTAAAGATCCTATGTGGGTCTGATCCTACGTGGATCGTTGTGGGGGTTAGTTAACTATCGATCCTGTGTGGGTCATTGCGGGGGTTAGTTACCTATCGATCCTTTTTGGGTCATTGCGGGGGTTATTACCTATCGATCCTGTGTGGGTCCGACAGCCTAGATAAATCAGTGGCTACATCTGATCATGTCCATCTTTATATGAAGAAGTATACCTGTGTGAGCTGAATCATGATTTGCTTTCTTACGCAGATTGTGTTGTGCTATCCTGTGTGGATGTGATCGAACTTGGGATTGGATGTTGGAGACGAACTGGAATTTATGACATAGGTATATGTATGGGCATATAACTAAATAGTTTCGAATGTTACTTCGTGATTGTATCATTACTTATGGATTATGGGAGACCTTCGGGGGTCTCGGGGTCCCTACTGAGTAGCTTATACTCACACCTGCATGGGCTATGCCCGCACTATGTTGTTTGGTTGCAGACGACGGACAACGTTGATCGTGGTTGAGGCTTATGAAGTAGGATGGTACCTAGAGGTTGACCACTAGGCGGGACGTACTCGCAGTGGACGACTGGACCCGAGGAGCTATGGAGGCTATCTGTACCCAACCTTCAGGTGGGACTTCCTCTAGACTGCTCGAGGATGTGGCTTTACTTTTCAGTTGATGTACTCCCTTTTTCAGTTGTACTTTACTTTCAACTTGAGTTTGTATTCTAGCCCACATACTATTCAACACTTACTGTTGTACCTAGTTATTACTTACTGTTTACTTATGCTTTCTTGTTCTGTGGTGTTTGTTTACATTAAAAACCTTTCCTTTCTACCGGGAATTACGCCTTGGTTCTAGTCGCCAGCCCCTGGCCTATGGAAGGTGGGCTTTGGGTAGTCACAACACGGGCCCCGAGGACGGGTCGTGACAGACCATATTGAGCACAATGTGTATGAGGATCAAAATTTTATATTAATGAAAAATAATTCATATGTTGAGGAGTTAGTTGGATGAAAATTGATCTTTGGTAATATCACGATCAAAAAATATAAAGTGTTCCTTATAGGGATGTTCAGTGAGTTATGAAAAGAGTCATGGAAGAAGAAGTAACTCACAGTACACATAAATCATTTATGTCATCTTGGATTTATCTTGCAATCAAAAGATATGGATTTATAATGTGTAATTATTATAAAAAAATATTTATAGGGGATAAACCTCCATCTTACTAGGAGGCCATTGAGTGTTTTGATTATGAGAAATGTAGAATGCCATTGAATCTCAGATGGAATCCATGTATGCTATCCATGTTTGGAACATGGTGGATGAAATAGAAGTGGAGATACCCATTGGATTCAAGTGACGTTTCAATAATAAATCTTATATATATGGTGAAGTGTCTATATATGAAACACTCTTAGTACAAACGGGTTAAAAACATGATGATCATATTGACTATGAAGAGAACTATTCACCAATTTTGATGATAAATTATATGAGCATTTGTCTTGAAATAAATGATCATTATGATTATGAGATATGTAAAATGTATTTAAAAACTAACTTCCTTAATTAGAACTTAGAAAATGATGTGTATAATGTTTAATCTAACAGTTTTGACATTTTGAATTAGAATGATACGTTTTATAAGTTTCAATGGTCTACTTATAGACCAGATCAATATTCTCAGTGTTGTAATATTTTTCCTGATCATGCAATATAAAATATTGGTTTTGTTCTGAATTTGGACGATTCTTATGTACAAAAGAAGACTAACGGTGGTATCATTGTATTTCTAATACTGTAGATAGATTAAATTATGCTTATTATAGATGATTTCACAATCCATTACTCTGTAAGGATGTGGATGGGTAAATTATAATCAATGAAATAAATTGGATATATAGCTTAAATACATGGTATGAGTATCTATATAGATATATATAAGATGTTTCTTGTACTGAGTTAGAACATATTTATTGGTAATTTTTTAAATAGGATTAACAAAGAGAACCCTAGGAAGGGGTATTTACCAGTGTTTTTAGAAATGAATCATAGGAAGATTCATGATTATTATAAATAGTTACATTTGATCAATAATATTTGTTTATCGTACACCATAGGATATATCATGTAAATTGTGTTACATACTCTGCCTATTGTCTTATATGATTTGAGAATAATATGTACATTCCAATGCAATACTTGTGATAATATCTCAATTATTATGAATGACATTCTTAATTACATGGAAAGGTGTGACGATACATTTTTGGTATTTGGATGAGAGGATGAGCTCTGTGTAAATTGTCACAAACTCTATGAACAAAATTCTTCCTCTAAGGAATGAATATATTAATATTGGTTTTTACATCATTAATAAGTGTTAAAGAGGTCAAATACTGAGCAATGTCCTGTTACATGACATGAAAAGAGGTTAAATACCATGTAATACCTGAATACACCATGTATGGTAGTCGGAATGACTCATAATGATGTGTAAATGAAGTCAAATAAAGGAGCGAATAAATGGAATATACATGGAATGCATATTAAATGTATGTGGTGTGCATTGTGTAAAAATTGATAAAATGGTAAGTAGCATCCTTTATTCATTTTGGGATAGAGGGATCACCGAGCTCTCTTAAATAGTATCACCAAAGCTCATTTTGGTTCTCGAATCATCATTTGAACTAATGTTTGATTGTTTCCTAATGCATTGGAACATAATCAGCAATCTCTCGATTCCTCCTCATCCATTAGTCATGATTTCATCTCTTTAACTAGTTATCATAGGTTGATCATTTTTATCATATTATATATCTATCTTGTTCTTAGATGAATTAGAGGTTGATGCTGGATGAGGAGTGTCGTATGACATCAAGGTAGGTTGTCTTGTACCATTCACTAATTCTCATGTGGATTATATGTTCCAGACTACTACACACCCATTTCTTGGTTGTCACCTTAAATGAAATTTTCCGAATGATTCTTCCTATTATTTCTTAGGTAATTAAATAATTCTATTGAAGCATGTTTAGGGTTGTTGACCTTGATTATGGGCCACCCCATGGGTTTGTTTCCCTTGGATGACCTTTTATATTAGTCTGTCCTTGGATGCCCATGAGGTATGCCATGTATCCTATTTATGGGTTGTTTACAAGGGAATTAGTAAAATAAATGAAATAATCATATGATATTATTGATAGGATTTTCCTTGTGATAGTTTAAATTACATGATTAGTTTGTAAAATGATTTTCCGATGTGAGTTTTTTATTGTTAAAACAAGTAATCATATAATTTACATGTGATTTTCATTATGAAATTTTTTCCCATGAGAGTTAATAATGTTAAAACTAAGAAATAGCTTAAATTTCATGATTTTATTATTATGTGAATTAACCATTTGAGTAATATAAATGAAAATCTTTATAAGGTTGTTCTGGTTGTTATGTTTAAGCTGTTAGCGAGCTACAAATGTAGTAGTCAGCCTCAATGAGGCTTTAATTTTTTTACTGAGTTGAACAAGTACCATTGAGGGATTTTATGTATATACACTATTGGATTTGTTTAAATTTCATGAGTGATACCCATAGATATATTTTAGGACATTCAGTATTGGGATTATATGGAATGCACTTATACCACACCTACTATGATACTGGGATTCTAGAGCAGTTCGTTTGGACGGGCTTTTAAGATTTTGGTAGGATTGCACCTAGAGTGATACCAGGTTTTTAGAGAGATCGGACTGGATGAGCCTATAGTTTTTAGATATTACATCACAAGGAGTGATAATTTAATTCCATCTTAGGAATTTTATGGAAGATCTTGGGTAATAAATTGGCCATTTAAATAAAATTAATTATGGCGTGTCTGCCAAGCCAAATAACAAAAAAGGATTTGGTCTTCATTTAATTATTTAGATAGCCTTCAGATGTATCTTTTGGGATTTCTAATACAAGAGGGTTTCCAAGAAAAAGTCAGATCCTATGACTTATAATAATTCATTATAATTGTGTTAATTAATAAACATGAAATGAATTTAACTGAATACCAATGCTTGTTGGACTGTTTACTATTGAGTACTTACTAGATTACTGCATTCGTTATTGTAAACTTAATATGAGATATATTTCATTATAGTCTAGAACATAACATTGGTTGTTTCCTACTGGGATTTAGACTCACACCCGGTTTGCATCCGGGGTTTGGGCCCAAATAGATTATATTGTTGTAGGTTTCTATAAGGTTAATAACCCTTCTACATGTACATGATTTTTTTAGGAGCAAGATAGAATGGGACCAAGATAAGGATTTTGATTCTTTTCAGTCTCTTTTGTTCCTTATGTACATTCCATTATTGAATTTCTTATTACTAAATTGTATCATAATTGTTTTTTTCCTAGAACATGTTCATGCAACATCATCCATTTAATGCTCTGACATCTAGATATTTATGTTATCTTTCATCCTATATTTACGTTTGTTTCATGGTATTAATTCTTCCAAAATTTTATTATTATTATTTCCACTAGGTTACACTCTACCAATGAGGGAACAGTTTCCCCACTATTACACTTATTCCCTCGATGCTAGTCGGTATCTTCGTCTATTTGGGAAAATGCGCTGGAGGTCATGCAGACTATCGAGTACATGGAACCTTTGATTGGAATCTAGATCTGTGAAATTACAAAGTGGTATTAGAGGGTGTCATTTTCTAGGTTTCCTTACTATTTGGAGATAATAGACATGAATAGAATGTAAATATTCTTTTGAAGTAAACTGTGCCTAGGAGTAGATACCTCACATATAAGGAAATCCCAAATTTCCTTCCATTCAATTGTGATTTTTTAGATTTTTAGTTCTTATTGTTGATTCGATTTCTCCATTGGGTGACACACTTGTACTGTTCTTTTATTATTAATATCATTGTGTTTTTATTTTGTTTCAACTACATGAGATAAGGGATTTCCATCTCATGCATCATTTATGTCCTTGTCAGAAATCACATGTCACTCATTCTAGGAATGTAATTTAGTGAGGAATACTGGTTACATGTTTTTTTGGTAGATGTTAGGATAGATATGAATGTTTTTGTAATGGGTAACAAGATAGATATACCTGATTTTGTGATAGGCTTATTGGAATTTCTTATGGTTCAAATTGGATAGACACTTAGCTTTGATCCCTGAGGTGTATTGGCCCTCTAAGATCAGTATTTCATGGATCATGTTTCATCTTTGAATTGTGTAACAAGAAGCTATATATTAATTAAAAACTATGATTTTCGAGGAGTATGTTCCCCCACAGATCAACATTTGTTATAAAATATTCCTCTCTTTCAAAAAAGGAGTTCTAGAGATGTTCCACGTAGTTACTAGACTTTTTGTTTGAAAACCCAAAGAATATAGTTTATGGTTCTATGAACACATGCCTTGTGTTCTTTTGTTCGGGAAGAAAACCTTCTGTAAGTACACATTGTGTTCTATGTGAAAACACAATGTGCTAGGTGGCCGTGTGTCTAGATTTGTGATATAGAACATGGAATAAATGCCTTGGTAATGTACACAGACGTGGAACATTGATACACTCATTGTAGTGTTACTTTGGCCCAACCCTTGTAGTTCTATCCATGTAAAAGTGCATGGTCAGGAGAGGATACTCGAGTAGATGCTATGTATCAGTCAAAAACACCATGTATCTTTGGTGGTTACACACCTAGTCTGGTAGATGTACATTCCCAGGTAGAAGCATGAGGGTGCACTCCGTTTAAGGTATCTATAGACCTTTTACAACTCTTTTTGTAACCATGGATGGGTTTCTTCTCTTTTTTTATTGAACTCTTGAACTGTGAACATTGAAAATTAACATGACCTAATGTGTGTTCATGACCTTGTAGAGTCATGAATCAAAAAATACCTCCAACATTACACCATGAGAGTGAAAATGATCATACCATATTGGTGATAGACCATGGCCTTCCAATGGATCCTCTTGTCAGACATATTGGAACAACATCAATTATATCGGTTGCACGTACTGATGAATAATTCTGCGAAGGGCTTATGATATTTTGGAAAACCATTTAGGTAGAACCAAAACCCACCATGTCTATAGTAATGCTTACACGAGTGTTCCAGAAGTGGCATCCACCCATGATTTTGTGGGATGGTAGACCATTCGATGTGGGGTCTTGGCAGGAGTCCATGATTATGATCTTCAATCATCTATAAAATCCTCCTAAGAGGAGGGTAAAGTTCATAATGTAGATGTTGTGTGATTCCATCAAGATATTGTGGGATGTTATCACTTAGGTAGAGAGTCATTAGAATATAGCAAGGGGATATTTTTAGATAGTCTTCTATGATTAATACTACCCCAAGAAGCTATGGGCTAAAAGTGCCCTGAAGTTCTTGAATATGAAGTAGGAAACTTTATCAGTGATGGACTACGCAACCAGTTTTACTATTCTTTAGCATTTTTACCTATTTTGATGGCTGACGGTGTATCTGAGGCTAGGGTATTTAGGTAAGTTCTTATGTTCTACATCAGATCACATGTGAATTACATCAGGTTTCACTATGAATCTGTAATTGTAAATCAGACACCAATTACCAAGTACAATCTGAGGGTATCTAGATGTGTGATCCATGGTGGTTCAACACCGATATCTGGTCTTCTCAGTACCGGTAGTATGAAGAATCATCTAGAGATTTCTTATAGTGAAAATAATAGTCAACATGTATCTTCAGTGATCCATGTGAGGTGTTACCATTGCGGTAGGCCAGGGAATACAAGTTCACTGTGTTCATACAACCCAATCGAGTTCCCATATTGTGGCAAGATAGGCTATCCCCATAACTTCTATAGGACATTTTTACAGGTATATAGTGATAGAGGGTCTACACCAACTCCATGTTCCATATCAGGGTCAAAATCTTATCATCCATTAGGGAATTGGGATGCGTTAGACCATTTAGGCTGACGTGGTGGTCATGGTTGTGGTTTCTAAACCATATGATATCAGTGAAAATATAGTTTAATAACTCTAGTATGGAAGGTAGTTCCACAAGTTTGTTTTACATTTCATTCTTATACAGTGCAACATACCTAGTAGGAGTACAATCCTAGAACCTCTACTGTCTGAGTTACTATTCTTGTCACCTCTGTTTTAGCTTATGAACTTTTTGACTCCAGGGAATTAAATTGTTTTATATTTTTTCATGCTGTGGAGATCCATGGGCTCTGTTTTTTTCTTATGATGTGGTTATGATTTAAGGCACTCCATTAGCGATTAGAATGTAAAATGTGCATCTGTTCAAGGTGTTTCCCCTTGAGGTTGGTGGGTATCACTTCTTATAGTACCTCTTTGTCTTAAAGATAATAGGATTTGACTTCATTCTCAAAATGGATTGGTTTGGATCATTTCAATACATTGGTGATTTATATTATTGTAGGCTGAATTTTTCATTACTAAAGGTAGGATTGTTTCTACACAAGGGTGAATGGGATGTCTTGGAAAACAGAGATGGACCATAGCATCGGGGGTTGGGAGGGATGATAGCCCATATTGTGATTTTATTTCAGTATTATCAGGGAATATGTTATATGGGTTTACCTCTTGTAGTAGATCATTTTAGTGAAGTATTTTCAGATGACATCTTAGGCATGCCTTTGGTTAGTGATGTGGAGTTATATATTGATGTAGTTCGAAGAGTTGCACTGATATTTGTTCCTCATTATAGGATGGCAATGACAACGTTGTTGGAGCTCAAGAGGAGGCCAGAGGATTTATAATCTAAGGGTTTCATCTAACACAATCCTTCTCTATGGGGTTCCCCTGTAATTTTGAAAAAATAGTTTTTGGTACCCTCAGGATATGGGTGGATTACCTAAAATTGAACCATTTGATAGTTACTAAATGATATCCTCTACAGTTAATAAATGATCTTTTCGTCTAGATCTAAGGTTCTTTGGTTGTCACTAATATATATTTGAGATCCAGTTATCATCTGGTGCATGTTAGATCATTGGACATAACACGCATGACCACTCAGAGCTTGTATGGTTTGTATGAGTACGTGGTCATGTCGTTCAGTCTCACAAATGACCTGGTAGTTTTTATAACAATAATGAACTGAGTGTTCCATCCATATCTTGATTCGTTTTTGTGGTTTTTTGGGATGATATCATGATGTACTATAAACCTGACATGATCAATACAAAAATCTTGAGGTTGTTATGAGTACATTGGGATATATTTAGTTATATTTTATGAATACAAAGTGTCACTTCTGGTTGGATATGATTCACTTCCATAGTCACTTTATCTCAAAGACAGCAAAATTATTATACCAAGAGAAAGTGAGAGTAGTGGTTTCCTGGGAAAATCCCAATAATATATGTGAGGTTTAGAGTTTCTTGATAATGGATGGTTACTATAGTAGTTTCACACATGACTTTTCACGTTTAGCAGCATTGTTGATAATCATGACTAAAAATTTTCATCATAATTCTTGGACAGATTCCTGCGAGATAGCCTTTCAAGAATATGAAGGGAGATTGACTTCAATGTTGATACTGATTTTTAAAGATCTGAGAAATAGTTACACTTTGTACTATGATGCATCAAGTAATAGGCTATGATAATTTCTTATGGAATGTGATCAATTAATTGCATGTGGAACATGGCAAATAATATCTCCTGATAATAATTACCTGACACACGATCTTGAGATAGTTGCAGTTGATCATGATTTTCAATATTGGAGACATAACTTATTTGGAGGACATTATATGGTGTAAATGGTTCACAAAAGGCTCAATTACCAATTTACTCAATGTGATATTTATCTAAGGAACTGAATTTGGGTGGAATATTTTCAGTCATTCATCTTAATGAATTCATACACATAGGGGAAATTCAATAAAGTGGTTGATTCAGTGTGCAAGAGTACTCCGATATAGGCAATATTGTAGGCTAGTAGTGAGTGGAATCATATGGATTTGTTCTCTATGATGCATTTATAGGTTAATAAAATTCAAAGAAAATTCATTTATTCTTTGATGACACCTCTACCGTACTAGATAAATTGAGGATGAGGAAACTATTGGATTCTGAAGGACTTTTTCAATAGAAGAGTGTGGAAATTAAGGACCTTCTTCTTTGATGGACCTTAGCAGAGAATGTGGTTTTACATTTACATGGTCTCATATTGGTTTTAGAATATATGCATGAGGAGATGACACAATATTTTCATGCCTCTATAGAGGCAGTCCATCCTGGTGTCACCAAGATGTATCAGGTTTTTCATTATCAATATTGGTTTCCATGTATGAAAAGGGATGCATCTATTTTTTTCTCAGAGATACTTTGGTCTGTAGGTTAAGGTGGAACACCAGAAACTAGCTAGAAATTTATAGATTCTACCAAATTATGCGTGGAAACATAATGATGTCGTGATAGATTTCATGACGAGGTTACCAAGGTAACCTTGAGGCAACGATGTAGTATGGTTTGTTGTTGATAGGCTCATAAAGGCCGTATATTTCATACTGGTCAAGGAAAACATCAATGTTGATGATCATGAAAGGTTTTACATTCAGAATATTATAATATTATACGGTGATCCACATTATTTCATTTGAGAGAGGAAATTGTGGTTTAATTATTGAATTTGGAAAGTGATATAGAGGGAACTGTTTAAACAAGTGCTTTTGAGTACATCATACAATCCATATACAGATAGAATGTAAGAGTGAATAATTTAGGTGCTATAGGAAATGTTGTAGGCATGCATCCTATATATCAGGGGTTCTTGGGAGAGGCACATTCTCCTAGTTGAGTTTGCCAAAAATAATAGCTTTTATGCTAATATTCAGATAAAAACATAAGAGGTGGTATATAGTAGACCATGCCAATCACCTCTCTATTGGAAGAAGGTTGGAGATACAACTATGTTGTGACCATGTCTTTCCAAGGCGGCCAAAGAGCAGGTGCAGTTAATTCAAAAGCAGATGAATACTTCAAAGTCTCTTATAAAAAATATTCTAACCTCTACAGAAAACCTCTAATGTACTAGTCTGAGGATTTAGTTTTTCTACTTATTTCATCAAGGCTGGTACACAAGGGGATCAAGAGACATGGTATGTTTTCACCGAGATATGTTGGGTCATTACATATTGTGGAGAGAGTTGGGTTGGTTGCCTATCAGTTCTATTTTTATCAGAGGAACAAGGCTATGCATAATTTCATACACATTTCTCAGTTGTGATGTTAATTTTTATACGCATCTCACAATTTTTATCTCAAGGTGGTTGTGTTTCATGTAGATGCATCCTTTGAGGAGCATCCTTTAAAAAATATAGATCCTAACAAAAAGGTCCTCTATGATAGGTCTGTTCATTTAGTATTGGTGATATGGTAGCACGTACGAGTAAAGGATAATACATGGGTGAGGGAGGCCAATGTACAATCCAAGAGGCCAGAGTGGTTCATAGACATTTCTTCTCCATCGATGAAATGGAAATTCAGGGACGAATTGATTTAATTGTGTTGTTTATATAAACTTCATTCTTATTTTGAGGTACAAATCCTTTATTTTCTATATGTACATTATTATCAAATGTTGAAGTGGTCAAATAATGGTTGAAGTCCTATTAATCAATGTGACTAGGTGTTACACACCATGTAATCCAAGTACACAGCATGTTCAAAAACGTCAGTATGTCTCATAATGACGTGTAAATGAAGTTAGTGAAAGGAGGAAAAATATGGAATATACATAGAATATATATATTCCATTTCTAAACTGTGTATTCTGTAAAATTTGTTACAATGGGTAGTTGACTTGTTTGTTCATTTTTGGATTGAGGGGTTGCTAGGATCACTCAAACACTAGCACAAGAGCTCCTTTCAGATTCCATATCATCATCCAAACTCTGATTCAATAACTTCTAGATGTGTTGGAACCCAATAGGTATGCTCTAAATTCCACTTGATCCATTATATATGATTTCATATCTTGACCTAGATATCAAAGGATAAGAATTTCTAATCATTTTATAGATATACCCATTCTAGTGCATATTAGAGGTCTACAATGGATAAAGAGATATGTATGACTATGAGGGAGTAGGTATTCTGCCTTTTGAAAATTACCAAGTTGATAATATTTGTTGGAGTACCATGCCCCCATTTTAGGGGGTCTCCATGATGAATTTTCCCAAATTCGTTTTCCTATTGTTGTTTAGGTAATTGATTAATTTCATTGAAGCATGTTTTGGGTTGTTAACCCTGATTAAGGGAAAACCCATGAGGGAATTTACTTTAGATTACCTTTCATGTCCATTTGGCATGTGATTCCAATGATGCATGTCATGTATCCCATTAATGGAATGTTTAAAACGTAATAGGTTAAATGAATGAAATTAAAACATGATATAATTGATTGGTTATGACTAATGATAGTTTAAATTACATTATTGGATTGTTATATGATTTTCCTAGGTGTTTTTATTTTAGGTGGACCATGTAATAGTATAAATTATATGTGATGATTGTTATAAATAATTATCCACATGTGAGTTAATAATGTTGAACCCATTTAGTAGTTTAAATTACATGTGTTTCTTATTATTTGATTTTCCTGTGTGAGTAATCTAAATTTCAAGCCTTATGTGGTTTGTCAGGTAATTATGTTTAATTCATGAGTGACCCATGGATGTAGAGGTTGGGTTCATGGAGACATTAATTTTTTTGTCAAGTGAAACAAGGTTCATCGAGTGATGCCATGGATGGACACTATTGGATTTGTTTACATTTCATGAGTGATACAAGTGGATTCCTTATTGGGCGTCCACTAATAAGATTAGATGGAATTGAATTATACCACACCTATGGTGATACTGGGAGTCTGGAGAAGTTTTTCATGATATGATTGTCAGATGTCGGTATATTTTATCCTAGAGTTATACTGGGCTTCTATAGAGGATCAAGGGTATAGGCATATAGGATGAAAATATAATATCACCTAGAGTGATACTTGAATTTCATAATTGGAATTTCATGGATGAGCTTGGGTTATAAATTGAATATTTAAATAAAATGAATTATGATGTGTCTTCTGACCCAAAGCACGAGCGTGGATTAAGTCATCACTTACTTTTTTAGATATCCACTTGATGTATATTTTGTGAATTCATTTACACGGGGGTTACTGGGATTAGGTCAGATCCTGATATGTATAAAAATATAATTAAATTGAAATAATTAATAAACTTGAAATAAATTAAAACAAATACCCTTGCTTATAAAACTATTTACTTTTGAGTTTAACCTAGCTTAATTCTTTCAGTATATTACACTATCTATTATTAATATTTCTTAAAATACTAGCCAATATTTTTTGTGGTTACCAACTCGGATTTATTCTCACAATCTATTTGTGTCTTTTTTTTGGGCCCAAACAAATTATATTTTTGCAGGTATCTATATGGGTAAGAACCCTTCAACAGGTAATTTATTTGTTGTTATGATTAGGATAACATGGGACCATGCTAAGGCTTATGATTCTTCTTAGTCCCTTCTGTTCCTTTTGTACTTTTGGTACTTGTATTTCATATTATTTATGTTTATCCTATTTAGATATTTTTTCTAAATAATTTGAAATGAATCGCCATCCTTTGAATGTTATGATATCTGAATATTTTTATAATCGTTCCCCTTTGTTTTACATTTGTTGCATGCTATTATTTTTTATTTTATTGTATTGTTTTTATTTCCACTATATTAAACTCATCCAATGAGGACATTAATTCTCCCTACTACACCGAGGTCCTTACTGCTAGCTGCTAGCTTCTCGCATTTGGGGAAATGTGCTTGTGGTCATGTTTCCAACTAAGTATGAGGCACCTTTGAGTGGCAGCATATCCGAGATGCCACACAAAAATGATTATTTCCAATTCAAAGAAGTTGATAGGAAATAAAAAAATGGATTCATTTTTTATTAAATACTGGGAAATTAATTGGATGAATTCAAAACAAGACACCATTGTACACATGAAAATAGAGGTAAAAAAATTTCTTCACCCGATGGTAAAAAGGAATATGCTTAGATCAATAAGTTCATTTCTATACATGAAGTAGATCCAAACATCTAGGAAAAATTGGGATATATTGTGATAGTAGTGGTTCTATTTCTCTGGATAAAGAACCCATGTCTCATAGAAATGTGAAAACATATTCTTCACAAACACAATATCATATGGGAGATCATTGAGAGGGTATATTTAAAGATCATTTTTGTCGTTAAACAAGAGAATGTTGTAGATCCATTGAATAAACCATTACCACAAAACAACATGAGAGGTATATAGAATCTATAGGTGTTAAAAACATAATATAATTCATGTAATGGTTGTAAATGAATTATTTTATTATAATATAGGAAATAAAAATTTTTATTTCATAATATGTCTAGAAATTTTATTTTACATGAAAAATTGAATGAAAATATCCCCAAAAATGTGACATTACGTTTTCAAAATCTAATGATCATTACGAAGTAATATAGTTTGTAATGATATGATAAGGTCAGAAATAATATTATATCACATTCATTTTATGGATTTTTAGATGAGATATGAATAATTTTTTCAAGAGTTAAAATGTTGAGAAATGTTACATCAATTTATCCATTAAATTATACCTTGGTGATGGTCATACAATCATCCAAGTACATTGTTTTTTATGTTTATTATCAATCCTTTATTTACTTTAGGTTGGGGATATACATAGGATGATAACCCTGATATGTTAATACCATACAAATTCATGTATACATGTTTTCTTAGCCAAGAATAATTACATGTATGTTTATGATCATGTCGCCAGAAGTTTCATTGTGATGATAAGATTCTTCCACTTGAATTATAAGTTAAAAGAATGGACATTAATTTAATTTGTATAAAGAAATTCATAGAGATTCTAATTTTCTTCCATATGATGTATTCAACTTCGTTGAAAAGTGAAATATCATGTACTTATTTGAAAAATGAATGACATTACATGAGTTCATTATCATCTTCATTCAACTTCAAAGAATAATGAAATTGTGGTAGAACAGTACATGATTGACATATTTAATTCCTATTGGTCACTCAATATCATAGAAAAAATGAATTATATAGGTATTCAAATGATGTATATGATACATATTGTGGTAGAGATTTTTCAATACTGATATGATTGTACATGATGAAGATCACACCACACATCATTGTAACCTAAGTAGAACTTATGCTTTTTCAGAGGAAAATCGTTGCTCACATCATGGAAATATGGATTTGATGTTTTTTGTTTGGGATTATAGGGTCTTTGGGGTCACACAGTTAGGCCCTTGAATATGGATAATATTTTAGACAATTTTCCTTTCCAAAATTTAGAGTGTCTGTTAAAAACCCATATCTGAAGGAGTGTGTATGTATTCACTATGATTTTCTATATTTTTCATATATTCTTTATGGATGTTAGTGTAAATATGAGATTATTGGATCAACAGTAAAAATTTACATACATGAGTTGAATGTACACACACATATGGTGCACAAAACACACACAGATATATATCAAATATTATATTATATATAGTTTAGATTGGATATATGCATATTATTCATGTTTTTTTCATGCATATGATGAATGAATATAATATGTATATATATATATATTATTTATTACTCATTAATTGTCTATTCATTATTTTATATCCATTATGATTTGATTAATGTACATGAATAAAATTAACTGAAATATTTTAATGAGTTATAATCCCATAGTCAGCAATATATATGATGTGTTGTGGGTATGAGATCCCACGAGATTTAGATATATAATGTTGATAATATTGAATCCAACTTTTGTGTGATGCGTATGAGCATATTCTGAATCTCTCTTGTCCCCGATATCTTTTCATCTTACCCAATAATATTCTATAAAACCATCATTCATTAGGGAATGATTACCATATGAGCATGGATATATTGGTTGTTGTATCATGTCATAGGTAGTGTTCTTTTATTCACTACTCTCCATAAACATCCTTAAAAACTCTCCAAGGAAGGAATGTGGTTACTACTTATATTCATGAATTATAGGCTCCCTATTATGTGATTATTTACATATTGACTTCTTGAATATATATTAAAAATGTTTTTCTTTGTGTTCCTCTATAAATGGTCATTAAATAATATCAAAATACACATAAGTACTAAAATCTATAGAGTAATGTTCATCATTTATTCTTATGGAATGCACTTATAGAAGATGGTGTTAAGACTTTTTTTCTTCAAGATGATTTGGAGAATGAGATATACCTGAAACATCCCAAAATATGTTATGAAAATGACGATAAGGTAATTTCTGGTAAATAAAATTGATGTTTGTACATATCAGAATAAAGAAAAGTTAAAATAAAAGTTTTATTATTTAACGTATAAAAATGTTTTGACATGGAGATTTTCTAATAATTGTTTTTATTGGATGTCCTGAAATGATGGGACATGCACTTTACTCTTAGTCTATTTAGATGACATGTTTCTAATGGGTGTATACATTCAATGGATTTCTATGAAAAAGCGTATGTTACCATAAATATTTTCAATGATAAATCATGGCCACACAAAGAAAATATTTGTGATGATGATATAAAGAGATCAAGACACTACTATTTTTATATTAGTATAGAAATAAAACATCAAAGAAATCATTAAAAAATTGCATCATTAGATGTAAATATGTCAAAACCCCTCTAATCAAGAATTTCTAGTTATCCAAGCTAATCCACTTTTAATGAATGACTCTACTATATAGGAATGGTTTCATAGTCATTAATTCTTATATTTTTATGTATTTGATGAAATATATTTCAATTAATATTTCATTTATAGTGAGAGTACAATGTAGGTTTATATTTAACCATGGGAAAGAGCATTAGAAATCAATGAGATGGATCATTTGGTAATCATTGGGATTGGTAGATAAAACATTATTGTTGGGTTATGATTATCGTTTATATGGATTAATTGATGTTATTTTTTTATCATTTTAATCTTTTAAAAAATAGTTTTTTGATATTATTTGGTGGAGAAAAGGAAAAATGGATGTCCAAATATTGTTATTGGCTGCATCATCTTTGAATGGAGATGAATATTTTATAGCTACTGAATCCATGAAACATTTGATCTGTTTGATGTTCGTACATAAAAATCTATGAAATTTTTTGAGAATAGGAATGCTAATCTTTCATTGTTTTATTTTTGCCTATATTTACACAAATCAGGTAATTTACGAATCAACAAGACACATTGACCTAAAATTCCAATTCATCCAGAATCTATTGGAAGAAAAAGTGTTAAACATATAACTAGTCATTTGGAAGAAAAATATGACCTAGATATCTAAGAAGATTTTATTACATGAGATACTGAGGTAGAACTGTGCCTCAATGGGGCTCAATTGAATGAAATAAGGATAGATAACATTATTTTCATGTTAAAAGAGGATGTGGTTTGAACAATGTGTTGAAGGATTTCGGAAGTTTTCCTTGATGAAATATTAATGTGGGAAATTTTTGGGATTTTGAAGTATATTCATGTAATATTGTTAAATCAGAGAATGTTTAGGCTCTAGTAGTTTTCATTGAACTCGGTAGATAAATATGAGTTGTAATTATTAGTATGATGGTGTGCTTATACAAATATTGTGCACTTCCAATGTGTTGATAAGGATGATATGTATATATAATAAATGGGATAAGTGAATGGTTAGCTATATTTGTTGGATGTATTTTGACGGATAGTATAGAATGGTTAATTTAATTGATGATGACTATGATTCTTGGATATTGAATCAACCAGTTTCACTATTATGGATCCCTATAAAAGAGTGTTGGGGACAACATCTATGGTGTACATAATGAATTATTAAATATAAAAATTGGTATTAAAGTTAAATTAATGGTTTTTTTCTTAATAGTAATTTCAACTCTTTTTCATTCTATAATATAATCAGTTTTTTGTGTTCTCATATGGATTTCAAATTAAAATTTAAACCAAAAAAATTCATACGTGTCAATTTCCATTACTATTGATCCTTAATTCCATTATTATGTTTAGAGTGTGCATGGAGTGTAACATAGAAATGTGGATTAGGGTGTAATATAATTCCTAATTTTTGTTCCATAAGTCAGATGTGAATGATTGGTATTTGAATTTACTCGGTATTCTATTACTGGTGGAAATGAATTTTGGGTGGACTTCAGATCAACCATCTAGTGATTGCATTTGTATTTTTTCCTTCTTCCCAAGTGTTATGTAATCCAAATAGCACACCCTAAGAATTTATCATTTAATAAAATTATTATAATCATGCATAAGAAATATTAACATTAAAATTGAGTAATGACGAAGATACCAACAAACATCAATTCGTATCAACACCAGGAATATCCATCATCAATGGAAAAGATATTTTCTCATATAATTACTCTTAACATAAATATTGCAACATTTAATAATGTTTAATATCCTTAATACAAAAAATTTTTCATCCATGTATTTAAAAACACCTTCATTTATAATTTTTTTTACTAATTATGATTTAATCCATATTTATACAAATCATTAAATTGAATTAGAGAGATATATATATATAAATGGGTAATTTCATCCATTTATTCAGTAGCATGTATGCCAATATTAAAACATACAAATCATTTAATCTATATTTTTATTTATATACTTTTTTATTCATTAATTTAGGAAAACATGTAGTCCTAATAATTATAATAAATCTATGAATTAAAATAAATTTTTTGAAACCACAACAATCACCCAGATGAAAACACTCACCCAAGAGGCACTCATTAAACTAATTATATAATCTTACACATTCTCGAAACCAAACCCACAAAAAAATTAGCCATATTCATGTTCTTACTCAAAACCATACCAACCATTTTAACAATAATTCATAACAAAAACTTATTCTAATAATATAAAAATAAGTAATGTAACAAAATACTCAACAAATCTATATTTTATGATAATATCTCACCCAACTTACTTATACTAGAATTAACTATCTAGGAATGAGAAATAAATTATATTTTTTAGAGTTCATCTAATTCGTCACCATACAACCCAAGGTTCCTATCACAATCCTAGAGAAAGGGAAGGTTCATAAGGTAGAATTCACACTAAAAAAGACTAAATTCATCATTTTATGTCCAATGAATATGTTAATACTAACACAATATAAATTATAAATCTCGAAATTAATGAAATATCATCTCATACAGAAGTCTCCAAATGGATAAAAACATACAAGGATACATGATCCTAGTTATCTACCCAAGGAATTTTAGAAATTACCTAATACTGAAAAATTATAAATACAATCAACTAAATATTTATTATAGTTTACCCATTACAATTAAAATTACAAATTTCACTTTTCAATGTTATTTTATATATATTATCTTTAATTTAAAATTCTCCTTTTTATTCACATCCGATAATCATATAATAATATATCTTCATAATTCAATATCTAATTCACGTGCTCTTCTTAATATCCATCCTCTTTCATATTCTATCACATATAATTATTTGAAATAATAAATATCCTAGTACAACCATTGAAATAGAATTCCATAATCATAACAGTCATGTAATAAAGTGGGGATGGCCAACATGATCACCTTTCACTTAAAGTTCATAAACCATCCATTCCCTCTTCTATATTAGCTTTCAAAGGATGTATATTATAATATTAAAAAAATTACAAATTTATAATTTTAATAATGAAGATAAGAATATCAATGAGAAAATTCATGGTTCATATCAGTAAATTCAAATAGAGAGCACACTCGTCCATTTATCTGAGACTAAAACCCACAACATTTTGTTTGAGAGAAGGGATTTAATTATAAAACCAAGGAAATAATACATGGACACTCCCCCTACAAAAAATCAGGTCATTTGAGGATAGTGAAAAAAATTCATAAATAAACCACATCCTCTCCCCTAGACGAATTCACCTCTATCAAGCCCGAGAGGAGTGTAATAACATACCTTATTTTATACTACTTTAAGGGTAGGTTGATTCACAATGGTTGGAATGCTATAAAAAAATTTAAATGTGATTCAATGAGTGGATATAAATCAATAGAAAATTGGAAGCTCCATGAATTCATTTGATGGGATAACAATAAAAAATGGATTTTGTTAATCCTGTCATTTGATTTGAGGGGGTATAAATTGATTGGTTCTAGGTTCAACAAGTGTAACTTAGAGGTTCAAAAATCTATCCTGAAATAATAAAAGAGATATAATATATATTATAAATCCTCTAACATAACAAATATGAAGAATTATTGGTCAATACAGCCTAGATGAGAACCCTTGAATACTTAATGGCTTCCCAAATGTAATTAAAATCACTTTCACCATAAAATATTTATTAAAATACATCCTAAAAAACATATAAAATTATTGTTTCATTATAGATGAAAGAAAAATAAAAACATAGGAAATGACATTAAAAAGGAAGCTCATATTAAATAATAATTTGACTTCATGAATTACGAATGATTAGGATCTATATATGAATGAAAAAAATGATCCAGGATGTCACTAGAAATTTGAAAAGGATCGAAAGAATTGAAAAAAAAATCAAACCAAAAAAATAGGTCGACTGTTATTTATAGAGGGACCTAAACTAAAAACACTATGACATGAAAATACTCAAAACGACCTTAATAGTTTTAGTTAATGATAGATTCAAGAATATTAAATATTTAAAATGGATAACTCATTATTCACTGAATTTAATTTTTGATTTTTAGATTCCAGCTGAACATCACTATGGGAAACACAATGGTATAAATAAAAACATATTACTATTTCCCACCATACCTAATACATTGAAAAGCTCAATACAGAATCACTGTTATCCATCGCACCCACAAACTCACCTCCTGATCATATTCATAAGAATGAATGATCCCATGGGTATGTACTAAACCATTTCAACATCCCCATTTTCCATTTGGAGATGCTTCAAATAAAACCTTAAACCATGACTACCCAATAATCTAAACTATGGCATGGTTTCTTTCACTTAGTAGTGACAAAATATTATAGAGGAAATTCCCAACCCTATAATGCAATACACCTCCCAGTTTTATACAAGTATAAACCTTGACACACCACATTCACTAAAAAACCATTTATTATATTGTTTTGACCTAATCTAAACCTTAAAATGGTCTATGGATTAAGCCTAGAAATTTTATTATACCTATATTACACATGAGAAACTCACCATGAAAATTTCCATCAACTATTGGAATTATAGACCTTGTGGTGTACCATCCGTTAATTAAACTGGGTAGCCTATAAGGAAAACTCCAAATCCTCCATGCACTATAACCACATGTCCATTCGCATAAGACCAAAATGTCCTCCATGCCTACCACCAATGAATGTTGGACAATATAGTGACTTTATCACTTCACTCCACCCTCAGAAAATCACCAAATATACTCTTGATACATCTAGAGATTAATAGATACAATGTAATGAAGTGGAATAATATTTCCATGACAATGGATACCTATTAAACAATTACCATTATCGTGAATTAATATAAACCCGTAGAAGTAAAATATTTTCTAGAAAGGTAAATTAAAATCCGAATATTAACATTAAATTCAACTCAATTATCTATATATAGGGAGTCTAAGGAATGATACTATAGAAAATTCCCAGTCCAGGATAGCTATGTGAACATAACTCTCAAATAGGATGATAGACATTCAACACTACCATCGAATAGTTTACACTCTTTCATAGTACCTTTGACTATCTCCATGGAAAGTATATTGTTGTACAAATTATGGAAATCATATTTGAATAGAATCTAGACATTAAAAAATAAATAGATTAAATATCCAGATGTATAAAACCTCAATATGATCAAGTATTGGGGTCAAATTCAATAATTAAATCTATAAATTCACCTTACCCACTTCTTCGATGGAGCTCAATAAAACTACTCATAATATTCTTCTCAATGTCTAAAAAACCCAAAAGTCTCATTAACAATACCATCCACAGTAGAATGTTATATCTCTGTGATCTTTTCATGATACATCCTTTCTTCCTAATACATTAGATGGAAGGATGTTATAGATCACTGAATCTCCTATCTCAATGTGGACATAATAATCTATGAAAAATATACATCACTGGCAATAAAATATGGAAACCAAATAACCATGTTCATACAATGACTCCCAAATCCACCGGAACCATTCCCTCTTATTGGATTTCTTAAATATATTTTAGGTGAAGATCTATATTGATTGGAGAGTTAATATCCTTCTTGAAAATTTCATGAAAATATACTTAAGGCATCCCATCTTGGTTTCCACACCTCATCCACCACAAAATTAAATAAACAATTTTAAAACCCACTACCATTGGAGAAATACATAATTGATCTTGTGTCCCACAAACTCAAATGAAAGTTCCAGAGATTTTATCTATTCCTCAACCTCATTGCTAAAAACTCAATAAAGGAACTTTTTCACATCCTATCAGTAAAACATAAATAATAATTCACTGTATTATTTCTCATTATTCTTACTGAAATAACATCCCAATTATATTTCAGTGAAATATATCATGGAATCATCAATAAAACGTTAGATCACACCACATAAAACAAATCATCAATATATATGACACCATATTAAGAAGTGAAAATATATCCACTAATCAAAATGCACTATCTCATGATACCCATCATTCCAATACTTCCCATCATCTTAAGAAGATAGAATTAGAAAATATAATTATCATCTTGCGAAATATCCCAATGTAAAACCAAAAAAAATTCTATAATTCATTACATCATATCCTCATCATTTCTATTAATAAAATTCATCACATTAGAAAAAAATAGAGATATCAATAGAAATACCAAAATTTTTAATTATTTAATTTACAAAAAATCACAAGTAATTAATTACTTATTATTCAATCATGCAGAGTAAGGAAGAAATTATCAAAATATGAAATATGATGATCAATGTATCACTAAATGTTCCACCAGTATTAAAATATTTTTTTATAGGGTAAAAATTAAATACTACTATTTATATATTTACAAGACACATAATTTCAACCTTATATGAATTCTATAATCACATTACAATTATTTTTTTATTAGTGTAGGATTATATCATTCATTTTTAATCAATTTGATTTATTTTTATTTAAAATTATCAATTTTGAATAATCATTATATTATTTTCTACATGAAATAAATATAAATTCATATAAAAAATTATCATGCATTACTAAAATATTACATATTTTTTTTCAAAATTAGTCATGTTTTTTAAAATAACACATTACATAATAATTTTAACATTACGTCCTAATTTTCTAATAATCACTTAATGTAATTAGCATGTGTCCCAACATTTAATTAAAACTATTAATACAAAATAATAGTGTTATTTACTCTTGAATGTTTTCATGGATTTTATAAATTCAAGGTATGCTAAATAATTCAATAGATCACACATGTTAGAAAATACATACTTATATTTCTATCATTTTCTAAAATAATATGGATCATAGGTAATTTTTTTATTTAATTTCAGTAACATCGTAAATCATGATTATAAATTCTCAAATGGAAAGGAATTTCATTTTATTAATGTTAAATATAAAACATGATACCAAAACATTTCTTTTAAAACATTTAACATAACTACACAATATATTCATGATATATTTTATGAAAAAATAATTTTTATTTCCTAACATGATTTTACAGGTTCACATATTTACATGCTTAAAATAAGGAGTTCGTAACAAAACATGTAATACTATAGAAAAAAAGTACAAACCCTATCACTACAGTACATGAAATAACTACTAAAACTATGATGAACGAATAAATAAATGTTCATGAGACATTATTATAAAGACACTATCATATTAGTTCAAATAAACAATCCAAATAATATCATAGATCAAAATATTACCTTAGATTTTAACCCATTCAAGTGGTTCTTTCACCGTGCATATAATTTATACACAAACGTCATTGGGATTCAAGATTAACATGGTTAATAGGACAATGAGGTGATTTCAACAAAATATAGTGGATCTTGTATACAAATATCTTATCTAGTCTCCTCTGGTACATCATATTCTAGGATTATATGACATCTTCTCTGTAATAGACCCACGTGATCCTCACATGTACCCTTCTCAAAAATTAATCTTATATCTCAACCAAAATATTTTATACCATTATTTAATGGTTCCATATCATCTATTACTCCTCCTAGTATAATAGTAAAGATAAAGAATACCCCCAAATCCCCATCTCTAATAGTCCATGATGCAGTGACTACATCCATGGTT
Organism: Viscum album; assembly: GCA_963277665.1. Lineage (NCBI taxonomy): Eukaryota > Viridiplantae > Streptophyta > Magnoliopsida > Santalales > Viscaceae > Viscum > Viscum album. The sequence goes on along the minus strand of OY728132.1, from coordinate 687,056,694 downwards.
AATTTTCACAATTTTGGTATGAATAACCCTCTTTTGATAACCTAATCATAGTTATGATATCTACTATTAAAATCCATAATATTTATAAAAGTATTAAATTTCCCAATCCTAAAAACACACTATGGTGAAATATTTAGAACATCCATAGATAATTAATGACCATGCTCTTATGATCCACTCTAATGACCCGGATAACAACACACCCTATTCTCCCTTTATCTATCCAAAATGGAATCTCAATAAACACTATATAAGAGTGAACACTTAGGAGTAATAATGTGGATTAAATTATAAAATGAAAATAATATACATGTGAAATCAATGTTTCAAGATAGATATGTGTCAAAAAACTAAGTAAGATGATCAAGGAACCATAACAAGTCAACTCAAACATAACTGAAAAAAGTACAATCACTACTACAATTAAAATCACCCGCATCAATATAATGATTCCATAGATCATAAATAAAATTCCCTGACCAAGACTATCATAATCATGAGAGATTTTCCACTTATATAATCACCTTTATTTTAACATGTTTCTCAATTCCCGATAACCATCACATTTCCAACATTACATATACCTCAAGAACCAAGGGAAATCAAAAATAGAAAATAATTAAATAGATCGTTCAATATAAATATAATCCTATAAATATTACCTCTCAATAATGGTCATCCAATCAATCTAGGATTGACCCGGTAGTAGGGACCATCACTAAAATATTAACAATCCATGAAAAAAATCAAAAATCATCTAAACATGATCCACCTTTTCATCATATCAAAATCAAATTTTTAACCCAATAAAACCACCACATAACCATCAGAACATGGATCTTGTGGAAACATTATGATGAACTGATTTTTCAGACATAGTGTATCCATCGTAAAAATCTTATCCCACCTTTCTGTCACATCAATATTCTATCATAATCCATGTGTAATCATCATTATCACATCATCCCCAAGTCATGTGTTCTAAGTATCACACCATAAAAATTATAAATACATTTCAATTATCACAATCAAGTATTAGAATTATTACATATTAAAATAGTTTAGTAGATAAAAAATGGAAAAACATCAATTGATATCAGTATAATTCATTTATATCCTAAATACGGAAGTTCTGTTCTAACCCACCTAATAATCTGTAACACATTCGTTAATTTAGTCTGGATTTATTACTTCAATACTATTATGTATCGAACCATTAATCTAGTTTCATCATAATTTTTAATTTATTCTATTTAATAATGTGTTACCCATATTTATCCACATCATTTCATTAATATCAATCTATCAAAATGTAATGGTTTTAATCATCTACTTAACCAGCTTCACGTAATCCAACATAAATAGTTGCCAATATTTCTATACATATTCTACATACTAATTGGTTTACTTACACTAAGTAAAATAAAACCTATTTTCCCAATAACAGTATTAATTATATGAATAATCCCACATATCAAAACCAATAAATACACCCCATATAACCACCTCAATATCAAGGTAATCTATTAAATAAATACGTATCCTCACTAACTCGTAATCCCATAAAACATACACATATTCTCTATTCATGTTCTCCCTCTAATCAATCTCATTACCAACAGATATATTTGATTATAGTAGTTTACTCTAATAAAAAGACACTATAATAACATAAAAATATCCCCAACTCATCCGTCATTTATGCTCAAAAATAACTCAACATAATTATACCTAAATTTACCATCTGAGAAGAAAAACTATAGTACCTTTCCTAAAGGTCATTTAATTCTTCACTATACAACCCACAGTTTATAGCACTATCCTTGAGAAATGGAAATCTCCATAGGTTGAATCAATACTAAAGGAATGAAAATTTAACACTCTCCATCCTATCTATATCATATAACCATTATCTAAAACTATATCAATACCAAAAGAAACTAACCAACATCCGAGACCATGCTCTCTAAAGTGATAATTACGTAAACGGATACATGAATGAAAATAACTACCCAATAATTATCATTAAAAACAAAGAACAAAAAACATTCAATAGAACACTTAAATATTATATCAATGTTATGAAATTAATATTTCCATTATACATTCCACTTTCTACTGTAATTTTGATCATGTTTATGTTAAATTTTCCATTATATTCACATCCCATACCGAGGGAAATTTATATCTCATAAATTCAATTATATATTCTAAAATTCTTCATAATTATATTTTCCTATTTTAATATTTCCATATGATTCTCTGAAATATTTTATATTATAGAGAAAAAATTAAAATTGAATTCAATAATAATAACATTCATTGAATAATGATGGGATAACCGACCAAATCCCCTTTCACTTTTAGTTCATAAAAATTCTATAGCCTCTTATTTTTCATCATTCATATCAGATATATAAGAATAAAAAAAAAACCAATACTAGTGAATAATTTAAAAAATAAATATATAAATATAAATAAAGGCATAGTTCATCTAAATAAATATTAAAGATAAAGAAAAAACTCCCCTTACGTTGGATTAAAACACACAACATCCATCCATGGAGAATTGAATTATTTATAGAACCCTGGGAATTATACAAGGACCCATATCCTCCACCAAACATGGTCATGATAAGATAGAGAAATATCAGTGAATAAATACCTTATACAATACCTTTGGATGAAAAAATCTCAAAAAATCTCAAGGGTACTATAGTTTATTACCTTCTCAAAAATAATTTTAGGTGTTGTTTGGTAATCAATGGTTTGAGTGGTATAAAAAATGAGCTCATGGTATCTAATGGGTGGTTATCAATCAAGGTAATGTTTTAATCTAAAAGAGTTCATGTTAATGTGATAGTAAGTGAAAAGGAACAATGATTAATCCTTTTATATTATTCATGGGGGCTATAAATCAATTTGTTCCAATTTCAATAAGTCTAAATAAGTGGTTCCACAACATATCAAGATGTAAAAAATTCAACGAGGGAGATGATTTCTTATAAATACCTTAACTCAATTCTTCCAAAAAATTACAAGAAAATACAATTTATTTGAGATACCATGAATCCCTAATGGTTTCCCCTAACCTATTAATATCACCATAATAATAAAAATTCAATTAAAATTCTCCATAACCAAGAACCAACACTGTTATCATCATAATAGATGAAGGAAAAATGTAAAATAGGAAAGAAATGAAAAATCCACTTCATGTTAAAGTAGAATTAAACACCATGAATGATTAATGTTTAGGATCTTTACAAGCATTAAAAACACAATAATAAGGCCCTGGTAATTATATAAGTCTCTAAAGAAGTAAACAAAAGATGTATGCAAATATATCAGATTATATATTTAAAGGGACATGAATGACCCAAACTTAAACATGGAGATACTAAAAATAGTTTTAGTGGTCTCATTGGGTGAAAGATAAAAGAATATCATATATTCCAAACATCTGAATACCTCTTACTAATAATTCATTTCAACTATTTAATAGTATATTGAAAACCGCCATGGGAAACTCCATAGCATAGAGAGAACTCTCTCCTCATTTGACCCCAATAGAACTAAAACTATAATGTGGGGACTATAGATTATCCATTTTACAACTCACCCATATAGAAAACATATAGATAAATATCATATTCATGTATCAATTTCATGACTTATACTCGATCAATTTTGACATCCTCATTTCCGATAGAGAGATGCTTTAAGCATAACCATCCAAGAGGCATTATTAAACATCTACCCCTATGGTGTAGTGGCCATCACTCAGCCTTCGTAAATGCCTATAGAGGTTTTACCTAATTCTTGGACATAATGGTCTTTAGTTTTTTATATAGTAATTCCCATTTATGCACCACTATCACAATAACTCATTAATACTATGGAATTGTGGCCTTCCCCCAAACACTGGAACATCCCATTCCTTTACCCCAAACATTTTTCTATTTCCATTTTACACTAGTGTGATGTAAGATTGAAAAATAAATCCACCATATGGGTTGTAGTCCTTGTGGTGTGCATTATACCAATTAAAACCTCTGACCTCTATGGTCAACTCCAAAACATCCATGCACTATTCCCTAGCTCCAACTATGCAGGAGCACATTCTCCTCCACACCGACCACCATGCCATAGTGGACATTAGAGGAGAAAAACACTTCACTCTATCCTTATAAAACCATCAATCCCATTCCGGATACCTCAAATAACCAAAACACACAATGTAATAAAGTATGTGTGTCCATGAAATTACATAAAATAAATATATTTCATGATAGTTTTTTAAATATATTAAAATGAAAAATATAAAATTTTAGAAATTATATTTTTGCTGAATAAATACATGTGGAATAAAAAAATATTTATAAAGGATTATTTAAGAAGATGTAATTTTTATATTAAAATTTTTTAAATATAGTATTTCATTTAAAAAAATTTTTCTTTACAATATTTATTGTATAAATGGTATGTTTTTTAATATTTGAATGAATATTTAAAAAATAGTGAGGTGTGGTCCTGGTCCACACTTTAGTGTCTAAAGTTAATCAAAGGTGGGGTTCTATAAAATACATTTCATTCTTCCTCAATAATTTTATTTGAATTAAGAAAGTTAATGGAATGGAAAACGATCATACTCATTGTTTTAAAACACTAGTAAATATTAAAATAGAAACCCCATTTGATTAACTAATAAAATAAAAAAATCATTAATTTAAAAAATTTCAGATTATGAAAACCATTGTAATAAGCTTTTATAAACATCATTTTTTATTTAATCTATTCCTAGATTATAAATTTTTTTAATATTTATCCAACAATCATGGATTATTATGATTTGGAAATTGAAATTTTTAAAATCATGATTATTGTAAAATGTGAATATTTGTAATACTTGTATTAGGATTATAAAAAATTATGATTATAAAAACCTTATATGAACTCAATTTAAATTACCATAAAAATATCCTATTATTCAAACTATTTTGAAATTTAGTGGCATTGAACCATGGAAAAAATAAAATTTTTATTAGTTATTATTGCCTTACAACAACTATAAACCTTACCATGTGTAATACAATATAATTTTTTATAACTAAAGAGTGAGACACATAATAAAATTACAAGAATATTATAATGCAATTTCCTAGTTACCATAGCACCAACCAAATATGGAGCATCATATGAACTCTAGAATCCCCCTCATATGCTAAATGTTCACAAATAGTGATAAGGGTTAGATAAATATTGATGGGAGAGTACTCCATTAATTTTATAACAATAATAATAAATAATAAACATTAATTATCATAAAGAAGACTAAACTACATTTTATAAATATATGTGTTGAGATAACCATAATAAAATTATGTCCCCATGATAGATCTAAATGAATCCTATATAATTTTATAAAAGAGATATTTTAAATAACGTGTATGTTCTAGGAGAAATGTCATCACTATTGGTAGGCATTAAAATAAAATTTCCTTTAATTTAGTGTTTCCCAAAAACCCAATAATGTATTTTGTTGATAAATTTATAATTAATTTATTTTTTTTGTGGGAATTAATTATATATTAAAGGACCATTCTACAAATATGGAATAAACATTAGTTAAACCCTTCTCATGTTACATTAATTGTGTTCGGAGGATTCAAGTGTAGAATCCCCCTAGTAGTGATTCACAAAAGCTCTTTTGTTCTATGAAAAAAATCCAATTTACTTCTTGCTACTACCATGAGAAATCGACAATATTTAATTATTAAATTACACCCATCAAAGATCCTTCAATAATGAAGGTTTTAGTCTCATTATATTGAGGAATATTAGATAATTTAAATGGAGATAATGAGATAAAGAAAAGTATGTTGTGTGAAATTATTTTTTATTCTCATTTGTTGACCAACACTACACAATAGACATAGCCATCAATTTATAAAGCTAGGGTTTATGTTGAAATATTATTTAATTGTATTCAGACCATTCAATTGTATACTAATTTTCATTACACTCAATTCCGAAAAAATAATAACAGTAATAACATTATTATTGTTAATATTATTTAGATAATTCTATATCTTCCATCATAAAAAATATTATTTAACTTGATTTTTAGATAATACTTTTCACTGGATGAGTTCACGGTCTATTCAAACACCTCGACGTGTATTGAATTACAAAATAAAAACCTTATTCATAAATAAATATTTTTCCCCAAAAAATAAATCAAATATTTATTAAATATTCAATTAAATAATTAACAATATTTTATTCACCATCCGATGAATAAATATTTTTGTAAATTAAAAATATATAAAACATAAATAAATTTATTCCTAGATCTTGATAATAATATAAATTCCATTAATTAATTTAATATATATTTAAATTGAGATCAATTAAGACACATAGTTTCAGATTCAACAGGATATTTTCTCATTGGCATAAGGAATGATTTCCTAATGTCAAAGTTTATGGTCTATTGATTATTTAAGGAACCAAAGATAATGAAAATAATGTCACAATGTCAAAAACTACATAAGAATAATCCTAATGTAATATAATACTTTTTTAGAAATATCTCTTCCAGAAGGATTCACATTTATGTCATTATCTAATGTGCTCTATATGTCATTTTATTACTCTCTGATATAAACACATCGTTACAACATAATCATCAAATTTATTGAAATTGTTCTATTCTAATCAAAGAGATGAGATATTTTCTTCCATAAATATGAATATAAATTTCCTTATTTGAATTATTCATCAATAATTTGTCTATCGTGATGGAAAAAGTGTATCCAACTTCACCATGAACTATCATCATTCTAATTTATAAAATACCTCAAATTTTGTGAGTGATAACTGTTATGACCTAAACCATCAAGGCGTAGCATGATGGATGTAATAATAGTGTGATTACCCAATTCCCACCTACAATAGGATAGTGGTGGGTAACAAGTGTATATTAGGCATATCAATCACATGGGAGGCCATAGCCTAAGGTAACTTTTCTCAAAAACTTTTATTTAAGATCATATGATATTGATGTTTAAAACTACTCATATCAATGTATGCGTAGATCTAAATACCCCTATAGTGTATGCTAATAAATGAGTAATGAAAAAAAACCAAATACAAGAAAAAAACTATAAATTAGTTTAACCTACTATAAATAGGTGGATGCAATCAAATGTGACTCCCAATACAGAACAAATTTTTTCATGCTCAAAGCAATGATCCATCTTCTACTAGTCACCCAATAACCCCATAAAATGACATTTTATCTTCCTAAAACCTGACAAGTTCATATAAATTCTATTTACTGGTAACTATAACAATACCCATATGGACACCACAAAATAAATAATTTTAAATCATAATGATAACATTCATCTCTAAACAACTACATTAAATTGATATATTAGACATATAATGATAAAATATATATATTATCAAATTTGATATTCTTATAGTCACCAAAACCGTAATAATCCAAGAATCCACTGGAGAGTTCATAGTGACACTCGATCAGGAGAACTCACTCTATGAGTCAGATACCACTGATAGAATCCATAATAGATGTTATGATTGTTGGGTCATTCCATGAAGAAGATATATGATGGATTTTTTAGGAGATTAGTACATATATGAATATTACGGCATGGTCCATGAGGTAATACCAAATAATGTGCTCTGTAATAACCCATTAATTAGAACATTTAATCCCAAGTAGTTTTGGTCATGCTTCTACCCTGAACCCCACCTAGGGTAGATGATTATAGAGGATCCCACTCCAAGCCTCACATGATTCTACCAAAACTCAATCCAGAATGATTCCTATAGAGGGGATGAAAATCTTGGAATTAGGATGTAATAACAAACTATAACATCATGAAATAGTTACGGGAGAACATAACATAAGGATACATGTCCATGATATAGAGACATAGGCCTCCATGAATTCATTGAAAAAGTACATGGTATGTATCTAAGGTACTCCTAATTTACTAGTAATCTTGGATCTTCCCATTTCCATTCTTGAGCTCCTATTCCCTTGCTCGTGTAGACCTATCCAGGCCTCTATATAGAGCCATGTCCATATACCATGCTGTGTCTGATTACTATCCATGTCTATTCCAATATACCAACCAAGATAATCATAGATCCTCTAGGTAAATTCATAGAATGAGGGACACATTTCACACAACATGCCACACTTTCTTATATATTTAAACCCAAGATCCCTAATGAGGGGCCCTCACGTCATGTATATATTTATTACACGTAATGTATATAAAAATATGATATAATTCATAGATCTAATTCATTCATCTTCATCTACACCAACGACTTCTGATCCAACCTTGAACATCATCACATTCATTGATCAAGTCCAAGAAAGTTTTGTTGTCACTGCTCACCTAAATATTGAATCCCAATTTTCATGGGAAACCATAGGGTCATTCCATCCCATTACTACACATTAAAGCCCACAAAAAGAAAACTGATCCAGTAGGGATCCATCATCACCACCATCCCAGCTCGATCCAATTTTCTACTCTAACCAGGATCTATGGTGTCAATCCATTTTGAATAACAATGGGCGCACAATGATTTATTACAAGGTACATATCGAACAAACATCCTAGAATAATGAAATCAATTAATATATGAATATTGGGGGAATAAATTCTCTAAAAAAAATTATGAGGAATGGACATTGGCCAATATTCATGTTGGTGACTCTTGGGTTCCATTAGAGTGATTAATAAATGGGTAGTAAGTGAAATCCACAAATTTTGATAAAATAATATCATACCATCAATAATATCGACATGTGAGTCAATCCATTATTTTATGGATCGAAATTCAGTAATGGATAATATAAATAAGGATATATTCTCATAAAATAAACTTCCTACCTCAACCATGGATTGATCATTGATACTAAATAGTTTCGATCCATTATCAATAATGAGATCCATGGTTTCTGTTAGCACAATTATTTCAAAATCATGATACATTGATGATATTACATAGAAGTTCTTCCATCAACTCATCTCTCTAATTCCAAGGTTATGAGGAAAAACATAAAATTTGGTTATATCCTAGTTTATATTGTGTTTTAATTAGTTTATTTCATCAATTAATAAAAATAAATTAATAGATTTATTTATTTATTATCGGCATTCGCATCAGCTATTCCACATATGCATGATGCAGGAAAAGGTTGTGTTATGCCAAGGACGAAACACAATATTTAAACACAATAGTGGGATCAGAATTCCAATTTGAGAATTTTTTAGATTAATTAAAATTTTTATAGTAAACTATTATTATTTGATGTTAATATATTGGATATTGTTATAATATAAAATTCAGTCTCACCAAGACGTGGAATCTCATGTAGTATTAGTGCATGGGTCTCTGAATATTATTATATAAATACCAAAACGTTACATAAAAAAGAGACATCACATTACCATCAAATTAAAAATTTTAATCCCTAAAAGTGAATACTAATAACAAAAAATATTTTGGTATTATGATCACATTATGGTTCCCAACTCCTATGTTCTCTCTATATGATTCTTGTTCTTCCACAACACATGCACCAGGGTAATTGATCTCCCATGGATGATCTTCTCATGTCGGTCCTTGATATATAAAGATTACTCCATAGAGGTACCTCCATCAATGATATCCATATCTCCCCAGTCAATAATATTCAATGATTCGTACACGTGCCTTCCCAGATGAGACACATGGAAGAAATCATGCACTTAGTATAAAAATAGTTGTATAGAAAAGAGGAATGAAACATATCTAACTCTAGGAAATATATATAAAGTTCTAATGAATATCAAGGACGTCTTGGAAAAAAACACAAATATATTTAGTCTTCATTGAGGAGAGACCTTCATGAACACATTGTATCCATCTCCAATTTCCGAAGGCCTCCATCATTGGTCCCTATAAAACATTTTATTTCACTATAAAGTACTCATATTCACCTAGATAATATTAAAACATTATATGCTAGATCGAACCAACTCTCGGGCCAAGAGTGATGACCCTCTCTTGTTAGTAAAACTTAGTGACATCCTTTAGGATCAACTATAAAAAAACCTCAAATTGTGCCATACTGATAGTGGAACAATAGATATTCCCATATGAGAATTCAACCAAGGGTAGTTTATCCTCCCAACTATGTTCAAAATAATAAATTAAAGCTGATAGAATGCCATCTAAAACATGAATGGTCATCTATGTTTGGATGATAATAAGGGAATAAAACACCATGTTAAATCTCAAATGAGTCCCAATGTCCCCTTTTAATCCATCCATAATCACTATTTTTAGTTATAATCATGGTTTAAAATAGTAATTGTGTGAACTCTATGGAGTTGGATTTTATATTACACGTAATGACACCCAAATCTCTCTAATGGAATATTCTACCGGATTGATATGATGTGGGATAAGAAGGTGAGTTGGTCTATGGTCACCCATATGTAATAATATCCTCTATGATTTAGTGTAATCTCCATAATGATTTCTATAGACATACCCTTCCACCTCCACTCAATCAATTCAAGGGATTGAGATAAACCCGTTGGAACATAGTGCTCATCCTTCATCTTTTAATAAGTGAGGTATCGATAGAAAAACACATTTTCTGAGCTACTCATAACTAGGAACCTGTATAGATGTTAGAGGGGATGATAGATCATTTACACATATTGATAAACTAAAAAATGGGATATATAAAACTCCCACATCACCTCATCCCAAAATGTCACTGGTATCATCATCCATCCTATGAAAATGAGAACATTCTCCCACCTTCGTAAAATACATCAAGATCATGTCTAGTGGAATTCATAGCATGAATGGTCTCACACTCATTATCTACCTAATGATCATACCTGACACAATATAGAAGTAGTGGTATAACAACCATAATCTAGAGAGAAGTTGACCTATCACCATTAATAATGGAAACTAAAAATAGGATAACTACTCTAACGCATCCAAAAACAACTAAGAACATGATCTCTTGCAAAGATAATCTTCAAGCACATTCCACTTCCATGTATTATAAACTATATCGATGGCATAATACTAGATAAACTTTATTTGTCGCCACTATCTTAAGTTAAGAATATTTTAGAGATGTTATAATTGGGAATTTTATGTTAAAAATAGATGATAAACCACAAACCCATAAGGTAGTTTCTCAACATCATAAATGTGTAGACTACCACTTCCAACAAAATTTTAGGTGTCATATAGTTTATCTCAGGAGGAATTAACTAACATGAGATATAAGAAATCACCACCTACATCTGCATTGTAACACAACCAAGACTAGTCTTTGAAGAAATATACAACAATGTGTACTCAAAAACCCTTTCAGAAAATCTCATAATGAGGCTTCTCTTCAATATTGAAATCTTCTCTAGAAGAACCTTATAACTTCTACCCATACAAATGATGTTTTTTCCCAGCTATGTCAGTATAATCGAAATTGATGATAATACTATGGGGAAATCATGGATGAATCTATTATCGTGGAAAACCATTCCATGGAATATATATAGCTTAATAACATTCTTGATTTGATCCAAGATAACTATTCTTCATCTTTTTCAGGGTCTACTAATATACCAACTATTGAGATGATGTGTCCTAGAAAGTGGAACTCTTGAATCCAGAAATGAGAGTTCAACAGCTTCAAAATTTTCTTAATCTCTAGGAAAATGACCAAAACCATCATCAAGTTTCTCTTGATATCCCCCTGAGATACTGATTAAAATATGATATTATCAATGAATAACACCACAAAATAGTATATGAAAGGTTGAAATATCTAGTTCATGAGTCCCATGAATAATGATGGGGAGTTAGTCATGCATAATAGAATTATTGAGTACTGCTAGTGACCATAGAAACATTAGAATATCATCTTTAGTATATCCACATACCAAAGACATTGTCAATGATAACATGATATGTGTTAATTATTCAAGAATCATCACACCCCTCTTAAATGGTCCATGAGTTAAGAAATACTTGGTTGTAGATAATTATTCCTTACAGTCACTCTATTGATGTGATATTAATCCACACACAACCTCATGATCCCTTATTACGTCTTTTAAAATGATATTGGATCTACCCATGTAGACACATTGATTTTATAAAATACCTTCTTCAAAATGTCCTCAAACCATACCCTCAATTCATGAAACACCATAGGTTATGTATGTTATGCTGATATAGACATTGAGGCCATATATCGGAGTAATTAAATATAGAAATCCATCTCTTGGAGAAGTGGAGAACCATGTATTTTCTTAGGAATTATATCCCTATACTCCACCACCACAAGAAGAAACTAGCTTCCCATAGAATCCACCACTTAATGATTTATGATATACAACTAGTAAGTAATCAATTGAACCCTCATATTCATGAGTACATCATGCTCTTCCTGGGATTCCTTTTCACCCACCAAGGAAAACCGCATATCATAATCATAGAAAATTTTTATACTATGCCAAAAATAGTCAACATGTGAATGAAATTCAGATATTCCATCTATGCTTGAGATAATTTCATAAGGACACATCCCATCAATGAATAGTTCCAATAAGAAATTTTCTCTTCCATGAGTTCGATCACATTTTAAAAATAATTGTGTGATTTTAGACTCTCCTTTTGTAGGACTCTCAATGTGTAAGGGTTGAGATAAGGGATCAAATATAATATCCATGTCTCCAACAATTGATGTTTAATGAAATCAATGACTCAATCTTTCATATATTAATATTATAGATAAGGTAGAATTAAAAAAGGATCATAGCTCATATCATTCATAGAGACTCCGGGTTGAAAGCATAAACTACCTACAAAATTTCTCACCCCAGACTGCTAGTTCCTATATCTCGGTGGGGACCATATGGGGCTGTGGTTGAAAAAGTCAAATAATTTCCACCTATTGCTTCTATATGTACTCTTCTACCACATATATCACTCTGTAGGCCTACATGATCTAATCATACCCTTTAACTATCTCTATGTCATCCATAAGGACGGTCAGACAATCTATCCCAATATGACGATGAATTTCACATGAGTAACATCACCCCTCCATTGGATGATTAGAGCCATCATGTGAGGCTTTATCCATAGAAACCTTGTTCTAGAACACCCTCATGATACATTTAGAACATCCAAATCCATTTTTCTTCCATCAACAAACTTCTTTTGAGTAATCGACACCTTTGTAACCATTGCTTAAACCAACTATCTATGTCAACTTAGTATGAAAGATCGTGAAAAACAAGGACCACTCAAGTACTCAAGAATATGTTGGATTGAATATAGGTTTAATACTATCCCATATACTCAAACATTGACCTTCATAAATGGTCTATAACTATAAGAAGTGATCATGTACCATATCCATTGAGTATCGTGAGAGGTTTTTGATCCTTAATAAACACTAAGACATTGTTATTCTACCATACCAAAGCATCATAATCTCTTGAATCGTCATAGAAAATATGATTCATGGACGAATGTAATCTATTATATTGACTAATACTCTATCCAATAATGAGTCACCTCATAATTTGATTATTCTACTAAGACCAAAAATTTTCATTAAGAGCAATGGAGAATAATCAATATATGGAGCACAATTTGGTATGAAGGTAACCTAATGAGATGAAAAACTCACATCACTGCCTCAAGATAGTCCTCAAATGCTTAGGTTTCTAGATCACCATAAATCATTAGGGGTTTATAACACTGAAAATCATGATGTGAACTCAGAATGAGCACCTCATCTTCTTGTACTATTGGTATGATATGCTTCATTACATGTGGTGGTAAAACAAGTTCCCCACCGAGAGGTATAATCTCATGAACATTCCCCTATATAGAAGCCTTACCTATAAAGGGGTCATCATAGTGATCATTCTTTTTAATCAAAGATTGAAATCCATATATAGTCATTCATAATGAAACATTATATAGCACAATCAATGAGTATGTATGGAGAGATTAATCAAGAAGTAAATAGAAACAAAATCCCATTCCTTTATGATGAATCTGCATATTATTTTATGTACTTCTTGTACCTAAAAATAAAAAGTCATTAAATAGGTTTTCATAGTATTGATTGATGGACATGTCATCCACCACACCATTACTGGACACCTTGTAATGAGATGAAAACTAAAAACACTATAAGCTATTTTTAGAAATCTTGAAACAAACTCACATCCATACTATAAAATACAAACTCAAATCCCAAAAAAACAACATTGATAACATTCAATAATGAACCAAACCACTAGGGACCTCCAATAAATTTTAATATATGTTTGACAACCATAATCCTACCAAAAAGAGGCCAAGGGATGCTTACTAGCACTGAGTAGATATATTAATCACATGGGAGGCATTGCCTATGGTACTTGTATGTAGACACATACCGAGTTATCCAAGACCATAACATAATGAAGTGTAAAAAACTGATATCGATTGATGAACACTTCTAAAACCCATAACAGAATATGAAAATAAATATGGAATGTATAAAAATGCCAAATAGAAGCCCACCAAAACTTATATTGAATACCAACCTACTAGAAAGAGGGTACTGTTATCAAATGTGACTATTGGTACATACAACTACTAGTGTAAAAAAAGTAATCTCAATATACTCTTAGATCCTAAAGAACTGGGTCAAAAATTTGATCATCTACATAACAAAATATATGTATGGAAATATCACATGGAGTTTTGAGTATAATAATACCCATTACAACACCCAAAAATCACTATGAATAATGAATCATGAAAACATTCATCTAAACACAAGGGAGTTCCAAAAAATAGGATAAATAAATCAAAAAATTCCATACATACTCATATAATACACTCAAACATAAGTTAGGTTCAAAAACACATTTCTAGAATAGGTTTATGCTTGATAGTTTATAGAAACGCTCAAATATGGGAATTCACACCCTTAGACTGATAATACGAACAACCTCCATATGAGATGTAGTTATCATCAAGTTCACATTATTGAATATATGTACTGAAAATTTTAATATATCAATACCTTGATAAGAATCACACTCACGCCTCTGGGCTAAAACCATCAAAACCAATTTTAAATAACCCATTAATTAGGGTATTGACATCTGTGTAGTTTATGGAATACTGATACATGGAACACCACTCAGGGTAGTAGATGATAGAGGATCCCACTCTAAGACCCACGTGGGGACAATAGACATCCATCCAAAATGATTCTTATATATGTAATCACAATACAAATATTAAGATTAAATTCTACACTATAACCTCATTAAAGGGGATTGGGGGAATTTACCCTAAGAAAATTAGACCATGCGAAAGAGACATATGACTTTATACCTTATATGAATATTTACATGACATGTATATAGTGTACATATTATGTACTAATAACCCCAAACATTTGGATAAAATTTTTTGTTCCCATGTACCTTTTACCATCCTTGTGTACACCATTCGATGCCCATGTACTAGGGTATGTACATGTACCAAGCCATGTTCGATTACATGGCTCAGAGTGTGTATTTTGGTTGTGTTGTGTACACATTCATTTTTGTTCCCATGTACCTCCTTGGGTACATGATGTTCCCATAGGTAATGTAATATGATGTGTGATACTTGTCACAATACATATGAGACTTTCATTTATATAAAAACCCTAGAACCAAAGGTTGGGTTCCAGACATTGTGTTTCTTTGGATTACACATTGTGTATATTGAAATTTTACAAAATAAAAAGATATATTTAATTCATATTAATTTGTACCCAAAATCTTTTATATAGTCATAATATTTTCTATAAATTATTCATATTGTTATCTCAATTGTTTTCATCACCACTAGACTGAATTCTGATGCCTGATTCATAAGGTCAATCTTTCATTCATGCCATCCCATCACAAAATTCTAAAGACTTCATGAAAAACATCAATCATCTCTGGATCCATCATCATGACCATAAAAAATCATTTCCATCATTATCTAAAATCAGGATCTGTGGTATCAATTCATTGGGATGTATATCTACTTCATAAAAATCACTTAGTATGTATTTGTTAAATCACCGACCACAAAACATGTTGATGATAAAAACAAAATATAGCGGATGAAATGAACAAAAAATCCGGAGGATCATATATTTTTCAATTTTCTTTTCACTTGATTCATTTTTTAAGAATGTATGATAAAGAAATAAATATAAAATTATTATTGAAATCCGAAAATTCCATTCAAGGAATCATGCACCCACATAATATTTGATCTATGAGTCAATCTGTTTGTTGATAAATTTGGGTTTATCCTTGAAATGAATGGGAATAAATTCATATAAAATAAATTTCAAACCCTAATATTGGATTTATCATTGATGAAAAATGGTTTTGTGTTGTTATTGCGCACATTATTCATAGGTTCCATAGGATAACTGATCACCATTGCATTATATATCTATGATCATCCACAGATGCTCTTTCACTGGATCCTCTCTAAAATTACAATGTTATGAGGCCAATCCTTATATTTTGTTACAAAAAGGTTTATATAGGGTTTTAATTTTGTTTTTGAGACAATGAAATAAAAGAAATAAATATACTCATTTATTATTTTTACTACTAACAAATTTTCCTCATACGTTGAATGCCACAAAAAATTATTACATGACTAAGGTAAAACTGATGAACTAAATTCAATGGTTGTCCAATATTTAGATATAATAAATTGTTCTATATTGATGATACTTTTAGTTTATTATTTCAGGTGTTTTATATTTATATATGTAAAATTTTTAGAATATTAATTTTCAGTATATTGATCTCCAGTTTTTTTGTGTCATCTCAGCGTTAAGATCCATTTTTTTAATTTTTAAAAAAATTTATATAAAAATATAGAATATATAGTAACAAAAATTAATTTTAATAAAAATGTTTTAGGACCATTAAATATTCTTGATGATTGGATTTTAGGATGACACCCAAATATGTGGAATTCCGAATGGTGGATCTAAAATTATATTATATCATCTTGAGGACTACAATGTGAGAACTTCGTGAGATGATTCTTGATCCATATAAAAGTAATGAAGCCTAATAATCATTAAACTATGAACACTATAACAATAATTTCTTCGACACTAGAATAATATTTTGTAATATCATCATGGAATTTAGAGCTTCTCATCATAGTAGAGAAATATTATGAACTTAATAACGTGATAAATCTATAATGACATTATAACAATAATATCATTTTTATCAATGGAAAAATAATTATTAATATACTTTATTAAAATTAAAATCATTAATTATTCATAAAACCCAAGTAGTATTTTTTTCCTAAGACACTAACTCTAACAGAAAGATCTCCCAGTGGTTAATCATATACATGGTATAAGAAAATCTATAAAAGAAAAATGGATACTATATAATAAGATTGTTTTAGTACACATAGTTTTATATCATAACACTTATGATGATTCTCTTAAACAAATCCCTATCATTATGGAATTTCACTTATCTATATGGTGAATCATGCAGTTCGTACAATCATCAAGGTGTACATGAAATGTGTGAGTAAAATAATTTGTTAAACAACAATAATAGTCTTCTAAAATAATATTAAATATATTTTTTTTATATGACATGAACATAGGTTTAGTAAAAGTATCGAAACATATCTTTTCATAAAGTACTTATCAATCCACTTATATGATCACTGATTCTTATTTTAACTAATTCTAGTGAATTGGTTTTGTCAATCATAGAATAATGTGGTTGGAATAAATTAAAAATATCACATCACATAGATAGTGGTAACACCACCTCACACAAGGATATCCCTAAAAATTATAACTGTTCCACCTAAGAATGATCCAACACAATCATTTTAGACTCTATATAAACAATCTTGTATTATTAGAATGGTGTGATCTTCCTACCATCGATTATGGTATCCTAGGGTATAGACTCAAAAAATTCTCAGAGTAGTGGGTAAACATAACCATATTCATATCATGAATGATTCATATAATAGAAAGATGTCATATGTTTATCAAATATATATAAAATGTTCTTCATAGCAGGGTGAAATAATCATCCAACTACCAAAAAAACTTTAATAAAGGGACTGACATGCCTTTATCATTCCCATTTAAAGTTTACGATGCAAAACATAAATTAAAATATTCGGCATGAAATCATACTAATGACTATGGACCCACATGGAAAACTATACCATGCCATTGGCTACCAAGAAATACCCCATGATTAAAATTCTATACTATAACTCATACCTTTATTTTACACCTTTTGAATGAATGAAAAAACCCATTTTCATCTCTTAGATGATCATTTGGTCTTATAGACGCTAATCTGACACCACATACATTGAATATACAATTATTATATTATTTAACATATGAAATTGTTTCTTACCATGTAGGAAAAACACGCTCAACCTCCTCATGTCCCGCAATATATATTTCATAGCAGAACATCATTCATTGGGTATGTTCACAATTATATTTAAGGATCCAAGTTTTAACATTGATAAAAGTTATTATATTTTGTAGAATCATTACAAAATGTTCACCTCTTGTAAAAAACTGACACCTATCATCTCAAATGAATGCCCTATCAAATCTATCATGGGTTATGTACATTAACACTTCTTAGACCCCATATCACAAGAATCATGATATGCATAAAAAGTTAATAAATTTATAGGGACCACCTACATCTATACAATTAGATGTCAGTTATTGCTTTTTATGGTTTGATTCAATTTTAATAACATAAAATAAAATAGACCTTCATTAATCCAATAATAGGTATTTTGGATTTCTCATCACTAAAAAATTGGGAATAACATAAATTAAAGTTCTCATAGAGTTTTTATACCGATGAGAGGATCAAATTAGCTGAATATAATTTAATTTTTAAAATAATGATATTTTAGGATCTAAAATCAAGTGGGGTGTTGGAGATTCAGCTACCATGTGGCATAATAAGAAGGAAAATAATTAATTAAATTGATTATTTAGATAAAAAAATTTATATAACTCCCTTTATAATAGTTTCATTACATTAATAATTAGATTGACCATAATGGGGTTCTAGTGAGCCATAATGTACCTAGTTCCCAGAAATATTCATTGGTGGTGGATCCTACACCCACAATATGGACGGTATCTAGTAGACACTTATAATATATCTCTTGTGTTTCTATAGCTTTCCATAATTTTTCTATTTTCACTGAAGACCTTTGACTTCTTGTACTTGGATCCTCAAACTCAGTCTATATGTGATATATATATGTATAAATACATATATATATATGATCATAAAAAATTATTTCACATACTTGATGAACCACATGTTATATCATAAATTATCAATATTATATTTTATTGAAATTGACAATCAATATCATGGAATCATTTATATTAACATTTATCTAAATATTTTTCAAAAAAAAATTCCATTATCCATATGTTCAATATCAATTTTATTTATAAAATACAATAAATCCATTTACATTAATCAAAAAAATTATTACACGTATCCTATATCAAATAAATATACTCATTTCAAGACAAGTACCCCTTTTCATTCATTTACAATTGCTACCATCCATGTTACTCATAAATCATCTAAAAAATATATAATTTTATCATAATTTATTCATACATTATATAATAATCATAACGCGACATTCATGAAAATTTATATCCTAAATAATATATTATTAATTTTATAATATAAGTTTATTCCGCATTAAAATATGGAAATTACTAAAATAAACAACTTATCTAGGTAAATATTCATATACACAAAAATTGATAATTCATAGGTAACCACAAAATATTTCTTCCTCTTTTAGAAATATCCTTGATCTTTTAGAATACAGTCCTAAATTTATATATCATATTGGTATCTTTCTTTCTCTATTTGGTTATACATGTATCATTTATACCACATTCAAATTTGTGCACATCCAAAACATGAATAACATAGAATAAGGTTGGTATCATCAATGAATAGAACTAACATGAGTCATGATATATGTTTTAACCAATTATATGATTGATATAGTGAAGGTAACCCTAAATATATTTTTTATAAAATTAAATTATATATAGTTGATGAATATGGAGTAGATTTGATTGATGTTTTTTGTGTTTTTTTTATTATCAACACAAAAATTTCATTCCAAATTATATGAATTATAGTGTTCTAGATTAAGAGAATATATTTTTATTTATATAGATGTTAGGAAGGTACTTTAAGTTGAATTTTGGTTTTTATGGCTATTTAATGTGAATTGATGAGAAAATACACTATGGGGTTACTACAACAAATTTTGGATATATTTCATACGAAATACATTATGGAAGACTGTAAAATGGATGGGGTGATGATCATGGTTTGTTTAAAAATTTATGTTCCCCATTGAGAACACAAACCATATTATTGATTTACGAACATTGTTATGTATGACAATTAATATTATCATATATCTATATTGGTTTGATTAAAAACAGGGTTAGTATTGGTTTAGGGATGGGAATAGAAAAGAGGAAATGGAATGAAGTGACTGGAATAAACATTAATATAGGTAAGAGAACCGATATTTTTAATACCTAATTTGTGTTTCAGATCCGCATTTTTTTGTAAATAGCACTTAAGAATTATGAAACAATCTGAGGTTATAATTTCTCCCTACCCAAAGCTATAAAAAAATTGAATATATTCCCATATAAAATAAACATTGTAAGAAAAATGTATTTGATAACTAATATAAACAACATATGTGATACAACTTAATAAGGTAGAAAATAAATAACCAAGAGGAAACTCTCATAGCAATAGAATACGAAACTAGAAAAGATACTTCAATAACTACATGAGGTACCATGGAATGAATACAACATTCCCACTACCATCTACACCTAACATTGAAGATAAAAACATTACTACCTCACTAGAACATCATACATCTCCTTACATCGAATGAATTTACTGGGTTTACAGACCACTAAAGTTGTGCATAGGGTGTGGGCTAAACAGATCAATAGTATTTCTCCTAGGTTTACCACAAAAAGACATTGTAAAATTATTCATTCATTTTTTACTTTAAATATAACATGTCACAATAAAAGGATAACAATTTTTATATAAAAATCATTGAAAAACAATTTCATATCATCCTTTTCCCAATTTATAAATAAATAAGTCTAATATAATTAAAACCAATGAACACATCACATTTCGTATCAAATTCCTGAAATTAAAATAAAATAATACAGTCCCAAATATATTAAATCGACTAAAAGCTTAATTCTCATCACACCAAGAATTACACTATTCTAAGGTATCAAGGAAACCCATACCTAACATAGAAAATATCATATACATAATTCCACTAGAAAAATGCATGGATACAATATTAAAGAGAAAAACCCTAGTATGTTAACCCCACAATATGTATAATATGTCCCAAGAACAAAAAAGACTACATAGTAGAAGAAATCCCCATGAGAAAAACCCTCCACAGTGGGTGAGTCCTATTTCAATTTCTTCCCCCAATGATCCAAAGGATTATCTTGAGTTTTATTTTCCAAATCAATTCATCCATCCATTTTCATTATTCCATTCTTTAAAAAGAATTTTACAATTCTTTGAATACCCATTTTCATTTACCAAAACTAGGGTGAAATAATCTTTTATAAAAACTTATTTCCACACTCACATAAATAAATCAGTCATTAATACCATTTCACTTATAGAAAAATTTCTATAATAACCATAACAATGTAGTTCACCAACATTTTCCAGAGATGAAACCATATCCCTCATAACCGAGGTCACGCATAAACGTAACATTATCAAAGACTATGTTGAAAACAAAAATGAAAAAATATTCCCTTGAACAAACCCGCACATATCAAAATTGATTCAATTTTAAAAAAGGGTTTGTGGATAAGAGGAATCAAAAGTTAAATCAAGAGAGAACACCCACCAAACCATGACCAACAATGGAAAATACCCTCGAAACAAGATCACACAAATGATCTAAATATGAATATAAAAATTAATGCCCATAGTTTAAAATAACTGATAAAAAATATAATGATGATACCATGATCAGAGAAAAAAATAATCAGAAATACATACACTCATGGAGAGATTAAAGGAAACCAAAATGGGGATCAATAATAGAATTAATCAATCCAAATATAATAGAGGCACCAAAAATAAATAGAGAATACTTTTAGGTTGAGTGAAATAAAACTCACAGAAAAAGTACATAACATATCATTCTTTGGACACCCTAAAATCCGTTTACAAATCATTTTGATGGAATGTAATACATTTAAACATCATGTTATCCTTGAGAATAACATATGAGGAAAAAACCATCACCATTTTACTAAAAATGATATTTTAACATTACACAGTGTGTAACCTATGCATGGTTTGTACTCCCTTCATTATGTGTACATGGTTCATGAAAATTTTCTTATAGAGATTACATGTCATCTATCTCTATTAAATGGATTGTATTTATCCAAAAGAAATCCAAAACACCAAATCCCTTTCAAAAACTGCATCCCAACACAAGAATTCTTGAAAATAATGGATAACACCTCAAATCCATTAACACATTTATAACTAGACTATTTTAATTTTAACATACATGCATCCTTGGCCATAAAATTTATTATATCAAAAAAATATTCTCCATCATTCAGATTCCTAGGATAGATCCAATTAAAGAATAAAAAAATGAAAAGGATTAATTGAATGTAGGTAATGAAATGTTATAAACTCCCCACAATAAGACATTCCATCCCATAGAAGTAATGTTGAGGAATAAAGTTTAGTTAATAGGAAAGGCCATTTATCCATCATTAGGGAATCAGAATTACAAGTCTTATGAGAATATGATCCATGTTTCTTCAACAATATAACTAATAGAATATATTTCACCTGTAAGAGATTCACATAAGATATAATTATCTCAACTATATTATCAATAATAGAATCATCTGTATTTATAAAAATATCATCCCAACTCAGAACGTGAAAGGTATCCAGATGATATTACCTTAACGGTTTATATAAAAAACATTATTAACTCCCTATTAATTGATCCAAAATTGAAAAATGATAAGAATCATACTAATTCCAATTAGTGACCCTCAATGGGTCTAATATATATCGAAGATAACTTTACCTTTTCTCCATGAAGAAATTGACCCAACAATTGAGAAACATTCAAGAAAACTCAGTGAACTACAGAAATCACCATTGGAAAAAAACCATTAATCGGGATATGACTTATCCCAACATTGTGCTATAACCTAATACTAATTTATATTTTAATCCTCACATACATCTCCTAAAAAAAATTATCTCACCAAATAATTTTTGACAACATCAACCCCAAAAAAGAGGTGATCTACATGGTAAAACATACAATGCTTTGAAAGGAATCATTCAGATCAATGAATTATGATCATTTTTATAAGAAAACAAAAATAGTCCTATATGGATATCCAAAGATCCCCCAAAATCCAAGACACATGCATGTATAATATCCTCCAAGATCTAAATAACACACTCCATTTTACAGTTTTTCTCCTGATGATAAGATATAGTCAATCTTACCCAAGTCCCTATCACCTCTTGGAGAATTATAATGAACATTGATAAATTAGTAATTTTTTTCAAAACACATATATCTTACAAAAAATTATTAATTTTATTATAAATATTTTTTATTTATATAAAACCATTATAATTAATATTATAAAATTACTTATTCTGATTCATATTATTCACTTAAATTTTTATGTTATAACTATCACATTTAAATAATTATAATAAGAAAAATATGTTTTGTAGAAATACAGTGTTTCATGTAACAAAATCCAAGCCAATATTTTTTACAGAACAAGCATATCTAGATGTATCATATAATAAAATGTTAACACAGTGAACTGGGTAACATAAGTAATCAATGAAAAATAATTTATTAGAAACAATGTTCATAAAAACTCAGGGTATAACATTCTACCCCTTAAAAATGTATTTAGACCTCCAAATTAATAATTCAGATTCCCAAAATTGATGATACATTGGCCTCCTTATATCCTAATGTTCACATGTAACTTCTTCTAACTGGTGATTTTTCTATAAATCATTGACATGGCCGGTGGTATTATTTCACAGAAAATTAACTGTATGATCAATAATTTCAACTAGTTGTTCCTCATTAAGAAAATATCTTGATCTAGCTATATAACCTATGAGTATAGAACATATGATTGTTTGGGTATATACTTACTCAACATCGATTTATGGAACACATCATGGACATGAAATATTAATGAATGATGTTCTAAGTGATATGCTACCATCTTGATACAATCATCCATTTCAAATAGACCGAAATACATAGGGATGATTTTCTATTTCATCATGAATCTAATAAACTTCATCCTGAGATAGAATCAAAAAATCTCCTTCTCTCCATGTTCTAATTCCAAATAATGTCAAGGGATATCATCATAAATTTTCATCTGACTATGAGATGTCATGATAAACAGTTGAATAGTTGTAACCTTCTCAACAACATCTTGAGTGATCTCATGTCCCAATAGAATTATTTCTCCAACATAATCAAAACACATTACAGATCGACATTTAATTCCATTTAGGGATTCGTAAGGATCCATCTAAATTTTTGGGTGAATCAAATTATTTTAAGAAATCCCAATAAGAAAAAGGTGTTGATCTGAACCACATTGAAATATAAACAAAAAGATCCAAACATATACACTAGGGTTTGGATTTTTCGTTTTAGTCTAACCATCCATATGATGATTTTAATCCCTTATGAAAAAAAATTTATATCATGTTCTTGATGAAGATAAGACCTGAACGCTGAGGTAAACCTCATATCCCAATCAAACACAATATAATGTGGTATTCTATGAAACCTTAACAATTCAATATTGTATATCCTTGAGAGACGATCCATATAGAAGTTTTATAGGATAGATATGTATTTCGTAGACTTTTTAAGCTGATTTAGTACCACCCATATAGAATAAAAACATTTAAGGGTTTTTGGCGGTGTCTAATGAAAAATTCCATAGTGATATTTTCAAATTTTTACATGCGTATGGGTAATTGATGCCACATCACATTAGAATTTTTTCTTTCAGTATTATCATGATGGCACACCAAGAAATCATATTTAAAATATAAGATATCAATCTTCATTTCATCGCATCAAAAGTATTATTTCATGTCTCTATAAATATATATAATTCCATGATGAATAGAGTATAGTGAACTATGAGTATCTTCTAAAAACCCATTAACCAAATTAGGTGAGTGTAGAATACAGATATGGTTCCAGAACCTTATCATTACTTCTCGTTGAAGGTTAAACTCAAGTATATGTCTAACATTCTTTTTCTGTTTTTCATTATCCATTGTGCCCTTTTATCATGACATGAATATAGCATTGTAAATTAAATTGAGAAATAAAATATTTTCCCCTTCCTTTAGGATATCCATATAAAAAAATTGAAAACTAATAAATTCTATATCTTTTTAGACCCCATTTTGGATATGACAGAATAATCCTTTTGACTCAAAGAATCAACCACCTAGTTCACTTTCCCATAGAGAAAATGTACTGAGCAGATAAAATCCTTTATTAGATCTAACCATATTCCCTAGGACATATTGAAATATTTCTAAACAAATATACATTTAAAATATTTATGATCATTTTTTATATAAAACATTTCCCCAATAAATATAATTCCTTTGTATCATTAATGGAAATATTATGACATTTAACATCAAATCATGTGATGGGAAATTTTTCCAATGAATCATCAATTTTAACAATGCATAGGCTAT
The DNA here is from genome assembly GCA_963277665.1 of Viscum album. Classification (NCBI taxonomy): domain Eukaryota; kingdom Viridiplantae; phylum Streptophyta; class Magnoliopsida; order Santalales; family Viscaceae; genus Viscum; species Viscum album. The sequence continues at coordinate 687,030,616 of OY728132.1, read as the reverse complement.
AACGATGATATTATGAATATTTCTACATCCCAATACCTTAATATATTAATACCTAAATATTAAAATCCCTAATCTAGTATAGGGTGATATAAAAAATCGGTGTGCTTCCAAACCTTCTCTTCAATTCGTTGATATTTTCCTCAAATTCATCGGCTCAAAGGAACTTGGTACCCTTTGTAATTTAATAGGTCCAATGATTAGAGAAAAATGAGAAATTTTAAACAAAATATTTATAATAGTTTGATAATGCACCAAAACTACAGATCTCAGCCACTGTAGTTAGGTTATTCTATCATTAAATATGCATTGTCTTCAATGAATATAATTATACACCCTCTACTGAGATTACATGACCCCTAAATGAATCATTTAGCATCCAAAATTAAATATTTATAAATTTTTCATATATTTTTTCCTCATTAAGTGTAATTAATACACTATATAACTGGTATTCATGGTCTTCAATTATATATGAATACATAATATTATCTTCCATAAAGACTAACACAAACTGATCAATTTTATATCTAATTAGTCTATTCATTTAACCCCTGAAGATATCAGGGGGAATTAGTCAAAACAAAATACATTAATATATATTCATTGTGTCAATAAAATATATGAAATGGTATCATAGGTATTCTATCATTTTTAAAACGCAATTCATGATATCCATAATGAAGGGTAATTTTGGACAAGTAGAGATCTCTATGAATTTGATCAAATAAGTGGTCAATATAGGGAATATGATACTTGTTCTTGATAGTGATGTTATTCAAATCAAGAAATTTAATGTAAAATCAAATTGATCAATATTTATTTTTTTTAAATATGTTTACCACAAGGTGACACAATTTGAAAAATAAATCAATTACCATGGTTTTCTTGAGGTTTCTTCTTCAATTACTAAAACTCAAATCAGTATATTATATAGGGATTATTTTAAATTTGTGTGGATGTTCGGTATGATTTTTTTAGAGAACCAAGCATCACATTTTGGATGAATGATAATAATTTATTCTATAATGAAATCCAAAAAATCTTGAACAATATTCATCTCATCTATATTGATTTTCATCCAAAGTATTTGTGATAAACATGCCATATTAGATGGAAAAAAGAACAATAGACCAGTTTAACCTCAATATGAAGTTTATACTTATTATAAAATTGATCTTAGATGATAGGTTGGATTGAAATATCAAATTTAACATCCCTTCCTCAATAATTGATGTAGAATTTTAATAGAAAAGGCCAATCTATTTCTATGATGACATCAAAATCAATAAGAGGAAGAATGATGTGATTTATAGGAATCACATTCCCATAAATTTCAACAAACGATGAATCAAATAATTGAGATGAAATCACCATACCATTAGGGGTTTTACCTACTAATTAAATATCAAAATGTTTTGGTGGAAACTAAATACCCTTAAACATTCATTAAATATGGCGGAGTTTGTAGATGTAGAATAAAATAAGACATTATTAGTTATAGAGTGGATGGTATGTGTACCATTCACAACATTTTTATCGCACCCCTCTACACAAGTAGTTATCAAAATTGATTTCACCCTTGCGATTGGGTTATGATATTAATGGCGCCAATCGTCATCATTAACCATCATGTTTGGGAACTGGTTATCATAATTCACATCCTTTTTACACTTGCAGCACTGAATATGGGGAGATTCATTCTATGTAGATTTATCTCAATTTGTTTTTTTTAGAAAAATTCACCCCATAACTTTGGAAATCAAATTCCTAATGACCATAACATCCAAAGTTACAAAATTTATTTGACCCCATGAGACAATTTCTCCAGTGATTCATCCCACATATTAATCATAATGGATATATCATCTTCTTTTCTCCATGGGTTTTAGAATTTACCTTTAACTCCATCTTCTTTTTCTTGTCAAAACCATGGGATTGATATGTAACTCCAACTTCGTTTTCATCATGGTTTTCAAAATTCAAAATCTCTTAATATTTACTCATGTCTCTTAAGGTTAAATCCTTTATGATAAATATCTTTAACCCACTGATGACCCTATCAACTATACATTTAGAATGTATGATAATACCATAATCCTACCTCACAAGTCATGTTAAATTATCCTTATAGGTATCAATAGATTCATCATCCCTTTTTTTAACTGACAGAACTCTTTCACCATCATTATAATAAGAAAATTAGGAATGTAATTATTGAAAAAAAAGTTTTTGAACTCATCCCAATTTAGGGATTAAATTTCATCTTGGTATCTTTTTTAATTTATTAGAGTACACCACTACTCCAATTTTCGTTTTTTTTGATAAAAAACAAGAATAAATTTCATATGTTGTAAACACAAGAGAAAGGATAATATATTTTCAACGGTTCTGACCCATTGATTTGAAAAAATTGGATCTGAATACCCACTGAAATAAGGTGGATGTTTTCTCATTAAGAACCAACTATAATGTTGTTCACTGTTTTTCTAATTTTTAAGGCCATCATGATTCATAGATTGAGTATGTTTGGTGAGAAGAGAAATTCTACTTTTCATTCCTACTCCAATAACATTTACATTATTGAAATAAAAATCTTTAAATTTACTTACACACATATAATTGACATGATTCCTTCAAGTTCCATCCACAGAATAAAAAAAATCATATAATATTATAAAATAATCTTAATGGGGAACCACATAATAATTAAAAAAACACATTTAATGTCTAAATTATGAAAAAATATTTAATATAAGACTCCTTGGGTTTATCATATGTTTTTCATTTCCAACATAAGTTAAAAAATTTCATGATAGTTCATTAAATGATTGTGGATTTCAACATCATATTCCCAAGGAGTGAAAATCAAGGTGTGCGAAAAGGCCCATTGTTGTGCACCAATTCCCCATAATGTCTATATCGATGTGCTTTTGCCCAGATTGTTAACCCTATGTACAAATATTACAGAGACAAATCCAATTGTATTATCAATACATAGATCCATTTCAAGGAAACCACTCCCTCTAACATCAACAAAATTCTACTAAACATTACTATACTTTGTATCATCTTTAGACATAACCTTAAGGTGTTGTTCATGGGGTTCTTAATAAGGCATTCTAATTCTACATTCCAACGGATAATTATAATTTTTCTCTAATACCATCAATATTTCCCCCTACATAACATGAATATCCGTTACATCATTTTCAATGAATACCTAATACATTATAGAAAAAGATTCCCAAAGTCCATTTTACTTTAGTTCCTTCGAATACATGGATGCAAATAGACTAGTATATAGGTTAGATATATTATCCACAACTAGGTTAATCCTGACTAAAACCCTAATTATACACATAATGCATAATACATATCATCATTACCTATGGAAGGGTATCATAAAAAGGGTGATCTCATATGCTCAATATGGGTAAACAAGAGATATATGTCATTGTAAACATGAGCAGAATGGTATGAGGACATGATAATAAAAATTAAAAATCATACCCTACATATCTGATGTCAAAAAAATAATTCTTCTAATAAATATTAGATGATCAAAAGACATAAATAATTATGTAATTCAAAGAATATTCCTTTAATGAAAAACATTGTAATAATACATGGAAATGTGGAAGACACATACACTTTTGAAATGATATCCATAGTGGTCAGGGCATCACATCCAACTCTATAATAGTGGAATGGTTCACTCCACAAACCATTTTAGTAGTCAATTTTCACTCAAACGTCCATCCTAGAATTCATAGTCATTTATTGAACCATGATCACTCCACAGTTCATCCATGACAATATCATGGGATATAAATCTTTACCTAGTGACTTAGAGGCTGATATACATCCAATCCATCATATAATAAAATCATCCATATGTGTGACATGATATCATCAAAAAGTATCATATCATGAACCATAATGTTGAAATAGTTTTCATAAAAAATTAATCACATCATAAAATGTGGAAAATAAAGAAGTTACATTATCATTTCATCAACATAGAACTTATGAAAAGAAGAGGGTTTTATAAGCATATAACATGTGAAATAGAAACATGTTTTCGAAACATCATGAAATTAAATCCTAAACCATTATGATATAGAAAAAGAATGGTACCCTTGGTTCATATATATATAAAGTCATGGGTATCAAAAAATAATTTCATCTTAGATAGAAAATATTTTTGATAGATCACTGAAAACATTTCTTAAAGAAGATATCTTATCTACATTGGAAGACAATTTTTAAATCATAAAAAAAGTTAAAAGCATTTTTCATTGAAAATTAATTTCAAAACAAATAAAAAATCACTGAAAAAATGAAAAAAATTTCAAATAGTTTTTCTTCAATAATTTTCAGTACAATTCATTTCTGAAGAAATTTTTTAAAACATTTTTAGAAAGTTGGTCCTTTGAATAAAACTGATTTCATAGCAAAGACAGAAATATTGTCATAATTTCCTAAAAATGTTAACTTAATTATCATAAATTATATTTTTAATAAAATGGTACAAATTAATTAATATATAATGGATAAATATAGTATAAGTGTATTCATGAGTTTTTTAAAGATGTTATATAAATATTTCATCAATGGCAGCATAATCATAAACAATCTCGATAAAAGATGAGATTGTGGCCGTAAAATCTTACATCTTAGTTAAATTTGAATAAAACACCCCCTGTAAGAAAATTAAATAACATGAAGTGTAAAATATAATTAAAATAAGTATATTCATAATATACCCTATCAAATGTATGTATATAAACCTTTTAAAATAATATATCTACATTGAAAAAAAATTGACTCAAAGAAGGAAAGTGGAGACAAAACTACCTTACTAATCTTGTAACTTCTGAGCAGCAAAACAACATGAAATATATATCCTTACATGGGAATATATATAAAAATACATTTAAGGATATGTATCCAATATTACATTAATGGGAATTATATAAATCACAGAATATAATCAATTGGTTAATAAGGAATAAGTCTCACTGAAATAATAGTGAGACTAGAAATCCCTTGACCATATGTCTTGACTCCCGTCGTAATCCTTAAAAAATCATTTACAATAAATTTAAAATTATTACAAATCAATTGATGAGCCATATTAAAATACCTAATACCGTAAATTATTTTCTTATAACATTTTATTACCCCTATATGATTAATTTCACTATGATGTTATATTTTCCTTAATAACGTCTTTGTTTTTCAGGATGTTTTGAGTTGTTATTCTTGGTCCTCTTACATAGATCATGAATTACATATTTCCAGAATGTATAACATGATATACATATGTTATATATATTCTTTATCTATGAATTTATAATAATCTATAAATGATTTAAATATAAATTGAAATACAACGTTCAGGGAGGCAGTAGTCATACGTACACATGAACATTGTTTCCATTATCTTTTCGTATTGGAAGAAATAATGTTAATGAAATATATGTATATATACATATAACATAATTTAATTATAAATTTTATTTCATAAATATCATATATGTTAATTTATACCATCATTAATACATTCCATGTAATGTGTAATCAAATCTCATCGATTTGAGGAGGCGATAGTCCACACATCCAGAAATGAAGTTTTCATATTTCAAAGAAATGGAAGTAATGAAGGTTTCTTTTATATTAAAATTAAATTATCATAAATAACACATTAAATTTTTTATATCATATAAAAATATGTGATTCATTATTATTTCCAACCATTAAATGTGGTAATGGATAAGGGAACAATTTCAGTTCGCGAGGAGGTAGTCCCCCGTACACATGTATGATGAATGCGTATCCCATTATATGGTAGAGTGTGTGTGAGAAGGAAATAACGATAAAATAAAAATAGATATGTTTATTTAGGAAACTTGTTTTATTATATAACAATTTAATAATTATAGGTTATGGTGTGGATAATTAAAATAATACCAAAGAGCTTATGAATGGATGCTATATCTTATTTGGGTAACTCCACCTATTTTAAATAAAAGGGATTCTATGGATGACTTTATTAAAAAATAAATAATTATAGGATAAAGGTAGAGAATTTTTTAGAATATTAGTGTTGGTATTGTAATAGCCAAAGGCCCTGAGAAGTGTAATGATGTGGGGGGGGGGGGTGATTTCCCTATTATAGTAGAGGATGAGTTACATTATTATAAATGTAAAATGGTAAACACTATTAAGGTGCATCCCTTATATAATGTGCCTAAAAAAATTAACTATTTTACAGAAAAGTTGGTAATTGGCCGAAATGTTTACATATAAATGATTTTTTATTTGTATCAAGGTTGTTTTAGTCATTAAAATAATTCTAAACTACTTAGTAATCTTGTTTTTTTACATAAATTATTTAAATTAATTTTAATTACATTCACAAATATGTTTGGTAAAAAAATAATTTGACCATATTAGACATCATAAATTATAATAATTACAAAAATGGAAAACATTTTTTCTAATTCATTAAAAATATGTGGTAGAAATTAATTAAAATATAATCCATTAGACGTGTCGTGAATGTGGGTTTCTAAAGTGAAACATTTAAAATGATTGAAAATTTTAATATACATTTTCAATGTGAAAGTAGTTCTAATGAACTAAATTTTATAAATTGATACAAAATTAATCTAATTAAGAATTAACATAATTTTTTAAAATAAATTAATAATCTAAATAAATTACACAAATATTATTTTTTAAATAAAATTCAATAGTTTGATTATTTATCAAAAAAATATGTTTTTCATAAAAACCCCAAAAATTCCCAATCATGTAATTTATAAATTTTTAATTAAAAAATGTTGATTATTTTACCAATTTAAATTTCAAAAAGTGTGTAATGTTTTTTTCATTATAGTTCACCTATAGTCATAACATACTGTACTTTTGGGAAAATAAAATTTTACAAAACATATAAAATTTACTGAAACTTATACGTTTTATTATAAATAGGTTTTATTTATATAACATATTATAAATAATATTATGAAATTAGTTATTAATTTTCATATAACTATGTTTAACAGATAAATTATAAATATCTCATTTAAATAATTATAATAATAAAATGTTATCTCATAGAAACTCAATGTTTTGTGTAACACTTAAGAAATCAGTGTTGGGTGTATCACATGATTATAATGGTGTAATTTTTAATTAAAAATTAACATGGTGTATCAAGAAACTAATGAAATCAATGGAAATTAATTTATTAAAATACTTAATAAAAACTCAGGGTTTTACCTGAACACTGTACACTCCAACTCGATACTCTCAGGCGTATCATGGAAGTTGAAAATCATATCAGTCTATTCAATCCATTCCTCAACCTCTTGTAGTTCATTTATATCATTAAATGATGGATATTAATCATAAAATGACTCCCACAACCTATCAATTTTTTCTATATTTGATAGTTGTACCACAACAACTACGTTTTGAACTTGGGGAAAATTTTGGTCAATGGAATTAACTGCTCACACAATATCTTCGATAATGTTCTAATAGATGGAATTTTCCCTTGTGAAGAATTAGCTACGCCTTTGGATTGAACTCATAATTCAGATCTCAGAGGCATACTATTACACACCGAATCATAAGCAACGATAATTGAAATAATAATATTCGTTCAATGAAAATAATCCATAAAAAAAATAAAGAGATTAACATAAAAACTCAAAACGTGAGACACATATACCAACATCCCCTGGTATCTTGAGTCATGTCACGATAAGAGATTTACAAGAAATCACTAAAATATACCTCTCATGTCCAAAAAATCATATCTGTCATCAATCAAATATCACGGGACTATGAATCTTGAAGATAGACCTCCTTTTCTACCAAACTATACTGAAGAGACCCAAATACCCTCTCAAACTTATACATGTCAACTTTGACATATAAACAAAGGGAATTCTCGATCGCTATTGGATGGTGACTACCACATATAAATTAAGCATCAACCTTAGGTTAATATTCCACCAAACCTAATGTGACAACATCAGGGCATATATACACATAACAAAATGAATAAATAAAATATAAATATATTAAATAACTATTATGGAATAATGGAAGTGATACCACATGACATGGTAGAAAATACAATCTCAATTTTAATGATCCTATCAAAAAGGACTACCAAACTAAAATAGCTACTAAAAAAACTCCATGGGATAGTTTGTAAAAAATCTATCTATATCACCATGTGTTACCAAAAACCTAGCGAATAGAATTCCTCATCACCACACTACAGTTCCCTTGCACTCCATGCAACAAAAGACATAACCAAACCTATGCACCCAAGAAGGGGTGTACATAGTGTGTTCTAATAGTTTAAATAGGATCTTATCTTGGTAATCAATTAACTTTATATGTATAATATTCCAAAAATTTTAAAACTTAAATAAAATAAGGAATTATTACAGTTTAACATTCTTTTATATCAAAATCATGGATTTTTTTATTCTCCCCATTTTTCATCATTTACAAATAAATATGTTAAATAATATTCCAAGATATTAAATTCAACATATCAAAATAGACATATAAAATCAAACCAAATAATTCATCATATATCAGATCAATTCCATGGAATTATGACCAAAGAGTACAAACGAAAATTTCCCAAAACAACCAATAGAAAATTGAAAATCACACCAATGATCACACTAGGCCAGGATAGATAGGACATCAATACTTAACATATAAAACCATATACATGTTAATCAAATAGAAATTTGTATCGATTCAATAAAGAAGAGGAAAAACCATTCAAGTGACCTATATAATAGTTTTAACAAGTCCCTAAATCAACATGTCGAACGAGCATAAAAAATACAATATAGAAAACTAACTGATAATGGATGAGACCTATTACTATATGCTACAAATATGTACCGAAGGCTTCTCATTTTACATATTTTCTAAATAAATTCATTAAACCATTTTTAGAAAACCATGATTTAAAAACCATTTCACAAAACCATTTTTCATTTCCTTTAAAACCCTTTTCCATTTTTCAAAACCTGCCGAAACTATTCTTTTTAAAAAACCCATTTACGCACTCACTAAAATAAATCATTCAATCATATTTTTTTATAAAAGTATATATAAAATAAAAAATTCTATGAATTTCACCATAATAGGATTGAGAAAGAACCACATACCTCAAAACTCAAGTCATACAAACCAACAACAGAATCCACCTAGAAGAAGAAACCAACATTGACAATAAAAAACCTATAAATAGTCTACACAACCCAAAATTGATTAAATTTAACAAAAGGTTCTTCAAATAAGGGGAAACAACACATGCATAAATAATGCACACCCATAAAAAATTACTCACATAGAGAGTGAACATTTAGAAATAATTTTTCTGAATCCCAAAAAGAAACAATCCCTTATAAATTGATGCTCCAAAAAATTATGGATAACACTTATAGGTTGTAATCAATAATACATATGGATTAATGACATAACATACCACACATAAAATTCCCTAAAATAAATGTATGTTACATTTATATAGTGTTTAATACATTTAATTTTATTTTATCCTTGGGACCCAATTACACAAAAAAACCAATCAAATTTTTATTAAAAAATTTTATTTTAACATTACATGGTGTATAACATGTACACGATGTCCACTCCAATTAGATATAGTTTATGGATAAAACAATATGACCAATAACGATTACATGCCATGTATACTCATTAAAATATGTGTATTTATCTATCAGATTATGAACACAACACATTCCTTATAGAAACAATAAAACAACTTGGGTGTTCTCCAAATATATGGAGACAAGCAAAATTTAATTATCCAATTTATACATAGAATATATTATTTAAAAAAAATACATCCCAGAACATTATTTCATTCTATTTATCAAATGTTCTATATCCTTAGGAGTACTAAGAAAAACCCATTGAGGAGGAAGAAAATAAAAAGAATACGATTACATAAAGCGGGTAACTGGATTCTGCAATAAATGCATTATATTTTGGTTCTTTCATCATAATATTGGTTGATTATAGATGAATCCATTTATTTACTGACCATGTTGGGGAAATAATCATATAACTTCATGGAATAAAATCATTGTGTGGACTGTGCCAGTGTTTTTTAGAATATCCATTATTTTCTGAGATAATTCAGTGTATTTAAGAATATTTTTCATCAACATGTTATGGTTGGACATTTCCATTACATGTTTGGATAGAAAATACTAATTTGAGAGATATTTATGATATATTTGTTTTCATAACACATTGGTTACTTATAAATAACCCCTAATGTACTTGGACTATATTATGGGTGACTAATGAACTAGGCTCGATTTTTTTGTCAAAAATTAATATGGTTTAATTGGAAGTATAATTGGTTATTGGATTTTGAATATTATATTCTAAATTCAATGTAAGTGAAATTCATTTCATGTAATGAATTAAAAATAATTTTTTTATAATAATTAGTTGATTTACAAAATGGGTTAAAAAAGAAATATCTATGAAATAATATTAGATTAATGGGTCTTTATTTATTTAATTCATGACATTGAAAACCTTAGACCATAAATATTACAATTTCACTTTTCATAAAATATGATTGGTATGGATTTTGTAGTGGGGTTCTAAATATCATTTTTTATTAATGTGAAATTTTCCTATTTTCATCAATATCTATCAAAACAATTTTTAAATTTTTTTATCAATGATGGAGTTATTTTATCATTTGATTAAAAATTTAGTGTGTAAATAATTAAAGTGAAGATGAAATTATTTATTTAAAAAATAATGATTTTATATAGAGTTAGAAAAATAACATTACTACATTTATTAAATAATATAATTTGAATTATGTGGGATCATGTAACATTATTGAAGATATATATTATCATATATTGGGTTCATGGATAGACCACTCTCATTTTATTACATGAGGATTATTATGGATCATGTTATAGTTGATTTTTGGATCATACTAAGGATGTTTCAAATTTTAAAGAACAATGGCTCTCATAAATTTATCATCTAAATAATATAGATATAATTTGAATATTATACATTTAAATTAAGTGTTTATATTCATAAAAACTAATAAAAAATAATATGGAATAACTAGACAATAAAAAGAGTTTTTATCTTATTTAGTTAGAAAATATGATCATTTATGGAATGTAAAATATGTTGATTCACTGATTCTCCACATATTAATCAATCATTGAGAAATATTTTAGCTATTAGCAGTATGGTATCCATTATTTTCATCAGATCAATGTTCCATATTTCATTGTAAAACTGTAATTCAATTTGGATAAAGATTCGATTTGTGTTGTCTAATTTTGTAGAATATTTTTTTCTAAATGTTTATTGACATAATGGATTATTTAAATTATTCAATAAAAATGTCTTAGAAAATATATTAAATTAACTATCACATTTTGAAATATATTATTCAAAAACATCTTTTATAATTTTTTCCATGATATTATTTAATTTGCAACCAATGAATGTGTTACTCTTATAGAAGATGCAATGGTATAATGATGATAGTAAATGGATAACTTTATTCGTATCTTTATGAGAAGAAATTGATAAAATTCATTTTAATCGATATATAAAAAGAAATATTAGATAAGATAGCGAATACATATAAAAAAATAAAAAATTAAATGAATAAAAATTTTATATTCAGTATTTAAATTTAAGAGACATTAGAACACATGAAAATGAATATGTTGAAAACTTATTTAAAAGTGTATATGGATTGGTAATACAATTTTTTTTTGGAGAACCATAAATATTCCATGATAGTCATAGAGATAATTTATATCTTTCTAGATTTATTTGACGTTAAGGTATCAAAATGTTAAGATTATTATATAAATAAATTTTTATTACATAGTTTACATAACATATTAACTACTTATGTGATCAGGAAGGGAAATTATATTAAATATAAGAGCATATTTTAAATGTAAATATATTTTGAATACTTAATTTATGATATGAATAAAAAATTATTCAATAATTAAGTAGGATATTCTAGTTTAGAAGATGTTGTTGAATATAATTTTTGAAAAAATGATGTAATTTATCTCAATAAGTGTTCAGAAAGATAATGGAATGTATCACCAAAATATTCCACTAAAATACTTAAAATATAAAGATATTGGATATTTAATTAATAATTTTTAATATTTAAAAAATAATAATGTGTGGATGATTTAGGATCACCGAGAAGTTATTCATATACTAAATCACCAATGTTCAATAAGTAAAAGTTTCAGTCAATGAGAAATGGATTTTTTTTCATAAATTTAAATGTTTAATTGATTATATTAATGCTTAGATGGTGTGATTTTTTATGATATGAGGTTGATACTATGATCACATGTGAAAAGGAAGACATATAGTTTTAATCTTTTTAGATGAAATCATAATGTATTATAAAATGATTACCTCCCTAGAGTCGTAGCAGTTTAGTGTATTTAAAGACGAGATACATAATAAATTATTTTCCTTAAATACCATCAGCATCATGAAAACAAAATTTATATCATAGTATCCTTCGTAGACATATCATTACTAAATCCTTTCCTCAAATCCTTGTTAAATCGAAAAATTATAAACATTGAGATCAGATTCTTAGTATGAGTAAAGATTGGGGATGTCGAATGGATTATATGTAATAATAAGATAAATATAGGTTTATGAGATAAAGATTATATAATTCATTTTTCATAGCACACCATTCATAGATTATGAATCATAACTCATGGAATAAAACTATGTTTTTAAAAATACACGAGTCATAAGAGTCAAGAATCAATAATAATATATGATGTTTTTTGAGAGAATATCATCATAATAAGAACGTGTCATTGAAATTATGGAATTATCATAATAATATAAAATAATATCATTAATCAGGGATCACTTCTAAGAACATATTCACATAGTGGACTGTGTCCCATATTGGTTTGGGTTTACTCACTAACCTTTTATTATTCTTAGAATGTGTTTAATACCCATATTCTTTTATATTCCCTAATGAGATATCACTCATTATCCTACCAATGACATTGATTTAATGAACCCACCAATCATAAAATTAAAACCAAACATATGCATGGAAAAATATCATAACAACATTAATCAATTCATTATAGCATAACTAATCTAAAAGAAATAATTTTAATAATTATTTGAACATCACATAATCATAAACCATCTAGATAAAGAAATTTGATGGTATCATTACATCATATCAATAAAAAATAATATGAGATATGAAAATGTATTGACCTGTATGGGAAATAACTTTAGAATAATATTCAAACCATATAATGAGATCAATAGAAAACTATCATTTTGTATTGATAACATTTTAAAAAAATAGTCCCAAAATTTTGAGGATTTTTTTTAAAAAATAAATATGAATCTTTACAAAGGAAGATCCAAATAAAATAATTATAATGGCAGAGGGAAAATTCATCCATGCTATAAAAGATAATAAATTTATTTATATCACACACTTCATAAAAATATAAATGAATAATATTTAGGAATCATTGTATAAAAAATTTCTAATAATTTAAAAAAAACTAGAATATTGTTTTAGAATACTTTATATAATAACTGGATCATAAAAAAGAACATACTTGAAAACATTTTAATGAAAATTCACATTGAAGAAAAACTTGGCCGGCCAAAGATGAAATAACGTATGTTTTTCATGTAAACATATTCTTGATTTTTTAAAGGGACAACGAGTGTAGAATAAAAGGAAAATAAGAAAATCCATAAATAGGAAAAGGAAAATAAAATATATTGGGTTTAATATAAAAATATAATATAATTATCCTAGTGGTGATTCAAGAATATATAATCCTGATTAAAAATTTTATTTCCACAAAAAGAATTTGGTCCTTGATTTAATTTTATTTGATATAAAGAAATATTTTTTTTTTAAATTCATTATCCATAGATAAGAAGAAAATACTCATAATTTTTTACAATATTTCATTCTCTTATAAATTTGAAATACATGTGTTTTTAAAATGAATTATTAAAATCAATATGCCCTGGTTAACTATTCCAGTGTCCATGTGCGTTTTGATTTTATAGTTATATTAAGTAAACCATAGACATGGTTTCATCATATATATAATATTAATCACTTTTTAATTTTCATATTTATTAATAATTTATATTTTTATAACCATTCATAAAATATAGTGATTAAAGATTAATTACCTCACATTGTGTGGGACTGGTATACATGTATGCTGGTGTGATGATTTCACTTTTGAATATATGGAATTAAAGAAGGGAATATAATAATTAAAATCTCTATACTCATAATAATTTAATAAATATCATATATATTTTTAAATAATTCTTAATATCATACCCTAAAAATTGGTATTTAAATTGAATCACATCGCTTCATGGAGGTGGTAGTCTATACTTGAGCACGAGTATCATTATCCTTTACCAAATGTGAGAGAATGAGATGGTGAATAATATGTTTTATTAAAAAACTAAAATATCGTATAAATATCATATATACGAATTAAATTAATTTATATAACTATCTAAGAGTTACAATGATTAAAAATAAAATACATCGCTTCATGGAAATAATATTCCACACGTATGCATGAGCAATGTTCTTATTTCCAATATATATAATGAAGATAGAAAATAGTTGCACTATTAATATAAACACATTTTATTATATTAAATATCATTATGTCTGTATGTTAATACAGTTATATAATATTTGGAGGATCTAGAATAAGAAATAAACATAAAAGGGTTCAATGATGAAGATTACTACTTCTTTGAGAAACTTCATTTAGATCTATTATTCATGAAAATTATATTATTATCCTATGAATAAAAAACCAATATAATTTAGATAGTGATTTTTATAAGATATTTATGTTGATTTTTTGAGATATGTTTTCAAGAAGGTGTGAATAATAATTTAGAGTAGGCACTCTAAAATTTAGAGGAGTGACAAAATTATAATTATTAAAAAATATAAAATATAATAAAGTCACTCTCATAATAAAGTTCCAAAAAATTGAATCAATTTGTATAAATATATAAAATATGGTTGAAATAATTTAAATAAAATAGGATTTTAAATTTTTTATAGATCATTTTATCCCTTATATATTTAATTTAATCCCTCATTATCCTTTCAACCATTACCAAACTAATTATATTTTACCTCAATTACTATTCATAGTATGCAAAAATGTAATTAAAAAAATTAATAATTTTGGAAGTTATGACTCCAAATATGGGAACTATTTTATGACATTAAATTTTTATAACATTTAGAATTTAATTTTAATAGATGCATAAAAAACACAATGAAAACATTTCTTTTTTTAATATTCTTTTTTTGGAAAAAATTTTAATATCATCTCATTCTATTCCAAGTATCATAAATCAAATGAATGGAAAATATTTTAGATAATATATTATCTAATAAATTAATTAAAATAATTCATTTTGAGAGATTAATTTAATTTTTTATGATAAAAGATCATTTCAGACATAAAATTAGATTTTAGAAAACATCTTTTTTTATCATTAAATGGTTTTATTTTCATGTATAACCAATTTATAACTAATTAATGATTTTTTAATTAATTCCTATTATATTTTGAAAATTTTTATTTTAATTATAGATTATGGTATACAATGTAAATAACATTAATATTTCTTAAAAAATGGATACATTATCTTTAAATGATATTTTTCTCTTTTTTTCAAATTGATTGATCATTTTCATTAACATTATACAATAAATTTGTATAAAGGAATGTTTTTATTCATCTCATTCATAATTTTGTTATTTCTAATCATACCAACCAATCCAATGGTTCCGTCATATATAATATAATATTTAAATCATTTTCAATTTAAATTTGATGTTTTCTGTGGTGGAATATATCATAAAAATCAGATTTAATAATGAAAAAATATATTCTAAAAGATACATGTGTTAAATTCAAACCCCTTACCAAAATTTCAGCCGAAAAAATTTATTACTATAATATAATTTTTTTTGATACTTCTACCTCTTTACATCCTTTGGATCCTATGAATTTTCTACAATTTTAATATTTCTCTAAGGAATATTAACAAGGTTATTAGTCATCTTCCATAAAACACTATCACCATGATTGAATATTTTTACTATTTTTTATTATTAACATGTTGTAATTGTATGACCTATAATTTTAATACATGTGTTTGATCAGGTATGTACATCTTTGAAAGAGATTCATGGAACACATTGTGAGCTTAGTAGAGGTTTAGTGTAAGCAGCAAGTGATAAGATACCACAATGATATGATCAATAATATCATAGAGATTAAAATAACCAGGTCTTATTTATCCATTAATTCTATATATCATAACATTATTTCAAAGGTATATTTGAAGTAATGCCTTATCACTAACATTATACTATGCATCTAATTCACGATTTTCAACAATACTTTTTTGTATACTCTAAGCTCAACTTATGTGTGGATAAATGACTCTAACCATATATTTCATTTCCTTAGGTTACCCAATTACTAATATATTGCAATCCCAAACATCATCCCGCAATGTATTGGTTTTTCACATCAATCCATAGTGCTGTTCAGTATGAGACATCTAAAATCATGAGTGATAGATAA
The DNA here is from genome assembly GCA_963277665.1 of Viscum album. Classification (NCBI taxonomy): domain Eukaryota; kingdom Viridiplantae; phylum Streptophyta; class Magnoliopsida; order Santalales; family Viscaceae; genus Viscum; species Viscum album. Next base: position 687,013,841 of record OY728132.1, on the reverse strand, counting down.
TGTTTTATGGAAATTAAACTAGTTGATGGTGTTAATCCCAACTTCATTTGAAATCAATAGAGAATAATTTCATATTATGTAATAGTTCATTAATGGACATATCAAACTGACTATATTTTAGTGGATATATGCAATTATAATGTTTAACTATATATTAAAATCATACAGAATATTTACCCAATATATTAAGGTAAACAATAGATTCCATTCAGATAAAATAAAAATTCATACTCCTGGAATCCTTACAACTTTTTTCAAATATAACATGAAATGATTAAAAATATATAGATATTCTCAAATAGAAATAATTTTTTTTTTAATTTATAATGTGGACTACTACAACCTAAATACCCCTATAATGTTTAGATGTTTCAGATAGTCTGTTATCAAAATCTATGAAGACATAAAAAATTTAATTTTTTATGTTTAATAATTTGAATATATCCATTGATTTCTTTCTTGTACAATAAAATTATTTGAATGATGATAAATAAGATATATACCCTATTGTATATCTCTTTTTTACCAGTACAAATTATCTTTATGATCTCTATACATATTTGTACTTCAAGGATGAATAGAAAATGATGAACTAAAATCATGATCCAACAAATCCTTCTATCACAACCCCACCTAATATGGTATGAGATTCAACAACCCCAGGCCCACCTCTAAAAGGCCAGGTGTTGGCGACTATCACCATGATGGAATATCACACACATGGGAGGAATTAGCCTTATGTACCTACACACAAACACACACATCCTATCCAATACAATGATGACATGTAAAACAACTAATAACAATGCAAGAATGCATCTATAATCCCACAATAATATTGTAAAATAAATTAATGTAATGAATAACAATGGTACAAATACTGGCCTAACAAAAATGTGGAAATATATTTTTGGATGCTCAGAGGAAGTGGACTACTATAAAATGTAACACTGAGATTAACCTATGTCTATGTAGCCAAAACTAGCTGCACCGAGTCCAAGTACCCCAGGGGAACTTCAATAAATCATAATTTTATAAGAAACTCGTTGTGCAGGCAGAGCCTGTTTAGGTGTGAGTATTTCAATACATTGTAAGACACTCAGAAATCACCAAAAAATAGGAATCAAGAGTATTATTATCATCTGGGGATATTTCAATCATAATGTGGGACATACTATAAAATATGAAGATATACTCATAAATATTCCACATCGCACATGGTCATAATCGTTTCTAGCCATAGAGATATTGAAAGGATTCAAGGTAATGCTCAACAAAGAGATTTGAGTACACAAGACTTGCTGTTACATATGACACTATTATGAGATATATCACACTATTGACTATCTCTATTCCAATTATACTTCCCTTCCATCACATGTGACATTAATGTTAGAGGAAAATATCTTCTTAGGGAAAACACTCATAGAAATATAGTGCCACAAATGACACTCTTCCCAGAGAGCGTACTCAACATGTATTGATACAAGGATATCCAAACTTTATAATGAAAATATTCATCCAAGATTCACGCTATATAAAATAAGACACCATTGAAATGACCATTTATCAACAAATAGATATGGTTCAATTCATTAGGTCACTTGTGGGACACTAGACCCCACTAGAAACATCCTCAAATATAGAGGTTGAACAGTTATTTAATTGTTGGTCATTAAAATTCCAAAAAACTATACATAAGGAAAAAAATTGAAATTAAGTTCACTTCAGGCATCTCATAGGGATACATTCCACAATTTACTGATTCATTTGTCTAAGTTATATGAGACAATTCACTCCACCATAAGGGAACTCACCCTCTCTACACATATTATAAGAATTTCATAGAGGGGTGGCCTACTATAATGTGAACTAGAAACTATAATGAACCATCATTTCAAATTGACCAAGGGAACACACCAAACTGATAGTAATCTATCAAATCTCACATAACCTCTAAAAAAGATTAATTGATAAGATAGAAGATTCCGCCTTATCTCCACGGAGAATATAGAATGTCCCAGGGGGTACACAACATGTCTCACTCTTCATAGAACATCCTCTATCTTGTTCTTACACAACATGCATGATTTCATAAAAATCTATTTGTCCATGTGGTATATGGAGTGTTTATATTTCACGGAAGAACAACATGTTGTTCTTACCATTCTTGTATACACTATACCATGTTCTTTTAATTGTCTATGTTCAATTTCGCTAATCTTCTTATGTACTCCTTCTTTTTTATGTACTTCTATAGTACACGATGTATAGGGACACATAGATTCCATGGTGCATACTAACAATATAAATAGAGACATCCTCCATGTGATATACGGCATGTGACATATGTTATATGTCATGTGATCCATATATCAAAACTAATACACTAGTTTTTTACTGAAGGGATTAAAAAGAGTGTGTTTATGTGGATAAGAACTATATCTTCAGGAATTTCATAGAAACTATTGAATGTTCACACACGTTCTTCTATGCCTCCATGCACATAAATACTGCCAGTAATCACACAAAATTCCAATGATCAATGGTTGAAAAAAACCATAACACCATCACTAATAAAATTTTGTTTGTATCTGTTGCATAAAAACCAGATCCACCATATCTCTTCAGTAATAAATTCCAAAACCATGAATAAAACCTTCTAATCCATCTTAGGATCTAATTCCATAATCATATTCCATAGTTGTGTCATAAAATATCTATCTCAGACAAATTTTAGTGATCTTTTACTCGAAATATTAATTTTATAATTATATTTCACCAATAATTATACATATTAAAGGCCAAATAAAAATTCCACTGACAAAGGCTTGTAAAATGTTGAGAGAAAGCCAAAAAAATAAACTCAAGGAATAAAATGAAACCTTTTTCATTTTATCCTCAATCAGTTTTCATCTTAAATGTGAACAAAATATATAAATCATCAATAAACAAACAAATAATAATATACCCTAAACACATCAAATAACCCATACCTGAAAAATGATAAATACACAAATCAATTATTTAGACAATTAATTTTTGTTAATTGTTGGAAAAGAAAATGGGTATAAATATTCAAATCAAACATCCTACCTTGATTTGGATTGATTTATGTTGATTATAGAATTTGTGTCATTGGGGTTCGATAGATCCTTTATTTTCATTGGCACACCAATCGCCGAAGTGTGATCCATTGATCCATGATATTGATGTCTAGTAATAATTATCCACGATCTCCTCTAAATTATTCGGGTTATGAGGATAACCCTATGAATTTATTAAATAAACATATATAAAGATGAAAATTTTGGTCTATTTTTCAACAATAAAAATAATAATTTAATCCACCCATGACTGCATATTAACCAAATGCCCAACACCAACAATGTTTTGGTCACACCTAGGGTAAAGCCCATGTTTTGATCTGAATGACCCCCTTTGTTTCTTGATCTCAACCACCATTTAATTTTTATTCCAATTGTTTAGAAAAATACAATCACGTGAATTTGATATATTTAATATATATCAATAATTATTTATGGGCTCATTAGGCCTCGAAATATCATCCCACATTAGAGAATAAATCAAATAATATTCATAGAAATATTTCATTATTTTATATTGAAAAACTATTACAATACACCTTCATTAATAAAATTGGCGAGGAGTCACATAGTCTATTATTTAACCCTAAAAATCAATCATTAACATTATATAACTCAAGAACATTCTATAACTTCCATTGGTACTCCACATCTTCCTACTAGGCGGCTTTAATCTTTATATAAATATATGGATGTACATTCAATTGGGAAATATAATACCTTTCTATCTTCTAGGTTATTTAAATTTTCATATTTTATAAATCCATAAGAAATATATCTCTTTTAATCTTAATGATTAACCAAAAAGCATGACCCATGTGACTAAGATCATCAGTTACAATGTTTTCATTCCTAGGGTGGTAACATATGGATCTGTCATAATATTCAATAACTTACAACAATATCCTTTTTCCTATATTGAACTCCTTATATGTGGATATATAATTAAATATATTATGATCAATATATTTGTCACATGTTAATCTATTAACACAATTCCTCCAAATCATCACAGAAAAAATTACTATTTATAGTGTGAAATAAGGATTAGGAAAATATTTCCCATGAAGCCTCAATTAGTGATTGCCATAAGATAATAAATTTTAATTTTATATAGGAATACGTCTAAGTATCTTCATTGATGCATCTCTATAGATCACACACTCTTCTCTATTATAGGGGTTTTTATCAATATTTCACTATATAGAGATCATATATTTAATACAAGGATATTACATATTTTTAGAATAATATTCAATAAATTACAAAAATATACAGCTGAGAACTGTAATAGTTTAGTTTCCTTAGAGAATAGGCACACAGTAATTTAATGTGGGAAAAAAATCTTCAATATCACCCATAAATATCATTTTATTTAGTACTCTTTAAAAATATATCCTACTTAAAACAATTCTTCATAACATGGGGAAGGAACACATAATAAAGCTTGTGGGAACCTATTCAGTATGAGTAAAAACATAGATATATAAGAAAAAATAAACATAATGTTAGGATAACAGGAGCATAACATATGAAACAATACCCTACATATGAAATATAATAATCATGATTCATGGAATAAATATTGGTAGTTCATGATACATGAATGATAATGAAATAAAAAAAGATCCATGAGAGCGTAACATGGGAATTTGACATAGAATTGTGGAATGCATATGAACATTGAAATTCATTTCCATAGTATGAAAGGGTATATTCAGAGGTTATAAAAGTGAATTAGTTTCACTATCTAAACCATCATTATTAGTTAATTCTCACTCCCATGACCACAATAAATGAAAAGTACCTTTCCTAATCGAGTTCACCTCCCGGTCTAGTCCTATGTGTCCCAAGAGATACAAATATTTAACCCACGAATTGGGGGGAGATATAGGTCACATCAATACCATAATGAATGTATTACATATGTGTTCCATAAGATAATAAAATATTTATCATGTCATAACCCATGAAATGAAATTCGTTTCGTAATGACTAGCAACCCAATCGATGCAGATAAAAAATCTATTTAAATCACTATGGTAACATTTCATTCCTTGAATAAAAATACATAATAAGGATTACACACTACCGTGGGGGTTTCTTGGGTGTATGCTAACAGGATCAATATGATCTCACCTAGGAGTTTCAAAAAATATCCCTATACAATAATCCATTCATGATCAACTTAAAAAAAATAAGTCATGATAATAGTTTTAAACTTTTTTATATCAAAATCATAGAAAATCGTAAATTTTAACTATTTTTTGACATTTAAAAATAAAATAGTTAGATCAGTTTCAAATAATATCATATACATATATATAATTATACCATTAAAATCAATGGAAATCTTGAATCACATATCATAAAAAATTCGTCTAAGTGAATTTAAAATAGTGCAGACTGGAACAATCTAAATTGTCCAAAAGAAATTGTAACATCATGACAAGAATCCAACTAATTAAATATATCTATAAAAATCATACAGAACAGAGAATATCATGGTCTAATTAATCTATTATAAATATTAATCTATTCAATAATTTTAGGAACACCCTGAAAAGTGTACCTCCCAATAAGTATAAATATTTCCATGAACAACAATCCTAGGGGGTAGTGAGAAGAACCATAATAAAACCCATCGAATATAGATAATACCTCTTACTATACCACCCCCCTAAGTACCAAATGATTACCATGGGATATCTTTTCGTAATTAATTCACCAACCCATTTTCATCAAACCATTATTTGAAAACATTTTCATAAAACCATTTCACTATACATTGAAAATCCTCTTATATATACCAAAACCATTTCACGAAATTACTAATTCCCCTTTAATATTCATGGAATTTATGAATAGTGTGTTTATAAATAACTTACAAAATATTTTGGTAGTGTTTTTAAATGAAATTATTATATACTCTATGTTTAATAAGGAACAAGAAGCACATCTAATGTTTGTGTTGGGAACATTATGGAAGGGGAAGTTGTTTACTTAGTTCAGCAAATGTGACATTTGGTTGCAACAAGGCACATTCAAGGGACATGTGATCACAAGTAATGGAATTTCTATTGACCTAGAAAAATGTAAATTGGGGAATGGCCCAAACCCTCTAATGTCATATAAATCCACTTTTTCTGTCTTATCAGGATACTATCAATGTTTTGTGGGAAATTTCTCACAATTTCCAATCCCTATTACTATGTTAAAAGGAATGTTGTAAATGTTCTAATGTAGAAGTGTGATGAATGATTTATGGGGCCAAAGAAGAGGTTGATCACTAAAACTATAATCTCATTATTGAAAAGTGGAGAAATATTTTTGATATGCAATGATGCTTATAGAAATATATTAATTTATGTACCCATGAAAAATTACTATGTGATAACATACACCTCATAGTAGTTGAAGATATAGAAACAGAGATACCCAATAGATGATGTGGATCTAGAAGATGTGATTTTTCATTGAAAATATGGCAGTACTTCCTGTATGTTGAGACGTTTGGAATATATATCGATAACAACATCCTAATGTATATATTCACACAAAAGGATCTCAACCTGTGTCAATAGAGTTTTTTAGATCAAATAAATATCTATGATTCCTCTATTCACTATCATCCTGGGAAGGGGAATAATGTAGATGACACTCATAGCAGAAAAGAACCATCTACTATATCAATGTTGTGTGATGAGAAAATCCCTATCATCATGGATATGAAAATAATTGATTTGGAAAACATAATGGTAGGGAATACATCATATCATTCCCAATTTACATTCCAAGATTAAATTAAAGAGAAAATTAAAGAGGCTTAAAGTGATGATCTAGAGTTACAAAAGGAGGTGATTGAAATAAATGAAAGGGAAACTGAAAGAGTAACATATTGATTATGATGGTTTGATTCATTTTAGAATGATGTTTTTTGTGTCTTACACACCTTCGATAATGAATGATATATTGGATAATGCACATATATCAACCTTCTCTATCTATCACAGGAGTACTAAGATGTACCATGACCTCTGAGAACACTTCGTGTGGGACAATATTAAGAATGATATAATAGAGTATATATCAAGGTTCTTGATATGTTATCATGTTAATCCTATGAAATAGAAGTTCAAATAGATGATGAAACTATTTCCAATACATATGTAAAATTGGGAGAATTTCACTATTGACTTTGTCATGGTTCTCCCAAAGATATCCAAAAGAATTAATGTGATATGCATTATGAGGGGCCAACTCCCCATGACTACCCACATTATCATTATTTGGGAATATCTCCCTCTTCAACAACTTGATACGATATATGTGAAGGAAGTGGTGATACTGCAAGGAGTTCCTCTCTTGATAGTCATTGATCATGATATTAGGTTCACCTCTATATTCTCGAGGAGTCTTCAACATGCATTATGTACTGAATTAAATTGAATAATGGACTATCTCCCTCAATCCGATGGAAAACCAGAAATGATTATATAGAAACTTGAATATAAGATAAGAACCTACACATTATAATTAAAAGGTTTGTGGGATTATAATCTCCCATTAGTTGTGTTCTCATACAAATATATCTTCCACTCAAGTATTAAGATGGCCCCGTGTGAAGATCTATATGGATAGAGATGTTGATATCCAACCTATTAGAATGGAGTTAGTGAATTAAATCAAATTGGACCTGATCTGATGTGAGAGATACCATAGAACATGCATTCCATGAAGTAACAAATCAAAGATTCGCATATTCAAAAAAGGATCTATATTGTCAATTGTCCAAGGGACTTGGAGTTAGAAATTAGACATAATGTATTCCTCTGAATATAACCATAGATGAGACTCATGTAGTTTTTAAGGAAAGGGAAGCATAGTCCATGGGACATTTTCCCTTTCGAGAGATTTTATCACATATGGGTCATGGACTATTATATTTCACTTCCACCAAATAGGCCTCAGGTTCATGATGCGTACGACGTATCATTGTAGAATAAGTATATACGAGATCCCTCAAATGTACTGAACATAGAGGTGGTACCACTGGAGGATGATTTCTCAAATGTAGAGAAACCAGTAAAAAATCTAAACTATAGAGATATGGTTTTACAAAACATGAAAACCCACTATCTCAATGTGTTGTGGATAAACCATATGTATGAAGATGAAATTTGGGAACTAGAGGATGTGATGACGGAGAAGTACCATAACATATTTATGTAAAATTAAATTACAATGGTGAAATTTCAAAAGGGGGAAAGAATGTTACTACACACACTTTTATCAATGGAATTTCTCCATTCTTATAGTTATTTCATATCGTATATGTTACATATAATCACTTATGGTCCAAAATAAAACATTATTAAATGAATAAATGATAAAATATGATTTATTTATAGATGTTAAGGATCTTGTATTGATGAAATAGTAACTTGGCCATAGGAATAGTAATATGACCCTTATGAATAGTAAACCAATCAAATGAATTGTTGCCTCATCCATAAAATTATAAATAGAATTTCGGAATCCTGTATTTGAAAATATTATATAATTTTATCATATTATATGTATGTATGTACTTTAAATTTTTTTTATTAATTGTGGGTATTTTTGTCTCACATAAATATTTAAATAAATTATTATGATTAATTTAATAATTTAAAAAAGAATTCAGTTGTACAAAATTTATTCATAAAGTAATATTTTAATGTATTATAATTTTATGATAATTTTATTTGACATGATTTAATTTTTCATAGTGTTATTGAATCAGTTATAATTTTAAAATCCGTATTTTCCATGTAAATACTGATATTAAATAAAAAATAAATTAATCATATTTAGAAATTTATTTTCATAATATGATGCACGTTTTTTATTTATTCGTGTCTATAAATGGTTAGGGTGAGTTTTTTTGGATTTTTCAGAAATACCTGATTTTTTTGAAAATGAAATATGGTAATTTAAAGTATATATACATTATATGTCAAATACACCATCCATTGAGTCATCAAAAATGTTAAAACCAAATCTTCAAAATCAAATGTTCTATTTACTTTATTTAGTTTCAATAATAAAAACTATTTTTTGTCTGCTGAAAAATAATAATATTATAAATTAAATAATTATAATACACCCCTCTCATCAACTATAAAAACCACCCTCACACCATATTCTCCTCACACCTCTCAAGCTTTGATCCTTGCCATATTTAAATCCTTTAATCTTTCTTATACACATACCCATGTAAAATATATCATGGTATCATAAAAAAACCAAACCTTGGTTATTTAAGGAGGATCTCAAGAGGAGAATTCAAGAGGTAAATCCTCACTCTTTTTATTTTAATTTCCTTTAAATTTAATTTAATTTATTTTATTTTGATCACATTATCTTATCAAAATGGAATGATAAATCCAATATGTCTTAAATTAAGGTATTGTATCATGTTAATGATATATCCATATAGAAACTCCTCACGTTCACTCTTTTATTATTTAAAATAAAATCATCGCCTGAAATGTGTCTATAATTCGACCTAGGGGGTCAGACCCATTAATTTACCATAAACGCTCTCAGGGGTATTCATAAACCACTAATATACTGTAAAAATGTTATTATTATGATAAACCCATCATTATATTTTTGAACTTACATTTATACATAATACTAAATGATAAAACAAATCATGTTTGTTGTGATCTAAAAACTATCAAAATTAACCTAAAATGATCATCATTAACTTTTATCTATTCATTCATCATAAGACCTTATATCAAGAATCCAGATAAGATCATTTAAGATTATGTAATAATATTAATAAAAAATAATAAATATTTGTATATTTATCCTCATTTTACAGGAATTTGTATTCATTAATACATTTGAAGGGATCGAGAAAACTAGGAAAATAAATGCTCCTAAACGTGAAATTAAACTCTATAACTCTTCAAAATCCTCATAAATGAAATTGAAAAATCCATAATAAATAATACTCTATGTATAAATGGTTATGTAGTTGTTAATTTAGGAATATAATGTTATTATATTTTTCATTACAGTTATGAATATTTTTAGACACTAGGTATGGAGAATTATCAAACCCAACTCACATCCTTTTGGGTTTCCCTATTTCATCTCATTTTCAGTCAATATATTCCTTTAATATCATTTATTCATACTTATATTTTATCTAAAAGAATATAAATGTTTTCTACTTGAGTTTATGAAAAAAAAATGTTTTCCAAAAGAATGATTCTTTCGAAAACACACACCTTTTACTTCTCACTCTAGGTTAATGATTCTTATATCAAGTATATTATTACGTATTCCTTTTAAAAACCCAATTATTATGAATGTAACATTTATGTTGTAAAATACATTCCATTTCATGGGTTATTTTATTTCCATGATTGATATATGTTCTATGTAGCATCAATGATAATGTAAATGTTATGGTGGGAAATGTGCGCCCATAATTATATGGGTTAATGAAATGTTATGATGTGATCGGTGTTCCCAGAATTATATAGTGCTTTAATGAATTGGGTAATGTGATTTATCTCCTGATAAAAGTGTAATATGCATGAACATGATTCTATCATTGTAAATAACAATGATAGGTAGTTTACAACTAAGACATGATGTTTCATTCTTATGTATTTCCATATTCCAATCCTTTTCTTAATTCTTACTCTCATGATTATTATCTTATGCATTTTATTTATAATAATGATTATTCTCATGCCATGTTTAATTATTTCATTTTTTTCTCTATCCTTTTATTTCTATTTTATATTAGGAAAAGTTTATGTATAACCTCAAGGGATTACAGGTACTATGATAAATTTAAGGGCGAATAGGAATCTATAGAAGAATAAAATAAATAATTTTTTTTTAATATTCTAAATTTTATTTAACGTCATAATTTTACCAAGGAACTAAACATTTGTTTCCTCATTGTGTAATTATTTTATGTCATTGGTCTTTAAAATGATGTTATTGGATATCTAAGAAAATTTAGGGTTGCAATAGTTAATGAATCCTCAGATTGGGTCCAAGTTTTATGGTTAAATATATGGTGAACATAACCCCCTTGTGTATGCATGGATTATGGTCAAACATTAGGTGAACCCAACCCCCAAGTGTATGGGGATACTGATTGTTAATATGGGGTAAACATGACCACTTTCTAAGACACTAGTACCCTAGGGATGGATATATTACCCTTCCGTGATGCTAGTTTGGACCTGGGTAGGGTATATTACCCTAGTTTTGGGGATGGTTGGCCTGATCATTGCGATGTTATCATATACACCATGACACATTCCAAGGAAGGTATTTATTATTCACATGGGATACTTAACACAAGATTTTTTAGTAAAATTTATAAATTAATTTTAGTGTTATGGTAGTTGTACTTGACAATTTTAATTTTATAACGTATGAAAGGACTTTCTTTCAAAATTGATATTTTTTCGGGACACTGTTGATGGTGGAATATTTTTTGTACTCACACCCTGGTCCAATTTCTATGGATCATGGCTACCTAAGCTACTATACACATTTTATAGGATCAATTGGTGTTGAGGCCCTAATATTGAATGATTAGGTAAGATTGGTTGGATGTGAATTTTGATTAGAATAGTTGAGGCTAATGTTTATACTAAAGCCTCCAACAATTTATATTGTTTTAATTCTTCCTTCTATATTTTATATATTTATATATAGTTGGTCTGGTGGGTGATGAATCTATATTCTAGATTTTTTACATCTCATTTTATTATATCATGTTATCTTTATTTATTTAATTTCAAACTCAAATGTGATGGTTGTGTTTGGTATCAAATTTGTTTCCACTATGGTAGATACTATGATACATGGGGTACAGTCTCCCCAATGGACCATCTTATACGCACACAACTAGTCTATTATCCCTTGTGTATGAGGATACTTGCCTATGGTCACATGGTGGTCTGGTCTGGTAACTGCCCAATGAGCACCATACTAGGTCATTACAAATTTATATCAGATCATGATCCATTTTTTCTTATAATTTATGTAATAGTAGGATGGAGATATTAGAATGTGTTAGAATCATTGATGTGTACAAGGATAATGCATTATGAATGACTATTTTGATAGGTTGTCCAGGTTATTTGGGTTTTAATGACTATTTTGTATTTTTAATGTAGTCATTGTTGTAATTTTCACCTTGTGTGATGCACATGATGATTGAGATTTTTAATTATTTGATATTGTATATTTTCCCTTTAACAAGAATACAATTATTATATTTAAAACCTTGTATCTTAAAGAATGAGGTGTTTCATGAATTATAATACTTCCTGTAAGTTCAACATGATATGTATGAATGACTTTTTGTTATTATTATCATTAGAATCTAATTATTGGTGGTTTAATGTGTAAAAAATACCGCATCAGTATTTTTTTATCCTTTAGGGTACATGATTGAATTATACTATGTAATGAAAATTTTTGTGTATATTTTATTATGATGGTAGGTCTTATCTTTATATAGAGATATGGTTGAGGAAAATGGAATAGTTTGTGTAAACATGATGTGTTGTGACACCAGTTGGTTAGTAAGGGAATGTAATTACATAGTGGGAAACCCATGTGGTTTTTTTCATCCACTTTGGTTTTCTTAATGTACCAATAACAATAAAAATCATGTTTTTACATATATATTGTAATGGAATTATACATAAATAACATACAGACTATGTTTTCTATAATTCATGTTCTCATGGAATATTTTGATGGTTATTATGGGAGTGACCATTGAGTTATGATTTCCCAAGAAGGAAATTCCATGTTCAAATTACTATGAGAATCGATGCCCTTTGGATGAATAGTTTTTTCATGAGAAGTTGTTATGATGTTGAGCCCCTTTATAGTGATGTTTTAATGTTGATCCATGAGACTATTTAGAGTTTTTCATGGATGATTCCATATATGTTGTGATTTCTATCAGTTTTTTATAGGTCTGTGTAGAGGACCTGTAGGACTTGAGATGATACTTTTTGGGTGTGTGAAATGGTGAATTTTTTATCTATAAGGACCTATCATATCCATTATACTTCCATTTTTCATATATAAATGATTTATGGGAAGGTAATTTGGGTTTATAATGGTGAACATGAGTTTCAAAAATAATTTATGTATATATATTACATATGGATGATCCTACAAGAATGATAGGGTCGTGTAATTTCTCTTGATCCATTATAAGAAATCCTAAAATATGATTATGACCCAATTAATGATTGATGAAGGACATAGAGAATAAATTTATCATTGGGGGAGATAAATCACATTAGGTAATAGTTCCTAGCAAAGGAGGGGGAGTGTATGGGATGATCTGGAATGATGTATTGCCCTGGCGATTCACGTTGTTCTCAAAATGCACTATGAAAGTGTGGGTTTATTAATTTGGTTTTAGTATGGTGTAAGGTGGTGTATAAACAGGTAAATGAGGATAACATACATTAGATCAAATATGAATGGCCATGTTTTAGGAATGAAATACTCATTGTTGATGACCATGAATTAAATAATGTCAAAGATGAAGTCTGCAATTTTGAAATTGAGTTCCCAAGGAGTTTCTTGTTGGCTAGAGATGATATGTAGTGGGGGAACCAACAAAGTATTTGGTGTAAATCTTTTATTTAATGTGATATGATAGGAAATTTATGGTTGATCAATTCTAGAATTAATTGGTTTCAAAAAACTAACATGTAATAAGTCCAGTGGGTTGTTGAAATAGGATCTTGATGGTAGTCTAGTTATGAAATGACTAATGCAATCATGACTTAGGTTCTAGTGAAATTGTTGTATGAGAGTTTACAAATGTTTCATCAAAAATGAAATTGAGGTTGAAAATTAATTTAAATAACGAAATAGGTTGAATTCAGAATTTGAAAAGGCAATGTATAAGGAATGGTTTCGTAGAAATTTTTGAGATTCTCACAGAAAATGTAATACATTAATTTTATGCTTACTTTTTAGAGTGTTTTAATGTGTTGAATTTGTTTTTAAATATTGAACCATTCCAATTTTGGTGTGAATTTTTATGTTTTATGTTTTATGGGAGGAAATAACTAATTTTTTTATAAAGGTATTTATAGTGGAAAATTTATGATCTAAAAGTCACTTCGCTAATTTTTGCAACACCAGATTATTAAAGACTGAGCGTAGTTAGAAACCGAAGTAGAATGAATACAAATCATGAAATGTAATTACACATCAAGGAATTTTTAAAAAATAATTTCTCCTGGAGGATAATTCATGGTGTTTATAAACATTCTCAAACACAATTATAGGTCATATAACTTCATTACATGACATGTTATTTTTGGGGACATGATGTTGGAAAATATTTCACAAATACTCATGACGCATGAAGATTGGAGGATTACACTTCATGTAACCTAGTTAGAAATAATGATGATGGAGGGAAATTGATAAAAATTAAGACATGGATGATGGGGGATTTAAGAAACCACAACGGGGAGGTTGACATTTTTCCTATAAAAGGAATTCCTCAGCTGCCCGTCTAATATAGTTTGGGATAGAAGAGAAAAAGAGTCATTTATGGAAGGATATATAAAATAGAGTGATGATCCAGGGTCCTGCTTATCCACCAATGTTCACTAAATTTCTTCCTTGGGTATCCATGTTTCTTTTTCTCATAATGAAACGCACATGAGATTAGTTCTATTAAATCTGGGTGATGTGATTGTAGGGGGAGTGCTTCATATGATTTTTTATTATTCATATTTCATATTCTTGTAACCTTATTTATCAATTTCAAATATCATTATTTTTTTGTTTCATGTCCTTTGTTTTCTTCGAAAAGTTATCCTTTCATCACATCAATTAATCACCTCTATTTTCATATGACTATTATGAAATCAAAGATATTTATGATTAAATATAGGTTTGGGTTGCCTAATTATGTGATTTAATTTAGTAGATGACTACTCATAAGTAAAATAATATGATTACTGTGGGATACTAAGAAATTGGATCCCTGATCACCCATTTATGAATCCAGTCCTGAATAAATTAATTATCAATTAAATTCTTGCACAAAAACTTTAAAATACTTTAACCTAGCATGAAAAATACGTTGATTTCATGAAAATATTTTCTAATGTCTTAATTTATTTCAAAACCAATCAATAAACTTTAATTTTATATTTCTTAGTAATTTTATGACATATAATATGTCCCAATGGTTTTGACACTTGAACATACCAAAAACTACATTTTTAAATGGTTATTTTGAGTTTTTATAAATTGATACTTTTTTAAACTCGTAGTAATTAAAGAATTTCAGTGGGATGTCACAT